>OV743429.1:43277434-44670299 GCA_928269145.1 Agriphila tristella | reverse complement strand
TTGATTTTGCTGTTGAATATTCAAATAGCAAGCTCGTCCAGTTACTTCTCCGTAATTTGTTGTAAGACTCCTATTAGAAGAAAATGAGCCACTCCAGAAAAGATGAGGAATAATTTGTTGCTAAGCATACTAGCCTTGATATTATGATAACTTATGGATCTGAAGTATACAAAAGCTAGGTGTACCTATATGTATTTATTTAATGACCTTCTGCAATCGTAAATAAATTAGTTAATGTCAGACAACGTCCCAACACACTAAGAAACTGACACTATTATTTTAAAGCTTTGATTTCAATTAATGCAGCATTTATTCAATATTATTCACAATGCTCATAATAATAATTGCAAATAGTCCTCGACATTCAATTGACTATCAAATAATGCACACAAGCTTTTACATGGTTGTTAAATTGATGTCCATATTGGAGTGTAGACACATATTCTCGATGTCGAAGCGTTTATTGAGCGTCTGCTAAATGAACAAACAATAGGGTCGTGAATGCCCTAGAATGGTATGGAAGCAATTACCGCTGCATCTAGCTGAGCGGCCATCGATGCGATATGCAAAATGTCGATGGCTAACACGGCGATTGGAGTATTGAAATCTTGTCAACTGATGTATCGGTCTATTGCATAATACTCATTTGTAACATTAAAGAAAGAGAAATATATACACTGGCCTGCAAAAGTAAGTACTACACAGGCCTATTTTCATAAAAACCAGGTAACTTTGAAGCTTTGGTTCTCCGCCCAGGATTAAACGGGGTGTGATTTGATGATGGCCATTTAAAGAGTAAATGGAGAAGGCCCAGATCGCTAAAGAAACCCAATGGATTAGAATATTAGATTTACAGATAGATTCTTGTCTTATCTGTAGTACTTACTTAGTTTTGCAGGCCAGTGTATAAAATTCTATATAGGTAATCCTAAAAGTTGCATCATGGATTTGCACTATGGACACTGCTTGCATATTGTTTGGATACGTTTTTAGGGTTTGTTAACTTAATTCGCTAAGGTATTTACAATTATTCGCTAAAATAATACTGTGTGGTCAGTGCATACAAAAATTAATTATTCCTGTATGCTAAAGCAGTGCTGGATTACATAATATAATATGTTTCTTTGCAACATTCGAATTTGTATTGAATGTAGTACCTACTTACATACTTGTAATAATACCGCCATTTAATTGCCCACAGATTGATTTACCCTGCGGTTAAATGCAATCAGCCGTCTGGGAGCAGAATTCTGATAACGTAGGATGCATTGTCTGATATCGACTCTATTAAACACAATAGAAGACATTATCGTGCCATTTAACAAAAAATACCATCGCTTTCTGGCAAACTCACAAAAACAGTCGGCTGATGTGGTTTTAAAAAAATTGGCGAACAAACCAAATCTTTTATTGATGGTAATGCTGTGAATTTTTATCTGGATCTTGAAATATAACATCTTTTACCGTATAAAAACGCTATCACATACAAGAGTATCATCTTACGGGTACTTTAAAACAATATGTGGTATTTACAATGTTCTTCATTACGTGAATTTTACACTATAATTCGATAAAGGTCAATGGGCATTTTGTTCGGACGTTTGACCTATGGCGTACACAAACGAAATAGGGCTAGATATGTAGATAAATTTATCTGCTACTCAGTTATATGGGTCGCATTCTTGCAGGCCATGCTTCATTTTTTATCATTATATCATATCATTTCAATAATAAATAAAATAAATCAATAAATAAAGACAATATAAGCGTTTATTATGCTTATACTAGTGAAATTACTTTTTTCTGCCGGTCGGTACATAAAAATTTATACATATTTTGAAAAGTGAGATTGAATTGTTCAATTTAAAACTGGTTTGGTTTCTGTACGCGAACTTTCATCAAGCAGGTCAAATATGCCCAATGACCATGAAGAGTAAACAATTTGTTTTGTCATTAAAAAGATCTATCCATAAGAGTTATTTTACAAGATGAAAACTGAAAGTGTTAGATATCTTTAGCTTGTGCCATTCAATTTGTACATGCTAAAAGCATCGAAGTTGTTGTCACACTGGTAGATATAAACCCAGTGCGCAGCGTAATTAAAGATCCCCCTCATCATCAATATGAAGAAGGATAACTCTAATACTTTTTCCACATCGTAATTATATAAACGTCATGTCTTCAGATATGTTAGCTGTGTACAACCTCGAGTGTGGGTACCTTTTAGTGACGAACTCCGACGTGACGTAAACTGATGCATCGTGGTGGGCTGCTCGTCCGGTGGGGGCAGATACAATCTGCAACAAATGAATAATAATTTGAAAAATAGCATTAATAGCAAAAAAAATAGCTGAAAGCACTACCCGACTTCATAAGACGCGTTTTATTAAAATTGATAATTAGAATATTATTTCTTGCTTTTTATAGAGGTAAGTATAGGTCAGTAGGGTAAGAATTTAAATCGGATTTAATTCCTACAAAAGGTTTTATTGTTTTAATAGCTTCATTTGTTGCCAAATATGACTGTCCTAAGTTTTCCCCCCCAGCGGAGTTGTGCTTAAGTGGTGGGGGGGTAAAAATGTACACCAGAAGGGGTATTTTTGCGGTGTTTTTGTTATATCTCGTTTTTCAAATTCCAAACAATTTGAGGGTAAAACGGTTTTGATACGAACGATAGTTTTGGAGACACAAAGCATACTATATTTAATACCACTATCATTTTTCGTTTGCAAAATAACTTTGTTTTTCATAGTGTTTGTATGAATAACAAACTTATAGTTGCGGTGATGGAAAATGTGCTATATCTCTAAAACTGCTAACTATATCTCGTTAAAACTAATTTTAGGAGAAAACGTTTATTAAGATTAACAACATATATATTTTTTATATTTTTCACTCTCTTATTTCAATAGTTAGACGTGGGGGAAACACAGGAGAAATTTTGGTAGAAATCGTGTAACTTAAAAAATTGGTCTAATTTCGAAAAGCTGTGTCTCCAAATCTATCGCTCGTATAAAAACCGTTCTACCCTCAAATTGTTTCATATTTAACCAACTTTAAAACCTTCTTACACAATTTAATGAACCACCAGTCCTTCCAGGTCAAATCCCCTTTTGGGGTACACTTTTACCCCCCACCACTTAAACACAAGTCCGCCGGGGGGGGAAACCTAGGATAGTCATATTGGGCAACAAAAGATGCCATTAAAACAATAAAACCTTTTGTAGGAATTAAATCCGATTTGAAGTGTTTCTTGGTTTAATGCTACTGAACTAGTATTTAAGTTCCTGTTTTTATTTTCAGGTCTTTTTTTATAACCTTCTCCTTTTTTTGAAGTCGGTTAAAAATCAGCTCGATCAATGCTGCAAAAAGTTAGAAAGTGGGTATATTATCCTCCTGCTACAATTTTATTATTGATCCTGAAACCAAGTTTATGCCTGAAACAGGCCTAAAACAATAGTTTTAGTTCAGAAGTTCCGGTTAAATTGCAGTTGACGTAGGTACTCACCAGATATCTAATTAAACAAGACGTTACCTTACCACCTAACCGTAGACTGTGAAACAAGCGCTTGTAATAAGTTCAATATCATTCACCGATTTCTCAATAATAAAATGGACACGGGCAAGAAACCTGATCGCAGAAGTGACATCTCCAACTGTCATTGAACAGTCAATCGGGATAAAGTCTTGATTGATTGGATTGGTAATCGGGGCCGGCCGTCTAGCAAACAGTAGATGTTCTTTGGAACTCGGTTTGATATTGCAGCTTTAATATTATTCTCTATACGAAAGAAACTTTGCTTGTACGTTTGTTTGTTTGTAAATGTTGGATGAATTTCTTCTTGAAATTTTATCTATAGTTTTCATATCCAAAACACTTGTTGTTTTTTTGTTAATTCAAAATAAAGTCACTTATTCGCAAAAATAAGTGACTTTATTTTGAACTAGCGGCCTCCCGCGGCTTCGTCTGCGTGGAAAGGTTTTTTGCTATCTTTCGGGAACAATACTTTTTTCGGGATGAAAGGTACCCTATGTTCTTCTATGTACCCCTGACAACGTGTATACAAAATTTCATGATGATCAGTTCAGTAGTTAAGACGTGAAGGCGTAACAAACAAACAAACAAAAGGACTTTCGCATTAAAATATTAAGTAAAGATTAACAAATTTTAATTAAGTTTTTAGTTGTAAGCTTATATACAACTAAAAACTCAATTACAAGCAACTATCTAAAACCTTCCTCCTATAGAAACTTAATCGAATTACACAATCAACAACATAATAAGAAAACCGAAGACCTGGCAAGATTAATTTGATCTCGCAGCGGTTAAACTACTCCCCACTGGATTGCTATGCTAATACAACTTACTCAGGGAAACCTACTTAGATTTCCTATGAGAACAACTTAATGTGAAAGATTTCTATCTCTAATCTATGTCCTATATACATTCGTAATATCTTTTCACTCCTCTTGCTCAAAAAGTCCGTCATTGTAAGGTACAAGAGTCAGGATAAAATATCATAAATACCCCTAGGGGATAAAGTTTTTTCTTCTTTAATGTTTGTCTATTACCAATGAACCTACTAAAACGAAAAAGTCTTTATTCATAATTTCGAATAAAAACTCGCTAGATTTTTGAAAATGGAACTGAAAGCAGCGATCTCTTCGGTGAAATCATAGACTTATTTATACTCTGTGACTTTTAGTTTAAAATGCGTGCATTGTGTTTCTTAGCTGCTACAGTAGAAATTAAAAAAGGCACTGGCGCGAAATCTTTAGAATTTTTCTCTAATTCCAAACTGATTGAATTGTGTGACTGTAAGTAAGTAATAGGATAGAAATAATTTTAATCTTTTGCCGTCAAGCACAAATCATTTATTTAAATACTGTATGAAAAGTTTATGAAGTGAAGGACAGAAAAACGAGTGGATTCGTTTACGGAAGTATAAACTATAGGTATTTAATAATGGATTTTATTTTTTTGCAATCGTAGTGAAAAGTAGAGTGTAACACACGACTCGGTTTCTATTTGTTCCCTCGCTAAAGCTCGGGAATAAAACTACCTCGTATGCAATGAGTCATTTTAGCGTCTTGTATAACAATCTACTATTATCTTCAGCAACATTACAATACAATCAATAAGACTTTTTAAATGCGAAAGTCCGATTGTTTGTTTGTTTGTTTGTTTATTACGCCTTTACGTCTTAACTCCCTAACCGATCATCATGAAAATTTACATACACGTTGTCAGAGATACAGAAAAGGACATAGGGTATCTTTCATCTCGAAAAAATGTACCTACTGTTCCCGAGGGATAGAGATATAACTGTCCACGCAGACGAAGCCACGGGTGGCCGCTTGTTATCTATAATGCTATTACCCGTTAATTTAAAATTTCACACCGCTAATGGTAGCAAAAAAGCTGCCTACTTAACTAAATTGCCAGCACAAAGCCACATGTAATCACTTTCTCAGGATTAACCCTCGTTCGACCCTCAATATCAGACACCTACAATGTAGAACCGGTACCCTCAAGCAGTATGTCTTCCATCTGGTCAAATTCAACATTGTAACGTATAAAGTTTAACACTTTTTACGAGGCTGTTGTGATCGTATATTCAGTACATACAGCAGCACCTTGGAGTACCATAGTCATCTAATTCCTCAATCGACTTCAACTTTTACATCCAAGATGTTAAGGTTTAAAATCAGTAGGAGAAATTTGAGAGTTTTGGATACCTTGATGTGGTGTTCGCCGTACAATCCTTGGAACGAGTCGTAAACAACTTCCCTATCAGATGGCCCATCGAAAGCTGCTCGCTGCCCATTGGTTTATTTTCCTATTTAAGTAATCTTCCATGAATAGGAAAATAACCATTGACCTATATGGGGGTCGCCTCGGGTTATTGACTGAAACCAATACGTAGTCGTTCCTTTGCAATCTAATCGTTACATTTTACATGCAATGCTTGCGAAGTAGTAAATTTTTGTTAGGTGGTAAGTAGAAGACCGTTAGAAATTGAGAATTATTATGAACTTCCTTAAAAAAGAGGAGGACCAGTTTGGTTTGTAAGTTAGGAAATCAATAAGTGGATGAATTTTTAGCTTATTTATTAAATAAAATACACAGTCATAAGTGTACAAAAATCGCTTAATTTAAAAATTCTACGTAGTTAATTTATCCAACCAACTAGGCTGGTTGTTGCTTAAGAAAAAAAGATAACCGTCCAACTAGGAGGACAAAGTAGTTTGTCATTTAGTAGTAGAGGGATGAATAATTCGTATCGAAATTTTTTCTGTCTATGTGCGTATCACTCCCGTTGTATAGAGATTATGTTTATAAATAAATCTATTAAACATGCGGATACTTTTATCGTTTCCTTCTATTTTTTTATCTATAGTTACCATCGACAACTACCGGAAAATTGGTTATTTATAAAGTAGAAAATTACGTCCCGCGGTCGTCATAAAGGAAGTGAGGTTTCGCCTCTTCCGCTCCTCAGTTCACGCAACATGGCCGAACATCCGGCGCCAAAAATATTTAAATGGCCGTCTACGTAATTTACGATCTGTCTTTAGATTATCAAGAAAATAGTTTTATCATTAATCAGATAAAGTATTATCAAATAATAAATCTATTCTGCGTTTCCACCTTCGACCTAAGGCTCTGTTATGCGGAAACGTCTTTGTCTTTTTCTTTACGTGTAAAGAGTATGGAAAATAACCTCACTTCTGTACTTTTTCGATGTTTTTAGTTGTTTTTTCAACATTATCTTAACACATTATCTTTCTTGAAAAAAGTTATTGGAGCAACTTCACAGTACGTTAAAGTGTATTTTTGATGTAGAATTCAATACGTTTCCGCTATTATTTACGCCAATTCAAGCGCTTTTGATGATATTCATTTTTTTGACACTGAAAATGTCTTTTCGTTCGCTCCAGTATAGGCACCGATTTCACGAAAAAGTGCGATCCCCTTATATCACAGAAGGTTGTGAAGATATTATATTCAAAAAGACTCAAAAGACGCGTATTAACAAGAGCTACAAGGTGCAAAAAGAATTGTTCGAGAAAATAAAAAACGTAAAAAATTATGGCTGAAATAGTGGAAAAAAAATCTCATTTTATTCCGATTTTTGGATTTTGGCGCTAGATATTTTGGAAACGAAGAATGACATCAAGATTTTGAGAAAAACTCCTCTGAACAATTTAATCAGCTACAATTTGAGCTTAAAACAAAGACGATCGGGTTAAGGGTTTGCCCCGTAGCTTAACCTTTAACATTGTAAAATGTTTTTTCGATCGCTTCATTATAGCCCCCATTTTCGCTCAGAGTGCGACATCGCCTTGGTGTCGTAAGTTTTTACAGGCTACAAAGCTGGTTGAAGTCTCAAAAGACGCCCACAATATGTAGCATGTTGGCGTAATTTCGGGAAGCGCGCTCCTTAGATGCGCATCGCGTCGCTGCGTTGACGTAGTTGAAGCCCGAGGCGAAGCCGAGGGCTTCAAAATAATAAAATTCTTAGATATTTTATATATTTAAGGTAAGAGTTACTACCTTTCAATAAAATAGTAATGTTTATATATTTTTATATGAATTTCATACACACGAATCACAGAAAAGTAAATCCAAAATTTTTCATGGCTTTGCTGTGATTTCAAAGTATTATAAGTACTAATTCAAATAAAGGAATAATTTTTTTTTTATAAAATTCAATTATTAAATTAATTTTCAATGTACCAGAAGATCGTGAAAGGCACGAGATCTGTGAATTTTTTACAATCATCTGTGAAGTTTATACGCAATTTAATACTTGTAGCTACTAGATAAGCTTGTCGTATGTTTTTTTTTGTGGCTGCAACTTTAGGTTTTTATATAAAAATATGACCCGCACATACCATGTTCTCCTATCATGGTAAGTACCCTTAAGTAACATCAAGTGAGATGAACACCAAGCACCGACCCATTGCGGATAAAAAAACTCACTTATCTGCTCAACACGATTTTTTTTTCATGTTCCTTTAAGTCCTTTAAGTTCTCTTCAGGTATGGTATTTCTCACGATAACCTTTTGCTCTCTACCGTTCACTAGCCAACCATAATGTCATATTACAACCTCATTATGTACAACTTTTTCAGCAACCGGAAACAGTTAATGGAAAATACATTCTCAAACAGACCCACAAAGGGTTGCCTCGCCGCACGTCGCCTCCTCGCCTCGTTATTTCGGGTTCGACTCCTCATTTAATTCGTGCCGCTCACAAAGGGCGTCTGTCATTGAACGTGACATTACAAACACAGAGTCGTCTGCTCCACTGACTCCTGAGAGAAAGAATACTTTCACAAAGAGGTTCTCTCCTAACCCTTTAGAAAAAAATATTACCTACTTGCTAATATTGTAATGGGTTCAGTCTTTTTCCCAGCTTAAAAACTTCAAAGCATTATTTACTAAATATCTTCTTCTTCCTCTTATTTTTAGTTTGTCAATCTACTCTTCTTTTTTAGGGAGTAATTTTTGCCAGTTTCAAGTGTTAAATAGTTCAGTAGTAGATATTTTATCAATTTTCATTAGAATGCGGGTGCATCGCATTCCAAAGTTGCTTGAAGCATTTGGCACCAAGTTTAAAAAGACAGTTTACTCGGCAAGTTCTGCCGAGGTAACCACCGCTACAATAAAAGTCTCAGCTTTACACAACCAAGATCGTGCCTATTTCAATTATCCCACATATTGTTCAGTTGCGTAGACACTTGTACCACAAAACTGCACCAATTTTAAGCCACAATATCCACTATGAATCAATTTACAAATAATTAAAATAGACACCAAACCGAACTCGACAAAATGGCGCTAACTCAAAAAAACTCTACTAAATATCTTCGTGACGAAGTAAACAAGAGAGTGCAATAATGATAAACAGCTGCACATTATCTCAGTTTACATCAAAAAGTTAATGTAAATGAAGACATTTTTCACGGAAGAAAACTAATTTTCAAAGTGTCACAGCAAAGTCTGACGGCAACATCGGGTAAAAAAGAAATAAAAGCGGCAAGACTTGCCATTTGTCATGAAACTGTATCCGTGACTCATCTATGTCGGCTTTGCAAAAGTTTAAAAAGGGAAACTTACTACAAAGTTAATTAGGATATCATCCGACGAAGAGCATCTGTTTCACAAAGAAAAACTCTGGTATAATTTGTCGAGGAAAACATTTAAGTGTTAGCAACCGGAAACTCTTTTGTGGAGAGCTCTGCTGCATTAGTTAAAAACTGAAAAGTCTGCGATTCTCGAAAGTGGGACTCTAAGTCCAAGTGAGCCACTGAGACTTCTTTGTTGCTCTAATTTGAAAAGGCTGACACGAACGAAGGCACTGACGAGACTTTGTTATTTTACTTCTTTTCGCACGACTAACATTGCTACCGTATTTAGTACTAATGTTTCATTTTTACCTCATATGAAGATATATCTATTTAAAACAATGAATTGATATTCAAGGATACCAACCAATTATTTAGCGATTGACTGTCTATACGACTTTACAAGCAAGATACTGTATCTAATGACAGACAATCATAATTATTGTATCAAACTTTGATTTCAAGATAACAATACAAAGGTTTAGTACATAATAACACTATTAAATAAAAATCTACTTTTAGCTTATCCCTATATTATATTTGATTCACTGGCCGAGAAAAATCCGCTCGTTGCTCTAACAAGAACAGTCGTCGGAAATTAGTCCAAAGTTATAAAGTAGCGCTCTCAGTCTTAAAAATTTAGTGCGCTAACAGATTTAAATTCAACTTCATTCATTTCATCAGAGTTAGGCAGGCGGGCTTAATGAAGCTCATCCCATTATATCGGGTAAGTAAGGAACTCTAGGGAGTGGTCAAACCAGCCCAAGTTTGTGTTGCTTTAACCTTCGCTCGTAACATCTTTTCACACTGGGCACAAAATATGCAGTAACAATCACAATGTAGGTATCTAACTATTTTGTAGCGAACACAACACAAGCATTTCCACCTTGTTACAAAAAAATTATGAGTAATATTCCTTTTAGTCTTTATGAAAAGTTTTCACAAATCGGTGAACGGAGAGATACTCGTTCATTCTTAGAACCATTTTATTTACTGCAAGATTGTCCACGGGGAACAGTACTATTGTGTATGTAAACAACATTTCAGTTTTCATTTAAAAGGTAGTTTTAGTTTCCAGTCATTCTATAATCACATTTTTTTCGATTTTCGATTTGCAGGTACCTAAACGAAAAGATAGTTTTTTTCCTTTGTAAAATTACACTGTACCTGTACCCTTTTTTTGTATACTAAGAGTATACTGCGTATGTGGGCGTATGTAAATACGCACTCTAAACTTGTAATGCGATGCGACTGCTTCTTGATCGGTCTACGCTTCGAAGAGTGTCTGTGGCCTTTTTGCGGCCCGTGTGAACAGACAGTTGCTTAGTAGGCGATGATGCTGACAAAATGTTCTAAGGACAACCTGTTATAACGTTAAAGGTGGTACAGTACAGCCAATCCTGTTCATAAAATAATAATATTCGGCTCTACGTTTCAAATGTGAGAACCTTTCTGTTGTTTCAAGTTGATTTAAATTAGTATTCCGCATTGGGCCTGCGTGCGTACTGGCTTACGGCCCATGCTACTTATCAACTCATAGAGGCCTGTGTGTACCCCAACAGTGGAGACATTAAAAATGGCTGATGTGCAAATTACTATTGTCTTTGCAACTATAGTAAGTAACATTATCGGTAAAAAATATGTTCCAGAATTCAGAATTTATTTTTTAATGTTCTCGTGGCACTATTTTTAACGAGCGGCTCGTAATGTTTGCTCGCTGCGAAGCATAATGGCGTCTACATCAGATTATGTCACACCGCATTACCGGCGGAGACACTCATTCCTTCCTCGAGCTGGGACTAAAACTTTTTCAAGTTATAATAACATCGGGTAGAGGCTTGCGATCGGCTCACAGGCTCTATATCATTCTTGTGTCTGTTACCTTTGGTAGGAAGTTTGAACTTTCTATCGCGATATTGCAAAGATTTCTAATCAAAAATAGATTGATTGTTATGGTACCTAAATAAATCAAATTAACTAAAGACGCTCTGAATTTTCACAAGTTCTTAGTTATTACTCTGTTATGTTTTTGCTTGTAATTTCCATCAACAATTGTACGGAGTGATTAATTAATTTTCACTCAAGAAAAACTCAGTTTTCCTTTTGTCGGAGCTTTGTCATTTGTGTCAGTTTCGTCGCCTTCTTCGCCTGTCTTGCTAGGAATTAAGTCTTCAGTTTTTACGGGAAAACCATTAACGACTTAAGTAGTAATCGTTTGTTTTTTACAATTTAGAAAACAATTTTGATTCGCAGAATTTTTTGGAGTACCTATGTCACTTTTGTTTGTTAAATGGAATCAAATATACGCGTCCCTGAGATAGTACTGTGTTTGAATAAACTATTTGCTGAGCTACAGCTAGATTCAATGGGAGCCTTCGCTTTCTATCGATTGACAGCGCTTAATTTGCTTCATCGTAAATGCAAACCAGTCGTTGCGATCTATTTTTGTGCTGCTGTCGGCGAGCGCCATTGATTTATCGCCGTTAACCTGCATCGTGATAACAAAATTTACTATTATTCACTTTTTAACTTACACACTTTAGTTAAATTATCAGTTGATCAAAGTCGTTAGTTAACTTGATGACTCGAGGCGAGGTTGTAAGATCGGTCACTGATGGAAAACAAAATAAGGTGTGTTTCATTCAAGTATTTTAAACATTGAAAATGTTTATGTTTATGCACTATACTCGAACACGAGTTCGAGTATAGTGCCCCGATTTATGAAATTGTGACATTTGCCTGTAGTTTTGCAGATATATAGGTAAGGAACGTTAATAATCTATATGTCAAAACGTGTGTCTGCCGGATGGCTTCAAAGTGAAATTTGAACTCCCAAAATCAGGCGGTAACTATTTGAGATTTTCAGTCAAAATTTTTAAATTTTTTTCGCCGACTTGGATCGAAAGTTTCTCTATAATTTTTTTTGAGATTGCTATTCAAGAAATGGAAAAAAATTGGATTGAGTTAAGCTACAGTTTGTGCCATCTTAGATGGCGGGCTGACAAAAACTTTAAGCTGTAGCGGGTCCCTTACGCGCGAGGTCAGTCTGCGCTCCGTTCACTTTATCGTCAGTACGATAAAGAATGAATTATCGTGTGCTTTATATCTGAATTGCATTTTTCAATGCCTTTGATAGTTTCGCGTAGTGTGAGATCTGTAGACTTTTACCATTGAAAATGGTTATCAGATGCAAATCGCCTGAGACGTATTTTTGGCCATATCTCCGAGGATTTTGGGTGGATCGAGATGAAAATAGTACCAGAAGTTGAGGAATTTATCGAGACACGTGTGAACGATTGAATTTTGAAAATCTACTGGTAACTTTTTTGTAATTTTGCATAATTCCAAAAACTCCGGATTTTTTGCGGGGTGTTTGTTTATTAAATTGTAAATATTTCGGAAAAAAGACCAACTTAAGAAAAAATTAAAAAATAGGTCCTAGGGTATTAGTTTAGCTACCAAATGGCAAAATAATTTTGAAAATCAGTTAATAATTGTGACCTGTAGGTGGTCCCTTTAGGTTTTGAATTGTAGAAAAACGGCTGTTTCCGCACATGAAAAGTTTTGTGGCTTCTATGATTATTGACCGATCGTCATGGTAATAGTGTTAAAAGATGCAGAAGCAGACGAGAAGTGCATTCGTTGGAATTTTGAAACTCGGTTAATAATATTTTGGTTGTGTCGAGGCAGTCAGCGGGCGCTTTAAAAGCAATCGTAAAAATAAATAGTAACTTTGAAAATACAGGATGTCCCAAAACTTTGCCACATGGAGGGAAAGTACCTTAAATATTGAAGATAGAAAATTTTACTGAAAGAAGACTTCGTTTTGGTTTCAAAAAGAAACGGAATTGCATTCAAAGTTTTTTTTAAACCGCCTACGATTCCATACAAATTTATACAATCCGTAATATTTCAATTTTAAATGTTAAATTTCATGGTCTTCCTTTTGTTTAAGATGCTGTGTTACTTAAGAAAGAAATATCCTTATAAGTAACCCTTTCGAATGGTATCCTAAAAATTAATAAAATATTTTTTTTCGTTTTTGGTAGGTTCGATTACTGGTTAAGGCAGGTGATTTTTCAAAAATCTTTGAATGTAGTTCCAATTATTTTAAAAACAAAATGAAGTCTTCTTTCTGTAAAATTTCCCATCTTCAATATTTTAGGTACTTTACCTCCGTGTGGCAAAGTTTTGGGACACCCTGTATAAAAGGACTTTGCATTTGATTTGATTTTGGTTTTTCGTAAATTTTTGCGTTCATTTTCAATGCTCCGATTCTACGGGGACTGTATAATCTGTGAATTTTTGTATGGTCTGTGGTTTCATTACATAACTTACCAACATCGATGAGCATATTCTATTCTACCAAAAACTTTCTGGAAAGCAAAAATGTAACGAGGTACCTTGTACATTTTTTACCTGAATGTACAAGTATATTGAGAGATTATTGCAATGTTCTTTAATTTAAAACAATTTAAGAATTATTATTACAGTTTTAACTCAATGATAAATTTAAATTATTCTACTCGCAACTCTGAATCGACAGACATAAATACCCTTTAGAGAGCAATAACCATAATCATTGTGACACTGCTCAGAACACGTCACATAGAGGAATTTGCAGAGAAAGCTCCGATTCTAATTCTCTCAGTGAGTTCTCGATTATCGCCCTTTGTCCTCGCTCAAAGGGCCACTTTAAAAGCCTACGAACTTCCACCGCTCACAACTCTTAACGTTTTAAATAAACGACTCTCGTGAAATCTTTTTTAGGGGTTGCTGGAGTATTTGAGAGTTCATTTGCATTGTAAATATTCTTCAGTTGAAACTTGCCAATGAGTAATAATAACTTTTAAGCCAGATTGCGGGTTTCCTTTCAAAGTAGCATTTTCTAGTCGATTTCACGCGACTGCGTAAGTTATGGCAATGTAAGTATATTTTAAGCAAAATAAATAAAAACAAATTAAAGAAGTTATAATTACGAATAGAAATACTTCCTACCGACTGAGAGTCTTTCAAGAATTTTAATTTCGGACCAATTTAATTAAACGTCCGACATCAGAGTAACATACACGTTTTTCCTGTTTCCTTTAAACGAAAATCCTTGAACATTTTGTGAAATATTTATAGGGATCTGTTTTCATAATGTTCGTAACACTGACAAAGAACATTTATATACCTAATCTATTCTACAATTTTTTTTAAATCTACTACATACTTTCATGTTTCTTGCATAAAATGAAAAATCTTTGTCTGAAATATCCTTCAAATGCACCTGACGAAGCTAAACAAAAAGCTCGTTTCTTAAACGGGCTGACGATCTAACGATACACTTGCAGCCGGCAAAAAGTGAAGCCGTCTCCTGAAAATGTCACAGGCACGGCTGTGTAGTGGCAGCCGCCCCGTGACAAGAAACTGAGCGGCAGTATTTTGTGGCTCAGGGCTATCACAACACAACCACTGGGTGGATATACTCCATTTTGTGTTTAATTTGACCTTTTAGACGTGCCAGTGTAAAAAACAGGTGAAAAAGTCACAATCTGAAGCATTTAGCATGCGATGTTTTTGTATACCTCATTTTTATTTTTTCACATAGACGAATTGCTGTGAATTGATTGAATGAACTAGATACATTTCAATTTACTTGCTTTATAAATACTGAGGAGTTCAATCTAGAACTATAAGAATTAATCTTTTAGGACGAAAAATACAGCTTTTTCATAAAATATAAATACCTAAAATAAACTTATCTATAAGTTTTGTGACTCCAAACTCAGGTAGGTACTTGTGCTATTACTGAGCTAGACTTCACGAATTCTCCTGGGGAATCAAATTGCAGCGATGGAGTTTGCAGTGAATTCAAAGTTAAGATTAGCATTTTTTAGTTTTATTTATACATTTTGGAATAATTTGCATATCTATCGGAAAATTGTAGTGAGCTAACAAGAAGGATTTATCTTTAAGATAATTATGTCTGCGACAAGAGCTAAATTATATTTAAGTCTAAAAATCGGAATTTTAAATCATTAATAGCAGAACCACATCATAATTACATACCTACCTTATTGTAAATTGATTAGTTATTTGCATGCAATTTTTACATTTGATTTTCCTCATATTTTACAAAACTTTACAGGACATAAGACATGTCAAGACGGGAAGTTTATCCCTATTTATAATCCCATCTTAATGAGTTGATTTTTAAAGCTTAGCAGTTTTGAACAATCAACTCGTAAAAAATTACGTAACAGCAATGCTAGCCCTGTGCCCTGGGCGGGCTGTACGAAGGGCGCCGCGTGTCGCGTCCGTCGCGCGTCGCTGGCAGGGCGGGACCGCGATAAGTACTTGGCACCGAATCTTTACGGCTTCATTATTTGTACAACTTTCATCAATTACACAGCGTGCTGCTAAGTGAAAATGAAAAGACACAAATATATACATTATCTACGTATCTTTAGATTTTTATTACAATTTACATTGATATACGTATAAAAGCTACAAAACAAACATTATTGAGATACTTACCAACAAATCCATGAGTCGCATTGTAGTAATTTCGTTTTGTTAATTATCGTAATCTGTAGATTGGATAATTTCCTACTCAACAACTACATACATAGTACACTGCTGTCAACTCTTGTTAGACAG
The DNA here is from genome assembly GCA_928269145.1 of Agriphila tristella. NCBI lineage: Eukaryota > Metazoa > Arthropoda > Insecta > Lepidoptera > Crambidae > Agriphila > Agriphila tristella. The sequence continues at coordinate 44,654,519 of OV743429.1, read as the reverse complement.
AATTGTCTACTGTTAAAATTGAAATAAAATCTTAATTGTTTTTTCCATGGTTGTTGACGTTAATAGAATAAACTATGTCGGGATTTACACCATGTACCTGTTTATTTTTGAGACTCCGATATTTCGGCGCAGTTGCATGCGCCATGATCACGGAAGAACTGTCGATTTAGTCTCAAAAATAAACAGGTACATGGTGTAAATCCCGACATAGTTTATTCTATTAAAATCTTAATTGTTTATAAACAATTTTTGTTGATTATAATCAACTCTAGAAATGATCGGCTATGCTGAAAATTGCGTATGGTCGGTCCGTATGGAATTCTATGGATCTAACCTGAATCAGCGTTCCGTCGTGACATTGAGCGATAGAGCTATGCGCTTACCCGCCGGACCCTAACGACTGTGTGTAGTGACAAACGATATCTTTTGCCAAACCAAGGCGCATGGACAAAGAATGCTTTTAGTCTACCTCACTTTGCCTCTATAAAGAGCTAGCTCTACAAATATAAGAATAGAAGCGTACGTTAATTTATGCAATGAATATAACAATTTCTTTCTCGAATATTCCACAGATATTCTATTCTAATTATATGATAAGTATCAAGGGCGTCGCCAGCCCATTGCCCAGGGGGGGGGGCAAGTTATTATTATTAAGGAACATGAAAATATGATTAATTGTAGGTACAGCCAAGAGCACCTAGTAAATTTATTCAAGTTTATTTATATAGGATAAATCGGAAAAGCAAGTCAATTGCACGGCCTTAGGACTTTGGTTAAGTTGCAGTTGGCTACATTTTTTAACCTCTAGGGGGGGGCCGCTGTTAGGTCAGGTCTTCTTTTGAGCAGTGTCGGTGGCTCGGTAGCGAAGTGAAACATTTCAATCAGGATAATGTAGTATCGATTCGTGTAGCCAGAGGCCGAGAGGTCGCAAACCACTACATTTCTGTCCCTATAATATCTAATGGGCTATCAATCACTTCATATTTTGAAAGAAAATCTGTATGTGTAGAAATGACTGTGTGATGTGCACTACTTTGATAATAACTATCTATAGGTATACCAACAAAGGCTGAATTTAGTGTTAATTATCACTTAGTTATCAAATATATAATATATAATAGATAAAATTCTCAAAAGGACTAAGTTCGGTTAGTAAAAGGCTTGTTGTCTTGTCTTGTCTCAGCCGTCTGGGTCATTTACACGAGTCGGTTTCCAAGCGACTCGCCGGTCTGTTTGTACCATAGACATAGAAAAATGTTCGCTTCGCTCAAGAAGACCAACAAAGCGTGGAAAAGAGAAGTGAACATTACACGGACACGGTCTATGAAAAAAAGAGACAAAGAATCAAGTGACAATGTGCCATTTTTAGGGTTCCGTACCCAAAGGGTAAAAACGGGACCCTATTACTAAGCCTCCGCTGTCCGTCTGTCTGTCTGTCTGTCACCAGGCTGTATCTCATGAACCGTGATAGCTAGACAGTTGAAATTTTTACAGATGATGTATTTCTGTTGCCGCTATAACAACAAATAAGTACTAAAAACAGAATAAAATTAATATTTAAGGGGGGCTCCCATACAACAAACGTGATTCTTTGCTGTTTTTTTTGGTACGGAACCCTTCGTGCGCGAGTCCGACTCGCACTTGGCCGGTTTTGCCATGGTGTCTTGGGCTCTAAGTAATTGTGATGTGAAACAATCCAATAATCACACTTTGAAAAAGGTAAATAAGATTTTGCCACACATTTCTCTAAAACCAAATTTCGCTACGTTTATTCGTTTATCGACGAAGAAACTACTATGGAACATAGTTTATTAATTTCCTTTGCCATAATATAGTCATATTTTATGTATGTAAGAATTTATTTACGTATCTCATATAAAATGTATACATTCGTTTTTCGGATCAACTGTTTATTGACATTGTTGTTCTTTGGCATTCTATTTCTATGGTTTGTACTATTTGGTAATACTGCGTGTGTGGTTGAAACGCAGTGGGTTGATAGTATGTTCGTTTGATTTCATACTATCATTATGCGGTCCGGTGGGCCACGATCGAGCTTAATTTTGTCAATAATGTTCATTCACAATATTTTTGTTGTTTTTTCTCCAAACCAAAATTACCAAATAAAAATAACATATAAATTTATTGGCCAAGAAGTGAATTATTGCAAATAATTTTAAATTTGTAATAATTTGCTTAAGGATTGAATGAATCAGAAAATTACAATGTTTGTAACAATAACATTTAGCACATGCGCAAATGTTGTCTATTTGTTTAGCGTCCTTGGGTATATACAGGACTTAGGTAGGTATGTAATATTCAATTTCATGCTTTGGTACTAAACTAGTTTGGTCTCGAGGGGACAATTTGGCTCTGCGTAATATTGACGGAACTGTGGACAGCCATCCATCACTGTTATAGGTAGTAACGTGGTAATTCACTGCACGAGCTACGGCTTGTTTTATACATTACAATACAAGGGTCGATCTATGATATTAGCTGTTTGATCATGCTTTTAAGCCATTAGTGTTAATTGTTCATCAAATACTTGCGTAGTTTTCAATTTTTATAATTTAACAATTTGAGAGAGGAGAATCCAGTTGCCCTGTTAATCCTATAGCCCAAGATTAACCTACAGATAAGTCTATCGAATTTTCAAAATCACAAAGCTACCAGGAGTAACCTACCTTGTTTCATACGAAGTAATTTGTAAGAAACTGGTTACCCTGACCTACGTGTGTGGCAAACTGCCAGGGCTTATTAACTACTCTGCCAGTCATGTTAGTGGTCTCAGAGACCGCTAACGGTATTACACGTGCGTCCATATTTACGAGCAACAGAGAAACTAAAATGAGAATACACGACGGTAGACTTGGCTGCCAGAAATTGCTAGATTCACGTTTGTTTGCAATAATAAAAACTTATTCGTCATTGGCACCCCTCGCCACTGATAACTACTTGTAGTTAGCTGGATGTATAAATAAACATAATGTCATAACTAAAATTCACGCTTGATAAAGAAACCATATTTGAGTTTATAAAAAGCTTACAAAATTTTTAAACATTATTTATAATGATAAGAACAAGACTACTTATCTGTTTCATTTTTTCGAATAAGTGTTTTTAATGTTTTTGCTAACATCTCCCTACCTAATGACAATGTCAGACGTGCATTTTATTAATGGCACTAAAAATAATACCTTATTCCAGCTTGAGCAAATATTTGTGGCTTAAAGCCAAAACTGGCCGAAACTTAATGTGGTGTGAACTTTTTACGTTGCCAAATGAACTCCAGTGACTGCCAATGGAATCAATGGTCGAAGTTTAATCTATTCAGAGTTCAGTGGTTGTAAATAACAGCCTCCTGTACATAACATAGTCCATTATATGAGACGCGAAGTTGGCTTATGTGTGCCTCCCACTTTCCAAAGTTATCAATTCGTAACGTACCAAATCTACCCGTACCTTGAAAGCCTTTGGGGGTTTCAAATCATTTCTATATTAAGAAAAAGTTTCAGTGGAATAAAATCATGGTTAGGTTAACAGCAAATATGATAAAAAAGTTATATTTAACTGTAGTTATAAAATCCAAGAGTTTATGTTACATTATTTAAGATTCAATATCTGCTTGCAATTTTACCTACTCTATTCAGTAACCTAGTGAGAATCAAATTAAGTTGAATATTGAAGCATAGCTAATAGGCATGTTGACTATTTTTTTATTTAATGTTACATAAATTACCCCTCAAAAAAAAAGAAACATTTGTATAAGAATTATTTCGCTAGCATGAAAACTGCCCGAGATATCACAGTTTGAAATGCACAAAATTGGACTCACCCGAAAACGCTCCATACTAACGGCTACCAAGTTATGACGTCACGCCTTCCTACGTTGTATGTGACGCGTAGGAAATTTGTTCGGCAGCTATATTAAATATTGTGTTTATCAAAATGGTTTCTTTGACAAATTTGCTATAAATTTTACGGACTAATTAAATGTATTATTTATTTTAACAAATTTTATACTTTTTAAATGGACCTGTCCACCCAACTTTGAAGGGTCATAAAACAAATAATACGCAATATATAAAACCAAGAGGTATTACAAGCTACTCCAAAAGTTTGATATGTTTACGATTTTTATTAGTATTTCGTTATTTTATTCATAAGTCAACATCCCTATTCTGGTGTTAAGCACTGATCAAATACAGCAAATTGATTACCCTAACTGACACAACATCGGACCGAAAGCAGTGATTACCATTGAATTTCAAACAATGATAAATCGTTCTGTTTACTTAAGTAGGTACAAACTAGGAATTTACCTTTAATGGATTAATATAATTCCGAAGAATTCTTGAATCGTTGTTTCGATGACAAATCTGTATGAATGAACTCAGATTTAGGGGCATTTTCTGAGGCATATATAATAATAAAGATGAAAGGCTAAAAAAGTTAAGTATCTACCTCTTACATGTTTTGTAAGCCGAGCTAACGTCAAGTTTTTCATAATAGCCATCCTTACCTTAACTTTTAAAACCTAAGCCATGAATCACCATTAAAATGTTTTCATGTAAACAAATGTTAATACACGCTTTTGGTGACCAGCGCTGTTCAATTTGAGATCGATCGACGTCGTAAAGTACACGCTGGCTGGTGACAAAGGAAAAGATTTACATATAAGCTTTTGTCTGCCACCCATGTCCCCTTCCTTTCTTAATTTTGGCTAAAAAGTTTTAGAAAAGAGATTTTAAGGTACTTTCGTATAAATGGATGGCATAGATTAAAATCACAGATTTAAATATGCCCTTTTTCGTGTGACGGATATTTCTATGACCAGATTTTATAACAGCATTCTATAGGAGATGTATTGTATCATTGTATAATATATATAATGCCTAGGCATTGTATATAATGCCGGATTATACACTTTACCGGTAACATATACATATATAACGAGATCGAAGTGATGAGCATCGAGTTGCGAGTACAATTTGTCGTAAAAGATAAAGAAAACATAGAGATAAAAAGTTAGCAGATAAGATAAATCACAGGTGTCGCGTACACAACCGCGCAGTAAAAAAGTTTCTAGTAAAATCTCGAAGCCTTATGTACCTTCGTTTTATGTTGTCACATGAAGTTGCTAAAAAGCTAAGAGTTGGGTACTTTCTAAAAATAATTCCATATTAAATCCGCTCCAAACGCTCTGTGTGACAGAATAACGACTGTTTTCAGGGGGGCGCGGCACGATTCACTTTTTGCAATCAGCCTAACAATTTCCACTTCTCCACGCCAGCAGCGTCGGGCGAAAAATAATTCCTTGTTAGTTTTTAAAATGAGGAGTATAAAATAAAGTAGGTACTTAATATTATTGGATTTCAATTTAACTGATTTGTTCCCCAACTTAAATCATTATTACGCATGAAATTGGGAGGAAAGACTTGTAGGTATCTGTTTCAATACAATAGTGCTTTCCCGTTAATAACGCATGAAGTAACCAGTATTTCTGCTAAGTAACATACCTACGTACTCTATTCATTTTTATAAGCTTTTGCCCACAATAGATACTTAAAGCAACATAGCTCTTTTTATACTTAGCATTTTATATTATACCTATTAGTCCTTATAAAAAATATAAAATGTGATCCAAACAAGTTTAAAAGGCAACGACCTGTTTGACCGTTAACCTGGTTTGTTCGCTTTAAAGTCTTAGTAAAATCGTATTTTACAGTTTATGGTAGTGTTTCGCGAACTGACATGGAATCTCTACATTCACCTGAATAGTAATTAAGTCATTTAAACTAAGTTTTTTTTAAATTTTCCATAAAACATTGCTAAACAGAATTAAACTAATGTTGTAAGTAATAATTTAATAATAATGTTGTAAAAATTAAACTTAAAAAAATATTTGTTATGTCATTCTAGTGGTTCAAGATGGTTTCATTTTATTCACACTGATCTTGATTCTAGGTTTGGAAAGCATTTATTTTGTATGTAATAGTTTCTCATGTCTCGCAAGCTGTAAAAGTCGACTAGTTGATTTGGTTTTATGGCGACAAACTCATGATGACACAGTGTTCTAAGTTTTTAAAATATTATCAAATTGTAAGAGTTTCAGGTTTACCTTAGGTTACTTTGTGATGTAAGCTTGTTAAATATGAAACTAACATATGAAATTAAAAATGAATGAACTATGAATGAATCATTCCATAACTTCGTATAACAGACAGTCACAATCTGTTTCGTTAGAAAAAACATAATTCTTCATTTCTGCAAGAACTGAAGCAGAATGTTTATGACATTGTTGGTAACCCTAGCGAGAATCATGGGTGCATGAATAAGTAAACTGCTGGAGGCCGCTGTCGACGTGCCGATGCCGGCTACATATTACACCCAAGGCCTTCCCACAGGGTGACGTACGTACACAACAACTGCTGAATTCTTCCCCCCTTTTCCCTTACATACAATCTCAAGGCTGCACATTTCACAAGAGGCGGAGATTCTTTTAGAATATTTTTTTCTGCATATTCTCACGTCAGGCTATTAACCTTTCGCGATGCTATTTCTGCAGTACTTACTTACTTTTACGTTCAAGGCAACTAAACAATATATCACAATTTCACAGCATTAAAGCTATATAAGAGTACCTATATAGGTACCTATAATATCACTTTAATTTCATCAAACTCAACAATAAGCTACAATTCCTAGTTCAAACGTTAAAAATACACAATTTAAATCCTTTTTGTAAGCTCCGTGAACTAACCCCTACCATCCCCGTCGATACCTATTTGAACAAGTACCTACTATAAAATTAATAGTTTCTCTCATTGCTAGTCTTGTTATGCTCACAGAAATAGTATCTTTTGTACTGGGATTTGTAGGCTCACAAATCGTGAAATTGGCTGAGAGAATGAAGTATTTCCTACCCATAGTTTACTTGATATTAATACGTTTCATCGCGGTAGATTGGGTCGGCAATGAATTATTCGGACAAATTCCCAGTTCAGTTTCTCATTTTTCTAACACAAGTCCAGAACTGCTATTCGTCTGCTTTGGATTTTTTTTGTATAATGGCATGTTCTAAAAGATTATTAATTGGAAGTCGGAAAAGATTGCTGCCTTTTTTAATTTGTTGCAGTTGCTGAAATATAAAAAAAAATAAGATGATCGATAAGCAGTTACTGCTTATGTGTCGATGATTATTGATTTGCTAGAAAAATGGCAAATCGAATGTCGAATCAAATGGGCATTATTTCATTCACCACTAACTTTTCCGACTGTCCATCAGCCATTTTTGATGTCCCCACTGCTGGGGCACAGGCCTTCCTTATGGGTGGACAAGGAGGACGGGCCATAACCCACCACGCGGGCCCAATGCGGATTGGTGGGTGTTAACGACTGCAAATGCAGCCGGGACCAACAGCTCAACGGACCTTCCAAAGCACGAAGGAGCTCGAGATAATATTTTTTGGTCACCCATCCCATGACCGACCCTTGCGAACGTTGCTTAACCTCCGCAATCGCTGGGCCAGGTGCTAAACCACTGCGCCACCGAGCTCCTTTTTTAGCTTACTTTTCCGACTACCTATTATTTTATCATTATTTTACTTATTTTACGATTTTTCTTGATATTTTATATCATCTCAGCATCTCGCAGTGTCCTGCGCAAGAAACCGTATGCAGGCTACGTTCTAGGCACCTACTGTTTTGCGGCGAGTCGCAACGTTACTAGCAAATAGCCAATTCGGAAATATTGATTTTCGCAGTGCATAAATCGGTATTGAACAAAAATGTATTCCACGTATTGTTTATTATTCCGAATTTCTGGAGTTCGTCAAATGTTTGTTTTGTAAACTTATTGTAATAATAGAAGTTGACTTAAATAGAATTTGTTTATAAATCGTATTCACTTCTAAGATTTACGTGCATACTACACATTGAAATAAAACACATTTAACCGCTAAAAACTCGTTTCAATGTCGTAGCGTCGCGTCGCATTATCGTGTCACCATAATGTCGCATTTATTGCTTACGAATGACAGACTGCAATGAAAATCAAAGGACTTGCGTCGTGCTCGATGGAAGAAAGGAATTTCTTTAATATTGGCGGGCACTTTCAACATCAAATTCCGATGTTGATTGTCAGACAAGCGTTTGATCGTTGAACTAGCACTAAGTTTTAGAAGAATATACAACGTGTTACAAAATAACCCCTAATGCCAAATATGGTAGATAGGGACTATTTGTGTCTGTCGTCATTATAACATAACTTGAACCTGCTACATCTGTGTTTATCTTATTTTCATCTTTATCAAAACAATCCTTAGAGCTATCATCATGTTCCATCAATATAATATTATTATCAACTAACGGTGAATCAACAGATATGTCACAACAATCTTTAGGGCTATTTTGCTCTGTGGGAAGATGACAAGACTCCTCACCATCCTCAATAACAGCCTGAGTGGTAGTATTACCTTTTATAAACTCTTGCCTCTTGGGAGGACATATATCTGGAGCCTCATAGTCATCATTTACCACATTACTTGCATCAATAGTAGGTCTAGAAATCCTACCATTCAGGCTACATTCAGATTCTGAAGACATTAAATATTTTCGGTTCCTTCTGTAAGTATTTCCTACTTCATCCGACACAATATAAGACCTTGGTTCAACACATTTTCCACTTATTTTTCCTTTTATCCAGTTTGAATCTAGAGTCTTTTTAAAATAAACATTTTGATTAATATTTAACTCGGGCAAAGATTTTGAATTTTTATCATAATATTTTTTTACACCCTGTATATGATTATTATATTTTTTATCGCATACTATAACTTTAGGTTTTAACATTATTTTAGGCAATGGTAATAATGAATTAAGATTTCTTGAGTACAGCAATTGTGCAGGAGATGGCATATATGACTTAGGTGTATTCCGGTAGTTTAGTAACCCTAAATGTGGATCTGAACCATCTTCTTTGCATTTTTTCATTATATTTTTAAATATTTTTACACCACTCTCAATTTGGCCGTTAGATTGTGAATGTTTTGGGCTTGTTATGACATGTGAAAATTTATAACTGTCAGCAAATACTTTAAACTTTTCAGATGTAAACTGGGTACCTGAATCAGTAATAACATATGCTGGTATGCCATGTCTTGCAAAGATTGACTGGCAATTGAGAATGACACAATCACTTGACAAATTATTTAGTTTACAGGCCTCTATAAATTTTGAATAGTAATCCATAATCACAAGATAATCTTTGTTATTTAAAGTACAGATATCAATGCCAACTTTATGCCAGGGAATTTTCTCAATAAGGTGATTGATTAGTGGTTCTTTCTGTAAGTTTGGTCTATACTTCGCACAAGCCTCACACTTTTCAACATATTTTTCTAAATCTTTATTGATCTCTGGCCAAAAAACACATGACCTTGCTCGAATTTTACAAGTACTAATACCAACATGACCCTGATGAATTATCTTTATCATTTCACTCCTTAATAATTCAGGGACAACAATTAAATTTCCTTTTAAGATGATACCATCCAAGACTGTTAGCTCATCTCTAAATGTCCAAAAAATCTTACAATTGTCATTCAAATCTTTCATATTTTTTGGCCATCCATTCTTAATGTATTGTATAATGGTACTTAAAGTTAAATCCTGTTTAGTAGCCACCTGCAATTTTAGAAGTTGGGCATTGGAGACGGGTAAACACTCTCGAGATAACTTTACATGACAAATTATATTCTTTTTCAAGTCTTCCATCTTAGATTCTACAATAATATCCGAGCAACAGCTACGTGACAATGTGTCCGCAATATACATCAAACGCCCAGGTTTGTATTGAACATTAAGGTTATAGCCTTGTACGGCAAGCATCATTCGTTGCAGCCTAGCTGGAACTTTGTGCAGCGGTTTCTTAAATAACGTTTCTAAGGGTTTATGGTCCGTTTCCACAAGAACTTTACGACCATATGTATATTGATGCATTTTATTACACCCATACACTATAGCAAGCATTTCTTTTTCTAACTGACAGTAATTCTGCTCCGTTGGAGTGAGAGCTCGAGATCCAAATGCAATTGGTTTACCCTTCTGCAATACTACAGCTCCCATAGCTGTGGAGGAACTGTCTACTGACAATACCATATTCTCATTAGTATCAAAATATGCTAAACAAGGGCTACTACACAATGCCTTTTTTAATGAATTAAATGCATTTTCTTGGTTAATGTCCCACAAGAATACAATGTCTTTTTTTAAAAGCACACGTAAAGGTTCACTTAGTTTAGAATAATTTAAAATAAATCTTGATAAGTAGTTGCACATACCGAGGAATCTTTCCAGATCTTTTTTGCATTTAGGTCGTTCCATTTTCATTATTGCCTGCACTTTATTTGGGTCCGGAGAGACACCGTTTGATGTAAACAATTGACCCACAAAAAGTAGTTCTGATACAAATAATTTACATTTGTCTTTATTGAATTTTATTCCATTTTTTAATGCAATTTCCATTACTTTTCTTAGCCTCTCATTTAATTCTTCTACTGATTCAGCCCAGACACATAGGTCATCCATATAGGGAATAACTCCCTCTACATTTTCAAACATTTGTGCAATTACCCTACTGAATTCTTCTGGTGCCGAACTGATTCCAAATGGTAACCTGCGAAATTTGTATCTCCCAAATGGAGTTATAAAAGTACATAATTCTGAGCTCTCTTCATCTAGGTTTAACATCCAAAATCCATTAGATGCATCTAACAGTGCAAACACTTTAGCATTTTGCATTTTACTTTTAATTTCATCAATTGTTGGCAATTGATATTTTGGTTCAATAACATATTTATTTAATGCTCTCGGATCTATACATATACGCAACTTACCATTTGGTTTTCTTACTAAAACAATATTATTTACCCATTTTGTTGGTTTTTCTATTTTCTCTATGACACCCATCGTCTCCATTCTGGTTAATTCTTCACGTAGCTCAGGAATTAATGAAAATGGAACACGTCTTGCAGCCTGTACTACTGGTACAGCCTCATCAGTCAATTGTATTTTTGTGGTTCCTGGGACACATCCAAGACCCCCATCGAACAAGCTGCTGAAATCATTTTTTATTTTTTTAATTAAAATGGAGGTTTTTTCATTTTTACAACTTAGGTTAAGTATATTAACTAAATCTGTATTGGCCGAAACAAAATCAAATTGTAAACATGTTTGACATCCTAGTAAGGTTGGAATTTTGCCTTCTATGACAACAAATTTTATTTTATATTTATTTTTATTTGGATGAATAATTTCTAAGCAGCATGTACCACGCACTGGCACTCTCTTACCATCCAGTTGAACTACTTTTTTATTACAGTATTGAATCTCAGAGTCTTTAACACCAATTTGTTTACATAATTCACTACCTATTACATTGCATGCCGCCCCAGTATCCATTTTCATCACAATTCCCACATTGTTTATTGTGAATTCTTGCAGTATTTCATTACCTGTTGATATACTTCCTATGAAGAAATCATCACCTTGCAAATCCTCTTCAGGAGCCTCCTCTTTCAGTACATGAACTTGTTTCTTACTTGTTGTGGCACTCCGACACATTTTACCAAAGTGATTTAATTTATTGCATTTATGGCAAGTTTTGCCGAAAGCTGGACACATGTTTATATTATGATTGAGACCGCAATTTCGGCAATTTCTAAGAATTTTCATTGAATTTGTCATGGGTGGTACGCCCTTGCGCCCCATGTTACCTCCATAGTACACAGTTGCTTCCTCTCCAATATCAGTCTTCTGAGTTTCTACAAATTGCCTGGATGCTTCCGCACATATTAAGTATTTCATCACATAAGTTAGGGTTAGTTTGTCATCTTCCTCAGCAATTAGTTTTGTTTTGAAGTTGTTGTACCTTTGGTCAAGGCCTGCAATTAACTTAGTTACTGTCAAACTTTCCGTTAGTTCTCCGAATTCACATTGTTTACCTAAGTTAATAACTTTTTGGAAATATTCTTCCAGTCTCATATCTTTTTGATAAAGCGTGAAGAACTCGTTACGTAGCATAAATAAACTCTTTTTCGGTGAAACATACGCTTTAAATAGATCAATCACTGTTTTTAACGTTTCACTTCCTTGAAGATTAAAGGTGTTGTAGATTTCAATGCCTTTTTCGCCGATGAAATTTAGCAATATAGATATGCGGCGTTTTTCAGAGGCTGACTCCAAACCGTTGGCTAAGATGTATATTTCGAACCGCTGGATCCATTTGTCGAAGCGTTCCTTTAAGTTTCCTTCAAACTTCATTTCTGGAAGTGAGGGCAGAGCCCCACCTGACACCATATTTGTGTCTGTCGTCATTATATAATTAAAAGATCAGTATTTTATGTAATTAATGTATTTATGGCACCAAGCCATTACTCACACTTTTCTGTGACCGACATTTATATAACAACATGAAAGACATCTGTCAAACGCTAGTGCGGTGAAATAGGGATGTCCAACTGCACCAACAGGGACCATCAAACTGAACAACTTTTACTACGGGACAAACTCTGAAATCGCAAAAAAATATCAGCCGTTTCATACAAAAATTAATATCGAAAATATCAAAATGTATCTATGAAACTGCTGATTATTTTCACGATATCAGAGTTGGTCCCATAGTAAAAAAAGTTGTTTAGTTGGTGGTCCCTATCTACCGTATTCGAGATTAGGGGTTATTTTGTAACACGTTTTATCCCTATCCCTATAGTAAGTAGTATAGGTACCTACTTTAGATTTGTTTTTATACACAGTTTATTTTATAACTTAAAGATGTCAGAACCGTATTTTACTCAGCGTTGTATTCGAGTGACAAACTTTGCTGCATTTCGCTGTTTTATCTGCAGGCTTCGTAAAGGAGGCTTTTACCTTCCTGCTAAATACATAATTAAGTCACAAAAAAGTGAATGACATTTTCTATTAACTTCTTTTGTTTAGATTTCTTTTGATTTTAAATTAAATACTCAAGAAAATTCACCTTCGTGAAATTTTAAGAACTTCAGGAAAATATTGAAAGGAAAAAAACGTAAAAGTTAACAAAGATGGCGTCCTTCAAATTATTTATTTATGGAGCAAGATTCAGAGATAAGCTCTTAATTTATAGACAACGGCGACTAGCAAGGGACAGCGTTAAATCATTTACGATATTTGCTGTAGTCTGACCTTAATTAGAAAACGATCCAATTATATACCGCTGTTTTATACTCACACAATTTTGTTATAGTTACAAATATATGAGAAAAATTGTATTTGTTTGTGGAACAAAGACTCATAATTAGCACACTATACGAAGCAATGGATTAAGTATATTAATACTTATTTGCGTGCAAAAATGCTGCATTATTCCGTTCCATTTTTAGTTCAAAAATTCAAATGCATATTAAATAACGATAAAATGCTATTTTTTTATAGTCAAATAGTTTTCAAATTTATGGCGTTATTTCAGAGTCGATATGCCCATAAATTAAGTTGAAATTATTTTTGGCCCGCACTTTGTTCCATAATGAGTTTTTGTATTTTTTACTTTTTTGCGTTCTATTTAAAACGGGTAATGGTTTGTGTGGCATTTTAAACGTGTAAGCATTTAAAACATTTCCGAAGGTTTCAAAGCTACTACTGGATGTGGATATTCTCGAATGTTACAGAACCCAATGGTATTTTTTGTGAATGTGTATTAAAAAAACTATTAGAGTGTAAAACCTACCTTCTGATTTTCAAACAATGCTATAGTATATGTGTTAGCAACGATTGAAAACCTACATTTCGTAGTCGTATTTATTTCCAACTAGCCTCCGCCCGTGTCTTCGTCCGCGTGAACGAATAATACAATAAGGCAACCAGTTTAAATGACCTCCTTAAGTGTATAAAAGCTAGTACTAGTTGAAGCTGTTCACCCGGTTCTACCCACCCAAATTAGATCATACATAGCTTAGATCTTAAAATGGAACCCAAGCTACCAAATTGTGAAAAGCCCATCAAAATCCGTTCAGCGGTTTTTGCGTGATAAGCGCACAAACATTTAGAACTTATAGTTTTATATGTATAAATAAAAGCTGAATGGAATGTCGATAAGGAATTACCTACCAGTGTAATAATATGATGCTACTAGTGCTTCTAGCTTCTGTGTAAACAATCAAAAATGTTAGTAAAGAGAGTAAGCACTTAATAATATACAATAAAAGTGTATTAGCGACCGTAATAGCAGAGTGTTACAGCCCCATGAATCCTTAAGCGGTCCGCGTCAGCGTGTTGAGCGATATGAATATGCGAAATTATTACTTTCTACAGTAAATTGAAAGCCATTCTAGATAGCATTTTAATATTATAGTAGGTATTTAGTAGTGTCTTGATTGTATGATGATTAACATTGTTTTCAAGAAATAAAATAATGTGTTTAAAAGTGGCCACTTTTAGCAATAAAACTCCTTAACTCAACGACAGACTAGAAAATATTGTTTAAGCGATAAAAAGTACCACAAATCTTATTCGGAATACAGTAGAAGAACACAATTCACAATTTCGTCTTTATTTAAGCACTATGGTTTTTTTTCAATTGGCGGCGCTAGTGTAGCGCATAAACCCTCTTAAATTATTTTTTACGTTTTCAACCCCCATATCTCCGCCATTTTGAAAAATGTTTACAACTTTTCACGCAATAAAAAATTCTGTCTTTTTTCTATATCATGGAGCTTGTTCCTAACTATAAAAAATATTTAGCTAATTTGTTTTTTTTTACTTAATTCTCCATTTGCAAAAGTGTTCTACGGTCACATAGCCTTCTTCAGAAGGCTATGTACGGTCATAACGTTGAACACTCTTTTATTGCTGCGTTTTTAATAAAAAGTTTTGCTGTTTTTTTGGATAGAAAGTTGAAGCTAATGTTAAGTTTAATTATATTGAAATTAATTACGCTTGTGTTACTCTACAACTACACTGGCCTGCAAAACTAAGTACTACAGAGGTCTATTTTCATACAAACGAGGTAACTTTGAAGCAAGGTGTGATCTGATGATGGCCATCCAGGGAGTGAATGGAGAAGATTCAGATCCCCATACACACCCAATAGATCTGATCAGCATTCTAAGAGCTGTTTGGATATGTTTAAAAAAACCACGAAAATAGCATTAAAATGTATGGAAATGCTGTAACTGATAACTCTTATCCTTACAGCTCTTAGAATGCTGATCAGATCAATTGGGTGTGTATGGGGATCTGAATTTTCTCCATTCACTCCCTGGATGGCCATCATCAGATAACACCACGTTTAATCCTGGGCGGAGAACCAATGCTTCAAAGTTACCTCGTTTGTATGAAAATAGGCCTCTGTAGTACTTAGTTTTGCAGGCCAGTGTAGTTTTAACCATGTAGGTTTGGCTACATTTAGTTGTAGCCACCACAAAGATATGGCTCACAGGCAAATGGCCCTCTGAATGGGCTCACACAATATTCACTCCTCTTCACAAAAAGGGTTCCACAAAGAAATGTACCAACTTTCAACTTATTGCATTAATTACACACGCTAGCAAAATAATGCTACACATCATAAACGAGCGACTGAAAGCATATTTGTCCAGAGAAATTGCGCCAGAACAAGCTGGGTTTGTGAAAGGGAAAGGAACTCGTGAACAAATTCTCATCGTTCGTCAAATCATTGAGAAGGCTCGAGAGTTTAACAAACCGACATACATTTGCTTTGTTGATTTCTCCAAGGCGTTCGACTCGGTGAAATGGCCAACGTTGTGGAAAACACTACTGGACATGGGCACACCACAACACCTCGTGCACCTGCTCAGGGAGCTCTACGAAGGGGGAACAGCTTCAGTGCGGACAGATGACCTCCTCTCAAATAGTTTCCATCCAAGTGCGGGCGTGCGACAGGGCTGCATAATATCAGCCTTACTATTCAATATCTACACCGAGCTTGTAATGCGAAACACTCTCGAGGACTGGACTGATGGTGTTGCAATTGGTGGATACAAAATAGCAATCTTCCGATATGCAGATGACACCACCTTATTTGCGAGTAGCGCTGGCCTTATGGAGGAATTACTTCTCAAAATGGAGCGCGTGAGCCTTACGTTTGGGTTAAAGATAAACCAATCTAAGACCAAGATCATGATCGTGGATCGCGTCAACGACAACTCGCCCGAAGTGACACAGATTGCGAACTGCGACGTGGTTCAGACGTACGTATACCTTGGAGCTTTAATCTCAAACAACGGAGGCTGCGTAGATGAAGTAAAACGACGTATGGCCATAACCAGAACTGCGATGGAGAAGTTAAGGAACGTATGGAGGAATCGTAACATTACCAAAGCCACCAAAGTCAGGCTCGTACGAACACTAGTATTCCCCATTTTTCTTTACGCGGCAGAGACGTGGACAGTGCGCGAGCTGGAAAAGGGGAAGATAGATGCTCTAGAAATGTGGTGCTGGAGGAGGATGCTGGGGATATCATGGACGGAATTCCGCACCAACGTGTCCATACTCCAGGAGCTCGGCATCACGCAGCGTTTATCGGCCGTAGTACAGTCGCGCATACTGCAGTACTTTGGCCATGTCTCTAGGCGGGGTAACGACTCCATAGAGCGGCTGGTCGTACAGGGCAAAGTAGAGGGAACCAGATCACGTGGCAGGTCACCGATGCGCTGGACTGACCAGGTGAAATCCGCAGTGGGACGCCCTGTATCTGACTGCGCCAGACAGTCTGCCAACCGGGAGAGATGGCGGGAGATCGTGCGGAAAGCTATGTCCGCCTCTACCACCAATGTGGACGCCTCAAAGTGACCACGACCGCTCTGCCAAGAGCGTAACGACGAAGAAGAAGACCACAAAGAAGGCTACACCTAGTTTTAACCAAATGCAACCACGTACACCTAGTTTTGGCCGTCATCAAATCGGTTACACCTAGGTTTAACCAACATCTACCAGCTACACCTATAGTTTTAGCCAAGTAGAACAAGGTGTAGCAGCACTTCGGGTACTAGCCGTAACATTAAGTATCCCGATATTCACTTAGGTATACTTCGAATCATAGTTTGGGATTGAGATTACAGTCTTCATGTATACTTATTTAGGTTATTTTTGTTACTTACATTAACGATATTATAGCATTATCATGACGAACAAGTTCGGGACAACACAACGCTATCCATAACATCAGAAAGGTGCGGCGTCCGTTAATACGACTATTTCTAGAAGAATTCCTATAATAACAACAACTAATTAAACTTCTCCCGAAGTTTCATCACGGTATTATATTACCTAATTACTATTCGCTATCATAGAATGTCTCCGAGGGCCCAGTACTTCGGGCCTAGTTCCGGGCAGGCCCCGAGGGCAAAGTCAAGTTTATATCAAGTACAAAACAAGCTCGCAAGGGCCGTTTGTTTTCCATTGTTGTCTTCATCATAAATATTTAATATAACGCTTTATTCCCGACTGAGCCAGACTTAGAGCCTTTTGTCAAGTTACAGCAACTTACAAATTTATCTTAAATAAAAGTTTTATAATGAGATACCGACTTAACTAGAATCAACTAATTGTATATGAAAGCGATAATGAAGCATAAATAATAATTAAGTATGATTTTATATGACCGTGAAATATCTTTCACTAATGACGTTGAATTATTCGTAATAGGGAATATGCATCAAATTTTTTTTTAATCTAAATCAATAGTATAATGCGTGAGAAAATCAACTGTAATATTGAAACTTGTCTCTTGCGTTTTTTTCTCGTAATATAGTTACTTGAAGTTAGCACGCATCAGCTCCCGCCGAAAACGCTCTATACAAAACGGTGACGTCACACATCACGTTTCGGGGTGTTTCGGGCGCGTTTAATATGGAGTTAGCCAATAATCTTCAATTATCTCCCTAAATTTTGCGTTTAAGTAGATATGTGTTATACAAAATATTATTTCTTTTTCGATATTCTATCTGACTGTAAAGTGCATTATATCCGAAAACGAAAAAAAAATATCGTTATTTTCCCCTGATTTCATCGTGTGATAAAACGAAAATAATCTTTTTTTTTTTATTTATTTTTCTGTTCCATCATGTTTTTACAAGTGTCCGCAGCGATCAAGCTCAATTTTAGGAAAATCGGTGACTTATGCATATTCCCTATTCCTGTATTTGTTACTTACTTGTTTTATAAATTTAATTTAGTTTAAATATAAAATAAAATTCATAAAACAAAGGACAGGAAATACGATTACAGCGAACAAATAAATAACAAACAAGCGATCAACCATTTTCATGAAATTCTGCGCTTCTGAATTGGCGAAGAACTATACTATACCTAAGTGCAACAAAAGCACTTAGGAAGTTCATGTTATAAGACCGGGTAGTTTGAAATCGGATCAATGGTTCTGTCGCAAGCGGACAAACGAGGAAAAGTAATAATCAAAACAAATAGTTACTTGCAGCAAACTTGGAAAATATTCCGAATTTTATGGGGTAGCCAATTCTCATAATTTTAACTTAATAATGGGATAGATAAGCCAACATTAATACCATAACGTTTGAACGCTATTACAGCACATATTTATTACAGAAAAACAACGTCAACTTTTCGACAAATTTTCAACTAAATACATCTAAAAGTTAAAGCTAAATAAAAAAAATGTAGTATTTTTTTTTATTTTTTTAGTTAAAGCTACATAAAAATTATAATTTTGTAACCAGGCGCTTTTTGCAAAAAAAATAATAGATATCTCAACCGACTGAGTTTTCACTCTGAAGTCAGCATATCAGCAAGAACTTTATGGATTCAGCATAAAGGAAGAGCCAGCCCGGTCGATTACTTCAATAACATGAAAAGGTTATAATTATCATTATATGAATCACATAATTTATCTGCGTGCCCCCCTCCCCCCCCCCCCTCTTCCCCCTCTCAATTCTTGTTTCTATTCCACATTGATGAGGGATGACAGTGCTATTATCGTCGCGCTAGTCCCCAATACATTATTCACACTTTTTCCACATTAGAATAAAATACGATCACGGATATCTTTGGTTATATTCGACTTTTAATAAATTTCATGTAAAAACTTTTTAGTGATATGGGCAGTAGTGACTTTTATTTTTGTACTGGTAATCTTTGTCTTTTTCCCTATGGAAAAGTACTCGAGAAGGATTTAAAGTGGAATATTTATACTTTAGCTTAAAACAAACAACAACGTTCGACTACTAGAAGCTGCACTTTACATTTCCGTAGTTTTCTTTCCATTTTAATAATAATCAAAACAAACAATGGGTTTTGAAATAAATTGTGTATGTTAAACTTTGTTAGAAAAGATTTATTCTAACGCTCTTTTGTTTGTCGATCAATTTGAAACGCCTACTACATTATGTTCAACCACTCCCTCTATTGTCCTTATTTCTTTACTAGCGCCGCCCGCGGTTTCAATCGCGTAGTTCCCGTTCCCGTGGAAATATCGGGATAAAAAAAAATATTTTTAATCTAGGCTATCTACTATCTATATGTCAAATTTCAACAAAATCCGTTCAGTAGTTTTGGCGTGATTAAGGAACAAACATCCAAACCCACAAAGTTTCACATTTATAATATTAGTAGGATATTTAAAGGGTTGCGTAAAAAAAAAATACTTCTTAGGAATAATATTATCTTCTTTCTAATTTTATCGTATATGAGGAATAGTGGCTAACTCTGGTGTTAGAGTTTATCAATCCGCCTGTAAGGCCTCTAACTTGGCTTAACGGCTGTTATCAGATGTCAGCAGACCGGATCGACACGGTTTAACGTGCCCTCCGAAGCACGGAAGCGCTCAGTTGTAATGCCACTTAACGGTCACCCATCCGACACCTGGCAGGACCGAGCGTTGCTTAACAAACGTGATAGAGTACGATCAGTCTGTCAAGCTCCGCCATGAGCGCTTTAACTCAATAATGTATTTCATTAGGTATATTTAATAATAAGTATACAAATATATATATATTTCGGAAATTCAGAAATTAAAAAATTTAAGTTATGAAAAACAAACAAAAGAAAACAAATCCTAAGTGGATTTTCTTCTCGCCACAGAACATTAGTTCTCATAAATCTATCGGAATTACAGTTTAAAATATAATGTGTTTCCTTAGGGTACACAAATGTGCCGATACAACATGAAACATTGTAAATATTATTAAAATACTTCCCAAATGGTCCCTATCTTTCAACTTGGCTTTAAATCACTGATTTCTGTAGAAAACTACTTTCATAGATTCAAATAAATCACTAACAACTATTTTTTCAAAACATGGGTCGAAAAACGACAAAAATTTTGGACTTTCCCATACAAATGTTTTAGCTGTCTAGTTAGTATGGGAGGACCAAAATTTTTTGTCGTTTTTTGACCCATGTTTCTTGGGCAAAAATGTTTAGTTTCATTGGTACAACACACCCTTAAGTTAATTAAAACGACTACAAAAGGACGGTGTATACAGCACTGAATCATATACTAGAAAAAATCGATTCGTCACTAGGATTGTCTCAGGCTGGAATCAAATCCGTGACCTATGGAAGTCCGGTCCAATGGTATTACCGACGAAGTTTTCATTTTTAGGGTTCCGTACCCAAAGGGTAAAAACGGGACCCTATTACTAAGGCTCCGCTGTCCGTCTGTCCGTCTGTCCGTCTGTCTGTCTGTCTGTCTGTCTGTCTGTCACCAGGCTGTATCTCATGAACCGTGATAGCTAGACAGTTGAAATTTTCACAGATGATGTATTTCTGTTGCCGCTATAACAACAAATACTAAAAACAGAATAAAACAAATATTTAAGGGCTCCAATACAACAAACGTGTTTTTTTGCCGTTTTTTGGTACGGAACCCTTCGTGCGCGAGTCCGACTCGCACTTGGCCGGTTTTTATATCAGTTTCTAATATCAGTTTCTATACAAAGTGTCTTAATTTGAAATAGGAAAGGTAACCAGAAAAATATTATATTCGCAACGAATGGAAAATCTTTTCCTTTTTGTCTGTTTAAAAATTCTGTGCAATAGGCTGTTTTCTTTAGGTTTATTATATCAGTTGCATGTTAAAAGTTGCTTAATAATGAGAAAATATTTTATTAACTAAACATTTTCAATAACAGTGATTACCAAAAAATGATTTTGCATAGTAACTGTAGTTGCCGTAATATTTCGCCAGAGCTTCGATATAGCCGGTTAATGAACGTCAATTAATGCTCGAGCCATTTAATGGAGTAATTACTTTTTTATTACGGCGACCCCCAACGCAATGTTAAACGTAACACAAGTTTTATACAGTGTGTTTCAGGCTTGTAACTAATCGGTATCAAACATTTTTACCAAGGACACTCGGACGAATGCCATCTATAAACAGAAAAAAGATATTGAAGTGATTTCTCCTTCAATCCGAATCGATTTAATATCGTTTTGGATTGATTCGAATGAATGAATCAAACTTATCAACAACTTATCTTATTAACAACACTTTCTATCAAATAGATTGAGATATTTTTTCATTGGCACAGTGAGATATACAACTTATCAAGCGTTTTTATTATTCGTAGAAATAGCTATTTGGTATCTAATACAGTCATACTTACTGATTTCCTATAAGTGCGCATAATTTACACGTAAGCATGTCTTTTACAAAGTTATACTAAAAAAAACGCAAAAAAAGAATTAAAACCGTAACGTTACCCAATAGCATGACGTAGACGTACCGCCGTCGCTCAAGTTATTCGTTTAACACAAGTCTGATGTCACATATAATCATTAATTATCACAATAACAATTTGAACAGTCAATCGTATGATTCGGCGACGAAGCCGGTACCGCGCGCACTATTCACGTGTCAAATACAAGTATCAGATATAGGTAATTAGTTACACTTGCAGGTGGCGGTAACAGTAGCTCGTGAGGCGTGCGCGCCTGCCCTCCCCGCGGTGTCGACTGAAGGGCTTCGGCTAGGGCGGCGCGCCCACGTTCGATACCGCCGCCTTCCCGTCGCCCTCCCACATTGCAAAACCATTTATAAAAAAATCACTTGTTTGCTGCTAAATTATATCAGTGGTATTAGAAACACTACTGATACATGAGTTTTAATAAAAGTGAACTTGGTTACCGTTTCCCAGATAACATTTCAAATGTGTTTCGCTAGATGTAGGCTGCGATAGCGAAGCTATAATGTCTGACGTTCGCTGATACATTTTTGTAAATGAGCTCGTGAAAATTGGAAAAACTTTTTTTATTTACGAAAGTATCCGCCCGATTCATATTTACGTCTGTGAAATTGTGTTTGGAATATGGAATACCTACTTATAAGTATACAATATTAGGTATCTCTCGTAGTAGGTATATCTTAATTTTGACTGCTTTCAAAAGTCACGTAGTAACACCGTAATAATAAAGTTTTCAGTCGCAATTTAAACTGAGCAGTTGCTGTAAAATGAAATTTACAATAAAAATTAAGGAAGACAGCATACAAAATACCACACTAGGTAATTTATTACTTCCTACTGATCGTAAATTATCATTTAGAAATAATGGAGTAATCCCCCCATCGCCATCGGTCCGTTTTCAGAAGGTCAAACGGTATTTTGTACGTACTTATTATAATTTATTCACACTTTTTAAACCGAAACAGTTAAACAGATCGCAGATCGCAGAACATAATAGGATCAGGAAGGAGGAAGAAAAATATGAAAGTGGACGACCGGTACGTGCAGTTAGCGATCCTGCCATTGTGCCACCTCTTTGTGTAATGTAAAAAACCAGCCAAGTGCGAGTCGGACTCACTCACGAAGGGTTCCGTACCAAAAAACGACAAAAAATCACGTTTGTTGTATGGGAGCCCCCCTTAAATATTTATTTTATTCTATTTTTAGTTAGTGTTTGATGTTATAGCGGTAACAGAAATACATCATCTGTGAAAATTTTAACTGTCTATCTGTTGTCGTTATTAATATCGAGCAAAAAAACGGCAAAAAAACACGTTTGTTGTATGGGAGCCCCCCTTAAATATTTATTTTATTCTGTTTTCAGTATTTGTTGTTATAGCGGCAATAGAAATATATCATCTGTGAAAATTTCAACTGTCTAGCTATCACGGTTCATGATATACAGCCTGGTGACAGACAGACAGACAGACGGACAGCGGAGTCTTAGTAATAGGGTCCCGTTTTTACCCTTTGGGTACGGAACCCTAAAATGTGCTGCCTGTTAACAACTAAACATCTTTATCTATTTGTTGCGATTTTATTTTAAGAGAAAATATTTATTTAGCTGTATTTTTAATAAATCCGCGCTAGTATCCGTTAAAAGTATTTTATTTCAAGTCTAATGAGCGCGTAAGCCTGAGAGGTGAGAATTACGAGTAATTTTGAATTCAATTCAATTTGGTTCTATTTCTAGTCACTTTTGTCGAATTGACCGCCTGAAAAGGTGGTCTGACTTTAGCAAGAAGACGACTTAAGAAGATGACCACGTGACCCTGAAGGAGTGGGGTGGCCAACGGAGGAATTCATATTATTTTTTTCCTCTTCGCACAGATCAATCAAGTAAATATTTGCTGAGGTGTAATTTATGTTTTCCGGATCGCATGACAGTGTGATCATCGTATCATAAACATTAATAATATTGTGTAGGTGTATATCTCCGCTGGTAAACAAAATGTTTTCTAGGAAAACTCAGCATTTTTGACCTTGCTCCGTTATTTTCAATAACAAAGTAATACTTACGTGCTTTCTACAATTTCATACTTCAGTTCAGTCCAAAATTAAGCACTCATGGTGGAGCTTGACAGACTGATCGTACTCGATCACGTTTGTTAAGCAATGCTCGGACCGGCCAGGTGTCGGAAGGGGGACCGTTAAGTGGCATACTACTGAGCACTTCCGTGCTACGGAGAGCACGTTAAACCGTCGGTCCCGGCTGTTAAAAGTCTGATAAAAGTAGTTAAACCAAGTTAGGCCTTACAGGCGGTTTAATAAACTCTAACACCAGTGAGGTGACCACTAATCCTCATACGATAAGAAAGAAAAGAAGTCCAAAATTAATAGATTTGTTGAATAGTTAATTTAAAAATAAATAATAGGTGCAATCTGTTCGTAGCAGAGGCGTCGTAGTAATAACCGTAGCTGTCAAATCGTAGCCGAAGCAATGTTGCTACGAGATTTTGATATCTGTCAAATCGTAGCCGAAACAATGTTGCTACGAGGTTTTGATATTCTGTGTTTTAACATAGAAATAGAATGGCAAAGAACAACAATGTCAATAAAGAGGTGATCCGAAATTTTACGTATACATTTTATATGAGATAAGTAAAATATGACTTAGATTCATAAAATATGACTATATATGGCAAAGGAAATTAATAAACTATGTTCCATACTGTTTTCTTCGACGATAAACGAATAAATGTAGCGAAATTTGGTTTTAGAGAAATGTGTGGCAATATCTTATTTACCTGTGAAAAGTGTGATTACTTGGATTGTTTCTTTTTGTCACACCACAATTACTTAGAGCACAAGACACCATGGCTCCACGATACCTTTATTTTAAATTCTAATTAAGATTAACAAATATTTTAAACAAACTGTAATTGCTCATTTGCTAGGCGGGACGCTAGGAGCTCTTACTGTAAAAAAATGTTGGCACATGTCACTTGATCCTTTGTCTCTTTTTGACATAGACCGTGTCCGTATGATTTAAACTTCTCTTTTCCACGCTTTGTTGGTCTTCTTGAGCGCAGCGAAAATTTTTCTATGTCTATGGCTTTTAATGTTTTACTAACTAACTTTTCGTTTAAGTAGTGCTTGTTTCGCAGTTTCAGTTATAGGTTCTAATTCCGGTTAATTTTTTATTTGGAACGTAAATTCTATGAAATCATTCGTTAAGTAATGAGGATCAGTAACGATTTTTGTTTAGTGGTTTATCAGAAAGCTTATCATATCATCTATATCATCTATATCACCACATGATCAACTGTAAAGAAATTTTCACGATATCTCTTAAACCTGAGAAGCTAAATACGAGCTAAAACTTGCTAAAACACTGTTATTTTGGGGGGTCCTTATGACGTCATCGAGACGTGTGCAAACCTTATGTCGTACGTGATAAAGCACATATTGCATTGAGCTTGGCATTTCCTTCAAAACCCTTATAACTCAACCATTTCTAAACGGATTTCAAAAAATCTTTCACTATGTTTCATAGCTACGAATATGTTTTTATATTATACCAATAAAATTCAAACCTGTTACTGATCCTCATTGGGACTTTTAATGAACCTATGAAACAAGCCCCTAATGTCTGTTTTGTTTGAATTTCTGTGTTCATAAACTGTGCTGTAAAGTAGGGCAGTACAAACTTGTCAAGAGAATTTAAACGATCCCAAAGTCGATGTGTATGTTTTGTTTTATTACAAAGTTCATATCATAGATACGTATAAGAAATATCAACGCTATTCAATACTGGAAAGTGGGTCAAATTCGACTTCTGAAATTCGTCAACAAACATTGAGCCAGCCAGGTGAAGCTTGTAATAATACCAAACAATGGAGTACTGTCAAAGACAATCTGCATCATTCAATCACTAAAATAATAGAGGCGCTTTTAAGGTCTTTTCACTAAATGATAATACTTAGTCATTAATGACTTAGTATTTACGTTTAAACGTAAAGCCTAGCTTGCTCCCTCATTAACTTTCATTATAACCATGGCATAGGCTATGAAACCTTTAATAAGTGAGGGAATTCATAAATAAGTTGCCATGGTCGGCGCTTACCCTCTCATGTATTTTGCTTAACTAAGCCAATCTATTACTAACAACAAACAAGAGCGGAACACCCTTGAACCAATGAATTAATTATTGCGCGACGCTTGAGCCATCATGGCACTCGTTAATTTGTAATTTGAAGCCGAAATCACAATGTGTGCCGAGCCACCGTGGCTGGTGATGACGATCGCAGATTAAAATATTAGAAGTGCTCATCGTTTGTTTGTAATTGAGATTGTTCGCCGCGAAAATTCAAGCATCATAGCTCTCTGTGCCCGTCTGTATACTGATGTATTTAACATTGCTTTAAATATAGGAAGTTGACTGATTATCAACTTCTTGTTGTGTGCGTGACTCTCACTCTACGATTATACGTAAATATTATTGAACCTTTTATCTTAGCCACTGAGCATAAAGGTAGGTAGAAACGATTACAAATTTCGCCATACAGAATAATATTTTCTTTTGAATGGAAAAAATCTTCAAACTTCATCTTACAGAAGATTACAGTCTCATATTATTGTTTTGTTTATTGTTTCTGTTTGTTTATTTTATTTTAGTATCGTTATGTCTGTGTCATAAAAACTTGCAATGGTCTGAAGCGCTAAACTTTCGACAAGAACACGGAGTACCAATGTAGCACTTGAGTCAAGTAACTATTTCAGAAACAAACTTTTTCCAGTGATTCAGCAATTTAAAATTTCAGCTTAAATGTTATAAGTTATAAAGTGTAAGTAGTTCTAGTAGAAATATCATCTTTCTAACCATACAATTAATTAGGTAGGTTATCTGATTTTATCTTTACTGAATTCATAGAAAAGTTATTATAATTCCGAACCTAATTAAAATACGGTAACTTTAACACGTAATAGCGACAACAAAAACTGCATAATAATTTTCTTTCAAGTAATTTATTATTTAAATAGCATTGTAGCTGCAGCAAGTTCATATAATGCAAGCATTGCATCGCGTGCTGTGATACCATCACCACTGCGGGCGCGATGTAGGCCATTGTGGCAACTGACATACTAACCACGGCGCGGTTGCAACGTGCACTAAATAAATCTTTAGATAAGGAAATTTTAGGACATTATTATTACCTACCCTTTTTGCGGTGGGATTTATTGGTGTCTCGTGTTGAACAGCGTAAAGTTTTTATATTATATCGCCTGATGGTAAAAAAGTTATCGTTGAATAGGTAACTCACAACAACAATTTAGTGCCAAACTAATCAAAACGAGCTATAGATTATAGTGAAGATAGTGATTTTGCTACTTTTACTACGGTTAGATTTATACAAGTATAACTCGGGAACAGATGCTTATGTTATGATCATTACAGGATCATTTAGGTATCGACCAGCATATTTTTAAAATCAGACTTTTATGCACAACCTCTATCACTTGGGTAGATATAGGTGCTCTTTATCCAACCTCTACCCTACTCCCTACCTCTACTCTACCTGTACCTTACCTCTACCCTACCTCTATCCTTCCTCTACCCTACCTATACCCTACCTCTACCCTACCTATACCCTACCTCTACCCTACTCTACCATACCTATACCCTACCTCTACCCTACCTACTTATATAAAGCATGTTCATTAAATGCCATACCCAGGTGATTTGGTACAGTCAGTAGGTACCAATAGACAAAAGACCAAAAAACCTATGAGCCTTTAGTGTTAATTAGACTAATAGTATTGAGGTTATCTCTTTCAATATTGACACTCAAGCAGCCCCAGATCTTACAGCAAACAGTTTTAAAAATGAATGTGCATTTCACAGATGTCAATCCTATTGAAATAGAAACCTGAAATAGAAAAATGCGTAGGCGGGAATTTAAAAGACTGGGCGGACTTTTGTTTAGGTTAGATGATGTTTTAGTATTTTATTATAATAACAAAAATCTTTGAATCTAGGTAAAATGTATGTAAAATGGTATGTTAAACTTTGTTTTAAAATAAAACTACATTTCCTGTTGTTCATACTTGCACACATTTAAATATAGATAGGTAGGTACCTAGTTAGTTATTTATATATTTTATGCTAGCCCCGCTCGCGACTTCGTCGGCGTGGATACTATTCGATAAAATTCTTAGGAAACCTTTAATCAGGATCAATAGTATTCTATGTTTTGATTACATCAAAATCAGATCAATCGTTTTTACGTGATTATGTGGGTCCCCACCAAGCGCGCTGACCGCCTTTTTCTCTCCCTCCCCCTCCAAAATTTGATGATCCTAGCTTCGAAACCAAGAAAAAGTCCCTACAAACTTACACCCCTTATTTCAACCCCTTTCAACCCTTATTTCACGAGAAAATCTAATATCCTTTCTCAAGCTCTACTCTATCTCTGTACCAAATTTCATCAAAATCGGTGCAGTAGTTTAGGCGTGAAAGAGTAACAGAGTTACTTTCGCATTTATAATATTAACTAGCGACCCGCCCTCGTTTCGCTTCGGTTCCATATATTTTTTAAACCTATAACAGAGAAACAATTCTATCATACATTATTTTTCTATAGGTAGCTCAAAATGTTTAGACAGCGTTTTCGATACAAGCTCCCAGTCGCCTTAACTTTTGCTGACATCTTCAACAATTATTATCGTCATGCCTATTTCTATGAATTTACATAAAATCTTAACTTATTATACACCTAAACCTTCCTCAGGAATTACTTACTCTGTCGAAAACCGCATGAAAATCTGTTCAATAGTTTTTGAGTTTATCGCGAATAGACAGGCAGGCAGACGCGGCGAGGGACTTTGATTAATAATTATGTAGGTTAGTGATGTAATGACAAAATATGAATTAAGTATTACTAGCTTGAAAGTTCGCTTATTAGCCGCTTTGGCTTAAATAACCGGTGAGTCCCATCCACCCCGGTGGCTCTGTCCCGGTACCGGGACCGATGGGAAAAAAGTTCCATCCGCCCCGGTGAATCGTATCTCGATGTTTAACGATGTCCTAAGGCTAAACGCAATACCGGCGGTATGATAAAAGATCTGTGCCATCCGACCCTTTAAATAAAATACTGGGGTGGCTGATACTTAGCGAGTGCGATCCTCTTCGTTAAACATCGAGACACGATTCACCGGGGCGGATGGAACTTTTTTTCCCATCGGTACCGGGACAGAGCCACCGGGGTGGATGGGACTCACTCCAATCGGTTGCGAATCCACTAGGAATTAATAAAATAAAACCTACAGACCTTTTCATATTTTCATATTCAGATAAGGATTATATTTCTTGCAGTTGGACGGCAGCACACACCCATGCACCACGGAGCAGAGTGGCGGAGGAGTGGGCAGGAACATGGCGGAGGCTCTCTGGCGCTTGCGCGGTGGCGGCGTGCGCCTGCTCACGGCACTCGGAGACGACGCTGATGGCCAGTTCCTACGGGACATTGTGCCCGGCTTGATTGTAGATGGTAATGCATAAAGACTTGATAACTTCCATAAAATAAAAGTACATGTACGAATTCATTTAGGTACCATCGTGGGCAACAGCGTCGCTTAACCACTCCTATCCTAAGGTTAAAAATCGCTTGCACGCGCCGCGCCGTCACAACATACGTTTAGTTCGTGCAGGGGCTTGGACGATTCGTCCAAGTGCAGGGGCGATAACTTCGTGATTAGTACATTATTTCGTGAGTTTTGTTTCTGACGCGAAAAATAAGGAATCTAATTATTATTTATTTAAATTATACATCAGTAAAAAATCTCTATCATTTAAACTATCGAAAAAATTAAAAACCAACATTTTGGCGACTAAACTGAAACCAATGTGACGGTTAAAACTCTGCGTCGGCTACGGACAGTTGTGCGGCGTGTACCTATATTCCTTGTCACCACCGTAAGGTTAGCGCTCGTACTTCTTAAGCTCATAGAACGGCAAAGGTAAGTCCATTTGAATAAAACTTTTAATAGTAGGTACTTTCTTGCGTTCCTTAACAATTGATTTAACTAAGAAAAAAGTTTAACAAAGAAAGCTTCATCATCAGACCCTGGACCTCGTCTCCCATTAGAGTACTCGTCAAGACGATTGTAACGAGTCCAAACACTTTAGGGTTGTATGGTTTCATCATCGAGTTCCTGTGGCCTTCTTCCGGCTCCATCATCAGATCAGCTCATGACACCATAATATTGCATTGCCTTCTAGTTCTGACCTATGTTCAAAGTTTCAAGTCTCTAGCTCATCGGGAAGCTAGTATAAAATCGTTCGCAAACTTTGTGGAGAAACAAACAAACCCACAAACACACAAACGAGAAAGCAACCTAATAAAAACGTGTTAAAAAGGCCTTGTAACTTGTATGTAAGGCTGCTACTTTGATGAACAAATGCAATTTTCAACAAATAACGAGGTAGGTAGGTACTTAGCCTTCTAAATTCGAATAAAACACTGAAATGCACATGCATAAAAAAGTAATTTGATCCCCCAGGGGATCCACATGAATCCCAGGGGAGTCTAACAGGGGATCTTAGTGGACGGAGGGCCTTAGATAGGTATTCTTACTTATCCAAGGTACCTCTATCACTAGGTTTCACTAGGTTATTTCAATATAGAAACAGGAATCTATTTTAAGTATTTCTGTGCAAAAATTCAAAAGCTAACAATAACACTGCTTGCTAAGTGAAATCATTTGTTCCTGCGTAAGTAAACCACGACTGCTTTATTGATGTTGGCCCTCGACCAAAAAAAGTTGACTACTAAATAGATAGGTAGGTACTCTGTAATGGCAGTTATACTTACCTATATTTATCTCTCACTATAGTATACACGGTAATAATAATATACATAGGTACTTATGTATAGACTGGAATTTGTATCCAATTTCAGCAATAAGTAAATGACTTTTAAAATTACAATAATATTAAATGATCCAGTGGTAAGAACGCCTACAGCTGATTGGTTTGATGAATTTGATTGTACCTACCTAGAACGATAATTCCCTACAAAGCGCGCTGTCAAAAGTGAGGCAACAAAAACAGCCAAAATGGCGCCGTTTTCAGATTTAACAGTTTCAATTTCCCTAGAGATTAATTATTATATCATTGGATTTTAGTTACGATTAGGTAACGTATGAAGGATATAAATCTGAGAACTGATCCATTTTGGCTCAGTATAATTTGCCTCACTTTGCATACAAAGGACACGGCTTCTAGGTGTAATTATTCTAATTGTACCTTAGCTTAGGTTACATGTTTACCTATGTAAAGCATTATGCCTAGATAACTACCTATGTATTTTAACAGGTTGCACGATCAAGGGAGAAAGAACAGCCACTTATGCTGCAGTTTTGGACATGAAAGGAGAGTGCCTCATGGGCCTTGGGAATATGGGAATACACGAACGCATCACAGTCGATTTGGTGAGTGAAGCTACGTTGTAATTATACCTAAGAAATAACACGCAAAGAACGTAAGTACCATAAGTTTACATAAGTTAGTTTACGAAGTTGAAACTCACCAGCTGTGGTGTGAATATTTCAGATCCCGAGTATGTAGGTACCTACTTAGTTACAAATTGTAAATTGTAGTACAAAATATAATGCCACAGAATAATTAATAATGGTAGGCTCCTACGTGATATGTACTTATGTGTCACCGTTAAAGTGCGGAAATCAGTGAATCTACAGATTAACTAATTAATAGCTAGTTGCTAATAAATACCATAAGAATATTTAAATACTTAGCCAATTTTATTCGATTATTCCCAGGAGTCCCCTCTAATACTGTCCCCCGGGGTGACAACTGGGATCTTTTCCCAGTCGTCACGGGGGTGACAATTTTTTCCCAAATGTTCCCTTCAAATTTGTGCCAGAGGGGACAACTGGTACTTTTTTTCCAAATTGTCACCCCTGACACTAGAAGGGATGACAATTGCTGCGAAAACGGTCCAGTTGTCCCCTCCAATCCAAGCAGTATTAGTGGTATATCGTGGTCCTACCAGTAGGTCAAATCGGTAGGGTCACGGGTGACAATTGCTACAAAAAAGTTCCAGTTGTCCCCTCTGGCACGAATTTGAAGGGAACATCTGGGAAAATTTAGTCTCTCTGGGATCTTTTCATCCCAGTCGTCACCCCCGTGACGACTGGGATGAAAAGATCCCAGTTGTCACCCGGGTGACAGTGTTAGAGGGGACTCCTGGGAATAATCGATTTTATTGATGGCCATCAAAACTAACTCTAGCAGAACCACTTATAGGTACTTTTGTCAATACAATTGAGAGTAATTATACTTACCTACCTATACACTAAAAAAAATTGTTACAGGTTAATAAACACATTGTGTTGTTGGAACAAGCTCCAATGGTGATCTTCGATGGCAATATTCCTCAAAAAACCATGGAGCACATTCTGCAGATTTGCTACAAAATGAAAAAACCAGGTAGGTACAGTACTTTCCGGAATATGTGATAGTTCACTAAAGACCAGTCAGTC
Organism: Agriphila tristella; assembly: GCA_928269145.1. Lineage (NCBI taxonomy): Eukaryota > Metazoa > Arthropoda > Insecta > Lepidoptera > Crambidae > Agriphila > Agriphila tristella. Next base: position 44,622,255 of record OV743429.1, on the reverse strand, counting down.
AAAGGTTCCTGATTTCACCTATATTTTATGCCCCCTGATTTTGAAACTTTATCAACTCTGACAGGAATCGAAGTTACATTGCTGCTCTAGTAAGAACCAATGCGACAACTATCTTACTTAAAGCAGCAATGTAACGTTATAGACAGATACGAGAATCGTTAGCGAACAGAGTTCCTTAATCAGGGGGGTGGTTTAATTTAAAAATGGAACTAATTTGTATGAAATTATGTAAGGTCTAGTATACTGACCTAAAATTTGAACAGGAACCTACCTGCCAGGCAGCCACCATTTTTTCGGACAGGTATATTTTTTGATCTTTGACAGTTTTGTATAGCTTGATGTGCTGCTGACCGTACATACACGCAATCATGGTATCAAATGTTAGTACTATGTTATGTGATATCGGTGCAACGCGACACAGCCGTACCACAGTACAGTTATATTATTTCATAGTGTGCTGATACAATACGGCACAATGATGATACAGACAAACAGAACATTGTGAACCAACCTTTAACTATTAGATTAGAAACACAAGGTTTTAACGCGTTTTTAAACTAAACATAGGTGTTGAACACCTACCTTAAAAACGCGTTTATAACCTGTGTTCCTAATCTAATAAAATGCAACAACATTTAATAACTGATTCACAAACGCAAACAGGAAGGAACAAAAAGAAAGCATGCTTATGTTAATTAACATTTTACGAACTTTCTTAAATAGGTACTTCATTAACATGCTTGTAGGAGTAGAATAAAAACAATTAAATATTAAAATACGTAATTTATTTCTCAGTGCTTATCCATCAAATGGCTTAAATCAATAAATGGACGGATTAAATTGCAACTAAGTCAAATAATCTGCAACAAGATCATTGCCTATATTTTATTCTATAAAGTGGATTAGTAATACTGGGGCAGATCTAACAAGCTCCAATTAAATAAAAAATAGCTACCTTCACTTCAGGTTCAAAATGTACACTTCTCATAATATACACCGGTCTTAAAAGGACCTAATTTCCCGAAATGTCCACTTCCCAAAAGGTACATTTCCCGAGATGTCCACTTCTCAAAAAGTAGGTACACTTCCCAAAATGTCCACTTCCCGTAATGTACGTTTCCCAAAATGTATCTTTCCCAAAATGTACACTCTTAGACTGAAAAACTTTTCATATATATTTTTTATCCAATCAGTCATTCATCTGTATGAATGACTGATTGGATAAAAAATATACATGAAAAGTTTTTTTACATAATAGAAGTTAACCTTCCATAATTATTGTGATCCTGGTATATACTTAAAAATGTGTCCAATCAGTTATTCCTATCTATTCTAAAAGTGTACATTTTGGGAAAGATACATTTTGGGAAATGTACATTACGGGAGGTGGACATTTTGGGAAATAAGCAATATGGGAAGTGTATATTTTGAACCTGAAGGATAAAATATACCTATTCGTGTTTGTTTGTTCCTTAGCTGAAGTCGGTAATTATAAAAATACTTTGTGAAAACATTAATAAGGCATTTCAGTAACATTTCAACACGAAATTACGAATATTTTAATCTTGTGAGAACTAGGCAGTTTATATTTTGTTGCTATGAGGAATATTTAACTTAACTTAAAATTATCAGTTGGTTACATCTAAAAAAAACATAATGCTAAGTTTACAAATAAAATTATAACTAATTCAGAACAGGATAGCTCTATGGACACTTACAGGTATTTTTTACCTTTGCGATTTCACAGTCAATTGCAATGTTTTTACATAAGTGCTTATTTCATTAACCACTAAGTAAATAAAGGCCTAATTTTGATCAATAAATGCACTCTTATTTGTAATTATACAAGTAGTATGTAAAATAAACATATTAACTCATAATACATAAGGCACTCTGTCTGTTAACACCACATTATGTTAATTTCTCTAGCTAGTCTATCTCATTAACCAAAAAATGAGAAAGATCCGATTCTTGGTTCTTGACCAAAAAATTTCAAGCTTCAATACTTAAAACTATGTGCAGGTTTTGCGTAAATATTGAAATAGTTGCGTAAATATTGACATAATACGGGAATGTGTAAACAATACTTTAGGAAACAAAATTATAGCAGAGAGCTAATGTACAGAAAAATCTAATTAACAAATTTTTTCCATTATTATTTAAATAGAATTTGAATAACGATGCTTACAATCACTATGCACAGTAATTGTTAGAATACAATCATGTTCCAACATACAATAGTAAAGAAAATCCTTACTAATATTATAAATGCGAAAGTCCGTTTGTTTGTTTGTTTATTTGTTTGTTTGTTACGCCTTCACGTCTTAACTACTGATACGATCATCATGAAATTTTGCATACACGTTGTCAGGGTTACAGAAAAGGACATAGGGTACCTTTCATCCCAAAAAAGAGGATTGTTCCCGAGGGATAGCAAGAAACTTTCCACGCAGACGAAGTCGCGGGCGGCCACTAGTAGTTAATAATTTGCACTAATGTTTGTTAATATAAATTAATAAGTTAGAAAAATATTTCTTGTGATGATATTTGTAGTCAGAAAAAAATAAGATACAAAATGTAATAAAGTGATATTGAAGAAGACTATTCATGTGACTTCAAACTTTAATATTGTGCTTAAAGCATTCAAACATGAGATTCAAAAAAGACAGAATGTGTTTGTCAGCCTAAATACAGAATGTTTTTTTCACATATTATACTATCACAGGATAAAAAAATCCTGTGATCACTACCCTTGCATTCTGTGTAGCACAATTTCACTGTCGAGCCTCGATAGATTGAACATCTGGCAGATCTAATAGACCAGCCCCCCTAGCCAAAGTAACATTTGCCAATTTTCGTTATCGCTTCGCTTTCGAAACATGTATAGATTTGACGTTTGAAAATTCGATTGTTAACGAAATCTTATGTCAATCCCATACATATTTCGAAAGCGAAGCGATAACGAAGATTTACCAATGTTACTTTGGCTAGGCCCTCAGGGATGGCCAACAAGTCGATCGCGATCGACCAGTCGATCTCTGGAGACATTGCAGTCGATCGCGAGAGACACAACAAAAAGTGCTTTGCTTGTGGTAGCAAAGCAAGTAGCAACAGAACGGTGCGGGTGGCAGTTGCGGCGGTTTTGTAGTAAAAAATACCCCAAAAATGAAAATGCTTTAAGTCGATCTCAATAGGCCCGGAAATTTTAAAGTAGATCACAGCCCTAAACAAGTTGGCCACCCCTGTAATAGACCCATTACTTAGAATCCTTTCAAATCATTTTATTTTGCCTACTAGGCACTACAGCGACTTCTGAATTTCATGAATCAAAAGTCAACAGAGAAATTGCACTCTACAATCGTCCTGTTATTATATCTACATGTTCCAACCAATAGCACGTTGCTGCTGCAACTGGTCTCTAAGCTGATGCAATGCATGCTCAGGCTGGCTGTGCTGCATCTGTGCCACTAGGTTCCTTGCTTCAAGTCGCAGCTCATACGACTTACGAGATTCCAAGTACAAAAGAATGCAAGCAGCACCTGCAAAAATAAATTATTGTTTATAGACATAAGTTCTTATTCTTAAAACGTAACATTGAAAGCATCTTTCAAACATACCAAATAACATAAAGGCAATCACAGCAAATGCATAAGACCACGATAAGACATTGAACGAGGGATACAATAGCCAATCACGTCGATAACAGTTGCCTCCAAATATTACCACAGCCAGAAACAGGAATGCACCTAAAATAAATACAAAACTTTAGTAATTCCTCCATTAAGTTATACACATATTTCACACTAATAAAGTTGTAAAGTTTGAACTTACTACATAAAGCTACCAATATACATGAAGTGGTAACAAATATCCACTCGTATCGCAACACTGGACGCAAAGGCCATCTGACAATCACACAGGCAAGGATGACTTGGGCAGTGAATGAGAGGATAAGAGCCAGGGTTACAAATGCCTGCACACTCATCAACCAGCCTGGCAACAACCATTCGCGAATCACATAGTATTCCTGAAACAGAATTTAAGTTATTAGGAGTCATAAGATTTTTCAATCCAGACAAAATGAGACAATAGATTTTCCATTTACACTTCAAAGACTTCCGTGCGAACAGTTCATTAGAAATAAAACACTTTTTATGGATTACAGTGTGTATACTGGTATGTATTTATTTATTAAGATGTTATTTTAGATATTTTGTTTTGATTTATTGGTTTTTGGGTTTCCCGATGTTTGAACACTTTTCCAGGAGCCTTGGTCATGGGAGGACTAAAGCAAAAAGGCTGCTCATATTTTAATGAAATTACCTGACCAGAACTTTATGAAAATGCATTAAGTTTGTTAAATTATTTTATAGCTGCAATTTGTTTTCGTTACTATTAATAATTTAAATTGGTTAAAGTTAATTAGAAAACAAGATCTACCAACTGAATCTACCACTAGTTTACAAATTGGGAGGCCTTTCAGAGAAAGAACTGGTGGAAGAAATCTCAAGAGGTTGTGTCGACCTCCCTTTTGATCCCTATCTACAAAACAAACTAACTGTATCTTTAGATCCTGCAGTGTGATTTAGGATGGAATTTTAGTCGATAAATTATGGGGTCACAAGCTGATCCATCTCCCTTATTGGAATTTGGATATTTAATTTTGTTGATTTCAATAACCTCGCATAGCATTCTGGGAATGAGTCTTTGTTCTTTGGCAAGGATTTGTGGTTTACCAAATCTAATATAATCGTTGGGTCTCTTTGAGGCATGTTCACACACTGATTTTCCATTGTTGTCCGGTCTCATGCACCCGCCCTTACGTTTAATAAATTAATATAACAATTTAATAATTACTTAAATACTGACCTGACTGAAAACATAATGACAACCATGGAATAATTTGTCGAATTGATAAGAAGGGAATCGAAAACGATCAAAACAGTATTCCCATAAACCCATGTGCTTGAAGGATGAAAACATTTCTGGATATGACTCTATCCAATATGGGCCTGCAAACGATAGGAGCAGGAATAGCCCTGCGATATACGTAATGGTGGCTCCAATCAAAGTGGCATCTGTAAAAAAATGTAAGCATTAAAATTACCGGAAGCTTTCTTTATCCACGAGAAGGGAAAAAGAAAAGGTGGGTTGGAGTCAGGTTTGTGAGTGAAAGTCAATGTAAGTCCTGTGTTTTACCATCGATACTCTTCAAGAATGCTATCAAATCAATGAAAATTTAAAGGCCCTGTCTGACCAAGCTTTTTTATGAAACAAGGTTTGTTAAATGTTTACAAGAATTTTAACATGACTGGGCGTGCCCATGTAGTAAGTAAGCCTTACTTGATGCCTTCGGATATTCGTTGTCAGCCGCCGTCATTTTGTTGCTTAGAGAACCACTTTTTTTGTCTCAGTTAATGGTATTTAATTGTAATTAAATAAAGCGATGATTCTTGAAAAAATAGCGGTTATTCGGTTAATGTCGAGTCGAACTCGATTAAATAAATAGTAAAGTTGTCCACAAAGTACTGTCAACTTGTCAAAGTCAATTCAATTGTCATTGTCAAGTTGACAGCTTTTTTTTAATAGTGACTAAATAATGACAAAGAAATTGCTGCTTTACAGCCATATTTGCATGGCACTTCTTCTGATAGAAATGCTCCTGAATAAAAATCCTTACGCTCCCATGTTAACAAAACATCAAATTGCAATATTAGATCTCCAAAACTCAGTTGTTTTAGTAGTGTCATAGATGTAGTATATTAAAAAAGTAGTGTAGTTATTCCTGCTGCAATCTTACCGTTTTTGGTATGAATGACGTGAACGAGACTCGCAATGTTGCGTTCAGAACCTACGCTCAGAGTGCAACAAATTGATCTTTACGGAGCCTCTGAACTGAACACAACCCAGCAAAAGAACGTCCATAGCACACTACATCCTGCTACATTGTATAGTGATCTGTCTGTGCAAGTGTGCACTGCGCTGTGCTCTGCGCTGCACAGTGCACCAGACGATTGCCCGAATGCAACGTGCGCACGTCTACGAATGCTTCTTTATGCCTTTTTTCGATTAGTATTAAGTACCTACTTCCCTTCTGGGGCCTTACTATGAGCTCATATAGCAGGACTTATTGAACTGCCTTACTTTTTCATACTATGACCTCATTGACCTCTATATATTCCACTGGACTGGCTGCTGTCAAACTGTTCTTGTGCCTATTTGATTTCCGCCATTTTGGCGCTGTAGGACGACGTAGCGTGAGCATAGCGTGAGGGACATGGTACTAAAGTCTGGAGTCTGGAGAGACCATCACGGCCTTAGAGCATTCAACCAAGTAAGGAGACGCCACTAGCACTAATTTGTTTACGAAAAAGTCTGCCACTTTCCGCGGGGGACGAGGTAATGCACACACAAATAGTGTTAAACACTAATGCATTTTCGGACACGTCACTACGCACGCACACGACAAAATTATCAAACACTAGCTTAAACCTTACGCACACAAATACATACACACATAAAAACCAACCTGTCAGTACACGAGATGACGTCATTTTCATGTAAACGGGGATAGTGCTTGACATTATCGATATTTTACTCTCGATACCTTCGGCTCATATTTTTAATTTGCTAAAAGCAATAGGTAATAATTGTGCGAGTACGTTTAGGTATCCACGAAACATGTTTTGCACAAGCTTGGACCGAGGCATCTCGTATCATTGCATCTTTTGGAAATCTGAAATATAAAGATTAAGGCCACTTTCGTCACATTCCGCTTTCGTCAAAATAAATTATAGGCTGTATTTTTTTCTGAATAAACGAAATTCCTCTTTCGACAGAAAAAACGTTGAATATTTTTCAATATTTTATAGCCGGAATAACATACCTAGGTAATGATAAAGTCGATATCGATATTTGTTTCTGTGCTGTCACAACAATACTTTTGCTGCAGTGTGGCCACCGTTTCCAAATTAAAACGGCATGTTTTGGAAATAATTAGTGACATCCGTAAATATTTTATGATAATATTCTGTAACTTTACGGAGGTAAAAAAAGTAAAGTGTAGTAGAACGTGAAGTTCTACTACACTTGAAAAGTTGGAAGAAAAAAAAAATCTTGGAAGTGAAAGACAGAAATATAATCAATTTATTTATGATAGGTAATCCTCAAGTAGGCAATCCGAAATGGATGTCGTTATTGAGGTTTTCTGGGTTGACGAGTGCGAAATTAACATTTATTTTGAAGTCCAACACGGTGGACATGATTTAACCCCAAAAGGGGTGAAAATGGGGTTCAAATTTTTGTTAAGAGGTCGGGGACGGGCAGGGGTATGGGAAAGGATGAGGGAGAGGGAGAGGGGAGGGAGAGGGAGAGAGAGAGGGAGAGGGAGAGGAGGGGGAGAGGGAGATAGAGAGGGAGAGCGAGAGCGAGAGGGAGAGCGAGAGGGATAAAAATTTAAGATCTGGATTACCTGATGCAGAACCAAGTTTAATTTATTTGCACAAACATGTTTACAAAAATCGAAGATCATCTGATGTGGAAATCAAAAATCGAAGATCATCAGCTGATGTTGAAATCTAAGAGATCAGGTTAAAGTTGTTTATTTAGCATAATATAATAACATAAGCTGGGAGTACCTCCACACCACGTGGTGAAGGCAGTAACAGTTTGGGCCTAATTTTTGATATCGACTTGCCCAAAATACGAGTCAGACGCTTAAAGCACACCAGCGGGTGTCGAGCTAAGGACTGGTTGTTTTTCGCATGGACAACTTTATGTGACTTTTATTAAATTAAATAAAAATTATGTATTATCTTTTAACATTATAACACTGCTACAAGTATTTTATGTAACTAAATTAGTTCATATTTACATGCATACGCCGGAGTCATAAAGTCCACGCGTACGAAGTCGCGGGCATCAGCTAGTCTATAATAAATTCATCAAGCATCTACACTAATGATAATATTAACAGGTAAAGAACGTGATGTTTTAAGTGTCATACATTCAACTTTAAAAATTAGGCTAAAAGAGATCTTGTATAATTTAGTGGCAACACTGTTTAATTGACAATATTTTTGAATTATTTTCATTTTTAGTGCATTATTTGATAATAATTGGTCGAAATAATACTAACAAATGGAAAATAACGTTATCCTTTTACACACTAGATGTTTCCAATCTTTTTTTAAATGAAAAAACACTGCCATTCGGCATTTTTAGCTCCCGTCGTTTCGCGTGTACGATGATCAGCTGAATGGCGCGGAACTCGGGTCAACTAGTTTTATATAACGAGTATGATCGGCGCTCATATACCTTTGACAGAGGGGTACGCCTGACAGTGGCGTCTCCTTAATTGGTTAAATGCTCTAAGATCACGGCAACCATTTTCATTGTACGTCAAAATTAGTTCTTTAGATCTCACGCTAGAGGCGTTTCAAATAGGCACAAGAACTTTGCTGTCAAATCATACAGACAGCCAGTCCAGTTAAATAGAAAGAAAAAAATCAGGTCAGTGTATGACCTCAAATCAAAGGTTAGTATGAAAGCAGACCTTAAGCATCTTGTTTAAGGCCTGCTTTTGAACTGAATGAACGGTTTCTTATTTGCTGATGGTAAGCCCCTAGGTTTATGGGAGCAGTAACCTTGAGCCAAGAAGCTTATACCTCGAGCGTAGCGAAAAATTTTCCAAGTCTATGGTAACGTTATAGCTGCGTTTCCTCACGACATAAAAGTGCAATATACGGCGTTTGTTGATCGAGGGATATCCTTTGGCAGGGTGCACCTTCTGAACCCTTAGGCGACGCCTACACACACAGTAAATACTGAAATCCATCAGTATTTAATCAGGGGCATATTTCACAAAAGATTAGTGAATTAACTACAATAATTTACCATTGTTGTAATTGGGGTAGAATTAGGTTTCTTATTAATTCTAAAACGTAATTCTACCCCAATAACAACAATGGTAAATTATTGTAGTTAATTTACTAATCTTTTGTCAAATATGCCCCTGATTAAATACTGATGGATTTCAGTATTTACTGTGTGTGTAGGCGTCGCCTTAGATCATTTTAAGAAGGGGAGCCATCTTGGATTTTTGTATGGGAGGGAGATAAAACACAATCTTTTTTTTGTATGGAATTTGAAATTATTTTTTTCAAAACCCATCGTGTGGGACATCGAATGAAAGGGATTTTTGAGCTGATTCCAAATATATACAATATTATTACCTTGCAGCTACTGGTTTAAAAAAAATCGGAAAATAAGTAATTTTCCAAACATAGGTACTAATAGAATAAAACTATGTCGGGATTTACACCATGTACCTGTTTATTTTTGAGACTCCGATATTTCGCCGCAGTTGCATGCGCCATGATCACGGAAGAACTGTCGATTGTTGCGTGCGGGTAGATGTTATTGGCAGACGAATCGGTCTACCCTCCGTCTAGTTCTTTTATTACTACGTTCGATACCGGTACCACTGTCTGCAAACACACTATTCACTCGAATTTGTTCTCGACACACGACACTCACTGTATCTGTACGCGAAACGGCACTTTTTTTATTTTTGTTGTTTTTACACAACCGGACTACTGGATTCCAGACACTCGACAATTTAAACCCATCCTCACGATTGAAATTTTTGTATTTGGTAATTTCAATCGCTTCCCTGGCCATTCTTGGTATGTAGTGGCGTTCTGTTGAAATAATCTGGGGGTTATGTAACTCGATCCAGTGATTTGTGTCCGAATGAATTAAATGTTCAGCAATGGCCGATTTTTGCGTATCGTTGTTTTGGACAGCTTTTATGTGCTCCTTTATACGGCATGCTATTGTGCGTTTAGTTTGGCCGATATATGAGCTACCACAACTGCAGTCGATCTTATAAACGCCAGGTTTCTCCAAAGGAAAACTATCTTTCGGGGACCGTAGACATTGCGATACCTTTTTCAAAGGAGTGAAGATAGTTTTTATGCGTACTTTTTCAAAATATTTGAGACCTTATTTGTCACTCCCTTTACATATGGCAAAAATACTGGCTGTCTATTTACATCCTGCCTCTGTAACTGGTGCTTTTTCGTGTGTCTAGGTGGAAGCTTTCCTGAATATCCATTGCTCTGTAGGACATGGCGCACGTGTTGTAACTCTTTGTCCAGGTGTTCATCATCACAAAGATCATGTGCACGGTTTGTTAGTGATGCCACGACAGAGTTTAGGTGCCTAGGATGATGATGCGAAGAAGCTTTGAGGTAACGATCTGTGTGTGTGGGTTTTCTGTATACAACACGTGCGCCATGTCCTACAGAGCAATGGATATTCAGGAAAGCTTCCACCTAGACACACGAAAAAGCACCAGTTACAGAGGCAGGATGTAGATAGACAGCCAGTATTTTTGCCATATGTAAAGGGAGTGACAGATAAGGTCTCAAATATTTTGAAAAAGTACGCATAAAAACTATCTTCACTCCTTTGAAAAAGGTATCGCAATGTCTACGGTCCCCGAAAGATAGTTTTCCTTTGGAGAAACCTGGCGTTTATAAGATCGACTGCAGTTGTGGTAGCTCATATATCGGCCAAACTAAACGCACAATAGCATGCCGTATAAAGGAGCACATAAAAGCTGTCCAAAACAACGATACGCAAAAATCGGCCATTGCTGAACATTTAATTCATTCGGACACAAATCACTGGATCGAGTTACATAACCCCCAGATTATTTCAACAGAACGCCACTACATACCAAGAATGGTCAGGGAAGCGATTGAAATTACCAAATACAAAAATTTCAATCGTGAGGATGGGTTTAAATTGTAGAGTGTCTGGAATCCAGTAGTCCGGTTGTGTAAAAACAACAAAAATAAACAAGTGCCGTTTCGCGTACAGATACAGTGAGTGTCGTGTGTCGAGAACAAATTCGAGTGAATAGTGTGTTTGCAGACAGTGGTACCGGTATCGAACGTAGTAATAAAAGAACTAGACGGAGGGTAGACCGATTCGTCTGCCAATAACATCTACCCGCACGCAACAATCGACAGTTCTTCCGTGATCATGGCGCATGCAACTGCGCCGAAATATCGGAGTCTCAAAAATAAACAGGTACATGGTGTAAATCCCGACATAGTTTATTCTATTAACGTCATTAACCATGGAAATTTAAAACAATACATAGGTACTAAGTTTGGGCTCTTGCAGGAAGAAAACCACTAAATGATTTTTTATGAAACATACGTCAAATAACTCGTAATATACTCTTGTCTGACATCCTGGAAGCGTTTTTGAAAAAATTAACATTGTGTATTTTTTTATTCTGGTACTTTAACTAGAATACTGCGATCAAAATATTTCAAAATTTTAAAATGTTATTTTTTTCAAAATTGCTTCCTGGACGTTAGATAAGAGTATATTAGAAGTAATTTGGCGTGTTTCATAAGAATTAATTTAGTGTTTTTTTTTTCCTCCAAGAGCCCAAACTTAGTATGTTTTGAAAATTATTTTCCGATTTTTATTAAACCAGTAGCTGCAATGTAATCCTTACTCATATTATAAATGCGAAAGTCCGTTTGTTTGTTTGTTTATTTGTTACGCCTTCACGTCTTAACTACTGAACCGATCATCATGAAATTTTGCATACATGTTGTCAGGGGTACAGAAAAGGACATAGGGTACCTTTCACCCCGAAAAAAAGTATTGTTCCCGAGAGATAGCAAAAAAACTTTCCACGCAGACGAAGTCGCGGGCGGCCGCTAGTATTATATATTTTTGGAATCAGCTCAAAAATCACTTTCATCCGATATCCCACACGATGGGTTTTGAGAAAAATAATTTTCAAATTCCATACAAAAAAAAATATTGTATTTTATCTCCCTTCCATACAAAAATCTAGAGATGCACCGAATGTTCGGCCGAATATTCGTATTCGGCACATTCGGCATATTTTTTCATGTTCGTATTCGGCCGAATAGTCGGTTGATTTGCCGAATATTTAAATTGTACTAATACTAACAATTATTTATTGACAAAATGTAAAAAAGATTGAGAGGATTGTCTAGCAAACGGTCTCCATAAAAAGACCCCTAGAGGTTAAATAATGTAGCCAACTGCAAATAACCAAAGTCCTAAGGCCGTGCAATTGACTTACTTTTCCGATAAATCCTGCCCCATCTCAAATATTGAATAAATTCACTAGGTCACTGTTGACTGTACCTACAATTCATATCATTCTCATCCTCTTTAATATTAGCTTGCCCCCCCCCCTGGGCCATGGGCTGGCGACGCCGTTGCCCCTCGATCACCAAACGCCGTATTTTTTATTGAGCACACCACACCGGACTATTATCAGCGGCGGGCGGGCGGCTAGCATAGCAATAGCCAAACGTGGCGGCCACTGACGTCCATTTATACAAGTACGCTGGACTGTCATGAAATGACAGCAATTTTTTGTGCCGATTTGAAAATTGCCATATTGGCGCTGAGAGCAGTAGATTCGACTATGGCAGTAATGAGCGTACTTGGAACTAATTAGTTCCTAGTACACTCACTACTGCTATGGTACATAATCTACTGCTTACAGCGCCAATATGGCGATTTTCAAATCGGAACAAACGATTGGTGACGTTCGCCTGTCCAGCGTACTTGTATACCAAGAAGCTTATACCCACAATGGAGATTGCACGCCTAGTATCATAGTGAAGATTGAAAAAAGACTCTTTAGTGACGTCACGGCGTATTGCTATCTCTTTCTTTTCGTTTTATAATACGTTTTCGTTTCTCACGAACGAACGAGCGACAAACAACGAACACGTATTGTAACACTAAAGAAAGAGGTTGCAATAAGCCGTCACGTCACTCAAGGACATTTTTTCTATCTTCACTATGACACTGGCCGTGCAATCTCCATTGGAGGGAGGTATAAGCTTCTTGTTGTATACCTTTTAATAAATAATAAATAAATATTTGACAACATCACATACATTGCTCCAACCCCAAAGTAAGTAGCTATAGCACTTGTGTTATGGAAATCAGAAACAACGGTGGTATGACACACACCCAGACCTGAGACAATATTGAAAAGTTCATTTTCTACATTGACCCAGCCGGGGATCGAACCCGGGACCTCAAGAGATGGTGACGCCTTGAAAACCGGCGTGCAAACCACTCGACCACGGAGGTCGTCGAGCGGTTTGCAAATAATAATTTTAATAATAATTTAATATACTATATCTATGTGTATACCTAATGGACGTCAGTGGCGGCGGCACACAAGCTGGAAAAAAGTCGGAAGTTGAAGGAAAAATAGGCAAGGCACTCCTAAATACTGAAGATGGCTAACCACTGACCTGAATTTTTTTTCACACGGACACGGTCTATGTAAAAAAGAGACAAAAGATCAAGTGACACGTGCCGACATTTTTTACAGTAAGAGCCCCTAGTGGTTTTAACCGACTTAAAAAAAGATTGTATATTTTTTAATCGTTGTTCGCTAGATACGCATCTTCAACATTTCTCGACGGATTTTGATGATTCTTTTTTTGTTTGATTGAGTTTTCTTTCGAGATAATCCCATTTAATGATCCTTATAAATAATGTCCAGCAAGCAAACAAGTTCTTTTTTCATATATTTTATTAAAATAAAGTATAAAATACAATGATGGACGGCAGTAATTGAGATTCTTATTCTAAAAAGTCATGAAGAATTACGGAATGTCAGACCATCATTTACTAATGAAATATTTCTAATTAAATTAAACTTAATCACAAGGATGGAATAGAAGTAGGTACACTGGTTTTAAAATGAGATTAAATTAACAACAGAAGTGATTAAATTCAGAATACTTGTGGTACAAAACGAAGTATTTTAGGTACTCTGTAAAATTTACTCTCTGCCATACATCATCTCGAGTTAAGTTGCCGCTTCTGTAGGTATGTCCATAAATTAGGAGTGCAAAATTGCACCGTTGTACAATATGCGCAAAATAACTTGGCGGCTCAGAAGTTAGCTGCATCATGCATGTGATATTTCGCGCAGGGTCCATAGTTCCGAGTGCTTCCGCCCGCGCCCCGTCCCCGCGCTGCCCTGTATTCGTCTACAGCGCCGCGTTCCGCGCGAGGTTCAGAACAGCCAAGTTATTTTTCGCATACTATAAGTTAATGGTATTTACATGGTAGTACAAAAGTCCATTTTATGATAAAGACACTTAATAGGTACATTCATTTCTTCTTAAATAAACAAGCGCTACAAACTATGTGCATTTGTATTCGTTGGTTAAAATGTAGAGGTAGACTCCATAAAGTTAACTATTTACACACAACAAACAACAATGAACACAGTATCTCACAACTTGATTTTATAATGTTCATTAAACAGAGCAGTCGTATGATTAGTAATTAAACAGAGTTCATTCGTTTTTATACAAGGTGCATTTGTAACCACTCCAAATTTTAAGGATGAGTTCAGTCCACGAAACTGAACAGAGTCAAATACGTAAAAAAAATGACTTTTCATACAAATCAAAGAGATCACGTGATCTGAGGGCCTAGCCAAAGTAACATTCGCAAATCTTCCTTATCGCTTCGCATTCGAAACATGTATGGGATGGACATAAGGTTTCGTTAACAATCGAATTTTAAAACGTCAAATCCATACATGTTTCGAAGCGAAGCGATAGCGAAAATTTGCAAATGTTACTTTGGCTAGGGGGGCAGTTTAGTATGATGGGATGACCAAAATTTTTTGGCGTATTTCGACACATGTTTCATGGAGAAAGTTGTTCAATTTACAATTTACACATCCCTAAAATTTGGAGTGGTTACAAATGCACCTTGTATAATGTAAGTAGTGAATTACAAAAGTACCTACTCTAATATAATAGGGTGAAAAACCACCCTTAATTTTATGATTCAAATATTAAGCTCAAGTGTATAAATGCTAGTATGCGTGTTTATAATATTATTAGTATAAAAAAATATAACCATGGCTCAGTGTGAAGTGATCTCAAGGGACCTAACCCGAGTTAAGGCTCCGTAGCGATTTTGCCGCTGACTGCCGCTCTCTCGCTCGCACATTTTATGTTTTCTCAAGATTTCTTAAATCTGAGTGCGTAAATGAAAAATGTGTCTCGGCCACTATTCGCAATATAAGATTACGGACATTTCAACATATATTTCAGTTTCGAGTTGCTAAAGTACAAAAAGTTATTGTATTTGCCAGTTCAAATAACTGTTAGAAACGATAACTTCGTGTTCTTTAGCAACAAAAAACTGAAATATTTTTTAAAATGTCTGTAATCTTATATTGCGAAAAGTGGTCGAGACACATTTTTCAATAACGCACTCAGATTTAAGAAATCTTGAGAAAACATGAAATGTGCGAGCGAGACAGCTGCAGTCAGCGGCAAAATCGGTACGGGCTCTTAATTCAAAATTTATTCTTGGAAGTAACTTCTTCGTGGAAGTAAAAAAATAAAAGTACTGTACTCGTACATTCTCAATCGATTACAAACAAAGCTGTTGGTAAATTGAAGATTTCGTTGCTATCATTTTACGTAGATCGTGTTTTTTTTTTAAACTTTAAAGAATACATAACGCGAATACCTACCTTTTCTTTGTTGTACATAAACTTAAAGCATTCATTTAAAATATTCGAGAAACGAATCTTACTTAACTTAATTAACTAGGTTATTAATAAAAAAAAACTTGCTTATACTTAACCTAATATTTGTGTGTTAAAAATTGTATATTATAATGTTCTAAAAATTTTAAGTGTAAATCTAAACTCCTTTTACGATTAATAATAATCAATAGGCACTTATTAGTTATACAATGTGTTTTTTTAACATTGATCAAACTTTGTGGTGTGGCTTAGATCATCAAACTGAAGAAATTTGTCTATGGGACCAACTTAATCAGATCAAAAAATATTCAGCTGTTCCATAGAAAACATCAATAACTACTCGACCAAAATGTATGGAACAGATGATTTTTTTTGCTCTGATGAAGTTGGTCCCATAGACAAATTTCTTCAGTTTGATGATCTAAGCCACACCACAAAGTTTGATCAATGTTAAAAAAAACACATTGTATTATAATAGTAAAAAAACATTAGAACTAATTCTATCTACAAAAGATAGGTAAAGCTCTACAGGCACTGAAACGTTAATATTATATACGGTTCAATCTTATTGGCCGCTGTGAAGTTAGTCAATATGCGCGTAGCCGTGCCCCACCACACGCCTCTTTAACATACTTACATCGAATTGTGTTCTGCGCATCGTCTCGCGCGATGTTCACAGAAGTCATAAAGTTTGAATCGGGCTATACAGTACGAGGCAAGCATCTTGACACTTTCGACAGAGTGGGGATAAGTTCGCGCATGTGCACTTGCGAGCGACCAATAGCTAGTGATGTACAAGACTCGAGTCCTCCGAGTCCTTTTGTCTATATAGAGCTCGGAGTAGTTTTACAGGGCTCACCTTGTTTGTATGAAGCTCGACGACTAGGGAGTCTTTTTCAGAGCTCGGCCGATTTCGAGCCATTTTTACGGCTCGAGCCTTTTTGAGAGTTCGGTTGATCTTGAAGCGAAGAAAAAGACTTTTTCGGCGCACTACTTGTGATGGGCTGCTGATGAATGAGGATGAGTAGAGCTAAAGCACAATAGATTAAGCATCTACGGTGCTCTTTATAACATAAGACATTCATCTTTTTGAGTTCTAATTTGGAGACTAGAGTCAGTTTTTCAGGGCTCTGTGAGCTCGATAGGCTCAGCTTTAATATCTTCGTAAATCATTAAAGTCATAAATCATAAACATAAACTCTAAGCTTTTTATGAGGCTCGCGTTCATTTTAAGACTCCAGCTTTTTTGAAGGCTCGAGCTCTTTTGAAGGCTTGAACTCTTTTGAAGCCTTGAGGCGTGGCTCAGAGAGCTCGTTCGGCTTACGAGCCTACCGAGCTCAAACTCGACGACTCGAGCTTTGTACATCACTAAGCGCGCGCCCCTCTCCCGCCGCCCGCGTACCTCACCGCTACACATACCCAAAATAGCGTTCTGCGCAATCCCCACCCGAATTCAAGATGTTTCCCACGTACTGTACCTAAGAAGAATATTAATAACATCAGCTAACCAACACGATTGTTTGTTATGCTTTAGATTCGTACTCCAACTCAAATCGTGCTTGAGACTCCTTCAACTTTTCGCGTTTCTTTGCTTGAATATTGGCCTCTGTTAAGAACAATGCAGCCGCTATGAGGCAAGCGACAGCTCCTACTACGCCAAGACCGAACGACCATCCTGGAAAAAAAATATTTAGTTACTAAAAACCACTTAAACTTTGGCGTTATGTTATTAAGGCGCGGTGGTAGTGAATGTGGCGCCCCCACTACATTTATTTTTATTACTCGTAAACCAAGTCAATTTTTAAAAAAAGCACAAGTATAAATCTCTTAAATTGTATCTAATATTTTTTGAATAACTCTTCAACAGTTTTCATTCTTTCTGTAAGTTTTAAAATCCATTTTAGCTCAAAATGGCCACTTTTGGCAATTATGGATTTTAAAACTTACAGAATGAATGATAACTGTTGAAGAGTTATTCAAAAAATATTAGACACAATTTAAGAGATTATTACTTGTGCTTTTTTTAAATATTGACTTGGTTTACGAGTAATAAAAATAAATGTAGTGGTGGCGCTAGTTTCACTACCTACAGCGCCTTAAGGGGATACATCTAAAAAATAACACTTTTTTTGTATGAAAAAAAAGCCAGCCTGCATAAAAAACTGTGGTGTTTGGAGAAACCTGTTGTGCAAAAGGGACATTATACAAACAAGTTAACTTATCACGAATGTACAAAAACGAAATGGACGAATCCTGATTACCGTAAGTTTACCAGCTCAGTTCTATCACTTCTATATAAGGTGGACTAATCAGTAATAGATAAAAAATAAAGAAACAATTCCAATAGCATTCTTTCCCAACAAAAAAATTACCAAATTGGAGTTGACAGGTTTCTCCCAAACACCACAATTACTTATATCTTAGGCCGCCTAGAAAATTATAGTTTCGTAACTGGATAACTAACAGCTTGGCCAGAAAGAGTAGAAATTAAATAAAATTAAACTATTTTTTTTTCAATATGAAATATCGTTAATGTTGTGTTGCCAAGTTATTCGTAATTTTGATGTTGCATAGAAAGTGGCACCCTCAATTTTGGTCAACTCTTTTTAGTCAAACTGTTGTAAATTATTTACCTAAATAATTGTTTGGATGATCTGGCATCCAACCGTCAGTATTTCCCAAAGAAGCGAAAACTATAACAGCAATAACCCCACATATTCCTAGAAAGAAAAGAAAAAAATAATTAAGTATTATTTGTAATACATTCATGCAAATATTGCGGAAACGTGAAACGACAATAAGAATATTTACCTGCCCCCAACATGATGAATCCTATACTCTTTATTAGTAAAATAAATCTGCCTTGGTCAGGTCCACAACAAAGGAAGAAAATGAGAACCAAAATAGTCGAAACCAAAACTCCGAGCAGGCATAGAGTGAAGAAGAATTGGGTAGCTATCATGAAACCTGCAAAAAAATTACAAATGTATATTTTAACATAAAGTTAATGTCATAATGTATCATCGATTGACGCGTGGCGTGGCTAGTACAAGGCAGCGGAAAACATAGATAAAATTCTTTAATAAAACTAGTACCTACATAATAAATTAACAAACCTGGAAGCAAATAACCACGAATTCTGTCATATCCTGTGGTAAAAGGATCGTAAACCCAGCGACATCCCACGAAAAATCTCCGTTGATATTGGTCCAATGGGTCCGGGAGAGATCTGAAGCAGTGACTCCATAACCCCAGTCTATAATAAAAGAACATGTCAACTACAACGATCACTTATACATTTACAACGAAAATTTACAAAGAAAACTTAGTCCTAGCTAATTAAGAACGAACTCTGCAGTACAATATAATGTAAGGTATCTTTATCGTGTTTTGACGCCAAAGTTGCATTTATTTGCATAACAATTGGCTTTCCCATTAGAAAAACTCAATGTAACCGTCGACGGTAAAAAACATTTCCTCCAGCTGATAATATAGGTACTTGCCTGTCCAACCTAGCGCTTCTTATTCTCGAGTCGCTGACCAGCCAACTGGGCGTGCCAAATGCCAATGCCACTGTCACAAGGGCAATGACGAACACACCAATGCCACAGTTGCCTGCTAAACTTCTACTCTTCATTGTGTCTGGAAAAAGAAATAACAAATGTTTAGCTTCAAATTACCCTGCCTTTGGAGTAATAGGCCAAAAGAAAATTCCTTTTCCTTTCGGTCTCGTTTTCCTTTCCGTTAGACAAATGTCTAACCAACCCATTTACGTGACCATAATAATAACTTCATCTTTTCTAAGCATGCTGAAAACCCCAAATACGAACCTATAATAAATAGGCAAACAGCCCGCCTAGCTTAAATTTCCTTATTATACTAAGAGCTAGCCCCGGAAATAGGTGGACAATTTACAGAGCGACCTAATCCCTCTAGTTAGTTAGCCATACTATCATTATTAACAGATCCGGACACCTCGTAGATTTTCAGTGGTGGGGGTGGGAGTGGTTGAACAAAAAAGAGACTGAAAAGCGATTGAAGGTATACAATTTACAGAGCTCTGGATTTGGTGTGGTATAATAGCAAGCCAATCATGTATCTAAATCGAATATAGCATTGCCAGGTATTTTTACTGATGAGAAAGTAGTGCCAGGCGGCATCAAACTTTACCACTTTTTAGCGCATTTTGTGGCCTATTTCCGAAGCTAGCTCTTAGTCCATATGGAATCTGTAAAAATTACGATGGACCTTTGTGCAATAATAGTGGTCCCATGGCGCATGGTTAACGCAAACAGTCTCTTAAACGAACTAACTCTGCATACATAAGTAGTTCACCGACAATCATAAATTAAGGCCAATCTGTGTCGCATCGTATCCTAGGATAATTACTCAGTGAATCATTTGATATTACCACAGCACAGCAGTCAGCACAATACGGTAAAATCATACCTTTAAATAGAACTACTTCAGTGAACCAAACCATAGTATTCTACTATGACCAAACAAAATAACAAAATGCGGTCAAGGTCAACTATTCTGCTTCAATAGCTGTATTCCTTTAGTTAGATGCTTTTTTGCAGAACTTTTTATATAGGTACCTACCTAAAGAACGTCATTTTCCATCAGTTATATTAATATGCTTAAACTATTTAGGTAGTCTTTTTGATGAATAGGGTGTTCTTCCTGTTCGACAGACTAATAAATCACCATGACCGTGATGCTGATGATCAACAGCCCCGGATCTACGTTTTCAAAAAGGGGGGGCAGAAGGCAATATGCCGCCCTCATCGAAACAATTTTCAACAAATCCTCCCCCCGCGTTTTTATTTTTACCATCTACGTAAGGGCGGATGCCTGTCTAGGATACACAAAATGCCTTTTTTTCCCGAAAAATACCTGTCTGTAGCAAAAAGAAGGCCGCGCAGCTCGATTTTTACTCAGTTTCATCCAATCATCTTTTAATTTTGATGTTTTTAGCAAGAACAACAGCCGCGCAGCGCGATTTTTAGACAGTTTCATCCAATCATCTTGTATTTTTTTTTGTTAAAAACAATGGCCGCGCAGCACGATTTTTAGTCAATTTCATCCAATAATTTTGTAATTTTGATTTTTTTTAGTAAGAACAACGGCCGCGCAGCGCTATTTTTAGCCAGGTTCATCCAATAATCTTGTAATTTTGATTTTTTTAAGTATAAACAACGGCCGCGCAGCGCGATTTTTTGTCAGTTACATCCTCATATTCTTGATCGTAGGTTACATCCAATAATCCGAGTTTTGCTTGTCTATTGTAAAATAAAACGGCCGCGCAGCGTGATTTTTAGTCGGTTTAATCAACTAAATAATCTCACTAATCTTGTAATATGTGATACTGACATGCGTGTTTTATCCGGGCGGGCGGGCAGCCGGCCGCATCCTTGCGTGATAAAATTTTGTGAATTGAATTGAAGTTTGTGAATTTTGTGAAAAATTGCGTGAAAACATGCAAAACTGCCTGTCTCAGCTTAGTGCCACCCACACGCCTATCTAAACCGAAAAATCCCTGTCAAATGCGGCAATGGGGAATGTCCGAAAAAAATAAAATTAGCTGAATATTTTTCTATAGGTAGGAATAAGGTCCCTTAGTAATAGAATAAAGTTTCATAATTTTCGGATGCATGAAACAATTTTTAAAAATCAAAGTCTCTTCGACTTCACAAATGTATGAAAGTAACAGCAGAATGGAGATTATACCTTTGCCACCACCTGCCACAACCACAACATGGTATTAAAAAAAAAGATTCAAGACAAAATGTCAAAACTTTTTTTTTTAAATACGTGTAGTGGTTGTGGCAGTTAGCGGCAAAGGTATAATCTCCATTCTGCTGTTACTTTCATACATTTGTGAAGTCGAAGAGACTTTGATTTTTAAAAACTTTTTTACCCAACCGGAAATTCTGAAACTTTTTTCTATTACTAAGGGACCTTATTCCTACCTATAGAAAAATATTCAGCCAATTTGATCTTTTTCAGACATTCCCCATTGCCTATGGTAAACATACCCGCGGCGCCGCCCGCCGCCCCGTTTTCCTTGCCAGGCCGACGCCCCCTAGTCTTTGCCGCCCGGGGCATTTGCCCCCTCCCGCCCCCCCCCCCCTAGATCCGGGCCTGATGATCAAGCTTTACACTATTTTCTGACTGATTTTGTAACTTTTTATGAAGAGCATAAAGGACCTAACAGCTAGCCAGCTAGCTGGAAAATTGGTTGGTGTTAGCTAGATAGTCTCGCTAGTCGCCGTAACAGCAATATTACTAGATCCAAGCACTCCATTCAACCGAAGTTTTAAAGTAAGGACAGTTTCGTGACGATTGAGGATAAAGTTTCATAGTGGTATAAAACAAATAATTTCATTCAGAAAAAGAAAACGAAACGGTGGTGGATATGAGAAGATAACAAAGAAGTTGCCATAGGTACTAGTTAATTAAGGCACATTGTCCTTTGCTCGAAGTTCCACGCCTTCATTTCATTGCTATGGACGAGATCTAATGGGACCTTATTATGTCACCTTGCTTTCAATATAGTGCAGTGCCACAAGACCTACTAGGAACCTACATGCCCTTCATTATGCGATCTGTGGGAATTGCATAACAACTATTGAATATAGATTGGAAAACAAATCCGTTCAAGAAACCATTTTTCTGTGGTGCACTGCACCGTGAAACGATTATAATGCACTGAAATATTTCGATGTTATAATGATAACGTGTGCCAAAAACTGTTTCGATTTAGTTCACGAATTTAGCTAATTGACATAATAACGCCTTAAAAGGTTTTGTCGTTTAACACCTCACCAAGGTTGTATGTATGCTTCAGATGGACAACCGTGTTTCGCAACATACGCAATGCATGCATCAGTAGTGTAATGTTAAACAGACACGTTCGTAACATTCACCCAGAAACACAATGCTAAAAAGTTCACACGAGTCGACCACACTGTGGGAACTAACAAAACGAGTCGAAAATCATTATTCTTATCTTTTGAGCTTTGTTTCCTTAAATCCACACTCAATGCACATAGTTTGCTTCCTATAATTAATTAGCAAAGAAATGCCTTGGTAGTTTAGTTAGATCATAAATATAAGCTTTTTAACCAGAAACTGCTTAGATTATTTTTCTAACTACTTTTACAAAAACCTCAATATAATTCTCATCGGTACTTTTTTTATGCACAACGGGGTATTGCTTGACCTTCACCTCAACTGATGTTAAAAGAAGATAAGGCCGAAGATGGAAGCGCACTACACCTGGAATCCTCATCACTGAGGAACTGGCTATCTTACCTCTAGCTGCCGGAACACAATATTTTTTTTAATTGTTATTAGGGCGTCAGACTTCAGTAAGATGATGGTAACTAGCCAGGACTTGAAATAAGCCCTACCACCACCAACCAAACTGAATACAAATTCTACCCCCCCCTGGGAATCAAACCCGGAACCCCTGCGTCTTACACGGGTGGACGAACCACTAGACCACATAGGCGGTCACTCACTCGTCTAATGGAACCGAATTTATAAAGACACTGATGGCCGATTGCACTAAACTTAAGCATCGCCCAAGTCTTTTCCTAACTACAACACGACCAAATTTAAACGTTATCATAAACTTAGCCGTCATGTAGCTGTCATTCGCCTAGTTAACTTGGTCGAGTTATAGATAAGAAAAGACTTAGGCGATTCCTAAGTTTAGTGCAATCGGCCATGAATGTTCAGACGTGATAGATAGATAGCCATGCAGAGGCCAAGACCTCGTCGTCTCGCTCGGCGTCGTCGTATTCTCTTTGTTTATTGTAACGAAATTCAATGGATAGGACTGGGTATGGGTTGACATAATAGTCAGAATTTCTTGAAGGTCCCAACCTAAGTTTAGGACTTACAAATTGTACATTTGTTTTTTGCAGCACATTAACTGGACATACTTGATGGGTATAGCGCATGGTCATACAATGGCGTCATTACATATTTTAACGTCGTTTACCTAACTATAAAATAAGTTAAGTGTATGGAAACTCAACTATAATAATGCTTGTTACAAGATACCGGCAAAGAACTTGGCAAGACAAAGATGATACAAAGATGCGTCGAGTTTAGTGTTTGTAGCTGCTGCGCATCTTTTGTCTTATCTTTGTCTTGCTAACCCCGCGTTCCGAATCACGCTCAAAGCGCTGTTAGCGCGTATCCGACCAAATTAAATAGTCACAAAATATTACACAAATAGGGTATTTGTGTACCTACTTCATTTAATGGATTATACGCTAACAGTGCTGCTGGCGTGATTCGGAACTAGGCATAATTTATATGCCGGTATCTGTACTTACTGTGAAAACCCGAAAGAGTGAATGAAACAGTTGATAACCGAAATCTGGCTTTACCCCCTTCAACAACACCCCTATAACTATGTTATTGTCCGTACCAAAAACGTCAAAAAAAACGTTTCTTGTTGGGGAGCCCCACTTAAATATTTATTTTATTCTCCTGATAGTATTTGTTGTTTATTATAGGCAACATAAATTACATCAACTGTCTAGCAGTCTCATGATATACAGCCTGGTGACAGACAGACAGACAGACAGTGGAGTCTTAGTAATAGGGTCCCGTTTTTAACCTTTGGGTACGGAACCCTAATAACTGTTAAGAGCAGATATTACACATTTATAGGCCGGTCATATCTAACACTAGAAATCGCAAAATTCCCAAACTAACGGCTAGTTCTGGTTTTTTAATATGTTGTTAGGACCTCTACCAGTAGCGTAAATCCAAGTTTGCAGCTTCGAAAGACCTGTGCTAACTTTGCAGCACTCGAAAAACCACGAAATTTTCGCACTTTTTTGGTATATTCAATATTGTAGGCCCTAAACTATGCGTTTAAAAAATATATCTACAAAAATTTCTACAATTTGAGATTAGATTTAGCTCCGTAGGTTAAATACTTACTGAGATACAGATCTCCAAAGATTTACAAGTTTTTCAAAAAAAAGTGAAATTTTAAAGTTTGGTCAATTTTCGACCCCAAGATCGGATAAAATGATCATTCTACGAGTAACAGTATAGAAATATATGTTGTAGATTATTATTTATTATTTAGTAGGGGGGACACCAGCGAAGCCGGACGGGTGATCAGTCACCTTGATTGGAACCATTTCACCCATTTCCCCAAATCCCCACAGGGGGGAGGCGGGTTATCATTTACCCCACCGGCGTCGGACAAGGGCTTTGATGGCTGCTTGACTGTCGCTATATATTATTATTTTTCCTACGTTATGATCGCTTATCTCACTTTTAATCATATGCGCGCACTCCAATATCGCAAATGCCTGGAATACGCTGGCGTATCTGCCCAGATTGAAAGTAGCTCTTTTAGTGTTGGGTTTAGCTATGTATATCCCAGCTCCCGATAGCTTAGTTGATTCTTTTCTTGACCCATCAGTGTAGCAAACCTGCGGTGCTATCCAGATTGTCTTGTTCTAGGTTCCAGTCGTCTCTGGATCTTTTTTTTTTTTTTTTATTTATTTAATAATAAACAATGATTCAGAACATAATTTCGACCGTACAGTGTTGCAAAAACCTGCATAGATTTTTCTGCACACTGCCATTCACCATCTATATCTAAACATTACAAAAACAATCAAAATACCTATTTTATAAACCAATCATAGATATACCTACATTAGAATATAATTATGATTAACATAATAACAGTCCATAAAGTCCATGTATCATATTTGTAACAAATTTACGGAGGGTAAGATTGTAATAACTGCGATCGCGGCTGTTCGGCACTACCTGCATACCAATCAAATAAATGAGCATAGGTACGAGACCAAACCCAAACGATAGTTTTTGTGTAAGAACACACGCGCGCGTTCACACGGGAGGGTTCATATTTGGGAAAATATGCAGTTATTTTTTTTGTAAGAATTTTATGGAACTGTAGATAATTTAGTCCATTGTTTTAATTTTAAATTATAATAATAGATTAAGGAAGTGCATTTTTAATTTGTTTTTAATATTTAATATATTTAATTCTTGCTTTAGATCTTGAGGTATGTCATTTATTAGTTTCGGTATCTGGTACTGTAGTAATTGTTTACCATACAAATTGTTATAAGAAGAAGTTTTTAATATTATTTGCGATGCGCTGCGAGTTCGCTTATCACGCTGGATAATTATTTGTAATTCTTTGTTGAAGAAGTGATTTACCAACAACATGTATTTAACGTGATCGTATATCGGTATGATGGAACAGTAATGGAAAAGTTCATTATAGTTATCTTGATACTTGTTTTTAATTTTAGCAGGTACGATTACTTTAAGTATTCTTAGTTGTAGTTTGTAGATTGGTTCGAGATGTGTTTTACACGTTCGGCCGTAACTATCAAGGCCATAATGAATTATTGTTTCCCCCAGAGACTTATATAAACTAAGGAGTGTGGCATAAGGAATTTTACGCTTTACTATGGAAAACTTGGCCAAAATTGCTCTTAGCTTATCACACACATAACTGACGTGGTCCGTCCATTTAAGTCGATCATCAATTATCAGGCCGAGATATTTTTGTTTACAGACAACCTCTATAGAACTACAACAGCAGTTTTGGTTATTTGTATGAAGGCATTTGTGGTTATGGGCTATGAGATTAAGACTATGGTTTTTTCGGTTTTTGCTAGAACTAATGTACATCATTTTGGTTTTTTCAGTATTTAGCACTAATCCCGCATGATGCTTATTCTGTACTTTTTGTCGAATATCCTCTCCTTTTTTATTAGGTCATTATTAACCAGTATCATAGAAAGGTTTTCTTCGTACTTTTTCCCTATTTCTGCGTGACCTTTATCAGTGTGCCTTCCTATCCATAGGTTAGTGCTTTTCAGCTTAAACCATTGTTCTGTAGCTCTCTTTTCGATTTCAAGATCTATAGGACTAAGGCCTAGTATCATTTCTAAGGCGGCCGTGGGAGTTGTTCTCATGGCTCCTGATACCATGATGCTAGCTAGTCTTTGTACCTTTGTGAGTTCTTTTCTGTTGTATTCTAGTTGTGCCTTATGCCACCATACTAGTGCTCCGTGGAGAATTCTCGGTAGGATGATTGCCCTATAGATCCATTGGACCATTATGTTGTAGATTGTAGAAAATGTAATTGGCTTTAAGCAAAAACGACGTCTGTAGGCCATATAGTTTAGTCACAGATCTAAAAATTCCAAAAATGGGAAAAAACCAGAACTAGCTGTTAGTTTGCGAATTTAATGTTCGATATGACGGGCCTATTAATTGCAAGTTGACTCACTACTATTTACATAATAGTTCTAGCATGGCCAGTCTGACTACTGAGATCAGTTTCATCAATGAGAAATCATCATCAATCATCATTATTACCAGTAAGGAGTAAATGAACATATTATTTTATTCCATTATAATCACAAATTCACATTCTTGTTATACTTACTTAGTAGAGTAAATATCATAAGGCACCCAAAAATAACAATATCAGATAGAAAAATGTGCCTTTATCAACTCCTAAAATGTATCCATCAGCCATTTTTTGATGTCCCCACTGCTGGGGCACGGGCCTTCCTTATGGGTGGTAAGGAGGAAATGTATAAACTAAAATGTATATACTTAGCAAATTACACCATAAATTAACAAAGAAAGCCAGCTATCAAAAGATAAAAAAGCAGAACCTGTTCACATTCCACATGTTTTTATGATAAATAAAAAATGAATTATGTAGGTAACCTAATGGAAACAAAAAAATATGAAAGCCATTTCTTTTTGTGCGTCCTCGGGGAATTTTTTGGCCAAAATAATGATGATGATTGTACACAATAAAAAACATAACTATATTTCGTAGATGAAAAGGTTCTGCTTATTTAAAAAAAATATTGTTACTTATTTGTTACTTGAATAACAAAATTGGTACTACGGACTACCTACTTTTGATTTGAAGTAAGAATATAGAGATTCAAAATCAAAAACAAAATCAACCGTCATGCAAAGTAGCTAGTGGATTAAAGACTTCATAATCAATGTGATTAACATTTTGCTTCATTCTCACAAAAGTTTTTTTGCAAATCTTTGCATATGAATGTAATCGAAGCTTATTATAAATTGATACTAAATTATCAGGTACTACATAAACTCCATAAGTTATAGTAAAACAGTTATAAAATCAGCCCAAACTAAAAGGCATTGTATATCAAATATCACAAGGACAAGACTCATTTTGTGTATAAAATTGAGTAGTCCTAGATTACTTAATATTATAAGTTAAGTGTAATTGTTGGTTACTCCTTCACATTTTAAGAACTTGACCAATGATCATGAAATTTTGCAATTGCATACAAGTTGTAAAGGGTACAGAAATGTAGGTACCTTTTATCCCAAAAAAGTACTGTTTTCGAGGGATAGAGAAATAACTGACCACGCAGACAAAGTAACGGGTGTCACCTTTTGTTTTTTCTGTGTCAATTTACATAGGGGGGCGTTTTAGTGCTTACTTGAGCTTATTTATAAGCTACCATACAATAATAGGAAAATTGCTGTTATCCGGCTGTTAAAAAACCTAATAATTGTTTCTTGATCATAGAGGCTTTAGAGTAAGATCACCAACGGTCATAACAAAAACAACTGGTGACTTCCACACACTTCCAAATTAAAAACTATTTTTCACAGTGAGTTCACACAAAAAACATTTTGAGTGCGACTCATACGAAGTGTAAAGTTTAGTGTTCATATCTATATTGAAGTTAGCAGGGATTCCTAACTGAGGCACCTACCTCACTTAAGTGCCTACCTGATTAGGAAAGTAGCAAGGTACTTAGAAATTTGATAGTGTGAAGATGATGGGGTGACTTGTCTATGTATTAATATATTTCATTTCATACATTAACTTTGTAAAAGTAGCTAGTAATAGGTAAAAAATATTTATGAAATGAAATCACTTACCGTACAAAGACGTCCGTCGTTTATAGCTTTACTTAATTCTTTTTGTTTGGTTAGTTAATGTCAGTTATAATATATATAAACTAGGTATTATAATCATAAACAGACAGAACTGAACTAAAAAAACACTACGTACGACGACTTTTTAGCTTGCCTTTGTGTAGGGATGTTCGATCCGATCCGATACTTGCGTGGATCGATGCAATGGGATACGATCCATTCGATTTTTGTATCGATACAATAGCATTCGATCCTTTGGTGGATCGATACACATGCATAGAGGATCGGATCGAAAGAATCGTATTATGTATATCGTATTAATAAAGTAATTACTCAGAGAATATTTTAAGTTCAACGAAATATTTAGTCGAAATCCATATTACGATATTTAATAAACATTCCTCTAATTACTTGGACACTTTTTGCGAATGTTGCCATATCATATTTCAATGTACTGTCAACTTCGTCATAAGTCATAACAAATATATTGTTTAGTTTGAGAAGAGAACATTTTTATTTCGTTAGGATAAGTACGTTTTGTTTGCTTGGACCACTAGCAACTTTTAATTTTGTTTTTGGGTACTTTAAAATACAGTGTGTTTTTTAACAGTGATCAAATTTCGTGGTGTTGCTTAGACCATCAAACTGGTCAACTTTGTCTATAGGACCAACTTAATCGGAGCAAAAAATAATCAGCTGTTCCATACATTTTGGTCGAGTAGATACCTATTGATGTTTTCTATGGAACAGCTGAATATTTTTGTGATCTGATTAAGTTGATCCCTAGACAAAGTTGTTCAGTTTGATGGTCTAACTAAGCTAAACCACAAAATTTGATCACTGTTAAAAAAACACACTGTATTATATTGCCATTATTTTTTAATTTACCATATACACCGTTATTTTTGAAGTATATTTAAAAATGAAAAGGGGTGTTCAGACCACGTTAGTGAACAACTTTTACTATGGGGCCAACCACGAGATCGCGAAAAAAAAACAGTTGTTCCATAGAAAAGTGGTGGAAACGTGATCTGAACATTCGTTTTCATTTTTAGATATACAAGGTGTTTGGTAAAAGCCTTATAAAGCCGAATATGGTAGATAGGGACCATCAAACTGAACGACTTTTACTATGGGACCAACTCTGAAAAAATGAGCTGTTTCATACATTTTGATATTTTCGTTATTAATTTTTGTATGAAACAGCTTATTTTTTTCTGCGATTTCAGAGTTGGTCCCATTAGTAAAAGTTGTAAATTTTGATGGTCTCTATCTACCATATTCGGCTTTATAAGGCTTTTACCAAACACCTTGTAGTGTATATTAGTCACTTATTATCATGTTTCTATTAAAGTGATTAAAAATCCGACTTTTCGAAAATATTTAATTCGATACTGGATCGATCCAAAAAATCGTATCAATTTATTAGGATCGATCCATGGATCGATACAATGGATTACGATCCATTGCGATCCGGAATATCGATACAAGGCACCCGGATCGAACATCCCTTTGTGTAAGTTTGTTTGACAGTTTCCTTTCATTTCATTTCATAATCATACAATAATCAAATCATTTGACTGACATTCAGTGTTGCCGATCATAAAAATCAGAATTCGGTAGAAATTATTTGAAAAAATCGGTATATTGAACAAAAAATTGGTAGTCTTGTATTTAATCTTTATTTTATCATTTGAGGGCTTTGAATTCTAGCTACTTTAGAGTGATGTGATGCTAATAAATAAAAAAATATCGTTTTCACCTCTCCAGCACGAAAAGGGCTCTTTTGGCGCGTAAAAACTCGCAGCAAAATCGATTTTTGCTGCGAGCGTGAGGCAAAGTGCTTTTTTAATTTCTATCATCAACTTGTTAACTTTTTTTAAGTCGTATTAATATCCATGCTGTGCATACTTTTTATTGGATAATAGTTTAGATTTTTTTTTATTAAAGCATGTACTCGTTGATGTGATGACTGTTATCTGTCTGTGTGCCAAATTATAAAATAAAATAAAAATAAAATAACTAATAAAGAAAAAAAAATAAAGTGACAAGGAGAGTTTTGTAAAATTGATAAGTGGGAAAAGGATAGATAGAGTGCTTTATGGTGTCATACATGGATTAAAAAGTAAAAAAATAAAATGCACAGATATACCAAGGAGTTTTAAATCATAGACTTAGAAAATTTTTCGCTATGCTCAAGTAGACGGACAAAGGTGCGAGTGAGAAACCGATTCTTACGGCTTATGCGATGTGCGAGAAAGAGTAAAAAAAAACTGACAGCTGAACGGGGCTAATTGTCTAATTTCAAAAATCTATCGCAATCGCTTTCATTTGACAGATGGATGTGACACATTGCTGCAATCCTTTGGTAAGATTTTATTTGTGCCAAAAAGAAGCATCAATGTATCACATCTTGAAAGCGATTGCGATAGATTTTGAAATTAGACAATAAGTACCCTGGGGGCTTATTGTCTAATTTCGAAAATCTATCGCAATCGCTTTCATTTGACAGATGGATGTGACACATTGCTGCATTCCTTTGTTAAGTTTTTATTTGTGCCAAAAAGAAGCATCAATGTATCATATCTTGAAAGCGATTGCGATAGATTTTGAAATTAGACAATAAGTACCCTGGTTTGACTTCATTTATCATCGTTTATCACCTTGGTGAAAAGCGTCAACAAGATTATTTTGTAATTTTGATCGCGATCGGGTCGGTTTGGCTCTCAAAGCTATATAAATCAATAATGGTGTCGTGTTCTGTACTGGATTGTAATGTTACTTACGACATTAACCCAAATAAACACTCACTTCACAGGTAAATATGATTGTACTATTACCATTTTCATAATTCATATTTTAGTTGAATATATTCCCAAACACACTAAGTTATATACTAATATGATGCTATTAAACGCCTATTTCCTAAATAAAGGCTAATTTCTAAACATTATGTGTTAGATAAAAAGATATTATGTCCGTGAACTTGAGAAAATTAGGCGTAGATATTGATAAAAAATTATCGATATCGATACTCATGTCGATGATTTCCAATATAACTTTGTTTGTTTTTGTGAACACTGATAGTTTTATTTAAAGCTGCTTTGTAACTGACAGTTTTCAAATGGTAATTTATACCAACTTAAGTACTAATTTAACAATTATTTCCAGGTTTTCTGTAAATCCAGTGATTAAATTAAACTGGATAAATGTCATAAATAAATAAGCAGGGAGCCTCAAAGGAGACCTTAAGAAATTATTTAAATAAAATTGTTCAAAATCTTGTTTGTGTTTTATTTATTAAAGCAATAATACATTATGGTTATCGACAACCTAAAATGGACTTCAGTGCATCTCTAAATTGACGCACACGTTTACATATTTACAAACACTGGCTCATCTCACTTTTGGTTTCGCAGCCAAGTGAACTCTGTTCGTCTATTCCAGTGGATATTAAGTTTATGGTTTTAAATAAGGGTTATTAAAAAACAAGGTTAGTCGAAATGAGGTCGCATGTATAAAATAAATATAAAATAAGAAAATTTAATGAAATTTATTAACAAATTAGTGTTTTATTTTTATTATTAATAAATAAATAAGATGGGATATTAATTAATGAATAAGGGAAAAATAAAGCGTAATGTAAAATAAAATGACGGGAATCTTCTTTACTCTATGAATAAAAATTTTCAGCATACCTTCAACTATTTTACAAAAACTTAGTGCGTCCAACGATGAAGATAGTTGTCTAACTCGAAAAGAGTTGAGTGAACAAGTTTCTTTTTAATTATGAATTTAGCTTTTTAACAGGAAAGTCACGTGAACATTTTCTCGCTGGTAGAGGTGAAAAGTTGTATGTTTTACACGAGACCAAAATATTGTTCTGCCTCGTGCCTTTAAATCACTCACTGTGCTCAGTAGTCTATATTAGAATCACTCGCTACGCTCGTGATTCAATTCTAGACTACTTCGCTAGTTCGTGATTTAAAGTCGGCACTTGCAGCACAAATTGATTTTGGTCACTTGTATAACAAATAACTATTTTGATACGACTTTTTATATTCGTTATTTTATTTTGTTTGTATTGATATATCGGATCAAAATTTATCGGTAGATTTGGTAGACCTATCGGTAGATTGTTACAAAAATCGGTTAAAATACCGATTATTTGGTAGTGATTCGTGGATCGACCATAGATGTAGCAAATCCCTTCGGTATAAACCAGATTGAGCTCTTCGCCCCAAAACGAGCCGACAGAGAGGTCAAGTAGATAATTGTATCTCTTTCTTCATTAGGGTGACCAAACTGTATGGTTGGTCGGAGACATACTTATTACTTTAAACTGTTTAATATAAACTTAAGTACGTAGTTCTTTATTTACAATGGGGAGGCGAAGGCAAAGTGAATTACAGATGGCGCTTCATTCTTTGGAACAATTGTCAGTTTGAGCTTATATTGTCTTGACTGTGTATTACGAGATTTTACTTTCTTAGATTGTTTTTTTTTTCGGTTTTGCGGACAAACAATGTATTCTATGCTAACTTTAGCTCATATAAAAGAAGAATTACGGAAAAGAAAAGCCAAAACAACAGGCAAGAAAGTTTATAGCAACTTACAAAAAATTGCTAACAAGCATTACATTTCTTTAAATTTCGTGTAAGATTTACAAGTAATCTTTTTATTTCAGATTAGAAGCATATGATTTCAATTTTAACAAAGCAACTGAGTATGAATTTCCGTGTTTATAGTTGCCTGATGATGCCTTCTGTGCAATAGTAATTTCAGGTTTCTGTACTGGAATTTCTGTACCATCCAAAATTACACGAACCGTTTTATCATATTTATTTTATTATTCTAAGTTTCTTGAATGACTCTGGCATATAAAATTCTATTAATTCTCTGTTTGGCCCCAATATTGGGCTTATGTAATATTTGATATACCTATCAAATTCATCCAAGTTATAAATATGTTAGAAACTGCTGAGGTGTAAATATTAAAGAACAAAGCTGTTATAATTCAAATGTTGTTTTATTTTGGCGAAGCTTCATCAAATTCATGAAACATTCCTTTTGATTTATAATGTTTCTCAGGCTCAGCAAAGAAGAAAATCGAGGGAAAAGCATCTTTTTTTTATATTTTTTGCCCAATATTTTTTTTGTTACTGGGAAATCGATGAACTCCAATATTTTACAAGTTACATGCATAACAATGCGGAATTTTCTCAGTATAAAATTAAAAAGTGCAATACTCCAAGAGATTCCCATATGTTTTGACACTTTCTTTGAGGCGGCCCGGTACCAAAGACCAGACGCCACCTATCGGGATAAAATTGCGCTTTTCCTCCCCATTAATACTTTTGCCACGTTTTTATAAGGTTGATTGTTTGTTTGTGTTTTCGTTTGTTTGTTTGAGTACAAATTTTGCAAACGATTTTATACTAACTTCCCGATGAACTAGAGACTTGAAACTTTCAACACAGGTCAGAACTAGAAGGTTATGTAATATTATGGTATCATTGAGCTGATCTGACGATGGAGCCGGAAGAACGCCACAGGAACACTATGATGAAACCATACAACCCCATCGTGTTTGGGCTCGTTAGAATGATCTTGGCAAGTACTCTGTTGGGGAATAATATCCAAGGGGCTGATGAAGGAACCGGAAGAAGGCCATTGAAACTTTGTAATAAAATCATGCAACCCCATCGAGTTTGAGCTCGATTGATTCGTCTTGACGAGTGCTCCGATAGGAGGTGGTATACTTTAAATAAAATAAAAATTTACTAAAAATAAATTTTCATGATTTTTTATTACGTTTTATTAGGTTGCTTTCTTGTTTTTATTTGTAAATATGGTTAATCAACCAATATCTATAAAAATTCAAGTGTAAATAATGACATAAAGTTTATTGCAATTTTGATAGAAATACAATGTGCGTGAATTTCGGAAATCAAATGAATGTCGGAAAAACCACTAGACCTACTTTCTAGTGATCTGTAGTTAA
Organism: Agriphila tristella; assembly: GCA_928269145.1. Lineage (NCBI taxonomy): Eukaryota > Metazoa > Arthropoda > Insecta > Lepidoptera > Crambidae > Agriphila > Agriphila tristella. The sequence continues at coordinate 44,587,666 of OV743429.1, read as the reverse complement.
AAAAAACAGGGGCAAACGATTTTCGACTTTATTGACGTTTAAAATTCGGTTGCTTTCTACCATAATTATTCTCTTTCATTAAAAACTGTTATTTTGGTAAATATATCAATAAGGTCTAAAATACTTGCACCAATTTTTTACTAGTGAAATTACAAAAATGGGTGGAAGCGATTTTCAACGATACAATGTTAAAAATAAAAAACAAGATGGCGGCCAATTTTTTTTTGTTTTTGGCTTGATTTCGATGAAAATCGGTTTTTAGTAATATTTTGACAAAAAATAACAATGAAATGTTGAAAATATAAAAAGAATCAAAATGGCGGCCTACTTTTTTGTTTGTAGGCCGATTTCGATGAAACTCGTTTTTTGGTACTATTTAGGCAAGAAAATAACAACGCAATTTTCAAAATATTTAAAATCCAAAATGACGCTTAACTTTTTTGTTTTTGAGCCGATTTCGATGAAACTTGGCTTTCAGTACTATTTTGACAAGAAAATAAACAAACACAATATTGAAAGTATTAAAAATCCAAGGTGGCGGCCAAATTCTTTTCTTGTTCCATTTTCAACCCAGTTATATTAAAATCAACCCAAAAACAAAATTGGCAGCCATTTTGACCTTTTGTTACATTCCATTGCTTACATTCCATTATTTTTTTCTTGTCAAAAAAATATTACAAAAAACCGAGTTTCATCGAAATCGGCCTACAAACAAAAAAGTTGGCCACCATCTTGAATTTTTAAATATTTAAAAAATTGCGTTGTTATTTTCTTATCAAGATAGTGCCAAAAACCGAGTTTCATCGAAATCAGCCCACAAACAAAAAAGATGGCCGCCATCTTGGATTTTTTATACTTTAAAAATTGCTTTGTTATTTTCTTGTCAAAATAGTACCAAAAACCGAGTTTCATCAAAATCGGCCTACACACTTAAAAGTTGGCCGCCATCTTGGATTTTTTAATATTTTCAACACTGCGTTATTATTTTCTTTTTGAAATAGTACCATAAACCGAGTTTCATCGAAATCGGCGCATAAACATGAATTTGATTATTAATATTAATTTTATTTACCCCTCGCCTGCGACTTCCAGTTATTCCAATGGATAGAACAATTTCGTTTTTGGGATATCTGAAATGGTGTAGAATTTATGGTCACCCTTGTATTGTAAAGAAATATTTCCTGAATATTGAAATTCTAAAATTGAAATTCGGCGCCAAAGTCAAAATCGGATCGGAGTTGCCAGGATTGACACTTGAATTTATACAACTACAATAATGCTGATTAGCATTATTGTAGAAATCTAATTAAATCAAAAGAGTAAGTTCTGTTTTATGTTACAATTACGATGTGTTATTCTAAATTAATATTTAAGTAGTAGATTTTCAATATTCCACTCCGAATCCTTAACTTTGATACACTACGTGATTGGTAACGTAATTTTTTTTTCCCTACCATCGTGGTATTATTGTTTAGTAATGGCAATTGTGCGAACGAGACATCCTCATCTACTTGGTGATGTTTCATTCACACAGTAGAGTCTTCAGTCAATGTCGTCGATAGAATTTCAACTCTATGAAACAGAGAATAAAGTTGAATTTCTTTTAAACGCATAGTGAGAATTTTTGTTGGGTACTCACTCCTTATTATATGAACCTCCTTGGGATCAACACAATGCGAACGATACGATTCACTCGATTTTTTATCGATACAATAGCATTCGATCCTCTGATGGATCGATAAACGTGCATAAAAGATTTGATCGAAAAAATTGTATCTTGTATTTATCGTAACATAAAGTAATTACTTATAGAAAAGTTGAGCAGAATATTTACTCAAAACAATAATTTGTTATACTAACGATACCGCATCCTTTGTTTAAAATACTAAAACGAGTGAACAAATTAATACAAACATTTCTCTAATAAGTTGTTGCCATTCATAATATTTCAATGTAACGTCAACTTCATCAAAACCTATTATATTGTTTAGTTTGTTTCGATGAGTTTGAGAAGAGAATAATTTTTACTTCATTAAGTACGTTTTGATTGCTTGGACCAATTAAAAATATATTTTTTATTTATTATACAGGAACATGGAGGGAAAGTTCCCTAAATATTGAAAATAGAAAATTTTACTCAAAGAAGATTCCATTTTGTTTTTAAAACGAAACGGAACTGCATTCAAAGATTTCTATATAATACTAGCTTTTGCCCGCGACTTCGTCCGCGTGGACATTCGGAAAATCCCTATCCCTTTCAGACCTGGCCTTACATGATTGTGTGGTTTACAAGATTCAATTTTGTTCAAAAACTATTTATTCTAAACGAACGGGCTCGGCCTCACACGATTGCGCGTGAGCCGAACTTTTACCTAGTGTGTGAATTTCGCGCATCAGTGAGTTGGCCAGCCGGCAGTGACCTATCTAGTACTGCGATTTTTTTCAGTACCGGCTTTGGTGAATGTAAGTAAGAATAACTTAAGTATTTCTTTGTTGTTAGTACAGTTTTTTGCACGTAACATAACTTTAATGTTTTTTCCACCGCCTTTTATGATTTTTTTCACTGTAATTGGTACTTTACCTACAGTAACGAGTTACCGAACTTTTTTGACACAATTGTATGAAGTGGGGCCGAAGGCTATCTCTCATCGACCCAGGGTCGACCAAGGGCTGCTGGAGATAATCGAGAACCAGAGTTTCCTGAAATGCCCAGCTCTTCAAGATATCGTCCAAAGCCTTAACCATCCGTTGACAAGCAAAGAGATGGTTATAATCACTGGCCAGTCATGGATACCTTGAAAGAGCTTAGAGTCTGCCGCATTTTAAAGGGTACCAGTAGAACACAATGTCGATGCTATAAATATGACGTTTGTCTGTGCCTTACAAAGAACAGAAGTTGCTTTTTTTATTTCCATAACTAAGGTTTTACTTGATCGATCTAAATTATAATTACTTTCTGTCTCAACTGAGTCTGAATCAACACTTTTGAGACAGATTAGTACTGATAAGAGTTAATTGTTAACTAATTTTCTAGTAATGTTTATTAATGGTGCACGTATGAATTCCAAATAATGTTGATTTTTTGCTAATAAACAATATATTCGTTAATTATAATTTTGTTTTATTCCAAACACATTATAAGCTTGGGCCCCTATTCATACAATTGTGTAGGCTACAATTTTCCAAGATGGCGGCCGGAAAATGGAAAATCGACCTCAGATTTGCAATCAGCGGCTCATTTTATGGTAGGTGTGTGTGACTTTTTTTCCGGATGAATTCTGTCTAGTTTTGGCGCAGGTCTGAAAGGGCTATTTTACCTTTGACCGAGATAAAAAGTAACCATGTTTTACCACAGGCTATTACTATCTGTGCTATTCCAAATCCATTCAGCCGGTTTTACGTGATTGAGTAACAAACATCAAAACATTAAACTTCACATTTATAATTATTACTGTTCTCGTTGTCATTCCTGTTCCCGTTCCCATATTATTTATTCCATAAAAAAATTGAACCCCAGTTTCAGTTCTTTCGGTGTTGAATAATGTCCACCGTGTCGTGTTTGACCTTAAAATAAATGTCATTTTCGCAATAAACATCCCATAAAACTTCAATATCGACATCCATATAGATTTGTTTGCTTAATTTTGTTTTTAGGAGTGAGTACTTCTAATTTAGTTTCACGTCAAAATGTCTATTCAATATTATTTTTTCATACAAAGCATGAACCCCATTTTACCCCTTTAGGGGTTAAAACAAAGCCACTATTTAGGACTTAAAATTAAATGCTATTTTCGCAACCAACATCCCATAAAACCTCAATAACGACATTCATATCGAGTTTGGGCTTTTTACCCCATTTACCCCTTAGGGGGTTGATTTTCAGAAATTTACGAAATATATGTTTGATCATTTGTTTATAGAAGTACTCCTACGAAGTTTCAAGTCGTAATGTCTATTTTATATTTTTTACATACAAATTTTTTAGCCCGTTTGACCCCTTAAGGGGTTGAATAATGTCTACCACTAAAAATAAATGCCATTTTAGCAATCAACATCCCATAAAACCTCGATAACGACACCCATATCGATGTTGGGCTTTTTTTACCCCATTTACCCCCTAAAGGGTTGAGTTTCGGAAAACTACGAAACACGTGTTTGCTTATTTGTTTTTAGAAGTACTCACACGAAGTTTCATGTTGAAATGTCTATTTAATTTTTCTTTTCCATACAAACTTTGTACCCCCATTTTAACCCTTTAGGGGTGGAATTTCCAAAAATTCTTTCTTAATGGGTGTCTACATTGTGTATAGTATCTATGTGCAAAATTTCAAGTCTCTAGGTTTAATGGTTTAGGCTTTTCATACAAACTTCTTAACCCCATTTCAACCCTTTAGGGGTGGAATTTCCTAAAATCCCTTCTTAGTGGGTGTTTACATTGTATAAAGAAGCTATGTGCAAAATTTCATTTCTCTAGGTTCAGTGGTTTGGGCTGGGCAATAGTCTGTCAGTCACCCCTTCACTTTTATATAAAAGAAGATATAAATCTAAATCGCTTAAGATACGATACAAATTGATACAATCCGTAATAATTATAATTTTAATATTAAATTAGATGGTCTTCTTTTTATTTAAGATGCTGTGTCAATTTAGAAAAATAATCCTTATCAGTAACCCTTTCGATTAGTGTCGTAAAAATAAACAAAATATTTCTTTGCTTTTCGGTGGGTTCGATTCCTGGTTAAGGCAGGAGATTTTTCAAAAATCTTTGAATGCAAATCCAATTATTTTTAAAATCAAAATGAAGTCATCTTTCACTAAAATTTCCTACCTGTTGAGGGAGGCTTCCGACGTCCATGTTATGCTCTATGGTACATTCGAATTTCAAGAGTTAGTTTGATTATGACAATCTGCTTGCACATGCGCAACAATCTGTAGTTTGACGCACTCATTGTGAAGCCGTCGAATAGTGTGGTTGTTGTGTGGAGTTTATAGCGTTGTGTAAAGCTATCTGTTGGAAAATGATATGTGTCAGTGTAGGTAAAGCCACTGCGCAAATAAACGTGTGAACAAAAGTCTCCTGGTCTCATTGCCATTCACTACCTCTAATATTTAAGGTACTTTCCCTTCGTGTTGCAATGTTTTGGGACACCCTGTATATTACTAAATACATTAGGTACTTAATATTATCATGTTTCTTTTAAAAAGTTTTCTAAAACTTTTCTAAAATATTTAATTCGATATTAAATGGATCCAAAAAATCGTATCATTTTTATCGAATCGATCCATGGATCGATACAGTGGATTACAATCCCGAATATCGATACAAGGTACCCGGATCGAACATCCCTAGTTGACATGACACTTGCTTGACATTGGGTGCATTCCAATAGACTTATAGCTGAGTTATCGGTCGCCATAGAAAACATTTCAGCCAAAGTAACATTAGCAAATTTTCGCTATCGCTTCGCTTCGAAACATGTATGGATTTGACGTTTTAAAATTCGATAGTTAACGAAACCTTATGTCAATCCCATACATGTTTCGAAAGCGAAGCGATAATGAAGATTTGCCAATGTTACTTTGGCTAGGCCCTCTGTATTGTAATTTTATTTACTACCGTACAATTAAATTCCAAGGGTTAATTAAAATATCTATAAATAGCAATCGATGTCGCGTGGTCAGCCCCTTTACCTGCTGGACTGGAGCTTAAGCCTGCGAGACACTGACGTCCATTATACAAAATGGACGTCAGTGCTGCGAGAGGAAACATCCAAAGGTCGCGGGTTCGATTCCCGTCAGAGAATTGATCTTGTGCGAGTCGTATTTTTTCAAGTAGCTATATTATTTAGTAATTTTTGACTTTATTATTCTATGAGCTATTCACCATTATTCCAAATCCTCAGTTTTAATTCTGTAGAGGACTATCAAAAGAAAAGTTTTTTTATTTTTTATTTCCCGTATTTTTGTATGGGTGAGTGATGAATTCCTCGTCCTCGAATTTATATAAGAAAAAGACACAAAATTTGATATGGGTACCTAGTTGCTCGATGTATGCAGATGTGAATGTGAAGCTTAGAGTGAGGGGCGCCAAGGCAAGCCGGACCCACTACTCTCTTCCCTCACCTGTCCACCTGTTGGGGAGAACCTCATGGCAACTGGGCTAAATCAACTCAGATCACCCCCAGGAACACCTGTTCCAAGCGTTGCCTCAAAAATGTAAGGTCCCCATTGAAATCGGTCGCCAAGATCTTCCACTATGGATCTTGATGATCATCCTTTTTCTGAGCGAGTAGGTCCTAGCTCAAAAACGGTCAGTTTTTAACAGGGAGTTTTAACACAGTTAATAGATTAGAAGTTGTAGATAATTTTAAAAGGGAATTAATTAAATGGGTAACTGGAAATAATTAAAGGCGACTGTTAATGGGATACTTAGGCCCTCCGCTGCCTTGAGCGGGACACGCGCGCGGGGCGACATAGATTAGAGCTTACTCATGCACTGCGCAAGCATCTGTCCGTCAAAAACCAGCAATCTATATTCCCGCACCGTGTACCCGCGGCGGGTGGCAGAGCGGTTGATGTTGGCTACAGAATAACTAAGCGGGCGACAAACTGTGGGTGACAAAAAAATGGGCAAGGGTAACTATAATTATGTGGGAAACAAATAATTTAAATTGGTAGTGAATATCTAAATGAGTGACAAAATTACTGAGTTGGCGACTATTAAGCTAAGTGGGTAATTATATAACTGATTTAGAGGAATACAATGTTTTTTAGGGTTCCGTACCCAAAGGGTAAAAACGGGACCCTATTACTAAGACTCCGCTGTCCGTCTGTCTGTCTGTCTGTCACCAGGCTGTATCTCCTGAACCGTGATAGTTCATCTGTGAAAATTTCAACTGTCTTATAAGACAGTTGAAATTTTCACTGTCTTATAAGACAGTTGAAATTTTCACAGATGATGTACTTCTGTTGCCGCTATAACAACAAATACCAAACACATATACACTCTTTTTGCTTTGGGCAGTCGTGTAAAAAACAGAATAAAATAAATATTTAAGAGGGGCTTCCATACAACAAACGTGATTTTTTTGCCGTTTTTTGGTACCTACGGAACCCATCGTGCGCAAGTCCGACTCGCACTTGGCCGGTTTTTTTGTGAGCCCATGGTTCGTTGTCCGACATAGTATTTTTGTCATCTTGATTAGTTTAATAGTCGCCTTTTTAGGGTTCCGTACCCAAAGGGTAAAAACGGGACCCTATTACTAAGACTCCGCTGTCCGTCTGTCTGTCTGTCACCAGGATGTATCTCATGAACCGTTATAGCTAGACAGTTGAAATTTTCACAGATGATGTATTTCTGTTGACGCTATAACAGCAAATACTAAAAACAGAATAAAATTAATATTTAAGGGGGGCTCCCATACAACAAACGTGATTTTTTTGCCGTTTTTTGCTCGATATTAATAACGACTGCAGGTAGACAGTTTAAATTTTCACAGATGATGTATTTCTATTGTTGCTATAACAACAAATACTAAAAACAGAATAAATAAAAATTAAGGGGGGCTCCCATACAACAAACTTATTTTTTTGCCGTTTTTTCGTACGGAACCCTTCGTGCGCGAGTCCGACTCGCACTTGGCCGGTTTTTTAAATAAAATATATGCCAAATTTCAAATGTTTTGTGTGCCCTAAGGTTGTCGCCCAAATAGTAATTTGGTCGCCCGTTCTGATAACAAGTTACTCAGTTTGTATTTTAAAGTCACCCATTTTCAATTCTTATAGTCGCCCTCAGTTCGTCGCCCACTTAGTATTTCAGTACGCTGTATTCAGTATTTTTGATACCCAAAATGGGAATTTATTGTTACCCGATTAAATACGGGTACATTTAATCGGGTAACAATAAATTTTAAAAACTTTTATTCTTCACACACTTTTCTCTACGACACGCCGCCGTATTGGAGATATTAGTCAAAACCCAAAAGTGAGAACTATTTCTTTTTTGTTACAGTTTTCTTCGAACCCACGGACCTGAGAAAAGCTATTAAACCACTAATGGAGAGACATGGTCCAAATTTTGCGACGCCAAACTTATCAGAATTGCGTGCAATGGCGCAATTCATAGATCCTTCATTAAAAATCGATACCTCCAATAGTATACACGAGATATTACAACTATGCAAGATTGTATCACAAACAATAGAATTTCTCATAGTCACAATGGGATCTAGAGGTGTAATCACGGTTCAGAATTTTACAAAAAGCGACCTGGATGCCCGGCTCTATTCAGTAGAACCACTTGAAAAAATAATAAGTGTTTCAGGCGCAGGAGATTGTTTTGCAAGTGGCTTCATCAATGGAATGCTTGCAGGTCATGGGCAGTCTTCCTGCATACAACTAGGGTTCCAAGCAGCAATATGTGCTTTATCCACCAACAACAATGTACCAACAAATTTCTCTAAGGAGCTAGTTAGTAAGAAAGATAATTACACAAGGCTAGATGTAAAGTCTCTTTAATACCTAAGTCAAACAAAACTCATACAAACAAAATATAAAATTGTGATTAAGATAAAAAAAAAATAAGTCATACATAATACAGTGCGAGGCACGTATCTTGAAATCGGGTGGGGATTGCGCGAAACGCGTATTTTGGGTATGCGTAGCGGTGAGGGGCGCGGGCGGCGGGAGAGGGGCGCGCGCTATTGGTCGCTCACAAGACCTAAGTATAATCCGCGTCAATTGGCAATGCGCCTGGCGGCCATGATTTTAACCTCAAAAACGAAAAACAATTGTAATTTTCTCATATACCTTGACCCTTTTTTATTGAAAATAAGAATTCAATAATTAATAAATTATATTACCTATTAGAATTTTACTGTTTTTTGTCATTTTTAGTTGCGGATGACGATGATGTGTATGTTAATTTGACAAGGTTCCAGCGTATTACCAATTGACGGGGATAGTACATGCGCGAACTTATCCCCACTCTGTCGAAAAAATTTCAAGATACGTGCCTCGCACTGTACCTGTGGCGAAGGGTCCGCACAAGGCGATTCTTTTCGGCTTACCTTTTAGAAATCCCACCCCACTGATCCACTGTGCAGATAATTACATTTTTGTAGAATGGCTTACCTTCGCCATAATTTCACCCTTCGCCACTGATAACTATTAAAAGTACTTAAAATAAGTAAGCTACAATTATAATACTTATAAAACTTAAATCTATAAAGGCACTTTGTATAAATGGTGCAGTGATTTTCCTTTGTAAAAAATAATCAGATTTGTGATTGTTTACATAAAAGTTATTAAAAGTAATAGATTATGTCTAAGTTATAATAATTAAGGCAATCTATGTGTATGTAATAAGCCAAATTATTATTGTAAAAATATAGTACCTCCTACCTAGTAAAAAGCAAATAAAATCATGAATAACAACTTGTTTCTTGCTTTTCAGGAATAACCTTGACAGTTGATATCATGTTTGGAGATTGTATAAGATTTAAAGCATCATACAAGGACGGATTAAATTTAAGACTTAGCTCTGGTGTGCACAAGCAACTTATTTGTCTCTCACATCAAGTCTACGGGTTTGTATGAAAGTGCATGCATGTAGGGATGCTAGGGCCAGCAGACTTTCATACAAACCCGTAGTCAGACAAATTAGTTGTAGAGACAAAAGTTGCTTGTGCACGCTAGCTCTTTAAGTAATTACATTAATTTTAAATATCAGTGTGGCCCCCAGAGTATCCAACTTTCCTTTCATGCATGGTATATGAAGATGGGTCACGACTTTGCATTTCATGCAACCTTTTGTACTTTTGTACTCTTGCTTCAACCAAGAAAAGGATTCCAGAGGGGAACAGAAAGACCACTCCTATAACCCCTAAAGCAAACGCCCACCCCAGATCATTGTGCTCCCAATTTGGCATCCAATCACGCCCATCTCCTCTTGCTCCAAAAGTTACCACAGATATCAATCCAGAAATGCCTGAAAATTAAAATACAATGAAGAATAACAATGATTTTTGTTTAGCAACTTATCCAATAGCTTATGGGGCCATATGAACAACTGTGAAGAAATTTTAGCGATATCTCTTAAAACAGAAAAGTTTAGTACACTGTTATATTTTGTGTTGTCGAATGACGTCATTGGTCATACAGGTGAACCTTACGTCGTACGGATTAAAGCACATATTTCAGTGTGCTTGGCATTTCATTCAAACTCTTATAACTTCGAAACTACTCACTTGATTTTAATGAATCTAAAACATGTGTATTGTTATACATATAGCTACATGGTTATAAAGTTTCAAGTGAATTAATAGACCCAGTCACATTCTCCATTCTTATTCTGACTAAGTATTTGTTTTATGCTTGCCTGATTCAAGTGTCCAACTTTCTATTGGGATGGATAGGAGACTGGCTAAAGTGTATTCTAGATGACACAATTTCATTGGCAGTTTACCCGAATTGTCAATCAAATCATATAATGTAGTGGGAAGTTGACGATAAATCAAAATTAAATGTTGTCAGGTGGTCCGAACCACCTTATTCCAGTCAGTCCAATCAAATTGTATGATAATGGACAATTGGCAATTTATAGACTCCAGTTCATTGATAGAACTTCGCGTGAACAACATTGTGTCTTCAAGATTTATTTTAACAGTGTTTGTTTTGAATGAGATTGGGGACACCCAATGACAAGGTGGATAGACAATTCGATTCAGTTGCTGATTAAATTGGACATCATGTGGATACCAAAACTGACTACTACACAATTTATTTGCCAATGAAGTTGTGTCATTTGGAAGTCCTTTAGTTCCTTGACGCCGACCCGACCGCATGAGGCCGGCAAATTGTTCAGGTGTTCTTCTTTTGTCTCTTTTCATTTCTGGTGCTAATTATTTTTAGGGGGGTATATGGCAGGCGCAGATGAGTTACATGATACTAGCATAAAACGACCAAAACTTAAGTTACTCTTACCTCCAATTACTAACACAGTTCCCAAAGTTACTAACAGTGTAACATAGTTATCATCATCTCTCTCTTTTCTCATATAAATTAACGATAAGAGCATAGAGGTTAAGACACAACACATGGTTACGGTGAAGAAAAACTGTGTAGCTATGAAGAAACCCGGCAGGAGAATGTCATGAATTATGTAGTATTCCTCTTCGAATATCCACCAACATCCTTTAAATACTGTATCATACCAATGGTGAACTTCTTCAAAACCATTAAAGCATACTTCCCACAATCCTGAAAAAAGATAGCAATTATTATGCCTCAGAATATACACTTACTTTTACCTGTACACATCTAAGATATTTGATTTATTCGTACCGATTTTTATAAACTTTGGGTTTTTGAGTTTGCCGTCCGTTACCAACCAGTAAGGACTTACGAATGCAATGATTATAAATAATGATGCAAAAATAAAGAATCCTAATGCAAATAAACCCGTCTTTGATTTATTAACCATGGTTGTCTTTGAAATTATTCTAAATAGATATTAAATGAAAAAATAACTTTGATTATTTTGATCCAACCAAATATAGATTTGATTTGACATAGGGATGTTCGATCCGATCCGATACTTGCGTGGATCGATACAATGCGTTACGATCCATTCGATTTTTGTATCGATACAATAGCTTTCGATCCTTTGGCGGATCGATACACATACATAGTGGATCGGATCGAAAAAATCGTATGATGTATTTACCGTATTATATACATAGTAATTACTTAGAGAATATTTGAACTTGAATTTGTCCTTTGTTTAAAATACTATAGTATAGCAGGCGACGAACAGATCCATATTTTTTATATAAAAAAATCTCTTATCAGTTGTTGCCATATCATATTTCAATGTACCATCAAATTCGTAACTATTAGAGTGCGTTTCGTCGGTTATTACCTATGGCGTTATGTTGGTACCCCGGAAATTTATTCAATTTTGAACCTTATTCCATCGCAATAATAATAATTTAACTGGGTACCAACCAACATAACGCCATAGGTAATAAACCAATGAAACGCACTCTATATTGCTTTTTGTTTAGTTTGAGAGCAATTTTTACTTCGTTAAAATGTTTTGTTCACTTTGATAACCAGCAACTTTTAATTTTGTTTTGCGTACTTTAAATGCAAATATTGGCAAACTTAAAAATATTTGATTAATTTATTAAACATTACTAAATACATTAGTTACCTAATATCACGTTTATAATAAAGTGTGATTAAAAATTCGACTTTTTTAAAATATTTAATTCGATACTGGATCGATCCAAAAAATCGTATCAATTTTAATGGATCGATCCATGGATCGATACAATGGATTACGATCCGTTGCGATCCAGAATATCGATACAAGGCACCCGGATCGAACATCCCTAATTTGACATTGACAGCTAGCAAAAACAGTAAATAGTACCCCGCGTTCCGAATCACGCTTACAGCGCTGTTAGCGCGAATCCGACCAAATTAAAAAGTCACAAAATATTACACAAATAGGGTATTTGCGTACCTACTTAATTTAATGGATTATACGCTAACAGTGCTGTTGGCGTGATTTGGTAGAGATGTCGAAAAAATATCGATCGATACCTATATGCCTAGTTCCAAATCACGCCAACAGGGTTGCGTTCAGAACCTACGCTCCGAGTGCAACCTATCCACAACCAAACGCTCTAACGGCGTTCCAAACATTAGAGCGTGACGTTCGGTTGACACACAGATAAAGTCCATCCATTTTCATCTGCCCCTGTACCGCCCAACTCAAAGCTTTAGCCAGAGCGAGACTATATCCATCCTTGTCATATCATAACACGATGACAAGGACGGACAGTACAATGACGTCATCAACCAAAGCCAGAGTAAAAGTCCGTCCTTGTCATCGTGTTATGATATGACAAGGATGGATATAGTCTAGCTATCGCTCTGGCTAAAGCTTTGAGTTGGGCGGTAGGGCCCCTGGTCTTAAATCTGAGGGCCTAGTACGAGTTGGTTTTTTGCTCTCACTTCACTTTGCGAATAGTTAACTATCGTTTTCTCTCTTTCACTCGTTCACTCACTCGCATGATTTCCTCTCTTTCACTCGATACTATTCGCAAAGTGAGGTGAGAAACACAACTCGTACTAGGCCCTTTGTGTATGGCTACTTTTCATAGTCTTACTATTATCTGTGGCAATCAAACAAAGCTAGAGATGGGTAGGTCCGCTCTTAATTAGGAGTTGCATCAGGATGTACATCCAGCTCTGGTGATGTACTATGGGCAACAGCGACGCTTAACCAGTTTGCAACAAAATTCGTGTGCGCGCGTATCGCTCCTACACGAACTAAACGTATGGTTGTGACGGCGCGGCGTGCAAGCGATTTTGACCTTAGCAGTGGTTAAGCGTCGCTGTTGCCCATGGTACATCCAGTAGGGCTATTCACGATTGTCGGAAATATAGTCGAAAGCATTCGATTCGAATCCGTTTCCGTACCGATAGATTCGAAAACTGCTATTCACAAATACATTCGACTAGCATTCGACTAACTTTCCGACAGGAAAGCGCAGTGCATTTACAAAGTTTGTTAGCGTAAGATAGAAAATAAAATCGATAAGCTGGAATTGATATTTCGCGATGAATGACTAAAATTTACATTGATACTTCACAAGTTTCATCCTATTATCTAAAAAAAATAACACTCGTCATTAAATCTGCGACATTTAATAAATTACAAAAACTGAATTTAACATGGAAACAGTCTTTGTAAACGTGAACATTTACTTCTTTCTTACATAATTTTTTTTTCCGTTTTGCGCTCTAGCTCAACTCTATGTAGGTACCGCAGTTTTGATAAATTTTGTTTTTTTCTTGGAAAATAAGGTTACTTAATAAAAGCAAAAGTATTGTTTGTTCAATATAATATATTTTTTTATACTTAGTAGAAATATTAACCTATAAGTAATATTTATAGCACAAAAAATGAGATTACTTACTACGTGGCCTTAATTTTGGCGTTTTAAATAAGCTTTTCGAATGTAGGTACTTAGGTAAATTTCATGTTTTTTTTTCATTAATTCCAATCTTCTTAGTGTACGGATCTCTTTCCGATAGAAAAATGCTCTCGGATAGTAAATCGAATTCAATCGACAAAGTAATGTCAAAAATATTCGATCCGATGATCGTGAATCGCGTTTTTCGGCAGACTTTCCGATTCGACTCGGAAAGTTGGTTTCCGACAATCGTGAATAACCCCCCAGGTCCCGTGTCCGTCGGACCCATATGGGTCCGGCGGCAGACTAACTGTCCGTCGTGATCGTGAACCTCTATCCCCTAAGGCGGAGTCGGAATTGGGACGGAATGCGGATTGAACAAGATAAATAAGAAATAAAAATAGTATGGGACAAATCAGTCTCATATATATTTTGTAATAATCATGAATTCCTAATAATCTCTAATTAAAAAGTAAAAAAAAACAAAAATCCCCTAATTTGGTAACATAACAAAAAAATCTAATGATCAAACATAAACAAAAACACTCGTTTCAAATTACTCCTGTTCTCAAATTATCTAGCTTCAAACTTGTTGTTAGGCGTATTTATTTTGGTTTTGTTTTTCGTGGTAAGTATTATAGGTATTCGATTTTTCAATTGTTATCTACCCAATGAGTGTTTTTGTTTATGTTTGATCATTAGATTTTTTTAGTTATGTTACCAAATTAGGGGATTAATTGAATTAATCACACCCGCGCGAACGAACGATGCATATCCCCACGCGCGGGTCACACTCCGACTCTGGCCCGCCGCCGCCGCCCCGCCGCACCGCACCTCCCCCCGTGGTCTGTAATCCCGTGATTCAGTTCCACAACCGATAAGTTACTCTACGAACCGCTGTGCAATCCGTTCCGGGGTGAGCGGAATCCAACTGGTCGTTGGATGTACATCCATCACTGTGGCATGTGATGCAGGTCCACTGATGCGTTTCCAACCGGACCTACCCATCTCTGTGTAGCACACGACAATAGCTAAACCCATTATGGTAAACCTCGAAAAGTAAAAAAATATAGTTTTTGGAGATATATTAATATTGGTTACGGCGGGTTGCCATCTGTAAAACTTGGGTTTAAGCATATATAATTTCGTAATAAATAACTATATCACAACGGCGAACGGTAACCTTTTTCGTAATTAAAATTTACTACGGGCTACTGTACTATTTATGTAGACTATTGTAGACAGTGATACTGTTGGGCTAAAACAAACTTTTTTAATATAACTTGATTACTTTGAGTAATAAATTATAAATATTAATGATGATTTCAGTGTGATAGTACAGCTTGGCCCGAGAGAGTAGAAATTAAATAAAATGGAACTAAAATAATTGTTCAGCACAAAATATAGTCAGAGTTGCCAAGTTATTCATGATTTTGACATGTGTGTGTCTCCTCTCCAGCTTTCACATAGGCGAGGAGGGAGGTATAAGCTTCTTGTAGGCGATAGAGAAAATTCTAAGTACCTATGCCATATTTTAAAGCATAGGTACAAGAATCAAACTTCTAGTCATAATAATAGGAGAATAGGAGCAACCATAATTTCGTTACTATGATTTGTTTTATGTGTGTAAGCTGCTCATAAAAATGATCAATCTAAATAACAATAGGGTTTTTTATTTTTATTATTTTTAAGTTTTCCTGTAAATATTTTTTCCAGCAAAAATAGCCAAGGTCCTGGGCATTGGTTGATTTTCCTAAGATTTGTAAAGTTTAGATACCTAATTAAATTTTCTAGCATATGAATAGGATAGCTGTTTATGTAAAAAAATACATATTTTTTAACAGACTTCAAAAAAGGAGGAGGTTATCTATTCGTCGCGTATATTTTTATTACTATGCATGTACACCGATTACTCGTTGATGGCTAAACCGATTGAAATGATTCAAACGTTATAACATGAGGTTTTGTACCACAGCCTTCTCTATTGTTGTACACAAGCCATGCTATTAGGTTTGGGATTTATATGCGTTGCGCGTGAACCTATAGGCTGTTGATTTAAAATGGTCAAAAAAGCACCATGACTTCTAGTAAACGGCGTCTTTTTAACCCTTAACTTGGCAGGAAAATTATTTTTACAAAATCTTATATCTTTAAACGAGCAATTCTTGTATATAAATATATATATATATATATATATATATTTCGGTGATCTCGGAAACGGCTCTAACGATTTCGTTGAAATTTGGTATATGGGGGTTTTCGGGGGTTAACAATCGATCTAGATTAGTTTTATGTTTGGGAAAACGCGCATTTTCGCATTTTCATGCGTTTTTCTTTCGACGCAGAATATGGTCGCTAATTTCGTCCGCGGCCGGCCAATGTCCATTTGGTTCAGCGGGTTAGGACGCGGACTATAAGAAATGAGTGTCTGAGTTCGAATCCCGCTCGGTGACTTAATTTTTTTTATATGTTTGTTCAAGTTTATATATTTTTTTATTTTTATTGTTTTTAGACAAGTTTAAAAAATGTAGTTAATGTTGCTTTCAAGTTTTTATTTTATTGAGACTTGTGAAGCAATAGTGCAAAACAAAAAAAATACCGATACAAATTTTAAACACAGTTTTTCGGAGACGCCATCTCTCGGATGATGCCATCAAAACTAACTACTACGCATCGCGGAATTACTATGTAATTAACTACTACATCTTACGAGTAATGTAATAAGAGAAATTGACAATAGATGGCGTTACTCTGTGAAAAGTCCTGTAAGGTTGAGATTACGAATATCGAAAAACATCACTTACTCGTACATTGCTCTCATCCCAAAGTAAGTAGCTAAAGCACTTTTGTTATCACCTAAACACCACCATATTACAATAAATAATAACCGAGCGTAGCTCGGTTCGCCCAGATATTATTATGTTAAATGTTTATTTTAGGGTTCTTTGGGGTCCAAGAGGTGTAAGATAAATAATAATAAAAATCTTTGTATTATATTTTTGGTATTATTCAATGTATCTTTAAATATACACTGTCAAGTCAGTAACAATCAACATGTGTATCCCAGAAGATACACTGCCATGAATACAGAGTTTCAAAATACCTAGTTATTTTGTAAAAAAACATGAAGCTTTTTCATAAAATCATTCAAAACAATGTAAAAATAACAAAAATAATAAACAGTCTTCTGACAAAGTACAAACAAACTTTAAAATTATTTTGTTTTAAAATATTATAATCAAACAAACAGCCTTCCTGTGGTCCACTTATAACTAAAAATATAAATCAAATGAGATAGTGTAGCTATTGATGGAGATGCTGGATGATAAGGGAATGGAGCTGAAGAGTCTAGATACTCTCAATTTACTAGCTATTGAAGATACTGGCAATGAAAACTGGTGGTGAAAATGGTTAACAAAGGGTATAAAGTGCAACTTTTACGGGTCCTATTTTTGATACAATTTTAATTATGACATTTGAAAAAAAAGCATAGAATTATAATTGCAAATTATAATTCTATGCTTTTTTACGAGTAATATGACAGAAAATGTATTTTCTGTCACATTACTCGCATGATTACACATAATTTAAAGAAAAATATAATATACGGAACAACACCCTGAAGCTAACAGTGTGCATTTAAAGATACATACATAAAAAACTGTGTTTTACACATTGTTATAATGCATTCAGAACTTAATTGAATGTTGTAAATCACAGTTAGTATTGTAACTTATAAATAACAATCATTCAACAGTTGATTTGTCAGAAGAATAATAATATTACAATTATTTTTACATTGTTATGCGTAGACGCACGCTCGCGGTCCGCCATCTAGCGTTCTACTGTCAACTTAGTGCTGCCAGTCGTCAGATAATAATTTTATATAACATATAGGGAATATTGCCTAGCATTATATCCAAAAAAATACATGTATAATGCAATAGGTTCGTACGCAGATTTTTTAGAAGCGCAATGTGCATAAGAATGCACTCTGCCAAGTAAAGGGTTTTGTCCTAGTTGCTATTTGTGTCATGTGATTTGTGTCAAATCGGTTCACGCATAATACTGAAATGCGACGTTGCCAAACCTAATAGCATGACTTGTGTAGAACAATAGAGAAGGCTGTGTTTGTACCCAAGATGGTTCCATTTTTTGAAATTTTGAAATCGGTTCAGTAGTTTTCGAGTAATCTTGAAAATACTGTTGTTTTTGTTACCAATTTATATGAATTCAAACGGATTTTCAACCATTCCTTTTTTGTTTATGAACCGATTTAGATGATTCTTTTTTTGTTTGAAAGAAGACACTTTAAAGATGATACCATATAATTTCGTCGGTACCTATTGGACTTTGCATTTTAAAGATACACGAGGGAACTCCTCAAAATCAAATAGGAACTGTACAGTGATTGAAATATTGGTTGGTTTAATAAGTCAAGGACCTTATTGTCAAGGGCGTTCTGGACTAGAGTTGAACTGCGAAGGCCCAACGGAACTCCTGTGGAAATTGAGTTACTCGGGGTGGTAAACCCCGTACCATTGAAAAATGTGAAACATTATAACGTGTTATTTTATAAAATATTCGCTTACATACCTACCACAAAAAAGTTAAAAATTAAAAAGCTTATAAAAAAATCAAAACCTCCTTCAAAAATCTTAAAAAACAGCTCTATAAAAAGCAAGAAATAATGTTCAAATCGATTAATTAAAACACGTCTATTGAAGTCGGGTGGGGCTTTTAGAATATAAACAATACAATAAGTAAAAAAAATACTTTCAGCTCCACCCGACTTCAATAGACGTGTTTTAATTAATCGATTTGAACATTATTTCTTGCTTTTTATAGAGCTGTTTTTTTAAGATTGTTGAAGGAGGTTTTGCTTTTTTTTTAAAAAGCAAAAGGTTTTTTTACTCACAAACTTTATTTTACCACCATTTTGTTTAGAGCTAAACTAAAAAGTTTTCTAGTTAAAATTTTTATTATGGTGTACAAGACTTCTTAAGTAATAAAACTTTTTAAATATAAGCTTGACTGTTTCTTTTTTCTTACCTACATAATTTTATCTAATTTTAACTTTGTTATTTATGACATGAAATGAATCTGAATTTGATTAAGATAATATTTTATTCTAGATAGCAACTCAATGAAATTTTTATTTTTAGTGTTTACTGTTGTTATTTAATTTGAATTAATTGTAGTTTTAATGAAATAATTATGTTTTATATGATGAATTTTTGCATGCTGACCGGCAAAATATGTAAGATCTATCTTCCATCTTTTATTACACCACTCATGTACTCATGTTTATTGCAAATAAATATATATTTATCTTTAAAAGAACGTCAAACACACCACGTAATGTACTTCTACTGGAATGTTTGCTGGTCCGAGCTGCTGGCATAATGTTAACATACCCCTCGTTCCAAATCACGCCAACAGCACTGTTAGCGTATAATCCATTAAATTAAGTAGGTACACAAATACCCTATTTGTGTAATATTTTGTGACTATTTGATTTGGTCGGATTCGCGCTAACAGCACTGTGAACGTGATTCGGAACGCGGCCATAGTGTTAATGGTACTGTTTTTGTGACTGTCCGGACATTTAATCAAACAATATGTCATTGTATCGATATTTCTTTTCACTTTTACATCCCTATGTCGCTGACTGTCAGTCACTGTCAGTGACGTTTTACTCTTTGGTGTCGGTCGCTCACCCCACAGATTGTAAACATTCGCCCCGCCCTATTTGAATTTAAGGCTCAATTACACTATACAATTTTAAGTAAGCGATTTTAAGACTGTCTTGAAAACGACTAAGAATGCGCGCATTTACACCACACAATTTCTAGCACGCTCGGCCGTGCTTACTGTCATAGTAAAAGAGAAGGCAGTAAGTCTCTAATGTCTTTTTCAATCAACGTAGTATTGGAGTTATTTACATTGTAGTTTTTGTATTTGTTTTATTTTCTGTTTTAGTTCTTTAAGCACCTACCTAATACCAAATTTCTTTTCTTTAATCATTGTTTGTTATGAGGTTAATTATAAATATTTTCAATTTACAGTCGTCGTGTCAAATAAAATTTTAGGTACCTATCTCCTTACTTATATATTAATCAATCATTTTTTTCAACTATTGTCTACCTATTAGAAACCTACATAACATTAATATCTGACTAGGTTGAAAATTCGAAAGGCTCACGAATAGAAATATTTTACCTAGTAGGTATGAAGTAGTAGTAGGTATATTTACCTAGTATCATTTTATTTAAGTAGATCAAAACCTCTAATGTGTAGGTACTTACTTAATGCAAATTGCAAGAATCATATCAAACAAAACAAGACTGTCGCTCTTGTGAATAACTCGACGGACACACACGCCGCACCGCACCGCACCGCAAACAACGCGAACGCGACGGCTCGCGCGCGGGCCGCGGCAGCGGCACCCGCCCGCCCCTCGGCGTGACCCACCCCGCGCCACGCCCGCCCACGGCGTCCGGCTCAGAAGGTGCACATCGTCGTTGTTGTCGGTCGCGCACGTATCGACCTACCTAGATATCGCGTTATTATACGTTACACTATTTCCCAACAAAGTACTCGTCAAGACGATTCAAACGAGCCCAAACTCGATGGGGTTGCATGGTTTTATTATAGAGTTCCTATGGCCTTCTTTCGGCTCCATCATCAAATCCTTGGACACTATTTCCCATTAGAGTACTCGCCAAGACGATTCAAACGAGCCTAAACTCAATGGGGTTGCATGGTTTTATTATAGAGTTCCTATGGCCTTCTTTCGGCTCCATCATCAGATCCTTGGACACTATTTCCCATTAGAGTACTCGCCAAGACGATTCAAACGAGCCTAAACTCAATGGGGTAGCGTGGTTTTATTAAAGAGTTCCAGTGTCCTTTTTCCGGCTCCATCATCAGACCCTGGACACTATTTCCCAACAAAGCACTCGTCAAGACGATTCAAAGGAGCCCAAATTCAATGGGGTTGCACGATTTCAATATTAAGTTCCTATGGCATGGCCTTCCAGCTAAATCATCAGAGCCTGGACCTCATCTCCCTTTAAAGTACTCATCAAGACGATTCTAACGAGCCCAAGCACGATGGGGTTGTATGGTTCCATTATAGAGTTCCTGTGGCCTTCTTCCGGCTCCATCATCAGATCAGCCCAATGATACCATAATATTGCATTGCCTTCCATTTCTGACCTATGTTCAAAGTTTCAAGTCTCTAGCTCATCCGAAAGGTAGTTTAAATTGTTCGCAAACTTTGTGGAGAAATAAACAAACAAACACACAAGCAAACGAGAAAGCATCCTAATAAAAGCGTGTCAAAACAACCTACCTACCTATAAGTTTCAAGTCTCTAGCTCATCGGGAAGCTAGGTAGGTAGGTACTTACCTAGTATAAAATACTCTTTTCTAAAATTACGGACAAACAAATAAACGAACCTACTTATAAATATTAATAGTATAAATAAATAAATAAACAAGAAAACGTCCATATGAAAACGTGTTAAAAAACCAACATTCCTTTTTGAACTTATCTTGTACTGTGGCAGTATCGTCTATCTGTCGCGAGTCAGACAGAGTCTGTCTCTGTCTGTCACATTACCTCTACACGTTGACCTTGAGAACGCCTTTATGCCTTAAGGCTCAATTACACTATACAATTTTAAGCAAGCGATTTTAAGACTGTCTTGAAAACGACTAAGAATGCGCGCATTTACACCACACAATTTCTAGCACGCTCGGCCGTGCTTACTGTCATAGTAAAAGAGAAGGCAGTAAGTCTCTAATGTCTTTTTCAATCAACGTAGTATTGGAGTTATTTACATTGTAGTTTTTGTATTTGTTTTATTTTCTGTTTTAGTTCTTTAAGCACCTACCTAATACCAAATTCCTTTTCTTTAATCATTGTTTGTTAAGAGGTTAATTATAAATATTTTCAATTTGCAGTCGTCATGTCAAATAAAATTTTAGGTACCTATCTCCTTACTTATATATTAATCAATAATTTTTTTCAACTATTATCTACCTATTACAAAACCTACATAACATTAATATCTGACTAGGTTGAAAATTCGAAAGGCTCACGAATAGAAATATTTTACCTAGTAGGTATGAAGTAGTAGTAGGTATATTTACCTAGTATCATTTTATTTAAGTAGATAAAAACCTCTAATGTGTAGGTACTTACTTAATGCAAATTGCAAGAATCGTATCAAACAAAACAAGACTGTCGCTCTTATAAATAACTCGACGGACACACACGCCGCACCGCACCGCACCGCACACCAACGCGAACGCGACGGCTCGCGCGTGGGCTGCGGCAGCGGCACCCGCCCGCCCCTCGGCGTGACCCGCCCGCCTCTCGGCGTGACCCACCCCGCGCCACGCCCGCCCACGGCGTCCGGCTCAGAAGGTGCACATCGTCGTTGTTGTCGGTCGCGCACGTATCGACCTACCTAGATATCGCGTTATTATACGTTACACTATTTCCCAACAAAGTACTCGTCAAGACGATTCAAACGAGCCCAAACTCGATGGGGTTGCATGGTTTTATTATAGAGTTCCTATGGCCTTCTTTCGGCTCCATCATCAAATCCTTGGACACTATTTCCCATTAGAGTACTCGCCAAGACGATTCAAACGAGCCTAAACTCAATGGGGTAGCGTGGTTTTATTAAAGAGTTCCAGTGTCCTTCTTCCGGCTCCATCATCAGACCCTGGACACTATTTCCCAACAAAGCACTCTTCGAGACGATTCAAAGGAGCCCAAATTCAATGAGGTTGCACGATTTCAATATTAAGTTCCTATGGCATGGCCTTCCAGCTAAATCATCAGAGCCTGGACCTCATCTCCCTTTAAAGTACTCATCAAGACGATTCTAACGAGCCCAAGCACGATGGGGTTGTATGGTTCCATTATAGAGTTCCTGTGGCCTTCTTCCGGCTCCATCATCAGATCAGCCCAATGATACCATAATATTGCATTGCCTTCTATTTCTGACCTATGTTCAAAGTTTCAAGTCTCTAGCTCATCCGAAAGCTA
Organism: Agriphila tristella; assembly: GCA_928269145.1. Lineage (NCBI taxonomy): Eukaryota > Metazoa > Arthropoda > Insecta > Lepidoptera > Crambidae > Agriphila > Agriphila tristella. The sequence goes on along the minus strand of OV743429.1, from coordinate 44,564,611 downwards.
GTTTGAATTGTTCGCAAACTTTGTGGAGAAATAAACAAACAAACACACAAGCAAACAAGAAAGCAACCTAATAAAAGCGTGTTAAAAACAACCTACCTACCTATAAGTTTCAAGTCTCTAGCTCATCGGGAAACTAGGTAGGTAGGTACTTACCTAGTATAAAATACTCTTTTCTAAAATTACGGACAAACAAATAAACGAACCTACTTATCAATATTAATAGTATAAATAAATAAATAAACAAGAAAACGTCCATATGAAAACGTGTTAAAAAACCAACATTCCTTTTTGAACTTATCTTGTACTGTGGCAGTATCGTCTATCTGTCGCGAGTCAGACAGAGTCTGTCTCTGTCTGTCACATTACCTCTACACGTTGACCTTGAGAACGCCTTTATGCCTTAGGTATAAAGTTGGTTTTTGTAGTACAACTGTTACGTCTGACGTGCCGTCGTAGGTACAGTTAGACTGTCTTGAAATCGTGCGTGCATTTAGACGACACAATTTTAAGAATCTTATTACCGAGCGGGCTAGGCCGCACGATTTTAAGATTCTTACTGTCTTAGTCCGTTTACACCATGCTTAGTCTTGAAATCGCGTGCTTAAAATTGTGTAATGTAATTGAGCCTTTAGGTATAAAGTTGGTTTTTGTAGTACAACTGTTACGTCTGACGTGCCGTCGTAGGTACAGTTAGACTGTCTTGAAATCGTGCGTGCATTTAGACGACACAATTTTAAGAATCTTATTACCGAGCGGGCTAGGCCGCACGATTTTAAGGCGAAATACACTCCAAAATCAATCGCGCGAAGGTGGGATAGTGTTCGGAATTTTTAACTTTATTATTCGAAATCCACAAAAAACGAGATGGATTTTTTTTCACTAATACTTCAAGGTATTTGCTATAAATCCTTGGGACCGAAAACACGATTTGATTAACTTTCCTCGATAGAAAAAAATCGCAAAGTAAGCTCTAATTACGCATTTTTAGACACGTTTCTTAGACTAAAAAGTTGTACCATTCAATAGTTATCCAAAATTTCATTTATCTTTTGTGTCCTCTTATTGTTCATTAAATATGTGATGGATGCTTGGGCTCATTTTTTGAAATAATAACATACATAATTTAATAAAAATACCTAAACACAAAATTACGTTCGGTTTGCGCACTTGCATGTCTGTCGCACGGCGCCCGCGTCCCCTCAGTCGGCCGCCGAGCCTCGTCGCGAGCAGACACGTACTACTTTTTGCCTGGCAGCGTTGCGATTTATTTGTGAGGAAGAAAAATGCCGAATAAGCGAAAAAAATAATAATTTCGAAGCGTAGCTTTAAAAAAACAAAAATGTAGTAAATTCAAAGGGTAATTATTATAATTCTTTTATTTATTTTAAAGTAGGATCTAATTAGTAAATTCGACACTTGTAGCAACGTCTGAGTAGTGTAGCGGTTATCTACCTAAGCAACGTATGCAAGACACTGTCATCGTTCGACAAAATCCGAGTTCGATCCTAGCAAAGATCACATTTTTTTTTGTGTTCTTTCTTTCGATTAACTCTTTTTTTATTAATATTTTTGTTTTATATAAAGAATATTACAAAAACGACAAAATATATACGAAAAAACACATTTTCATAAATTATAATTTCACGCATTTCTTTTCATTAGTTCCGCTCAAACCTCCAGAGGCGAAGATGGCCTTTCAAATCAGTGTTTCAAAAAATTGCCACGAGTGGGCGCTCTTTTCCCAATATATTATTTTACTCTTTGAGAGAACTGATTGCAGATTGGATCACAAAAAAATTAGATAACATTGTATAAGCATGTAAACATTCTAGAAATATGGAAAAATATTATTTATTCAGTGCCACTACGCCGCCACGGGTACTAAGAGTTTTTTTATTTACGTGTATTATAGAAGCAACAATGACCCAGGACCATCTGGGGTGGTGCTAGAGGAGCTTCAACCAGCTGCGCCTTATATTTTAAATTTGAGATTTTTGCATTCACAATGCTGTTTTTTTATACAATAACTAAATAATATAGGTAGTAGAAAAAAATTGAATCGCATCAGATCAATTCTCGGACGGGAATCGAACCATTATCTGACTCGGTAGCTCAGCGGTCAAAGCATTGTCCCGGATATCCAAAGGTCGCGGGTTCGATTCCCGTCCGAGAATTGATCTGGTGCGAGTCGAACTTTTTCTACTATATTATTTAGTATTGCACCTTGTATAATTCAGTCTCCCAATCACGGATGTTCAGACGAGTTAACAAATAACTCAATGTAAGTATGTATATGGTAGGGTGAATACGCCAAATACCAGCCCCCCAAGGGTTTTCAACTTTGAATCTCTGATGCTACTACAATGAATTCAACATTAAATTAGTATTTTTTTTTTCTTAAACCTATGTTAGTAAGCAATACCGTAACTACTTTTTAGCCCTGTCGCTATTTCAGCCCTCTGCCTTTGAATGGGACAGTTGGTCTGGAATCTGGATGCAAACACCTTCAGGATGCCATTGCCACTGTTGACGCTGCAGTAGGGAAGCAAGTTTTTTGCGCATAATTGCATGGAATGGAACCCTGTGTGATTGTCAGCAAACATTTTTGATGGACTACAGCGAAATAATAATAATGCTCGCTTTCACCTCGTGGCTTTTTTCTTCATAATATATCGACCCTGTTTCTTGGTCAAATATATTGTAATCATGAGCAAATGCTAGACCTTATTTTAGCAGCTGCCTTTATTCGAAAAATAACAAAATAACTGACGATTAGATTTGGAATTGACACTGACTTATTTGTTCCTGTTGTGGTACCAGACATAGATTTTACTAAACGTAAAGATTTTTTTTAAAACAACATTAGTAATTAATACCGATAGAAATCTTATTTCTAAGCAAAAGTAAAAAAGTTTTCTATTTTCAGCCACGTAATAATAATGTATATTTTATTGTAGCTAAGCTTATTTTTGTAGGCATGTTGATAATAATAATGACGTAAATTTTTGCACTCTAAAATTTATGTAATATCATCAAAAGTTTCTGACTTCATTTTCCTTTATTCTATGTCGAATTCAGGGACATAAATTTTCGAATTTAGGGCAAAAGCGGCCGAATTAAAGAAAATTGCGTCACTCGTCAAACTTTAATTTTTTATTATTATTATTATTTTATTGTTTTTCTTGCAATTATTATAGATGATAATCATAATTTTATCTAATTTCGATGAAACTCAGTCTGGGTCACTATTTTGACAAGAAAACAGCAATGCAATGTTAAAAATATAAAAATCTTAGATGGTGGCCAACTGTGTTGTTTGTAGGCCAGTGTCGATGAAACTCGGTTTAGAGCACTATTTTGACAAGAAAACGACAACGCAATGTTAAAATTATAAAAAAATCAAAGATGGCGGCCAATTTTGCTATTTGTTGGCCTATTTCGATGAAACCCGGTTTGACTTGTAATTTTGAATGACATTAATGTTGACATATTATATTTATCACTATTATATTTTGCATGCCAGCTCCTGGTGAATGTGATGTAACCATATGAAATATTTTAAGACCCTTATGTCTAGCAAATAAATTTTTGATTCGGGTTCTATTTTGACAAGAAAACAGCAACGCAATGGTAAAAAACACAAAAGGTTGAGACTCTCTCTGAAAGGCAGCAAACTTTGTTTTTAGGTTGATTTCGATATAACTCGGTTGACAAAAGAAGAACAAATAAAAAATTGGCCGCTATCTTGGATTTTTTATATTTTAACAACATTGCATTAAAATTTTCGAATTTAGGGCAAAAGCGGCCGAAGTAAAGAAAATTCCGTCACTCGTCAAACTTTCATTTATTATTATTATTTTCTTGTTTTTCTTGCAATTATTATAGATGATAATTATAATTTTATCTAATTTCGATGAAACTCAGTCTGGGTCACTATTTTGACAAGAAAACAGCAACGCAATGTTAAAAATATAAAAATCCTAGTTGGCGGCCAACTTTGTTGATTGTAGGCCGATTTAATGAAACTCGGTTTTTGGTACTATTTTGATAAGGAAACAGCAACGCAATGTTACAAATAAAAAAATTCAAGATGGCGGCCAACATTCTTGTTTGTGGGCCGATTTCGATGAAACTCGGTTTGGAGCACTATTTTGACAAGAAAACAAGAACAAAATTAAAGATGACGGCCAACTTGTGGATTGTGGGCCGATTTCGATAAAATTCTGTTTGGGCCACTATTTTAATAAGAAAACAGCAACGAAATGCTAAAAAAATACAAGTACAATTCATAGATTACGGCCAACTTTTTTGTTTGTCGGCTAATTTCGATGAAACTCAGTCTGGGTCACTATTTTGACAAGAAAACAGCAACGCAATGTTAAAAATATAAAAATCCTAGATGGTGGCCAGCTGCGTTGTTTGTAGGCCAGTGTCGATGAAACTCGGTTTAGAGCACTATTTTGACAAGAAAACGACAACGCAATGTTAAAATTATAAAAAAATAAAGATGGCGGCCAATTTTGCTGTTTGTGGGTCTATTTCGATGAAACCCGGTTTTGGGTTCTATTTTTTATTCGACGACCTCCGTGGTTGAGTGGTTCGCCGGTTTTCAAGGCGTCACCATCTCTTGAGGTTCCGGGTTCGATCCCCGGCTGGATCAATATAGAAAATGAACTTTTTAATATTGTCTCAGGTCTGGGTGTGTGTCATACCACCGTTGTTTCTGATTTCCATAGCACAAGTGCTGTAGCTACTTACTTTGGGATTGGAGCAATGTATGTGATGTTGTCAAATATTTATTATTTATTTTGACAAGAAAACAGCAACGCAATGGTAAAAAACACAAAAGGGGCAGTCAACTCTGTTTTCAGGTTGATTTCGATGTTACTCGGTTGAAAAAAAGGAGAACAAATAAGAAGTTGGCCGTTATCTTGGGTTTTATATTTTTTACATTGTATACCTGTTTTCTTGTCAAAATAGTGCCCCAAACTGAGTTTCATCTAAATTGGACCACAAACAATAAAGTTGGCGGCCATCTTGGATTTTTTATATTTTTAACACTGCGTTGCTGTTATCTTGTTAGAATAGTGCCCCAAACCGAGTTACATTGAAATTAGCCCACAAACAAAAAAGTTGGCCGCTATCTTGGATTTTTTATATTTTTAACATTGCGTTGCTGTTATAATGTCAAAATAGTGCCACAAACCGAGTTTCATAGAAATTGGCCCGCAAACAATGAAGATGGCCGCCATCTTTGACTTTATTTTATTTCTAACATTGCGTTGCTGTTTTCTTGTCAAAATAGTGTCCAAACCGAGTTAGATTGAAATTAGCCCACAAACAATAAAATCACACATCTCGTGCCTTTCACGACCTTCTGTTACTTTGAAAATGAAGTTAATGACTTTTAATAAATATTTTTTTTTATTCCATTCTTATAGAACATTAATATTTTATTGAAAGGTAACCTAAGTACTATGTAAGTATAACAAATGAAATCTGAATTTCTACATAAAATAACCTAATAAAAAACTAATCAAAATCAAATGCAGCATGCCAGACTCTCGCGCCGACTTCATCATCACTCGAATGTGCGATAACAACCCTCATTGCAATTGCAAACTATGTTTACCTAGGCATCATCATCATACTCTCATTCAGTTTGGAATCGCAGAGTAACTAAGAAAGACATGTGACATGACTGATCAAGTCATTTCAAATCTCGAAATTGAAATAACAGCAACCCACGATATAATATTTTGAATCTACTTTTCTGTATCTACTCGTAAGTACCTATTGTGGCCCTCGGCTTGGCCTCGGGCCTCAAACTAAAACCCTTCTTCTGTTCAACTTTCGCTCAAGATTCGTTTATCCGTTTACCTACACACAAAAACTCACTACGACACGCCTAGAGATGTACGCTATGTGTACTGGAGATAATAGCGTCATCTCTTTTGCTCTTACAGTAATTGCTAACAAAAAAAACGTTCATATTTTTGGCTTCAGTGCAGTTAGTTGTAACTTTTTTAACCAGGATAGATTTTTTGGTGCATAGTAAAAATCTGCCCTAATGATAATATCGATACTTGGAAACAAGTTTCAAACCTGTACCATACTTTTAAAAAAATCGGGTCACACTGCCGTGCAAACGAATAGGTAGGTAGAAAAAAGATTGTCAAGAACTTCGATTAATTCATCCAAAACACTGTAACTTGAGTTACAGTGTTTTGGATTTATAGGCCTAAATCGATTAATTTAAGTGTCTTTTATATCCCTATTTTTTAGTTTTATATAATATATAAGGAGATATAAGCATATACATACAAAACAATGCAATATAATTTTATTTATGTTTTGTCATGCCAAAACACCCTACCTAATTCAAATTACAGTGTATTGGCTTTACTGATTCCGCGAGACAAATAGTTATCGTGTTATGGTTAGCCAAATATGTCGGACCTATCGTGCAGTAGCATTTGCCTCGGAAGAGTAGCTCTATGATAAATGGTCGTACCAGGGTCGCGTCACGATCGCTCTAAAATGTGTGCGAGTGGACGCAGTAAAAAATGCATCCGGTAATTTTATTTTATTGAATCATGTAAAACATTATGACCATCCGACCAGTGCTACTATAGCGTCAAAATTAAACAGTAAATCAATTCAAAAGGAAAATAAAAACTTCCACAACAAAGATCATCTTGGCGCTAATAGGCCATACGAACGTCGAGTTTAATAACACTGACAAGTATTACAAGTTTTATTTAATTAATTAAAGTTTAATTTTTTTTATCAAAAAAGAACTGTGGAAATAAATAAAAAATACAAAATATAAAATCACTATAACAATAGGCAGTATCCCGACATTTCGCTACATAAAGGATAAGCTACAGCCCAGACCGTAAGAGTGAGGGACATTTAATATTTTCAAAACTTAGTCCGACTCCATATCTCTAGGGATTTTTTTCATTTTTTCAATATAGCTTTTCGTTTTTGAGAAATTTTAGATTTAGTGAAAAAAGACCCCGAAAAAGTGTGTCATTTTTCTACATTTATGCGATTTTCGAAAAAGTTCTGGACTTTAAAAAAAATTTTTTTCACCATATTGTAGCCCTTGCCAAGACGCATCTTTTGATGCTTATCACATTCACGTAGACCCAAAACTCACTGGACCAGGGCGATGTCTCACTCTGGCTGAAATTGGGTACTTTACTGAAACTATCGAAAAAACATTTTCAATGTTAAAATTGGCCGCTATCTTGGATTTTTTTGATTTTTAACATTGCGTTGGTGTTATAATGTCAAAGTAGTGCCCCAAACCGAGTTTCATAGAAATCAGCCCGCAAACAACAAAGATGGCCGCCTTCTTTGATTTTTTTATTTCTAACATTGCGTTGCTGTTTTCTTGTCAAAATAGTGCCCCAAACCGAGTTTCGTCAAAATCAGCCCACTAACAAAAAAAGTTGGCCGCTATCCGCTATCTTGGAATTGTACTTGTATTTTTCGATAAAACGCTATATTATATTGTGTTTCTCTGTGATAGGGGGCTGACCAAAGAATTTAAAAACAAAATTCAGGTCTTGGTGAGATCTTAACTTTACATATCTAACAGCTGTCAAATTCAAATTTATCAAACTTAAATTTGACAGCTGTCATCTAAAATGAAGATCTCACCAAGACCTTTAATTTCATCATAAACACCATCAGTCTAGGATGAGTACTTTTCGAGAAATTTTCCATGCAATAGGGAATGTCCGAAAAAAATCAAATTGGCTGAATATTTTTCTATAGGTAGGAATAAGGTTCCTTAGTAATAGAATAAAGTTTCAGAATTTTCGGTTGGGTAAGAAAGTTTTTAAAAATCAAAGTCTCTTCGACTTCACGAATGTATGAAAGTAACAGCAGAATGGAGATTATACCTTTGCCGCTAACTGCCACAAACACAACACGTATTTAAAAAAAAAGTTTTGACATTTTGTCTTGAAACTTTTTTTTTAATACCATGTTGTGGTTGTGGCAGGTGGTGGCAAAGGTACAATCTCCATTCTGCTGTTACTTTCATACATTTGAAAAGTCGAAAAGACTTTGATTTTTTGAAATTTTTTCACGAAACCGAACATTATGAAAATTTATTCTATTACTAAGGGACCTTATTCCTATCTATAGAAAAATATTCAGCCAATTTGATTTTTTTCGGACATTCCCCATTATTGATCGAGCTTTGTATGGAAAGTAGTTTTTTTTGTTTGTTTTCGGAAAAGTCGTAGAACAAATTAATGTTGTTGTTTATGATGTTAGTAATCTACTCCTGCAAGGTTGTTGGTGTTTTACAAATAACCCTGTGTAGTGTTTATTAATTGTACATACATCAATGTGATATTTATTAGACTATTACAGTAAATACATTTGTAATAAAACTAGCGAATTATTATAAGTATTCGAGAACCTTTTATTATTAACTAAAACATTTTTTTGGAATTACTTTTTGGGAATCATTATTGGCACATTTACCCTACGACATCTCGCCTACAACAGCCTACAGTGCCGCGGAAGTAGCAGCCGCACTGCGCGGGCCGCATATTCGTAAATAGGTACCCGACGCGTTAGCCACCCGAAGTTGCTTTGTAAATAGCAGACGTGTCAGACTAATGCGTCTGCTATTTACAAGACCCCGAAGTGCTTTGTAAACAGCAAACGTACCGCGTCAGTATAATAAAAGAAAATACAAAAGATGTAAATGCTTATTGTTTTTTAGAGTTTATTATAGATTTTATAAACTAACTGTCTTTTTCATAAAAACAAGCAAAGTTATAGGTTTATAAAGTGTTATTTTACTCTTTTCACAAATGATAAAGATAAAACTATATTTTAAAGGTGCAACAGCTAAAATAAAAATTATGGACTACCTATATAAATAAACCTTATATAGGTAAATATTGTATAAGCAATGTAAACATTCTAGAATATCGTAAAAACCATCAAAAAACTTTTGGTCCGACAGAGGTTCGAACCGAGATCTCTCGCGTAACAGGCGAGCAGCCTTACCGAAACGCCACATTGACTTCACAGATTGCGGCAAAATTGGTCATCGCTCGATACTTTGATGCTCATCTACGTAAATACGAGCGCTCGCATGTTTACGAATATGCGCGCGGCCCCCCGCGCCCTGCTCCGTCCGCCCGCTGCTTCGCCCCCTCAATATCTCGGTAGCCCCGAGCCGACTTCACCTTAAGATTCTTACTGTCTTAGTCCGTTTCGAAAAATCTTCGCGTCCGACTTACCTCAGTGTCTCAAGACGAAAGTCTATGAACAGTGTGTGTTGCCAGTGATGACTTACGGCAGTGAAACGTGGCCGCTAACTATGGGTCTCATAAGGAGGCTCAAGGTCGCTCAGCGTGCAATGGAGAGAGCCATGCTCGGCGTTTCCCTACGTGATCAAATCAGAAACGAGGAGATCCGCAGGAGAACTAAAGTAACCGACATCGCTCGAAGGATTGCTCAGCTGAAGTGGCAATGGGCGGGACACATAGCGAGAAGAACCGATGGCCGTTGGGGCAGAAAGGTTCTGGAATGGCGACCGCGCACCGGACGACGCTCCGTGGGTAGGCCCCCGACAAGGTGGACTGACGATCTGGTGAAGGTCGCGGAAAGCCAGTGGATGCAGGCAGCGCAGGACCGATCGTCGTGGAGATCCTTAGGGGAGGCCTATACCCAGCAGTGGGTGTCGTGTGGCTGATATGATGATGATGATGATGATAGTCCGTTTACACCAGTCTTTCCCAACGTGGGCGATAACGCCCCCTTGTGGGCGCTGCAGGCCTAAAGGGGGGCGGTAAGAGACCCAGAAAAAAAAGGGGGCATTATTGAACAGCATCAGATTCAACCTTCACATTAGTTTTTATATAAGAATTGATTATGTTTGTTTTATTTTCAATAAAAGATACTCTGTCCGAATACTATAAATTTGCGTTTCAATAATCAGTTATAAGTACTTAGCGGTTTTTAAGTATGTTTAAAAAGGGGGGCGTTAAAAAATAATTTATTCTTAAAGTGGGCAGTAGACAAAAAAAGGTTGGGAACCCCTGGTTTACACCATGCTTAGTCTTGAAATCGCGTGCTTAAAATTGTGTAATGTAATTGAGCCTTTAGAACGATCTTTGGTGTTCATTGCGTCGCCAATTTGAAACGAAAATAAACTACTCACAGACACCGCAATGTATGGGATGCGAATTAACAAATTGTAATGTTGATGAATTAGGCCCCAGAATACATTGTCTTGCCACCTGTACTTGACAATAAAATATCGTCGCTGTCAGTTCAAAAGGACGTATGTAAAAATACTGTTTTCAGGAAACACCTAAAAACTTTTTGAAACCAAAAAAATCAGGCCTTTTTGACGATGTCATTCCAGAAAGTCGTATGTAAGAACAGGATTGTTTCAGAAAACACGTCTAAACGACTATTTTATGAATGAGTATTATGACTATGCCTACGACTTTTTGGTATAACCGCAAGCAAATTATAACAAACAAAATAGTGTGAACCTGTCAAATACAAACGTAACTCAAAATGTCGTATGTTCGACGGCAATTTTACAAAAACTAGATACTTTTTGTCTATTACTTTACTGTCCAAAATCGTCCAACACAACTACTAATGGCATTTTGACTACATGAAGATTATGTTCAAAACTACGCATACAGCTGATAAAAAATAATTAAGTATACAAATATTTATTTAAAACGCTTTTTAAAACGGACTAAATTATTACAAAAAACAATCGGACTAAAAACATTAGAACGGACTAAATAAGTAAAAAATAAATTCTTCTGTAAATATTTATAACTCTACCTACGGAAATATTAAACCTAAAAACGTGGGGCGCATTTTGTAAAATTTATCATCCAAATTGTCTTTTGCATGCGCCCGTTTTTAGGTTTAAAATTTCTGTAGGTAGTAGTATGTTATAAATATTTACAGAAGAATTTATTTTTTACTTTTTAGTCCGTTTTAATGTTTTTAGTCCGATTTTTTTTTGTAAGTAATAATTTGTATAACAGACAACAGAAATATACTTATTTATTTTACACATTGCCGGAGAACCAGCAGGTATATGTCACCGGCAATGTATGAAACGCAGGCATTGTATACAATGCCTAGGCATTTACAATGCCTGGCCCTTTTAGGCAATGTATGAAATAGAATGAATATTATTGTCTATTTCACATATTACCTAGGCATTGTATACAATGCCTGCTGGTCCACCGGCAATGTGTAAAATAAAAAGATTTTGATCGAGGGGGGCTCAAGGGGGGTTCGAGGGGGGCTTGAGGGGGCTCGAGTGGGGCTCGGAGGGGCACGATGGTGGCTCGGGGGGGGCTCGAGGGGTCTGGGGGGCTCTAGGGGGGCTCGGGGGGTTCGACGGGGTCTCGGGGGGTTCTCGAGGGGGTTCGAAGGGGGCTCGAGTGGGGATCGAGGGGTGCTCGGGGGGTTCGGGGGGGCTCAGGGTGGCTCGAGGGATGCTCGGGGGGGGGCTCGAGGAGGGCTCGAGGCTGGCTTATTGAGTTTGAAACCGAACCTGCTTTACTCCTGTAGGTCCCGGGTTAGGTTAGAAATTTAATTTAAATTTCGAGGTTATTTTTTTATAACAGACAACAGAAATAAACTTATTTTACACATTGCCGGTGGACCACCAGGCATTGTATACAATGCCTAGGCAATGTATAAAATGAATATCATTTCATACATTGCCTGATCGTTTCAGGCATTGTATACAATGCCGGCGAATACACATTGCCGGTAACATATACAATGCCTAGGCAAAATATAAAATGAATAATATTTCATACATTGCCTGATCGTTTCAGGCATTGTATACAATGCCGGATTATACACATTGCCGCCGGTAACACGTATGTACACAGATTAGGGAACGTACCCATACTACGCGACCCGTTAAGGGGGGGAGGAGGGGGACTTAGGTTTTGTCATGTAGTCAATATACTATTGGGAAATCTCGCGCTTTTTCGAGCTGTATTCAAATATGGCATGCAGCGCTTAGCGCTTTTAGGTTAAGTCCTGAGACTTGTTATTGTAAAATTAAGTTCCTTTTACAATATGTTATTAATTAAGTTTTCTCTTCTTGATAAACTCACTTGTTATTGTAGGTAAAATGTAAAATTATGCACACAGCCAGGGGAGTAGCTACCGCCGTATCAATTATACGGGGCCCCCGGGCTACGGGGGCCCCCAACGTGCGTAAGCGTAAACAAAAATAAAAACTTTTTTTTTAATGGAATAAGTAAAAATAGCAATTTTTTCCCGCGTAAAGCGTGTGCAAAAAGGGGGTATCAACCCGCAAGAAGGAGGTTAATGTACTCGTGAAACTGAAGTCTGAACACCTACCAACAGAAAAAAAATTGAACTTTCAATACAAAATGTTGGCGGCAAACATAGACTTATTATGCGGCAAATTAAAATTTTCTATGGAGTGGGATTCACGAGTACATTGACCTCCTTTCGAGTATACCCCCTTTCTGTTACACGTTGTATATTTAATTTGGATTGTTTGTAAAAATTTTGGAAAAAGTGACATATAGTTAATAAGATGAATAAATATTTATTTTAATTTTATGCAAAAAAATTTTTCTTTTGTGAGAAATCTTTACCTTTACCCAGACAATTTTTTTACGAGGCCCCGCCAAGGCACGCTACGCCCCTGCACACAGCGCAGTGTATTAATAAAAAGACAAATATGACCGATTTTTTTTACCTTCTCTAAAAAATCATTTAAAACCATATTCTAGGAATTACTAAGTGAAAACTAGAGGGGGAGGATGGAGGGTCTTGGCATATACTAAGACGGTTCTCACACTGGCGACGCGCGCGGTCGCGGGGCGCCGCGCGTGTCCATCCATTTGTACAGAAAACCGCCTCGTCCAACACACCGAGGCGCGCCGCGGCGCGTGAGCGCGCACCGCCGCGCGTGAGCGCGCACCGCCGCGCGTCGCCGGCGGCACGCGAGCGGTTTGCGCCAGCAGGCGCGTCACCGCGGGGTACAACACACTGCGGCGCGACTCGCGGCTGGTTTTCGATGATAATTACGACGGCGGGATTCCCTCTGGTTTTTTAAATATTTCGTGGCTTGGATATACGCCCATTTTAGTGCCATTTGGTAGGTACAGTAAGCAGCACATGAGGTTATACAACGCGCTTGGCGCGGAACGCGGCGGGGACGCGTCAGACGCCGAACGGCGCGGGGGCGCGGAGAAAATCGCCCGAATAGGCGGTGCGCTATGCCGTCGCGGGGCGCGGGAGACGCCAAACCGCGCCCCGCGACGGCGCGCGCGGCGGCAGTGTGAGAATCGCCTACGGGTGGTCACCAAGGGGTGGGAGGGAGGTTAACTATTTAAAAAAATGGGTCACGTCACGTAGTATGGGTACATTCCCAAAGTAGTCAAGCTTAAAACTTTTTATCTCAATCTAAGGATCCCTACGGATTTTCCGAATCTCCACACAGACGAAGTCGTGGGCGGATGCTAGTTTGAATAAAAAAAAATGGTACCTATGTATTATGTTAATTTATTATAAGGATAAGAATCAGCTATAACATTCAATTGTTTTGTGGAAACTTTTATCTGTAATATCCACTACAGCCTTTGTTTTCTCTTCTATCCATACTCCATTACCTGTAAAGTAATGATTCTTTTCAAGTAAATACAAAGCTATGCTCAACTTTTGAGAATTGTTCAACTTGCTAATTTGCAAGTAATCATGCAAGTACTGTCCTCTTTTCACGTTGTCTTTGCTATCTAATAAAGTAAGGATTTCCCTAATTTTACTCCAAGGATACAAAAGTATGGGACAGTTCTCAAAGATGTCTTCATCAGTAAACTTCAGGGATAGCCTTTGATGGACATATTTCACTTGAACCAAAGGTATATTGATCCAAAAGGGATGTCTTTTCATTTTTTTTCTTACATCACTCATAGTATAATTACTTCCCAATGCCTCTGATATACAAAATACTAAGTCTTTTCCCTTGCCTAATCTGTCACCAGGTGCTTTTTCAAAGGTTTCAAAATGAGCTGTGCTTCCTGATAAAATATTTAGACCGATACATTTCTTATTGTTGGTATACAAGTTCATCAATCTCTTCATTGCAGTGTTTTTGTAATGAATCATTTTCAGAAATCTGGGATGGCTGAAGAACGTGTTGAATTCTGGTATCTGCTTTGCTTCTTCCAATCTTTTTCTTACAGTATTTGGACCCAAAGTATAAATATCAAAACATCTTACTTGTGCCTCATTGCTGATATTAAACTCCTCTAATACTTTCCTGGTTTCTACCAATGATGTGAAACTTCTAGTGGCTAGTTTGGGTCTCATTCTGATAATTTCTCTGATATCAATTCCTCCAATAGACCGGAATTTGTAAATAATTTGCTTTAAATTTTCAGGATCAGCATGAATTAAATACAAATTGTTTTTCAATTTCTCATTAGGCATCATTATTACCGACTGTAATGTGCTCAAAGTCTCATTAATAGCTTGAAGTGGGCGGTGTTTAATTGTTGGGTATGTTTTGACGCCTCTATTGAATTCATCTTCAGACAAATCCAGCACTAGTTCAAGGTATCTTTGAATTATATTAAGTCTTAATTTGTAAAGAGTAATCTCATTAACGTCGACATAAATTGATGAAGTCAGAGCTGTAGGCCACTGTGTCATATAATTTGCAAGTCTGTTTTCAACATTTAGAAAGGATGGTATAGAATGTGAACTTTTTAACTGTCCGATTGTTTTCATTTTGATGATTTGCAAATAAGTTAAAATATGAGATACTGATATGTTGACTAGGCCACATTCAGTCAAAACATTGTGTCTATGTTGCAATGTTATGGGTAAAATACTAAAAAGCTGTGGTTCTTCCATTAAAACCTTTTTCGGAAACCCTAATTTATTCAAAGTTTCTATTAAAGCTTCCAATCTTTCATGTTCTAGCTTTGTTATTACAGGGTGTTTGAGGCAAAGGTGCTCAACCTTACTTTTAGAGACATTTAGGAGTTTGCTAACAGACTCATGAGTTAAAAGTGTGTTTACACAGCGGCACATTATGTAACAATAGGGTCCTCTTGTGAATCTCTTCCACCCCTTGAGACACTGAGATAACCTTAAGGAAATCATCTAATTGTACAATTTGTAATAGCATTCCTCTAAAGTAGGTATAACAGTTGATTCACTGATTGCTGAATAAGAGTAAATTTTAACAAATATTACACATTTTCAATTTTGTAAACTTAGCAACTGTAAATCCTACTTTTACTCCGTATCCGTAAAATTAAGAATTTAATTATAACTTTGTAAATAAAAATCACATAACTTTTTATGATAACAACCAAACCAATCCCCTGCTGCTTGCTTTGCTTGACATTGACACTAGGCTTGTTAAAAAAATATCGATACATCGATATATCGATATTTTTTGTTCGATATATCGATATTTTTAGCCGATATATTTCGAACCGATATATCGATACAAAAAAAACAATATCGAAAATCATATCAAAAACGATATATTTTTGGAATGGAAAAACTTATCTGTACTTAAATCATAATTCATAATTTATTTTAATATTGAAACATATATTGTCTACTAGTGTTTCGCCCTGGTGCGCGGGCTGCTGAAGCAGCCCGCGGGCATTGCCCTGTTGGACTGTAAACAGCGGCCTTTGGACAGTCTGACTGCGAATTGTGGAATGCGGTATTTATTGCCATGCCATCCGATAAAATCACATTGGAATTTGTCTGCAAGTTGCAGTGCGGTGTGGTGACGGTGATGCATGGTGAAAATTAATACTGTTTTTTTTCTAAAACTTTGCTGGCTTATATTAAAATCATCATCATATCGGCCCCCTGACATCCACTGCTGGGTATAGGCCTCCCCCAAAGATCTCCACGACGATCGGTCTTGCGCTGCTTATATAGCATGAGCATCCGCTGAGCTCTGAAACTTCATTGCATATGCTATTTTCAAGGGCTTCAAAGCAGTTTTGCAGTTTAAGCATTAAAACCATAGAGAAACTAATAAGAAATTCTGTTTTCCTGGCTTTCTATTAATCCATTTCCAAACTATTTGTGAATATGTCCAGAATAATCGTTTTGCTATTTCGAGTTTCTGTTCTTCCTTTTACCATTCATGGTGTGACCTAAACGGGATCCCATTAAAGCAACCTGCAGCTCTAGCTTAGGGATCGTTGCAGTTTTCAGGTGCAACTTTATATTTCCCAGCTACAAAGGCCACATCGTCATCTCTACTCAGTAAGCGAAAGTGGCATAATGCTTGCTCAGAGGCGTCAATAGAAATGTGTAATCTTAACTTAGTCATCTGTGAGAAACCATAACATCTGGGTACTGAAAATAATTTGCAAGTCTCAAGCTTCTGAACCAATACCAATCTTTGTTCATCTTCTCGTCGATTTGATCATCCCATTTGATCGTAGACCGCCAAATTTCCTGCAGCAATATCTTTCAATAAATCAGGAAGGGACATAAACATACCCAGTGACATTAAAATTTTTAGCAACTCGCGATTTGTTGGCGGTCGCAAACCTTCGTTGATCTCTTTGTCCACCTACTTGAAGCTGAGATCAAACCCTAAAGTATCTGTGGCTGGTTTCCAATTGCTGGGTCTATTAGAGGCCCAACTTTAAGTCAAAACCTCCTGCCTTATGAATCACAATCAGTCGCTTCATCCCCTTTTCGTTAATTATCCGTGGAGTCGAGATAGTCATCAACGTAGTGCCTTTCCTTAATGGTTTCCACTGCTTGTGGATGATGACATGAAACAAAATCATCAGTATTACGACGAATAATACAAGTAGCTGTGCATGGAGATGATGTGGCACCAAAGGTCATCGAGGTGAACTTATAAGTTTCTGAGAGCTTCTTTCTTTCCATAACCCTCCAAAGGAAGCACTGGGCATTTTGATCCTGATCATTTACTTAAACTGCAGGAACAATTCCCTGATATCTGTAGTAACGGCTACTTTTCTTTTTCGGAACCTAACCAGGACATCATCTAATGAATTCTAAATATCTGGGCCAGTCAGTAATTCGTTATTCAGAGACACTTCTTGAGTTTCGGCTTTCGCATCAAAAACAAGTCTAAGTTTTCCAAGTTTTTTGATATTTCTAACGCCAAAATGTAGGAGATGCCAAACTCGAGCAACTGGTGCCTGAGCAGTTTTCTTGGCATAATCTTTTTCCAACATGTTATGCGTCTGCTTCGTGAAGTCTACTGCGAAGCTCGGATCATAATCCATTATCTTCTCAATCAAACGTAATCTACTTTCGGCGTTTCTCTTGTTGTTGGGTTGGGAAGCTTGATGTCATCGTTTCTTCACAGCAAAGCAGACTCCCAGAGCCGTCGATTTTCTTCGACTTAGTATCGATAATGTGAAGTGCTCGTCATTCTTCTCGAGAATATCTAGGTAGCTTAGAATTCCTGATGCCTATGCTATCAAGTCTAAAGAAATTCTCTAATAAGAAGTGAAGTTCATCCTCTTTTTCGGACTGTAGTGACAAGCAAACTCGGGCATAATCTTCCTCGAAATTGACGACGAAACTTCATGCAAAATCCAACTAAGTTCAGTGAGAGAGGCAACAGGCTCATCTTTCCTGCCTTCTTTTATTTCTCGGCTTAAATTCAAATGACAATAACCTTGGCCTATGAGGAATTGAGGATTGTCTGTCGATCGAGATGGTCGTATTAAGAAATCATATTGCCATCAATAGGGAATATGCAGCATTTTTTTTGTATCAAATCAAAAGTATAATGCGTGAGAAAATCAACTGTAATATTAAAACCTTTCCCTTCCTTTTTTTCGTGATATAGTTAGGTACTTGAAGTTAGCACGCATCAGCACCCGCCGAAAACAGTCTGTACAAAATGGTCATGTTTTGTGACTTCACCAACCATGATTTTAGGCACGATTTTTATGGAGTTAGCCAAAAAAATGATATCCCTAAATTTTGCGTCTAAGTACCAACATACATGTTGTGGAATGGCACGTAGATGTAGGACTGTAGATGATTGAAACTCACTGGTAGCTTGACTGAAGGCAGGGTTTATTTTTGGAAGCAAAAGACACATACAAATTGAATATTTTAACTCAAATTACTTATAAAAGTATGGAACACGAACCACACGCAATGGTGCCCGGAAACGAAGAGAGATTGGGAAGCGAACCTCCAATTGAAGCAGTGATGTACAATAAAAATAGTGTTGGGTAACATGCCAACACATGTGTCATACAAAATATTATTTCTCATTCAATATTCTATCTGACTGTAAAGTGCATTATATCCAAAAATGAAAAAAAATCGTTATGTTCCCCTGATTTCATCGTGTGATAAAACTAAAATAATACATTGTTTTTCTGTTCCATCATGTTTTTAATACGTAGCCGCAGCGATCAATCTCGCCGACCAGATGTTTGCGGTAGTCGCGGTAGTCTTTGGGTCTTTCTTCTATGCGTTTTTCGTCTGCGTTCAGACATTTTATTTTATTTTATTTTAACAATCTTCGGGAAGCTTACAGCTAGGTTAAGAATAAAGTGGTTAACTTAAATAAATATCAAGGGCCAATTACAAGCTTCCACATATAGGTGAAAATCATTAATAAGAACAGTGTTGGCCTACATTATGTTAAAAATTTAAGGTAAGTACCTATATTACACCCAGTAATTAAAGTATAAATAAGTAGGAAGTAGTTTTCAAAAATATTTGTTAGAAAAATAACTATTACCTAACATTCGCCTAAATTTACTTGAAGAAGTGTTGAAAATGTCTATTTCAAATTGTTTTGCAACACTATTGAAACACCTGCTTGTTCTGATAAAGAAAGAATTTCGCCGATACTTCGTTTTGCACCAGGGAACGGGAAGTACGTTAGGTTTACGGAAGGAAGCTACTAAACGTAAACTAATGCCACTCAAAAGCTCAGGACAATCAACAGAGCCACCTGCTATGCTGAGAAGGTGCGATAGATCTGCAATGCGTCTTCTTTCTACAAGTGGTAAAAATGAAACTTACGACATCGCTGATCGTAATCACGAGTATATTTATTCGTTTTAAACTGTAAATACCGCAGAAACCGTTTCTGAATCCTTTCAATTCGCGTTTCATATAGTTTGTGACAGGGGCTCCATACTTGAGAGGCATATTCTAAATGACTACGTACGTAAGCACAGTAAAGTATTTTTAGAGCTTTTATAGAGTTGAATCGTGTAACATCATCATAACGAAGCCGAGAGCTTTAGATGCCTTAGCCACAATGTTGTCTATGTGTTCATCAAAAAGCAAATTAGCTATCAAAGGTTACTCCTAGGTCACGTATGGTAGTAACTCTGGTAACATCAGTGCCTAATAGTTTGTAAGATGATAACATGGGTTTAGATTTTCGGGTATAAATACAGACATAGCATTTGGAGACATTAATGTCAAGTTTGTTAACATGGCAGTAATGCTCAAATCTAGTGAGACCCTCCTTCAGATGCTGAGTGTCTTGAGTTGAGTTGGTCGGCATCAATACCTTCATGTCATCAGCGTACATAATGATTTTGGCATGAGTAAAACATGACGAGATATCGTTTATGAAGATGTTGAAGAGCAATGGTCCTAGTAAAGAGCCTTGAGGAACGCCCGATGGTATTAACATGGGAGAAGAAGTGTGGCCATTAAGAACAACAGTCTGGAATTTTTCTTTAACGTAAGAGGAGAACCATTTAAATAAATTACCCTTAATACCTATAGCTTGCAGTTTACGTAAAAGTGTTGTGTGATCAATACGATCAAAACATTTATTAAAGTCCGTGTAAACTACATCAACCTGAGACGGTACAGTCAAATGTTTTGTCAGGAAGTCGCTACATAAGATAAGGTTAGACGTCTTCGATCTGCCCTTAACGAAGCCGTGCTGCTCTGGACATAAAGATTGCGTAACGGATGCGTAGACTTGTTTGTAGACAATTTTTTCCAAATATTTTGCAAACAAACTAAGGTTGGAAATCGGTCTATAATTGTCGACTACATTTTTAAGCCCTTTTTTGTGAGTTGGCGTAATAAAGGCAGATTTCCAGATATCAGGCATAATGCCTTCACCCAGTGAACGCCTAAACAGGATACTAAGAGGAACTCGGAACAACTCGCAATAATTATAATTGCTGGGATATTGTCGGGGCCGGCAGACTTATTTAAGTCGAGTGATGCTAATAGTTTGGAAATTTCTAATGTGTCAACTTCAATCTTCACAGGAAGAGTCCATGTCCACTACGTCATCCAAAATATTAACGGACTGAGTATTGTGTGAAAAAGTGGAGTGAAATTAATCGCTAAACATTTCACAGATAACTTCCCCGTTTTCAGATGTGCGCTGTCCAAAGTGAAAAACAGAAGGATAGTAGAGTATTATGTTGATTTTTCAGCTTTACATCACGTCACTTCACATCACATCAGGGTGAAGTAACTTATGGTGACTGCCTTTGCAAGTTGAGCACCAGACTTTTAATAAGCTTATTTTGCGCTTGCAGATCCACTTCCAGCGTTGGATAACGTCTTCACTTTTGAACTTGTCACAGGCAGTAGGTAATCTGATGGCCCGTGTCATCACAAAAATGCATTTAGCTTGTAGCTCGGGTTTTTTCTTCGTGTTGTTCGTCAAATCTACCTTATTGGGCGAGATCGGTCGTTTGTATGTAACTGATTTAGAAGACTTTGGTGGTGGTGGTTCTATGCCGCCTTCCGAGTCCGCAAGCGGTGCTCATTGATTCATTATTGCAGGCGGGATGAAACGATCCGTTTTATTTTTAGCAAGCAAGAGGGGTTTTGGTAATAACAATGTGGCGGTACTTGGAAAATAACTTTACTTTCAAATTCCAGTGCCGTATAATTGAAAATAATAGTCTTTGAAGAAAAAATTTGAGAGTAATTGTGGTGAAACAAAAAGGTTTTTGTCTTAAACTCTACAGCACTTCAGAGTTGTGGCCCCGCGGTTTGGGGTCCAAAAATCGAATTTTCAAAACTCTCCAGCGTGGCCGCCATTTTGTTTTGAGTTTTTTTCTTATTTTTCTAAATTTGAAATGTCAAAATATACCACTGTTGTAAGTTTGAACAAAATCGGTTGGAAAACAAAAAGTTACAAACCTCGCCACAGCCGCCATCTTGTTTTTCCCAAAAGTAATAATTTTTACCTAGTTCGATTAAGATTTTGCACATTTACACACACACACACACAATACTAAATAGAGTAGTTATTATCGAGGTATATAAGTAATCAGCCAGCTGCGACCAAATAGGTTTTCTGTAATTTTGTGTGGCAGTCATTTTGTTTTTCACCATTTCGATTTTTTTTCTCGCTTCAGGATCTGCTTAGAGTCTTCTACAACTTTAGTTTGAGCACCATCTACCTATGTAGTGCCATTTTGGCAGGCAGTACCCCGTCATGAGGATCTTGACCTGGGCTTCAACTTTTAATTTTTCCCCAGTTCGACTGGGTTTTGCACATACCTTTTTCCACCTCCTTCTGGGAGAACAATTATGTGAGTAAGTGGTGTTTAATTTGGTTTTCTGTAATTTTGTATGGTGTCCATTTTGTTTTTCCACCATTTTGATTTTTTTTTCTCGCTTCAGGATTTTCTTAGCGTCTTCTACAACTTAAGCTTGAGCACCATCTACCTATGTTGTACCATTTCGGCAGGCAGTACCCCGTCATAAGGATCTTGACCTGGGCTTCCACTTTTAATATTTTTTTCTGATAGTTTTATAAATTTTAAATACTTTTTCCATACATTGTAAACATCTACAAATGCTCCTTTTTGGTAATAAAAATGTAAGGTTCTTGGAAAATAAACCTTTTTCAATTTCAGTGTTGCCATCTTTTCGTTACGAAAATAGTCAAATGTCATTAGTATTGGTAAAATCTAACGGTTTTTGATAAAAAATATTAAAAAATGCTTCTTTTTCTATTTTTCACTTTTTTGGGGTAAATCTCAAAAAGCACCCTAAAAATTGGTTTTTTTTTTCAATACTTCTTCATAATATGCATAATTTCTCAGTACATGCCAACTTTCTCAATTGTCGTAAACTGCCTCAAAATAGCCTTAAAATATTTTAAAAATGTATAAAATTTACAAAATGGCCGCCACCGCGTCCGCCATATTGTTTTTTTTTTTGCACATTTTCTTAAAATATCATTATACCATTTTTCACCTCCTTCTTGGAGAACAATTATTTTAATCAGTGAGTCAGTCAGTAAGTGAGTAATCGAGCTGTATATGCTGGGTTTTCTGTAAATTTGTATGGCGGCCATTTTGTTTTTCGACCATTTTGAATTTTTTTTCTCGCTTCAGGATCTACTTAGAGTCCTCTACAACTTTAGTTTGAGCACCATCTACCTATGTAGTACCATTTTGGCGGGCAGTTCTCCGTCATGAGGATCTTGACCTGGACTTCCACTTAAATTTTTTTTTTCTAATTTTTATCTAAATTCTTAATACTTTTTCCGTACATTGTACCCATCTACAAATGCTCCTTTTGGGTAATAAAAATGTAAGGTACTTGGAAATTACCCTTACTTTAAATTCAAGTGTTGCCATCTTTTCGATATGTAAATAATAAAATGTCATTAGTATTGGCAAAATCTAATGGTTTTTAATAAAAAATATTTAAAAATGCCGCTTTTTCTATTTTTCAATTTTTTGGGGTAAATCTCAAAAAGTACCCTAAAAATGGGTATTTTTTTTTTACAAGGCAATACTTCTTCATAATATGCATAATTTGTCGGTACATGCCAACTTTCTCAATTGTCGTAAACTGCCTCAAAATAGCCTTGAAATATTTAAAAAATGTATAAAATTTACAAAATGGCCACCACCGAGTCCGCCATATTGTTTTTTTTTATATTTCATATTTTTCCTATATTAAGCAACATAAACTGCGTGCAATGACGTCTTGATTTTTTTTCTCACTTGCACTTAGCCGCCGCAATAGGACTTGAAAAAAGGGTATCTCGAAAATGTCTTTTTCCTTAGCAGTTTCTAGGGTTGCCAGACGTTGCCAACCAAAATACCATAAAGTCATTTGTATACAGACTATACACAAGTTCTCATACTTGGAATTGTCAAAAAGTAGTTATTTCACTTTTTTGCATTTTGGGGTAAATCTCAAAAGTTACCCCGAAATGGGGTAAAAATACTCTATTTTTCAATATATTGTATCTATACCTACAGCCGTTCTATGAACCTCAAAGCGCTCCGGTGTTGCCATCTGGAAGAAAATCGACTTTAAAAATGGCGTGTTTTCGTACCCCAAACAAAATGGCCTCTACGACAGGCGCCATCTTGAATTTTTAAAAAGTTTCCCCGATTGGTAAAATTTGAGGGTAATTGTGGTGAAACAGTAAAGTTTTTTTTCTTAAATCAAATAACACTTTAGAGTTGTGGCCCCGCGGTTTGGGGTCCAAAAATCAAAATTTTCAAAACTCTCCAGCGCAGCCGCCATTTTGTTTTTGCATTTTTTAAATATTTTTCTCAATTTTAAATGTCAAAATCTACCACTCTTGCAAGTTTGAATAAAATCGGTTAGAAAACAAAAAAGTTACAAACTTCGCCACAGCCGCCATCTTGTTTTTCCCAAATGTCATAATTTTTCCCCAGTTCGATTGGGGTATTGTACATTTTCCCCAAACATTATTATACCCTTTTCCACCTCCTTCTGGGAGAACAATCATGTCAATCAGTGAGTGGTAATCGAGCTATATATAGTATAATTACTGGTATGTTTTTTGTGCTGCGTTGAATATCTTATCTAATAAATATGCGCCAGATTTTATAAATTATCTTCGTTTTTATTGAGATTTTCATAAATTAAAGTAATGTGTGTTGCCTGATAAAATCTACTGATATTACTGAGCTAGACTGAAATAAATACATTGTTATTTAAAAACCGCAAACGTTCTTTGAAAATTGGACCGATATATCGATATTTTTTTCGCGATATATCGAGGCCGATATTGATATTTTTATAAATATCGATGTATCGATATATCGATATTTTTTTTCACTTTCGACATCCCTAATTGACACTAACTTTGACAGCTCAGCTCAGCTTGACTTGACTTGACATTGACACTGGGTGTATTCCAACAGATAAATCTTCGAGTCATCGATCTCCAATAGAGTAGTACATTTTGACCTTGGAAAGTAAATAATTTTTCATTGTTTGCCTTTTTTATGGCTAATACGCGAAGTGTGGCTGAACCTAGTTCTAGCCGGCTAAAACTAGGTGTAGCCGGTAGCTGCTGGCTTAAACTAGGTGTAGCTGATTTGCTCGCGGCTAATACTAGGTGTAGCCGGTTAAAACTAGGTCTAGCCTTCTTTGTGCTTCTACTAAGGGGAGTAACACTGATGTCCATTATACAAGTACGCTGGACAGGCGATGGTCACCAATCGTTGGAACTAATTAGTTCCAGTGTACACTCACTACTGCCATAGTATAGAATCTACTGCTCTCAGCGCCAATATGGCGATTTTCAAATCGGTACAAAAAATTGCTGTCATTTCATGACAATAGCCTGTCCAGCGTACTTGTATAATGGACGTCAGTGGGGAGTAATTATATCTGTTGTCTGTTAAAAAAAAACCTCGAATCGAAGTCTCACGCTCCACTCACTGCGCTTCACGAACGCCTTAAATTCCTAACTCAAATCTCTGCTTGAGCACAGTTAGAAAGGGATAGTGCTATATGCGATGAATAGCACCATCCCTTTCTAACTGTACTCAAGCAGCAAGCAGTGCTTGAGTCTTGTCTTGTCCTATAATACGGACCTTAGTTTTAGCCAGCTAAAAAAGGTATATGGGCACTTCGGGGATTACGCTAGAAACATACTATTGTTAGGGATGTCGAAAGTGAAAAAAAATATCGATATATCGATATTTATAAAAATATCAATATCGGCCTCGATATATCGCGAAAAAAATATCGATATATCGGTCCAATTTTCAAAGAACGTTTGCGGTTTTTAAATAACAATGTATTTATTTCAGTCTAGCTCAGTAATATCAGTAGATTTTATCAGGCAACACACATTACTTTAATTTATGAAAATCTCAATAAAACGAAGATAATTTAAAAAATCTGGCGCATATTTATTAGATATTCAACGCACAAAAAACATACCAGTCATAGTGCGATGTGGCGGTTCGGGATGTAAATAATAGACTGACTGCGATCAATTACTGATTTATTAAAGTACTGTAATGAGTTTATATATCAGGAGAGATGTGTGTGTTAGACATATTCGTACACACACTACACCTCCCCCCTAAAAAAGAAGAAAAAAAATATAGTAAAAGTTTTTTTTTAGTAAGTACATTGTTTTATCTAAAATTTCTGATAAGGTAAGTAAGTACTACATTTTCATTCAAAACAAATTACGAAGATCAAATAATAATATTTTTCTTAACAACACATTTCACAAATATAATTTTTCAGTACAAAATTTGTTTATTTAAAATATTAGAAATATATAAATTCTTATTAAAATTATTAGGTAGATTCATTAGAGGTATTACGATAAAAAAACAAGTTATTGACTTTAAAATTGAAACATGAACATTATAATGTTTTGGAATACCTTACTAATTATTAAAGTTGCAGCAATCATACTAACAAAATCTACATTTGGATCAATTTCTCATTAAGTATATTATTCTAAACACCTCACATTATAGTTTTTGTTTGCACATTTTATCAATAAAAGGGTATCAGAAATAGAAATTAAATTGTTAAACAAAACAAAGTGTTAAGTAAATAAAAGAGTAGGTATGTGTTACCTAATGTATTACCTACCTATTACATAAAATATTTTTTTTCTAAGTAAATGACATCTCAGGAAAATCTAAATCGTATTATAATAGAACATTATTAGGAATCCATGATTTAGTATTCTTGATTTTATTTTATTTCAAATAATTTTACGTAATATTTTCCTAATTATTATAGATTTAGTTACCTAGTTACAAATCATACGCGAAATATCTTATACATTATTCTTAAAAATAAAAATAAGCTAATTACTTAATTATTTAACTAATGTCACTGACGTCACTGTTGCTGACAAACCTAACATGTTCTTTAATCTTTCATTTTAAAAAATCTACATTAAATTTCAAATAAAAAAAGAGACACTATAATAATAGTATTATATTATTCAAGTAAATTATACATGTACGTACATAGTTTCTGATTTATACTGGACTGGTATAAGTAGATTGCACAGACTAATATTTCATAGTAATAAAGAAAACATTATATTTTCCCTTAAAAAACCTCTTGTTTTTTATTCAATAGTTGAAAAAGATAACTGAATGAAGTATTGAACTTTAATAAAACTTTTTAAGATACTTTTCGCTAACACACTTATATGAAACTTCCACTATGTAATCATTCCTCACATTAATTATTCCCTTTTATTTAAAATCATCTTTCATATTCTTATCACCACATTTACAAACAAAATATTCCTTCCTACAAACCTTTTAATCAAATTATAATCATTCATTTCATCTTCCCAATATAAATATCCTCAAACCTTTATTGTTTATCACATAACCTCCTATTTTGTAATATTCCTATCTCTCAATATTCTTATCTAAATTATCCTTTGTCAAAAACAATATTCTCATATTTTTACTCCACTTTAAATCCTACTCTTGCTCGTTATATCTCCATAATTCATAATAACACCTATCGGTACACTTATTTACACATATCACCTACTAGGTACTCACATTTGATTCGCCCGGCGCCGGCGTACTTTCATTTTTATTTAACTCATCGTTTTTGGTACATACTTTATCATATTTATTTATAGTCGACTTCATTATCATCATAAAAATGGACAATTGCCATTTTGGGCTGTGGCCACAGCTCAATTATTAATGGGGGCAGTTTTTTAAGTTCTCGGACTCCAACAAATCTCACAGAGGAAATCTCGTTTCGCACCATGATCGACTAGAAGGATCTGACACCCCACGTATGTACCATTATTTAATAGGGTCATGAATTAAGACACATACTAATTTGGTCTCCAAACAGGATTCAAAGGGGAATCTCGTTCACACCTTGATGCAACTGAAGGACCTGAACCCTATAGTACCTCTCCTTTAATGTGTACCGTATAATCGAGCTTTTATATTAACCATTTCATTCCAAAAACCTATCAAATAAACTAACAATCCTAAATTGAATATAAAGTAAATAAGAGATTCATCGCTTTTGGGTGATCAGTCCAATCGCAAGTGAAACCTTATAAACCGTATATTCCCTAACTTCTATAAATAAATCCTTATCATCATTCCAAATCCTACATAAAAAAACGCATCACATTACCTAACCTAAACCTTGCTGTACCTAATTGCAAACTAAAAAAGCTACAAAAAGATTTTTAATACAGCTACATTAACTTTCCTACAATATTCCTAATACCTATAAAAACCTATACCTTTCCTTTATTCTAGTCATCATAGACTTGCTTTCAAACTGTTCCTCGTAAATTTTTCCTTTCAAACCTCAAGTATAATTTCCACAAACATACTATCTCAATCATTTTTATCTCAAAAGAAACTTTCACATCCTAAATTAATAAGTTCCATAAAATTTTATTTTCCATTGAAGTTAATACACGCGTTATCTTTTCCAATGTTATAACAATAACTATGTTTTAAATTACAGCTTGACTAGCAAACCCGTGTGATATTTTGCGACAAGATTTATATTACTGCTTCACCTAACTTAAATATCAATTTGCATTAGTGCAACTGTGCTACTTCTTTGTAATCTACCGATATCGAAATACAACACTTAGACTCCAATACCTTGTTCGTTAAGTTTATCAAAACAATATGATTGCATCACTTCTAACAATAAATTTGGTCACATGATAATTTGTCATCGATACCTATTAAATTGATTCGTGTAGATATTAAAATTAAACTCAAATAAGTTAACTTCAAATTCAGGACAAAACGAAAAATAATTTTACTTTATTACTCATTTGTATTTAAAATAAAATGCTAAGACACTAATATGAAGAAAATATATAAAATGATAATAGGTACTTTTAGTTAAAATAATTTTGTCTTTTCAATAGTACCAAAGTATACCTACGTAATCAATATTTCTGATCATAAAATCTTTTCTTAATTTCACTCCTAAAACATAAGGATAATAATTTCACCACAAAAATTAATAAAAGGTATATCGGAGCGTTTATTTACTTACTATACGTAACAAAATTATACATAAATAATATAAGCATGTTATTTGTAAAAAAAAAAACTAGAGTGGAAATATAATCTTTCATTATGATTGTACGCAAAGTAATGAAATCTAATTTTTGTTTTGTCATTGTCATAAAAAAAAAATCATACCTTGAATCATACTCATAAATAAAATGTTGTCACTTCGAAACTCAAATCCATTTTCGATCATAAGATAGAACATAAGTAAGTACATAGATATAAATTACTTGTAAAGTACCTAAATATACCTAATTTAATAGCAAAGACAAATATGTACTAAACTGAAGACAAAAAAATAGTATTTTTTTTAAATAGATAATTTAGCTAATTAGTTACGTTTAAAATTAAAAGTACTTTTAATATTTTTTTTTAACAACTCTAACAAGTCAAATGATGTTTCCAATTCTATTGAAAACTAGTTAAAAAGGTATAAATAATACGTCATAGTGAAAAATATTAATAAATTACATAAACTAATATAATATTTAGCAATAATAAATACCTACTTAGCAATAAGAACAATATCAAATTTATTAAGGGATAGGTAAAAGACCATTACTTACGAGTATTTACTTACCTTCTTTCAAAAAAAAATCCTACCTAAATAAAATTTGTTATCAATATTAGTGTCCTGCGAAAGAAAAAGAAATCTACTACAAATTCATGACGGTTATAACCATATGAAATTATTCTTATGAAGATTTTATTTATACTATACTTTCATTAATTTACGACGGGATAAAATCACTCAAATGATATTAAAATTCTTTTAGCATAACAAAAATGATACCTACCTACTTAGTTCGCTACTACAATATCACACGTGTTGCTTGCGTGTTGCTATGTTAGCAATTTCGATGTCGTTCACATTGTGCAATTACGAAATCCAAACCAAAAACCTACTTATGCAAAAACGATAACTTCTAATAGACATCGATAAAATATATCTTTCAAATTGATTTATGTAATGAAAGCTACAAATTAAATTAAAATATTATCTTTAACTACAAAATTAATCTTTAGAATCACATGAAAAAAAATCCATCATCATAATAAAATTATATATCAAGTTAAAAGAATCAACACTTTATAAATGCAAATAAGAGTTACCTTTATCACCACGCTGAATCTCCGGAAACTAACTGTGAAAATAAAAATCTAACATAAACAAAAACCAACACCTCTAAAATAATATTAATTACTTTCTTTTTCTGTGCAATCATAGTATAAATCGGAAACTTTCTTTTAGAGAAAAAAAACATAAAACTATCTACTTATACATTTTTTTAACACTAACATCTTTTTTTTTCAAAATTCCCTTCTTATTAATACTTCTTATAAAATTTTCTGTTTAGGTGCCTCAATTTTTAAACTTATTGTCACTAACAAAATTTCTTATAATAACACAACGATTAATGTTTTTTAATAGAAAAAAGTAGTCTTAGTATATAATTTTAAAATAAATCCTTCAAATAGAAAGAACTATTCTTTTTTTGTTAAGTTATTTTTCTAATAATTATTAAACACATCATATTTCAAATGTTGGAGAAGTTAAGTTAAAATGAATTTTCTTTATCAACCAATGTTATTTTAATTTTACCGTATGAAATTGACAAAATCTCTGAATTAATCTTAATAATTAATAACGTTCAAAAATCAAACTACAAAAGTCTTTGGAAGTAATTTCGCTCTCGCTCCTATTTGGCCACTTTCCGTCACTAAATCCTTGTCCTCTAATGACTCCATCATCGGCCGGCAGCGTCCACTTCCGACACCAACGTCTCCCGGCACCCTGCTTATCTTGCTATTCATCTCCACATCAGCAGCAACCAAGTTCGCGGCAACGATCACCTTTAGTTCACATTGTATAATTTTGAATGTTCATTTAATGACTTTTATTTTTGTAGATGTAAGGGACATCTGAAGAATTTATTTTCTTATATATACTTCATATCACTAGATATTATAATATTAAAAGATAATGCATTATTGAGAGTTCAAATTTTTTTTAGTCCATTTTTAAGCACCCACATCACTTTTTGTCCATATAGTCTAATAATTGTCGAATCTGACCACTTATTTTTTTTTTAACATCATTAAACAAAACCGTCTGCGCAGCGCCGCCGATAGGCAGCACTGGCAGGGTCGCCATGCGATGTGGCGGTTCGGGATGTAAATAATAGATTGACTGCGATCAATTACTGATTTATTAAAGTACTGTAATGAGTTTATATATCAGGAGAGATGTGTGTGTTAGACATATTCGTACACACACTACAATAGACAATATAAGTTTTAATATTAAAATAAATTATGAATTATGATTTAAGTACAGATAAGTTTTTCCATTCCAAAAATATATCGTTTTTGATATGATTTTCGATATTGGTTTTTTTGTATCGATATATCGGTTCGAAATATATCAGCTAAAAATATCGATATATCGAACAAAAAATATCGATGTATCGATATTTTTTCAACAAGCCTAACTATTGTGTTGTGTTGTGTCGTGTCGCGACAGGAGCATATCGGCAGGCTGATTATCTTATTAAAAACCACCTAGCGACAAAGGCCTGTCCTTTAATACCTACACGGAATTTGCAATGGGGAGGAAAAGCGCAATTTTATCCCGATAGGTGGCGTCTTGTATTTGGTACCCGGCCGCCTCAAAGAAAGTGTCAAAACATATGGGAATCTCTTGGAGTATTGCACTTTTTAATTTTATACTGAGAAAATGCTGCATTTTTGTGCATGTAACTGTTAAAATATTGGAGTTCATCGATTTCCCAGTAACAATAAAAATATTGGGCAAAAAAATATTTAAAAAAGATGCTATTCCCTCGATTCTCTCCTTTACTGAGCCTGAGAAATATTATAAATCAAAAGGAATGTTTCATGAAATTAATGAAGCTTCGCCAAAATAAAACAATATTTGAATTATAGCAGCTATGTTCAACCTCAGCAGTTTTTAACATATTTATAACTTGGATGAATTTGACAGGTAAGTATATTAAATATGGAATAAGCCCAATATTGGGGCCAAACAGAGAATTAATAGAATTTTATATGCCAGAGTCATTCAAGAAACTTAGAATAATAAAATAAATATGATAAAACGGTTCGTGTAATTTTGGATGGTACAGAAATTCCAATTGCACAGCAGGCATCATGAGGCAACTATAAACACGGAAATTCACACTCAGTTGCTATGTTAAAATTTAAATCATATGCTTCTAATCTGAAATTAAAAGATTACTTGTAAAGCTTACACGAAATTTAAAGAAATGTAATGCTTGTTAGCAATTTTTTGAAAGTTGCTATAAACTTTCTTGCCTGTTGTTCTGGGGGCTTATTGTCTAATATCGAAAATCTATCGCAATCGCTTTCATTTGACAGATGGATGTGACACATTGCTGCATTCCTTTGGTAAGTTTTTATTTGTGCCAAAAAGAAGCATCAATGTATCACATCTTGAAAGCGATTGCGATAGATTTTGAAATTAGACAATAAGTACCCTGGCTTTTCTTTTCCGTTATTCTTCTTTTATCTGAGCTAAAATTAGCATGGAATACATAACATGGAAAAAAATATAATCTAAGAAAGTAAAATCACGCAATACACAGTCAAGACAATATAAGCTCAAAATGGCAAAGGGTCCAGAGACTGAAGCGCAATCTATAATTCACTTTGCCTTCGCCTCCCCATTTTGAAAACGAAAAAATGTAAACAAAATTCGAAGCGAAAACAAAAAGGTTATGTTCACAGAGCACATATGGTCAGACACATACACAGTCACAGACTATTTTCGGTAAAAAGACTTTTCAAGGTGGAAACAAATTATCGGACGCGGCTTATGGACGCGGCTTACTGCCGCGGCTGATAGTGATAGGTATCTGGGATTATGAAAATACCATAAACTTAATATCCACTGGAATAGACCAACAGAGTTCACTTGGCTGCGAAACCAAAAGTGAGATGAGCCAGTGTTTGTAAATATGTAAACGTGTGCGTGAATTTAGAGATGCACTGAAGTCCATTGTGCTGCCTTTTTACCTGCAACATAGACAATTCCCGCCAAGAATCATCCCTTCCACTAGGGCAAGCTAGCGCCGAGCGCTCACTTTTTCCTCATTGCGTTGCTGAACTTCGCAGTGATAACACGTATAAGAGGAAGTCCTGTTAATTATTAATAAAGTTAGCAATATGGACGCCTCAATGTCTGGTAACGCTGGGAGGCGACAGCGTAGGGGCCGGGAGAATAGGCGGCGATAATCATCAAAGAATTTCAAGTAGTTCAGTGCAACGGACGTTCTTCTGAAAAAGCTAAGTACCACCATTTTAATACTTTGCTATATAATTTGCGCGCTGAAAAAGCTAAGTATCAATATTTTAATACTTTGCTATATAATTTCCGTAACCAAGTGCTGGTGTTAACCGAGTTCATGGAAAACATGGTTCAAATTAACGTTAATCTAGTTACATCATATTTTCCAGTAACGACGGATTAGATAAAATTGATAATGCACCCAAAGGTTCAACAATTCAAAGTAATTACTTTTATTTTATTAATTAAATAAATCTTTATGAACCACTTTGAATTTTGACCACATATACGAAGATTGATGAACCCTTTGATGAATTATTTGAATTTCCGGACTAGTTGAATATTTAGTGAAACTTGTAGGTAAAACAGATTTAATCTTAGCCAGATTTTTTAAAACGATGTTTTAAAGCAGTACGATAACAATATTTATCTACCCTCATATTGTGAACGTACATTGATAAATACGATCATATTATCTTAAAAATAATGTAAGCTCAATTATTATTTTGGGTTGATTTTAATTTTGAATAAAAGATTTGCAATCTGTGTTTATGGAATTCTGTTCTAAAATTAAATAAACATGTTGCGAGGATAAGCAGTAATGATAATAATATTTCAAATAATATTAAGTTAATCAGATTATATAAATATTGTGGAAATTAAGCTGGTGAACAAAACTTGTTATTTTATTGTATTATTATTAGTATTCACAAGGTTTCCTTTTTTTATACAAACTTACGATACCTTCTCGAAGAGTATCATCGTAAGAACTATTAATTTAATTGTGTAGATTTAGTTTGATTAGTTTGCAATGTTTGCATTGCAACATGGTTATTCTTTTTCTTTTGTGGCTTTTCGGATACACCTATTATAGTCGATCATAAGCCTATTTCTGATAATTCCACGATTGATAATGAAAATTGTGTTTAGTGTTTTTCCTAAAGTAGACTGATGAAAGTCTTTCCCCTTTTATATCATATTTTGTAGTGGTACCTACAATATAAAGATTAATAAATAAACGAGGTCATGGTAGTGACGCCTAGAGGTGTCGCTATAGTTAACTACTTAGTTAGTTACTTACTACTACTACTTAGTACTTAGTAGTACTTACTACCACTTACTTACTACTACGTACTTTACTTACTACTACTTAGTTAACTAGAATTCGTTTAAGCCGTTTTAAAACTTTTAATTTAACGAAGGATGAAGGATGAGGAAGGAGGAGTGATAATGATATTAACACATTTTCGAATTCCTTTTCAAGCCAGATTATTACCTCCAAAATTCTTATAGTAACCAAATCTAATCGAAACAACTTTTGTTAACTTAGGGCCATCGGCTTATGTTAACTATCCTTTTGAAATTCTACACTTCCTTCAACCGGGCAATTAGTTCTGTTGACAAAGGTAGAACATATCTCAAACGTACTTTTACGTGAGTATAGCAGCTAAAAGTCACCGATCCTTTTTTAAGATAACTTTTCAGGCAAAACCTTGACATCATGTCTTCCTCGTCATACGGTTTAGCATAAACTTCGAGAAACTAGAATGAGCCTAGTTCTTTGTTTAATTAGATTTTATGTTGACGTTTCTTACTTACTGAAATTAATTTCGGTAGCTGTAAGTAACGTATTGCTACAGGCTGTAGTTTGAGTTTGAGTCATCAACTTTGAAAAATTGATATTACTAGGTATCGACCACTCAGAATATGGAATTTCTGAGGATTTGATGCGGGGAAACTGAAATTACCTTCCTAGCAGAATATCTTGAAACTACCTACGTTGTCAGGAGTTTCAGAGACTCCTACTGACCGCGTTGAGTGAAGCTAAATTGATTATAAAAATACTAAATTGTACCAATTCCGTAAGCCATTGGCCATTTACACTGCCACCTTCTCTTTCAGAACCGTCAACGGTTTTAAGTTTCTACGACACGAACAAACGAATCCGCAACACGTCCTATCCACAAAGAAGATCATGGAACTGCAATGGTGGCACTATTCGGTGAGCGAATCTTCTTTCACTTATTGCCACAGGTTACACTGACTTCGTCCGGTGACGAATGCATTGCAGCGGTGCATCTGTGAACAGTTAAGGTGCCTAGGATAACTACAAAACATGTCGGATAATGGGTGCTTCATCAGCAGCTCAGCAACAGTTACCGTCCACGTCCACTAGATGTCCGAACTCCAACATACCAATCTTCTGATTTGATCGCACGATGCACAAAGCATTGACTTATCTGCGAAATCAAAGCCAGACGAGATCTTCTACGCTCATGAAGCAGACTCGCAAGGTATGACGTCTTATCCAGAACCTGAGTATAGTTGTAACGTACCAACACCTTCCTGGATGTTTCACGAGATCGCCGATCACTTAGCACTGGTGAGAGTTGCCATTCTGGAATGTGATTCCCGATCCCGGAGTGACATCTCTCACCAGAGCCATTTTCGGGGCTGTTTCGGGCATTCGGTGTGTTGGCCGCCATGAATAGATCTGTTCTCATCTGCTCAGGCTCACGTAGTACAGCACTACGTATCGCTAGACCCGCTGGAGGAGGAAGTGGATTTCCACAATGCCTTCAGCCGGCAGTGGAATTACGCCCTGACATGGGTGTTTTTAGCTTCGTCCCTCATACCAGGGGTAGGTAAGTATTACTTTTCCTGAGCGGTTGCGGCGGTCTGTTTGTGGTGGTCACGCCTCGATGACTGAAATAATTCTGGAGACCTGATCTTCAGA
Organism: Agriphila tristella; assembly: GCA_928269145.1. Classification (NCBI taxonomy): domain Eukaryota; kingdom Metazoa; phylum Arthropoda; class Insecta; order Lepidoptera; family Crambidae; genus Agriphila; species Agriphila tristella. The sequence goes on along the minus strand of OV743429.1, from coordinate 44,529,192 downwards.
AAAGAGCCTTCAGCGGGCCAGTTCAATTACAAAACCTGTCGCACAAAGCACAGTCCACACTCTCCCAAAAGTAGACTGTTGATTGGAGTTGATCTCCACCAATGTTGAACAGCAGAAGAAAAAGCTCTTCTACTAAAGGTTTGGCGTAAGTTTTTGTTCTCTTAGGAACTCGCCTGGAACCGAGGCTGGGTAAAATGGTACGCAGACAACAAGGGTGCTGTTAGCTGTCCCCTTAGGCAAGAACCTAGCTTAGTATCTAGAACATCCTCATAAGGAAGAAATTAGCACCTGCTACAACTCGCTTCCACAAATTGGTCATACCAACTGTTTAAGCCACACGTGAGTGAGAAAAGTAAAGATAATTTTGGGAGATTGGATATTTATTCACATTCAGTTTCTGATTTGTGATCCTTTACTTTTTGATGGGATGCTCTTTTCTCTGCGAAAGGCATCAAAGAAAGAAAGAAAAGAAAGAAAGAAAATAAATTTATTTGACACAGACATGAGAAAAATAAGATACATGCAGCAGGTACATAAGTGAAGCAAAAAAAAATTGATTTTAAGATAAATCTAAAACATAACATAAGTAAAAACGGATCTCACGGCTGCACCAAACTCGGAAGCCAATTCAGCATGTGTCGGGTTGATGAGACCCGACGCTGATTTTCAATTGGCACCTATTTGTTTTTGACAGCTGAATGTCTCAAACGAATAAGTTAAGAGAAAAAAAAAATGTGCAAATCATAAAATTATTGTTAAAATAATAAGTATAAAGGTGTGTAAGTATGGTGTAAGTAGGTATATAAAATCCGAATATATGTATGTTTAATGTAAATATAAGTATATATGTACTATTATATATAAAAGATATTAAGGCCAACCAAGAAACTATTATCACTTATATAAACGAAATGTTGATGTTGTATAATTCCATATCACGCTGTGCATTAAAAAGAAAATGTTTCATGCGCAGTTTAAAAGTGTGGATCGAATTGATTTGTCTCAGGGGAGGTGGGATATTGTTCCATATTTTAGAGGCAGCATAACGAAATGCGCCCCTAAACGATGCAGAGTTATGCGCAGGCGTGGCCAACTGCCGTGAGCACTGCCTTCTCTCACACTTCCTCCCGATCCAGCCAAGCTTAAGATATAGGTATGATGGCTCCTGATACTTTATTACCCCAAAAAGCAGACATGCCAGGTGTAGCTTTCGCCTCGACTTCATTTTTAGTATATTATTATCATTTAAGAATGGCGTGACGTGAGCTCTAGCAGGTACGGAGAAACAAAATCGAGCACATGCATTTTGTACCCGTTGAATGAGCCGCTCAGTTCTACCCAGTAAACGCGGGCCATATACAGCATCTGCGTAATTTAACTTGGATAGGACCAGCGACTCAGTCAACTGCACACGTAACTCCTCTGACAAGAATGGTCGTATCTTGTATAAAATCTTGAGACGATAAAAGCAATTTTTTACTGACCCCGCAATATTTTCTTCAAACCTCAAGTTTTCATCAAGATTTAGACCTAAATTACGAGCTGACGTAACACGCTCTATTGTTTCTCCCTTCAAAGTTACATTTAAATCTTTTGGTAGTTGGCTTAGTTGTTTTTTTGTGCCAAACAGCATATATTTTGTTTTCAGAGGATTTAACAACAAGCTATTGTATGTATGTATTTGACCAGGCAGCGATTCTGTCTAGGTCTTCGTTTAGTTCCTTAATGGCAGCTATGTAATCACTTGGTTTAAAGGATATATAAATTTGAGTGTCGTCAGCATAAATGTGATATTTGCATTTCTGTATGCATTGAACAATGTCCGCACAGTAAAGGTTAAAAAGAATCGGCCCCAAAATGGAGCCCTGAGGCACTCCTCGTGTAATTGGTAATGGCGTAGAAACACTCTTAGACCCGTTCGCAAGTTGTACGCTTACTGATTGACGTCGATTGCTAAGGTAACTATGAAACCAAAAAAGCGCACAGCGATCAAAACCATAAGCGGACATCTTGGAGAGAAGCAGATCCACATTTATTGCGTCAAAGGCGCGGGAGTAATCGAGCAGCACCAACAATGTGCACATACCTGCATCCTGAGCAGACAAAATATTGTCTGTCACATCAATTAGAGCGGTAGTTGTGCTCCGCTTCTTCCTAAATCCAGATTGTAATGATGGGAGAATGTCATTTTTTTCTAAATAGTTCGTCAACTGGTCGCAAACAATTCTTTCCAGAACTTTGGAGAGACAAGGCAGTATACTTATAGGGCGGAGATCTTTCAAGCTAACAGGATTATTTATTTTTGGGAGCGGCCGCACCACTGCAGTCTTCCATAGATCAGGAAATTTCGATGTTAGTAATGAGCAATTAATAACACCACAAATACACTCCAGAGACTGTGGCAAGGTCATAACCAACATTTTTAAAGATATCTCATCACAGCCCACAGCATTTGATTTAAGTTTAAGTATTGTGCGCAATATCTCATCCTCACCTACCGGAATAAGAGTAAACGTACTCGCACACAACCTATGAAACTCAAAAAAAGTCAAGCAAGAGATAGACGTGTTCGGATTACCCGGGACATTAATGAAATGATTATTTATTTTATCTGCATCATTTAGATAAGATGGAAGTTCGATATCTTGTTTTTTTGGCAAAATTGTATTTTTCAAGTTTTTCCATAAAAGTTTGGGATTATTTATTTTATTATTTATATTGTGTTTAAAGAAAGCTACTTTTTCATTAAATAAAGATGAAATTACTTGAGATTTCAATTGTTTATAATATTCTTTTTTTGATTCTTTTTTTGACACTGACTTACTTTTTCTACATTGTGCCAAGGCCTCGTCACGTAAGCCCATCATAAACCTAATATTTTCGGTTATCCAAGGCGGAGATGGATCTCTTATTACGCAGCTCTTGACAGGTGCATGAGTGTCAAACACTAATAATAAATACTCACTAAGAGCAGCTACCATTTCGTCCACTGTGGACAACTCAGCCAAGGCCTTCCAACTCAACCTTTTTAAATCAGAATTAAAATGATTTAGACTTATTTCCTTAAGCGGCCTGTACTGCAATATGTAAGGTTGAGTTTTCTCTTTTTTTATATTAAATTCGCTTATTATTACCGAATGACCGTATAAGTTGCTACCTAACGCCTCGACAGTAAGCCGCTTCGAATTAAGATCGGAGCATACAAGATCGATCAAGGTCTCAGAAGTTTTTGTAAAATGAGTGGGAGATATAACCAATTGCTTCAGTCCTAGAAAAGATAAAGCGTCACTTATTATTTTTGCTTTATTGTCCCATGCCAGAAGATTCACATTAAAATCTCCCATTAAAATACAATGGTCGATATCACCTAAGGAAGTAACTGAACAAGTAACTGCGTCCAAGAATATTTGTATATCCAACCACTGTGGTCTATAGGCCGTGCCGATAGCAATTTTTTTCCCATTAATATTTAATATAAGCCACATTTGCTCAACCATGTCAAATTTCGGATCTGCAGGCGCACTCCAATTACGCGCGCTAATACCCCGTTTGAGGTAAAAGCCAACACCCCCTCCACGTCCCGAGCACACATTGCGCGGGCGCGGAGTGTGGCGCAGCCGATAGCCGGGCACATCGGGAGCGCGCCCCTCCTCTCCTGGTCGCAGCCACGTCTCATTCACAGCCATTATGTCGATATTATGCCTGTTAAATACATCTATGAAATCGTCATGATTTGTACCTAAGGAGCCTGCATTGTGAAAAGCCAACATTAAATTTTTCGACTTAGTCATTGTTACCATGTAAACTACACATATTATGTTGCCATAAATTAAAACTGATGACAATGAATGTACTTAAAATTAATGTAATATATTTCGAGAAGAAGTTATGAATTTTCGATTTCAAAGTCAACAAAATAAATTTTAAAATTATAATGTCCATAATCTGCTGGTGGCAATTTTTTAATTCAAATAGGTAAGTCGAATTGTATGTATAAAAACTCATGTAAATAATAATTTTGTAGAATTGATTATATAAAACTGTAAATAATAAACTAAAAACCGAGTAATGTATAAATAAATTGTGATGGAAATTATGGTAGTTATTTAACAACATTGTAAATAGGATAAAAGTAATAGGGATTAAATGAAAAATAAATAATTTTATTAATAAATTTGCGAAAATGATTTTAGTATACATCTCTGTATATATAAAACCATTAACAAAATAATATAAAAATGGATTGTAAAGGAAAACATTGTAAATATTTAAAAACATATTATTCAATCGGATGAAAAAATAACATTTGTATATACAAAAAATCATTGTAAAAATAAAATTGCATGTATAATAAAATAAAAAAGAGCTAAAATTGTACATATTCAGTCGGATGAAAAAGTAAAAGTTGTAAAAGTAAATAAAAGAAATTGTAAATATATTTTCAAAATTGATTGACAAAAACTGTAAAAATAAATTTGTATAATTTAAAAATGATTTGTGAAGGAAATTATTGCACATCATTAACAACATGTTACATGGAATATAAAAAAAATAAGATAAATATAGGCATTTTAAATATATATGGGTATAGTGTAATGGTGTAAAATGAGTATGCCTGCACTTCATTTTAATGCAAAAGATATTTGGCGCAACCGTGAGATAAAGGTTAAAACAAAAAAATAAATGCATTGGAACTAATATCAAGGCAAAACAAGAAAAGAGCAAACAATAGTGAGTTAAAAAATTTTTGCGACATCTTTCTCAGTGCGAATAAGTACAGCCCGGTTCCCGTCTTCCTTACGAGCTAAAACCTGACCGTCCCTAGTCCACACGTATCTCCAGCTATACTTCTTAGCCGCCTGACGAGCAAGGAAAAACAATTGACGAGAGTGACGGCTTAGTCGCTCATTAATATAAACGTTATTCGGCTTCCCAGGCACATCGATGTCTTTGGTGTTGAGGTTGCGGCGCACGCGAGCCGCACGCAACAACTGGTCCCGTGTCGCGCGCCGCGCAAGCCGGATGGCAATAACGCGCGGCCGCTGCGCGCCAAGGTCGCCGTCCTTCCCCTCCACTCGATTGCGGCGTACAGATCCCACTCGCTCCACATGCACGACATCGCGTTCTTCAAGTGATACTCCCAGTTTTGAAGACAGCACCATTACAAGATTTGGCAAGATTTCGCCGCTTTGCTCTGGTACGCCGGATAGTTCGATGTCATTGGCGAGGAGCTCCTGTTCTCTGTCGTTTAATTGTGACTTCAGGTCCGAGATCGTTTCCTCAATGAAATTCATGTTAGGAGGCGCCAAAAGTTCGTACTTAGTCTCTAAAGCCGATACCCTATTTTCTATCTCGGTGATCTTTACGTCGAAAGAGTTTAATGCGTCCTTAATCTCTGATACTTCGAGACGACATTCACGTACTTCACCCCTGATAGCTTTAAGCTCATTTCTAAAAGAACGAACCTCGAGGGCAAAATCAAGTTTAAGTTCTTCGGTGGTGTTGTGGGCCACTGCATCCGGACGAGCAGGGCTGGCAGGGGCGTGATTCTCGGCTGCCATACCGCTGACGGGCGTTAAAGTGGTGTCCACCCTCGGGACCTTAATCTTGCACCCACGACAAATCCAATCATCTTTTACAGAGGCCGTACTTGGTATGGCCACGCAAGCCTTGTGGAATGCAATATTACATTTACAGCATCGAGCTTTTTCTGTTGTTGATAGGAACTTTCCACAAGCGCCACATTTAATCATGTTGTAATTGTTCAATATAATCAGATTAAACTTTAAATAATTGACACTCCTTTTTTGTTGACACAGTGCGCGCCACACCACGGTACGGTACGGCACTAGCAACGAGGCGACTTAACAAAGTTGATCGATAGATCGACGATAAGCAACAAGTGATATTGATGTTATTGAGTCACACGACTGCGGATAGATGCCGCCACTAATATTGTTGTCTCTTTAAATAGCTTATTATTTTTTATCGTTAGCCCTTGCGTCTCAGTCACAGCACAGCAGGCGCCCTAGTGCACGGTTACCTGTAGTAGGGTCCAGTTTCGTAATCACTTCCGCGTAGCATTAATTAATTAATCCGATGATTAAGGTATTGTTTTTTTTTAAAGTAGGGTAGATGTACACGATTATCACTGTGTGAGAGTTTAATTATCACTTTTTTGGGTAATTAAGTTCCCGATATGCTTGATAACAATGCACCACACTTTGCACTACTATGTAAGTCTATTGACAATTATTTATTTACAACTCGTAACTGTACAAATTTTAGAAATGATTTTTCAACTTTTAGTGAGTGAGCTTATCGACAGCCAGCTGTCAAAAAAAAGTTACGCTTACTATTACTAAGCACTGTGTGAGTAAACGTTATGAAAATATTTAATTATTCGTTTTGGACAATAGACGTTGATAGTGTACTGAGTGACCCTTTTCCTTAAGTCAAGTATTGGCTCGTAAAGACTTGCTCTGCTTAGCACCATCAGTGAGAATGGAAGCAAATTACTCGCGAGGATCAAAATATATTGAGCCTCGTTTATTGGTTTCACAAAGTCGTTAAACTATCTGACTGGAGAATACCTCACTTCAGCAACTTTTTATTACAACTCTGTGTAAATCGAAGCTTGCTTCCAGAACGGTAATTGGTAAGAATAGTTTTTAAGTCTACAGGATTTGAACACAGTCGAAAGCATTAGATCAGTAGCAATAGTTACATTGCTTTGCTGCTTTGCATGGTTCCGACTGATGAAATTAATCTCAAAAAGGTAATTGGAATCACGCTTCGACCTACCTGAAAAACTATTGGGGGATATTAGATATAACATAAATAATTTATAGAAAACTAGCTTCTGCCCGCGACTTCGTCCGCGTGGATATTAGACGAAATCCTTTTAAGGAACCTTCAACCAGGATACGGCCAGCCATTTTTACGCGATTAGGCGAGTCCCCATCAAGCGCGCTGCCTCGCGAGGCAAGACATTTGCCGCGTGTGGCGGGCCTCGCACAAGGCTTCCAGTTCCCGTTCCCGCTCCCGCTCCCGTTCCCCGTTCCCCGTTCCCCGTTCCCCGTTCCCCGTTCCCCGTTCCCCGTTCCCCGTTCCCCGTTCCCGTTCCCGTTCCGTTCCCGTCCCGTTTGCGTTCCCGTCCCGTAAACGTCCCGTAACCGTCCCGTACCCCTTCCGTTTCCGTTCCCGTTCCCATCCCGTTCCTGTCCCGTTACCATCCTGTTCTCGTTCCCGTTCCCGTCTCGTTATATTACCGTTCCGTTCCCGTTCCGTTCCCGTTCCGTTCCCGTTCCGTTCCCGTTCCGTTCCCGTTCCGTTCCCGTTCCGTTCCCGTTCCGTTCCCGTCCCGTTTGCGTTCCCGTCCCGTAAACGTCCCGTAACCGTCCCGTACCCCTTCCGTTTCCGTTCCCGTTCCCATCCCGTTCCTGTCCCGTTACCATCCTGTTCTCGTTCCCGTTCCCGTCTCGTTATATTACCGTTCCGTTCCCGTTCCGTTCCCGTTCCGTTCCCGTTCCGTTCCCGTTCCGTTCCCGTTCCGTTCCCGTTCCGTTCCCGTTCCGTTCCCGTTCCGTTCCCGTTCCGTTCCCGTTCCGTTCCCGTTCCCGTTCCCGTTCCGTTCCGTTCCCGTTCCACTCCCGTTCCGTTTCCGTTCCCGTTCCGTTCCCGTTCCATTCCCGTTCCGTTCCCGTTCCGTTCCCGTTCCGTTCCCGTTCCGTTCCCGTTCCGTTCCCGTTCCGTTCCCGTTCCGTTCCCGTTCCGTTCCCGTTCCGTTCCCGTTCCGTTCCCGTTCCGTTCCCTTTCCATTCCCGTTCCGTTCCCGTTCCGTTCCCGTTCCGTTCCCGTTCCGTTCCCGTTCCGTTCCCGTTCCGTTCCTGTTCCGTTACCGTTCCCATTCCCGTTCCGTTCACGTTTCGTTACCGTTCCCATTCCCGTTTTGTTCCCGTCCCGTAAACGTCCCCTACCGTCCCGTACGCCTTACGTTCCCGTTCTTGTTCCCGTTCCATTCCCGTCCGGTTCTTGTTCCCGTTCCCGTTCCCATCCTGTTCTATTCCTGTTCCGTTCCCGTTCAGTTCCCGTTCCGTTCACGTTTCGTTACCGTTCCTATTCCCGTTCCGTTCACGTTTCATTACCGTTCCCATTCCCGTTCCGTTCCCGCTGCGTTTCCGTCCCATAAACGTCCCCTAACCGTCCCGTACGCCTTACGTTCCCGTTCTTGTTCCCGTTCCGTTCCCGTCCGGTTCTTGTTCCCGTTCCCGTTCCCGTTCCCATCCTGTTCTATTCCCGTTCCGTTCCAGTTTCATTCCAGTTTCGTTCCTGTTTCGTTCCCGTTCCGTTCCCGTTACGTTCCTGTTTTATTCCCGTTTCGTTCCGTTCCCGCCCGATCCCGTCCCGTACTCGTCCCGTACCCCTTCCGTTCCCGTTCCCGTACCCGTCCCGTTCTAGTTTCCGTTACCGTCTCGTTCCCGTTCCGTTCCATTCCGTTCCGTTCTGTTCCGTTCCGTTCCGTTCCGTTCATTTTCGCAATCACCATCCCATAAAACCTCAAGAACGACATCCATATCGATTTTTATGTTACTCACCCCACTTACCCTGACTGAATTTCAAAATCCCAAAATATATATTTAGACGTGCTCCTACGAATTTTAAAGTTGTAATTTCGATTTTGTATTCTTTTTCCATACAAAATTTGAACCCCATTTTTACCCCTTTAGGGGTTAAATCATGTCCACCGTGTTGGACTTCAAAATAAATGTCATTTTTGCAATCGTCATCCCAGAAAACCCCAATAACGACATCTATATCGATTTTTATGTTTACTTACCCCATTTACCCCCTAAGGGGTTGATTTTCAAAATAACAAAATATATATTTGCCTATTTATTTTTAGATGTGCTCCTACGAAGTTTAAAGTTGTAATGTCTATTTTATATTATTTTTCCATACAAAATTTGGACCCCATTTTCACCCCTTTAGGGGTTAAATCATGTCCACCGTGGTTGGACTTCAAAATAAATGTCATTTTTGCAATCGTCATCCCACAAAACCCCGATAACGACATCCATATCTATTTTTAGGTTTTTTTTACCCTTTTCACCCCCATTTCATCCCCTTTGGAGTTGAAATCCTAACAAAAACTATATACGTTGCTTTAGATTTCTATCCATACGCCTAAATTATAAATTTAGCGATTTTTACTTCGAAAATGAAGGATTTTCTTTAATACACAACTTCATCCCCCTTTTGACCCATTCGGGGGTAGAATTTTGAAAAACGCTGAGACCCGTATTTATTAATTTTCAATCGTCAGCCTAAACACAAAATTTGAAGATTCTAGCTTCAAAACTGAGGGACTTTCATACAAACTTTCATCCCTTATTTCATCCCCTTAGGGAAGGAATTTTCAAAAATCCTTCCTTAGTGGATGCCTACACTGTATAAAGTATCTGTGTGCAAAATTTCAAGTCTCTAGGTCCAGCGGTTTGGGCTGTGCGTTGATAGATCAGTCAGTCAGTCAGTCAGTCAGTCAGTCAGTCAGTCAGTCATTCAGTTTACGATTTTATATATTAAGATAATAAATTATTATTATATTCTGCGATTGATTTAACCTATGTCTGATTTATTTATTCCCACTGATTCAAAATAAAATGAAGATTAAATGCTTAAATTATTTTGCGGAAAATAACAAGGTTCACATTAAACATAATGGTTTATTGATTTATTTTCTCATCATCCCTCACCAGGGCAATAACAAACATTTCTCACCCTCGCCCCGGACAAGGCGAGGCAGCACAATGCAAAGGTTTTACCTTCCAATAAAACCGCCATTGTGCGCTGAGCCTTGTCCGGGGCATTTTACTGGCCCTGGTGAAAACAATGAGGAAAAAGTGAGCGCTCGGCGCTAGCTTGCCCTAGTGAAAGGGATGATTCTTGGCGGGAATTGTCTATGTTGCAGGTAAAAAGGCGGGAAACCAGTGTTGCCAGACGACAAAAACGTGTTAAAACAAGAAAATCGGCAATGGCTCTCTCACCCTCGCCCCGGACAAGGCTCAGCGCACAATGGCGGTTTTATTGGAAGGTAAAACCTTTGCATTTTAGGTTGTCGATAACCATAATGTATTATTGCTGTAATAAATAAAACACAAACAAGATTTTGAACAATTTATTTAAATAATTTCTTAAGGTCTCCTTTGAGGCTCCCTGCTTATTTATTTATGACATTTATCCAGTTTAATTTAATCACTGGATTTACAGAAAACCTGGAAATAATTGTTAAATTAGTACTTAAGTTGGTATAATTTACCATTTGAAAGCTGTCGGTTACAAGCAGCTTTAAATAAAACTATCAGTGTTCACAAAGTCAAACAAAGTTATATTGGAAATCATCGACATGAGTATCGATATCGATAATTTTTGATCAATATCTACGCCTTATTTTCTCAAGTTCACGGACATAATATCTTTTTATCTAACACATAATGTTTAGAAATCAGACTTTATTTAGGAAATAGGCGTTTAATAGCATCATATTAATATATAACTTAGTGTGTTTGGGAATATATTCAACTAAAATATGAATTATGAAAATGGTAATAGTACAATCATATTTACCTGTGAAATACATACATACATACATACATACACTCACGCCTGTTTCCCATGGGGGTAGGCAGAGACTATGGATCGCCACCTGCTACGATCCTTGCACACTTCTTTCGCTTCATTCATATCCATCAATCTTTTCATACATGCCCTGCGGTTTTTGTCACTGCGTACACCAGCCTTTTTTATAATAACCTCTATTTGGTCCGCGTAGGTTTTTCTGGGACGCCCTCGTGCAATCGTTCCTTCCACATTCGCACAGTATATCTCTTTCGTGATTCGCCTTTCATTCATCCTCTCTAAGTGACCAAACCACTGGAGCATTCCTTTCTCAATTCTTGTCACTATATCATCTTTCAGACCACATCTTTTGCGAATCACCTCATTGCTCACTCTATCACTCAGTTTTACTCCACATATTTTCCGCAACGATCGCATCTCTACCGCATTTATTCTGCTTTCATTCTTCTTCTGCCATACCCAAGATTCACTTCCATACATCAGTGTCGGTACCAGCACTCCGTTATGAATAGCCATTCGCGCCTTTGCAGAAACGGTTTGGCTACTCATAACCGAGTGTATAGCACCACTCACCGAATTTCCTTTCTTCACTCGTCTTTCTATGTCTTCCTCACTCTTTCCGTCCCTTGTGAACAAACTCCCCAAGTATACAAACTCACGGACTTGTTCCACTTTTTCGCCACCTAACATTACCGTACAGTCAGTCATTTCTTCATCTCTCTCAAACACCATCACTTTAGTCTTAGTTACATTCACTTTCATCCCTTTTCTCACAAAATCTTCATTCATAACCGACATCATTTCCTGCAACTCTTGCGCAGAAGACGCAAGTATAACTTGGTCGTCAGCGTAGAGAAGGCACTTGATTTGAGTCCCATTCATCACAACCCCACAGTCACGTTCTTTCAGACCTTTCATACAACTGTCCAAAAACAGATTAAAGAGCCATGGTGACGCAACACATCCCTGTCTGACACCCCTAGAGATGCCAAACCAGTCAGTGTATACGCCGTCAATCCTGACGCATGCACGGGAATCCTCATAGAGAGATTTCAGTGCATGAATCAGTCTGCTCTCCAATCCGTATTCGGACAACACCTTCCATAGCTCATTCCTGTCAACTCGATCGTAGGCCTTCTCCAGGTCCACAAAGGCACAGTAAACCTTTTTGTGCTTAGCCAGGTGTTTTTCGCTTAAGCACCTCAAGGAGAAGACCTGATCCGTGCATCCCATTCCCTTTCTGAATCCCGCTTGCACATCCCAAATACTCTGATCAGTTTTTTGCATCACTCTTTCAATCAGTACCTTTGCATACAATTTACTGACAATGCTGAGAAGACTGATCCCGCGGTAGTTTTTAGCATCCTGCCGTGACCCTTTCCCTTTGTACAGCGGCACGACCACGGCTTTACGCCAATCTTCCGGCACTTTGCCACTGTTCCAACATTTATTAAAGATCAGGCACAGCCAGGACGCAACCAGCTCTTTCCCACCTCTCAGCATTTCAACAGTAATTCTGTCATATCCTGCTGCTTTCCCTTTTTTCATGCTCTTCATTGCACTAATAATCTCATCCATATATACATCTCTTTCATCCACTTCTGTCTCTTCCTCGTCTTCCACCCTTTTATCCGAGGCTTCTAGCATAGAGCCATCCGCCTCAAACAAACTCTCAAAATATTTCATCCACTCCTGTAGTACACCTTTTTCATCTGTCACTAGCTCACCTTTTTCATCTCTTATCACATTCATTTTAGACTTATGTGATCCACTTCGAGACGTTTTCACTTGTTTCCAAAACAATTTTATATTGTCTCGAAAGTTATCACAGAGTTTGAAGTCACACTTTTCTTTCATCTTTCTCTTTTTTTCGTCTACTTTTTCTTTCACTACTTTCTTAATCCTTTTAAACTCCCTTGCAATTGTATCAACATCATCTTCTGTAACACTTGCATTCACTCTTTTACTGGCTTTGATGGCCAGCAGATCCTGCCATACTTTTTTCTTTTCATTCACTATCTGTCTTACCTCACTATCCCACCAGTTTATTGGGGGAGCATTCTTCCTTTTACTCACTCCACATATTTCCTCAGCTGTTTCAGTTACCCCTTTTTTAAACTTTTCCCAAACTTCCTCAAGCTTGCCATCTTTCACTTCAGCCACATTTCCCAATCGTTCTTTCAATTTGCACAAATATGTCTTTTGCACTTCCACTTCATCCAGGTTCTCAACTTTTACTCTAGTCAGCTCCGTTGTTGACACTGTGGGACGATGACGCCAACTTTTGAACAGACCACTAACCCGAGACACTACAAGAAAGTGGTCTGTTCCAATGTTACTACCCCTAAAGACCCTGGTGTCTACAACTCTGCCCTTCAGTCTTTCATCAACAATCACAAAATCGATCATACTCTTCTTTTCCCCTCTCTGCCAAGTGTACATATGAATTTCCTTGTGGTCAAACATGGTGTTCGTTACCACAAGATTCTTTTCTAAACATACCTCAATCAAACTCCTGCCATTATCATTTACTCTTTTGTCTCCATATATTCCTAAAACTCCTTCACATCCCTCTCTTCTCACACCTACCCATCCGTTAAAATCTCCAAGCATAACTATCCTTTCATTATCTTTGCATTCATTCAAGGTGTCTTCCACACTTTTCCAGAAATCCTCCTTTTCCGTTGCTGACTTGGATATATCGGGAGCATACACGCCAATGACGCGTATCCGAAGTAATCCTACTTTGAGTCTAACCCAGAGAAGTCTGGGACTAACACACTCATACTTAGTCATGCATTCTATCATCCTTTCCGACAGCAGGAGTCCCACGCCCATACTCGCGTGCTCATTTTCGGCAACGCCCGACCACAGAACTTTAAACGGGCCATGTTCTGAGACTCCTTTGCCCTTTCTTTTCGTCTCGTTCACGCATAAAACATCCAACTTCTTTTCTTCCATAATCAAACACACCTCATCCATTTTCTCCTCCATCGCTCCACATACATTCAGCGTAGCAAAACGGGTCTCCGATGCCCGCTTTTCGCCCCGATAGAAACAAGTTACGCGTGATGAGTGGCGAGCTCTATCGCCGCAGCCAGGTTTATTAAAAAAATTTGAAACCATTTTGTTCCCACGATTAGCTAGGGAAAGACAACTGTCCACCACACAGAGCCCCGCGTGTGTGGTAAGGCTATTTACGCCTGGAGGGCACCAATTTCCAGGGTGGCACGCTTATGACTAGGCACGCCCCTAGCCATGCAGCCATCGGCACGGCAGACCTTAGCTTAGCGGAGGGGAAGGAATAGGATTAGGATAGGGATGTGAGGTGGGTATAGGAGTGTGTAAAATGGGACGGATCAGGGTACAAAAAGGACACCGTTGCTGCGGGGGGGTTGAGAGGTTGCAGCAGCGGAGGCTGAGGGTCCGGGGGCGCTTACCCGTACTTGTCATAGGTGAAATGAGTGTTTATTTGGGTTATTGTCGTAAGTAACATTACAATCCAGTACAGAACACGACACCATTATTGATTTATATAGCTTTGAGAGCCAAACTGACCCGATCGCGATCAAAATTACAAAATAATCTTGTTGACGTCTTTCACCAAGGTGATAAACGATGATAAATGAAGTCAAACCAGGTTCAGCTGTCAGTTTTTTTTTACTCTTTCTCGCACATCGCATAAGCCGTAAGAATCGGTTTCTCACTCGCACCTTTGTCCGTCTACTTGAGCATAGCGAAAAATTTTCTAAGTCCATGGAAAATACACTGAGGTGTGCAAACTATCGGACGTAAGTCGCGGACGTAACCATAGACTAATATGACGTCATCGGACGTCCGATAGCTATCTGGCACGCAGGATGTTATTAGAGTGTGCACACCATAAAGTTAATATACCTACGGAATAGAGGAACAAACATGAGCTGTCAATCGAAACCCAAATTGATTTACATTTGTGTGTGTATTTTTTTTATGTATAAGTCTCAGTGATGTAATCTTGTCACTATTGATATAAATATCGATATCGATGGTATTAATTAACAGCCATAGATTCAAAATAAATGGGATAGAATTTTGCACGGGTGTACTAAAATTACGATTTTGAAATGAACTATGACTATTAGAAAAAGATCAGAAGATATTTAAAATCATTTATTTAACATAAAAAAGATAAGAAGATATTTAGAATCATTTATATTAACACATGTTGAAATGAAACTTTGTAGGAATACTTCTAAAAACAAATAAACACGTAAGTATTTCATGTAACGTAAATAAACAAACAAATAAACTCAACTCCTTAGGGGATAAATTAACCGAAAAAATCATCAATCAATCAATCATGTATGTCATTATTGAGGTTTTATAGAATGTTGATTGCGAAAATGGCATTTATTTTTGGGCTTCTTTTTCCTTGGCGTCAATTCTGGTCGGAAAGAAGGCGATGGTGGTGACTGTTGCAATAGCGGAGGTGTAGATCTAGAATTCGATGAGGTTGGTACATATGTGAATGCCTCTGGTACAATATCTCTATAAACGTAGGACGACACTGTGCGTATAGGCACAGATAATATAATACTATACTAGTACAGATGTCGCAGGCGTAGGTATTGTGTACTTAGCTGTATTACATAGCAACTAGCTGTTTTATAAAACGGTGCCTCATTGTAATGCGGCGGATTAAAGATACGGCGTATTCAAAACGGCTGATCAAAAGTACGCCGCATTGAATAGAGCGCTTTGCGATTTTCAATACGGCTAGCCGTAATGTAATTGGGCGGTTCATAAGCCGCTTTTCCGTCAGTTTTTAGTTCTAATTATCAACACTCGCGGCGCTGCCTACCATAACAATAAAAATGGCGTCAAGTGCGGATTTTGCATCAAAAATAAGTAAGAATATGGTTGAATAAAATCAAGAAAACGTGCCGTGTGTGTACAGATAATTGTTTTAAGGACATTTTTTTAATGTGCAGTTAAATAATTTCTACGCAGCTTAATGCGGAAGTGTGAAAGCCGTGGATCAAAGAACGAGATTAAAACTGCTAAGGCGGCAATGGTTTCTGGTGTTGTGCGGAATCCTACGCAATAGTATTGGTGTAAAAATACAGAGAAAACCAATTAGTGTAGCTCGTGAAGATTAAATAAACATATTTCGGAAGACCCTCCTTTTTGGGCAGTGCCCAAAGAACAATATGTTGATACATTACATATTAGAAAAAGTTAACTTTTAAAAAGATTTAAAATTATTTAAACCAAAAAAATAGCTAATATTACAATTTTACAAACAAGAACCAAACCGTTTTTGTACCGTACCTACTTGTTTTATAGAAATAGTACTTATACATTCATTAAAACTTATTAAAATAACACGTTTCCTACTACTTACTAAGTGCTTAAGAAGTTAACTTAAACCTATTTTTTTTTCATAATTATTAAAATTAAATTATTTTCAATTAAGCACTGTTTCGTTTTGTTAGTGTGGTCACTCTACAATAGAACTTTGATACAAAACGGCTAAACGTGATCCGCCGTATTGAATAACGTATCACATTGTCAATCTGGCGTATCGTTGACTCGCCGTATTACAATACGGCGCCGTTTTCTAAAACAGCTAGTTGCTATGTAATACGGCTAAATATGCAATACGCCTGCGAGGTATAGGCTTTATATTGACCTGTAACAAAGACAGGAATGAGTGGCTATTGAGTGAGTTAGTGAAGTTGCTGCTATTAAAAGTGAAGCTAAAATTGCAGTTGTAATACTTACTTAGAAACAAAATAGTATTATTATTTTATAGTATCATTTTATTAATGCTTACCGGAACAAACTTAGATGGAACTGCAAATTTTTTCAAAATCCGCTTAACCCCTCGCATCTGGAAATATTTTTCCTCAAAATGCTTACTGCATAGATGAATAATATGTATCTAAGTTGGTAGGAAATCTGACTGAAATATAGTTAAATTACTTATGATGGTATTCTAATAGTCAGAAACTGATACCTATGGATCGGCTTAAGTAAAAAAGTCTGGAACGGGTGGTAGGAAAATATAGACAATTCAAAAGTACTTAATAATTAAGTTTATTTGAATAAAGCTTATTGGACTTTGACTATCCTAAATGGGATTACATTCCAAGATGAATAATAACTAAACATCATATAAGTACTTTTACAACAGTGAAACATATTCGTTTACCGTGTGATGCGGCGTGATAGACAATCGAAAAAAAAATCGATAACTTTATGCAGCCCTACTGTAAAATGAAAATTATTTCTTTACACAAAATATTCGTTAATTTTGCATTTTGTCTAGCCGATCTTTGCTTCTTACAAAAATGAGTGTTTACAGAAGAGAATTATCACGCTCAGTGTTAAAATTTCGAAACGTATTGGCAAAAATAAACACAAAGTTAGGCGGGGTCGATTTGGAGTAATTTACCTGTGAAATGAACATTTGTCTGGGTTATTTCGATGTGTTGTACAACAATCAATCACTGAACAGGACACCATGTTTCCGAAGCATTATTTCGCAAAAATGTCCACGATTTCAAGAAATATCGGAAATATTTTCAGAACTCAAATTCTCAGCGGGCTGATAAGTGCTGACAAACTGTCAATCAGTTGCGAAAAAGAGTTCTGCACGTCATAATCACGCATCTCTTTTTATCACACATTGTTGCTGTTTAGTGACATCTCGCTTGCTCAGCCCTTTGTTACTCTATTCCGCTAGGTAATATTAACTTTATGGTGCACACTTACGAGTATCAGCCGCGGCAGTAAGCCGCGTCCATAAGCCGCGTCCGATAATTTGTTTCGACCTTCAGTCTCTCCCACCGATAGATGTAGCAAATCCCTTTGGTATTAGGCTCTCCGCTGTGTTAAGCGGGACACGCGCGCGGGGCGACATAGATAGAGCTTACTCATGCACTGCGCAAGCATCTGTCCGTCAAAAACCAGCAATCTATATTCCCGCGCCGTGTACCCGCGGCGGGATCCCGCTCAAGGCAGTGGACGGCCTAAACCAGATTGAGCTCTTCGCCCCAAAACGAGCCGACAGAGAGGTCAAGTAGATAATTGTATCTCTTTCTTCATTAAGGGTGACCAAAGTGTATGGTTGGTCGGAGACATACTTATTACTTTAAACTGTTTAAGGCTCCAGCACACCGGCTGCGTAAGCGTATGCGTAAGCGTGCACGTAGACGTACCATGACGTTGTAATGCCTGGAACTTTATGAGACATGGCACACCGCTTGCGTAACGTACGCGTGCACGTAGATTGATGCGTAACCCTACGCATTGCAGCTCTCATGAGACAACCAGGCTGCGTACTTACGCAGAGCGGAACGCATTGATGACGTTGTACTCAATGGCATTCCCTATTGGACGTCACACCGAACAAATACGAACACGCACGTATCTTTCCTGCGCGTCACAACGCGCGTGACCACGCGCGTGACCACGCGCGTAACCACGCGCGTGACTACGCATTCAATTGTTTTGTTCGGGTCCACCTATGAAATTTGATTTTTTTTCTTACAAATAGAGAACTTCGTCACTTCTATGAATTTAAACTAGTCATCAATTGCTAGATATCACTACATACATATTATAAAAAAGTCCCTCACGCGCGTGTACACGCGCGTGTCTACGCATCCGGTGTGCCCGCTGGGTACGCAAGGGACGGGCTGCGTTGCGTATGCGTATGCGTAAGCGTAGACGTATGCGTAACCCGGTGTGTCAGGGGGTTACGTGCGTAACTACGCGCGTGTACACGCACGCGTGACCACGCGCGTGTCTACGCATCCGGTGTGCCCAGGCCTTTAATATAAACTTAAGTACTTAGGTAGTTCTGTATTTACAATCAATACTTTTGCCACGTTTTAATAAGGTTGCTTGCTCGTTTGTTTGTTTGAGCACAAATTTTGCAAACGATTTTATACCAACTTCCCGATGAACTAGAGACTTGAAACTTTGAACACAGGTCAGAACTAGAAGGTAATGTAATATTATGGTATCATTGAGCTGATCTGCTAATGGAGCCGGAAGAACGCCACAGGAACACTATGATGAAAACATACAACCCCATCGTGTTTGGGCTCGTTAGAATCATCTTGGCAAGTACTCTGTTGGGGAATAATATCCAAGGGGCTGATGAAGGAGTCGGAAGAAGGCCATTGGAACTTTGTAATAAAATCATGCAACCCCATCGAGTTTGAGCTCGATTGATTCGTCTTGACGAGTGCTCCGATAGTAGGTGGTATACTTTTAGTTTTAACTCAACTGAAAAGCAGAAAATAATAATTTACTTAAAATAAATCTTCACGTTTTTTATCACGTTTTATTAGGTTGCTTTCTTGTTTTTATTTATAAATATGGTTAATCAACCAATATCTACAAAAATTCAAGTGTAAATAATGACATAACTATGAAGTTTATTCCAATTTTGATAAAAATACAATGTGCGAGTATTTCGGAAATCAAATGAATGTTGGAAAAACAAGTGAAGGTAGGAAAACATTGTCTAGTGATATGTAGTTAAAAAACAGGTGCAAACGATTTTCGACTTTATTGACATTTAAAATTCGGTTGCTTTCTAAGTACCATAATTATTCTCTTTCATTAAAATCTGTTATTTTGGTAAATATATCAATAAGGTCTAAAATACTTGCACCAATTTTTTACTAGTGAAATTAAAAAATGGGTGCAAGCATTTTTCAACGACACAATGTTAAAAATAAAAAAAAAAGATGGCGGCCAACCTTTTTTTTATTTTTGGCTTGTTTTCGATGAAAATCGGTTTTTAGTAATATTTTGACAAAAAATAACAATGAGATTTTGAAAATATAAAAAAAACAAAATGGCGGCCTACTTTTTTGTTTGTAGGCCGATTTCGATGAAACTCGGTTTTGGGTTCTATTAAGGCAAGAAAATAATAATGCAATTCGAGACTTCGAGAAATTCGGCCGTACAAAAGTGCGAACATTAAAAATATTACTAATAAAATAATAAACTAAAGTGAAAAAAAATGCAGTGAAGTGAGTAAATTAGAATAAGGAAATACAAGTCTTAAGATGAATAAATAATGAAAAATTGTGCATTGTGAATGCAAAAATCTAAAAGTTTAAAATACAAGTCTTTTTTTGTTCGTAAGTATTATTAAATAAAAAAAAATATATCAGAAAATTGTTAGTAAAATAAATAGAATATCAGGTATTTACGTGCTTGTTTTTTTTAGTATTTCTAAAATTAGCATCAATGGCTAATGGAACTGATAAGTAACATTTATAAGCAACTAGATATTATAAGAATAGATCTTAGGAAATTAGGACCAATAAGGAGAAAGCAAGCTGTAGGCTTAGAAAAAATAGAAAAAGCTAAGAAAATCTATTGACATGACAAACCCTGCTAGCTCAGAAAATCATCATAATAATGGTGAGTCAGCACAACCATTTTCGTCACAGTTTTTTCGTGCATAAAATTTTGACATGTGCAGGTTTGCATTACGTAAATTTTAAAATAGAAAACGACGTATGTTCATTTCTCTTAGATACGGGAGCAACAATTTCCGTTATACATAAAAACAAAGTTCCGATAAATTTAGAGTTACAAAATACCGATACTATTATTGAGGGAATGGGTGGTAAAATCCGTTCCCACCATGTTGCACATATCGCGTTACAAGCAACAAACGGAGTATTATTTCATTCCAAGTTACATGTATTAAATAACATGCCATGTAGAGCGGACGGTATTATCGGCATGGATTTTCTCAGAAATTACAGCGCAAACATAGATATGTCGAGGAATGAATTGACTTTGTATAAGTATGAATCTGAAACTAAAATAAATATTTATAGAAGAAGGCAAAGTGAACAAAGTTTATTGATTCCGGCTAGATGTGAATCTATTCACTTTATAGATGTTGATTCATTAGAAGGCGATTTTGTATTAAATCCGAAAGAATTATCAGATAACGTATTTTTAGCAGGAAGTATAGTTAAGGTTCACAATAATAAAGTACCGATAAAAGTTTTAAATACGAACGAAAAAGATGTTACATTGCCACTTTTTGATTTAGGATTGGAAACTTTGAATAATTACGATCTTTGTTACTATGATAGAGTTGAACATGATTTAGATAGAATAAAAAGGCTATTGTCAATTTTAAAACTTAACTATTTACAACCTGAAGAACAAAAAACTATTGAACAGATTTGCGTAAAGTACAATGATATTTTTCACCTAGATGGAGACAAACTCGGCTCCACTAATATTATGACTCAATCAATAAATATAAAACCAAATGTTAGTCCTGTATATTCAAAGCCCTACAGATTACCGCAGTCTATGAAACCTGAAATAGAAAAACAAATTCAAAATATGTTGAAGGACGATATTATCGAACCATCACGTAGTGAATGGAATAGTCCGATACTTTTAGTACCAAAGAAAACAGATGATCAGAAAAATAAAAACTGGAGATTAGTAGTTGATTACAGAAAAGTAAACGAAATGATACAACATGATAAATTTCCACTCCCTAATATAACCGAGATGTTAGATTCGTTATCAGGATGTGTTTATTTCAGTCACTTAGACTCTTAGACTTCAGTCACTTAGACTTAACTCAAAGTTTTTACCAGGTTGACCTTGAGCCAGGAAGTTGTAACGTAACATCTTTTACAACAAATTCAGGACAGTATCAAATGAAGAGATTACCCATGGGATTAAAAATAAGCCCAAGCGCTTTCTCACGAGTCATGTCTGTTGCAATGTCAGGTATGAATTACGAGCAATGTATTATATATATGGATGATTTAATCGTATTTGGGCGTAATTTAGAGATACACAATAAAAATTTAATAAATGTGTTCGAAAGATTGAGGCAAGTTAATTTAAAAATTAACCCCGCTAAGTGCGAATTTTTAAAAAGAGAATTAGTTTATCTAGGTCACGTAGTGACATCTGAAGGGGTATTACCGGATACAGAAAAGGTAAAAGCTATTAAAAATTTCCCAATTCCAAAAGACTCCAATGAAGTCCGTAGATTTGTAGCTATGTTTTAATTTTTACCGGAAATTCATACCTCGCTTTGCAGACATAACTATACCATTAAATAAGTTATGCAGAAAAAACGTAAAATTTAATTGGAGCGAAGAATGTAACCAATCGTTTGAAATTTTGAAGAAAGCACTGAGTACTCCACCACTTTTACAATATCCAGACTTTTCCGAAGAAAACGAATTTGTAATTCAAACAGATGCGTCTGGTATAGCCATTGGTTCTGTTTTATGTAATAAAGATTTAAAACCCATTGCATATGCAAGTCGACCACTCAATAAAGCTGAATTAAATTACCCCACTATTCAAAAAGAATTATTATCCATAGTATGGAGTGTAAAGTACTTTAGACCCTATGTATTCGGCAGAAAGTTTGTAATAGTAACAGATCATAAACCGTTAGTATATTTATTCAGTATCAAAAATCCATCGAGTCGTTTGTTAAAATTTAGGTTAAAATTAGAGGAATATGACTATAAAGTTACATACATATATAAAGGAAAAGAAAATGTAGTAGCGGATGATTTAAAACAAATTCATGAAAAAATATTAGTAACAACTAGAGCACAGAAAAAGAAAGAAGAAGAAAAAGAAAGGCACGAAAACTTAGGCCAACAGAGTTCAACAAGTATCCCTAATATATCCCAAAATCAGAGGCCTGATCAACCAAAGATTGCGGAAATATTAAGAATAATTCTGTAGAAATGAAATTTATCACAGGAGTAGAGCTAGAAAAATTGAGGCAGAAAGGTAAAATTAGTAAAGAGGAAGAATGCCTAGCATATATAGATAGTCAGCTGACAATGATAAGCCTTAACTATGTATCGCATTTCACGCGAGACGTATTTGCGAATATGTTAAGAGACTTTTGTGAAAAATTAAAAATAGAAGAAATATGTATAATAAAAGATAGAGAAAATAATAAATTTATAAATGAGTTATGTAAAGAAATAAACAGTAGAGAATGGACCGGTCCACGTATACATATATTACGTAAAGTTACGAGAATCACGGATAACGACGATAAATTAGTAATACTTAATGATTACCATCTTTTGCCATCCAGTGGTCATGCTGGGGTTCGGCGAATGGTGAACAACATTAAATGTAAGTACTTCTGGCCAGAATTAGAATTAGATGTTAGAAAATACGTAAGTAGATGTAAGAAATGCTAGTTAATGAAACATTCTATTAGTTATAAGGAACCCATGGTGATAACGTCAACAGCAACTTCGGCGTTCGAGAAGGTGTTTTTAGACCTCGTTGGCCCTCTTGATAAAGATGATGATGGTAACCAATACATACTTACAATCCACTGTGAGCTCACCAAGTATGTAGAGGCATACCCACTACCAACTAAGGACACAGTGACTGTCGCCAGGGCATTAGTAAGTAATTATATATTACGTTATGGAGTGCCAAAGATTATAGCATCAGACAGAGGAACGGAGTTCGTGTCAGCGACAGTGGCAGAAGTGTGTAAGTTGTTAGAGATAGAGAAAATTTACTCCACAGCTTATCACCATCAAAGTATAGGTGCACTAGAAAACACGCACAAACATCTGCGTAGTTTCTTACGTATCCAATGTTCCGAATATACGTTCTCATGGAGCCACTGGCTACCATTTTGGTGCTTTGCTTTCAATAAAAATAAAAAAAATACAATCTCAACCATTGTCAAATAGTCACACCTCTACTAGCTGTAGTACTTCACTCTCATCTTTTGTGCTGATGGATACGGACGAAACTGAGATAGAAAATATAATACTGAGTTTAAAAGACGATTGTGCTGTCGGATGGGACAATATTCCAGCCAAAATTATAAAAACTTTTAGGCACATTTTGATTCCTCCTCTGACTTTCATTTTTCGAAAATGCCTGTCAACAGGTATTTTCCCTAAGTGTCTGAAAAAAGCTATTGTTGTCCCTGTCCATAAATCCGGCGATAAAAAACAAGTTACAAATTATAGACCTATCTCTCTATTACCCATCATGTCTAAAATACTAGAAAAAATCATAAATAAAAGGTTAATTAATTTTTTGGAGGAAAAGTCAAGTCTATCGAAAGCGCAGTTTGGATTTAGACCGAAATTATCAACTGCTGATGCGGTTCATCAATTAACCAATCACATAGTGGAAAATCTAGACGAAGGTAGGCACACATTAGGAATCTTCCTAGACCTCGCCAAAGCTTTCGATTCCGTGTCCATCCCTATTTTGCTGCGCAAGCTTGAAAACATAGGTATAAGAGGCACTCAACTGAAATTATTTGAAAGTTATCTGGAAGATCGTACTCAGTGCGTGAGGATTGGCAGTGTTATCAGTAATGAGCAAAATAATACATCCTTCGGAGTTCCACAAGGAAGCATATCGATACTTCGCGGCTCAAAGGGCGTAATCACCAAAACACGACTTTTCAGTAGGGCCAAAAAACTAAAATTTAAATTTTGTTTTTTCCATAACTTTTTTGTTATTGAACCTATAAATATGATCCTTACACCGAAAATCGTAAATTTTTGTGGTGCATAATATTAAAACATAACGTTTTAAGATATATTTATAATTTAAAAGTTAGCTGGTGAATACGCCTCACAAAATCAAACATGTATGTCTTTTATGCCCCATAAAATGACTGCTGCGTTAGTAACGCTGTCTTTTATGGCCCCTAAAATGACTGCTGCTTTAGTAACGCAGGGTGTAACTACCAACTTTCGAAATTAAAACTTTAGTTTTTATCGTTCTGTTACCAGTTAATATTTTTTTTGGGTTTATAATACAATACTTACAACTGTTTTTAGTAGAATAGGTCAATTTGGGAGCCGTTAGTCCATCAGAAGCTTGTATTCTATACTGATATTTATAACTAGGAAAGATTTTTATTTTTGGATTTTTGTGATGACAGTAAATTAACTATTTTATAATTAGTTACTAGAAGAATGATAAGAGTAAAAGGCTACTAAACTTTTTCAAATGCAACACTCTTGATTGTTGGGAAGTCCTGAAGAAGGTCATAAAAAATAAGATTAATTAATTGGAACTACAAATTATTTATTCATTAGTTGCTACACAGTAACTAACTTTAAGCTACAAAATACAAACAGAGGTTTAACTAACCATAATCTACAAAATTTGCAAAGGCACATTACAGCAATGATTGTGGCTTTAAAATTAACCCGATTTAGATTGCTCAAGTACAGTGTCGAGACAACTAGTTTTAGAGGGCCTTAAATGGGTTATAACTAAACTTTTCAATATAAAATCTGTTAACACCACTCCATTAACACAATCATACTTACCCACTGTACTTGATAAAAGCAAATCAGCCGTAACAAAGCTCTTATGTTTTAAGGCAGAGGTGCCCAAACGGTCGATCGCGATCGACCGGTCGATCGCGAGGGGTTTTAAGGTCGATCGCCAAGGATAAG
The DNA here is from genome assembly GCA_928269145.1 of Agriphila tristella. Taxonomy (NCBI): domain Eukaryota; kingdom Metazoa; phylum Arthropoda; class Insecta; order Lepidoptera; family Crambidae; genus Agriphila; species Agriphila tristella. Next base: position 44,504,068 of record OV743429.1, on the reverse strand, counting down.
AGATTTGACATTTTGCACCCAATGTAGCTTTACTTATGAATTTTTTTTCTTCTAAAATATTTGGTTGGTTAAATGGTCAAAATGTCGATCTCATAGTCATAAATTTTTGCCAAGTCAATCTTGCACCCCTGTTTTAAGGTTACGAATGTTGAACGTATAGAGAAAATCAAATTAAAGAGTAAATCAAATAATCATTTAACAACTGTCCTAATCGTCATTGTTAATTCAAAGATTCATGGTCTGTGTTCTCTTCGCCATCTTCGTCATCTGTTTCTGGTAAAATGTCATGGACAGTTGCAGCAGAAGGAAGGTTACGATATTCGGTGTGGTAAGTTTTAGGTATAATGTTGTCACAAAGCCGTAAAAGATCCTTATATTTCGCAGCCGATATGGGTAATCTGGCTGAGTATAAATACCTAGAAATAAAGAGTAAGGAACTAGGGCTGGCAGTGAATAAACAGAAAACCAAACTAATGGTGGTAGATCGCGCTGGCAAATTGACAGGTGCCCACGAATGTATCCAGGGAATCGACAAGGTGGACAATTTCATCTATTTGGGAGCTCAAATAAACAGTGATGGCAGCAGTGTTCCAGAGATCAAGCGCCGCATTGCTATGGCCAAAGACGCGATAACACGATTTCAAGTCATCTGGAAAAACCGTAGCCTAGGTTTTCGTACTAAAATGCGCTTAGTGAGAGCTCTGGTCTTTCCCATCTTTATGTATGGAGTGAAAACATGGACCATACTAGCCAGAGAGAGACATAGAATAGATGCATTCGAGATGTGGTGTTGGAGGCGAATGCTTGGGATACCCTGGACGGCCAAACGCACAAATGGACCTATCCTAACACAATTAAATGTCAAGACTCGGCTGTCCAGTATCTGCTTACATCGCGTACTCTCATACTTTGGCCACATAATGCGAAGAGGAGATGAAAGTCTCGAAAAGCTGGTCGTGGTTGGTGGAATAGAAGGCAAGAGAGCCCGAGGTCGTTCGCCAACCAGATGGTCTGACCAAGTAAGAGTAGCAACCTCCTCAAGCAAATTCCATCAAGCAGTGAGCGCAACCATGGACCGAGACCGATGGAGACAAATTGTAAAAGCAGCCGGTGATCACGATCCTCAGTTATGAGGGAACGATTAAGAGAGGCTGAGTATAAAGGTTTTACTGTGAAATTAGGCATTTGAAAGTCATCAGCCTGACGAACATTATTTATGTCATTCTTTGCATTTTGATTTGCTTTTCCTTTGCCTTTACCTTTTCCTTTCCCTTTCTTCGTCTGCTGTTGCTGAAATAATTTGACATTGAGTTCTTCTGCGTCTTTTTTCATTGAATATTTTATCTGGATGGTACCTGTATTTTTCTTCTTGAATGTTGCAATCTTTAAATTCTTGATCTGAATATTGTGCAGTGTAGTTTTTGTGAATGTTTGATTAGCTATGTCTCCTAGATCAATAAAATCTGAATGATCAAGAACATGCACTTTGTAGGGTGCAGGTTTTTTCGAGTTGACTCAAAGTAAGATGCCCTTGCAGTGCCCATAGAGCACTTCGTGATAAAATTTGTATTACCACTAAGCTTTTCAAAGTAAAAGAAATACAAAGATGTTAGATAAATTATTAACGTGCGCACTTCGTACGGTGTTTGATTTGAAACTAATCGACTGACCAGTGACCATACGTGGGCGTAAACCCCGCGACCCGCACCGCCCCGCTGCTATCCCGCGCGTTATGTGTCCTGTCAATTCCATTTCACTCTATGCGTTGTAGTTGCAAGATAACTATAATTGGGCGTAAAATCATAACTTAGTTTCAAATATTAAAGAATTATGGGAGTAAATACCGTTATCAAATCAAACTGATTGGGGCGTAACATTCTATCAATTTCAAAACACAAAAACACCTTGGGTGTAAACACCAACGTTAACATAAAATTTAATAAATCTTGGGGCGTGCATTCTATAAGACCTAAGTCATGCGGATATACGCCCTACAATTTTATTTGATAGTGTCGTTTACGTCCAATACTTTGATCATGCCTAATAATAATTGCTTTTACGTCCTAAAATAAAAATAAAACAGTATTACAAGCATTGAAATTTGGGGTCGTATTTACCTTTGTTTTCAGAATTTGAGAACTTTAAAAATACAGTTCGATAGCGCAGAAAAAACTGAATAAGATGGCATTCAAAACTCATTTTGGCCAAATTGGTGGTTACGCCCTTTGAGCCGCGAAGTATCGATATTAGGGTCTACCCTTTTCCTGGTCTACATAAACGATCTCTGTAATGTACATTTAGATCATGGTTACGTCATAACATATGCTGATGACACTGCTCTCCTTTTTTCAGCTGAGTCGGAAGAAGAAGTATTCAGGTATGCACAACACGGTTTTAACGTAGTTAATAAATGGCTTCAGGATAATTTACTAACACTCAACGCTAAAAAGACAAGCTTTATAAAATTTTCGTTGCGCAAAACATCACTAACACCAAATTTATCAAAACTATATGCTCATTACTGTTCTGATCCATATGATAATAAATGTGTATGCACAGAAATTAAATCAACCGCCGAATTAAAATATTTAGGTGTCATATTAGATGAAACTCTATCCTTTAAACGACATATAGAAACTCTAACGAGTAGAATACGTAAGATGATATTTGTGTTTAAAAAACTTCGTCATATTGCTGATGCGAAATTATGTAAACAAATTTATTTCGCGCTTTGTGAATCGTTGCTGACCTATTGTATTTCTACATGGGGTGGAGCGAGTAAGACTTTACTCTTATCTGCTGAAAGAGCCCAGAGAGCGATCCTCAAAGTATCGACTTTTCGTTCCTTCCTTTATCCTACAAAACTGCTTTATAAAAACTGTGGAGTACTAACAGTTAGACAACTGTTTATACTGAGCATAGTTCTGAAGCAGCACGCAGCCCTTCAATATAGCACTGAGATTACTAACAAAAGACGGAAAGATAAAGTTTGTACTATAAAAGGTGGAAATAATCTTGCTTTTACGAGAAAATTTTACAAGTATTTAGGACCGTTTCTCTACAATAAATTAAGTGCTAAAACATCTATTTATCCACTCAATTTCATAAACTGCAAAAAGATCCTGAAAGACACTCTCCAAAAGATGACGTATGATGAGACAGAGGAGTTACTTGTAGTATTAAGATAATTAGTATTAGTATAAGTATACTTAGTTGATTAGTTTATTCAAAAGTATTAATTCTATTTAAATATGTACTTAACTTTAATTATTTTCCATATTATGTAATACCATAATTATCTCTTCTATAGGCGCATTACGCCTGAAACACAGGATAACCTAGTTCAGGCACGAATAATTTTATATTACCTAAATAAAACTTTATCAGCAATTTTTACGAGTAGGTATTCAGAATCTAATATTATTTAGTATTATATAGAAACTAATTCCTTACTAATTTGTTTATGCATACTAACCTAGTTTTAAAGCTGATATTGTCCATTGTTATAAAAGTGAACAAAATGAATTTGTGAATAAATGATTTGATTTGATTTGATTTGAAAAAAAAAATACTACCGTACACACGGAAACAAAATATTCGCCATTCGAATTAGTCTTTGGCAAGCCATCTAATATTCCTAGTAGGCTTAAGGATGATTTAGATCCACTTTATAACCCAGATAATTACGCACTAGAGTTAAAATATAGATTACAAGTAGCACATAATGACGCACGTAAAAACCTGATAAAAACAAAACTAGAAAGAAAAATAATGTATGACAAACATAAAAGACCAATACTTTATAATAAAGATGATTTATTGTTAGTTAAAAATGAAAGTAAGAATAAAATGGATCAATTGTATAACGGTCCATATGTAGTAGTTGAAGATTGTGAACCTAATGTTAAGATAATTAAAGATGGCAAAGTAGATTTAATACATAAAAATCGTACTAAGCCTTTTAGAATGTAAAGAAAAACAAAGCTAAATTGTACCTTTTTTTTCTTTTCTTTAAGGGGATAGGTATAGTGTGTAAGCCCTAAGTATATTACCTATGTACTGTCTCTTTATATTTTACCCCGGTCACTCACATGCGCGCAAAGGTTCGTACATTGTACGAACCTTTGCACGCATGTGAGTGGCTGTCAGAAATTCATTCGCAAAGTCAGCAACTTCGCGAATAGGTTCGCATATGAGTGTGCGAACCCATTTGCACTTCCTCCTACACTTGTTCACGAATGTTTGTTTTTACTTGAGATTTTGTGAACAATGAACGGTGAAGATGATTTTAATAGAGCTGTTGGACTGTTTTATGTGTGCTCATTTACTATTTTCAATATAAAAAATAAAGGCTCTAAATAAAGGTCGCCGCAACTACGAAAAATACCCGTAACCACAGATTACTAATGGTCGTACGAATGCTTTCGTCTGTGGCACGAATGTGTGGGAGGCTAAGCGAAGGTTCGAGGTTCGAGAGTTGATTGCAACAAAGTTACGTAATTACCCCCCTGGACTTATATTGAACTGCTTTACTTTTTCGTACTATGATCTCAAAGGTTAGTATGAAAGCAGGCCTTAAGCAGTCCTTCATAAGGTCTACTTTTGAACTGAACGGTTTCTTATTTGCTGATGGTAAGCCCCCTGGGGGGTAATTACGTAACTTTGTTGCAATCAACTTTGACAGAAATCGCAGTTACATCGCTGCTTTAGTAAGAACCAATGTGACAACTATCTTAACTAAAGCAGCAATGCAACTGCGCTTTCAATCGATTTCAATCGAGAATTGTTAGCAACAGACTTACGTGATCAAGGGTCTGATCATAACATTATGAACGTGCAAGTGCTGCAAAGATTCGATTGATACTGTGGAGAAAAAACGACAGAACGCGCTGTGTCGCGACACAATAGTGTGCACACCCACCGCCACGACACAACGCGACACAACACAACACAATAATATATTTCTACCATTCTAATAATGAAATATGCCCCTGGGGGCTTACCATCAGCAAATAAGAAACCGTTCAGTTCAAAAGCAGGCCTTGAATAGGACTGGTTGAGGCCTGCTTTCATACTAACCGTTGAGCTCATAGTACGAAAAAGTATGGCAGTTCAATATAAGTCCTGCTATAAGAGCTCATAGTAAGGCCCCTGATTAAATACTGATGGATCACAATATTTACCATGCGTGTCTATGGCGACGGCTACACGTCGTGGTAAATATCGTGATCCAACGCCATAGAGCAAATTTTAACCATGGAAAGTAAAATATTGAATATTCCATACAAATAAAATTACTTTCAATGGTTAAAATTTACTCTATGGCGATGGATCACGGTAAATACCACGCGTCTAGCCGGCGCCTATATCTCATTCTTTTTCTTTAATCTGTTGTTCTATGACAGACTAGACACAGACCAAATACAAAATTATCAGTTTATAGTTTGACAGTTTTCATATTGACAGTTTGGAAAAATGGCGACTTTTCTACCTCGTTCACTTGGTCTTGCTGAAACTTATTTCTTGAAAAATGGAAGCAAGGTAAAGGAAACAAACTCCTGGCTACCCTTTTTTAAGTTATTTTTTTAATTATACAAGCATTTCGGTTAGTGGGTTCGTCGATTATCAAATAAGTGAAAAACTATCTACCTGAACCTTATTATATTTTTTTACGATTCTCAGTGCACATCCCGTAAATGTTGTATTTATTTTACATATTTGCTATGATGGTTAAGATTCTTATCAATCAATATTGGGACCTTGACTACAAATTTACAGTTTTATTTATAAATTTGACCTTGTCGTTTTTCAGTCCTATTGTGACCTTACGTCATCATGGCTACTAGAATTGCTTCGTTTTCTGAATGATATAAGTGGAAATTAGCACTCAATTAAATACTGCTGTCTAAAGGTCGAAGTGATACAACATCCCCCAAACCTTTTGCAAATTCCCAATTTGTTTTATTGATTTTATCAATATAGCTTCTCAAAAGCTCAGCCAAAATTTTGTTTAGATCAGTTGACAAACAGAGAAAAGAATGAACTATATTGCCTTAACCTATGTTATTATGTATAATAGCCAGAAAATATGATCAAGACAAAGTGGGCAGTAGCAGTACCCAGCCGTGCAACATGATGTAGGAAATCAGCTGTCCCATGCATGTTCCTTAAGTAGGTATGACTACTTTGTATGAACAACCACTTTTTGGGTCCCTATTCTGACACTTTGGCTTCACCATATTTTTTAGGACACATGTATTTAGAGTATTTATATTGGTCACTGTACATGTTCAGCCAGCAAAGTTATGACCTAATCACCTTAAGGTTAATTTCTAGATTGAGTATGTACCTATTGTCTTTCATTTACCCTAGAACCATAAAAAGCATCTTTTGTATAACAAAAACAGAAGCAGGTAAAAGAGACGAACTTTTAGTTCCACCCTTGCAAGCGAATTTGTTTTTTAAACTGTTAGGTTCATTACTTTGTTGACTGTACGTAAATGTACCTATGAATTCATTACTTTGCTGACTGTACATACATGTACCTATGAAAATCATTAGGCCGGAACTATATCTATAGACAACATTAAGATTTATTTATCACTCTACTGCAAGGTAAGGATTATGTTTTCTTAATAAATGTTTTTAATTGTATTGTTAATTTAGCTGGCTGCAGCAGCATCTGCAAGTATTATTCCAAGCAAACAACAAGTCCGCAATCTGAATGTTCATGAATATGTCAGCTACACCCTACTCCGGGACAATGGCATCCCAGTACCAAAATTTAATGTTGCTAAGACCAAGGACGAGGCAGTAAAGTTTGCTCAAGAACTCAATACAAATGACATTGTACTCAAAGCACAGGTAAAACAAATATCTTTTAACATGCATCATCGCTGTAGTGATAGTCTCGGTGAATAGTAAAAAAAACTTAATAGTCAAATCTAATAGATAAGGGGCCTAAATTGGGCTCATTCTGAATTGATAAAACTAAAATTGTAACATCACCATAAATGTTATATGTACAGGGTAATTTTGCGACCCCTTTACAAAATCAAATAATAGTTCAAGGAAGTAATAAAAAAAATTAGGTGAGATAATATAAGATCAAACGAACTTCTAGAAGTGAAGTTCGATCGATATTATATGAGTCGCTTCATACGAAAGATATAAATAAATATATAATTATTTATGGTTTACTTGTAGTACCTCCCAGGTACTCGGCAGATTCGCACTATTTTAAAGAGTATGAAAACTACTTGTTTTAGAAAGTGTCTCACCACTTCCGGCAATTACGTCACCAACACCCCACCCCAGCTTACTTGGTTACCGGTCTTGTGATCGTACCTCATTCTTTTAGAGATACAGATAGATTAGCAAAACTGACTTAATAAAGGGTACAAAGGGGTGGGTGGGAAGCTTATATCTTTCGTATGAAGCGACTCATATAATATCGATCGAACTTCACTTCTAGAAGTTTGTTTGATCTTATATTATATTTCGTCGCTTCATACTCAGATATAAATAAATATATAATTATTTATGGTTTACTTGTAGATGTTTAGAGATATAAGGAAAGTTTTGCTAAACAAAAGATTCTTAGAATATAATGTACTTAATCAATTCAAAGCGTTATTATTCATTCATAATGTAGATAATTATTAATTATCTCAAAATTACAATAATGTAAGTGATTTGTTATTTGGAAAAGTAATAGTGAATTTATTATTATTCTTATTAGAAATAAAAACTATTATTTCTCAAAATATGTCAACTATTAAATCGAGCAAATACATAAGACCTGTCCGTCCAGTCCACTGTTCCTCCGATGGTATCTCTCTATCTATAGAGACCCGCAGAAGCGAGATTGCAGACGTGGCTGCTTGTCGCCGGTCATGAGCACTGAAAACTAGTAAAAAAATTGAGAACTGGTGTTAGTCCCACTCTCATCGGACAACTTTTGCTTGATCTACCGATCAAATTGATTGCGACCGACGTGACGGGCGCCTCTGTAAGTTCTATGAGTAAATAAGAGATAATATATGTTAAATAATATACCACAGGAATGAGATTATTCATGTTATTCGGCCTTGTGGCCCTGGTCACTGACAAATAGCTCTGTAGCATTATAGCCGGACATATATTTTGATGGTCATCAAAAAGGGAAATAGGTAAAAGAGTATATAACCATGAGATAGTTCACGACCTGGAGCTGAGTTTTTAATAATATCTAAAATAACAGTGTATTTCTTTGTGTTCAGTTTATAAGTATTTTTATTTTTAATAAAAAGTATTTTGGACTTTGGGTGGTACAAAGAGCCAACAAAATAAGAAGTAGGTGCCTTCGGTAGGCATAAAGCTAGATTTAACTACCTGATTATAGATTTTAATACCAATTTGAAATCTATTGTATGAACCCAATATCTTGGTCTAAGAGTTCTTTTGAAAACTCTTTTGTAAGCGTTTTACGTTTTCATCAGCTCCAATCAAGTTCTGTTTCCATCCTAATAGGGACAAAGCAGGTCGATAGGTGTTTTACAAACACAAATTAACAAAATGAACAATTTTTTTTTTTTTATATAAAATTGTTCCCCTAATAAAAGTATTAGATCTTGAACTGAATTATGATATGGATCAAGTTTTTGCCAGAAAAAGAATATGTTTCTAAAGTTAAAGCTCGCTGAAAGTGAGACCATCATCAGTTCTTTCTACGGCCGCCACGCCGCACACTGTTCTACGAAGTATTGGAAGCTTGGCCAGAAGTCAAAATTTAAAAAAATACATTTATCTGTACTGATAGGTATCTGAGGGTAGATGGGTATTGTGTGCATTAAAAATTACTAATAGAAGGTAGGTATAACTTATTGTTCTGTCATAATGAACACAGTTTCACGAGACATTAGTTGAAGTGCAATTAAACGTTTAAGATATTGTGTCCATTCGTGGCCTATCATTATTTTATATAGATAAGATTTATAATTAACTAACAATGGATTCTGTTACCACAGGTATGTGTTGCTTATTAATGCGATATTATTACAATTTTGAAATGTAAATAAGATGATACTGGGTTTCGCAATAAATGAGATAAATTTTATTGCATTTTTATAAAGACGAGCATTTTAGTTGATGTTCTGTACATTTCTGTGCTATAGTTATTTTTGAGAAAATGTAGCTTAGGATGTCTGTTATTTGTTTCTGTTAAAAAATCCACCGCCTTTTACCGCCACTCATACAACTTATAGTAGAAAACGAAAGGCGTTTAATTTACTGTATTTTACCAATATGGTTCAAGCTTATTCAACACGGTTGTTTTCCTGTATTTAAGCTTGGTGGCTTATTTATAACTTAAAAATACTTTATTTACTATTGTTTAAAAGAGTATTTTGTTGATTTTTTTATTTTTCTTTTACTTTTAGGTACTTTACCAATTTCTAGATTGGAGTTGGTCGAATTTTGTTTTTCACGTCCAGAAAAATCATTTGATAGTAAATTTAAACATCTCACACAACATATAATAGAAAAAACCCAATGTCCACCAGAAAAAATACCCGAAATTAAACACAAACTTAGTAATTTTATAACTGGATTCAAATTACGCTTTTCAAAAGCACAAAAGAAAAAAGATAGATTTATTTCAACGTATTCAGAATGGTTACAACGAACGGAGACGTTTCCTATATACTCGTGTAGGCCTGTAACGAAACCCGGTCGGCCTAACTTGTCTTTCCATGAAAGCAGTGAACGGTCAAAAAGACGTAAAACCGAAGATTTGCGGCAGTCAACTTCGACAGCTGAATTGTGTTATGCAGCATCTATGAATTTAAGAAGTTCAGGACAATTTGAAGCAGCTGATATTATTAAAGAAATTATTTCACCAGAATCTTACAAGTTAAAGATGTCTGCAAAACCAATTCCTCAGGATGTAATAAAAATGCTCAAAAAACCTGAAACTCCTGAATGCTCATCATTTTCAAACTCTATTCCATCGGACGAAAACAGTGATAGTGATTAAATTAATTTAATGACATTATGTTTTATTTAACATTATATTTAATCAAAAACTAATTGTCTGTAACGAGATTCGTATATAAATATTGATAAATAATTTTGGCCAAGCTTCCAATACTTCGTAGAACAGTGTGCGCCGCTAGTGTCGCCTTCTGCATGAAGGCCGCACGCCGACTGTGCGGTCTGCAAAGCTACTGATGTTGCCTGTTTTGAAAATATTAAGTTTATTTCAGGTTTTAAAACTTAGGTGCTTAACTAAAAAAGATTTTAGACTAAAATATATTTTAGACTAAAATACATTTTAGAAGGGGCCGTTGAGATGGCCGAGTAGGAACATAAAATGACGCAAGCCTAGTCATATTTAATTTCTGTTTCTACCATAAGTAGGTAAAATAGATAAACAGAGGATGAAAAAAGTATATATACCTACTATATAAATATTTATATGCAAATAATCATATTTATATTTATACAGGAAACAAGATCAAAGTATATATATATATATATATACATATACCTATTATACTTTGATCCATAAGTAGGTAAAATAGATAAACAGAGGATGAAAAAGTATATAAACCTACTATTTAAATATATATATATACAATCATATATACACTTATATAGAAAACAAGATCAAAGCATATAAATGCTTTGATCCTATTTCCATGACATGTAGGTACCTAATCTACAATTTGGCCGTGGTGCGGGACGCAAAGAAATTTGAAACATCAATTAATATTGTGGTTATTTCAGAGAATGCAAGCTCAGATAATGACCACTCTGTGTCCGTGTTTAGTTTTCTAGATTTTTAATCAGCTCCGCGAGTTTTTATCGTTTTTATGTACGGATACGAGACGTATGCTAACCATATAATTACGGCTATGGCACCACTGCCAAATTATGGTAGATTAATTATTAAGATGAGGGCAATGCACCCTATAAAATAAATTAACCATAAAATGAAATAAATGGCTGTTGTATTATTTCAGCCTAATAATACTAAACAGACTAGATTTTGGCAAATGTTTTTGGTGTCAAAAAGACTGCTGAAATTGCTAGTTAATTTATATTTCAATGGTATGGTAATGGTCTTATAATTATTATACACACAATATTCAAATATTGTGTTTTGCAACTATCGGGTTGTATATTTTTATATTATCTCAGGAATATTTATTACGGTATCATGATCACTATTTCAGTGTGACGCTCCAAAGTTAAGAACTTTGTCTATCTTAAACCTTTGTGTGTAGCCAACCATAATACTTTGTAGCTGGGCAAGCAGCTGTAATGTTCTAAAAATATTTGAGAATTTTCTTATGCTACACTGTAATTTGAATTTCTTGAAGAGATGATACCTACCTTCGTAGGTTACCTTTACCTTTACCTTTTGGTATAAGTCTAAGACTTGCACATCTGCATAATGTAGGCTTTAAGACTACAACCAAGAATAATTTATTAGAAAGTCAATGCCTTTTTGATACATAAACTTAATACAACACCATACGAGATACGAGTACATATGTTTTCTAAATTAACACTTACCTCTTAGGGAAGTTTATCTTGCAAAGACATGAACTTATTGAAAGCCCGATAGCATGCTTGACTGTCAAAGTAAGTACTTGTATTAAGATATTCAAATCATAATAACTTTTATTCTTAAATAATAATCAGCAAAAATTGCATTGTAAAATGCTAAAATTCCAAAATTTATCTTAAAATAAACTCATTATTTTTTGATACTCACAGGGGCAAATAAATAAAGAAGTTTATTTCTAATCAATGTTACAGATTATATGTTGTGTTATTAGCTTATCAGTCAGCAATTTACATGCAGTTTGATAATTTTCCATCTTAAATTGATGTTTAAGATGTTTAAAGTAAATATTTGTACTTAGTTTAAACTAATCTAAATTAATACAGGTCAGATGCTATGAATTATTTTGTCACTATTGAACTTACTAAGTAAATGACAAAATATAAAGAAACTGACCTTTAGACAGTTGAAATTTTTGAATTGCCCCCCAATTCTAATCATATAAGATTTTATATAATAGATATGTAGTTATAATCATGTTCTGTCTATAGAACGTTATATAAACGTTTGGTAACTTTATCAGCAAAGGGCAAAATCCCATTTTAGTTCAATCTTTACTATTAATATTGGCTATTTTAAATAAGTATTAAAGTACTGGATGCAGCCAGCATGTACCTTATTTAGGATGATGTGTCGTCCAAGGGGCACCTCTGGATGCACTCTCTCGACGATGCGATGGCGGAGGCTGCAGAGTTGCTCAAGGAAGCCTCTGGCTGCTCCGGCTGCTGTAGCGGTCTGCAAGGGGTGTCTGGACGCCTCCTCGCCCCCCCCCCCCTTTTTCGACGAGCGAGAATCAGCCAGTGACTGGCCCAGTTGACCTGGTTGCTATTTATGGCACGGCCTGAAGTGAGTCGACGCGTTCACATTTCTGTAACTTACAATCCAAAGCCACAGAAATGTGTAACCCCGTCTTTTACTGGCTTTAGTTTTAGTTTTATCGAACAACCTGCTGCCGAAAAGTTTGACTTTTCTAATAATCTTGGATAACTTGCGAAACTGATTTATCCAGAAGTCGCTCAATAAGCGACAATTAAAGGCAGTTACTTTGCTCGCTTTTTATTAAGGCGGTCATCGCCTGACTTAACACGGGAATATCAATGCCCAGTCGTTGTTGGCTAGGTCAGACCCTGGCATAACAACAGAAATCTTAATATTTAAAGATTAGTGAGATTAGCTACGATACCCTCTACAAACGCAGGTGCGTCATTAATAGCTCTTTGCAGCTATGGATCTAGCTTTATCTACCTGAGGAGATGAAGCCTTTTGAGAAAGTTGTTCGAGCATCGGGGTTGAAGTTACAGCTAAAATGTTTTTATAACTGGTTCGGTTAGAAATGTAATAAGACAAGGCTCTCTTACCCAAAACAGCCGCCCGTCGCACATGAAGGCACAAGTGCCTAATCAAAATCTGTCAAACAGATCAGTGTTTAAACGCCACGCGTTGACTCGCAGTCAACCCCTAGGCGATATTTTAGCCATTGTGTTAGCTTGCCGCTAACCCCTAGGCGATATTTTAGCCATTGTGTTAGCTTGCCGCTAACCCCTAAGCAAAATTTGCTACTTGTGTTAACTCGCGGTTAACCCCGAGCATAGATACTTATAAAGCAAAACGGGCCCTGCCGCGGATGTATCGCGGTGTACCTTGTAATTTCTCATATTACCGAACATTCTTCATTTCTTTTCGTTGCATTTAAATTCATGAAAAATACTTTCTTGAAATTTAGTAGACTGTAGATATACAACACTTTGGCGTGGTGAGTGAGACGTGCGAACACTGCCGCGCACCAAAAAAGAATGAGGTACGATCACAAGACCGGTAACCAAGTAAGCTGGGGTGGGGTGTTGGTGACGTAATTGCCGGAAGTGGTGAGACACTTTCTAAAACAAGTAGTTTTCATACTCTTTAAAATAGTGCGAATCTGCCGAGTACCTGGGAGGTACTACAAGTAAACCATAAATAATTATATATTTATTTATATCTGAGTATGAAGCGACGAAATATAATTATAAATTATTTCTTTTTAAATTCACAGTTTTCAACCACTTTTAAAATCCTAAAAATCTAGGCGCGCACGCTCACCGTCACGAACGGGACGCGAGCGGGGGAAGGCGGGTGGCGGGAGGGGGGCTCGCGCGGGTCGACCGTGCGACGCGCAAACGGTGACAACAATTTCAATTTGTGTAGGGAAAAGTTTGGGGTAAAAATGTAAAAAAAATATTTTTGTTTTACTTCATAAATTGATTGTACTGCTGTTACAGAATGACCTGACAAAGTTTGAAAAGGGGTCCAAAAATGACCCTGTATTTACCTAGAAATCTCTGGTTTTCATTGACCATTTAAATTGACCTGGAGCCGTACCGGCTAACGAATCGTTTATCGAAAAGTCTGCTGGGTTTCAAATTAAAACAGATAAATCGAGCCCCAATTGGGCTAAAATGGCAAACCCCAATTCATGATGTCACACGAACATCGATATCTTCCAAATTACATAAACAGAAAGTACAAGACGAAATTCCTTACTTTGATTTTTCTGTTTTAAGTTGAAACTCGATAGACTTTTCGATAATCGATTCATTAGTCGGTACGGCCCCAGTATTGGCATCCTAGGCTCCCTAGCCCTAGCTTTCAACAATTTTAACAAAACTGAAGCGAGTATTTTTCTGTAAATGAAATTGATAATAATAAACCATAACGGTAATAACAAAAATAAACCATAATGGTTTTGTTTTAATTTTATTGTTGAAAAAATTAGTACGATTGGGCTAGATAAATATTGTAGCACCCTTTTGATGAAGCTTTTTTCACACATCCATACATATAATTTAGGCATCCACAAAAATGAACAACATCGACTGAATTCTAAATAACACATTTTAGGTTCTAGCAGGAGGGCGAGGCAAGGGTTCTTTCAAAAATGGACTCAAAGGTGGTGTTAGAATGGTGGACACGTAAGTATCCTGGTAGTTAATAAATTTATAATATTTTATTTAAGTATAAGAATATAATATTTATTTAAAGCTTCTGCCTGATTAAACCATGGTATCCTTCCTTACTAATATTATAAATGTGAAAGTCCGTTTGTTTGTTTATTTGTTTGTTTGTTACGCCTTCACAACTTAACTACTGAGCCGATCATCATGCAATTTTACATACACGTTGCTAGGGGTACAGAGAAGGACATAGGGTACCTTTCATCCCGAAAAAAGTATTTTTCCCGAGGGCTATCAAAAAAAACTTTCCACGCAGACGAAGTCGCGGGCGGCCGCTAGTTAATGATAATTATGATTTACTGTAACAAATCATACAAGCATAAGCGGTACAAGCCGCATGCAGAGATTTGGGCATTTAGATTTAATGTTGATTTGCACAAACTGACTGAATACTATTTTCATCTGTTATCAAAAAGTTTTTAATCACAGTTAAGGCAACATTATATGCAACACTGGTGCCACTCCTGCAAAAAAGTGACCGTGTAAATACACAATTTATAAAAAATCCAAGCTGAAGGTCCTCTGAGGTCCTCTCGGAAAATTATCAATAGCTGTTATTTATAAACACACAACTTAATGACAGATAAATTATTGTGGTTTCTCAAGCTTTTATCAACGAAAAACAAAACGACTGCCATTTGTACCTTTTTTTCACGACCAAAACTACAAACAATTATTTGTCACTGAGTTTGTGTGTTTATTAATAACAATTTGATATTTTGCAAGGGGACCTTCAGTTTGGATTGGCTAGCTTGCTTTTTTTGTGGGAGTGACGCTAGTGTTGCATTTATGTCACCTTAAAAGGATAATACGCTATTAATAATTTAAGCTATTAATTTATTATATTATTCGTCATCATCATATCAGCCGCACGACACCCACTGCTGGGTATAGGCCTCCCCTATTATATTATTAACACCAATTAATTACAAGATAAAAAATTAATTAAAATTATTTAATAAATATTAAATTCTGTCTAGATAAAGGGTAAATAATTTGTGATGCAGACCGGAACTGGCCGGGGACATAGCCGGCAAGATGCTGAAGCAGTTGCTAGTGACGAAGCAGACGGGCGCGGGCGGCCGCATCTGCAACATGGTCATGATCACGGAGAGGAAGTTCCCGCGGCGCGAGTTCTACGTCGCCATCATGATGGAGCGCAGCTTCAACGTACGTATCTGTACTGCTGGAATGCAGTGGGGTGGCACCTTACTCGCTGGGCAGCATCCAGGAAGCGATCACGAATGTGAAAGCCCTCGGAGCGTTCCTGGCTGAGCTGGGCTGGCTGGAGTGATTCGGCCGCACATCCTCTGACGCAAAATAGGCGCAATAGACGTCGAGTTGCGGAAACCGCCTGCATCGACAAGAAGAAGAAGATAGCCACCTCGGATGTAGCTGCTTACTTTTGTATTCTCAAGGCTGCCAACCGTCCCGCATTTGTCCGTATTGTCCCCTTTTATCAACATTATCCCACATCATACATCAATGTTGTCCCACATTGAAAACAAGCGCACATAGATGGCTATAGCTACAGTGAAATCAGCGCATTGTGTATGAATCTCACTTACCAAAATGAGTAAAAAAACAAGGCCTGGATCATACATTTTTTTGGCTATTTATTTGGATTTTTAGGTCTGTCCCCCATTTTGTTTTAGAAAAGTTGGTAGCCCTAACAGAGTCATACCAGCTACATCTATTCCAATATGTTCAACTTTTTAAGTCTGATGCAAGAGGGGTCTTTGTTCAATCAATTGTTAACCCCGACGCAAAAAGAGGGGTGTTATAAGTTTGTCGTGTGTCTGTCTGAGGCAAGGTTATGTAGCTCCCAAACTTATGGACCGATTTTGATGCTGTTTTGTATATTTGAAAGCTGACGGCTCCCTAGGCACGTAATCTAGATGGTTCTTAGCTATAATTTATGAAGATCTTCAGCTGTTTTAAAATCATTAGCTTATTTTTATGTATTTTTCTCCAAATTATTTCAACTTCAACAACTTTTTTTAATGAACAAAAAGGAAAAAGTAACTAAGTGAAGTTATTGGAAGAAATATGACCTAAATATTCAACTAACAAAACGTTGTACAAAGGAAATAGAGTCACCAGCTATAACACCGTTCAGTAAATTGCAATCCTTCTTTATGATTGAATATGATTGAATGAAATAACTGTCACAGGGTCCAGTAATCATCGCGTCGTCCCAAGGAGGAGTCAATATCGAAGACGTAGCTGCTGAGAACCCTGACGCTATCACCTATGAGCCCATCGACATCGTTCAAGGCATCACCAAGGAACAAATCGATCGTGTCATAAAGAAGGTAATATCATAGTATGACATCTTTTCCTAAAGTGATAACTAGTACAACATTTTCCATAGTGAATGGTTAGGTAGACATACAGTCACGTCTATAAATGTGTAAACGGTTTAAAACTTTGTCACTCTAAAAGCTGACAACTATAACAAACAAAGCTTTCATCATTTGCAGAAAGAAAGTAACCAACTTCTAAATTGTATACATATTTCTAGACGTGATTGTCGCACAATAGTCGCCAGTCGCAACTCGCCTGCACTCCACCTATCTTGTCAACAGAGTTCCCCTGAATATTAATCATTTTGCTATGGTATTAGTGCAGTGTCATTTATTTATTACAGTCGTATATATGTCTTTCCAATCAGTTATTCATGAAAAGAGCGTATCTTATCTTGTTAAATCTTGAAATAAATCTTGTTTTGTATTTTAATGACGCAAGATCGATGATATTGATAATACATAAAACAAATTACTCAATTTGAATCAATAAATTTTAATGTCTGCAAATCGATATGGTTTACATTACAAAGATATACTATGTGGTTGATTTCCTTTAAATAAAATAGCCTATTATTGGGTACCTACGTATTTGAAAGTCTAAAATTAGACTAAAATGCCGAAAGTTCAAAATGTCTAAAACCCAATTTGTAGAACGGTCAGATAATCATAATTAAGAAAGTCTTTGTTCAAATTATTTAAACTAATACATACTACTAATAATTATGTCTTATATTCAAATTATATAATGCTTGCCTTTCTTTCATTCAGGTAATTAGGTTTTAAGACTTATAGCTGTGATACCTAATATTTTTTTTATTTTACATATAGTGCAGTATTTAGTGGCATCATTTGTATGGGGACCTTGCAGATCGTCAACAAAGGAAGCCGCTTAGCACAGGCGTACTTTGTGGTCATCTGAGCTGATTTAGCCCTGTACCCACGTGGTACCACCATGGTGGTAGCCAGGGGTGGGGGGGAGAGGTCCCTTCTACCACGCTGCACTTTTACATCCATATCTCCATAAGGTTAGCAAATAGGTCGTGTTTGGTATCGTTTTCATATAATTCAAGGACGACGAATTCATTTCTGGAACAACTTTTATACTCGTTCATAGAATAAACAAAAGTTCTGTACAAAATAAGAAAAATAAGAAAACTAAAATCTTACAAAATCTATATCTACTAATAAACCACGAGATTGTGCTTTATAAAAAAAATATGATTAAACAGCCCTATTTATCTTAAATATATAAACATCAACTTTTCCGTACAAATTATATTTATAAATGTGTCAAAAAATACATTTGCGACGCGGGGCGGTATTTTGGCGCAGTATATTTGGATAGGATTTATCACTTATTGTTTAATAATGACACAAATAGGTCGTGTTTGGTATCGTTTTCGTATAATTCAAGTACGGAGAATTCAATTCTGCAACAATATTTTTACTCGTTCACAGAAAAAAATAAAGTACAGCGCAAAAAAATAAAAATAATAAAAAAAAATTACAAAATCGATGCCTACAATTAAACCACGAGATTATGCTTTATAAAAAAAAAATTAAACAGCCCCATTTATCTTAAATATATATACATACACTTACAATACATAAACTTTTTAAAGAAATTATATTTATAAATGTGTCAAAAAAATCAGTTGCTCCGCGCGGCGGTATTTTAGTGCAATTTTTTTTATTTGTATTTATCACTTATTGTTTAATAATAACACTGATTAGTATTGGTAGTCCCATAATTTTACTTTAAAAAAGAGTTAAAGTAATAATTAAATAAAAAAAAATGATTTTACCTACCTAGTTATAACAAATTTTACTGGCAGTTTCCGCTGCATCCACATAGTTCGGTGCGCTTTATTTCTCTTTTTAAACAATCGCACCTTCCTGCGCATTTTTGTTTACACTTACACCTTGTTAACTCTATGCAAGCTGTGGCTCCTGCCGGTAGGGTGGTCCACACAGGCTCCCATAAACCATTATTTTTGGCCCAATCCCAATATGCAGGACATGGCAGGTTTTGGATTGGTTTTAAAAGTTGACCCCATATATTCCGCCCTGATAAATCGCTCGCAAAATATGGTTACACAGGGCGTGTTTGGTTGGTGGGAGATTCTCCAGCTGCCTGTCCTTTTTCGTGAATAGCACTTTTCTGCATTGATTAATATCAAAAGCATTGATTAATATCAAGGACATGGATTCCAACATTTCCAACAACAACTTAAATCACAAAAGCCAATCACCACGTAACTTACTCGTCATACAATGCAATGACATTTTTTTCTAATACTTATTGGCAAAGCCTGCTCCACATTTCCTTCTTTAGCGTATTTAAATCCTTTCCTTGCGGTTGGATAAGCGCCCCAAGCTTTGAAAGAGCTTTTTTCCTTTTACCAGCAAAAGATGATACGGTATCACACCCGGAAAAGAAGTTCTGCTTTTGCCGGTCTTAAAAGAAGATAAACTGTATTCATTGCTTGAGGAATTGTGGGTTCATATTGGCACGGGTAAAAATTATCAATTCCTGCCTTGCCATGCAATTGCAGCTTCACTAAATAACCAAAATAAGTATAGTATTTTTACACTTTAAAATCTAAAAATAATTCAGCTATAATTTAATACAGTTTATCTTCTAGGACCGGAAAAAGCAAAAGTATTGCCACTGTTCCACGCCTTTTCCAGGTGTGATACTGTGATACCGTATCGTTTTTTGCTGGTAAAAGGAAAAAAGCGCTTTCAAAGCTTGGGGCGCTTATCCAATTGCAACGGAAGGATAAATACGCTAAAGAAGGAAATGTGGAGCAGGCTTTGCCAATAAGTATTAGAAAAAAATGTCATTGCATTGTATGACGAGTAAGTTACGTGGTGATTGGCTTTTGTGATTTAAGTTGTTGTTGGAAATGTTGGAATCCATGTCCTTGATATTAATCAATGCTTTTGATATTAATCAATGCAGAAAAGTGCTATTCACGAAAAAGGACAGGCAGCTGGAGAATCTCCCACCAACCAAACACGCCCTGTGTAACCATATTTTGCGAGCGATTTATCAGGGCGGAATATATGGGGTCAACTTTTAAAACCAATCCAAAACCTGCCATGTCCTGCATATTGGGATTGGGCCAAAAATAATGGTTTATGGGAGCCTGTGTGGACCACCCTACCGGCAGGAGCCACAGCTTGCATAGAGTTAACAAGGTGTAAGTGTAAACAAAAATGCGCAGGAAGGTGCGATTGTTTAAAAAGAGAAATAAAGCGCACCGAACTATGTGGATGCAGCGGAAACTGCCAGTAAAATTTGTTGTAACTAGGTAGGTAAAATCACTTTTTTTACTTAATTATTACTTGAACTCTTTTTTAAAGTACATTGATGGGACTACCGATACTAATCCCTGTCATTATTTATCTTAATTTATCACAAGATAAATAGGGCTGTTTAATTTTTTTTTTATAAAGCATAATCTCGTGGTTTAATTGTAGGCATAGATTTTGTAAGTTTTTTTTTCTTATTTTTCTTTCTTTGCGCTGAACTTTATTTTTTTCTATGAACGAGTAAAAATGTTGTTGCAGAATTGAATTCCCCGTACTTGATTTATACGAAAACGATACCAAACATGACCTATTTGTGTCATTATTAAACAATAAGTGATAAATCCTATCCAAATATACTGCGCCAAAATACGGCCGCGCGTCGCAAATGTTTTTTTGACACATTTATAAATATAATTTGTACGGAAAAGTTGATGTTTATATATTTAAGATAAACAGGGCTGTTTAATCATATTTTTTTTCTTAAGCACAATCTCGTGGTTTATTAGTAGGCATAGATTTTGTAAGATTTTAGTTTTCTTATTTTTCTTATTTTGTGCAGAACTTTTGTTTTTTCTATGAACGAGTGTAAAAGTTGTTCTAGAAATGAATTCCTCGTCCTTGAATTATATGAAAACGATACCAAACACGACCTATTTGCTAAACTTATGGTGATATGGGTGCAGCGTGGTAGAAGGGACCTCTCCCCCCCACCCCTGGCTACCACCATGGTGGTACCACGTGGGTACAGGGCTAAATCAGCTCAGATGACCACAAAGTACGCCTGTGCCAAGCGGCTTCCTTTGTTGACGATCTGCAAGGTTGATGCCACTAAATACTGCACTACATAAACATCATTTCTGTCGCTCGTTTACTTCCTCGGCTTGTGCGTCTTTTATGTTCGCAGTTCTAATCTAACCTAACCTAACCTAACCTAGTGAACTCCATAAGACGTTTTTTTACTACAAAAACGTTGACAATTACTACAAAATGGGTGTGTACGCGTACTATAAAATATGAATATTTAAAAAATACCTTATTAATTTTTTTATTGTTTCTATTAGATTGGCCTTGAAGAACGTGCAGATGAAGCTTGTGAGCTTATGTCCAGAATGTATGAATTATTTGTGAAGAAAGATGCTCTACTAATTGAAGTGAATCCCTATGCCGAAGATGCAATTAGTGGCAAATGTAAGTTACATAGTTACAACATTGTAAAATTTAACAATCTCTTTAAAAGTATTATGGTTTTTTTTGCATTAAGATCTTTATCTCTAATGTTGTAAAAAAAAAAGTTGTATGGTAATGAGAATTTGCAATTTGACAGATCAGAAAATCATTTCCTAAAAATGTAAGTGAATTTTCTTAATCATCAGTTTCACTTTATTGATAAATTGTTTGTACTTGTACTTAGTTTTCTGTTTGGACGCGAAATTCCGATTCGACGATAATGCTGAGTTCAGACAAGAAGAGCTGTTTGCACTGAGAGACATTACCCAGGAGGATCCCAAAGAAATTGAAGCCGCCAAATACAACTTGAACTACATCGCGCTCGATGGTAAGTTTGTGCTTCTAAACCTTAGAATAATAACACCTAGAAGCAGTCCTTAAATCGTATCTCATCATCATCATATCAGCCACACGACACCCACTGCTGGGTATAGGCCTCCCCTAAGGATCTCCACGACGATCGAAATCGTATCTAAAGTGAGGCAAATAATACTGAGCCAAAATGGCAGTTTTCAGATATGTATCCTTCATACGTTACCTAAACGTAACTAAAATCTAATAAAATAGTAACTAATCCCCTTATTGTAGGGAAATTGAAACTATTTCGTTCTTATAGGTGCGATTAGGTAACGTATGAAGGATAGAAATCGGAAAACTAGGCCATTTTGGCGCAGTATATTTTGCCTCACTTTTGACAGTGCGCTTTGTAGGGAATTATCGTTCTAGGTTGTTATTAATCTAAGTTCCAAACAAATTATGCTGTTTGTTTTTGTAGATGTTCATGTTTTGAGTTATTGGAGTTATGAGTAAATAATAAGGTAAACATCCATTTTAATTATTTTGAGTAAATATTTTATGTCATGTATTGGCGATCTCGGATCAAATAAAAAAGTAAGATGGAGCGTTGCGAACAAAGAAGTGAGGCCGGTTTTTGATGGTACATGTGTGCGTACAAGGGGGCGGGCGGGGGCCGGGCGGCAGGGTTTTATATGGAAAGCCAAGGCGTAGTTTCGTTACACATTTGTGCGTGAACTGTGTATGTACACAGCCAAGGCGTAGTTTTACAGGCCTCGCCGCTTTGTCCGGAAGACTCCGTCTTACTTTTTTTATTTGGTCTGAGTTGGCGATATAAATAAAGCAGTGCGGTATACATGATTGAGATTCCACAAATTTTTACATGCATACCAGCACCATCATCCATCAAGCCAAATCAAAATGAATCTTATTTTCGTACATATTCAAACTGTTATTGATTTGTAATTAAACAAGACAAACACGTTACTGCTTGTCATTAAAGATGAATTGATCGATTGATCTATGCTTTGTTCAATTTAACCTTTAAGCTATTTACGAACAAACGTCATAGTAAACGATTTAATGACTGTCGAGGGCATATTGAAGATAAATATTCTTGACACATGACCAGGGGCCGTACCGGCTAACGAATCGATTATCGAAAAGTCTATTGAGTTTCAACTTAAAACAGAAAAAATCAAAGTAAGGAATTTCGTCTTGTACTTTCTGTTGACGTAATTTGGAAGATATCGATGTTCGTGTGACATCATGAATTGGGGTTTGCCATTTTAGCCCAATTGAGGCTCGATTTATCTGTTTTAATTTGAAACCCAGCAGACTTTTCGATAATCGATTCGTTAGCCGACACGGCCCCAGCAAGTAATGTCTTTTGATTATCAAGGAATGGATTTTATACAACGTGTTAATGAATAAACGCAAAACCTCTTACGTGGTGATTGTGCTCATGAATATGAACAACTCTTACTATGGGGCCAAATCTCAACTCAACAAAAAAAAATATTTCATACAAGTAATACCTACTCGACCAGAATGTAATAAACAGCTGTTTTTGTTGTTGAGTTGCATAGTTGGCCCATATGGTACACGTATACTTGAGGTGAAAACAAAATTTTGGACCCGCAGTTCCTAAAAAATCTTTCCTTAGGAGAGGAGCTATTATTTATTATTATTATTATTATTTATTTAATTCAGACAGAGTCCATATTTGTTAGTAAAATAAAACTTACATAACTATGTTAGTAACAATAGGGCTAGAAACAAATTTTATTTGACTGATACACGGGTCATATGTACAGTGACCCAGTGTTTCAGTATTGGACCGTCACAGCGGTCTGCAATCACAGTCAGGAGGCTGTTGGTGCTGCAGCGGACTCTATACATCAGCGAGGCTATTCTGTTGCGCATTATGGCATAAAAGTCTTGAATGCGGGCCTCGGCGAACATGCCTGATGCGCTACAGAACCGCGGCAGCCCCAACAGTATCCTGAATGCATTGTTATACTGGATACGCAGGGCATTGTACGACTTTTGTGTATACTTAACCCACAGGCTGCACGAGTAAAATGATTGACAATAAGCTCTAAATAAAGTCACTTTTGCTTCTTTAGTACATCGTGCAAACCTGCGAGCCAGCATATTGCATCTTACTGCCAAGGCCCTGCGCTCCCTTTCCATATCAGTATCATCTGAAAGGTCTTCAGTAAGCCAGTGCCCCAGGTACTTAAATCTGGGAACTCTTTTTAGCTGCGTGCCATTTATTTTCACAGGGGGAATTTCAGAAATTATTTTATGTCGCGTTTTAAAAACCATGATCTCCGTTTTTTTAACATTGTACCTGAGGCCATGGGTCACTGCATACTGTTCACAGCATTTCAACAGTTTTCTGAGGGCACTTATCGATGGACTCAGCAAGACCATATCGTCTGCGTAACTTATATTGTTGAACGGAGTACCGTCGATTGAGCACCCAAGGCCAAGATTACTAAGCTCAACGATAAGTCGGTTCATATAAAGATTGAAGAGTTTCGGCGAAGCTATCCCCCCCTGCCTCACCCCACACTCCAGTCCATACTGTCCCGATAGTGAGCCCGACCATCTTACGTAATTAGTCTGATTTTGATACCAAAATCTAAACATGTTTACAAGTTCACTTGGCATGTTTGTGTCATCCGTCATCTTCGACCATAGGTGATCGTATGACACCAGGTCGAACGCCTTCGATAGATCAAGGAAGCAAGCGTAAACAGGGGTGTTCCTGCTAGTATAGTAATAGACCGTATGTTTTAAACAAAGAATTGCGCTTTCTGTGGATAGTCCGGGTCGAAACCCGAACTGCGCGTCGTGAAGTTGCAAATGCTTACTGAGCTGGCGATCTAAAAGTGTGTCCAGAACTTTTGCTACGATTGTTGCCAGTGATATTGGACGATAATTGTTTATATCGGAGGCGTCCCCTGTTTTATTTTTAACTACTGGTACCACAAGCGTTTTCATTAGGTCAGTTGGCAAGTAACAATGGGCAATACACAGGTTAAAAAACATTACTAGTACTCTGGGTAGATGAGCACCTGCGTATTTCAGATGCTATGGTGTCATCTTTTTTTTGTATGGGAAATTTTTTTTTTGTTCTAAAACCTATCGTGTGTGGTATCGAATGAAAGGGCTTGCTGAGCCGGTTCTAAAAATATATCACATCGTTATATTTCAGCCAATTGTTTTAAATTAAATCAAAAAATCTTTTCAAAACATACCAAGTTTGGGCTCCTACAGATACAATATGGTTGAATTATTTTTCATAAGATATACCTCAAATGATATGTAGTATTCTCATATCTAACCTCAAGAAAGTAATTTTGAAAATATTGATATTGAGTTTTATTTTTTACTTTTTCATGATTACAAAGTTTTTACAAAGTGATTATATATAATTTGTTCCAAAACCTATCTTGTGTGATATCGAATGAAAGGGCTTTCTGAGCTGTTTCTGAAAATATATCACATAATTACATTTCACCACTTGTTTTAAATTAAACCAAAAATTAATATCAAAAAATCCCATACAAACGTAAGTTTGGCCAAAAATTAGAAAAAAAATACTAAATTTTGATATTATCAAAATTACTTTCTTGTGATTTGATATGAGGATATAGTAACTCTTATGGTGTATTTTACAAAAAACAATTTAACCACATCGGATCTGAAGGAACCTAAACTTGGTATGTTTTGAAAATGTTTTATTGGTTTAATTTAAGACAAGTGGCTGAAATATAATGATGTGATATATTTTTAGAACCGGCTCAGCAAGCCCTTTCATTCGATACCATGTACAATAGGATTTAGAAAAAAAGAAAAATTTTCCCATACAATAAAAAGATAACACCATAACTCCTCTCCTAAGCGAAGAATTTTTAAGAACTGCGGGTCCAAAATTTTGTTTTTACCCCAAGTATACGTGTACCAAACGGCTTTGCTGTATATCGATTTGCGGTTTTTTTTGCGTACGAGTAGGACAAAAAAAATTAATTTACAGTACGAGGCAAATCGGGTGGGGATTGCGCAGAACGCGTATTTTGGGTATTCCGCGAGGAATACGCGTTCCTCGTTCTGCTCACGCGTTCTGTATGAGGTACGCGGGTGGCGGGAGAGGGGCGCGCGCTATCGGTCGCTCGCAAGTGCACATGCGCGAACTTATCCCCACTCCGTCCAAAAGTGTCAAGATGTTTGCCTCGTATTGTAATCGGGTACCTCTGCCATAGATAGATCGATGACATAAGTGGTCCGTGTGCAGGCAACATCGGGTGCATGGTGAACGGCGCGGGGCTGGCGATGGCCACGATGGACATCATCAAGCTGTACGGCGGCGACCCCGCCAACTTCCTCGACGTGGGCGGCGGCGCCACCGCGCAGGCTGTCTCGGTAACTATCTACAATACGATCTAATTGACACTAGACAGTGCTTCGCTGCAACTTCACTCGACTGTCAACCTTGTATTGCGGGGCTCTGAAGTTAGTCACTTCCGTTGTACATATGAGCTGTAAACCTCGAGTTTGTGCGTTAAAAAGTAGCTCAAATGGTATTTTGTTTAAAAATTAATGTAACTGATGTCGCCACAAGGTTTTCAAAACCAGTACTAAGTGCTGTTTGTTGAATATTCGTTTATTATAATCTATTCGAGGCTAGATGGCGCTTTTAATTTTGAACATACATATTTCGAAAGGGGTAAATCTTTTTATTGGAAAAATTAAACAAAAAAAGACTGGTCCCCAATAAAATCTATATTATTATGGAACCTGCTTACAAACACGAGAATCGGTTGAGAAATAAAAACGGACATGCAAAAGCATTTTTGCCCAACCTGAAGCAGTGAGTGAAGCTTCGCTCGTGCATCGCGCTCGCTCGGTCAATTCATCGCATTGTACGACGTTTTGCTAAGCGCTTTGAAGTTGGTCACTTCTGTTGTACATTGTTAAATTAATCGCATTGTACCTATATAATGCGTTTTATTCTTATTGGCGACTATGAATGTGTGCCTTGCCACTCCCACACTTAGATCGAAATTGTGTTGTCGCAGCCTCTCGCACGATATTCCGAGCCGCCAATATCGCTGTAACGCATTGTATAATATTCGATGGCCGATTGGTATAATGCCTATAAATAAATATTAGACGACATCACAATCATCGCTCCAATTCAAAAATAAGCTAAATAGTCCAATCAACGGGGCTTATGCAACCCGAATAATTCTCCCGTCTATGAAATTTGGCATGTGATGAAGTTAGGTAATACAGATTACAGATAATCCAATAAAATTTGTTATGAGAAGTTAGGTATTTTTACGTAAACATGAAAATCGCTTATATCTCTCTGTGAATATTTCCTCGGGCTAAAATACTATCTGTATATGTACTTATGTATTAGTTAGAATAAGTATGTAAAGGAATCCAATATTTTTTCGATTTCAGAGATACTTCAAATTTAAATTTTAATATTTTTCAATATCTTCTGTTGAAAAATTTATCTGCTGATTATTAATTTTTAATATGTTTTTATACCCTTAATATATAGCTTTGTTCAGTAAGCCAATAAATTTTCTTCTTTAATCATATTTATACATAAACATATAAAAATGGACCGACTATTTTTTCACATTACCTCTTAAGATCAAAAAATAAAAAAATATGATTAAATAAGAAATATATTGACTTACTGAACACAGCTATATATTTAAGGATATAAAAACATATTAAAAATAATAATCAGCAGATAATTTTTTCAATAGAAGATATATTGAAAAATGTTTAAAAAACTAAATTTGGGGTATCTCTGAAAAAAGATTGGATTCCTTTACATTCTTATTCTAACTAGTACATAAATACGTATACAGAAAGTATTTTAGCCCGAGGAAATATTCACAGAGAGATATAAGCGATTTTCATGTTTAGGTAACAATACTTAACTTCTCGTAACAAAATTTATTGGATTATTGTTCATCTGTAATCTGTATTACCTAACTTCATCACATGCCAAATTTCATAGACGGGAGAATTTTTCGGAAGTCTCCATACAACAAATATCCTCATTGATTGGACTAAAAACAGTTATTTTATGGAAATCAATGGAATGTCCCATGGAGCTACGGAAAAGAAGGGAACGGTGGAACTACAAACACCCAGACCTGAGCCAATATAGCTAAATTGACATACTTAGCCGGAGATTGAACCCGGGACCTCACTGAGGGCGGCACCTCGAAAACCGGTGTACAAACCACCCGACCACGGAGGTCGCCAAAATATGCCTTTAGTGTCACTTGGTGGCGATTCTGCCTCTTGAGCGACAGACCCTGTCGTGAAATATGCGCGAGTGAGACGCGTTTCGTTAGGTGTATAAAAATGTCACATCCTGGATAACGTCAACTGTTCAATTTTATCATAACAATTGTAAAATACGATATAACATTGTCATTATGATTCAACGCTTTCACAGATTCTGCGGACTTATCTTTTATGACTGACAATGAGTTCTCTCCTAGTGACTAGTAATCTAGAAGGGATTTTTTTAATAAAATGTTGCTTGTTTTCAATACTTACTCCATAAATACAATACACTAATCAAGTGTTAACTTTGTTAACAGGAAGCGTTCAAAATCATCCTGTCTGACCCTAAAGTGTCAGCTATTCTGGTCAATATCTTCGGAGGCATCATGAGGTGCGACGTGATCGCCGAGGGTATCATCACCGCCGCCAAGAACCTCAACATTCAGATCCCAGTCATCGTACGTTTACAGGTATGAAACACCTCACAACTTGTTCTTTAATAATCCACTCCAAAAATATATATTTCCAGTAAGAGGCATACTCGCATACTAAAGATTCGTTTAGATATTTCTGTTGAATGACGAGAGATAAAGATAACAGTGGTTGCCTTAACTAGTTTATAGTAAACTCATCTCTTACTGAAATCCTGTTTGAGCTTGAATTGTATTTCTACTAAAGACAATAATTATTTAATTACTTTCTGACTTGTTTAAATAACAAAACTCTGCTTTGCTTCCATTTAAGAAGACTTTAAATTTTAAACTCCCTTATTGTAAAATTTAGAATAAGGCGAGTTTAAGATTTCAAGAGTTAAAATCTAAAACGTAGACGAAAGTTAGACGACCAGCCTATGTATTGTCTAATTTCAAAATCTATCGCAATCGCTTTTAGGATGTGATACAATGCTACTTATTTTTGCCAAAAGTAAAAACTTACCAAAGAGATGTAGCAATGTGTCACATCCATCCGTTAAATGAAAGCGATTGTGATAGATTTGAAATTAGAAAATTAGCCCCCTGGTTTAATACTAGTTAGTCATTGTTTGCTGAAAGTAAGACGCGACAGTCCAGATTGCAAAAAATATCTTGACGCTCTTTCGACGGAGTGGGGATAAGTTCGCGGATATGCACTTAAAAACATAACACAAGATAAGTGTGGACAAGGTTTTCTCCTAGTGTGCATATGCTATGTTTGAGAATAATGGCAAAAAGTGTTGTAATAAAGTGACATTATGTATTCGTTCCGTACCTAAAAGGTTAAAACGGGACCCTATTACTGAGACTCCACTGTCCCTCTGTCTGTCACCAGGCTGTAATCTCATGAACCATGTTGGCTAAAGTCGCATTACTAATTTCCCAACAAAAATGTAAACAAAGAAACGTTACTGTCAAACTGACAAACTGACCCTGATAGTGACATTTTCAGATAATGAAAACCTTCGGTCACTTTTATAACTTTTCAATTTGTTTATTATATTTTGAGTCATAATAAATTTAATTTCATTCAGGGTAATTAGAAATTTTATCTTTATAACCTATCATAATTTTTGATGTTAAAAGTTCTTCAAACGCACTGATAAGATAACTTTAGTTAGATATTGACTGTATGTAAATTATCAAAAATACGTAGCACCACCGCCTGTTCCCCCCCAATACCAAAAGACAAATATTACTACTACAGCTACCTACTACTCGTAATACTATTTTTTATGAAATTTTATAAAATGAACCCAAGGTTGATGTGTACGGTTTGCAGTTCATGTGTGCACAGCATCATAAAAATGTTTTCTACTATAAAACTGTTATTATGAAATATCAAATTATATTACTGTTTTTGCCGCAAAACTCATGATTCAGAATATTTATCTAATCAATTTTTATTAAGTTTGTGATGAAAAAACATGTTTGTGTGTTTATTTCTTGACTTAGCAATATACTATTTCCTTTTGTGTTGATTTGTTCTGGCAACACCTTTGTTTACATTTTTGCTGGGAAATTAGTAATGCGACTTTAGACAGTTAAAATTTTCATAGAATGATTTATTTCTGTTGCCGCTATAGCAATAAATACTAAAAACAGAATAAAATAAATATTTAAGTAGGGCTCTCATACAACAAATGTGTTATTTTGCCCTTTTTTCGTACGGAACTTTTCGTGCGTCTGATTCACACTTGGTTAATAGGCATGATGACAATTTTTTTTACTTTATTTTAAAACTGCCCGAGATATCACAGTTTGAAATTCACACAAATTGGACTCACCCAAAAACGCTCCATACGGCTACTTAGTTATGACATCACGCCTGAGTAGTTTGTATGCAACGCGTAGGAAATTTGTTCGGCAGCTATATTAAATATTGTGTTTATCAAAATGGTTTCTCAGACAAGTTTGATATTAATTTTATTGACTAATTAAAAGTATTATTTATTTTAATAAATTTTATACTTTTTAAATGGACTTGTCCACCCAACTTTGAAGGGTCATAAAACAAATAATACGCAATATATAGAACCGAGAGGTATACAAGCTACTCTAAAAGTTTAATATGTTACGATTTTTATTAGTATTTTGTTATTTTATTCATTAGTCATCATCCCTATTGAATAGGGTATTACACCATTTTTTTGAAAACTGCTTTAAATTAATCCTGAGGTCGTAATAAACCAGCGGAATTTTAATTTTAATTTTATAAAACCATTAAATGCCCTAAAACACGATTTTAATTTTTGATTTTGAAATTTCGCGCGGAAACACTAGCCACCATTTGTTTATGCTCGTGACGTCATTCTGTTAGTAAACAATACGAATGCGAAAAGAGCTGTCATGTTTATTTACTATTGGAGTGACGTCACACCGTAATCCAAAATGGCGAATGACGTTTTGAACATTTGAAAAATAGATTAAAAAATACGATTTTTAAAATTGAATTATAAAATTTATATTGCATTTTTATGAATAAATATCGACGTTTCTCGTTTACTATTTATGAAATCTATCTTAAATATGCATTTTTATACTTTATTTTACATGGTGTAAAATAGCCTATTGTTGTTGTTGGCAGGGTACGAAAGTGCACGAAGCCCGCAAGCTGGTGGCGGAGTCGGGGCTGCGCATCGTGCCGCGCGACGACCTGGACGAGGCGGCGCAGCTCGCCGTGCAGCTCTCCGAGATCGTCACGCTCGCCAAGAAGGCCGGCGTTGAGGTCAAATTCGATATCCCCAAACCGTTCTTAGAAAAGTAAACCAACAGTATTCTCATCACCCACACTCCCCGATCACCATGATATTATTGAAGTAATTTCGAATATCTTGACTATGTTACGCTTTACGTGTGGTAAACGCGACAGTGTTATACAGTAATTATTCGTCTATCATAACTGTCATTTATGTTAAGTTAAAGTGAGTAGCGTATTTTGAAGTTTGTAGTAATTTTATTTTTATAGGTAGGTGCCAAATATTATTTTTTGTCATTTTACCGTGTTCATATTGCACATTCAGTTTTTGTGATGGACATCATGTTTTGAATGTTGTTAAGGCTCTGTACCGATTTTGCC
Organism: Agriphila tristella; assembly: GCA_928269145.1. Classification (NCBI taxonomy): domain Eukaryota; kingdom Metazoa; phylum Arthropoda; class Insecta; order Lepidoptera; family Crambidae; genus Agriphila; species Agriphila tristella. Next base: position 44,472,434 of record OV743429.1, on the reverse strand, counting down.
GCTGGCTGCCGCTCTCTCGCTCGTACATTTCATGTTTTCTCAAGATTTTGTAAATATGAGTGCGTAAATAAAAAATGTGTCTCGGCCATTTTTCGCAATATAAGATTACGGACATTTCAACATATATTTCAGTTTCGAGTTGCTGAATTACAAAAAGTTATCGTATTTGTCAGTTCAAATAACTGTTAGAAACGATAACTTTTTGTACTTTAGCAACAAAAAACTGGAATATATTTTAAAATGTCTGTAATCTTATATTGCGAAATTATCTTGCGAAAAGTGGCCGAGACACATTTTTCAATTGCGCACTCAGATTTAAGAAATCTTGAGAAAACGTGAAATGTGCGAGCGAGAGAGCTGCAGTCAGCGGCAAAATCGTAACGGGCTCTTAAACTGGATATATTAATGTTACCCTCTACCGTAAGTGAACGTTCGCTTGTAACATAGTACGGGTTGTAAAACAACACTAGTGTAAGATATATTCATCCTTTCATTGTAATATTTATTGAATTTACATTGTTAATCTTGTTGTTGTTGAGTAGTTAGTCCAGATATTTAATTATTGGCCCACAGTCAACGAAAAACTTGTGTTGTTTGGATAAATGGAAATTTGGTAAGTTCTATGCCAAAATTTTCATATATTGATACAGGCGTAAATGAGTTAATAGTTATGCGCTTTATTGAATTGTCTAAAATGTACAGACCTGTTCCTGAAATACAAGTAAACGCTATTATATACCAATTAATATGTATGTATCGCTTTTGTCACTATTTATTATACATTTATAGCCGGAGACGTGTATCCAACGCAATAATTAAAATTTTACTTATTGTATGTTATTTTGTAAATAGCGCTTAACAATTCATGTAAGTACTTTTATTTATTGTGTAATTAAACGGAAAGTTAAAGTACAATATATATTAATTACAACACAAAACACATTTTTAGAATAATTTATTTATTGGCTTATGGATCTACCATAATAAAAATTAATTTAGATCTGACTTTTGTTTTATAATGAATACCCTATAGAGCCCAGTCTGCCTAGCATGACTGATTTATTTATATTAGCATTTTATCGACACTCAACTGTCAAATTCCTTTGTCTTTTTGACAGTTAAACGTGATAAAACGATATATCACGCGATATAAATCGGTCATGCTAGGCAGGCTTGTATGGTTAGCCGTTTAAAAAAATAGCATTAGGCACATTATCGCATGAGTAAATGTAGTTATGCTAGTATATACTGTAATATGGTAAGTAAGTAGTCACACAAACAAATATTATATTACCATTCAGTACACCTACTGGCATTCACCAAAATCCCAAATGCATCCCTCCCACATACTTGTACTATTATGTATTGTGTGCCCACGTGTAGGCACTTACAAGGAAACTTAAACAAGAACATAGTGAGGTAGGACTCGCTCCAATAACGGCATATTATGCAATGTTCGCTCAATAGGTCGCATTTCTTCATAAAAAAGGCGGAGGAGCAAAAGGTGATACCGGTGGCGGAGGGCGCGGAGGCGTCTGCTCAAAAGTCAGGAAATAACTTGCTCGATGTGTGGTGAGTGCCTTTAAGATCGGTGTACCTAATGCGTAGACAAAGTCGCGTTTCGCCTAAATGTCATATTTATTAGCTTTATGCCTAGGACGCGTGTCAGTCTATTTAGTAGATTGCCTAAATATTCGTCAGCCTATGTCGCGTTTTGCCTAAATGCCATATTTTTGAAAAGATCTAAAATATGCAAACTTTTTTAATCATGGTAATGATAAATCATAGAGGAAGGTTAAGTTTAATTTTCAATATTAAAAAAAAACCAATTAGAAAGATTTTTTCCTTTCAGTCCACAATGTCAAATTCCCAAAATGTCAAGCGGTTTCAAAATGTCAAGTTCCCAAAACGTTACATTCGCAAAATGTCAAGTTCCCGAAATGTCAAGTTCTCTAAATGTCAAGTTCCTGAAATGTCAAGTTTCCTGTTATAATAGGGGAACAAATGATGATGAATAAGGTATTTGACTGATTATTGTACAACACAATATGTTTTGTAAATGACCATCTGTAGTCCAAAATAATTAAAAATCAAAGACGAAATAGAATCAAAGTGTTCTATGGCGAGGCTATGGCGCTACTAGCATATGACGTCACTGGCTGGTCGCGCTCTCCTTGTCTAATTAGAAAGTTTGATGCTCTATATCGCTGAAAATATGCAAGATATTTGAAAATTAAATACTTATGCTGTGTTGCTAATATTTCAGTAAACATTTAAAGTCAATAAAAAATCAGTCAAATACCTTATTCATCATCATTTGCTCCCCTATTATAACAGGGATCTTGACATTTCGGGAATTTGACATTTCGGGAACTTGACATTATGGGAACTTGACATTTTGGGAATTTGACATTGTGGACTGAAAGGGTTTTACGTGCCGGACTACAGCTGGGCCACAAAAAAAAAGTTGGAAATCTGACTTTTTGACTATGCCATGATGAAGTCGATAATTTGTCGGAATTTGTCGCCGAAAACCAGAATTTGTCGGGCTTCTGTTTAGGAGATACGTGTGGCTCAGCTGTAGAGACGTCTCTACAGCTGGGCCACACAGATCTCGAAAACGGAAGGTCGTAGCGAAAATCTGATTACTCGTATGTGTAGCCGGTAGTTTGTCGGATTTTGTCACCAAGAACCAGATTTTGTCGATCTTGCGTTTAGGAGATATGTGAGAATACGCTGTGGAGACTTTTCTACCTGGATCTTGAGAAAGGAAGGTCATAGCGAAAATCTGATAACTCGAGTGTGTAGCCGTTAGTTTGTCGGAATTTGTCACCAAGAATCAGATTTTGTCGATCTTGCGTTTAGGAGATATGTGAGGATACGCTTACGACCTTTCGTTCTCGAGATCCAGGTAAAAAGGTCTCCACAGCGCATCCTCACATATCTCCTAAACGCAAGATCGACAAAATCTGGTTCTTGGTGACAAAATCCGACAAACTACCGGCTACACATACGAGTAATCAGATTTTCGCTACGACCTTCCGTTTTCGAGATCTGTGTGGCCCAGCTGTAGAGACGTCTCTACAGCTGAGCCACACGTATCTCCTAAACGCAAGACCGACAAACTCTGGTTTTTGGCGACAAAATCCGACAAATTACCGGCTACACATACGAGTAATCAGATTTTCGCTACGACCTTCCGTTTTCGAGATCTGTGTGGCCCAGCTGTAGAGACGTCTCTACAGCTGAGCCACACGACACGTATCTCCTAAACGCAAGCCCGACAAATTCTGGTTTTTGGCGACAAATTCCGACAAATTATCGACTTCATCATGGCATAGTCAAAAAGTCAGATTTCCAACTTTTTTTTTTGTGGTCCAGCTGTAGTCCGGCACGTAAGGGTTTTTTTTTCTGTTTTAAAGGACCCTCTATATATTGTTGAACTATAATTCAGTATGTCTATGAATCTCTTTGCTTTCCCCTCTTCTAACCTATATCGCAGTAGGTCTAACTTTGTCTACTTCGCACTATGATTAGTCATCATAACGCGATTTAGTCCCTCTATGCATTAGGTACACCGATTTGAAAGGAAATTTGCTGTTTCATACATTTTTATATTTTCGTTATTAATTTTTGTTCATACAAACAGCTGGTTTTTTCTTCGCGATTTCAGTGTTGGTCCTACCTAAAGTAAAAGTTGTTCAGTTTGATATTCTATCTGCCGAATATGGGTCGGCATTAGGTGTTTCTTGTAACACGTATATTCGTTTTGTCAAATATTAGTCAGTTTTTTTATTAGAGAAAAAAATTACAGCTTTATGTCAATTTTAAAATTGTTTTGATCATTTTTTATTACGTTTAATGTGTTTTTTATGATGTAGTCATATAAAAATAATTTGAAAACGAACGAAATGTACAATCACAAAACTAAAAAACGTCATTTTTGTCTTTCTAATAAAAAACTGACGTTCAATAAGAAAAAGAGAGAAGCATTTCAATTTGATAAGCAAAAAAATTTTTTTATACAGTACTAAATAATATACCGCTGAGCTACCGAGTCACCGGTCAGAGCATTGGACCGGACATCGAAGGTCGCAGGTTCGATTCCCATACGAGAATTGATCTGGTACGAGTCGTATTTTTTCTAGAATATTATTTAGTATTGTATAAAAATAGCATTGTGAATACAAAAAGAAAAAATACCTCCCTTTTTTATAACTACGATATAGTGTTTGTTTCTTAAAGTGTTTGTTTTTTTTATATTGTAGAACGCCTTGCAGAATGAAGTTGAGAGGTGAATGGATTCGGGTATCAAAATTATCCAGAGGAAGTTTGTAAACCACAGCATTTTGTCTTGATTTTCAAATATGGTATGCTTTCTAAATATACCTAAAACTTGGTCTACACCGAGTGAGCAGCCTCGCGTGGCAGACCTCGTCCTGCCTCCTTGGTGTGACTTGCCTCAGGTTCAGGCGCGGTAGGTCTCGAGCGAGCGCGCGAGGCATGTCTGCACCGAGCGAGCAACCCGCGAGGCAGGACGTTTTTTGCGTGCTGCGCGCGGCGGGCCTCGGGCGAAGCTGCTCGCTCTGTGTGGAGTGGACCCAGTTAGTTAAAATACAATTCACGTATTAACTATTTTATTTTCATCTCTGTCGTCCTTATTTCCACATAGTTTCACTGGATGCGGCACACTCAAGCTTAAGAGAAGCGTTTCGTGAGACATTCGGGAGCGGATATCTCGAAAACTATACAAGATATCGAAAAACCTAATAGTTAAAGAGCTATTGAAAATTACTGCAAGAGTTATCTCAAGGTCCTTCTCTCAATATGATAGTGTTTAGGGTGTACATGCGTCAGCACCTACTCCCAGCACCAGGAAGTGGAACACCTGGCGTCAGCGCGCTTCCAAACATGTAGCATTTCGAAGGGCTCTACAAGAGTTATTTCAAGGTTCAAATTTGGCAATACGGTAGAGAATAGCACAAAAAAAAATAAGACGGCAGTCAGATCGCAGTGTCATGGAACATGGCGAGTCAGCACGCCTCGTAAGTTGTATGAATTTCGAGGTCTGTACAAGAGTTATCTCAAGGCTGAAAATTTGTATACTGCTTAATTATAATGCATAATTTATGAAAATAACAGTCAGACCACAGTGTCATGGAACAGGCAGTCAGCAGTCGCTCAAAGGGTGGAGTCCAAATAAGCTGTTTGGAGCTACAACGTGTTACGAAACAGGATTACACAGTTGAAACTTGGTAAGTAGATGTATTCTGTAAACAAATCTATAGTGTATAGTGAATACCACTAACATTTTACGTTTTCAAAAATAACTTTGTTTTTCATAGTGTTTGTATGAATGACAAAGTTATATTTGCGGTTTTGGAAAATGTGCTATATCTCTGAAACTGCTTGCTATATCTCGTTCAAACCAATTTTCATTTAAAGTGTTTTTTAAGATCTACAGCATGGATTTTTTTTAAATTTTTCACTTTCTTATTTTGAAAGTTCGAGGGGGGGAAAACACATTTTACCATTTTGGAAGTGTATACCATTCAAACGCTTGACTTGGAGCAAAAATTGTTTTAGGAACCTTAATGTCATTTTTAAAGAGCTATCTAAAGGGTTTGAAGAAAAATTTTTTTTTCAGTTTCAGTTCCATGTATGAGGAACCCCCCTTAATTTTTTTATTTTTTGTGTAAAAATCGTAGAGTGGTTTACAGAATACATCTACTTACCAAGTTTCAACTGTGTAATCCTGTTTCGTAACACGTTGTAGCTCCAAACAGCTTATTTGGACTCCACCCTTTGAGCGACTGCTGACTGCCTATGTTCCATGACACTGTGGTCTGACTGTTATTTTCATAAATTATGCATAATAATTAAGCAGTATACAAATTTTCAGCCTTGAGATAACTCTTGTACCGACTTCGAAATTCATACAACTTACGAGGCGTGCTGACTCGGCATGTTCCATGACACTGCGGTCTGACTGCCGTCTTATTTTTTTTGTGCTATTCTCTACCATATTGCCAAATTTGAACCTGTTTGGAAGCGTGCTGACGCCAGGTGTTCCACTTCCTGGCGCTGGGAGCAGGTGCCGAGTGCTGACGCATGTACACCCTAAACACTCTATCATATTGAGAGAAGGACCTTGAGATAACTCTTGCAGTAATTTTTAATAGCTCTCTAACTATAACTGAATAAAACTTGTAGCAAATTTAATCAGCTGCTATTTTGTGAAAAGTTTCATGTAGCTAGAACGCATAGTTTCCGAGATATATGTGAAAAACCGAAAAATGGAACTTCACTCCCCGCCCCGGCATATGGGCTACGGACGGGGACTTTTGATATGTTCACCTCCTAACTAGTCCAAACAAAGTTACGAAGCCGAAAATTGTGTTCCAATCATTTCCCTCTACACCTTTTCGTTTACTGGGCTAATGGGTGAAATAAGGGTGTTTCTCGTGATTGATCGTACTAGCGGTAGTCCCTCAGTTTTAAATTGATATTGAGACTGAAGAACTAATGTACCATTTATTTTGCAGTGTGCCTGTAAACGGAAGAGGATACTTTTGTAGCTGTTGTATTTTTATCTTGTTCGAAAATTTCAACTTGGTAAGATTTTGTAATCTATTTTGAAAGACATTGTGATCGCATAAATCATTTTAATAAAACTGTACATGATTATACATTTTGTTTGTCTTTGTTACTATATAGACTTAATGGAAATAGTATAATAATATAATTTTTAATTGGACATGTTTCATTAAGAAAATATGAATGAAAACAATGCCTATATGTCTAACATGGAATTAACGTGTAACAAAATATTACTAGATTGTTCAAATCAACAATTGCACAGAGACAGCATGAGTAGTGTGACAAGAATAAGACATTACAATTATGTTAATATTATTATTATGTACACTATACAACTTCCTTGCTGGGTGTTGATATTCCTAAAGCTTCTTCGTATCCAAGTTTAGTTTCATGTTTATCTGAAACAATTATTTTAGCATAAGCATAAAACCAATAAAACTGAGACTTCTACTCAAGATGAATATTTGAAAGTGAACAAATACAGCAAAAATTAATGAGTCTCAAAAGCAGGACAGCTAGTACGCTACGGGACGGGTCCTATTGAATAAACGTGACAATTTGTCACCTGTCGTGACATTTTTATTTAAAATATAACAAATTTACTCGCTACACTACGAAAAAATGAAAATAATAGTTTTTGAAAATTATTATCGAAGTTAACTCCATATTTATGTGATCATGGTACTGTGGAGACGTAAATATATTAAAAATATATAAAATAAAACTAAAAATGGCACAACTGGTAGTGTGGGAATAGCAGTTCCCCAAAGTACTAACTACCGGCATGTTTCACTGGGATTGATTTCGTAGCGGGATGCCTATTATCGCACTTAGCCGATCTTTTAAAACTTTGGTCCCTTTAGCACAACTGATATTTGCTGAAGGGAATACCAATTCCCCAAGGCAGTGTCACGCGGTTGTGCTACGGGTAAGAAAGGCAAAAAGTTACCTAACTATTGGAAAATATAATACAATAATATATAATACCAGATATTCAGAAATTATTATTCAGAAATACCATAGCAGCTTATCTATACATATAATAAAACAGAAGATCCTAAATGTTTGTGCGTAAATAACTCAAAAACCACTAAACAGATTTTGATGGGATTTTCACAGTTTGGTAGCATAGGGTCTAACTTCAAACCTAGGCTATGTTTCATCTAATTCGGGTGGGAAGAACCTAAGAAACAGCTTGAACTCTCCGTAGTACTCGATTTCTTCCACTAAGGAGATCATTTAAACTGGTCGCCTTATTGTTAAATCGCGGGCAAAAGGGATACCTACCTGGGGATGTTTCTATTGTCTTCGCCACGCTAAAGAAATTTCTCTACGTGTCCACGCGGACGATTTCGCGGGCGGAGGCTATCCAGAATAAAAGTACCGTTCTCGAGGGATAGCAAAAAAACTTTCCACGCAGACGAAGTCGCGGGCGGCCGCTAGTTTATAATAAAGAAAAAACACTACCTTTCTTAGAAGACTTCTTCTTTTTAGATTCCTTGTCTTTGACCTCCTTCTTTGACTTCTTGAGTTTATCAGTCTTATTAGTTTTCATGTGGTTATTGTCCGGCGGCTCTTCGACCGCACTCTTGGGCGCGGGCTCACTTTCCGCCGGCCCGATACCGTCTATAAGCAGATTATCTAGACCTACATTATTCTTATCCGATTCTGACAATAATAAATTTACATCTTTATTATGCTTAGATTTCTTCTCCTTCTTTTTCTTAAAGGTTTTCTCAGTTGAGTTTTTCTCAGAACTTTTATTCTTTTTGGACGCTTTGGGCTTTTTGATGAGATGGCCACTTTCTTGAGACGGATATTGGTGAATTCTTGTAGTGAGCAATTCTTCTTCTCGTAATGGTCTGAAAAATAGTTTAGATAATATAAAGGCAAGAAAGGAATAAAGCAGTCTCAGAGAGTAACCGCAAAATTGCTCATTAGAATACAGTACCCACGGCAGCAGTCGACTGTGTCTATCTGAGCAACAAATTAAGCTAACCACTGACGAGACGTGCATTTGGCAAAAAAAACTTATCATCTAAGGCATTGACTGTACTTCCATTTGAGACCGCATTGAACGGTTCGGTAAGAGTATCGTCCGTGATATCGAATCAATATGCATCGGCGGTATGTACTCGTCGGTTTTACACCGAGTCTGTAAAATCACGGACCGTGGGAAGAGCCCGGTGGACGTACGTCTGTGCTCGTCGATAAATTCACGCACCGTCTGCAGAATCGCAGACTATGGGAAGCCGCCTTAAAAGGGCGTTATTATAGGGGATACGTGTATTGTTATGGTTTTATTGACCATCAGCCATTTATGATGTCCCCACTGCTGGGGCACAGGCCTTCCTTATGGGTGGATAAGGGGGTTGGGCCATAACCCACCACGCGGGTCTAATGCGGATTGGTGGGTGTTAACGACTGCAAATGCACCCGGGACCAACAGCTTAACGTTATTTCCGAAGTACGGAGAGCTCGAGATAATTAATTTTTGGGCACCCATCCCGTAACCGACCCTTGTGAAACTCGCTTAACCTCCGCAAACGCTGGGCCAGGCGTTAAACCAATGTGTCATCGAGCTCCTCATGGTTGCTGGTTTTATTAGTGCGATCTAAACTTTATGGCGGCTGTGAAGTTAGTCGTTACGGGCAGAGGCAGCGTGGCCTGCAATCTCGCTTCTAGCACACCCGGGCACTCCATACAAGCGTCGCATTTCAACTCCTATTACACAGACGCTACACAGTAACGTTTTTGCACATGCGCTACTGTGTGCGTGCTATTGAATGAGCCTACGGACTGGCCTACGGATGGGCGCCGGTGGGGTGAGGTATCGATTGTGGGGCGGGGCGAAGAGTTTCCTTTCTGTACGGTAGTACTTATATATATTCTGTGCCTCTAGGCTATTATTATTATTATTTATTTATTAGTATTTATGTATACTATGTTAGTATTTATGTTTAGAAATTATTATTATGTTTTTGCCATGCCACTCGAGTCAAGTCTCCTCGCAATCATGTTCAGGATGCTGTTAGGGCTCCCCCGCACCCTGCGCACCAGGGAAGCACATCTTTTGCGCATAGTTGCGTAGAAACAATCGATGCTGGCCTCTGCGAACATCCCACATGCACTGCAGGAGCGACGCAACTTCAAAAGCATCCTGAGCGCATTATTACATTGGGCTCGGAGGGCGTGATAAGCGCTTTGTGTGTAGTTGGACCACAGGCTGCACGTGTAAAAGGATGTACAAAGCTCGAAACAATGTAATTAACCGACTTCCAAAAAGGAGGAGGTTCTCTGTTCGGCTGTATGTATGTTTTTTTTTATTTTTTTTTATGTATGTCCACCGATTATTCGAAGACGGCTGAACTGATTGAAATAATTCAAACGTTATTAGATCAGGGGGGTGATTTTGTAATTTTGTTGCAATCAACTCTGACAGAAATCGCAGTTACATTGCTGCTTTAGTTAGAACCAATGTGACAACTATCTTAACTAAAGCAGCAATACAACTGCGCTTTTAATCGATTTCAATCGAGAATTGTTAGCAACAGCTTTACGTAATCAAGGTACAGGTTTGTTCCCAAGTTGGTCCCATTTTTTGAAATTTTGAAATTGGTTCAGAATTTTTCAGGAAAACTTGAAAATACTGTCGTTTTCGTTACCATTTTATGAATTTATACGGATGATCGACCATATCTTCTTTGTTTATGTACCGATTTAGATGATTCTTTTTTTGTTTGAAAGAGGACACTTTAGTGATGATATCATTTTGATTTCATTGTTATTGGACCTTGGATTTTAAAGATACACAAGGGAACTCTTCAAAATCAAATAGAAACTGTGTAGTGATTGAAATATTGCTAGGATTATGACAATCTTAAACAAATTAGGTATCTAACTATGGTCAAGGACGTTTTGGACTAGACTTGAACTGTGAAGGAACAACGGAACTCCTTAAAAACAAACAGCACGAACAGTGGAAATTGAGTTTTTAGTGGTAAGTATTACACCACGCAAAAGTGTGAAATATAAAAAAAAATACATAACATCATCGCTTACATTTACATAATATACATACTTTGGGTAAAAGGTAAAACTACCTAATACAGAAGGTACTTACACTGAAAAGAAAAAAATAAAAAATTGTTTAAAAACAAAAAAACCGACTTCAAAAAACCTGAAAATAAAAACAAAATTAGCTTCAAAATTAAATACCCCTAAAAAGCAAGAAATAATTTTCAAATCATTAGATACGCATATCATTGTAATAAAACACGTATAATGAAGTCGGGTGGGGCTGGAGAACAACTTCTTTTTTTATTCTAGAAGCCCCACCCGACTTCATTATACATGTTTAATTACAATGATATGCGTATCTAATGATTTGAAAATTATTTCTTGCTTTTTAGGGGTATTTAATTTTGAAGCTAATTTTGTTTTAATTTTCAGGTTTTTTGAAGTCGGTTTTTTTGTTTTTAAAAAATTTTTTTAACTTTACGTTTACTTTATTATAGTGTAACGCGGCGCAGTACTCACAGGTCGAGGTCGAGGTCGAGCGCGCGGTGCGGGTCGTGGGGCGGCGGCGGCGGCTCGTCGTCGGAGGCCGCCGCGCCCTCGGGCAGCTCGCCGCCCGCCGCCACCGCCGGCCGCGGCGCCGGCTCCAAGCCCTCTGACAACGCAATCGAGTTTATATTAACGTATCAGCTGCAACACGACTACTGCTGTGTCCGAGCAGGCGCGCCGCACGCGGGCGGCACGTCCAGGAAGGCGGCAAATCGAGCGATCCAAAAAGATCACATAATATTCAATTCAAAGTCATTGTCATAATACCCACTCCACTTGATTTTAACTCTTCTTCGCAGCTCGCGAGCCGCATACGACACTTTCGCCCGATTGCACTAAACTTAAGGGCCCTATCACATTTTTTCGACGAAATTTCGATTTTGACGGATTTTAGCGATACAACCTAGAGAAACCTTTGGGTCTACTAAATACATTTATATGTGTCCGCGACAAAAAGTAATATGTTGATTCACTGGAAAGTTAAAGGGTTAGAAAGGAAAATTAAAGTTGGTGAACGATTTCTTAGAGTCAACTTTGAACATACACAGAAAGACAAATAAGTACAAACAACAAATAAAAGTATGAAATTTGATTTTATTATGAAGTAAAGATTATTATGATATAATTTTTACGTAATAATAATAATGTATCTAGGAGAAATCCACAGTTTATTCTGAGCTTTTTTAGTAGTTTTATGGTTTTTGATTGGATTTTTTTTTCACATATTCTATACATAATTTCAAAATTCCGAGGCCGCTATGAACTATTCCACTATATAAGAGATAACATTATTTTTTTTTTATTTCAATTGTTTAGCACAGTTGTTCAATCCATGAGCTCAAAAAAGTGCCTTCGCGCATTTTATGAAAATCGTTCTCTGCAATTTCGGGTTTAATTATAAAGTTAGGCAAATTTTCAAAAAAGCGAGGCCGCTATGAACTATTCCAATAGCTATTCTGCACCATTCAATAAGTCAAAAGTGTTAATGTGTTTTTGTTTCTGAGATCGATAACGCCAAAATTGGCCATTTTACGCAAAAATCACAGTCGAAATGTAATATGCCTCTTAAGGATCGCCTAAGTCTTTTCCTAACTACAACACGACCAAATTAAAACGGTGTCATAAACTTAGCCGTCATGTAGCTGTCATTCGCTTAGTTATCTTGGTCGAATTGTAGATAAGAAAAGACTTAGGCGATTCTTAAGTTTAGTGGTTTTGCACCTTTGACTCCTTCTGTGCGGTTCTACCAAGAGTGACTCGAGTTATTTTTCGAATGCAAGCTTGCCGCTTCTCATCGAATTATGGCATACAGAGAGGAAAGGGATAGACCGAAATCCCCCCGGATTTCATTCGAGACCGAATTCATTCGCTTGGACAAAATTATTGTACCATCATTGATTGTAATGATTTTGTCCAAACATCATCGCTGCACGGCCTGGAGCGTGCGGCGCGCCGCGACTAGACTTATCTGCACAAAAAGTGAGTAAGTATAAAGGCATCTTTCAAGAAACTACCCACTTGTGTAATTTTTAAAAACTAAGCGCGGGGCAAAGTCTCGCGCCGCGACTAGACTTCTACACAAGCAATAAGTATAAAGGCATATTACAAGAAAGTACAATAACTAAGCGCGGGGAAGAGTTAAGATTAAATTTTAATCTCTTTTAAGATCTTTCCTTTCTGACAAGCTCAGCATAAGTGGTCGTAGTTTCAGGGGTGGCATAATAAGTATTGCACGCGGGCAGTCAGACAGCTAGCGGCGGGCCTGTATCTAAGCATACAAGCACATAAAAATAAACTACATTTGTCTGCCTGTAACCTTAAAATAATCACATACGGCCGCTACGTATAAAGGCTGACCATTAATTCTTTTAAGTAAAAAAAAATGATTTTAAAACAGTTGAATTCAAACAAATACACTGAATAATACAATCGATAATTTTGCGCAATATTGGCGTAAATGACTTATTCCACTTTGCCCCACCAAACATCCCCACTGTTGACAAGAATCAAAAGCGTTCTACTCAAAGCCCTGCATGCAGAGTCGATATTGGGCCCTGCTTGCAGGGCTTTGAGTAGCCCGCTAAAAAGTGAAAATATAGAAGTAATCCATCGACTGTAATTTCTCAGACGAGTATCCCGCCATCTTGACATTCACGAATATGTCGTTATCTGTCCTAAAAGCGAACAAGGGCAACAGTGGGGACGCTTGGTGGGGCAAAGTGGAATAATCCGCATAAATGAATGCGATGGAGTGTAGTCATACAACCGTATTTCCGTTCGTACGATCGAAGTATAGTGAGCACCGCAACGCTTTCCTTGGAGCGTCTCGTTTCGCTCGACATGTTTGTATGAATATTAAATACTGGTTCTTATTTATAATGAGTCACTGAATTACTAAGTTTTTTAATTTTACCTTCACTTTCAGTTTCGCTGCTGTGGACGGCCTTTTTACTCTTTCTTTTCTTAGAACTTCTCTTCTCTTTCTTCGTTTTCTTTGAACTTTCTCTTGATATTAAGTACTTGTCAGATCTCTTAGCTGAAAGAAAATAATAAAAATAAGTATTTTGTGTAATTAAACGCTCTTTTTAAAACTTTTGAGATAAAGGTATGTCCTTATTAATATCTGTGGATTCTGTTCATATCATAAAAATAATATACATTGGTGGCCAGATAATGAGTCGATTTATACACAAACAAGGTAACTTGAAGCCTTGGTTCTTCGCCAAGGATTGACCTAGCTGTGATATGATCATGGCCATTCAGGGAGTGAATGGAGGAGATTCAGATCGCTATAACACCCAACTGATCTGATCAACATTGAGATAAAAGGATCAGAGTTTTCAATTTCAGGATTTTCCCTACATTTTATGCTGATTTCGCGGTTTTTTAAATATACGTGGTAGGTCCCATAATGAATTGGCCTAACTGGGTTGTGGTACTAGAAATGAAATAAAACCCGCATTACTTTTCAATATAGTCTTCTATAATTACAACACTAAGAAAACAAAATTAAGATCGCTGAACCAACATTTCATTACCTTTAAAAAAGTAGTCCGAATTTTTGCCTTCAAAGTGGCCTGAAACGGCCGATTGCAATTTTTCATCATTTTCAAATTTTCTTCCCCGTGGGTCTTTCTTCCAATTCGGACATAAGAAGTCTTTAGAGTGCTATAGGAAGAGGAAAACTCGCCATACACGCCATCCAAACGCTGTTTGATCGTAGCGGGCGAATGGCCTTCCTTATAAAGGAATTGAAACACTCCGGTACCCGATTTTCGACAATTTCAGAAAACTATCTACACGTCCTCTTAAATTGGCTGCCCCGTTCAAACTATCAATTGCAGGTTGATACAAGTTTCACAGCAGATTATTAAAGAGTCAAAGTTTCGTATACCGCAGTCTAAAATTATTGAACATGTTTAGAAATATATCAGGCCAGGGTACTTATTGTCTAATTTCAAAATCTATCGCAATCGCTTTCAAGATGTGATACATTGATGGTTCTTTTTTGCACAAATAAAAACTTACCAAAGGAATGCAGCAATGTGTCACATCCATCTGTCAAATGAAAGCGATTGCGATAGATTTTCGAAATTAAACAATAAGCTCCCAGGTCATTATGGGACCGCCTGGTATCTTTATATCTCTTAAAATATTGATCAGATCAGTTCGGTGTGTATAGCGATCTGAATCTCCTCCATTGAATCCCTTGATCGCCATCATCAGATCACAGCTAGGTCAATTCTTAGCGGAGAACCAAGGCTTCAGTTACCTCGTTTGTATGAAAATCGACTGGTGCGTGCTTTCCACTTGATACACCCATTTTAACCCTTTGGGGTGTCAATGGAAATTCACTATTACACTTGAACCCCCTTGGGTGTCCACGAATACTTGTTGTTGTTATAACTGGACCCCTCAAACTTAACCTCTAGATTTAGTGTCTAATGGAGAATGTCACTGGGTCTGTTAAATCACTTGAAACTTTATGACCATGTAGCTAAATATCTAGCAATACACATGTTTTAGTTTCATTTAAATCAAGCGAGTAGTTTCGAAGTTATAAGGGTTTGAAGGTAATGCCAAGCGCGCTTAAATATGTGCTTTATTACGCAAGACGTAAGGTTCACCTGTATGTCCAATGACGTCATTCTACAACACAAAATAACAGTGTTCTAGCACAGAATAAATAATAGTACAAGTACAGAAGATGCACTCCACTGAACCATTTAAATAAATAGCAACTCTAATTTCAACATGATAAAGTTGAATTCAGCTTGTACGGCGCTAATTACAAACGGCTATATTCACCTAGACGCTGCATCTCTTTCTATCGCATATATCCTATCTTTTCGGACCTACGTTAGGGTTGCAGCTTGCGGCAATGAAAGTGCGGGAATCGTAAGACCCCGTGAAAACGCGCTACAGATATTCCGAGGACGCGACGGACAACCCTGCCGATTTTGTCCACGCAGAGGACGCCGAGCGCTAGGTGCTTTTCTCATACCTACGCGCGGAGTGATAGAGCCCTGGTTCTAGGCCATATAACTTTTGTGTTTTAAGAGATATCGCGAAAATTTCTTCACAGTTGTGCATGTGGTCCTATACGATATTAGATAAGTCCCAGTGGCGAAGGGTCCATACAAGCCAATTCCTATCGGTTTACCTTTTAGAAATCCCACTCTACGGATCCACTATACAGATCATAACATTCTTGTAGACCGGCTTACCTTCGCCATAATTTCACCCCTCGCCACTGTCGTCACTAAATAAAAATCGCTGCTATTCTTAATTATCTGGTCACCAGTATACGTACTGTGTATTTGCAGCGGCACTTCTAGCGCGAGCTCTGCGACCGGAATGTCATCTTGTTGGTACGAGCGCGGCGAGTCGTCCTTCAGGTAGTGCGGGTTGTTAGCCTGCTCCTGCCGACGCGCCTCTCGCAGCTAAAGAATAATATACAGTCAATTTAAACAAACTTATGATATTGTAAATAAAACACTTTTTTACCATCGCCACTCTAAAAAGTGCGTTTAATTCAACGATAAGAGTGAATAATAAGCGATTTTATTCACCGAGTGAATAAAAATCATTTGAATTTGGAACAAGCACGCATCATGAATTAGTACAAAAAAGTACCAATACCTACTGGCTGCTATGGAGCTATTCCATAGAGCCATAGATAAAATTAAAGAAAAAAATATCCCGCCAAAATTAATTAGGTTCTTTTTAGTGTCTTATCTTTGGGTTCTTTTCTATCGATTAGAGATTAGAGGGAGATGAATGTTCAGTCTTGCGTCAGTCCATTCCATCAGTCTGGTACGATATTCAGTGTGCAAAAATTCAAAGTCTATACAGACTGATGAAATGGACTGATGCCAGACTGATCATGTAATCTCTCTCTTGGCATGGTTGTTTTATGTCATTGGAAAACTTCTAATTTCACGCATGGGTCGCATGGGTTGGTCATGGGATGGGTGACCAAAAATGTATCATCTCGAGCTCCTCCGTTTTAAATGCTCTAAGCCTCCGTGCCTCGGAAAGCACGTTAAGCCGTTGGTCCCGACTCCATTTGCAGTCGTTAACACCCATCAATCCGCATTGGACCCGCGCGGTGGGTTATGGCCCATCCTCCCACCCATAAGGAAGGCCTGTGCCCCAGCAGTGGGGACATTAAAAATAGCTGATGGTCAACCATAAATACTATAAGTAAGTACTGCTAGGTATTTGTTTTCTCGCAGTCAATGGTAAAAAGTAGAGTACACAACTCGTGAAAAAAAAATTTCATCTCGGTCCTTTGTATCCCTCGCTTCGCTCAGGATTCTACTTTTGAATCCCTCGCTACGCTCGGGATTCAACTCTAGAATCCTTCGCTACTCTCGGCATCCAAATAAGTCCCTCGAACTAAATTTCCTTTTTATTCACTTGTTGTATAATCTACTATTTTACCATCGCCACTCTAAAAAGTGCGTTTAATTCAACGATAAGAGTGAATAATAAGCGATTTTATTCACCGAGTGAATAAAAATAATTTGAATTTGGAACAAGCGCGCATCATGAATTAGTACAAAAAAGTTCCTATACCTATGGCTGCTATGGAGCTATTCCATAGAGCCATAGCACAATAAAATTAAACGAAAAAAAAATATCCCGCCATATTTAATTAGGTTCTTTTTAGTGTCAATTTAATTAGGTTCTTTTTAGTGTCTTATCTTTAGGTTCTTTTCCATCTATTAGAGGGAGATTGAATGTTCAGTCTATTCCATCAGTCTGGTACGATATTCAGTCTGAAAAAGTTCAAAGTCTATACAGACTGATGAAATGGACTGATCCCAGACTGATCATGTAATCTTTATCTTAGCGTGGTTGTTTTATGTCATAGGAAAACTTCTAATTTCACGCATGGGTCGGTCATGGGATGGGTGACCAAAAATGTATTATCTCGAGCTCCTCCGTGCCTCGGAAGGCACGTTAAGCCGTTGGTCCCGGCTGCATTTGCAGTCGTTAACACCCATCAATCCGCATTGGGCCCGCGCGATGGGTTATGGCCCATCCTCCCACCCATAAGGAAGGCCTGTGCCTCAGCAGTGGGGACATTAAAAATGGCTGATGGTCAACTATAAATACTAAGTATAAAGTATAGATACTGCTAGGTATTTGTTTTCTCGCAGTCAATGGTAAAAAGTAGAGTACACAACTCGTGAAAAAAAAATTTCATCTCGGTCCTTTGTATCCCTCGCTTTGCTCAGGATTCTACTTTTGAATCCCTCGCGAATCCTTCGCTACTCTCGGGATCCAACTTAGTCCCTCGAACTAAATTCTCTTTTTATTCACTTGTTGTATAATCTACTATTTACGGATTAGAGCGCGTGAATCAATATGCGTGTTGTAGTTTATGAAACTGACACATAAAGAGGGGTATTAAAAAGGCGAGGTTTTTAATAGTATCACACGAGTGTTTTAATACCTAGTTATGTGCAGTTTCATACACTACTTTATCTACACTCATACATTTGGGATTGAACCTATTAAATAAAAGATCAACGTTAGAAAAGAAAGAGAGACTTTGTTTGTATTAGCTGTACGTTATAGTGTTAATTCAATTTTAAAATCGATGTTATTGTACAATATTTTATTATATATCACGGGTGGCAACCCGAAATTGGTTCCTAGCTAGGATGCTAAATCGGCGTATGTAATCGAGGCTTAATCATGGAAAGTATGTGGAAAAATATCGTTGTTTTTTTTTAATATCACGGCACTGCCTTATTTTTGGATTTGCCCTGTATCGTAATGAGAAAAAAAGTTATTTTATGATGCAGTTGACTGCATCGTAATGAGTTTTTTTTTTTAATTTTACCTATCCACGAAAATAAAGTACGTATTTATATTACATTTTTTGAATTCATATTTGGAACATTACGTTGTGAGTGTAGATAAAGTATTTTTCACCTCTCCAGCACGAAAAGGGTGCTTTTGGCGCGTAAAAATTAGCAGCAAAATCGATTTTTGCTGCGAGCGTGAGACAAAGTGATTTTTTTTAATTTCTAACACCACTTTTAAAATAATAAAGGAAAAACAAATAAAGTGACAAGGATGACACTTGTAAAATTGATATGTGAGAAAAGGATAGATAGAGTGCTTTATGGTGTCATACACGGATTATAAAGTAAAAAAATAAAATACACGGATTATACGGAGGAGTTTTAAATAAGGATTGTTAAAAAAGAAGGTTGATAATTCGAAATAAAGAGTATGAAGGTAATGAGGTCACATGTATGAAACAAATATGAAATAAGAAAAATTAATGAAATTTACTAACAAATTATATGTTTTATGATTATAAATAAATAAATAAGACGGAATATTAATGAATAAGAGAAAAACACAACGTAATGCAATCAAAACGACGGGAATTACTGACTCTATGAATAAAATTTTTCAGCATAGGTTTGATTGAATTATTTTTGTGATAAATTACAAAAATGAATGTGTCCAACGATCAAGATAGTTTCCTAACTCCAAAAGAGTTAAGTGAACAAGTTTCTAATGCTGAATTAAGTTTTTTTACCAGGAAAGTCAAGTGAAAATTTTCTCGCTGGTCGAGGTGAAAAGTTGTATGTTTTACACGAGACCAAAATGTTGTTCTGCCTCGTGTCTTTAAATCACTCACTGTGCTCAGTAGTCTATATTAGAATCACTCGCTACGCTCGTGATTTAAAGTGGCCACTCGCAGCACAATTTGATTTTGGTCACTTGTATAACAAATAACTATTAATTCTAATGTGGTTAATTCATCCAAGATTCTAATGAACTGTACGCGCCGAAGTCTTTGAAGTGTATAACTAATTATAATATCACACTTTAGTATTTACCTAACAAAAATCAACATTTATTATTAAATAGTAAATAAAACAAGTCTTTTATAGATCGTATTAATTTACTTTTATGCTACTGCTCCTACTGCCTGCGTTAACGTTAGCGTTAATGGTAGTGTCCAACTACGCTTGCCAAGGCGTTAAGTAAATTTAGTACTGTCGTTTGTAAATTAACAAGTTAAAGTCTTGACCACATCTGCGTAACGCCTAGATTAAAGTGTTAGGCTACGCGTTAAGATGCAGGCGGAGCCGTAGCAGTAATGAAACAACTGATTCATATTTCTTATACATCAACGAACTAAGATCTAAGGAAGCCTAACTCCTAACAATTATTGCATAAAAAAATTGCACCTTCACATATTCTGTAACACAAAAGGTCGCAAACTCAACAATGAACTAGTAAAAACATACCTTATTACAATGCACGCATAATCGGCATTAGATTGTATTCTAACGCATATGACGTTTTCTATTGGCTGGGGTTTGAACGCAGATCAAACATGATTGGATATTTGACTCGCCTCGTGTCACTTATTGGGCCGTTGTCGTGCCTTTGTCATTGAGGCGAGGACGGTGTAACTTAGAATGCAGTCAGTACACCTAACCTACTACGGCGCGCTGGGCGGCATCATAAAATTATTTTATGAAATTAGTACATTATTGTTTGTTAGATATAATGTTTGTTTTATTATGTAGACGGACGACTTTGTGAAGACGCTTGATGCAAGTCGCCTGTAACTAGTCGCTCTAAAAAACTAAAGGAGACCTAGGTATGTCAGCAGTGGACGTCTTTCGGCTGTGATGATTTTATTATTTTATTTTATGAAAATTATAAAACGATGATGTTGATGAATGATGATCATATTATTTGTCACGAATTGGTAAGACATATGATTTCAAGAAGGACTAAAATTAGGCAAGCTATTGAAATAAAATAGGTATGCTTGATAAAAGACAATGTATTCTGTAAAGATTTTTTTTTCATAACATGTAAGTACATATTATGTAGATAATTATCACATTTGCGCGAGCAACACCTTAATACGTCTTTTAGAGGTGTGACTGATAAAGAACAACAGTATTAATACGTCGCTTTATGTTTATTTTTCACTTAAAAAAACTTTTTTATTGACCGGTGCGCAAATACCTAAACTAGCAATATGGGTGACGGTGGATTGGAAGAGGTGGACCAACTCCGTAGCCAGCGCGATCTGCAGATTTGACACCCCTTGATTTTTATTTGTGAGGTCATGTTTACAGTTGATGTTTAAAAACATTTGTGAGAGTGAATCCGTAATGCGTTTGCGAATAATAGCCACATTTGTACTAATTAAGTGGAATACAGGTGTGCTGCAAAGTGTTCGGGACAATCTAGTGCACCGTTGCTAGGCATGTATTTCTATTGGTGGTGGAAATATAAAGTAGCATTTTCGCAGCAGATCTCATATTGGGGTTCCAGCAGAATGATCCATATTAAAAAGCTGTTGTCAGAGCTGCATAAAAATCATAGTTTCTGGAAATTATCATTACTTTGTGTTCTGATCTGACGGTCTTGACCTCATGACGGCACTACTTGTCGTGCCACTCTGCTGCCGTCGGTGTTGCAATGTGAGTTCTTCATTTTTTATTTATTCTATTTTAACCAGGGATTTTTACTCATTAATCAAAGAGGATTGCGTGAATAGAGACAGCGTTTTTGTTACACCCTGTATAATAATAAAAAACAAGGAGGTTACATCAGTTTACTCGTTTTCTATGTATTGCATATTGCAGGACGAGTCATTTTTAGCATTACAAAATTTTGATTTAAATTTTCCTTTTTTTTGTTGTACTGAATTCCATGAGAGAGTTTTATTCTTGTTTAAAAATGTGTGATAGCAGTGATTGTGAAGATTTGACTCTGCCCCACAAAGCGACTGAACACTTGTTGCATAATAACGACCATATTTTGTATGTATACGCTCATAGATATTTCTAAAAAACGAAAAATATGTTACTTTCCTATGTTATGTTATGTCTGTATAGTTTTGCTGCCTTCTTTTGGTCTTTTTCACCACTTGACCACACATGACGTCATTTTAATCATTTTTCTAATTATTTTTTTGTGGTAACGCTAACGACTGTCGCCGAGCGCGTGGCAGACATGACTAACTCGTGCTTCGCTAGTACTTTTTTAGCCCCGCCCACTCGGTCGTAGTTTGCGTGGTGCTATTTTTTGAGCGGAATTACACTTCCTTAGTATCTTAGTTAGTTTTTATACATGTTAAAACAGGATCTCTTCACCATATTATACAGGGTTATTTGCAAAACTGACAATCTCACAGGAGTAGATTACTAACATCATAAACGACAACATTTTTGTTCTAAGACTTTTTCGAAAACAATGAAAGAAAAACTAGATCAGCTGTTGGGGACATTTGTATGGAAAGTTGATTTTTTTTGTCTGTTTTCGGAAAAGTCGTAGAACAAATGTTGTTGTTTATGATGTTAGTAATCTACTCCTGTGAGGTAGTTGGTGTTTTATAAATAACCCTGTATTCAGCGAAAACGGAAGTACTTCCGCCGAGCTAGGTGTCTGTGACTACCAAGAATTTTATATTCATGTGACTACGCACAAAGTTGACCGTGTACATAAACGTAACCTGTGTAGTGTTTGTGTAATAGGTAGTTACAAGGCGGCGGTTGTATGGAGTGTCCGGGGTGTGGTTGGGTGAAGGTTGTTTACCAAATATAACAAGTAAGGATAAACAGACTATAGTTATGTAGGATTTATGAGTTTGAGCATGAGGTGTTGAACGAAGCGGAAGAAAGGAGATGGATGAATGAGTGAGCGAGAGGAAACGTTTATAGAGGGAGATTTGGGTTGAGCTATGGAAGATGTGTCACGTTTATATAATGGCGTGCCGTTGAATTTAAAATAAAAGAAGTAAATTTATAAAGTATTTTATTAGCAAACCTCGACCCTACAAAAGTGGTGTCAGAAGTGGGATATGCGTTCGCAGATTACGCGGATGCGAACGGATGAAAAAACTGATTCAAAAGAAGGCACACCATTTTGATGTCGTTGGTAAGACGAAAGAAGTCGAAAATCTCGGAAAGAAGTATGAGTAGAAGGTGTAAAGACGTAAAGGTGAAAGACGAGAAGACGGAATATCAGGGGCAAGAAAAAAAAGGTGAAGGAATCAGTATGATGACGAAAGACGAGAAAACTCGCGAGGCGGCATGGCTACCGATGCCGTTTGACACGATCCCTACGTTTAACAGCACCGACAAAACGTATACGGCGGAAAAATGGGCTGAGAACATCGAAGAAAATGCAGAAATATTCGGATGGAGCGCGGCTCAGCAGCTTATCTTGGCGCGGAGATCGCTTTCCGGCAACGCTCTACTATGGCTAAAATCCGAAAAGATGTTTAAGACGTTTTACGAGCTAAAAGACGCACTTCTACAGGAATTTCCCGTCACAATAAATGTGAAAGAGCTGCATGAAATGATGGCCGCAAGGAAGAAAAGTAGAGATGAGTCATGCTATGAATTTCTACTAGTGATGAAGGAATTGGGTAAACGCGGCGGATTACCTGACTACGCTATCTTTGAATACATAATCGACGGCATTGTCGATTACGAAACCAACAAGCTTATTTTATATGGGGCTACGAGCTTTGCGTCACTCAAAGAAAAGTTACAGTTTTATGAAAGTATGAAGAAAAAGATGAGTGCCACCCCTAAAGAAAGAAAGCCTATGCAAGAGTCTACTAGAGATTACAGAAGATGCTATAAGTGTGGTGAAAGTGGTCATGTTTCAACATCGTGTCCAAAAGGTGTGAAATGTTTCAAATGCAATTTGTACGGCCATATTGCACCAGATTGCCGAAGCCGAGCCGTTGACGAACAAGAACGAAGTCGGAGGAGTTCGTATGCGAAAGCTGGCAGCAGTGGCGCCTCGACGTCATCATCGGCGCACGCAGCAGCTATGAGCGTGAAGTTGGACACGGAAGAGCGCGGCGGACATGTTGGCGGCACTGGAGCGAAAACGATGTGCGTCAGTGTTCACTCGAGACCTGACCAATCCGAAGACAGGAATCCGGCTGTGCAAGTTGGCAGTAGTGGAAACTATGTCAGCGACAATGAGAATAATGAGTATAGTTTACTCTCTGAAGTCTATGAAATGCGTGAAAAGAATGAGATGTCATCAGTGAACGTCATAGATAATGAGACACTATCGATGGAAGATGAACCGCTGGTAAAGAATGACAACGGCAGCGAGAATGATTTACTCTCTGAAAAAGACGAGACGCTGTCATCAGGGAAGAATGTCAAGAAAAATAATACGCTGTCAAACGCCAGCAGTAAACCGAAGGATAAATATAAATTGCGAAAGCCGACACAAATATTTCAAGCTAGAATAGATTCCAGGAGAAATTATGATTTACGTGTGAACCATTTACCTTTTCAAAAAATTGGAAAATTCTATACGACGTTTAGAGGACTTGGTGCTACACGGGTACAGCCTTTGGAAAGATTTTATAGATTGATTTATGTAGCTAGTTATGGTTTTGATAATATTTTGTTTTATATTCTACTGCAGGATGTATGTATAGAAGGACAACCGAGAGTTAAAATGAAGCGAGACTTTAATATTGGCAGGGGTGTGAAATTCAAAGATTCTAAATAGGTATGGCATTTTGTAAGTTTGTTTGTTTCAAAGTTGTAAGTTTTTTAATTATTCTTGAATGTTTTAGCTTAAAAATTGGTAAGGTGGGTAGTGTGTTTATTTTGTTTACGAGCATTTAAAGCTGTTAAGTTGATATGTTTTGTTTCTTTGGTTTTGTATGGGGTCAGCATTAAGGTTTTTGTTATTGTTAAGGTGTGTGTCTGGGATATGAGAGAGGAGTTGTGGTGTGTAAGGAGTCTGTGGGCAGCCTCCACAGAGGATGGCCGAGGAAGAATTGTTGTGCAAGGAGTCTGTGGACAGCCTCCACGCAGGATGGCCGAGTTGTAGGATTTATGAGTTTGAGCATGAGGTGTTGAACGAAGCGGAAGAAAGGAGATGGATGAATGAGTGAGCGAGAGGAAACGTTTATAGAGGGAGATTTGGGTTGAGCTATGGAAGATGTGTCACGTTTATATAATGGCGTGCCGTTGAATTTAAAATAAAAGAAGTAAATTTATAAAGTACTAGCTTCTGCCCGCGACTTCGTCCGCGTGGATATTAGACGAAATCCTTTTAAGGAACCTTCAACCAGGATCCGGCCAGCCATTTTTACGCGATTAGGCGAGTCCCCATCAAGCGCGCTGTCTCGCGAGGCAAGACATTTGCCGCGTGTGGCGGGCCTCGCACAAGGCTTCCAGTTCCCATTCCCGCTCCCGCTCCCGTTCCCCGTTCCCGTCCCGTTTGCGTTCCCGTCCCGTAAACGTCCCGTAACCGTCCCGTACCCCTTCCGTTTCCGTTCCCGTTCCCATCCAGTTCCTGTCCCGTTCCCATCCTGTTCTCGTTCCCGTTCCCGTCCCGTTATATTCCCGTTCCGTTCACGTTTCGTTCCGCTTCCCATTCCCGTTCCGTTCCCGCTGCGTTCCCGTCTCGTAAACGTCCCCTAACCGTCCCGTATGCCTTACGTTCCAGTTCTTGTTCCCGTTCCGTTCCCGTCCGGTTCTTGTTCCCGTTCCCGTTCCCATCCTGTTCTATTCCCGTTCCGTTCCCGTTTCATTCCAGTTTCGTTCCTGTTTCGTTCCCGTTCCGTTCCCGTTACGTTCCTGTTTCATTCCCGTTTCGTTCCGTTCCCGTTCCGTTCCCGTCCGATCCCGTCCGTACTCGTCCCGTACCCCTTCCGTTCCCGTTCCCGTACCCGTCCCGTTCTAGTTCCCGTTACCGTCTCGTTCCCGTTCCGTTCCGTTCCGTTCCGGTCCGGTCCGGTCCGGTCTGTTCCGGTCCGTTCCGTTCCGTTCCGTTCCGTTCCGTTCCGTTCCGTTTCGTTCCGTTCCGTTCCGTTCCGTTCCGTTCCGTTCCGTTCCGTTCCGTTCCGTTCCGTTCCGTTCCGTTCCGTTCCGTACCCGTTCCCGTTCCCTGGATGTGCATGTCCAGGTCCAGGTCCATATGTGTCATGTCCACCGCGTTGGACTTCAAAATAAATCTCATTTTCGCAATAACTATCCCATAAAACCTCAAGAACGACATCCATATCGATTTTTATGTTACTCACCCCACTTACCCTCTAAGGGGTTGATTTTCAAAATCCCAAAATATATATTTAGACTTGCTCCTACGAATTTTAAAGTTGTAATTTCGATCTTGTATTCCTTTTCCATACAAAATTTGAACCCCATTTTTACCCCTTTAGGGGTTAAATCATGTCCACCGTGTTGGACTTCAAAATAAATGTCATTTTTGCAATCGTAATCCCAGAAAACCCCAATAACGACATCTATATCGATTTTTATGTTTACTCGTCCCATTTACCCCCTAAGGGGTTGATTTTCAAAATAACGAAATATATATTTGCCTATTTATTTTTAGATGTGCTCCTACGAAGTTTAAAGTTGTAATGTCTATTTTATATTATTTTTCCATACAAAATTTGGACTCCATTTTCACCCCTTTAGGGGTTAAATCATGTCCACCATGTTGGACTTCAAAATAAATGTCATTTTTGCAATCGTCATCCCAGAAAACCCCAATAACGACATCTATATCGATTTTTATGTTTACTCACCCCATTTACCCCCTAAGGGGTTGATTTTCAAAATAACAAAATATGTATTTGCCTATTTATTTTTAGATGTGCTCCTACGAAGTTTAAAGTTGTAAAGTCTATTTTATATTGTTTTTCCATACAAAATTTGGACCTCATTTTCACCCCTTTAGGGGTTAAATCATGTCCACCGTGGTTGGACTTCAAAATAAATGTCATTTTTGCAATCGTCATCCCACAAAACCCCGATAACGACATCCATATCTATTTTTAGGTTTTTTTTTAACCCTTTTCATCCCCATTTCATCCCCTTTGGAGTTGAAATCCTAACAAAAACAATATACGTTGCTTTAGATTTCTATCCATAAGCCTAAATTATAAATTTAGCGATTTTTACTTCGAAAATGAAGAATTTTCTTTAATACACAACTTCATCCCCCTATTGACCCCTTCGGGGGTAGAATTTTGAAAAACGCTGAGACCCGTATTTATTAATTTTCAATCGTCAGCCTAAACACAAAATTTGAAGATTCTAGCTTCAAAACTGAGGGACTTTCATACAAACTTTCATCCCTTATTTCATCCCCTTAGGGATGGAATTTTCAAAAATCCTTCCTTAGTGGATGCCTACACTGTATAAAGTATCTGTGTGCAAAATTTCAAGTCTCTAGGTCCAGCGGTTTGGGCTGTGCGTTGATAGATCAGTCAGTCAGTCAGTCAGTCAGTCATTCAGTTTACGATTTTATATATTAAGATTTTATTAGCAAACCTCGACCCTACAGTTATAGTAGACATACCAGTTCTTCAGTGATGAGGATTCCGGGTAAAGTGCGTTTCCACCTTCGGCCTCATCGTCACTTATGAGGTAAAGGCCAAGGTACTACCTCGTTGTGTATATGTTACGGCTAATACCCGAAGTGCGGCTAAACCTAGTTCTAGCCGGCTAAAACTAGGTGTAGCCGATAGCTGTTGGCTAAAACTAGGTGTAACCAATCTGCTTTACTCCTGTAGGTCCCGGGTTAGGTTAGAAATTTAAGGCGAGCGCGAAGCGCAGCGGAGCGTGATCCTTAAATTTCGAGGTTATTTTTTTTTAACAGACAACAGAAAAAACTTTCTTTATATCCCATGCTGCACCTAGTTTTAGCCGGCTACACCTAGTTTTAGCCAACAGCTAGCGGCTACACCTAGTTTTAGCCGGCTAAAACTAGGTTTAGCCGCACTTCGGGTATTAGCCGTAACATATATATATAAAAAAAACAAATCACCATGTGCAGCTCCTCGGGCGTGAACTGCGCGGTGGGGCGCGGGTCGGGCGCGGGCGCGGCGAACACGGCCGCCTCGCCCTCCTCCGAGCTCGAGCTGTATGACCGGCGGTCGCTATAGACTGTACTAGTAGTTACCATGTGCAGCTCCTCGGGCGTGAACTGCGCGGTGGGGCGCGGGTCGGGCGCGGGCGCGGCGAACACGGCCGCCTCGCCCTCCTCCGAGCTCGAGCTGTATGACCGGCGGTCGCTATAGACTGTACTAGTAGTTACCATGTGCAGCTCCTCGGGCGTGAACTGCGCGGTGGGGCGCGGGTCGGGCGCGGGCGCGGCGAACACGGCCGCCTCGCCCTCCTCCTCCGAGCTCGAGCTGTCCGATGACCAGCGGTCGCGCGATGTCCACTTGTCCAAGTCGAGCCTATGGACAATTTACATTTCAATACAGAGCATCCAATAGAAAGAATCTTTCACATACACGTTGTCAAGGGTACAGAGAAGGACATAGAGTACCATTAATCCCGAAAAAAAGTATTGTTCCCGAGGGATAACAAAAAGACTTTCTACGCAGACGAAGTCGCGGGTAAACCGCTATTAGTAAATAAGAAAGAATATAAATTGTTTTAAGGCTCCTATAGCCCTCAAGTGGCACCATCATCTTAATTTTTATAGCTAACTAAGTATGCGCGGATGTGGGGTTCTGCTTTTTTTGCCTACTATTACTACAACTAGTAATTGTAACTAAAATCCAATAAACTAGTAACTAGGAATTAATTCAAACCTCCAAAAACTGGCCTGGCTACGACTATGGGGAAAACGAAACTGTTTCGTACTTAATGATACTATTAGGTATGAAGGCTAAAAATCTGAAAACTGAGTCATTGGTGTCGATTCGGTTAGCACGACTTAACTAAATTGACAGGACTAAACTTAATTGTAGCATTCTGTTCTTGTCTTTTCGATACAGAAAGAAAAGGATGGAAAACTAAATTTAGTTTAGTCCTGTCAACTTAGTTAAGTCGTTGCCAACCGAATCGACACCAGTATGGTTCAGTTTTAGTTGCCTCACTTTTGATACCTCAGCTTTGTAGGAAACTATCTTTCTGTGTTATTCTAGAAAAAATACCGTAAAAATACTTACTCAGCCGGCATAGGCACTTTCTTCTGCGCTTTCGGCGCCACGGGCTTGAGTTCGCCGTCGAACAGGTCTGCGAGCTCCTCGATGAGCCCGCCGCTGAAGCCCTTCTGACCTTCGTCCTCCTCAATGGCAACGGTTTCATTCTCTAAACCGTTACTGTGAACAAATTCTCAATGTTTGGTACAGTCAACTTCAATAATATGTATCTTAGACAGTTCATCAACCTTATGCCTTTGTAATAAAAGTCAAGACCTGTCAAAAGTGCTTACATATTTATGAACTCTACTGTACAGTCAACGGCTCGCTGGGCTACCACAACTGTCAATTTTCTTCAATTAATTATGAACTTAAAACACTTTAAAGTTTAAAAGACTTACAGTCAGTTGCAAGAACGATCTTTAAAGTTAATGCGTCATTATAGGTATCACCGTCCTTTACTTCTTTAAAAGAAGAAAAAAATGGCGATTAATTTAATAAAAAACATTAACTTTAAAGATCGTTCTAGCAACTGACTGCAAGTAACCTTTTTGGCATACCCGCTATTTTGAAAAAATCTGAAATACAACTGATATAATAGTGTCAATGGATAGGAAACGTCGTAATAAACACAAATTTAATTATATATTGTCATATTGTCGTAATATGTATACTTTGGAAGTATATGAAGATTAATTTTTCTTTTTATCACGATGATTTGTTTTTAAGCCCAATATCGGATATATTACATATAAAGTATCAATAATTCAAAATAATTTCATCAGTTGAGATGTATTTCCGATTTTTTTTAAATAAGTATACCAGGTTCCTTACTAAAACGTTACATGCTGTTTATTTAAGATATAATCGATAGTTTTGTATAAATAACTTGATGTACTGCTCATTGTACATTAAGAAAATTAGATTTATTTAATAATGGTATAAGTGTACAACGTAACTAGATTGCGTTTGAAGATTTATAAAAAGTAAAAAGGATTGCATACCTATAGGTATTTATTTATAATGTAATATGACTTTATATTGTTTTAAATTTCCATGGTTATTAAAAAAAAAAAAAAAAAAAAAAAAACAGGTACATGGTGTAAATCCCGACATAGTTTATTCTAGTAATATGACTTGTCTAGGCGGTGATGGTATATTTGTTCGTCCATGCTATTAATATTCATGTCTAAGGATTTTTTGTCTTTTTAGTAGTTTGTTTTTACAGTTGTTGTATGAATGCGGTTCGGCTATGAATGTTGTTTGGAGTGTACATGCACATAGTTTTAGTGTGCGTCGGTACGCTCTCTTATCACGCACACTAAAATAATGTGCACGTGCACGCCTAACAACATTTATAGCTGAACTCCATTCGTGAGATATAACAACTGTACTTGCTTGTATTCACTTTTAAACTTTCGCGTTGCATTTTATTAGATTTGGAACGGTCGAAACGTCGGGAAAAGGTAGGTGCTCAACACCTATGTTTTAGTTAAAATCGCGTTAAAACCTGTGTTCCAAATCTAATGTACTTGCTTGGTTTTTTGTTGTAAGTACCTACGTTTTTTTGTTCATTGTGTCCGCAAGTAAACATCCATCACATTTTATATATTTTTTACATTTCATCTATATTGGAGACGGTAAGGTGTAGAATAGAATAGAATATAATATAATATAATTTTGTAGCGATAAGGTGTACCTTTGGAAATGAGGCAGTAGTTTCTCGTCAGCGGGCGCGGCCGTGAGCGCGTCGTCGCCTGGACTGAGGCGGCGCAGCAGCAGCTCCAGCAGCGCGTGCGCGTTGTGGGCGCGCTCCTGCACCTCCATGTCCTCGCTGCACAGCAGCGCGCGCAAACCAGCCAGGGACTCGCGGATTACCTGAACAACGTAAACTTGAAAATGAGTGGGGGAATCCTAACATAGAGTTAACTTGTCGTAAACTGTATAACTCTGAATGAGGCTGCAAATATCGAAAGCCAGAACATCGATGTACCGATACATTGATGTTTCGGAACAAACATCGATGTACAAAAAACATCGCCCAAAAATGAAAGATTTTTTTTTTAATATTCTAATCTATACATGTAATAAAACATGTATAGATTCTAAATGTTTGTGCGTAAATAACTCAAAAACCACTAAACGGATTTTGATGGGATTTTCACAGTTTGGTAACATGGTGTCCAACTTAAAATCTAAGCTATATTTTATCTAATTCGGGTAAGAAGAACCAGGGAAACAGCTTGAACTCTCCGTACATAGGAGCCGTACCTTTCATACACTAAGGAGATCATTTAAACTGGTCGCCTTATTGTTAAATCGCGAGCAAAAGGGATACCTACCTGGACGTGGACAATAGAAAAATCCCCATTTTTCTATTGTCCACGTCCCTGTCCACGTCACGGGGACGAAGTCGAGGGCGGAGGCTATCCAGAATAAAATACTATTCCCGGGGGATAGCAAACAAAAATTTTCACGCAGACGAAGTCGCGTGCGGCCGCTAGTAAATAGTTAAATTGTATATTATCTAAAACAATACTATCTACTGAATAGGTAAGTCTTTAGAATAAGGATGGTTTGAGAAACATCGATGTTTCATTTGTATCCTGATTACCTCGTACGCCACCAGCAGATTGGCAGCGAGCTTGAGCGCGGCGTGCACGCACACTATACCTAGCGGCAGAGTGTTGTACTCACAGAGAGGGCGGCGGCGAGCTCGCCCCGCGCCTCGTACGCGGCCAGCTTGAGCGCGGCGTGCACGCACACTATACCTAGCGGCAGAGTGTTGTACTCACAGAGAGGGCGGCGGCGAGCTCGCCCCGCGCCTCGTACGCGGCCAGCTTGAGCGCGGCGTGCACGCACACTATACCTAGCGGCAGAGTGTTGTACTCACAGAGAGGGCGGCGGCGAGCTCGCCCCGCGCCTCGTACGCGGCCAGCTTGAGCGCGGCGTGCACGCACACTATACCTAGCGGCAGAGTGTTGTACTCACAGAGAGGGCGGCGGCGAGCTCGCCCCGCGCCTCGTACGCGGCCAGCTTGAGCGCGGCGTGCACGCACACTATACCTAGCGGCAGAGTGTTGTACTCACAGAGAGGGCGGCGGCGAGCTCGCCCCGCGCCTCGTACGCGGCCAGCTTGAGCGCGGCGTGCACGCACACTATACCTAGCGGCAGAGTGTTGTACTCACAGAGAGGGCGGCGGCGAGCTCGCCCCGCGCCTCGTACGCGGCCAGCTTGAGCGCGGCGTGCACGCACACTATACCTAGCGGCAGAGTGTTGTACTCACAGAGAGGGCGGCGGCGAGCTCGCCCCGCGCCTCGTACGCGGCCAGCTTGAGCGCGGCGTGCACGCACACTATACCTAGCGGCAGAGTGTTGTACTCACAGAGAGGGCGGCGGCGAGCTCGCCCCGCGCCTCGTACGCGGCCAGCTTGAGCGCGGCGTGCACGCACACTATACCTAGCGGCAGAGTGTTGAACTCACAGAGAGGGCGGCGGCGAGCTCGCCCCGCGCCTCGTACGCGGCCAGCAGCTTGGCGGCCAGCTTGAGCGCGGCGTGCACGCACACTATACCTAGCGGCAGAGTGTTGTACTCACAGAGAGGGCGGCGGCGAGCTCGCCCCGCGCCTCGTACGCGGCCAGCAGCTTGGCGGCCAGCTTGAGCGCGGCGTGCACGCACACTATACCTAGCGGCAGAGTGTTGTACTCACAGAGAGGGCGGCGGCGAGCTCGCCCCGCGCCTCGTACGCGGCCAGCTTGAGCGCGGCGTGCACGCACACTATACCTAGCGGCAGAGTGTTGTACTCACAGAGAGGGCGGCGGCGAGCTCGCCCCGCGCCTCGTACGCGGCCAGCTTGAGCGCGGCGTGCACGCACACTATACCTAGCGGCAGAGTGTTGTACTCACAGAGAGGGCGGCGGCGAGCTCGCCCCGCGCCTCGTACGCGGCCAGCTTGAGCGCGGCGTGCACGCACACTATACCTAGCGGCAGAGTGTTGTACTCACAGAGAGGGCGGCGGCGAGCTCGCCCCGCGCCTCGTACGCGGCCAGCTTGAGCGCGGCGTGCACGCACACTATACCTAGCGGCAGAGTGTTGTACTCACAGAGAGGGCGGCGGCGAGCTCGCCCCGCGCCTCGTACGCGGCCAGCTTGAGCGCGGCGTGCACGCACACTATACCTAGCGGCAGAGTGTTGAACTCACAGAGAGGGCGGCGGCGAGCTCGCCCCGCGCCTCGTACGCGGCCAGCTTGAGCGCGGCGTGCACGCACACTATACCTAGCGGCAGAGTGTTGTACTCACAGAGAGGGCGGCGGCGAGCTCGCCCCGCGCCTCGTACGCGGCCAGCTTGAGCGCGGCGTGCACGCACACTATACCTAGCGGCAGAGTGTTGTACTCACAGAGAGGGCGGCGGCGAGCTCGCCCCGCGCCTCGTACGCGGCCAGCTTGAGCGCGGCGTGCACGCACACTATACCTAGCGGCAGAGTGTTGTACTCACAGAGAGGGCGGCGGCGAGCTCGCCCCGCGCCTCGTACGCGGCCAGCTTGAGCGCGGCGTGCACGCACACTATACCTAGCGGCAGAGTGTTGTACTCACAGAGAGGGCGGCGGCGAGCTCGCCCCGCGCCTCGTACGCGGCCAGCTTGAGCGCGGCGTGCACGCACACTATACCTAGCGGCAGAGTGTTGAACTCACAGAGAGGGCGGCGGCGAGCTCGCCCCGCGCCTCGTACGCGGCCAGCTTGAGCGCGGCGTGCACGCACACTATACCTAGCGGCAGAGTGTTGTACTCACAGAGAGGGCGGCGGCGAGCTCGCCCCGCGCCTCGTACGCGGCCAGCTTGAGCGCGGCGTGCACGCACACTATACCTAGCGGCAGAGTGTTGTACTCACAGAGAGGGCGGCGGCGAGCTCGCCCCGCGCCTCGTACGCGGCCAGCTTGAGCGCGGCGTGCACGCACACTATACCTAGCGGCAGAGTGTTGTACTCACAGAGAGGGCGGCGGCGAGCTCGCCCCGCGCCTCGTACGCGGCCAGCTTGAGCGCGGCGTGCACGCACACTATACCTAGCGGCAGAGTGTTGTACTCACAGAGAGGGCGGCGGCGAGCTCGCCCCGCGCCTCGTACGCGGCCAGCTTGAGCGCGGCGTGCACGCACACTATACCTAGCGGCAGAGTGTTGTACTCACAGAGAGGGCGGCGGCGAGCTCGCCCCGCGCCTCGTACGCGGCCAGCTTGAGCGCGGCGTGCACGCACACTATACCTAGCGGCAGAGTGTTGTACTCACAGAGAGGGCGGCGGCGAGCTCGCCCCGCGCCTCGTACGCGGCCAGCTTGAGCGCGGCGTGCACGCACACTATACCTAGCGGCAGAGTGTTGTACTCACAGAGAGGGCGGCGGCGAGCTCGCCCCGCGCCTCGTACGCGGCCAGCTTGAGCGCGGCGTGCACGCACACTATACCTAGCGGCAGAGTGTTGTACTCACAGAGAGGGCGGCGGCGAGCTCGCCCCGCGCCTCGTACGCGGCCAGCTTGAGCGCGGCGTGCACGCACACTATACCTAGCGGCAGAGTGTTGTACTCACAGAGAGGGCGGCGGCGAGCTCGCCCCGCGCCTCGTACGCGGCCAGCTTGAGCGCGGCGTGCACGCACACTATACCTAGCGGCAGAGTGTTGTACTCACAGAGAGGGCGGCGGCGAGCTCGCCCCGCGCCTCGTACGCGGCCAGCAGTTTGGCGGCCAGCTTGAGCGCGGCGTGCACGCACACTATACCTAGCGGCAGAGTGTTGTACTCACAGAGAGGGCGGCGGCGAGCTCGCCCCGCGCCTCGTACGCGGCCAGCAGTTTGGCGGCCAGCTTGAGCGCGGCGTGCACGCACACTATACCTAGCGGCAGAGTGTTGTACTCACAGAGAGGGCGGCGGCGAGCTCGCCCCGCGCCTCGTACGCGGCCAGCAGTTTGGCGGCCAGCTTGAGCGCGGCGTGCACGCACACTATACCTAGCGGCAGAGTGTTGTACTCACAGAGAGGGCGGCGGCGAGCTCGCCCCGCGCCTCGTACGCGGCCAGCAGCTTGGCGGCCAGCTTGAGCGCGGCGTGCACGCACACTATACCTAGCGGCAGAGTGTTGTACTCACAGAGAGGGCGGCGGCGAGCTCGCCCCGCGCCTCGTACGCGGCCAGCTTGAGCGCGGCGTGCACGCACACTATACCTAGCGGCAGAGTGTTGTACTCACAGAGAGGGCGGCGGCGAGCTCGCCCCGCGCCTCGTACGCGGCCAGCTTGAGCGCGGCGTGCACGCACACTATACCTAGCGGCAGAGTGTTGTACTCACAGAGAGGGCGGCGGCGAGCTCGCCCCGCGCCTCGTACGCGGCCAGCTTGAGCGCGGCGTGCACGCACACTATACCTAGCGGCAGAGTGTTGTACTCACAGAGAGGGCGGCGGCGAGCTCGCCCCGCGCCTCGTACGCGGCCAGCTTGAGCGCGGCGTGCACGCACACTATACCTAGCGGCAGAGTGTTGTACTCACAGAGAGGGCGGCGGCGAGCTCGCCCCGCGCCTCGTACGCGGCCAGCTTGAGCGCGGCGTGCACGCACACTATACCTAGCGGCAGAGTGTTGTACTCACAGAGAGGGCGGCGGCGAGCTCGCCCCGCGCCTCGTACGCGGCCAGCTTGAGCGCGGCGTGCACGCACACTATACCTAGCGGCAGAGTGTTGTACTCACAGAGAGGGCGGCGGCGAGCTCGCCCCGCGCCTCGTACGCGGCCAGCTTGAGCGCGGCGTGCACGCACACTATACCTAGCGGCAGAGTGTTGTACTCACAGAGAGGGCGGCGGCGAGCTCGCCCCGCGCCTCGTACGCGGCCAGCTTGAGCGCGGCGTGCACGCACACTATACCTAGCGGCAGAGTGTTGTACTCACAGAGAGGGCGGCGGCGAGCTCGCCCCGCGCCTCGTACGCGGCCAGCTTGAGCGCGGCGTGCACGCACACTATACCTAGCGGCAGAGTGTTGTACTCACAGAGAGGGCGGCGGCGAGCTCGCCCCGCGCCTCGTACGCGGCCAGCTTGAGCGCGGCGTGCACGCACACTATACCTAGCGGCAGAGTGTTGTACTCACAGAGAGGGCGGCGGCGAGCTCGCCCCGCGCCTCGTACGCGGCCAGCTTGAGCGCGGCGTGCACGCACACTATACCTAGCGGCAGAGTGTTGTACTCACAGAGAGGGCGGCGGCGAGCTCGCCCCGCGCCTCGTACGCGGCCAGCTTGAGCGCGGCGTGCACGCACACTATACCTAGCGGCAGAGTGTTGTACTCACAGAGAGGGCGGCGGCGAGCTCGCCCCGCGCCTCGTACGCGGCCAGCTTGAGCGCGGCGTGCACGCACACTATACCTAGCGGCAGAGTGTTGTACTCACAGAGAGGGCGGCGGCGAGCTCGCCCCGCGCCTCGTACGCGGCCAGCTTGAGCGCGGCGTGCACGCACACTATACCTAGCGGCAGAGTGTTGTACTCACAGAGAGGGCGGCGGCGAGCTCGCCCCGCGCCTCGTACGCGGCCAGCTTGAGCGCGGCGTGCACGCACACTATACCTAGCGGCAGAGTGTTGTACTCACAGAGAGGGCGGCGGCGAGCTCGCCCCGCGCCTCGTACGCGGCCAGCTTGAGCGCGGCGTGCACGCACACTATACCTAGCGGCAGAGTGTTGTACTCACAGAGAGGGCGGCGGCGAGCTCGCCCCGCGCCTCGTACGCGGCCAGCTTGAGCGCGGCGTGCACGCACACTATACCTAGCGGCAGAGTGTTGTACTCACAGAGAGGGCGGCGGCGAGCTCGCCCCGCGCCTCGTACGCGGCCAGCTTGAGCGCGGCGTGCACGCACACTATACCTAGCGGCAGAGTGTTGTACTCACAGAGAGGGCGGCGGCGAGCTCGCCCCGCGCCTCGTACGCGGCCAGCTTGAGCGCGGCGTGCACGCACACTATACCTAGCGGCAGAGTGTTGTACTCACAGAGAGGGCGGCGGCGAGCTCGCCCCGCGCCTCGTACGCGGCCAGCTTGAGCGCGGCGTGCACGCACACTATACCTAGCGGCAGAGTGTTGTACTCACAGAGAGGGCGGCGGCGAGCTCGCCCCGCGCCTCGTACGCGGCCAGCTTGAGCGCGGCGTGCACGCACACTATACCTAGCGGCAGAGTGTTGTACTCACAGAGAGGGCGGCGGCGAGCTCGCCCCGCGCCTCGTACGCGGCCAGCTTGAGCGCGGCGTGCACGCACACTATACCTAGCGGCAGAGTGTTGTACTCACAGAGAGGGCGGCGGCGAGCTCGCCCCGCGCCTCGTACGCGGCCAGCTTGAGCGCGGCGTGCACGCACACTATACCTAGCGGCAGAGTGTTGTACTCACAGAGAGGGCGGCGGCGAGCTCGCCCCGCGCCTCGTACGCGGCCAGCTTGAGCGCGGCGTGCACGCACACTATACCTAGCGGCAGAGTGTTGTACTCACAGAGAGGGCGGCGGCGAGCTCGCCCCGCGCCTCGTACGCGGCCAGCTTGAGCGCGGCGTGCACGCACACTATACCTAGCGGCAGAGTGTTGTACTCACAGAGAGGGCGGCGGCGAGCTCGCCCCGCGCCTCGTACGCGGCCAGCTTGAGCGCGGCGTGCACGCACACTATACCTAGCGGCAGAGTGTTGTACTCACAGAGAGGGCGGCGGCGAGCTCGCCCCGCGCCTCGTACGCGGCCAGCTTGAGCGCGGCGTGCACGCACACTATACCTAGCGGCAGAGTGTTGTACTCACAGAGAGGGCGGCGGCGAGCTCGCCCCGCGCCTCGTACGCGGCCAGCTTGAGCGCGGCGTGCACGCACACTATACCTAGCGGCAGAGTGTTGTACTCACAGAGAGGGCGGCGGCGAGCTCGCCCCGCGCCTCGTACGCGGCCAGCTTGAGCGCGGCGTGCACGCACACTATACCTAGCGGCAGAGTGTTGTACTCACAGAGAGGGCGGCGGCGAGCTCGCCCCGCGCCTCGTACGCGGCCAGCTTGAGCGCGGCGTGCACGCACACTATACCTAGCGGCAGAGTGTTGTACTCACAGAGAGGGCGGCGGCGAGCTCGCCCCGCGCCTCGTACGCGGCCAGCTTGAGCGCGGCGTGCACGCACACTATACCTAGCGGCAGAGTGTTGTACTCACAGAGAGGGCGGCGGCGAGCTCGCCCCGCGCCTCGTACGCGGCCAGCTTGAGCGCGGCGTGCACGCACACTATACCTAGCGGCAGAGTGTTGTACTCACAGAGAGGGCGGCGGCGAGCTCGCCCCGCGCCTCGTACGCGGCCAGCTTGAGCGCGGCGTGCACGCACACTATACCTAGCGGCAGAGTGTTGTACTCACAGAGAGGGCGGCGGCGAGCTCGCCCCGCGCCTCGTACGCGGCCAGCTTGAGCGCGGCGTGCACGCACACTATACCTAGCGGCAGAGTGTTGTACTCACAGAGAGGGCGGCGGCGAGCTCGCCCCGCGCCTCGTACGCGGCCAGCTTGAGCGCGGCGTGCACGCACACTATACCTAGCGGCAGAGTGTTGTACTCACAGAGAGGGCGGCGGCGAGCTCGCCCCGCGCCTCGTACGCGGCCAGCTTGAGCGCGGCGTGCACGCACACTATACCTAGCGGCAGAGTGTTGTACTCACAGAGAGGGCGGCGGCGAGCTCGCCCCGCGCCTCGTACGCGGCCAGCTTGAGCGCGGCGTGCACGCACACTATACCTAGCGGCAGAGTGTTGTACTCACAGAGAGGGCGGCGGCGAGCTCGCCCCGCGCCTCGTACGCGGCCAGCTTGAGCGCGGCGTGCACGCACACTATACCTAGCGGCAGAGTGTTGTACTCACAGAGAGGGCGGCGGCGAGCTCGCCCCGCGCCTCGTACGCGGCCAGCTTGAGCGCGGCGTGCACGCACACTATACCTAGCGGCAGAGTGTTGTACTCACAGAGAGGGCGGCGGCGAGCTCGCCCCGCGCCTCGTACGCGGCCAGCTTGAGCGCGGCGTGCACGCACACTATACCTAGCGGCAGAGTGTTGTACTCACAGAGAGGGCGGCGGCGAGCTCGCCCCGCGCCTCGTACGCGGCCAGCTTGAGCGCGGCGTGCACGCACACTATACCTAGCGGCAGAGTGTTGTACTCACAGAGAGGGCGGCGGCGAGCTCGCCCCGCGCCTCGTACGCGGCCAGCTTGAGCGCGGCGTGCACGCACACTATACCTAGCGGCAGAGTGTTGTACTCACAGAGAGGGCGGCGGCGAGCTCGCCCCGCGCCTCGTACGCGGCCAGCTTGAGCGCGGCGTGCACGCACACTATACCTAGCGGCAGAGTGTTGTACTCACAGAGAGGGCGGCGGCGAGCTCGCCCCGCGCCTCGTACGCGGCCAGCTTGAGCGCGGCGTGCACGCACACTATACCTAGCGGCAGAGTGTTGTACTCACAGAGAGGGCGGCGGCGAGCTCGCCCCGCGCCTCGTACGCGGCCAGCTTGAGCGCGGCGTGCACGCACACTATACCTAGCGGCAGAGTGTTGTACTCACAGAGAGGGCGGCGGCGAGCTCGCCCCGCGCCTCGTACGCGGCCAGCAGTTTGGCGGCCAGCGTGAGCGCGGCGTGCACGCACACTATACCTAGCGGCAGAGTGTTGTACTCACAGAGAGGGCGGCGGCGAGCTCGCCCCGCGCCTCGTACGCGGCCAGCAGTTTGGCGGCCAGCTTGAGCGCGGCGTGCACGCACACTATACCTAGCGGCAGAGTGTTGTACTCACAGAGAGGGCGGCGGCGAGCTCGCCCCGCGCCTCGTACGCGGCCAGCAGTTTGGCGGCCAGCTTGAGCGCGGCGTGCACGCACACTATACCTAGCGGCAGAGTGTTGTACTCACAGAGAGGGCGGCGGCGAGCTCGCCCCGCGCCTCGTACGCGGCCAGCAGCTTGGCGGCCAGCTTGAGCGCGGCGTGCACGCACACTATACCTAGCGGCAGAGTGTTGTACTCACAGAGAGGGCGGCGGCGAGCTCGCCCCGCGCCTCGTACGCGGCCAGCTTGAGCGCGGCGTGCACGCACACTATACCTAGCGGCAGAGTGTTGTACTCACAGAGAGGGCGGCGGCGAGCTCGCCCCGCGCCTCGTACGCGGCCAGCTTGAGCGCGGCGTGCACGCACACTATACCTAGCGGCAGAGTGTTGTACTCACAGAGAGGGCGGCGGCGAGCTCGCCCCGCGCCTCGTACGCGGCCAGCTTGAGCGCGGCGTGCACGCACACTATACCTAGCGGCAGAGTGTTGTACTCACAGAGAGGGCGGCGGCGAGCTCGCCCCGCGCCTCGTACGCGGCCAGCTTGAGCGCGGCGTGCACGCACACTATACCTAGCGGCAGAGTGTTGTACTCACAGAGAGGGCGGCGGCGAGCTCGCCCCGCGCCTCGTACGCGGCCAGCTTGAGCGCGGCGTGCACGCACACTATACCTAGCGGCAGAGTGTTGTACTCACAGAGAGGGCGGCGGCGAGCTCGCCCCGCGCCTCGTACGCGGCCAGCTTGAGCGCGGCGTGCACGCACACTATACCTAGCGGCAGAGTGTTGTACTCACAGAGAGGGCGGCGGCGAGCTCGCCCCGCGCCTCGTACGCGGCCAGCTTGAGCGCGGCGTGCACGCACACTATACCTAGCGGCAGAGTGTTGTACTCACAGAGAGGGCGGCGGCGAGCTCGCCCCGCGCCTCGTACGCGGCCAGCTTGAGCGCGGCGTGCACGCACACTATACCTAGCGGCAGAGTGTTGTACTCACAGAGAGGGCGGCGGCGAGCTCGCCCCGCGCCTCGTACGCGGCCAGCTTGAGCGCGGCGTGCACGCACACTATACCTAGCGGCAGAGTGTTGTACTCACAGAGAGGGCGGCGGCGAGCTCGCCCCGCGCCTCGTACGCGGCCAGCTTGAGCGCGGCGTGCACGCACACTATACCTAGCGGCAGAGTGTT
Source organism: Agriphila tristella (assembly GCA_928269145.1). Lineage (NCBI taxonomy): Eukaryota > Metazoa > Arthropoda > Insecta > Lepidoptera > Crambidae > Agriphila > Agriphila tristella. The sequence continues at coordinate 44,431,878 of OV743429.1, read as the reverse complement.
GTACTCACAGAGAGGGCGGCGGCGAGCTCGCCCCGCGCCTCGTACGCGGCCAGCTTGAGCGCGGCGTGCACGCACACTATACCTAGCGGCAGAGTGTTGTACTCACAGAGAGGGCGGCGGCGAGCTCGCCCCGCGCCTCGTACGCGGCCAGCTTGAGCGCGGCGTGCACGCACACTATACCTAGCGGCAGAGTGTTGTACTCACAGAGAGGGCGGCGGCGAGCTCGCCCCGCGCCTCGTACGCGGCCAGCTTGAGCGCGGCGTGCACGCACACTATACCTAGCGGCAGAGTGTTGTACTCACAGAGAGGGCGGCGGCGAGCTCGCCCCGCGCCTCGTACGCGGCCAGCAGTTTGGCGGCCAGCTTGAGCGCGGCGTGCACGCACACGGCGCGCGCTCGCATTTGCCCGCCGCCGACACCGGCGCACAGCAATAAAGGTGATATCGTCTCGCGCATCACTTGCTCTTCCCTGTATAGACAAATATCAATCAATAGGATTTTTAATTCGAGCAATGTTAGTTTACATGACATTAAGGCCCGTATTTATAAATCGCTCTCAACATTGAGTGCTATCTTGAGATTATGCTTGAGATGCTGTTCCTATAAGAAGAACATCTCAAGTATGATCTCAAGATAGATCTCAACGTTTTGAGAACGGTTTATAAATACGGGCCTAAGAACTGTCAGATATGCAGGCCTATGCATATAAAAAACTATCAACTAGATTGAAGTTATACCAGCAGATGCCAACACAGTAAAAAATAAAATAAAAAGTAAATTATAAATCTTATAAAAAAGTAGGATATCAAAAGAGTTACTGAAGAGAAATCAACTATAATATTTTTGATATTACCACCACTATTGAAATACCTAACATTACATGACTACACTAAAATTTGACTCACTCGCAATACTCGGCCACCACGTAGGCGGCGGCGTAGAGCACCTCCCTGGAGGCAGGCCCGGGCGGCGAGGCGGCCGCTCGCGTGCATATCGCCGAACATTCGCGCGCCGCGAATGCTCGCACGTCCGCTACGCGCGCGCCCACTTCCGTCAACTGACCGGCTATTATGCAGCCTGCAAAAAAGGGTATTTTAAATATTTGACATCACAAACAATGTATGTGGTGGTGGTGGCCAACTTGTCTAGGGCTGTGATCTACTTTAAAATTTCCGGGCCTATTGAGATCGACTTAAAGCATTTAAATTTTTGGGGTATTTTTTACTACAAAACCGTCGCACCCGCCTCCCGTACCATTCTGTTGCTACTTGCTTTGCTCTCACAGGCAAAGCACTTTTTGTTGTCTCTCGCGATCAAATGCACTGTCTCCAGAGATCGACTGGTCGATCGCGATCTACTTGTTGGCCACCCCCCTGACATACATTACTCCGATTCAAAAGTAAGTAGCTAAATCACTTGTGTTATGGATATCCGAGATAACGATGGTTCCACAAACACCAAGAGAAGAACAAAACAAAAAAGTTTTTTAAACCCATATTTTGGATTCAGTTACCAAAAGATTACCTAGTTTAAACACTCTGAAATAGGAAAGACGTGCAATAAAACTCTACGAATTTCAGCCACTGGCCTGTTTTTTTTTTGTAATTTCAGCAGATCGAGTGGAAACATAATTTAATACAATCAAATCAAGCCGTGTAAGGTCACGAGCTTGAAACTTGATAACACGCACATGTTGTGTGAAGTGCATTATCATTTATACCCACAGAGTTTGTGTCTCATTGGTACACTTATGTATATGATTATCTCTGCTTAGTACGGATGTACTGTAGATTTAAACCTAACATGTTTTTCTCTTAGGTGCCAGTCAAAATTAGTTAAGGGCTTGAAACCGTGATAATCAAATTGAGTTTTTATTATGTCGCATAATATAATGACAGTTATTCTGCGAGCAGATCTCGATCATGCGCGTGAGCATCTCGTCGCGGTACAACGTGCTTTCCATATTACTAGGTACTTATTTTATTTATTTTTATTTATTATGTTATCTATGATTGACTGGGCCTCACCGTGTTTAGAGCTGGTTTACATCTCGGCGAGCACGGCAACGTACCACTCGAAGTCGACCACGTGCTTGTAGTTGTTCTGCGAGCAGATCTCGATGATACGCGTGAGCAACTCGTCGCGGTACACGAAAGTAATATTACTAGGTATTAATTTTATCATGTTATTTATGATTGACTGGGCCTCACCGTGTTTAGAGCTGGTTTCCATCTCTGTGAGCTCGGCGAGCACGGTGACGTACCACTCGAAGTCGACCACGTGCTGGTAGTTGTGCTGCGAGCAGATCTCGATCATGCGCGTGAGCAGCTCGTCGCGGTACAGCGTACCTTCCGCGCGCTCCATGTGCACCATTAGCTTCTTCACTATTTCCATTAGGTTTTTCTTCGAAACCTGCGAATTTTTAATCTTTATTTTAGTACGATTTTTTTATATTCTGAAATACTTTTGATCTGAAAGATCTGGGCAATATTACTGTCATTGTTATAATAAGACGTCACTATACACGCTGCTTGAAACACCATACCACTATTTTAGGCTCATGGTATGGCCTCAGGAAATAAATATAGAGATACTTACAGGATTTTAGGAAACCTACAAAATTGGTACTAAAGCACACTTACGGACCACAATACGAAGCATTTAAAATTGTTCAGCGTATATAGCGTTTTATCAAAATCCATTGTCTTTTAACAGTTAAACGTGAAAAATCGCTATATAATATCGCATTTAGGTGGTTATGCGGGGGCTGGATATGATTTCTTGATTAGGGGCCATCCATAAATTACGTCACACGTTAAGGGGGAAGGAGGAGGTTGACGAAGTGTGACATTGTGTGACAAGGGGGTGGGAGGGAAGGTGTCCTAAACTACGTGACGTCACATTTAAAAATCATTTAAATTGTAATAAAACAAATTTTGGAACTGCTGTTTTAATTCAATAATTACTTCTAGATGTAAAATTTGTGACGTCACACAAGGGAGGGGGGGTCTCACAAATGTGACCAGCTGTGACAAGGATGGTGGTGGGGGTCAAAAATCATGAAATTCGTGTGACGTAATTTATGGATGGCCCCTTACCTACTTAAACTTACCATTCCATACAATAAACCTAGGGCCCTCAGTCTGATGGACTCATCCTTGTCATCCAAGCATGCCAGCACAAGATCTTTGTGGGCTTGGACCGACTTAGGGTGGGACTTGAGTATTCGCGACATCGCCAGAAGTCCCAGATATTTTACTACAGACAAAATGATTAAGTTATGACACAGATAATATAATACTATACTAGTGTTATGATTAATAACATATTTTTTTATACTTATATAACCTAATAACTGCTGAACGACAGATATTCTATTGTATCTGGAAGAAATTTATTTAGAAATTATTAAATGGAAATTAATTTATGTAATTTTGTTAGTAAACCATGACTTAGACAGCGTTCATTTTCATGTTAAAACGAGTGAAGCTAAATGAACTATTATTTAGTAGTGTCCATCAGCCATTTTTGATGTCCCCACTGCTGGGGCACAGGCCTTCCTTATGGGTGGCAAGGAGGATGGGCCATAACCCACCACGCGGGCCCAATGCGGATTGGTGGGTGTTAACGACTGCAAATGCAGCCGGGACCAACGGCTTAACGTGCCTTCCGAAGCACGGAGGAGCTCGAGATAATAAACTTTTGGTCACCCATCCCATGACCGACCCTTGCGAACGTTGCTTAACTTCCGCAATCGCTGGGCCAGGCGCTAAACCACTGCGCCACCGAGCTCCTCGTCCATTTAGTAGTGTAGTACTTTCAATTTATTGTGGTAGATTTCATAGTAATACTTTTCATCAATCTGATTACATAGTATGTGTTTTTTCATCTCACCTTCGATCACAAGTGCCTTTTAGTATTGTATGGAATTTATGGACTACCATCTAATGAAGTCTCCAAAACGGGCTATTCCATATATCCAAACTGGCTATCCCAATCAGTTGGGGTAAATGGATTTTTTTTCCACTCTTCTAAATTTTTTTCACTCACATGTTGGGAAAAGTGGGAAATAAACCATGTATCCTAACTGATTAGGATAGCCAGTTGGGATATTATGGAATAGCCCTCCAAAACTCAACGCGAGCGATCGAACGTAAGATGACAAAAGTAGGAAACCGGAGTCGAAAAAAATAAAAAAAAATCAAATAAGTTACGGTTCTGGTCGCTGTCTTCAATGAGTATTCTGAGTTTCTGTACACAGAGCTGCACCGAGGCGGCGTGGCCGGGCATGCCGCTGCTGATGCTGATCAGCACAGCGATCACAGTGTTGATGCACTCGTACAAGAGCGACATCGCTGATGTGCTAACAACACATCAAAGTCATATTAGGACAGGAAAGTGTAAAAACTGCTACAATACAATAGCACCTCAATTAAACAGCGCTATATATATATGTGCCGTATCTGCACCTTCGAAATAAATATTATTCTGATTTGCTATAACTGGTTGTTCCATTTATGAACAACCGCGATTAAAAATCAGAGAGATTCAAGAAAGTTTCATTTTAAATCAAGGAAAGCTAAATATTGCATCATGAGTGAGGGCTTGTATGCTAATTTTGCCTCACCTTTTTGGCATAAAAAAACAATAAAGTGCGGAACATGTAAGCCACTCCTATTTTACTACCTCATTTGATATTGAGTAAGAAATTAAATGGTTTTTTTACTTTATGTACAGGTTTCTGTGTTAATAAAAAGTTAATTACTTATTTGCTTTTTACATTACTAACTTAATATTCAAGTTTTAATTAATATTAATAATTTAATAGTTCATACAGATACAGTATTGCATTAAAATAAAAGCAGAGCACTACTTGAACTAGGTGCCACATGTAAACTAAGCCTCCTAATTAACAATGAAACTATAGTCGAAAGAAGCAGTGGAAGCCATTTCCATTCTAATTCTTGATTGTTTATGATACTAGATCTATTATTAATCATCTTGTGTCAACTAATACAATCTACTTCCCTTCACCCCATAGAGACCAAAGTAATATTAGAAAGTCAACCCTGTCTCAATAGCAAATAGCTAACTCACCTATGTATCAAATTAGTTAATGGTTCTATCAGTTTCTTGCCAAGTCGAGGCTCTAATGGGGTTAAGGCACCAAACTGCAACAAACACAATGATACTACATAAGACTAGCTTATGAGATGATTTCATGTTGTATGTACTCCAGTTGAATATTGCGGCATTGTTCTGACATAATTTATCAGACGGTTGTATAGGAAATAAGTTCAGAGGACTTGTCCGGTTTCCCTATGACAAGTACGGGTAAGCGCCCCCGGACCCTCAGCCTCCGCTGCTGCAACCTCTCAACCCCCCCGCAGCAACGGTGTCCTTTTTGTACCCTGATCCGTCCCATTTTACACACTCCTATACCCACCTCACATCCCTATCCTAATCCTATTCCTTCCCCTCCGCTAAGCTAAGGTCTGCCGTGCCGATGGCTGCATGGCTAGGGGCGTGCCTAGTCATAAGCGTGCCACCCTGGAAATTGGTGCCCTCCAGGCGTAAATAGCCTTACCACACACGCGGGGCTCTGTGTGGTGGACAGTTGTCTTTCCCTAGCTAATCGTGGGAACAAAATGGTTTCAAATTTTTTTAATAAACCTGGCTGCGGCGATAGAGCTCGCCACTCATCACGCGTAACTTGTTTCTCTCGGGGCGAAAAGCGGGCATCGGAGACCCGTTTTGCTACGCTGAATGTATGTGGAGCGATGGAGGAGAAAATGGATGAGGTGTGTTTGATTATGGAAGAAAAGAAGTTGGATGTTTTATGCGTGAACGAGACGAAAAGAAAGGGCAAAGGAGTCTCAGAACATGGCCCGTTTAAAGTTCTGTGGTCGGGCGTTGCCGAAAATGAGCACGCGAGTATGGGCGTGGGACTCCTGCTGTCGGAAAGGATGATAGAATGCATGACTGAGTATGAGTGTGTTAGTCCCAGACTTCTCTGGGTTAGACTCAAAGTAGGATTACTTCGGATACGCGTCATTGGCGTGTATGCTCCCGATATATCCAAGTCAGCAACGGAAAAGGAGGATTTCTGGAAAAGTGTGGAAGATATCTTGAATGAATGCAAAGATAATGAAAGGATAGTTATGCTTGGAGATTTTAACGGATGGGTAGGTGTGAGAAGAGAGGGATGTGAGGGAGTTTTAGGAATATATGGAGACAAAAGAGTAAATGATAATGGCAGGAGTTTGATTGAGGTATGTTTAGAAAAGAATCTTGTGGTAACGAACACCATGTTTGACCACAAGGAAATTCATATGTACACTTGGCAGAGAGGGGAAAAGAAGAGTATGATCGATTTTGTGATTGTTGATGAAAGACTGAAGGGCAGAGTTGTAGACACCAGGGTCTTTAGGGGTAGTAACATTGGAACAGACCACTTTCTTGTAGTGTCTCGGGTTAGTGGTCTGTTCAAAAGTTGGCGTCATCGTCCCACAGTGTCAACAACGGAGCTGACTAGAGTAAAAGTTGAGAACCTGGATGAAGTGGAAGTGCAAAAGACATATTTGTGCAAATTGAAAGAACGATTGGGAAATGTGGCTGAAGTGAAAGATGGCAAGCTTGAGGAAGTTTGGGAAAAGTTTAAAAAAGGTGTGACTGAAACAGCTGAGGAAATATGTGGAGTGAGTAAAAGGAAGAATGCTCCCCCAATAAACTGGTGGGATAGTGAGGTAAGACAGATAGTGAATGAAAAGAAAAAAGTATGGCAGGATCTGCTGGCCATCAAAGCCAGTAAAAGAGTGAATGCAAGTGTTACAGAAGATGATGTTGATACAGTTGCAAGGGAGTTTAAAAGGATTAAGAAAGTAGTGAAAGAAAAAGTAGACGAAAAAAAGAGAAAGATGAAAGAAAAGTGTGACTTCAAACTCTGTGATAACTTTCGAGACAATATAAAATTGTTTTGGAAACAAGTGAAAACGTCTCGAAGTGGATCACATAAGTCTAAAATGAATGTGATAAGAGATGAAAAAGGTGAGCTAGTGACAGATGAAAAAGGTGTACTACAGGAGTGGATGAAATATTTTGAGAGTTTGTTTGAGGCGGATGGCTCTATGCTAGAAGCCTTGGATAAAAGGGTGGAAGACGAGGAAGAGACAGAAGTGGATGAAAGAGATATATATATGGATGAGATTATTAGTGCAATGAAGAGCATGAAAAAAGGGAAAGCAGCAGGATATGACAGAATTACTGTTGAAATGCTGAGAGGTGGGAAAGAGCTGGTTGCGTCCTGGCTGTGCCTGATCTTTAATAAATGTTGGAACAGTGGCAAAGTGCCGGAAGATTGGCGTAAAGCCGTGGTCGTGCCGCTGTACAAAGGGAAAGGGTCACGGCAGGATGCTAAAAACTACCGCGGGATCAGTCTTCTCAGCATTGTCAGTAAATTGTATGCAAAGGTACTGATTGAAAGAGTGATGCAAAAAACTGATCAGAGTATTTGGGATGTGGAAGCGGGATTCAGAAAGGGAATGGGATGCACGGATCAGGTCTTCTCCTTGAGGTGCTTAACCGAAAAACACCTGGCTAAGCACAAAAAGGTTTACTGTGCCTTTGTGGACCTGGAGAAGGCCTACGATCGAGTTGACAGGAATGAGCTATGGAAGGTGTTGTCCGAATACGGATTGGAGAGCAGACTGATTCATGCACTGAAATCTCTCTATGAGGATTCCCGTGCATGCGTCAGGATTGACGGCGTATACACTGACTGGTTTGGCATCTCTAGGGGTGTCAGACAGGGATGTGTTGCGTCACCATGGCTCTTTAATCTGTTTTTGGACAGTTGTATGAAAGGTCTGAAAGAACGTGACTGTGGGGTTGTGATGAATGGGACTCAAATCAAGTGCCTTCTCTACGCTGACGACCAAGTTATACTTGCGTCTTCTGCGCAAGAGTTGCAGTAAATGATGTCGGTTATGAATGAAGATTTTGTGAGAAAAGGGATGAAAGTGAATGTAACTAAGACTAAAGTGATGGTGTTTGAGAGAGATGAAGAAATGACTGACTGTACGGTAATGTTAGGTGGCGAAAAAGTGGAACAAGTCCGTGAGTTTGTATACTTGGGGAGTTTGTTCACAAGGGACGGAAAGAGTGAGGAAGACATAGAAAGACGAGTGAAGAAAGGAAATTCGGTGAGTGGTGCTATACACTCGGTTATGAGTAGCCAAACCGTTTCTGCAAAGGCGCGAATGGCTATTCATAACGGAGTGCTGGTACCGACACTGATGTATGGAAGTGAATCTTGGGTATGGCAGAAGAAGAATGAAAGCAGAATAAATGCGGTAGAGATGCGATCGTTGAGGAAAATATGTGGAGTAAAACTGAGTGATAGAGTGAGCAATGAGGTGATTCGCAAAAGGTGTGGTCTGAAAGATGATATAGTGACAAGAATTGAGAAAGGAATGCTCCAGTGGTTTGGTCACTTAGTGTCCGGGCACGAAAACTGCGACGGCGGAGCGGCAGCGGGGCGGCGCGACAGCGGAGCGGCGGCGATGCATTCAACAGTATGGCACAGTATGGAGACGCGCACGAAACGGGCGGTGGCGGCGCGGGGCGACGAGCGATGCACGGGCGGGAGGAGAGCGACGAAAACAAATGAACAAACTAGTTGGATTTGGTAGCCCGCGATTACAGTAGTGTTGTGTTGAATAATATAATAGTGTCTGTTTGATTACTAGGTAGTACCTATTTATTCAGTATGGATGTCGGCATCTTGGACATCATTTAAAAAACACAAGATGAGCAAAGAATCCGGTTTTGAAGCTAGTTAACGCCTATACTTAGACCATTTTTTCGAACTAAATAAAATTTTTAGACATAGGATATATTTCGTGCTTTGAATATTTTTCGGTATTGATTTAATAAGAAATTGTTTCCATAGCAACATCACATTTGACACATCAATAGAAAAAAAAAAAAAAAAGAAGTTACTTTAGTGGTATACCGTGGTCCTACCAGTAGGTCAAATCGGTAGGTCCACGGGCCCTTAATGGTATTTAGCCCATCTGTCACAACACTACTAGCGCGGCTGACCGACCGCTAAGTTTCGTGCCCACGTTCTCATCGCCCCGCCCCGCCGCCGCTCCGCTGCCGCGCCGCCCCGCCACCGCTCGGCCGCCGCCACTTTCGTGTCCGGACACTTAGAGAGGATGAATGAAAGGCGAATCACGAAAGAGATATACTGTGCGAATGTGGAAGGAACGATTGCACGAGGGCGTCCCAGAAAAACCTACGCGGACCAAATAGAGGTTATTATAAAAAAGGCTGGTGTACGCAGTGACAAAAACCGCAGGGCATGTATGAAAAGATTGATGGATATGAATGAAGCGAAAGAAGTGTGCAAGGATCGTAGCAGGTGGCGATCCATAGTCTCTGCCTACCCCCATGGGAAACAGGCGTGAGTGTATGTATGTATGTTGTATAGGAGAACTATCTCCTCACAGCATAATATCATGGTATACACCTCCTAATTCGCTAGTTTCAGAATCTTTGAATGGTTATGTAACAGCAGCAAAAATAATACAAAATGTGAGATGTGCCAATTCAGAAGTGTTCCTTTATTGTGAGTCAAATACAAAGGTTGAAACTGCTATTTGATCACTGATGTCAATCACGATAGGTAGCAGTAACAGCATTTGTACAGTTTGCAAAAGTGTGGGTTTTTGTAGAGTTTAATAATCTTTAATGGTGTGGCAGGTGTAGTGAATGAGTCTAGCAGCTAATTTTCTGCTTAAGCTTTACTTTTGATACCTGCTAATTAGATCTATCAGGCTTTGTGTTATCTTTCTTCCAATATCTGGTTCATAGTGTGTCATTAAACCAAACTGTGGAGGGTTAACATGTCAATTAAAATATTTTTAAAAATAAGTTTGATGTTGAACCATAATTAAAAACAGTCACACAAAAAATACATTCATGTAGCATAGACCATTTTGACTCTAAGTGCTTGTTTACGGAGACGCGGGCGTCAGGCGGCGCGTGCGACGGGGCCTCTCGCGGCGCGTCGGACGTTTTTTTCTGTTTACAGAGAGGCGGCGCGTGAAGCGGCACTTATCATCGCACGCGTAAACACAAACATATGGCAATATACGATGTTGTCCATAGAGACGCGTCGCTGGCACGTGGCGATGCCCGCCGCTGTACCCGCGGCGGTGCACGCGACGGGCCTCGCTGCGGCGGTGGCGGCGCTTAGTCAAACAAAGTCAATCTAATCATACTCCATTGCGATGGTGACGTGCGTTTTGTACCCCGCGTCTCCGTAAACGAGTCCTTAAGAATGTAGACTATTCCATAATAAATAACTCGATATTAAATTAAATAGTCTTTAGGGTAGATCCATGCAAATGAGGAATTTAGGCAAACATAAATTATTGCTATTACACACGAAACAAAACTCTTTTCTATACAATAAATACTTATATTTCATAATTAAACACTTTTTATGTACTACCTTCATTTATTTTTGAATTATGTCACTTTAAAGTGCCGTTTTTTCTACATGCTGTACGGCGGCGAACTTCAATTATGTAATGTAAGTGACCATGAAAATTTCGATTTTTGGCTTAAATGTCATAAATATTTGCTCAGTTATTTTACAGATTCTTTTCTAAGTTCTTTTTGTATTGATTTAAAAGAAGTTACAATTATATGTTATAATGTTAGAAGAGAAAATACTTATTAAGTGAAATACAAAAAATGGAGTTCCTTTTTATGTAACGAAAGTGACCGCGCGTTAAAAATTAATTAAAAATACAAAGGATTGTTTATTTTCAAATTTCTTGTTTTAGTAGCATCAAATAGATTGATCCCTGTATAATTTTGTTAATTGAACTGAAATTACATGAAAGTTGCTTCTGAAAAACAGTTTTTAATCAACATTTTCGACGAAAAAATGTAAGTAAGTGACCATGGATCTACCCTTTATATTAATTAATCAACATTGCTTTCATAACACTCTTGATTCCTAACACAAACACAAAGACAAACAAATAACAATGTAATAACTGGAATGCTATTTAGAATAGAAAAAAAGCCTACATACATTGTTGTCATATGAAGATATTATTTTTTTATAAATAAATAAGAAATAAAAGAGGATTGTAAGAACTTGTTAATTTCTTTGTTGATTACATACCAGTTTGATGATCTTGATGAGCATCCAGTTGTTAGTAGATGTAGTCATAAGTTTAAAGAACACTGGAGCCAGAGAGAGATAATTTTTGGGGTTCTTCCTGGCTAATTCACACACTACATTTACAGCAGCTGACTGGACACCTACAATAATAAAACTAAGTTATCAACTCTTTAAAAATTTAAAATGTTTGAATATTATCCACATACCAGGATCTGGGTCTTCTAGCTTCTCTTTTAGTTTTGGAAATGCAGGTCTTAAAGCCTCTGGATATCTTAGAAATACCTTGTACATCATAAGCACAGCCTTCATTCTTAAATAAGGTTTTGTTGAACTCATCTAAAAATACACATTCTTATTTACTGCTTTAATCTGGTAAAAAAACCTGGGGGCTAATTGTCTAATTTAAAAATGTATCGCAATCACTTTCATTTGACAGATGGATGTGAGACATTGCTGCATTTCTTTGGTAAGTTTTTATTAGTGCCAAAGAGAAACATCAATGTGTTACATCCTGAAAGCGATTGCGATAGATTTTGAAATTAGACAATAGAAAGGCTGTTATCTATAAAAAAATTCTACTTACCAATGTCATAATATCATTTGCAAGATCTCTTGCCAGGTCATGGGATATGAAACAGCTAAGGCCGCTAAGTGCTAGTCCAGCCTCATACTGATTTTGAGCATTCAGATCTTTCCTGATCATGTTTGTGGTTAGCATGAGCAATTCAGAATCAGCGTGGAATGATTGACTAGCTGCTAAATACCCGATTCTTTTATAAGTAAACTTGTTAGAACTCATAACTTCTATAATGTTGAATATTGCCCATGATATGTCATATCCTAACATTTGAAGCTAAAAAATATAACTTTGGGTCAGTCAAGATTTCAACAATAGTACAATCTAATTTATCAATAATTCGTTCAAGTAAAATCATATTTAAAATAAAACAAGTCACTATAACAATGTATGTACTTACGTATGTGAGTTTGGCTACAGCATTAGCCTTTACACTTATGTTATCTAGCCGAAGTTCTACTTTGATTTCTTCCATACATTGTGCTATATATTTTGCCTGTAATTCAATAAATATATTGTTTTACAAGTTCTTGACTGGGTGGCAGAATTAAGTTAAAAACTGAATAATTTAATTGGCAATAACACGATTTGTAAAATAAATACCTCGTTATCTTTATTATTTCGTATCCCTCGAACTAGGTCCGTGAGATTTTTATCGAACATTCTCTCAAAGTTGCCTTTGACTTTTTTTAAAGCCATGATGATAAAGTACCCTATTAACCATCAATCAATTCAATTTTATTTACTGAATAGAATAAAGCAAAAATACTTTACGATGATTTTTTAGAAAATATCCATTTGTCAAATTATTATGACCACCAGGGTTGCCAGATGCCTAACTGGTCAAGTCGCCACTTTGCGATGAAAAGATAGCCCAAGTAGCCCAATTTGAAAAAAAAAAACAAAAAAAACGTTTAAACGTGTCATGCTACTGTTGGATTACACTGGAATAACGATTATTTATATTATTATTTATCCCATTTTCACTTTTTGTTTGATTGTTTGTTCACTTACTCGTCTTACTCTCCCACCCCAAGCGCATAGAAAGACTAGACTAGACAACACATAGAGAAAACAATGTAAACTGATATCAATAAGTCGAAAAACGTGTCGCCCAACAGGCGATAAGTCGCCATTCCATAATTTTTAGTAGCCGCGACGGTCCCAAAGATAGCCCAATTGGCTATATGTCGCCCAATCTGTAGACCCTGATGACCACTGACTGACAGATCAACTGACATGACATTTCTTTTTTTGTTTCAACTGTGCAATGTTGGCATATTTTTAGGTCGCGTTCAGTACCTTGATTACGTAAAGCTGTTGCTAACAATGGGGAGGCGAAGGTAAAGTGAATTACAGATGGCGCTCAGTCTTTGGAACAATTGTCAGTTTGAGCTTATATTGTCTTGACTGTGTATTACGTGATTTTACTTTCTAAGATTGTATTTTTTTCGGTTTTGCGGACAAACAATGTATTTTATGCTAACTTTAGCTCATATAAAATAAGAATTACGGAAAAGAAAAGCCAAAACAACAGGCAAGAAAGTTTATAGCAACTTACAAAAAATTGCTAACAAGCATTACATTTCTTTAAATTTCGTGTAAGATTTACAAGTAATCTTTTTATTTCAGATTAGAAGCATATGATTTAAATTTTAACAAAGCAACTGAGTGTGAATTTCCGTGTTTATAGTTGCCTGATGATGCCTTCTGTGCAATAGTAATTTCAGGTTTCTGTACTGGAATTTCTGTACCATCCAAAATTACACGAACCGTTTTATCATATTTATTTTATTATTCTAAGTTTCTTGAATGACTCTGGCATATAAAATTCTATTAATTCTCTGTTTGGCCCCAATATTGGGCTTATTCCATATTTGATATACCTATCAAATTCATCCAAGTTATAAATATGTTAGAAACTGCTGAGGTTGAAATATTAAAGAACAAAGCTGTTATAATTCAAATGTTGTTTTATTTTGGCGAAGCTTCATCAAATTCATGAAACATTCCTTTTGATTTATAATGTTTCTCAGGCTCAGCAAAGGAGAAAATCGAGGAAAAAGCATATTTTTTTGATATTTTTTTGCCCACTATTTTTTTTGTTACTGGGAAATCGATGAACTCCAATATTTTACAAGTTACATGCATAACAATGCGGCATTTTCTCAGTATAAAATTAAAAAGTGCAATACTCCAAGAGATTCCCATATGTTTTGACAGTTTCTTTGAGGCGGCTCGGTACCAACGACAAGACGCCACCTATCGGGATAAAATTGCGCTTTTCCTCCCCATTCTCGATTGAAATCGATTGAAAGCGCAGTTGTATTGCTGCTTTAGTTAAGATAGTTGTCACATTGGTTCTAACTAAAGCAGCAATGTAACTGCGCTTTCATACGATTTCAATCGAGAATTGTTAGCAACAGCTTTACGTAATCAAGGTACAGGTTTCAGGGCCCTATTTCATATTCATTTTACCTTAGTAAATTACAACGAGTTTGGTGACGCTTCATTTATCGTTCCTTTCCGATGCTGATGACTGATGAAAGGCCGATATGCCGATGAAAGCGAACGGCCGGCCGTCTAGTGACTTTCATCAAAAAGGCACATCAGTTGGTTGATTACATAAGGGGTCGTCCATTAATCACGTGAGCCTTGAAGGGGGGGGGGGGGGGGGTAGTTGAAAAAATCACGAAGTATCACAAGGGGGGATGGGGGGGTGTAGTGAGATATCACGTGTATTACACTTTTTTCGTTAAACGCGTGACTTTTCACCGAAAACTTCGTGTGATTGTGATTGTTGACTCACCCACCGCTACCAGGACGATTTCCCCGCCCACCGCGACAAATTCGTACTGAAAATTGTTGAGATTAATTTGCACCAAAAAAATACACGTGATTTAGAGGGGGGGGGGGGGGGTTAATTTAAAACCTCACCATGCATCACCAAGGGGGAGGGGGGGTTAAAAATTGGCCAAAAAAACATCACGTGATTAATGGATGCCCCCTAAGTCTATTGCTAACAATTCTCGATTGAAATCGATTGAAAGCGCAGTTACATTGCTGCTTTAAGTAAGATAGTTGCCACATTCTCAACTAAAGCAGCAATGTAATTGTGATTTATGTTAGAGTTGATTGCAACAAAGTAATATAATTACCCCCCAGTTAGAGTCTGGTCAACGAAAGATGAACCGGAAACGGATGCGCCACTTTCCCTGTTTCAAATTAACGTTTAGAGGTTAAGTTATTGGAAACTGAACCTTAAAATAAGGTGGAAAATTTGTTCCATTTCCAACCGAGACTCATCTTTCGTTGACCAAACTCTATGATAGGTGAAACTTCATAAAATTGAAGGTCGAATCAAATTATCGGACGCGGCTTATGGACGCGGCTTACTGCCGCGGCTGATAAGTGTGCAAACTCTAATAACATCCTGCGTGGCGTGCCAGATAGCTATTGGACGTCCGATGACGTCATATTAGTCTATGGTTACGTCCGCGACTTACGTCGGATAGTTTGCACACCTCAGCAGGCTAGGCGCACTCCGCGCTTTAGGTACAAAGCTACAAGTAGGTAGCGGGTCCGTCCGGACGGACTAATTTCAGAGGGCTAACGCGTGCCGGCTGGGTCGCACATTAGCAGTTTGATTTCGATAGTATGTTTTAATACGAATAAAAAGGATCCGAACCTCACGTTTTTCACTCTTCCAAAAGTTCCAAACGACATAAAAACGTAAGAAGTGCTTGTCTACTAGGTACCTAGTTAGTAACTAGTATCCGTTTATACTTATTGCTAAACAATCTTCGCCAACTATTTATTGAAATAATAATTTATCGATTAGGTAGGTACTTACTTACCTACTTACTTTCGAAATAAAATAATTATAATTACAATTTCATTTCGTAATAAAGCCAATTGCTTTAAAGCCAGCATGTATAGTCTGATGTGGCGTTGACTGTACCTAGCCTATGTTTTTTTTAAACGTATTTAACTACACATTATTTCACAAACACATAACTTGTAATATATTAACTACCAGTTATTTAATTATTATTTAAAAGAAGAAACCCTGAAGTCGTTAGAAGAGATAAGAGCTACGCGATAGAAAGAGAGGCAACTTCTAGGTGAATATAACTGTAGGCAAGAGAGAGGCGTGCAACCTGAATTGCACTTTATTGGGTATGGAATAGGATCGTTATTTATTTAAATGACTTTGCGGAGTGGATCTTCTGTACTTGTACTATTATGTATTCTGTGACCTCAGTGTATTTTCATAGTCCCAGATACCTATCAGCCGCGGCAGTAAGCCATTAGCGTATAGTTGGCAGACTCACCATGGAATTAGAAGGTTTTGACTAGGTCAAAAAATTGTTAATAAATAGTGATAAATAGTGAACTATAGCATATAAATAGTGATACTATGATTCAAAAGATATTTGAATATCTTGGTGAGGCTGCAAACTTGACGTCAAGTTGGCAGACACCTTAAGAAATACAGTTCGTATCAATATGATTTATATGCCAAAAAATTGTTAGAAAATAGTGAATCGTATACGCAAAATTTCAATAACATTGCTTCAATACAAGCCGAGATATTACGGTCTCTAAGTGGGCTGCTAACTTGACGTTTCAGGCGATAGCGATTCCAGAGAAACGGGTACAAGTTTTAAACAAATAAATATATCAAAAAATTGTTAGTGAAATTGTGATTCCTACGATATAAATAAAACAAGAATTCATCATTGCTATTTTCTAAAAATCAAACGTTAACTTTTACATAATACTCTGAATAGGCTGTCGATCAATATTGAACTTTGCTCCACAGTAATAAGGTTCCAACTTTATTGCAATCGTGAGGTGAGTACTATCAAGCAAAAAAGTGAGATTTATATTTTTAGCCATGTCCTCCAATTATTATTACACTTGTTTTATTAATTAATTGTTGGTATCAAACAATAACGATATTTATTAATAACAATCATAGCAATAGCGCCATCTCTCGAAAAAGATTGTCAATTTTAAACTTTTAGATTTTTGCATTCACAATGCTATTTTTATATTAAGATGAATAAATAATGAAAAATATTAGAAAAAATCGGCTCACCCGTAGCAACTTAGACGGGATAATCCCGTCAAGTTGCTACGGGTGAGCCGATTTTTTCTTAAGATCTCAAGATTGTCAATTTCTCAGTTATAATTTAACGTTAGGTAGTATCTATTTATGTATTAGGTAAAATAAAGATATTATTATTATTACGTGAGATTTATAGTAAAATGAGTATCAGTTGGTATGTGAGTAGGTAGGAAGTAATATAAGTTGAAAATATTAATAGTTTCTTCTGAATTAATAATATTGAATTAAGAGTAAGGTATTGACCACAGCACAGCCTACTAGTCTTTATACAGTCGATCATCGCCTTTATTGTTGGCGCAAAAGCCACCGTTCGTAAAAATAGACAGTTGACGCAACGACTAAAAGTGTAAGGGTTGGCACGCTATGATTTGCCTTTTTAAATTTCAAAAATAATTAAGTAAAATAATACCTAACACATAAATAGGCACCTAACGTTAAATTATAACTGAGAAATTGACAATCTTTTCCGAGAGATGGCGCTATTGTTATGAATATTATTGTTATTAATGAATATCGTTATTGTTTGATACCAACGTTTAATTAATAAAACAAGTGTAATAATAATTCGAGGATATGGCTAAAAATATAAATCTCACTTTTTTGCTTGATAGTACTCACCTCATGATTGAAATGAAGTTTGAACCTTATTACTGTGGAGCAAAGTTCAATATTGATCGACAGCCTATTCAGAGTATTATATGTAAAAGTTAACATTGGATTTTTAGAAAATAGCAATGAAGAATTCTTGTTTTATTTATATCGTAGGAATCACAATTTCACAAAAAATTTTTTGATATATTTATTTGTTTAAAACTTGTACCCGTTTCTCTGGAATCGCTATTGCCTGAAACGTCAAGTTAGCAGCCCACTTAGAGACCGTAATATCTCGGCTTGTATTGAAGCAATGTTATTGAAATTTTGCGAATACGATTCACTATTTTCTAACAATTTTTTGGCATATAAATAATAATGATACGAACTGTATTTCTTAAGGTGTCTGCCAACTTGACGTCAAGTTTGCAGCCTCACCAAGATACTCAAATATCTTTTGAATCATAGTATCACTATTTATATGCTATAGTTCACTATTTATCACTATTTATTAACAATTTTTTGACCTAGTCAAAACCTTCTAATTCCATGGTGAGTCTGCCAACTATACGCTAATAGTAAGCCGCGTCCGATAATTTGTTTCCACTTTGACACTTTTTCGATGCTTCATTGATGAATCATCGAAAATGAACGTAAAAATGAACTATCTAATTCATGCTTAATACCTCTAATCTAATCTGTGTCACTTGTCATGCCATGTCAATGGCTGCATTCCGAATCACACTAAAATCGATGACAGCGCACTAAAATGCGTTCCGAGTCGGTGATTTTGTATGGGTTTGACAGATAACGTGAACGCTGACATCGATTTTATCGTGATTCGGAATATAGCCAATGTCATCAATTGTCATCCCATCCATCATGTCAGTCATGATGTCATTTTTTGTTTGTTTATATTAAATTATTAACAAAATACAATTAAATCGTATGCGTTAACTTGAACTCATTGATTACATTTATAAAAAGTTAGAGTGAATACGAAGAAAATGATAATTTTCTTGAGCGAACTTCAGAAAGAGCACCTTAATTTAATTCACCAACATTCAACTCAAGGTAAGTTTTTATTGGTATTTTACTAGTTTAGTTTTTATGTACATTAATTTATATATTAGTATATATTATTTATCTCTGTTTATGTTTATAATTGTATAGGTATCTCAAATTCAAACATAAAATTAATTAACTCTGCCAACCATACCTCCTGCCACCTGCCTAATTTAATTTTGTATTTTAGTCCATAAGTACCTACTTTTTTATACTTTTACTTACTTCATTTTTTTTAAACAGTTGGCCTTACTATTGTAACCTGCGGTGAAACTCTGTCATTGGCTAAGTGTAATTTTTAAGTTTAAATTTTAAGCACAATAATGTAGTAAAGAAGCCGTTGAGTTTCCTAATACAATCATACATCATTCCTGTCAGAGGGTCGTCTAATTGT
This sequence comes from Agriphila tristella, assembly GCA_928269145.1. NCBI lineage: Eukaryota > Metazoa > Arthropoda > Insecta > Lepidoptera > Crambidae > Agriphila > Agriphila tristella. The sequence goes on along the minus strand of OV743429.1, from coordinate 44,412,915 downwards.
CTTCTTATTTGAATATTTACTATTTTACAGTTCTGGTAGACTTCTGCAAACTAGCTATTGATTACCTATATAATGGGATAAACCATAAAAAACATGTCACAGCTGCAGGTAAGCATTGGTATTATTTGATTATTAAATAAATGATAGGTTAGGAATGTTCCTATCTTAAAGTATGTACTTTACCTATGTAGAGACAATAATTTGTTTGGTTTTTACAGATAAGCTGGGTATACCATTGAACAATGTTCGAAATCTTGTACAGGCCTTGACATATCTTTTGGTGGAAGCCTGCAAAATTAATGTAAGTTATATGTTAATTATTTCTTAGCCATTTATCATCTGTTGATCAGAGCAATATGTGAACTCCATCCAATAGGGTACTTGACTATTAAAATGTTTACCCATTTTATTATTATTATATACAAAATAGTAACATGACATAGTAAGTAATAAAAATCTATGATTTAAAATTGCTACCTGATTTGGGTCGCAATTTTGTGGTGGTCGCAATGGTGCCGTCGACAAACTGAAAAGAGTCTGGTGCAACCGTAACATCACCAAAGCCACGAAAGTCCGCCTAATGAGAAGCTTAGTCTTCCCGATCTTTCTTTATGGCGCAGAAACTTGGACGGTTCGCCTCAAAGATCGACACAAAATCGATGCACTTGAAATGTGGTGCTGGCGGCGACTGCTGCGGATCCCCTGGACAGCGTTTAGGACCAACGTTTCAATCCTGGAAGAACTAAAAATCAAACAGAGATTATCGTCAACTGTGCAAATACAAATCCTCAAATATTTGGGACACGTTGTTCGAAACGAAAGATCCATGGAACGACTCGTTGTCCAGGGGCAGGTAGAGGGCAAGCGGTCACGCGGTCGATCACCTACGCGTTGGATAGACCTCATTAAAGCTGCGACACAAACCTCCATAGTCCAGAGTTCCCGAGATGCTGAGAACCGCAACACGTGGAGGCGCATCGCAGGGGCTGCTTTGTCCAATGAAAATGCATCGTCATCAACCACGACCACTCTGTCAAGAGTGAACGACTAAGGAGGACCTGATTTGGGTGCTAACAACTTTCATTGCAATAGCATTGAAAGTTGTTAGCACCCAAATCTGTATAGATACAATGGATTGAATCAAAAGGACGAAAAAATAATAAAAAATAAAATAATATATTTATTAACTCAAGTCCCACAAAGCGTACAACGCGGGGCGGCGACGCGAACGGTGGCACACTGCGTCACGTGGCACTCGCGCTCGAATTGTTCTGAGCGTAGCAGAGATTCCGTTTCGGTGAGAGCTGTTTATGTGTGCGTTGCTCGAGCGCACGTAGTCTATTTTGTGCCAGCAGTGTGACATTAAAATAATGCTATTTAAAAGTAGGTTTCTGAAAAATGTGTTATTATTTATTTTCTGGGAACAAAATTATGTGATTCTGCTGCTTCTGTTCTGTTGTCATACAGCTGCCTCTGTCAGCCACTATGGCTATTGTAGCTATTTTTCAAATTGTCAGTAACATTGACTTCTATATATTCCACTAGACTGGCTGCTGTCAAACTGTTCTTGTACCTATTTGATTTCCGCCATTTTAGCGCTGTAGGACGTAGCGTGAGCATAGCGTGAGCGACATGGTACTAAAGTCTGTGTCTGGAGAGACCATCATGGCAACCAATTAGTTCCTTAGACAGACGCTAGAGGCGTTTTAAATAGGCACAAAAACTTTGCTGTCAAATCATACAGACAGCCGACTGGCTGTCAACTGGACTGGCTGGACTAGGTGGTGTTAACTGGACTCAGTTAAATAGAAAAAAAAAAATTTCAGTCAGTGGTTAGTAATGATTACCCAATTTTACTGAACTATTATTTGATTTGTAGCTATTGGAACATGATTTTAAATCATCATTGGCTATCGCTGGCTTTGGAGCAGAACACCAAGAAGTGCTGGTTAAGCTGTATGCTACAAAGAAATCAGAGCTGTCAAATGCTCTATGCCTCCTTCACCAAAAAGCGCCTACTTATCAAGACTTCACATGGCGTTTTGAGGTTCAGGTCAGTGTTATAATGTTTTTTAGGGAAATGGGAAGCCACTTTTTCAATTATAGTCTGTTTATCCTTACTTAGGTATCTTATTTAGGAAAACAGTTTTTGACAGTTGTTATGTCTTAAACTTAAGCCGCTGTTTTAAAATGGGTAGTATTTAATCGGGTAACAATAAATTCCCATTTTGGGTATCAAAAAAACTGAATATAGCGTACTGAAATACTAAGTGGGCGACGGACTGAGGGCCTCTGGAGGGCGACTATAAGAATTGAAAATAGGTGACTTTAAAATAAAAACTGAGTAACTAGTTATCAAAACAGGTAACCAAATATCTATTTGGGCGACAACCTTAGGGCACACAAAACATTGAAAATTTGGCATATATTTTATTTAAAAAAGGCGACATATTTTTATCGTCTCCAACAAAAACATCCCAAAAGAAATTTTTTGAAGCCCTCATTGTATTAGCCTAAATCAGTTATATAGTTACCCACTTTGTTTAATAGTTGCCCACTCAGTAATTATTAGTGTACCACATATAGTTGCCCTTTTTTATTTCTTTATGTAACCCACAGTTTGTCGCCCGTTTAGTTATTCTGTCGCCAACAAAATAAACCCATTTAATTAATTCCCTTTAAAAATATGTTAACTGATTATATCAAATTTCATTAATTAGTTAGGTACTACTGATATATCTCATATTGTATGTGTGGAAAACCATTTGTTGTTTTTTATAAATAATTATTTAAATAAAGAGTTGGGTAAAGCTTATTTACAAAATAGGACAAGTAAGGATAAACAGAGTATAGACAAGTATAATATTTATTATAACTTTCCTCAATAATTTTTTCTGTCCTAAAATAACTTTTTTGTTTGCCCAGATTGCCAGTCGAATGTCTGAAGAAGAAATCAAACCAACAGTTGCTATGGATTTTATCTTAATGACTTCTAAAAACTTTTCAAACCCTATTGATACAAACAGTACTACTAAGATTGCCCCCAGAAACATTTCGCCAATACATGTTAACTTGCCCATACAAGATGCAAAAGCTGCTAGTCAATGTCAGAATGTTATCAATCATGTATTAGTACAGTGTGATCTACCTAACTTAATTCATATGACAAATAAACTAGAACAAGCGTTAAAAGAATCTAAGAGTCAGCATGTACGTAAAGTACAGAGGGTTTTATAGAATAATATAGGCCTGAGCAGAAGGCCCAGCGCTGGCCAAACCTACGAACTATGATAAGAGGCCGAGAAGAGAATCAGAAGTGCCATGTGTGGTGAAAACAATATAAAATCTGGTTTATGGATAATTTTGTTGGAAAATTTATATTGATAAGAATGGATTTACTTTTCATCATTCCAAATTCAAAGACTGCTAGCACAGAATAGATAATAATAGTACAAGTCTGACAAACGGATTTTATTTAAATGCAGTGAGTATATTTGATTTTTAAATGCAGTAACTGTAAGTATAATTGATTTTTAAATGCAGTATGTATAATTGATTGAGATAAATAATAATTATTAAAAACGGTCATATTATTATGTATGTATATTGATAAAAACCTATGGCAAAGTTCATAAACTCTCATATTGATTATGTTGCGCCGTCACCAGCCTGCGCCCGCAGCAAGTAATGAAATCTTTTGTACCTACTTTTGCAAAAAATGCAATAGTATAGTTAGATAGACTGAAAATAACACTAAATCCAGTTGCAAATTCGTCAGCATATTACTTATAGAGTTCTTAAAGGAGCATTACCGACGCAGTTTATGAGGACAATTGCATTAGCAAATGAATTGCAAGTAACTGGATTCAGTGAGCTCGTCAGTAATATGAAATAGTGTAATTAATTATGAAATATATTTTTGATTTGTAAATAACGTAAAAGATAAGATGTATGTCATAAACTTTTTATTATTACCAGAATATAAAACTTATTAAAAAGCATCGTTTTCATTCTTACTAGCAAAAAGTCCGTCGGTACTGAATTCGGATAGATCTAGTTCACTATCATCTTTACGCGTGACGGTAGTTCTGGGCTTCACAAATGAATTGTGGTTGACTGCCGGTGGAATCGTTTCGGAGTCGTCCAGGATCGAACTGCCCAAACTGGTGTTACTACCGCCCATACTGGAAGCCCTAAACATCGATCCAGGCATAACATCCACACCACCAACGATCGCAGTCGGGGGTGTTTCATTTCGACGCGCTAGCTGCGACTCTATGGTTTTCTTTAGTTCTGCTATCTTTGGACTTGCTCTTGTACTAATTTGAAGTTTAGTGTCTTCTTTTAACGGTTCATTTTCAATGCTGGAACAATAATATATTTTCATTACCGCCTTATATTGAATTGGTTTAAACTTAAAGGTTAATAAAAATACAAACCTAGAAATGTCCCATTCTTCACCATCAAGATTTATTAGACCCAACTCGTATTTCTCATTTCCATCACTCTTCTCAGTAATACTCTGAGAAGGTGATGCACTAAGAGATTTCATCTGTATAGCATCCATATCAAACAAAACCTTCTTTTTATTATTCAATGAAGACGTTGAGGATGCATTTTTTAAAACACTTTTTGTTTGTTTTACGTTATTTAAAGTACTGTCTTTTACTAAAATTTCTTCAACAGCAACGTGTTCCGATGATTCAGTAGTACTACTTTCACTGTTCTCCTTAGTTGTGATACTATTCAAAATATTCTGATCTGATTTTACATGGGTAATATTAGTCACAGATTGAGATCGTAGAAGAGGCTCATCATCGTTCGCATGTTTGCGTCCTGTACTGTTATAATCAGAACTTGCAGATAATGGTCGACGTGCAGGAGATTTGATCAAATTATCTATTGATTTTGTTTCCTGAGCGACGGCTTTGTAGTAATTGTGGTCACTTTCTTGTGAGTCGATATCAGAATCATCATCAATAGTTACTGCTGAGTGTGATGGAGAACTGGTCATATGTTTTGTCTTTTTATCAGTTTCAGTTTTCTTTTGGGCAAAGTTATAACGTTTCAATTCTTTTTTCTGATCGTACTCAGATTGAGTAGTAATTTGTCGTTTCTGTGAGTCAGGGCTGGAGTGTATTGAATCAGGAGGTGTATTCAGTAAAGTCATTGCTCGTTTTGCCACTTCAGCACTTAATAATCTCTTTTTGGCTCTAGCATTAACCTCGTTTGATTTTACCAAGGATAAAGCCTTACTTTTTACGTTTGATAACACGGAAGAGATACTGAAAGCTTTGGATATTTTAGTCGGTGACACGTAGTCTTGTGGTTCTAATGCAACTTTCTTTGGTAAACTGGAGTCTAGATAAGTTAAAATTGAAAGTCTTATTTTCTCATGGGATGGATTTTTCTGGAAATTAAGATATTGTGTCAAAACTATTGAAGTGGTCCAATTACTACAGCTATTTAATAAACCGATCACTGAATTACCTTGGCCTTAATTTCAGTCTGTTGTTGTAGTTTCATTCGTTGTTTTTGGTAGGAAGCTTTCGGAACACCACTTTTTAAAGGATCAACACCAGCTGATATTAACCGATTATTTACTTCTTCAGTGATTTTAGCTCTCACAACTTTTACTGGGCTGCAAAAGAATAGATATTTATCATCACGGTAAGGTCTTAGGGCCTTCTCTATTTGCAAGCGTGTTTCTAGCGAGACGCGGTCGGTCAACACGCTTGGTCACGTCACGTTGCGGTGTAGTGCTGTGCGAAGCGTGAGTTCCCGATTGCACGTAAAAACACTCTATAAACACCAATATGACAAAGCCGTAAAATAAACGATCGTACAGTACAGTATTAGTTACAATATTTAAAAATAAACTTAATTTTCATAAATGTCCCAACTTTCTAAAAAATATTCACATTTTAAGATATTTACCTTCGCGGTGGCAGAATCATACCATTCTTCTCCATTTTCATAGGATTTGAGGTTGTATTTGTCGATTTCATTTTATTACTCTTGTGTTCTTTGTTAATACTTGATTGCTGAATATGATTATGCACTTTTCCTTTATTTCCAACAGTCATATTAATATTTTCTTTGTTTTTTAAACTTAGATTTTTAGGTCCTTGTAATTTAGTATCCTGTTTCTTTGAACCTGCTTTGTGTGACTGTGGCATAATATTTTCTACACTTGAGACATCGGAAGAACTAGAGCTAGATGATTGTATATTGAGAAGAGCTTGGGCTTTCTGATGTAATTTTTCAAGAGTCTGGCGGCTAGCTTCTGGCGAAGGATTTGTCTTCCTAGTCGCCACTGACTTTTGTTTCACTACCTCTTTAGCTTTCTTAACTGGAGCCTGTGAAATTAATAATAATAATTGCATTTTACGTAAACTAAAATAAAATAAAAATAAGTTAAGAGACGAAAAATTCAGGAAACATATTAATTACTGTGGTGTTCTTAGCTTCATTTTCAAAAGTCGCATTTACAGTCCGTTCAGTCAAAGACTTTTGTAACATTGCTTCTAACTGCGCCACCCTCTCTCTTTCTGATTCAGCTTGCGCGCGCGATTCTCTGGCGTCTCTGGCTACTTCATTCAATTTCTGAAGTAGTAATTCATACTGTTTCGCCGAATTTTCGGCACGATTTGCCCATTGTGACATTTGAATCTCGTTTTCTTTGCGTCGTTCTTTTTCTTCTTTTTCTATTTTCAATCTCTGTAATTCAATACCATTAAATGTTCAATAATTAAGTAACGCAAATTCAAACTAACTCTAAAATACTTACAGAATCAATTAATTCCTGTTTTAATGCCAATATTTCTGAACCTTGTTTGTTAATAGTTGCATTAAGCTCTTCGATTATTTTTAAGTCGTTGTTGGAGCATTGAGGTGTGGAAGCTTCATTCGATTTGAAACATTGAATCGTCTCCATAATTTGGATTCTCAATAAATTAATTTCCTTGTTGTATTTATCATGCTCTTCCTTTTTCCATTCCTCTATTCTATCGAGTAAGTTGATCTCGCTATTTGTAGACACTTCAGCATCTTTCATTTGTTTAATTTCCAGCACTGGATTAACTTGTTGTATATTACTGTTATTATTGTGATTTTTTATCGTAATATTATCTTGTTTATTAACAATTCTTATAGCATCTTCCATTTCTTTCAATTTTTCTTTTAGTTCTAAAACTTCATCCCTTAATTTATTGTTTTCCATGTTAGGTGGGATAAGTTTTGGACTCTCCTCAACCTCTTTTTGAGGCACTTCCATAACTTGCGCATGCCTTCTGGATATATGACTTTTCAAGTAGAGTTGATTCATAAATACCTTATCACAATAGCCACACCTATTGTATTGTATCGCATCTCCTGTGTTACTAGTTGGGAAGAAATCGCTTTTATTAGTTAATGTTTTCAAAATCATATTTGCAATATTATCATTACCGTATGGAAGAGGTGTTCTGTAAGTGTGCTTTGATTTTCTTTTTAGTTTTCTTACTTCTTCGTCTCTATCTTTCAATTCTTTCTTTGTAACGTCGAGTTCCTGTAAAATGTAGAAGAAAAAAAGAGTTAAATGGATAAAAGCAGCAGATATATTTGTGAACATGCAAAAAAATATTTTCAAGGAAACCTGAGCGAGTGAGTTAATTTCCTCCCGCAACACGTAGACGCTTCTGTCGAGGTAGTGCCTGCAGAATTGTTGGTACTCAACGGTTAACTGCGCCAGTCTAAACATCTTCAGGACGCCTTCGTCTAATATGCGTACATCGAATTCAGACTCCAAGATGCAGTCCAAAATCTATTAACAAAAATGTTACGAGATAATTCGTGATTTTTTTTTGTCGTTAAATCGACTTAACAATATTGTTTCTGTCGATCCATAATGTTTTTTTATGAAAAAAAACTACTATTGGTAGCCTATTTCCTAAGATTTTCTTTATTAGAAACAGAAATGCACACTTACATCATTTAGATGTTGCTCAATTAAAACAAATTTTCTCTCTCGTATTAAATTCTCTATGTCTATTAGTCCTGCAAAAAAGAAATATCTTATTATTAATATGTAATGCGCATTTAGCCTTATTAAATCATAATTATTAGCTTACGGCTTCACAAAACCAAAGAACCTCGATCACTGTATTAATCAGTGACTAATTAGACCAATACCCAAAGAAAAACAAAGATTTGAAGAGAAATATGACTGACTGAGCTCCCCTAAAGATATGGAATTAATAATAATGGAAAATAAATTCAATGTGTAAAGTTGTGCGATATCAATATGGATTTTATCTACACTCACAACGTAATGTTCCAAATATGAATTCAAAAAAGGTTATATAAATACGTACTTTATTTTCGTGGATAGGTAAAATTAAAAAATAAACTCATTACGATGCAGTCAACTGCATCATAAAATAACTTTTTTTCTCATTACGATACAGGGCAAATCCAAAAAGAAGGCAGTGCCGTAACATTAAAAAAAAGAACGATATTTTCCTTTTCCCACATATTTTTCATGATTAAAATGTACTCTATGCTTGTCGATGACTTTAGTGCGATTAGTTTGTTGAAATGCACTGATCAAATTTTTTTTTCTAATGGAATGCGCGCCAAGCTTTTCCGATAAAATTTGGTTTCAATTTTTACATTTTGTTATACTTACTGAAATTTGTAGGTTTTTTTATTCTTGCTCTAAAATGTGAAAAAAAAAATACTCTGCCCGATATTTTAGTTTAGATGCAGCTAAGGAATTGACTTATTACAAGGTAGGTAGGTACCTTGCTAATACAAACAAAGTCTCTCTCTCTTTTCTAACGTTGATCTTTTATTTAGTAGGTTCAATCCCAAATGTATGAGTGTAGATAAAGTAGTGTATGAAACTGCACATAACTAGGTATTAAAACACTCGTGTGATACTATTAAAAACCTCGCCTACGGCTCGGTTTTTAAACACACACTCGTGTTTTAATACCCCTCTTTATGTGTCAGTTTCATAAACTACTATTATTAGTAGGTAGGTACATATTATAAGTAAATTACTCTAAGCTCGTTTGAAATAAAGTACTTACTTATCTTATTCCAATCGATACGGATTCTAGGACGGTGGTTGTTAAAAGTAAAACCAGCTTCATCAGCTATCTTCGGAAAATTGTGGTGTAATTCGTAGGATGTTTTGCAAGCCATTTTTATAGCTTGAGTTGTATTCTATTCTATAGTTATTCTTAAATATTATAGCTGCATGATAATACTTATTATACTACTCTTTCGCAAACAAAGCAGTGCAAAGCAAGCAAAAAGATTCCACTGTTGACATTACATTTGTTTACAGGGTTTACAGGTAGAATGTTGTGACAACCGTTGCCTAGCAACGAAATTAGCTCTTTGTGCTACTAGTTCATAGAGTTGGTGCACAGGGTAAAAAAAAATTGGCATCTACCTAATCATAGACATAGAAAAATTTTCGCTGTATGTACCTAATTCATAATTTCCTGTGGTTGATGTTAGAACAAATCAAGAAGCCATAATGAATTTATGAATTTAAGCTTCTTGGAGCAAAAACTAGATCGCCTAGCTAGACTAGAGCAATGTTTATTTAAAAATTTAAATTAAAAATCATTAACGGACGCCGGACGGTATAACAAGAACTTTTATGTACCACCGCTAGCCATGGAAATAAATAAATAAATAAATAAATATTTGACAACATCACATACATTGCTCCAATTCCAAAGTAAGTAGCTATAGCACTTGTGTTATGGAAATCAGAAACAACGGTGGTATGACAAACACCCAGACCTGAGACAATATTGAAAAGTGCATTTTCTACATTGACCCAGCCGGGGATCGAACCCGGGACCTCAAGAGATGGTGACGCCTTGAAAACCGGCGTGCAAACCACTCGACCACGGAGGTCGTCAAATAGGTTTACAACTAGCGGCCGCCCGCGACTTCGTCCGCGTGGACAGTTTTTTTTGCTATCCCTCGGGAACAATTTTTTTTTCGGGATGATAGGTACCCTATGTCCTTCTCTATAACCCTGACAACGTGTATGAAAAATTTCAGGATGATCGGTTCAGTAGTTAAGACGTGAAGGCCTAACAAACAAACAAACAAACGGACATTCGCATTTATAATATTAGTAAGGATTTACTGAGCAACGAAATCTCTCTAGTTAGAGTGCTATCAGCTGTTCATCGGTGGCGGTGAGAGTTGTTGGGCAATAAAAGGGCTGTAAAAGCGATTGAAGGTATGTAATTTACAGAGCTCTGGATTTGCCGTGGTATTAGCCAATCATGTATCTAACATTGCCAGGCGTTTTGGTTATGGGAAAATTTGTGTCAGGCGGCATGGCATCCAAGGTGCGCGAAAAAGTGTAGTCATCTACTGGGTCCCGGATATAAAATAATAATGATAGTATAGCACAGCACACTAACTAGAGCGGTTTTTCTTAATTTTTTGCAGACACTTTTAGAATTTGAAAAATTCCACGGACCCTTCCCTTGTCTTGTCAAAAATATTTAAGGGAAATAAGTCGGACTAAAAACATTAATGAGAAATGAAATTTCTGTAGGGTAATAATGGGGTAATAAATATTTAACGAAAATTTTTTTTATACTTTTTAGTCTGTTTTTACTAGTCCGTTTTAATGTTTTTAGTCCGACTTTTTTGTAATAAAAACGTGTTTTTAGAAAAGTTTTTTTCAGTAAATTTTTATTTTCTGCTTTTTAGTTAACGAGCTAAGACTAAAAATATACCATCTCCTATCGGAGAACTCGTCAAGACTATTCAAACGAGCCCAAACTCGATAGGGTTGCATGGTTTTATAATAGAGCTTCTATGGTCTTCCTCCGGCTCCATCATCAGATCCTCGGACACTATTTCCCATTAAAAAACTCGTCAAGATGATTCAAACGAGCCCAAACTCGATAGGATTGCATGTCTTTATTACCGAGTTCCAGTGGCCTTCTTCCGGCTCCATCATCAGACCCTGGACACTATTTCCCAACAAAGTACTCGTCAAGACGATTCAAACGAGCCCAATCTCGATGGGGTAGCGTGGTTTTATTAAAGAGTTCCAGTGTCCTTCCTCCGGCTCCATCACCAGACCCTGGAAACTATTTCTCAACAAAGAACTCGTCAAGATGATTCAAACGAGCCCAAATTTGATAGGGTTGCACGGTTTCAATATTGAGTTCCTATGGCATGGCCTTTCGGCTTCATCACCAGACCCTAAACCATGTCCCCTATTAAAGTACTCGTCAAGACGATTCTAACGAGCCCAAACACGATGGGGTTGTATGGTTTCTTCATAGAGTTCCTGTGGCCTTCTTCCGGCTTCATCGTCAGATCAGTAAGGGTCCATGGACCACACTTTAATAAACGCTGAACTCTATTTTCGTGACTAACTCTTAGTCCTGGAGAAGATGCTCACCGAGATAGAGTAAAACATTTTAATTTGTTCTGTGCATATGACGATTTGTTTACTCGATGGACTTTATCGGTGACCCTGGAGGATTTTTTTAATATCTTTACAATTTGTAGCATTTTGTGTACTCGCCTTAGGCAGCCATTACATGGTCATGCAAGCGTCAGTCAAATTCCATGAGTCATGAATTACGTTTGACTGATTGACTGATGGAAAGAAGAAATCACATCATGCAACCATCAGTCACTACATTACGCGGTAGGTTAACCGTCAGTTACAGCCCTTGACTGTGGATAAGTTGACAGCAAAACCTAGCGTGTAATGGCTGCCTTAAATGCATGTGGCGACTGGCGAATGAGTCCAAATGAAAAAAAAAACAAAACCTCCTTCAAAAAACCATAAAAGTAACCTAACAAAAACAGCTTCAAAAATAAATGGCTCTAAAAAGCAAGAAATAAAACATTCAAATCTGCATAACAACTAACTCGAAATTTTGTACGCATTGAAGTCGGGTGGGGAGGACGACGACGACCAAGGATGACGACGATCATGGGTATGACGACGATCATGGGTTTCAAACCCCACCCGACTTCATAAGACGTTGTTTAATATTAGATATGCGTACAAAATTTCGAGTTAGTTTTTATGCAGATTTGAATGTTTTATTTCTTGCTTTTTAGAGCCATTTATTTTTGAATCTGTTTTCGTTAGGTTACTTTTATGGTTTTTTGAAGTAGGTTTTGTTTTTTTTGAAAAATCTTTTTTTATTTTAAACTTTTTTGTGGTAGGTATATTTAGTGACCATATTATCGAAGTTACAATAGCCTTATGTCAATGGCTCATCACCTTTTACAAAATACTGCTTTTCCCGACGCAGGGGCGTTAATTGTTGAGGTTTCTCCTGGTACTTCACTATCAGCTCCACTTCACCATATGTATTATGATGAGCATAAATAGCCTAGGAACCATATTAAAGTAATGTATCGTACCAGTGAAATACTTAGTATTGAATAGTTCCGATGATCATCAATGCTGGTCTTCATCATCAGTTCCACTTCACCAATATGGTACTTTTCGAAAGCAAATGCACAAGTTACTTAAGAAAATACCAAAATCGCTATGGGTGTGCCTATAATATTTGAAGAGTTCCCTTGATTTCTCCAGGATCCCATCATCAGATCCTGACATCATGACAATGGGACCAACTTGAAAGTATATACTTTCAAACAAAAAAAGAATTTTTCAAATCGGTCCAGCCGTCTTCGAGTAATCAGGTAACATACATAAAAAAAACAAAGATTCTGACGAACTGAGAACCTCCTCCTTTTTTGAAGTCGGTTAAAAAGGAAGAAAAGGTTACAATAAAAGTATAAATTATGTGGTAATGACCACTTTGCTTGTTAATTAACTTTATTGTTCCATGGTACATAGCTTGTTTCATCGTTAAGAAATCTATCGTACTTATAATTAGAGGAGCAGTCTCATAGAAGAGGCGGCTAGCGACATGCAGATAATCCATAATTTTTTTTGTATTTTTTTATATGTCGTCAGCCATTTGAAGCAAAAATGAGGTATAAGAAAAGTGTGCAACGTTCAACTCGAAACACAAAACGTGAACGCAAAGTACGCAGTTTTGATATAAAAGTTTGTGTCCTGACCCGAGTACTGTGCTCAGCACACGCTCTGTGCTCAAGTTCATAACTTTGTACAAATAATGTAAATGTTTGCTTATAAAAATAAATTATCGCGTGGCAGAAGTCGTGTCCGATAGTCGATTCGTAGTTTGGTCTGGTGTGTTTACGCGGCAGGTTTTTCTTCGGAGATGGCGGTTGTGGCCGAAGCGACCGACCCGCTCTCGTCCGGCGCTGGCTGGCACGATAACGATGGGAATCTCTTGTTCAGCTCCGCGCGGTATTTCGGATGGCTGTGACATAAATAAATAAACCGTCAAATACACTGGCCTGCAAAACTAAGTACTACAGAGGTATATTTTCATACAAACGAGGTAACTTTGAAGCATTGGTTCTCCGCCCAGGATTAAACGTGGTGTGATCTGATGATAGCCATCCGAGGAGTGAATGGAGAAGATTCAGATCCCCATACACACCCAATTGATCTGATCAGCATTCTAAGAGCTGTTTGGATATGTTTAAAAAAACCACAAAAATAGCATTAAAATGTATGGAAATGCTGTAGGTAACTGAAAATTCTAATCCTTACAGCTCTTAGAATACTGATCAGATCAATTGGGTGTGTATGGAGATCTAAATCTTCTCCATTCACTCCCTGGATGGCCATCAGCAGATCACACCACGTTTAATCCTGGGCGGAGAACCAAAGCTTCAAAGTAACCTCGTTTGTATGAAAGAAAATAGACCTCTGTAGTACTTAGTTTTGCAGGCCAGTGTATAGCAACTGCACGCTTATAAAAGCCTTTTCGTATTTATCAAAATAAAATACTTATTTTCACCGACCTGATACCGTATACAATAGGGTTGTAGACGGCGTTAGCCTTCGCGAAGACCGAGCCCCAGATGGTAGCCAGAGGGCTGATGGGTGCGCTTTCAAATATTCCCGTGTAGTTGATCACCAGATATGGGGTCCAGGCCATAAACCAAAGGGAAATGGTCATCAGCGCTACCTGTTGTAGGTATATAGTCAAAAGTTACTAACACGGCATACCCGGGATGTATTAAAAAATATTTTACAAAAAATAAAGCGTAAGTAGGTACCTACCTTAGCCAATTTGCATTCAGCGCTGGTGTTTGCCGCTTCAGAAGACCTTAGGGACGCAACGTTCATTTTCTTGGCTTGTTCCCGCATGGACTTCTCGTGGGCAGCTACAGCCTATAATGAAGAACGAAAATGTATTTTATCTGTATATAATTTTAATTTGTCTTGCTTGCTTGCAAAGCTTACCTGCACAATGTAGAAGTAAGAGTAGATTATCAACAGCAGAGGCGAGAAGTATACGAAGCATGAGTAGACGAGGATGTAGCTGCGGCTGAACCAGTCCTTGGTCAAGTAGTCAGTTCCGCAAGCAGTCATGTTACCTTCAGGCACATACCTGTAATATTTACAGATTAAGCATGTGCTGTAAAACTTTAATATTGATCATAAAAAGCAATGGAATTCAATTCATTCTACATACCTGTTCCAGCCGAACATTGGTGCGAGAGTCCATACTAAAGCGAAAACCCAGATGCCAAGGATACGCAGCAATGCACCGTTGTTAGTCATAGGCTTGGCGGCTATTCCTTTGACAATGACATTGTAGCGATCGAAAGCAATCATCGTCATAGTCCAAATAGAAGCACAGCCGAATAGAGAACCCGTACAACCATACAATTCGCATCCCAGAACCCCTAGATAAAGGAAATAAATATTTAGGCTTAATTTATTTAGTTTTTTATAAGGATGTGATATTTATTAGCGTCGGAGCTGGGTTCATGACCATAAGCGCCCCTGGCAAGATTGGAATTTTGCGCCCCAGGCTTATTTCTAGGATCATGAGCGCTCCTGGGAAGATTTGACTTTTGCGCCCCAAGACTTATATGGACTTATTTTCTAGTTATGGCTCCTCTGACGGCCCGGCCACAGCCAGCCGCGGCGGGCGGCGTGGCAAACGAATTCAATAATTCCTGCGCGCTTTCTCGATGGCTGCCTGCATTAGTTCGGTTAACCGGCCTAACAGCCGAACTACTGTAACTAAGGCTCTCAGCTCGTCGTCGTTACGACCGTGCAGTGATTGTCGTCCGCCGCGGCTGTCTGTGGCCGGGCCGTGAGGGTTGCGCCCCTGGCAACCGCCCCCCTTGCCAGCCCCTAGCTACGATTTATTATACAAGACAAGTCATACGTACCGAATACCCAAGTCTCATAGTAACAGCTTACAACCATAGCCGGTGACATTGAGATCATCATCATAAAGTCCGAGAAAGCGAGATTTACAACCAGTAAGTTCGACGGCGTTTTGAGACTCTGTAATAATATGATAATTAACATTAAACTGAGGCCGTATTACAAGCTCTTAAATCCTGCCAGGTTTATAAATTGCTGTAGTGACATCTCTTTCTCGTCGTATAGCAAATAAAAGAGATGGATTGATAGCCAGTCAGAAAACTGCATGGAAATAAGAGATCATAATACGGCCCCTGGACTTTAATACAAAATAATTTAATTACTTAAGTTGAACGAAGCAGAACGAACCTTGGTACTCGAGAAAATATACATAACCATTGCATTGCCAGCGATTGAGATGAAGCCAAGGACGCCGATTGTGAAACCCAAAAGGCCGTGCCACAGAGGGTTCATAGGTGGAAATTGATACCTGGAAAAGGAAATTCATTTGGCCTGAGCTCATCATGTTAGATATACCTCCATCATGAGAGTACGCACCAATGTGGATCGATCAAATGCAGCAGTTCAGGTGGTACTTTATCGACGACCGTCTGGTTGGAAGCGCCGTAGGCCGCTACCTGACCACCCCATGCCTGGAGCGCGGCGACGCCCGGCCCAGGGTCCAAGCTAGCTATCACCATTATCACACGACTTCTGTTGAGCAATTAATCTGCCGAACACAATACATTATATAATGTAACTTAATGAAAAATAGACTGATGCCAGGGTTGTAGTTACACACATTTGCACATCATTTTCACCAGTAAAAAATCTTGTTTCTGGTAGAAATCGTTAAGAAAGTCAATTTGATGTACAAAACAAAATACATTGTAATAAAAACTTACATTATAAGGTCCAGGATAAGGGGATGGTCGCCCCGAGATGGTTATTACTAAAAATACTGAAGAAAATCGCTGCACGAACTACTCCAGTCTTTAGTGTGCTATAACCAATCTCGTGTTGCGGTGGGGTTGCCGAGGCTGCGGAGGCTACTCGTCAATTCTTCAGCGCCAAGCGTCTTATATACAGCCCTAAGGATTAACTGGGACGTCATTAAGGAAATCGATATTCATAATGAGATATAAACATCTTAAAGGTGAATACATTAGCACTTCGCAACGGCTACTTTACAGGGGTGGCTTTAAGGCGAAGTGCGTCTTGCCTTTTCTTTAGGATGTTAATGGCTGTTTAAAATGTACCGTTGACATCTTTGCAATGTTTTCTTTGCAACTAGCATTCACTTATTTCTTTTTTCATAATTTGGGAATTGGAGGTGGCATGCTTGACATATTCACACGTAGAAAGGCAATATTGCGTAGAGAGGGACGTTCCATAATGGAAGCAAAAGGATTTATTGTTCATTCCGTAGTTTCACTACTATTCGTACTGTGAAGTACCCTAGCTAAACTTTTAAGTACTTACTACGCCTGTTCAATATGTTGCCCGAGGCTAACCTAGGTAGGTAGGCTACAGAAAGTTTGTATGGTCACATTATAGATAGACAACGAATGATACGTTTTTCTATTATTAAAAAATCTAATTCAAGAAAATATTTTCTCTGCTTCTTGTACCTATGTCAAATATTGAGAGTTGGTAAATGTACGATCGGCATCTCACATGCTTTACCACTTAGCAAAAAAATATGCGTGTCTATCGCCTTGCACGAACTAACGAATTGGTAAAGCGAAAGTGTTATCGATAGTACCTAAACCTATCTACCTTTTGGCCTAGTAATTTTTTACAATTGTAGGCCACAGCTCCGCTTTTTCTATTCGGATCAACTGAACCGACCAACTGGAAACTGAACAACTATTTTACTTCCCAACAGGACAACTATTTGGTTGATCGGTTGGGAAAGAAACGAATCAACTATTTTAGTTCTCAACAGCTCAACTACTTAGGTTCGTGCCGCTTCTGTCTAATTTACATACCAAAAGTATAAGTACAGCCCTGGTTTTTAACGTCTTACGCAGTTAATATTGTTAAGAGGCTACTTAGAAGTACTTACCTAAAAAGTAATATGGCTAACAAGATTAAGCAGGACAGTTGTACCTACCTACTACCTCGACTTACATAGTGAGACCCTGTGGTGAGACCTGTGGTGAGACCGAAGAAATTAAGGTAGGTAGGTAGGTAATTTTTATTTATACCTAACCTAGGTACTTAAAGGGCTAGCATAAGCTGGGAGTACCTACACGTGGATTATAACACTGCTACAAGCATTTTCTTATGTAACTACATTAGTTCATATTTATATGCATACGCCGGAATCATAAAGTCCACGCGTACGAAGTCGCGGGCAACAGCTAGTCTAAAATAAAGCGTAGAACGAGATAGCAATGAGAAACCGCGCGCGGGAGCACATATGGCGCAAAAATCAGTAAATCAATTCTTAGTGAAAAACTATAGCGATTAAGGCTCGGTTATGCGGAAACATTTGTCTCCGTTTTTTCTTTATGTGTGAGTATGGACTGCACCTCATTTCTGCACTTTTTCGATGTTTTTCCTGTTTTTCTATCATTATCTTTAGCACAATTATCTTTCTCGAAAAAAAATATTGGAGCAACTTCACAGTACGTTAAAGTATATTTTGATGTAGAATTCAATACGTTTCCGCTATTATTTACGCCAAAAATATGACCTGCAACCTGCGCTTTTGATGATATTCTGTTTTTCTTTTACAATCATCTGTGAGGTATACGCAATTTAATACTGGGGCCCTATTTTTTAATCGCTCGTATGACATTGTGTTGTCGCATGCAACTTAAGTCACACTCGTCTTCCAAGTCGCATGACGCCGATTTTCTGTATTTTTGAATCGTTCGTTTCCGTGCTGCCAACATAATACGAAATGTTGGATTTTATCCGTTCCATACAGAATTTAGAGAAAACTGGTAACTACCACAACGAAAACGGAACGTAATATCCATGTTTCTATTGGCTGTTAAACAAAAATCTTTGCTTTTAAGTAGAAAAGAATATCGCTCGCCGTGCCGTATCGCTCGACTGTAAACGAGTGGGTAGGGGCACTCGTTGCGGTTGAGCGATTCATAAATATGGAAAGTCAAATGTCGAACGAAAATCAGTAGGGGAGACTGAGTACACTTGTTCCCCAGGGAGACTTGTTCCCTTGACCATAAATCGAAAACAACGGCATATTTTTATTTTTAATAATGGCAACACTAATGTTTACTGTCATTGTCAATGTCTGAATGTCAATTTACCGGGTTACAATCGACAACTTCAGAGCAGTGGTGACATTTTGTTTTCGACAGGTGAAAATATTTTTCTGTATTTTAAGCATTATTTCTAGTTATTATTAATTATAAACTAGCAATCACATTCAAAATAATAGAAAATTGGTTAGTTCAAGTGTGTGTTGATGGCTTTTCTTTTAAATTAACCCTTTATCTTGATAACTAAAAAATCATTTTCGTAAATAAACGGTCCCGGGTACACTTGATCACGACAAGGGCGGGTAGACTTGATTCCGGGATCAAGTGTCCCTTATGTTGGGACCAAGTGTCCCTTATATTATTTTTGAGGTTTCTGAATGTTTTTTATTTGTTTTAGATGCAAGAAAAATGCCAAGGACGTACAAAACTAAAGATGGCGTAAAGAAACGCAAGCCAATTGATAAAGCTAAACTTAAAGCAGCGGTTAAACATGTTTTGGAGGGTAATACTTTCAAAGGCACCGCCAAGTCTTTCGACGTCCCTTTGATGTCATTAAAAAGATATGTTAGAAAACGACAAGCACAGCCAGATGTTGAAATTTCTTATGAACCTGACTACAGGCAATCTAGGGTTTTCAACGAAGAAGAAGAGGCTGAGTTAGCGAAATATTGTGAAAAGGCAAGCAAACTTCACCATGGGCTAACCTCAATAAGTGTGCGGAACTTGGCATACCAATTTGCTGTACAAAATAACAAACCAGCTGACAAAATAAAAAAATGGATAAATAATGTGGCTACACCTGATTGGTTTTATGGGTTCATGCGGAGAAATATGCAATTATCTTTGCGGGTGCCTGAGGCGACCAGCCTCAGCAGGTCTACAAGTTTCAACCGCCATAACATTTCTATGTTTTTCGAAAATTTACGTTCCCTCATGGACAGATATCATTTCGGACCAGAAGCAATATGGAATATCGACGAGACGGGTCTAAACACAGTTCATAAACCAAAGAAGGTTGTAGCCACTAAGGGTGTCAAACAAGTTGGTAAGATGACATCAGGCGAGCGTGGTGAACTGACAACTGCTTGTTGTGCAGTCAATGCGATGGGTAATTATATTCCCCCATATTTGATCTTCCCACGCAAAAATTGGCAGGATCGTATGCTGAAAGATGCACCTGCAGGCACAGATGGAAACACATTCCCTTCAGGATGGATGACGGCCGAAAATTTTGCTCCGAACTTCTTAAAACATTTTAAGAAATACAGTAAATGTTCATTGGACTCGCCAATTCTGATTATCATGGACAACCATGATAGTCACATTAGTGTGGAATCCTTAAATTTTGCCAAAGAAAATGGTATACATTTGTTAACCATACCTCCTCACACTTCGCATAAGACACAACCACTAGACAGGACTGTATTTGGACCACTCAAAGGCTATTTTAATAATGCTTGCGATAACTGGATGCTGCGGAATCCTGGGAAAAGCATAACGATATATGAAATATCAGAGTTACTCGGACATGCTTTTCCAAGGGCCTTCACTCCTCAAAATATTCAAAGTGGATTCCGAGTCACAGGGATTTTCCCATTCAATAATGACATATTTACGGACGACGAGTTTCTCTCGTCATATGTGACTGACAGACCTATCAGAGATGAATCTGAACCCAATATAGGCAGCGTAGTAGATTTAAGTACTGTAGAACATGGCAATGTAGAAGCAAATTTGCCATCGACACTACCACAACCTTCAACATCAGCTGCGACAGATAACATTGAAGAAACGCCTGGACCATCGCCATCTCTGCTGGAAGATGACGTAACAATTTCACCTTCTATAGACATTGTGGCTGAGAAAACCCCAATTAAGACCCAAAGAGCTACTACTCCGCTAAGTGCAAAACCAGATGCCAATTCGATTGCTTCATCTGAGCCTTCCACATCAACGAAACACCCGAACACAGAAAAATTCATAACACCTGAACAAATAGAACCTTTTCCAAAAGCTGGTTGCCGAAAGCCTACACAAAAAGGACGTAAAAAGGGATCGACTAAAATACTGACAGACACACCTGAGAAAAATAAACTAATGGAGGAACTATTGCTAAGAAAAAAGAAAAAGACACAGAAGACTTGTAAAGTGACCAACAAAGAGAAGAATAAAGCTAAACGTAATTTAAAAGCATTTGTACGGTCATCCTCGTCAGAGGAAGAAGAATTAGAATTACCTTTATCGCCAGAATCTACTTACGATGTGGCTGAAGATGAAGATCATTATAGTTTATCATCTTGTGAATCGGAGAATGAAAGTGAGAACAATACACCGCCTGAAACTAACGACTGGGTAGTGGTAAATCTCACTTCTATGAAAAATCTGGTATATCGATATGCTGGACAAATTCAGTCTGTGACAGACAATGGCTATATTGTCAAATTTGCAAAAAAGATTACTGATTATAAATTTAGGTGGCCTGTAAATGATGATATCGCAGAGATTGCTAGGTACCAAGTCGTTAAAAAACTAAGTCCACCTGATATCAAGGCAAATAGCAAACGAGTAATCTCGTTTGCATTTAAAAAATCGTTGCGGAAGTTTAATATAAGAGGTTAAAGACTGTATTTAACTGAAGACATCTTCAGTCTTCACTTTAAAAGACGTTGTTTTTTTTCTAAATACCTACTTTGAGTTAATTTTTTGCTGTAAAGTCTGTTAAAAATTGTGATAAATATAATAATAAGAGAAATACTATAAGTATAGTTACTAAATAAAGGTTGTTTGCGCACAATACATGCATTTTTATTTATTTTTATTGTACAATAAGGTACACTTGTTCCCCCGGGATCAAGTCTAAAATTACAAGGATCAAGTCTCCCAGTACAGGGGACATTTGATCCTTTGGTAGTGTTTCGGAAAAACGAAAAAAAAAGTAAAAATTATTCATTTATTTCATAATTGATGAATGATGAAGGAAAGATGAATAATTTTTCTAGCTAGTTACGAAAAAAATTCATGAATCACACCATTACTTTATTAGATATAACTAAAAATATAAAACTGGGATCAAGTGTCCCCAGCCTCCCCTAGAAACGAGCGCTCGACGCCACGTCGAACGATTCAAAAATAGGGCCCCTGGTAGCTGGGTATTTCTCAGCAAAAATGTACATCTGCCTGCATATAAAAATATGTCTCAAACTGAAAAATTATTGTAACTCAATAAAAGTTTGTCATATCTATTCAGAAAATTGCATTTTACATAGATAAAATATAATTCTTCTTGATAAACTATCTCGAACTTTGCACGTTTTATTTAAAATATTTTTTTTGTGAAATACCGAACTAGGTTTTGTGTTCTCCATAGAAAAATTACAATGTCGCAAGTAGGTACCTACTCAAAAATATTGGAATCAAGTATAAAATTTTCAAAAGTAAAGTATTTTCTGTCATGTTCGACTTCAACTGTTCAAGATTTCTTCTTTTATTCAAAATATATTTTAATTACATATCTCTCCATATAAAAAAATAAAACAAAATAATTTTATTCTTTGTCGTCAAAAATTACAGTTTAGTTACAAGCAGATTCGTTATACGACTAGAGTCTGGCCAACGAGTCGTGTCATCTGAAACTAGCGGCAAATTTAAAATTTTGAAACTTTATTCACTTAAAATACTGCGAAATAGCAATTTTAGACTTTCATTAAATTGTTTTAGCTTGGATTTTTGTCAAGGTCTACATACCTAAGATGAAATTGATATTTCGCAGTATTTTGAGCGAAAGAAGTATCGAAATTTTAAATTTGCCGCTCGTTTGAGATGACACGTCTCGTTGGCCAGACTACCATGAATTTAGAAGAGTTTCGGAACGCATCTATAATGCTTACTATTGGCAACACTGAGAAGTCTCTGATTGGCTGTTACAAAACTGTCATGGCGTAGTTTATTTGATATTTTTTCTGCACGTGAGTTTCCGAGCTCCGTTGAAACAATTTAGTTACACTGTTTACATGACCATTTCTTCAATAAGTACAATACATACGCAACCTTAAGACGGTATATCTGATTTCGAACGAATTATCGGAATTTAGCGTTTTTTCAAACGCGAAATCTAAAGAATGAAAGCATTCTTATTGATGATGACCTTAGATTTAGGAAGTAAAAATCTTAAATTAGTGCCGTATAGAGAGAAAAAAATTATATATGATCAGTTTTTTTTATACGAAGACAATTTGTTCAAGCGGAATTACAAATTTGCTTGTCAGTGGCATTTTTCACGAAAGTTTCAGCTTTATCGAATGAGAATACGCCTCATATATAATTTTTAACGTATTGTCTGTATCGTCAAGGAGTGCCCTATAGAGCAAAAATTACAAAAATGATTTTAATTACAGAAAAAATAAGATATTAAGAAATGCTTAAATCGGTACCTTTTAACACGTTTTTTCACTAGCATTCGAAGGTTTTAAAGACGTCTCCTTACTTAAATGAGAATAACAAGGTAACCGTCTAAAACACTGCATTTTTTGTTTATCAATATTTACACTTAATTATTTATGAGGAATTTTTAAAATTCACCTATAAATTGGCTTTCGCAAAATTATTACGATCAGTCGGCCGCGGGCCTTTCCAACGAGAGGACATATCGCTTTTCTCCAAATGCGCAAAGAGTAAACTTATACTCTTTGCACTGTTGTTGACTTTTAAAGCACAGCCGAAAGGTTTTGATATTTTGGTCCTAAATTATACTACTTTCATAATTTTGTAAGAATCTACAAAATGTACCTAGGTACACTAAATAAAAAAAGGGTAGTATTTAATCGCGTAACAATAAATTCCCATTTTGGGTATCAAAAATACTGAATATAGCGTACTGAAATACTAAGTGGGCGACGGACTGAGAGCGACTACAAATGTTGAAAATGGGTGACTTTAAAATACAAGATGAATAAATAATGAAAAAGTTGTAAAGTTGTACGTAAGTTGCTACGGGTGAGCCGATTTTTTCTAATATTTTTCATTATTTATTCATCTTAATATAAAAATAGCATTGTGAATGCAAAAATCTAAAAGTTTAAAATACAAATTGAGTAACTAGTTATTCAGAACGGGCGACCAAATTACTATTTGGGAGACAACATTAAGGCACACAAAACATTAAAAATGTTGCATATATATTTTAAAATAAAAAAGGTGAATAAAATCCTAATCGAGATTACTACTGTAAAATACCATGTTGTTGAGCAGCTTAAATCACTAATTATAGTTACCTACTTGGTGAAAGTGAAAGTGAAAGTGAAAGTGAAAGTGAAAGTGAAAGTGAAATATATTTTATTTAAATAAGCTCACATAATAAGCATTTTTAAATCGTCAATTCTTTTACCCTACCACCCATTATGACGTCTTTTAACTGACAAGAAAAATGGGCGCAAAAAACTTGTCAGCTTTATCAATCAGATGGAACGATATTTACAAATATGTATATCGTTTCCAGACTTTATATTAACAAAGATTAACAAATAAATAACATTATTGACTTAGCTCATTTCTTAATGAGTTTCAAATTTCTTAATCAATTTACAGATTTTAAGCTAAATTCAAAGTTTGAACTTGTTATTCAGTCTAGGATAAAAATAAAAGAAAAACATACAATTCAATATGCATTAAGATAGGTAGTCAGAAGCAGACCCATTCCCACTGGCAGCACCAGTTCCCGAACATGACGCATGAACCAGCCATCTCTTCGCTCAACCATATTTGAGGGAACGTAACGACCCGCCTCATACGACACCACCGCAGAAATGATTAAAGAGAGCATGACATACTAAGACTACCTATGTTAAGGCATCGAATTGAAAATTTATATCCAAAAGCTTTTCATAGGTCTTTCACTAAACTACTGACTATAGAAAGTAAAAATATTGCAATTAAATAAATCAAAACAAGGTAAGCTATTAAGAATTATATTTTTTGAGTAAGAAGTGCCATACATACAGACAATATAAAACAGATCTTTTATATACGAGTTATACGACGCCCTTAATACAAGCAGACAGAAGCAGACCCATTCCCACTGGCAGCACCCGTTCACGAGCATGACGCATGAACCAGCCATCGCTTCGCTCAACCATATTTGAGGGAACGTAACGACCCGCCTCACACGACACCACCGCAGAAATGTTTGAAGTGAGCATGACATACTAAAGCTACCCATATTAAGTCGTCGAGTCAGGAAGCCAGAAGTACGTTTTTAAGTAGGTAGGATACTTCTCACAATTTTATACTTAGAAAAGAAAATCACGATTCGAGTTTAATTAAAGGACTTTTATCTAGACCTATGAAAGAATTCCGGACTTGTTCTAATCAATACTGAGGTATTAGAGTAATAATTAACAATACAAAAGCTATGCCCATGCCTTTTTATCCTTCAAATAATCGTCAACAGTGTAATAACCTTTACTCATTAAATTGGATTTAACAGTATTTTTAAATTTTTCCAAGGGCAGTTCTGTGACTTGTTCTGGTATCTTATTATAAAAGGTAATACATCTACACAAAAAAGAGCTTCCGGTTTTATGCAGTCTGCGCCTTGGAACAGCAAGTTTGTTCTTGTTTCTTGTATTGAGTTTATGAACATTACTATTTTTTACAAAGCTATCTAAATTTTTCTTTACATACATTATATTTTCATAGATGTATTGGGAAGCTACCGTTAATATTTTAATTTCTTTAAATAGGTCACGAAGAGTATCTCTAGACCGTAAGTTGTATATAGCGCGCACTGCCCTTTTTTGTAAGATGAATATGTTATTAATATTAGCAGCTGAGCCCCACAACAACAAACCGTAGGTCATAATACTATGAAAATAACTGAAGTAAACCAATCTTGCTGTTTCAATGTCGGTCAGAAGCCTTATTTTCTTAACTGCAAAGGCAGCAGAGCTAAGTCTGCTTGACAGGATATCGATATGAGGGTCCCATTGCAACCGCGAGTCTATAGTAATACCTAAAAATTTTGTTGAGTCAACAAATTCGACTGCTTCGCCATTTACATGTATAGTCATATGAACCTGCCTCACATTAGGAAGTGAAAATTTGACACATTTAGTTTTACTAGAGTTAAGCTTCAGATTATTAATAGTAAACCAATGCATCACCTTGGAAAGAGTGCTGTTTACATCGTCACTGCAGTTACATCCTCTATCAACTTTAAAAATTAAAGAAGTATCATCAGCAAACAGTACTATTTCACATAAGTTTTTAGTATAGTAAGGAAGGTCATTAATATAAATAAGAAAAAGCAATGGACCCAATATCGATCCCTGCGGCACGCCCATAGTAATAGGTGCTTCATAGGATTCTGTTTTATTTACAACAACTTTTTGGGTTCTCGCCGACAGATACGATTGCATAAGGCTTACTGCATTTTTTGATACACCATAATGTTCCAATCTTAATATATAAAATCGTAAACTGAATGACTGACTGACTGACTGACTGACTGACTGACTGACTGACTGACTGACTGACTGACTGATCTATCAACGCACAGCCCAAACCGCTGGACCTAGAGACTTGAAATTTTGCACACAGATACCTTATACAGTGTAGGCATCCACTAAGGAAGGATTTTTGAAAATTCTATCCCTAAGGGGATGAAATAAGGGATGAAAGTTTGTATGAAAGTCCCTCAGTTTTGAAGCTAGGATCTTCAAATTTTGTGTTTAGGCTGACAATTGAAAATGAATAAATACGGGTCTCGGCGTTTTTCAAAATTCTACCCCCGAAGGTGTCAAAAGGGGGATGAAGTTGTGTATTGAAGAAAATCCTTTATTTTCGAAGTAAAAATTGCTAAATATATAATTTAGGCTTATGGATGGAAATCTAACGCAACGACTATTGTTATTGTTAGTATTTCAACCCCTACGGGGATGAAATGGGGGTGAAAAGGGGTAAAAAACCTAAAAATAGATATGGATGTCGTTATTGGGGTTTTCTGGGATGACGATTGCAAAAATGACATTTATTTTGAAGTCCAACACGGTGGACATGATTTAACCCCTCAAGATGTGAAAATGGGGTTCAAATTTTGTATGGAAAAATAATATTAAATGGACATTACAACTTTAAACTTCGTAGGTGCACGTCTAAAAATAAATAAGCAAACATATATTTTGTGATTTTGAAAATCTACCCCTTAGGGGGTAAATGGGGTGAGTAAACCTAAAAATAGATATGGATGTCGTTATTGGGGTTTTTTGGGATGGCGATTGCAAAAATGACATTTATTTTGAAGTCCAACACGGTGGACATGATTTGACCTCTAAAGGGGTGAAAATGGGGTTCAAATTTTGTATGGAATAAAATTTAAAATGGACATAACAACTTTAAACTTCGAAGGAGCACGTCTAAAAATAAATAAGTAAACATATATTTTGTGATTTTGAAAATCAACCCTTTAGGGGTTAAATGGGGTGAGTAAACATAAAAATCGATGTGGATGTCGTTCTTGAGGTTTTATGGGATGGTGATTGCGAAAATGAGATTTATTTTGAAGTCTGACACGGTCGACATGATTTAACCCCTAAAGGGGTGTAAATGGGGTTTCAATTTCGTATGGAAAAATAATATAAAATAGACATTACAACTTTGAACTTCGTAGGAGCACATCTAAAAATAAATAGGCAAACGTATATTTTGTGATTTTGAAAATCAATCCCTTAGGGGGTAAATGGGGTAAGTAAACATAAAAATCGATGTGGATGTCGTTCTTGAGGTTTTATGGGATGGTGATTGCGAAAATGAGACTTATTTTGAAGTCCAACCCGGTGGACATGATTTAACCCCTAAAGGGGTGAAAATGAGGTTCAAATGTATGGATAAGAATATGAAATAGACATTACAACTTTAAAATTCGTAGGAGCATGCCAAAAAATAAATAGGCAAACACATATTTTGTTATTTTGAAAATCATCCCTTAGGGTGTAAATGGGGTAAGTGAACATGAAAATCGATGTGGATGTCATTCTTGAGGTTTAATGGGATGGTGATTGCGAAAATGACATTTATTTTGAAGTCCAACACGGTGGACATGACACATCATGGACCTGGACCTGGACATGCTCATCCAGGGAACGGGAACGGAATGGGAAGGGAACGGGAATAAAACGGGAACGGAATGGGAACGGGAACGGAACGGGAATGAAACGGGAACGGAACGGGAATGGAACGGAAAAGAGAAAAGGACAGGAACGGGACAGGAACGGTACCGGGAAAAGGAACGGAAAGAGTACGGGACGGGAAGTAAACGGGAACGAAACGGGAACGAAATGGGACGGAACGGAACGGGAACGGAACGGGAACGGAACGGGAACGAAACGGGAACGAAACAGGAACAGAACGGGAACGGGAACTGTATGGGAACGAGAACGGGACGGTAACGGGACGGGAACGGGAATGGCAACGGAAGGGGTACGGGAACGGGACAGGAAAGGGACGGGAAGAGAACGGGAACCGGAATGGGAACGGAAACGGCACGGGAACGAGAAAGGGACAGGAACAGGAATGGGAACTGAAGGGGTACGGGACGGAATGGGAACGGAACGGGAACGGAATGGGAACGGGAACGGAACGGGAATGGAACGGGAATGAAACGGGAACGGAACGGGACGAGAACTGTACGGGAATGAGAACGGGACGGTAACGGGACGGGAACGGGAATGGCAACGGAAGGGGCACGGGAACGGGACAGGAAAGGGACGGGAAGAGAGCGGGAACCGGAACGGGAAACGTAAAAATTACTGGTCAGATCCTGGTTGAAGGTTCTCTTAGGATTTTCTCTAACATCCACGCGGACGAAGTCGCGGGCAGAAGCTAGTTTATCTAATAAAGTACTGTGACTGACACAATCAAATGCTTTAGAGAGATCACAAAATATACCAATTGCATCTTGTTTACTCTCCCATGCTTCAAAGACGTGTTTGAGAAGTGCAATTCCAGCATCAGTTGTGCATCTACCACGAGTAAAACCAAATTGTTTCTCGTGAAGTAGTTTGTTGATAAGAAAATGTGCTAATAATTGATCATAAATGATCTTTTCAAAAATTTTGCTTAGTGCTGGCAAAATGGAAATGGGTCTAAAGTTAGCGGGATCGCTTTTGTCCCCAGATTTAAAAAGAGGGATGATTTTACTATATTTCATTAAGTCTGGAAATATCCCTTCATCAACACACTTATTGAAAATAAAAGCAAGATGGGGAGCAATAGTAGTTATTATAGACTTAATTATGTGAGTTGAAACGCCCCAGAGATCTTCAGTCTTTTTTATATTTATTGAATTAAATGTTTTAAGAATGGTATCACTATTGATATGTCTAAATTTAAATACATTATTGCACTTATCAACACATGATTCCAAGAGGGAGACAGCAATTTTTGGAGATGAATTTAAATTACTGGTAGTTGCAATAGGTATTTTAGAAAAGAAATCTTGAAAAATTGTTGCCACTCCTTCATCTGACTCAATAATTTTATTGTCTGATACTAATGAGTATTCACGGTCATTATTTTTAGTTTTCCCAGTCTCTTTATTTATAATATTCCAAGTGGCTCTTATTTTATTGTCTGACTGATGAATTATTGAAGATATACATTTTGCTTTTGCTAAAGTACATACTTTATTAAACATTTTTGAATAGTTTCTTACATATTCATGAAATTCGGGATCATTTGAAATTGTTTTCTGACCATATAATTCAAACAACTTATTTCTGCTAACATATATGCCTGGTGTTGCCCAATCACTAAATTTCTTTTTAAAGTCTTTGGATTTAATAGATCTTTGCTTAAATGTTTTATCAAATTCTACTTTAATTAAATTAAATAAATCATCATAATGAGTATTGGGATTATCATTACTAGGTAAGCAAAGAGTTTTGGCAGTGACATTATTATGAAAATTTTCCAATTTATTTTTAGTTAGAGGTCTGCAAATTATATTACACTGATGAGGAACATGATGGTGCTCAAGGGAAGCTATTTGTCCGCTATGGTCAGAACGAATACAATTTATTATTTCTTTATCAAGTACATTACAATTGCTAAAAATATTGTCTAGGCAAGTTTTAGATGTAGCAGTGATTCTTGTAGGTTCACAAAAGGTGTTTGCTAAATTGAAGGACTTAAACAAATTCAGAAACCTACTTGCAATTGAGGACGGCTTTAAGATGTCTACGTTAAAATCACCGCACACCACAATTTTTTTATTCTTTTTGATGACTAATTTTAGAGCGTCCTCCATAGCGGACTCAAATTGAGGGTAGTTACCAGTTGGTGGGCGATACACACAAATCATTATCAACTGATCTAATTCCACACATGACAGTTCAACGTGTTGTTCAATAGAGAGGGATATCACATCTTTTCGTTCCTTAAAATTCATATTGTTTTGCAAAATTATTAAAGATCCCCCTCTAGTGGTGGATTTCCTACTGAATGAACTAGCAATTTTATAACATTGAAATCCTGTAATTAATTCATATTCCTTAAGCCAGTGCTCAGTGACACATAAAATATTAACATTTTTTTCAGTTAAAAAAAGTTCTAATTCTAATTCTTTGCCAGAAAAGCCCTGAATGTTTTGGTGAACTATAGTTAAATATTTAGGCTTTTCCTTAGTCATTACACGGCTAGAGACTTCCTCTATTGTCTTATTATGTAATTTAAATTACTAATAAAAGAATTACTTGGGACAAATGCCAAAGTGTTATTTTTAATGTCAACAATTTTTTGCTCAATAGGAGCAGGAGTAAAAATTGTATTATTATTACTTGGAACGGATTCCAAGGTCACATTTAAAATGTCAAAACTATTCTGCTCAATAGAAGCAGAAGTGATAGCCAAGTTCTTGGCTAAATGTTTAAAATAAAATGATAGCGCTAAAGCTACTTGTCTTTTAAAATAATTTGTAAGATAATATTTATCTTTTGTCAATTTAAAATTAAATATTAATTTATTTATGTCTATTATGTGACATCTCTGACTATTATAATAAGTCATATTGCTTAGTGTTAAATTTAAATTATATCTGATATTATTTTCTTCCTGTGGCAAGCTAGCACTGTAAGGTAGTGTAAACAATACAAATTTATTTATATTTAAACTGCATAACTTATTGTAGTATGAAATGAGATCCTTCTTGTTTACATTACCTCTTTGACCAACTAATATAATTAAATTGGTATATTAGTTGCCCACTCAGTATTTTGTCACTCATTTAGATTTTTCACTGCAAACTTAAATTATTTGTCTCCCACATGTAGTCGCCCGTTTTACATATTTTTGTAATCCACAGTTTGTCGCCCGTTTAGTAATTTTGTCGCCCAAAAATAAACCGCTGCCAGGGTTAGTATTTAAGTATCCCATTAACGGTCGCCTTTAATAATTATTTCCAGTCACCCAATTAATTAATTCCCAAAAAAACTTCGCTTGGTAAAAGAATTAGGAAAAAAAGTATTTTAGGTAATATGGCCTTGTACTATTATTTTATTCTGTGATATGGCGGCCGCACATTGGTGTATTTGTTTACATTGGTGTATTTTTGAAACTCGGTTTTTGGTACTACCTATTTCGGCAAGAAAACAGCAACGCAATGTTTAAAATGTAAAAAATCCAAGATGGCGGCCAACTTCTTTGTCTCTGGGCCGATTTTAATGAAACTCAGTTTTTGGTACTATTTTGACAAGAAAATAACAAAGCAATGTAAAAAAATAAAAATCCAAGATGGCGGCCATCTTTTTTGTTAGTGAGCTGATTTTAATGAAACTCAGTTTTTGGTACTATTTCGACAAGAAAATAACAATGCAATGTAAAAAATTTAAAATCCAGGATGGCGGCTATCTTTTTTGTCTGTGGGCCGATTTTGATCAAACTCGGTTTTTGGTACTATTTTGACAAGAAAATAACAATGTAATGTTAAAAAAATAAAAAATCCAATATGGTGGATAACTTTTTCTTTTTTTTTGTTTAACCGAATTACATCGACAATATCGGAATCAACCCAAAAATAAAGTTGTGTTTGGAAAAATACTTTTTGTCCTTTTTAACAATGAACATACATTACTGACGACACCTCCGTGGTCGAGTGGTTCGCACGCCGGTTTTCAAGGCGTCACCATCTCTTGAGGTCCCGGGTTCGATCCCCGGCTGGGTCAATGTAGAAAATGAACTTTTCAATATTTCTCAGGTCTGGATGTGTGTCATACCACCGTTGTTTCTGATTTCCATAACACAAGTGCTATAGCTACTTACTTTGGGATTGGAGCAATGTATGTGATGTTGTCAAATATAAAAAAAAAATACAAATAAATAAATACAAAAATGCCGCTTTCTTTTAGAAGTAGTACCCGAAACTGGGTTTCATCGAAATAGGCCTTATAACAAAAAGTTGGCCGCCATTTCGTTTATTTTTATATTTTTAACATTGCGTTGTTGTTTTCTTGTCAAAATAGTACCAAAAACAGAGTTTCATCGAAATTGGCTTACAAACAAAAAAGGTGGCTGCCATCTTGAATTTTTTATATTTTCAACATTTTGTTGTTATTTTCTTGTCTATTACTATTTAGACAAGAAAATAACTCCAAAAACCGAGTTTCACCGAAATCGGTCCACAAACAAAAATTTAGCCGCCATCTTGGATTTTTTAAAATTTTCAACATTGCGTTGTTATTTTCGTGTCAAATTGGTTCCAAAAACCGAGTTTCATCGAAATCGGTCCGTAAACAAAAGTTGGCAGCCATTTTGGAACTCATTTTTACTTATTTAATATTTATTTTGTACTTATTTAGCACTAAATTAGTACCGATTTACAATTAAAAATTTTTTCATTATTATCATACATATAAATTCCTTCATTTGATAAAAAAAGAAGAAAAAGAGACTTTGAAAAAAAATGTTACCTTTAAAAAATATACAATTATAATTTATTCAAAGAAAAAACATGAACTTTAAAGTACCTTTCTTATTTTTCTTAATTATTTTTGAAATTCAAAAAGGCAAATCACAGCATGCGTAAAATATTTTTATTTATTTATTTAATTCAGGCAACTAGGCCCATACAATGTATACCTTTCAGTACTTACCTACATAAATTAAAGTATCAAGTTAGCGTATAGTAAGCACTACATTTTAAAGTTTGATATGAAATATTTCTCTGTGATTTAAAGTAGCCACTGCGCATGTGCACAAACGCGATCTCAAGATCGGGCAGAATTTTGACAGATTTTGGCTTGTCAGAATTTTGATATACAGTCTTAATTTAAATACGTTGTGGATAAAATAATAAGCTTTAATCATTATTCTGGTTTCTTGCGATAAAATTCGTTTTGACTACTCAAATTAATTTTGAAGTTATTTTTGTAAAACATTTTAGTTACTTTTCGTTACGTAACGAAAGTGTACTTATATTTATATGTCGGAGCGTGAGCGCCGTGCTGCCCGTGATTATTGGAACTCCTAGCGCCATCTATTGAGTTTAGTCGTAACTATCAAGTCGGAAACGTCAAGTGGCTTACTTGGGTAAGGTCGATACAGCGAGTGTGTGGTCTGTGCGGGACGTGTGACAGTTGACAGGTTTGATGTTTGTCAGTTTGACAGTTGACAGTCTGGACGTTTCCGGAGGCGGGAAAATGTGGAGAGCGCGATCGGGGGGTAGTCGGTGGTACATTCTGTTACCGGCAGCCGTAGTGAACGGTCGTTCATTTGAGTTCACCTCGCTGTGTCGAACTTGCCGCGTTTACCGACTTGAATCCGTGTGAATCTGTTCGATCATCCGTTATTTTGAGCTAACTCGATGTTGATTGTAAGAATAGAGGTTGTGTATTGTAAAGAAACTATTATTTCGTGCTCGGCGGTGAATAACCTTATCCTGACTCCCTCATCAGAAGCGGGATGCAATCCAAACGTCCCACGTGGTGAGAAAAGTGAATCAAACGATATGAGGTGTGATAACGAGACACGTGCAACGGAAAATCAATGTGATCGACGAAAAGTGGCGTCTATTGACCAAATCGCAATATTATTGCTTTGTTACAATACAAGCGATGCGTGTGCCAATGTTCGTTCCTGACTTTGACCCCGAGAGAAAAAAAATGTTGACGTGCGTGCCTGGATCATAACGACGTAATGAAGCTATGGTGATGGATGACATGGTGTGATTTCAAGCAGCTGTTCATGCTAAGGTGTAGCATTCCAGTACATCGCACAGTACCGACTGATTCCAAGGATAACAGGTCATGTGATCGTTCCACTTTTTCTAGTGCTTGTTCTCATGTCAAACAACAACCAAATGCGCCTATGATTATCTGCTTCAGGTGCTTCACAACACAAGATAACAGCGGTGCAACAGGCAGCGGCAACAGTTGTGGAGCTGAGCAAAGCAACTAGCAGCGCAAGCGGTGATGCAGTGGCGACAGCGATGCAATGGCAATGGCGATGCTCTGTGGCGGGTGCTAGTGCAGCATTACAAGCTGAGAGCATCCTGTTACTCGGCGCAGCCAGCATAGCGAATCTACAAGGTCACTTTATAGAGGTCAGTCGTAACGATTTTATTGTGATTTAATTTTTAAACGAAAAGTCACTAAATATTCCTATTGGTTGCGATTATGAAAACGGCACAGATTGAAGTCTCATTATGTTTCAAAATTATTCAAGGCAGTGAATTTAACTAAAATTAAAGGGGTTAGTAATATTTTGTTGGTGAATGGTGACTTCAATCAACAGAAATTGTTGTTGAAATTTAGTGCAAAAATAAGGAAAATAGAATAAAATCTTTCTTAGTAATGTCATTTATCTTGTGGTACTGTAATGTTAGCACTATTCTGTTGTAATGTAACCACTTTTCTATTTGAATTCACTGCCAACAGTTGGTAGATGCATCAATGTTTCTGAATATGTTTACTGTTGGTGTGCAGTGTTACTGCAGTGTTGGTAGTGTTGGTACAGTTCTGTTACAGTGTTAGTACACTGTTAGTACACTGTTAGTACACTGTTAGTACACTGTTAGTACACTGTTAGTACACTGTTAGTACACTGTTAGTACACTGTTAGTACACTGTTAGTACACTGTTAGTACACTGTTAGTACACTGTTAGTACACTGTTAGTACACTGTCAGTACACTTTTAGTCATAGTGTGGTGAATTTGAGTAAGCAGCTGTTACTATGTAGGAATATGAATTCAGTTTAGTCACTAGTGTTCATAATTATGAAATTAATTAGTTTCTGACTTAACAAAGTTTATGTTTGACTATCTGGAAAGTGTTTGGATCTTCAAAAATGTGAGTGAACAAGGTTTTGGAGTGCATACTGTGTGTTTTCTTCTCCGTTTCAGCTGATGTACCAGAGGCATAGAGTGACAGCGATGGTGGTATCAAAAGAAGTGACTTCATCACCAAGCGGCGTGAAGCGGCACATCTCTGCGACTCGTGTTTTCGACGGCGTGCGAGACGAGGAGGTAGAAGTAGGCGACGACGTCACTATATCTCGAGGATCTCTGCTTCCATCAGGTGATCAGATCAAAGTTTTGCTTTTTTGTTACTGTAAAGTTATAATGCAATCACGACTGAGTAGCAAGCGTTGATGATGATGAAGGTGATGCTGATGAAGGTGATGGTGATAGTGATAGTGGTGATGAATATGATAGTGATGATGATGAATGTGATGATGATGATTAGGATGAAGGTGGCGATGATAATGTTGATAATGATGATGATAGTAAAGAAGGTGATGGTGTTAATAGTGGTGATGATGACTGACTGATGCTCACTGTGTTAATGATTCTTAGCTGTCTGAAGTATAGGTTGAGGATAGTACACCAAATTAAGTGTTGTGATGCCTGTCAGACGCCTGATGCCTTCAGGTTGTCTTGAAGGGTTAATTGACTATCAGACGCCGGAGAGAGGCTGTCTTGAGTCATTATCAGACGCCGGAAAGAGGTTGTCTTGAAGTGTTAGTTGACTATCAGACCCCGGATAGAGGTTGTCTTGAGTCATTGTCAGACGCCGGAAAGAGGTTGTCTTGAAGTGCTAGTTGACTATCAGACGCCGGATAGAGGTTGTCTTGAGTCACTGTCAGACGCCAGATGGAGGTTGTCTTGAAGTGCTAGTTGACTATCAGACGCCGGATAGAGGTTGTCTTGAGTCACTGTCAGACGCCGGATGGGGGTTGTCTTGAAGTGCTAGTTGACTATCAGACGCCGAATAGAGATTGTCTTGAGTCGTTGTCAGACGTCGGATGGCGGTTGTCTTGTCTTGCAGAAATTGACTACCAGACGCCAGATAGCGGTTGTCTTGAGTCACTATTAGGTACAGGTTATCTTGTGTTTGATAGAATTGATGGCTTCATAAGCCAGATGCACAAATTGTCAAGGTAAAACTTATCAATTTTGATAATACTTGGTGCTGTTTGACTTATTATCATTTCTCTATGTGCAAACGTTGTTAATTAACTGGTTTGTTAATTTATTGTGAATGTCGAGTTGGAGTACTTGTTAGTAGTAGGAAATTGGGCTTTCTGACTCACGGTCTTTCAACATAATTGAAGTTTTAGTTTTCAGTCTAAAGTGAATCATTCAACTTAGGGCGCGCACAAGAGGCGCCGCTAGGCGCCTCTCAAGCGCGCTCTCAAGAGCCAGAAAGCCCAATTTCCTACTTTCACGTTTTTACATCTTCGCATCCACAAACTGGATTTATTGGAATCGTTTAGTGTGACAGTTTCACATAGGATGAGTATTACTACCTAGCTAGGTTCCTTATTGGTGAACATCAGCGATATTGTTCATAACCTATAGAAAATGAGATATTATTGTAGTAGGTAAGTAAATAATCCTAACTAGGGAACCTACTATTAGCTCTCAGTTAAAGTGAATAGTAATACCTATATTCTGAATTAGGCCTTGTTAAGGTCTCAGCTTTCAGTTAGAGTGAATAGTAACTACTTAAAACTTCTGTGTTCGAAAAGTTTGCAATTCAGAACCTACAATTCTGCATAAAAGTATAATATTTTATTAATAATGATTATCTTTTCTCTATTTATGTTATAAATAGAAATAAGTAAGTAGGTCAACTGTAAACTGAGTCATGCGTAATTTAGTTCTGTATTGCATAAACAAAGGGAAAATAAAACAGTAAAGATATAACACACTTAATATTTATTAGGGAAATAATTTTAAAAATACTCTTCTTTACATATTTGCTCACTCATTTTATCAAGTATTTCACGTGCAGCTTTATATATTTCATCCTTGAAAATATTTTGAACGAAATGCTGACAACATATTTCAGCGGTACATTTACAAATACCCACGCTGTTAAATCGCTCCGCATCATAGATTTCTAACTTGATAACTTTGCGCCCCATGGCAGGAATTTTGATATAAGAATATGTCTCGTTTTCTTTGGTTCGCTTTCTTGAGACGTCTGATCCTTCACCAACTTGTTTTCCATAATTTTCTTGAACTTGATTAGGACGAATAAAATTAAACAGAGACTCGGTATCCTGAAATTAAAAAAATATATAAGCTTGAGAAGTGAATATTAAAAAGAAATGTGAACATTTTATTGCTTCTCGTTATCGATTTAGCTTGCTTTCACAAATTATGTAGTTTAAGTTTTATTAAACTTACCGACATTGTCCTTTGATCTTCAGTTTTGAACAGATAGGCACACGTGCGACCACACTCAACAATATTTTAAGACTGTAAAAATACAGATGAACTGGTAAATTCCACAATTGTTTCTACAGCATTTTATTATAACAAAAAATACTTACATAGAAACTGTTACCTACTGTGCGCAAATCTGTTAATCAAGTAGCTACTTACTTTATGGATATTCAAATTGGTATAGCATAGGTACTTACACTTTAAAATAAATTAATAAATAGTATGAGGAAAAACGTATGACAATATTAGTATTACTTACAAAGATATTGATTGCCTTTCTAATATGGAAATTTTGGTGACATATGCACCACGCGTCGTGAAGTGCGCGCACACACCAGTGTGTATTCCATATCGGGTAAGTTTCTTTCGTCTTACAACGAACCACCACTAATGCACCTCCTGAATCTATTTATAGACTTGTACGTGACATCGATGATGTGTAAAGCTAATAATTGTTTTTATTATAAATTAATATTCTATTTTCTTATTTAAAGTAAACATGTAACATGTAATCGGATACTTTTCTAAACAAGCTAAATGTCATTGTAAAACATTACGTGTTGACCTATTTGGAATTACTATAAAAACCCGGTCAATAAAAAATCAACTTTTATTGTGTTATTTCGTCTCCCGACGCCACACATTGCAGATTTTACTACTAAGTAATTCAAGTTATCGCGTTTTCAAATAACTTCAGTTTTAAAAAATAAGTGTTTTAAAAGGAGCAAGAGGATTAATCATGTAAGTATACGATTGAGTTTTACAAAGATGTTCTTTATAATATAAGTGACTAGATTTTCTCCATACATTTTCTGTGATATTTTTAACGTGATTAATGTTTTAAAATAATCTTTATAAGGTCGAGCAAACAAGAAGTACAAGCGCACTTGAGCGAGAGTAGCTCATCGAGCGATAGCAGCTCATCGAACAGTCGGGAGTCATCCCCCGAGCGTGCGCCCCAACCATTGCCGGAGCCTGCAGCACATGAGCGGAAGAGGAAGTACACACACTCACATACTTCTAATAAAAGGTAGCCATAATATATTTCTTATATATTTTTCTATGGTTTCATAAAATATTCCTTTTATTATATTTTAAATAGTTATCATAAAGATAGAGGTTTATTTATTGTATGCTATTAACTCAGTTACTTCATTTAAAACTCTCTTATATATTCGTCAAATGATATTATTTTAGAATTTACATAATTCTTGTACAAGTTATATATTTGAAAAGTGTGTTTGTTGAATGTTGAAAGAACCGGAGCTATGAATTAGTCTGATAATTGCACGGGTTATAGTTTGAAGGCTGGAGCACTACATAGATTACTTTTTAGCTCTGTGTATTCCGCGCGTGTGCGATACCGCGGGCGGAAAGCTGGTATATTATAATAAAACTAGTCTAACTAAAACACTGACCTAAAACATTTTTATTCTAGAGCTAAACATGGAGAAAAATCAAAGAAGAGTCAGAAGCATAAGGTGAAGAGTGATGAGCGTGTGGCACAACCACCAGCTGAGAAGTCTTCCGCCAAGGTCACTGCGAAAGATATTATGGGAACCGATTCGGATGCGGATGAAAATCAAAAAGCCGGTAAAAAAGATGAGCTTATATCTTATTTGTGTCGTCGCGGATCTAACGGCATTTCCAAACAGTTCAATCCAGATATTGGAGGCTTACGTTTTGTAGATCTTAAGCTTTATATGTGTAGTGAAATTGAAAGTATTTCACCTATGAACAGGTGGCGTCATGCTGTAGTAACATTGAAAACTAAAATAGACGACGACAATCCAGCATACCGTTATTTGGTAAATTTTTAAAAAAAAGTAAAAAATAACTTCAAGGATTGTCCGATCACCTATGTTAGTACGCCGAATCAGTAAATATTAAAATAAAAAACTTACTGAATTCTTGAATTATCGCATTGTACATACTAAATTCCTAAGTTTTTGAATACTTTGTTGAATTAAGCATTTAATCATAGATATAATATAATATAGTATTCATACAATATACCTATTTTTATCCCAGTTTCATTGTATAAGTAAGCATAGAATAGTTTTATTGTTTAAGATGATTATTAAAACATCAATATTAATTAATATATTTTTATTCTTTCAGACAAAAACCCCACCAAAGCAATGAATGAAAAACTAAATAAAAATAAAAATAAATATAAAATTAAAATAAAGATTTGTACTGAATGTAATATTCAAGTTTTGGAAAGCTCTTACAGATTTCATTTAAGAACTAATTTACATAAAAAAAATTGCTTATTGAAAACTACTTTCGATAACATTTATATTATAGCGTCAGCTTTTCGAGAGAGAATAGTTACTTATAGAGTAAACTCTGATGATAATGTTTGTTCAACTCCCGAGGAATTTTTACATAAAATTATGGATGATGTTAAAAAACTTATAGTCATGAATTTGTCTAAACATGGTTCCGTAAAACTTAATTTTGAATTGTTTGCTAATTTCAAATTACCTACATCGGATGAAATCCATATGAAATCATTCAATACTAAGTATGAGACCATATTTAGAAATACTGATTTATCTGTACCCTTAGCACGAACAGCCATCGAGAAATCTTACGCGCGTAAGAAAATACTACTCGAAAACGTACTCGATTCGAAAGCTAGCAAAATCGGCAGCACGAATTTTACAGAGCTGGCTAACGTCAACTCGATAGTAGCGATAAATAAAGCTAACCTGACACAATCCAATTATCAATCCAATTGAAGCAAGGTGCGTTCAAAAACCATGCTATATATCTATGTAAATCATAAATATGTAAATTAAAATTCAATCAAGTTGTTTATCATCATAATTTTACATTTATTATTCTTATTATTAATAATAAAACTGTTAACAATATTAATTTCATTTAATAACTTAAATTAATTTGCAAATATTATAATAATTTTTAAAATGTGCATGATTTTGCCCATGCTTTTGAACGGTCATTGCACCTTGCCCGTGATTGGTTTGTAAAAGAAGAGTGTCGCTATTCTTTCTCTTTCTTTCTCATCCTGTGATTTAATGAAAAATATAACCTAAAATAATAAAAAGCCGTGAAGCCATTTCTTTATTTTGTTTTTGTCTAAAATGATTTATCTGTGTCGGCTAATAAATAATACAATTGCGAGGAAATGATATTATGACCTAGGAGTAAACTACAATGTTTCATAGTTTCATCAAATTGTTCTAATTGAAGATTT
Source organism: Agriphila tristella (assembly GCA_928269145.1). Classification (NCBI taxonomy): domain Eukaryota; kingdom Metazoa; phylum Arthropoda; class Insecta; order Lepidoptera; family Crambidae; genus Agriphila; species Agriphila tristella. The sequence continues at coordinate 44,372,468 of OV743429.1, read as the reverse complement.
TTTATGAACTTGAATAATAACAATGGAATATCGTCAATGAATAATAAATTGTTTACACATAAACAATAAAACCTTTGGACGTGCTATGAAAATATGTGAATTTCATCGGAATTAGTGCCTAGTGTTTGAAGATTCGACAAATTAGAGACTTTGTTAAGTTTGCATTGTTATACCTAGTTAGTTTTCATCATAGTTTTATGGTCTTATTTTTTTAATATCTACTTTAAATAAAACAATAATTAATTAACTGTATCCAAACTGTGTGATGTGTTGTCTGAAAACAAATATTATACTTATAACACCGTATTCTATAGTTTTATTTGAGTTTTGTAGGTAAGTTCTAAAATATTGCTAAAATAAAGGTATGGAGGGTGTGGGGGACACCGTGGATAGCGTAAAATGGCGAGATTTTTATTTTACAAATTTCTATGTTTAATGAGAGCAATTTAAGTAATATTGCATGTGGATAATTCAGTGGACATTTCATAGTTCTCAAATTTAATTTTTGTTACTACATAAATGCTCTTAAAATTTAATAATAAATAATACAAAGTCACTCGAAAAGTCTCTCACTGAAAAAATGTCAGTGAGTAAGTTGTCGATAGCCAGCTTGCGAGAGTCTCGATACCGTATGTCAAAAGTGGGTTCGTGCTACCGATTCCCATACAAGTTGTAACTTTACTATTCGAACTCGATTCGAAGGCTGCTCGATACCTTATGTCAACATGTTTCGTGCTTCCAAATCTTAGTTCCGTTTACGGACGTAGTGGCGCTGTACAAATTTCCATACAAAATTGTAGGATTCGAGTAGTTTTACGCGCGTTATTTTTCTCGATAGCTGTTCGTGCTAAGGCTACTGAACTGTATTCAAAAACTCAGAATATATTGATTAATAAACTAAGTGAATTTCAGCACCGTGAGTCAGGCTGGTGTTTTAACTCTGTCAGTCATTTAGAAATAAACGTTAATAAATACTCCCCTCTTCGGGGTGGTAGCTATTTAGAATTATCAAAAGAAATTAGTAGTACTAAAAGTTGTCTAAATGTGAAAAATTATGACAATCATTGTTTTGCATGGAGTATAGTGGCTGCTTTATTTCCTTGTACCAAAAACGTCAATCGTACGAGTTCATATCCATTTTATTCTTCAGTTTTAAATATCAAAGGAATGAATTTCCCACCATCATACACAGATATTAGATTATTCGAAAAAACGAATCCTTCTATTAGTGTCAGCATTTATGGTTTAGATAACAAGAATCATATCACAGGCCCATTATACATGACAAGTCAGAGAAAAGAAAATCATATCAACCTATTGTACTTTGAACAGAAATCCAGAGGTCATTATTGTTTAATAAAAGACTTGACAAAACTTACTAGACGACAACTCAGTAAACATCATGGTAAAACATACTTATGCGAAAGCTGTCTTCAGTTTTTTATAACACAGGAAAAATATAACTCACACACTTGTTCTAAAGTTTTAACAGTATTACCAGGTAAAAATAGTAAATTAGAATTCAAAAATTATGAAAGACAACAGAAAATTAATTTTGTAATTTATGCTGATTTCGAAAGTTTACTATTAAACACGCATGAAAAAAACAGTTGTAATACCGAAACATATAAATTACATCAACCTTCATGTTTTGCATATTACATTTGTTGTTCACATGATGAAAGTTTAAATAAACTTGTGCTGTATAGAGGTTCAGATTGTGTTGAAGTCTTTATAAAACGTCTAATCGAGGATGTAAAATATATCGAATGCATACTTAGAAAGAAAAAACCTATGCTACCGATGACTCAGTCACAAAAAGATGAGCATCGGAATGCAAGTATTTGTCATGTTTGTAAATTACCACTAGTTAATGATAAAGTTGCTGATCATGACCATATAACCGGTGTATACAGAGGTGCTGCTCATACTAAATGCAACTTATTATATAGAGTGTGTCCCTTTGTGCCAGTAATTTTTCACAATTTAGCAAACTATGATGCTCATTTGTTCATAAAAGAATTAGCTAATTATGAAGGTGATATCAAAGTTATTCCGAAGACTAAAGAAAAGTATTTATCTTTTACAAAATTTTTGAAAAACCCTAATTTTCCTTCATCAATTCAAATTAAATTTTTGGACTCATTTCAGTTTCTCAGTTCCAGTTTAGACACTTTAAGTAAAAACTTAGCAGATATAGATTTAAAACATTTACAAAAAATATTTAATTTCGAAGAACAGTTTTATTTACTTCGTCAAAAAGGTGTATATCCTTATGATTATATGGATGCATTTAAACGATTTGAAGAAACAAGTTTACCAGTAAGAGACTACTTTTACAATAGTTTAACCGGTGAGCACATACATGAAGAAGATTATTCTCGCGCACATAAAATTTGGAAAGTCTTTAACATTAAATCGCTCGGTGAATATACCGACTTATATTTGAAATGTGATGTGTTGCTTCTATGTGATATTTTCGAAAAGTTTAGAAATAGTAGTCTTAAGTATTATAAACTCGACCCAGTTTATTATGTTACTTCTCCAGGCTTAAGTTGGGATGCCATGCTTTTATATACAGGTGTTAAATTAGACTTGCTAGATGATAAAGATATGTATGAAATGATAGAGAAAGGAATACGTGGTGGCCTAGCTCAGTGCTCGCTTAGACATGCTAAGGCGAATAATAAATACTTGTCAAACTATGATGAATCAGTACCATCTAGCTACCTTATTTACTTAGACTGTAATAATCTGTATGGTTATGCTATGATGCAAAAAATGCCTATGTCTGACTTTAGATTTTTATCTAACGATGAAATTCAAAATTTAAACATATTAAGGATTAAAGATGATGCTGAATTTGGATACATCTTAGAAGTTGATCTGGTTTATCCTACTGATTTACATTCAAGTCATAGTGATTTACCATTTGCACCGGAAAAACATGTTCCACCGGGTGGCAAAACTAAAAAACTTATTGCAAATTTATATGACAAATTTTATTATGTTATCCATTATGTATATTTAAAAGAGTGTATGAGAAATGGTTTGGTGTTAAAAAAAATTCACTGAGTGATCAGTTTTCGACAGCAAAATTTTTTAGCTAAATACATAAATTTAAATACATATTTGCGTCAAAATTCATCTTCCACATTTGATAAAGACTTTTTCAAACTTTTAAATAACGCTATTTTTGGGAAGACAATTGAAAACAGAAGAAAACAGGTAGATCTCAAATTGGTTACAAAATGGAGAGACACTAATAATAAAACAAATAAAATAATTGGAGCAGAAAAACTAATTTCGAGACCCAACTTGAAAAGTATATCCATATTTTCAGATAATTTTGTTGCAATTCAGTTAAAATTAGAAAAGATTATTTTAGATAGACCAATATACATAGGATTTTCAGTACTTGAATATGCTAAACAACACATGTATAATTTTCATTATAATTGTATTAAAAAGAAGTACAATGAAAACGTAAAGTTATGTTATACTGACACCGATAGTTTGCTATATTTAATAAATAGTAATGATTTCTATACTGAAATGAAAAGAGATATTGCTTATTATGATACTAGTAACTTTGAAAAGAATAATGTTTACGGTATGCCTGCCTTGAATGCAAAAATACCAGGTCTTTTTAAGGATGAAATGGGTGGTGATATTATTAAACAATTTATTGGTTTGAGAGCAAAACTATATTGTATCGAAAGTACAAAAACTCAGATAAAAAAAGCAAAAGGTATATCAAAGTCTGTAACTAAGAAACTGAAACCAAGTCACTATGAAAACACACTGAATAAAAATATAAATATAAGATGTAGTATGAATTTAATTAGATCTTTAAAACATGTATTATATTCACAGAGAGTTAATAAACTGGTGTTAAATAGACAAGACGATAAACGACAAGTTCTTTCAAATCAAATTTATACTTTACCATGGGGGCATTGTGACACTTTATTTTAAAGGTTAAATTAAGATAGCTGTATTGTTTGTATTTTGTTAAAATTGTATACAATTTTATTATTATGTAAGGAGTGAAATATAATAAATTTCTTATCTTGATTTTGAAATTTCCTAAATCTATACAAAGACCTAAAAGATACACTATCTATTTAAAAAGCTGAAAACAAAATATAAGTAGTGGATAATTGGGGTTCCAGTAAGCAGACAGTTCCGTTACGACGTATGTGCCGGTCGCCCAACTGCTTAGCTTACTGTGACATATGCAAAGATAACAAAAAACGTTGAAAATGAGTCTACATCTTACTTTATTGAAGCTTGAAAATTTACTAATTGATAAATCGAAATATTGGTTGTTTAAAGATTTCGAAACTTTTAGAAACCAATGCTTGAGTTCAGATATTTTTCTGTATTATTTTGATTTGCTGGGAAACATTGACGATGCAAACTTTAAACTAGAGCCCCATGTGTTTATGGATAATATGAAGCTGTTTTTCAAGATTTGTAGTTTGGTGACAGACAATCCATGGAACACGCAGCTTTTGGAGCAGTGTACCTTTGAAAATAAATATACTGATAATTTTGAGGAAGCTATTGCTAATTTGGAAGAAGACGATGATGAAATTGTTTGCATTCAGATCCAATAAATAATTTACCTATATTTCATTTATTTAACATAATCTGGATCTTATTTAAAGAAGCTACACATTCTTTCAGCCTTTATACTCATAATGAAGCTCGTAAAGCAAACTCTTTCGTTGGAGGTCAATGATTTGAACATTGATACCAAATTGCATAATGCAAGGCATAGCAAGCTATTACCTAGTACAATACGGTGCATAATTTGTGGCCCATCAAATTGTGGGAAAACAAATGTTATGATAAGTTTATTATTACATGAAAATGGCTTGAGGTTTCGTAACGTTTATTTATATTCCAAAACAACTTTTCAACCTAAATACAAATTTCTACAAAATGTGTTAAAAAGAGTAAAAAGGAGTGAAGTTTTTTGGATTCAATGACCATGATGAAGTTATTCACCCCAGAGATGCTCTTCCAAATTCCATCATTATATTTGATGATGTTGTATGTGATCGACAATCAAATATTCGTAATTATTTTACCATGGGTAGACACAACAATATTGACAGCTTTTATTTGTCACAAACATACTCTAAAATACCAAAACAATTGATACGTGATAACGCTAACTTCTTAATAATCTTCAAACAAGACGATATTAATCTAAAGCATATTTACAATGAGCATGTTAATACTGATATGGTTTGGCTTTCTTTTAAAAACATGTGCTCAGAAATTTGGAAAGACCAGCACAATTTTTTAATAATTGATAAAGACAGGCCTATAGCACAAGAAAGATACAGAAAAAAGTTTGACATATTTATAATATTCTGAAAAGTATTAAGCTATCATTATAACACTATATATATACTACTACTATATATATAAACCAGTTGAAACGATAATAATAATATTAGTATCTTTATTTCTATTACAATTAATGGTTGTGTGTTAATGATGGAGGAAAATATTAAACAACAATTAATTAAGTCAGTTAACTCTATACAGGCTAAAATAAAACAAATGAAAAATGAAGACGACCAAACTGAATTAACTATGAAAAAGTTGCTGAAACCTGTGAGCGTTCCAATTAAAACCTTAGTTGAAAATAGCTGTAATAATAATAATGATAATAATCAACTTTTGCAACATAACAATATGAAAAAATCTAATTCAGTGCACAGCTTTAGTACAGCAAGTGATGATTTCAAAGATTCAAATTCTAACAATACTGTTATTGGAAAAAAATATGACGATGATGAAGATGAAAGTGAAGACATAAACATTTCATACAAAAGCTCTGATTTTTATGACGATGAACAAAATATTTTATTAAAGTCTTTAGTGAAAGATGATTTATTAAATATTTATGAAAACCTAAATATTCCATGTGGAATAAGAAGTCTAAATCAAAATCTATTTATGGGTGACTCAAAAGTAATTTTATCTAAAATGGACAATGCCCCGGGTTATGACTCCAAGTATTTCATTACTATAGATAGTGAACGATGTGAATTAACACCAGGACTAAAAGAATTGCTGTTATCTAAGAAACCCGATTTAAGTTTGGTTTCTGAAAATGATAAAGTTAAATATAAACACATGCTGTCTATAACTAACGCACATAGAAGAGATTATCATCCTAATGGACAAATCAAAGGTGATAAAAGCGCTAAATATCGTGAAATAATCAAACCATTATTCAATAACACCGACATAGAAAAGCATGGTGGAAATTTGCCAAAGTTTAAAACGTATGGATCTAATACTGATTTGGTATACTGGGATGATCCTAATGAGTTGATAGAAAGATTAAAATTACTGATTGCTTCCAAAGAAGCTGGTAATACTAATCATGACAATGAAATTTTATCTATTATTGAAGAATTGAAAGAATCTGGAATTATTAAAGAATAAAACCATGAACTCGATAAAATGAATATTTAGTATCAAATAAACATTCAATATGAACGTCGACAAATTTGGTCACCATGTACATAAAAACAAAAGAATTAAAAATGATTTGATAGTAGTTGAATGTGCTCTAAAACATTTGAGTGATAACAATTTGGATGCTCAAAATAAAATCATACGAAATGTAAAATTTCCAGTTTACGTAACAGATAGTGCAAATAAAGAATATGTTGATAAGTCTATTGAAGACATCTATAAAAAGATAGATAATAAAAATACTACAGACAAAGAGTTATTATATAAATCCTTAGAAAAATGTTTAAAAGCCATTCAGTCAACTGATAAGAAGTTGAGTGAGTTAACTGTTAAATTAAATAGTTTTGAAAAAAGTATAAATAATAAATCCAAAAAATGAGTAAATCCGATGTGGTTAATGAAATACATAAAAATGTTAGGGTGAATTTTCTACGACGAAGAGTTATTATGAAAGATATTGATGACTTGTGGCAAGCTGATCTAATTGATATGCAAGCTGTCTCTAAAGAAAACAATGGTTATAAATATATTTTAGTAGTAATTGATACATTCTCAAAATATGCATGGGCCTATCCATTAAAACGAAAAACAAAATACGATACATGCAAGGCTTTTACTGATTTATTCAGTAATGGACGTGTCCCGAAAAATTTACAAACTGATCTTGGGACAGAGTTTTATAATGAGGAACTGAAAAAAGTTTTTGCGAAATATAATATCAGACATTATTCCACGTATTCTGTTAAAAAGGCCTCTATTGCAGAAAGACTTATCAGAACATTGAAAATGAAAATGTATAAATTATTTAGTTTAAAAGGTAATTATAAGTGGAATGATGGAACTTTAAATGATGTGATTCATGAATATAATCACACTTATCATAGAACTATAGGTCTAAAGCCTGTAAATGTAAATAAAAATAATGTTAAAATATTATATGACAGGTATGCTAACCTATCTAATAAAATAGTGAAGAGACACAAGTTTAAAGTCGGGGATTTTGTGCGAATAAGCAAATACAAAGGAGTATTTGAAAAAGGTTATACACCTAATTGGTCAGCCGAAATATTTAAGATAATTAAATTACAAAAAACGTCTCCACCAACATACTTAATAGAAGATGCAAGAAATCGGGTTATTTTAGGAGCATTTTATGAGCAAGAATTATTGAAAGCAAAGCATCCTGATATATACTTAATAGAAAAAGTATTAAAAACAAGGGGAAAAAAGGTATTTGTGAAATGGTTGGGTTTACCCTCGAATGAAAACAGTTGGATTAATAAGTCAAAAATAGTTCAGTAGTATATTAATATAGGAACATTCTTCCACAAAACTAGTTCCATACGAGTTATGGTAGACAGCAGTCTACTAAATTGGTTTATAAATAATTTACCTTTTGAACTTCACTTACCTGGATATAATTATTGTGGTCCTGGAACTAAACTACCAAAACGACTTGATCGCAGAGAAAGGGGTATTAATTTATTAGACGAATACTGTAAAGAACACGATATAGCTTATTACAAATCATCTTCATTAAGTGATCGTCATAAAGCTGATATAAAATTAATGAAAATGGCACGAAAACGTATTCAAGCTTTAAATGCTGGTCTAGGAGAAAAGGTTGCAGCTCATCTAGTGAATAAAGCTATGTTAGCTAAAGTATGCACAGGCTATGGTTTGAGAAAAAATAAGAAAGAAAATGAAGAAACTCTTAAAAGTGGAGGTGGTATGAAAAAACATTTAAAAAAAATCGTTTCTCATACAAAAAAACGTTTACAAAAACTAAAGCCCAAATGTAAAAAAATGGCTATTGAGCTAGCAATAGCAGCAGCTAAAGAGTGCATGAAAGATTCTTCTGTAAAACTACCTCGAATAATTCCTATGCCAAAAACTGGTGGAGTTCTTCCTCTCATACCTATATTTGCTGGATTGTCTGCGGCTGGAAGCTTAGCCAGCGGAGCAGCAGCAATTACTAAAGCTATTAATGAATTTAAAGCCGCTAAAAAACGTTATTCCGAACTAAAAAGACACAACGAAAAGATGGAAACTTTGTGTATAGGAAAAGGTTTAGAAATTAGACCTCATCATAATGGATTAGGAATTTTTATTTCTAATAAAAAAAACTAACTAATTGGCTACCCAATCGAGCTTTGAGCAATATCGATATTATTAAAAATGCTAAAGATATTCCATTCTTTCGAGGTGTTTATATGCGTGATCAATTGCCGGAGTATCCACTTTCAAAAGAATGTGGTATTATTAATATAGATAGCTCCAAAAATCCAGGTTCTCACTGGGTAGCCTACGCTAAATATCATAAAAGTATAATGTATTTCGATAGCTATGGTAATTTGAAGCCACCAAAAGAATTTATTTCTTATGTTGGTACTAGTAATATAAAATATAATAATGAAAATATACAGCGCAATCACCCTTTTAACTGTGGGCATTTATGTCTTCAATTTCTTAGAAATTTTTGGTCTAAAATATTAGATAAATAGATAGTAAAACTTTTAAATTAGTTAGTATTAAATAATGTCTATTACTTTAACCATCACTGGAGAAAAGTCCTACTTGGAATCACAATTCCAACCCCCTTTAACTTTATGGGAAAAATGTGAATGTGGATTATTATACTTTTCCGCTTTAAATTCCATACCAAATGTAACTGCTCTAAACAACATATTTACTTATGGTGATGATAATAAGCAGTTAAAAATACCTATCGGAACTTACGATCTTTACGATATTGCTGAATATCTTGAAACAAATATCACCGATTGTGAAATCAAGATTAAAGCTAACAAAAATACGTTAAAGTGTTATTTTTATTGTTCTCAAAAAGTAGACTTCAACGTAAATAACAGCATTGGACAGTTATTCGGCTTTCAGAACGTAAAGTTACAAGCAAATAAATGGCATGAATCTGTAAGTCCAGTAAACATTCTGCCTCTATCTGTGATCAGGATTGAATGTGATCTAGTGCAAGGATCGTATAACAACGGCTCGCCCTCACATATTATACATGAATTTGTGCCGGACGTATCACCTGGTCACCGATATATAGAAATACCGAAAAATATTGTATATCTACCAGTTAACAAAAACAATATATCATCTCTGAGTGTAAAGATTCTAGATGAACACGGAAACTACATTGATTTCAGAGGAGAAAGTATTCAATTGCGTCTTCATTTACGTAGAGCGACATGATAGTGTTTTATAAAGTTCAGAATACGAACACCAAGCGTGTCAATACCCGACATAGCGTTAAAGTCTCCACACGTGTTAAACCTGTTAAAAAAATAACTAAAGTCAATAAAAAATTTCTTCAGACCCTAGGATTTAAAACATGAGTATTCTCGGAATAAGTGATTTACCTCAATACGATAACTCAATTGAAAGCTATGAAATTCATACTTATAATCCTTACAATAATAATTTCAATGAAAATGATGAAATAAGAATTCCAATTCATCAGCAGGATATATACATATTACCATCGGCGAGTGCTATATATATTGAAGGAGATATACAACTCTATGATAAAGACGGTAAACCTATGCAAAAAGCTGTTAAGCTCACTAATAACCCGGTTTTATTTCTATTTCAAGATATTAGATATGAGATGAATGGTATTGAAATAGATCGCATCAAAAATTCTGGCATAACCACATGTATGAAATCGTATATATCAATGAATGAAGGGGAGAGCAAAGTTGCAGCTATATGGGGATGGAGTTTGAATGGAACTATTAGGATTAATAATAGTTTCAGTGCAGTTGTGCCCCTTGATAAAATATTAGGATTCGCAGAAGATTATAAGAAAATTATAATTAACTGCAAGCATGAACTTATTTTAAACAGAGGTCATAGCGTATTGAATAGTGTAATTTTGCCAGATGATGTCAAACACATTAAAATAAATATACAAAAAGTACAGTGGCGAGTTCCACATATTAAAGTTTCGGATTATGAGAAGCTATCTTTGCTTAAACTTCTTGACAAAGATAAGCCTATCCAAATTGCTTTTAGAAACTGGGATTTATATGAATATCCTGTATTGCCTAAAACAGTAAAACATTCATGGTCAGTAAAGAGTAGTTCACAAATAGAAAAACCTCGTTATGTGATTTTAGGCTTACAAACAAACAGAAAGAATAGTAGAACTCTGGACTGCTCTGAGTTTGATCACTGTAAATTAACAAACGTTACATTATTTTTGAATTCGCAATATTACCCCTACGAATCTATGAATTTGAAGTTTAATGAGAATAAATATAGTATATTATACGATATGTACACTAAATTCCGTCACTCTTATTACAACATTTCACCAGACCCATTGCTCAATCTAGATAATTTTAAAAACAAGGCTCCCTTATTCATCATTGATTGCTCAAGACAAAACGATAATTTGAAAACTGGACCTGTAGATGTGCGAATAGAAATTGAATGTTCTGAATATTTACCAGATGATACAACAGCATATTGTTTAATTATTAATGATCGTCTGTTTGAATACAAGCCTCTGAGTAAAATAGTTCGAAAATTATCATGAAGGTTATTGTAGATGTACAGGGTTTTAAAACAGATGATAATACATTCATTCTAAAAGAAATTGCTATTCTAAACAAACAACACTTACAAGTTCTTCTTATAAAACCTCCATATCCTTATTACGAGCTAAGCAAAACAGAGAGGAAACAGGTAAATTGGATTGAGAGAAACAGAGCAGTTTACTGGAAAGAGGGTTTCATACCATATCCCAATCATAAGGAACATATCGTGCGACTGTTGTCAAACAAAATTATTTATACTAAGGGAATAGAAAAAGTGAAGTGGTTAAAAGATGTAACAGAAAATAACAATGTTTATAATTTAGAAGATAAGTTTTGTCCTAGTTTACTTAATTTGTATGATAAGTATAAAGACTCAAACGATGTATTTAGTTGCATGTATCACACACAGGTGTGTGCATTAAAAAATGTATTTTGTTTAAACAAATGGTGTGAAGATAATAAACTTTTTTAAATAAAATTGTCTCTTTCATTTTATACCTACCTACCTATCAATACATTTTATATGGGTACTTAACTAGATAAAACTGCTCTAGAATAATGATAATCACTGAAAGGTTCTAGCATGGTAACCTATCTATCTGTAATGGACATCTCATCCTTTGCATAAATAGGATTACTAACATAAAGCACTCTCCAAAATCTAGTTCGAGTGTAGGGAACTTACCTAAGTATACTTACTCATCCTATGCTTATGTAAAGCTATCACACCACTCTCTATAAATCCAGTTTGTGGGTGTAAAAGTAGGAAATTGGGCTTTCTGACTCGCGGTGCGTGAAAGACCGTGAGTCAGAAAGCCCAATTTCCTACTACTCTTGTTAATGATTTAAAGCTACCTACTTAGAAAATTTTAAAATTGATCAGAACATTTTCAGATAGAAGATAAGTTAACATTTTGATTAAATTGTAATCATTGAGTAAAGGAATAAGAAAGAGACTAGTTTCCTAAACTTTTGTCAGGAAGGCCGAGGTTAAACGTTGTGTACTGTTTGGTGCTGTTTGTCTCCAGGTATTCCACCACATGCTTCACACGAGGACGTGTGAAATGTCAAGATGGCCGTGTCGGAGCGTGAGCGCCGTGCTGCCCGTGATTATTGGAACTCCTAGCGCCATCTATTGAGTTTAGTCGTAACTATCAAGTCGGAAACGTCAAGTGGCTTACTTGGGTAAGGTCGATACAGCGAGTGTGTGGTCTGTGCGGGACGTGTGACAGTTGACAGGTTTGATGTTTGTCAGTTTGACAGTTGACAGTCTGGACGTTTCCGGAGGCGGGAAAATGTGGAGAGCGCGATCGGGGGGTAGTCGGTGGTACATTCTGTTACCGGCAGCCGTAGTGAACGGTCGTTCATTTGAGTTCACCTCGCTGTGTCGAACTTGCCGCGTTTACCGACTTGAATCCGTGTGAATCTGTTCGATCATCCGTTATTTTGAGCTAACTCGATGTTGATTGTAAGAATAGAGGTTGTGTATTGTAAAGAAACTATTATTTCGTGCTCGGCGGTGAATAACCTTATCCTGACTCCCTCATATATTTAAACTTAGTTACATTTCAAATTAAGCTAATTTTACACTATATAAATGTACAGAAAAATGTGGTTTTATTTCGCAATAATTTTTAAGAGTATTTCTCAAAAAATTTGTACCATAACGAAAATGTTGTAACTAAAAAATACAACGACCTGTAACGCAATGGTACAACGAAAATGTAAGCATGTAACGAAATTGTTATTGTTAGGCATAGTTTACATATTCCTACTAAAATATTTTAATGTTATGTGTAATATGTATGCATAAACATGTCATTCGCGATAGTACATACTTTTTTAAATGTTTAAAACGATACATACAACTGACAAAGATTTCAATATTTAAAAATTATTGCGAAATAAAAGCACATTTTTCTGTACATAGTAGTATAGTATATTGTATAGTGTACAACTAGCTTTGTTTGAAATGTAACTAAACTGTGTATAAAACATTTTCGTAACGTAACGAAACGTAACTATTTTTTTTTACAAAAATAACCTCAGAATTAATTTGAGTGGTCAAAACGCATTTTATCGCAAGAAACCCAAATAATTATTAAAGCTTATTATTTTATCTACAACGTATTTGAATAAGGGTTGCGTATGTATTGTACTTACCGAAGAAATGGTAATGTAATCCAGTATAACTAAATTGTATCAGCGGAGCTCAGAAACTTGCGTGCAGAAAAAATTTCAAATACACTACGCCATGACAGTTTTGTAACAGCCAATCAGAGACTTCTCAGTGTTGCCAATAGTAAGTATTATAGATGCGTTCCGAAACTCTTCTAAATTCGAGGTTGTCGTATAACGAACCTGCTCGTAACGAAACTGCAATTTTTTGCGACAGAGAATAAAATAATTTTGTTTTATTTTTTTTATATGGAGAGATATGTAATTAAAACATATTTTAAATAAAAGAAGAAATCTTGAACAGTATAAGTCGAACATGACAAAAAATACTTTACTTTTGAAAATTTTATACTTGATTCAAATATGCTTGAGTACTTCCGACATTGTAATTTTTCTATGGAGAACAAAAAACCTAGTTTGGTATTTCACAAAAAAAAATATTTTAAATACAACGTGCGTAGTTCGAGATAGTTTATCAAGAAGAATCATATTTTGGTCTATGCAAAATGCAATTTTCTGTAAAGATATGACAAACTTTTATTGAGTTACAATTATTTTTCAGTTTGAGACATTATTTTTTAGGCAGAGGTACATTTTTGCTGAGAAATACTCTTAAATATTTAAGACATTGTCAGTTGTATGTATCGTTTCAAACATTTAAAGAAGTATGTACTATCGCGAATGACATGTTTAAGCATACATATCACACATAACATTAAAATAATTTAGTAGAGAAATGTAAACTATGCTTAACAATAACAATTTCGTTACATGCTTACATTTTGTTGTGCCATTGCGTTACAGGTAACCATTTCGTTGCATTATTTTAGTTACAACATTTTCGTTATGTACAATTTCTTTGAGAAATACTCAGCTACTAGATAATCTCTTTAGCTTGTCCATTGAAATGTATGTAAACTAGAATGGACAGATCTACGGCACAAATTGTCGCAGCGATTGCAAAGATGGCGGCTACGCATGGACAGTGCGAGCGTGAGTTGTCAAAGAAAAAGTAGCATGCACACAGATGCGACACATTCTTCATAATGATTAGGATATACCTACTTGTTTAATAATATTGCATAAAATTATAGTAAAAACGCAATTTAATTAGGTAATAGGTACATGTTAATACTTACGCGAAAAATAAAAAGGGAGGATGGGCATTTAGTATCCGTACTCATAACAATCATTTGGTGTCGTCGAATAGATTTTTTATTAGGAAAATATTAGGTACTACCTATATGGAAACATTGAAAAATATTTTTCCATGTATCCATAGTAATAATAATAATGATTAGGATATATGGAATGTACCTACTTATTTAATAAAATTATAGTAAGAACGCAATTTAATTAGGTGATAGGTACATGTAAATACTAACTCGAAAAATAAAAAGGAGGATGGGCATTTAGTACCCATATTTGATGTCGTCGAAGAGATTTTTTTATTAGGAAAAATATTTCTATGGCAACATAGAAAAATATTTATTAACCCAGATCCTTGTCCGGAAACCGCGAAAGCTCACAAAGTGCAAGTTCTAGTTGATATCATAATAATTGCATATACGTTTATTAAAAAAATGCAAATACGATTTTACATATACTCTGCTTTATCTGCTGCTTATAATAATTAGTCTGTCATCATAGCATTAAAGAAATAAACGAATTGAAATAAAAATCTATAATTGCAATGAAACCTTATAAAATTGAAATAAAAAAAAGGGAAGATAAGGCACTAGCTAGCGTCTCGAAAATGCGCCCTCAAAATTAAAGCGTTGAATAACCGTACTAATGAATTCTGTAATTTAAAAACACATTGAAACGTAGTGGAGATCGAACCGGCCGGCACAGCGCCTATCCAAATGGTAGTCAACGGCATTAGTAAAGTAAAGGAAAATAAACATTTATTCGGTGTTTTCAATACAATATTAAAGAGATCTTAAAGATTAGAATTAGACGAGCGAAAGGGCTGACCAGGCTCAGCTTGTGTTGTGAAGTCTATTCCACAACGCTGGTTTTCAGCTGGACCCATAAATATATTAAAAATATATGTAAAGAGAAAACACATTAACCACTATACCATCGACGACGCCCAAACTTACTACTGATGTAGGTATAATATAGTCTAAAATAGTCAAAACAAAAAATGTAACAAAAACATATTGTGTTGAATTTTTTTCTCTAAACTACCGAGTCAGATTTTGATGCCGCTTTGCATAAGGGTGTAGATGAGGTATCCCTACATAAATACAACAACAGTGTCGCTATTGGTTCATGGACCACTTCCCATACAAATTTTCCCACTCTCCTTTCTCATAGACAATTACTCTATTGAGCACTTTTACGCGCGTTTTTTTTTCTAGATAGATATTCGTGCTAAGGGTAATGTAGGTACACATTCGAACTCACTAACTCGAGCGGGATGAGTAATTGCGGCAATGGACCATAGTTGTTCTGTGCACGGATGTGTCTCGACAACAAAATACAGCAGGGATTTAAGATTAATAATCACTTTTAATTTATTGTTCTTTTTTGACAAGCCCCTGGACATATTTTTCGCCTGACAGCGTAAGTTAAGTCAAAGTCAAAGTCAAAGTCAAATAAGCTTTATTGAAATAAACTTAATTATTAAGTAGGTACTTTTGAATCGTCTATATTTTCCTACCACCCGTTCCAGACTTTTTTAGCTGACAAGAAGAACGGGCGCAAGAAACTTATCAGCTGTAACAGCCATAAGTAACGATATTTACAAACTTGAATATATCGTTACCAGAAAATTACAACAGGGTGACAGGATTATTGGCAACAACATAGACTTATTATATTACTTCAACAAAATACTTATTAGCAAGTTATGTGTTACATCATTTCCACGCATTTAGATCTTTAAGATAATCATCTACTTTATAATAACCTTTACCCATGAGCGTTTTTTTAACATGGTTTTTAAATTCATGCAAAGGAAGATCAATCACTTGTTGTGCGACTTTATTAATAAAGGCTATGCCTTTCCCCATAAATGAACCTCTAGTTTTTGCAAGCCTAAATCTTGGAACGGCAAGTTTATCTTTATTTCTTGTATTGAACTGGTGAATATTGCTGTTCTTAGCAAATGAATCATAGTGTTTCCTTACATAAACTAAATTATCATAAATATATTGGCCTGCCAAAGTTAAAATATTTATTTCTTTGAATATTTCTCTCAAGGTATCTCTCCGCCGTAGATGAAAAATGTCACCACATAAAGTTCACCAGAAAACGTAATAAGTATCTCACTGAGTATTCAATAGCTGGTGAAAAACTCGAAGAAGTTACTGTCATCAGAGACCTTGGGATCTTAATTGATAATCGACTGCAGTTTCTAGATCACATTGACAAAATTATAAAGGAGGCTAATAAATCACTTGGATTTATTCTCCGAAATACAAGAGACTTCAAAAAACCCTCTTCTGTAATTCTGCTTTACAATAGTTATGTAAGGAGTAAACTAGAATACTGCAGCACAGTCTGGTGTCCAGACTATGATGTACATAAAAAAAGAATAGAGAGAGTACAAAAAAAACTAGTTCGTAACCTGTCCTACCGTTTCAAAACACCCAGAATACTAAGGTCTTACAATGAGAAATTAAGTCATTTTCATCTGGATCCGCTTTACTTGCGTCGTAGTCATCTGGATATGTCTTACCTGCATAAACTTATGAACAACCACATTGATAGTCCTATATTGATTAATAAATTCAGTTTAAATGTTCCCTCAAGAATACCGAGATACCCCTGTAGACTATTTAAAAATAAATTCTGTAGAACAAGAATGGGTCGCAGCTCGCCAGTTGTTCGCTTGGCTCGTCTTTACAATGAAATGTCCAAGAAGTTACCTGATCTGGACATCCATTTTCAAAGTCTTCCTAAATTTATGACCATAATAAAGAATGACGTACCTTAGGTCTTTTAAATAGGTGTAATATCATATATTTTCTTTAATTCATCTTTTTTAATTTTCTATTTTTTTTTAAATGATATGTAATTTTGTTTTTTTTTTAACTACAATAACGCATGCTGTGGTTACCTATAATTGTAAGTGCAGTTAGCTTTAAGCAATTTGTTGTTCTGTTTTATTTTATTTTATTGCTGTTACTTATGTTGGTGACCCTTTTAATAAATAAATAAATAAATAAATAAATAGATTGTATATGGCGCGAACAGCTCTTTTTTGGAGTACAAAAATATTTTCAATACTGGCAGCTGAGCCCCACAATAGCAGTCCATACGACATTACGCTATGAAAATAACTAAAGTATACTAACCTTGCCGTTTCAATATCAGTTAAAAGCCTTATTTTCTTAACAGCGAATGCCGCTGAACTAAGTCTACTTGACAAGGCTTCAATATGTGGATCCCATTGCAGTCGAGAATCTAGTGTGATACCTAGAAATTTTGTGCTCTCGATAAACTCTACCTACGTACCTACGTATACAATCTGTATGGTTCACTTTTCATAATCTATGATTTTCATACAAAATGTCGGGTCAGTAGAAATAATGTATAAAAATTAGTTTTGGTTGGTTTATGTTGATGTTTTGTTTATTTACCGATGATAAGTCACTCCACTATTTTTTTGCTTTGCAATGGAGCAAATTTTTGCACGTCGTTAACACACAGGACGGCATTTTTATCGGCACAATTACACCGTGCGTTCGCGGTGAGCGTTGGCGAGAGACTAAATGAGTTGAGGGCAGTTGCCCTCAACGCGTGGAGAAAAAATCGGGGCTGCGAATGTCGATTCTATACATACATTTCGATGAGCTTGTCGTATGTTTTTTTGTGGCTACAATTTTACGTTTTCTATATAAAAATATGGCCCGCGCAAACCATGTTTTCCTATCATGGACCCTTAAAGAGAAATGCTTCTATACGATTCTGAATATTGATGATACCATATACACATCATTAAAAGCTTAGAACAAGAAGCTTATATACACAATGGAGGTGTCGCCTAGTAAGTAAGTGAAGATTGAAGGCTTATTGCTATCTCTTTCTTTTTCGTTTTACAATACGTTTTCGTTTCTCACGAACAAACGAACGACGAACAACGAACACGTATTGTAACACTAAAAAAAGAGGTTGCGCAATAAGCCGTCAATCTTCACTATGACATATGGCCGTGCAGCCTCCATTTGAGGGAGGTATAAGCTTCTTGGCTTAGAATAATAACATGACACGGCTTCTAAAGTAGGACACACACGGTCCTTCCATCGCGCCAAATGGATGGACGTACGTCCAAAATTTGATCGTGTGTGTCGAATCTGTCATCCAAATTTCCAATCACGGATTCCGTAAAACCACGGCCCACATCCAAAAGTTTGACCGTGTGTGTGCATATCGACAATCGTTTGATTTAAATCAAATGGATTAAATCAAATGGACGGACGCCAAATTTTGATCACCCCATCAGTTCGAATAGGGATGTAGTGATTATACAAAAACATCGATGTCATTAAATAAAACGACGAATCACAGGATTTTTAATTAATAAACTGGATAAAAAGAGATTAAAATGAACAAATAAACTTTTCACGCAGACGAAGTCGCGGGCGGTCGCTAGTCGACTATAATAGGTATACCTAGGGTTACCATTGCGAAATTTGGAAAGTCCTGACAAAAATCCGGACATTTCAATAATAGTCCGGACATTTTCACAGACGGATCCAGACTCCATACGTTTTGGGACTTCTCTTTCGAACACTACTGCTACGTAGGTTTTTCTCGTATTACACCGCCTAATCTTAAAAAGCCGGACAAATTGCAAAGCCGGACAAAGTCCGGACAATAGCCCAAAAGTCCGGACATGTCCGGACTAATCCGGACGGATGGTAACCCTAGGTATACCTACCTAAGCACATTTGTAGCAAATAATCAACATAACTTAAACTTTTTAACCAACTTCAAAAAAGGAGGTTCTCAGTTCGTCGGAATGTTTTTTTTTTATTTTTTTTTATGTATGTAACTCGATTAGTCGAAGATGGCTGGACCGATTTGAAAAATTGATTTTTTGTTTGAAAATATTTTATTTTATCTCTAGCGAACAAAACATTTTTTTTAAATTCCAGTCGGTTAAGCCAGTTCATGCCAGACTAACGAATAACGAACACAGTAATGCATACAAAATCGTTTATTGTAACATAATGATAATTATTTTAAGCTCCTAACTATAAGTACCCATTTATTTATTAACAAAAAAACGAAAATATCGATGGTACCTATATCGATATTTTTTCAACAATCCTAGCATCGCTACAAAATGGATGTGGGTTTTGACGTAAATCGTTTGGCGTGATGCCAAATGATTGATCGTAGTTTGGACGTACGCCAAACGATTTACGCCGTGTGTGGCCTCAAAAATTGGCGTCCGTCCATTTGATTTAATCCATTTGATGTACATCAAATGGAAGGACCGTGTGTGTCCACCTTAAGGCTGGCCCCAGACCTACCGGTTTCGTTTCTTTGCTTTGCTGTTCTACCATGGACCGCCGGCCAAGAAGCTCATTTTCAATCTATCGCATATTTTGACCTGACCACATTGGCAAGATAGCCATTAGTTTGGTGTTATCAAATATCGTCGTCTGGGGTGCGATGAGAAGTTTTAGTTTTCGTTTTAAAAAAAAACTGCTATTTTATACAAAAATTAATAACGAAATTATCAAAATATATGAAACAGTTAATTTTTTTCGCGATTTCAGATTTGGTCCCATAGTAAAAGTTGTTCAGTTTTATTATAGTCCCTATCTACCATATTCAGTTTTATAAGGCTTTACCAAACATCTTGTATAAATAAGCGATCGAGTTATTTTTAACGATCGGAGTCCATGTTCAGGGTGGCATATCTCCTAAAAGCTTCCTACTTCGCAATCCAGGCGATGATATTTGATAAAACCAAGCTAATGGCTATCTTGCCAATTTGGTCTAGTCCCAAAATGCGATAGATTGAAAATTACCCTAGTTGGCCGGCGGTCTTTCAAGCAAGGTAGCACAGCAAAGCAAAGAAACGGAACCGGTAGGTCTGGGGCCAGCCTTAGTGTTATCTAAGATTAAAAGCAATTTCGACTTGAATAACTAATGTTGTTTCTAAATAATTTCGATATATTTTCGAAATTAAAATGTATCGAGTATCGAGCCCAAATCACTGAAATCCTGTTTCTGGTTCTTATTTTTCTTCTTATTTATGTGTTGGCAAAATGGCAATCTACATTCCACTTGGAAGTAATTTTTGCCAGTGTCAATTGTTGAATAGTTCAGTGGTAGGTATTGTTTCAGTTTACATTAAGGCTCAATTACATTACACAATTTTAAGCACGCGATTTCAAGACTAAGCATGGTGTAAACGGACTAAGACAGTAAGAATCTTAAAATCGTGCGGCCTAGCCCGCTCGGTAATAAGATTCTTAAAATTGTGTCGTCTAAATGCACGCACGATTTCAAGACAGTCTAACTGTACCTACGACGGCACGTCAGACGTAACAGTTGTACTACAAAAACCAACTTTATACCTAAGGCATAAAGGCGTTCTCAAGGTCAACGTGTCGAGGAGGATGTGACAGACAGAGACAGACTCTGTCTGACTCGCGACAGATAGACGATACTGCCACAGTACAAGATAAGTTCAAAAAGGAATGTTGGTTTTTTAACACGTTTTCATATGGACGTTTTCTTGTTTATTTATTTATTTATACTATTAATATTTATAAGTAGGTTCGTTTATTTGTTTGTCCGTAATTTTAGAAAAGAGTATTTTATACTAGGTAAGTACCTACCTACCTAGCTTCCCGATGAGCTAGAGACTTGAAACTTATAGGTAGGTAGGTTGTTTTTAACACGCTTTTATTAGGTTGCTTTCTCGTTTGCTTGTGTGTTTGTTTGTTTCTCTACAAAGTTTGCGAACAATTTAAACTAGCTTTCGGATGAGCTAGAGACTTGAAACTTTGAACATAGGTCAGAAATGGAAGGCAATGCAATATTATGGTATCATTGGGCTGATCTGATGATGGAGCCGGAAGAAGGCCACAGGAACTCTATAATGGAACCATACAACCCCATCGTGCTTGGGCTCGTTAGAATCGTCTTGATGAGTACTTTAAAGGGAGATGAGGTCCAGGCTCTGATGATTTAGCTGGAAGGCCATGCCATAGGAACTTAATATTGAAATCGTGCAACCCCATTGAATTTGGGCTCCTTTGAATCGTCTTGACGAGTGCTTTGTTGGGAAATAGTGTCCAGGGTCTGATGATGGAGCCGGAAGCCCGGAAGAAGGACACTGGAACTCATTAATAAAACCACGCTACCCCATTGAGTTTAGGCTCGTTTGAATCGTCTTGGCGAGTACTCTAATGGGAAATAGTGTCCAAGGATCTGATGATGGAGCCGAAAGAAGGCCATAGGAACTCTATAATAAAACCATGCAACCCCATCGAGTTTGGGCTCGTTTGAATCGTCTTGACGAGTACTTTGTTGGGAAATAGTGTAACGTATAATAACGCGATATCTAGGTAGGTCGATACGTGCGCGACCGACAACAACGACGATGTGCACCTTCTGAGTCGGACGCCGTGGTCGGGCGTGGCGCGGGGTGGGTCACGCCGAGAGGCGGGCGGGTCATGCCGAGGGGCGGGCGGGTGCCGCTGCCGCGGTCCGGGCGCGAGCCGTCGCGTTCGCGTTGGTGTGCGGTGCGGTGCGGTACGTCGTGTGTGTCCGTCGAGTTATTCACAAGAGCGACAGTCTTGTTTTGTTTGATACGATTCTTGCAATTTGCATTAAGTAAGTACCTACACATTAGAGGTTTTATCTACTTAAAAAAAATGATACTAGGTAAATATACCTACTACTACTTCATACCTACCTACTAGGTAAAATATTTCTATTCGTGAGCCTTTCGAATTTTCAACCTAGTCAGATATTAATGTTATGTAGGTTTCTAATAGGTAGATAATAGTTGAAAAAAATGATTGATTAATATATAAGTAAGGAGATAGGTACCTAAAATTTTATTTGACACGACGACTGCAAATTGAAAATTTTTATAATTAACCTCTTAACAAACAATGATTAAAGAAAAGGAATTTGGTATTAGGTAGGTGCTTGAAGAACTAAAACAGAAAATAAAACAAATACAAAAACTACAATGTAAATAACTCCAATAACGTAGTATTGGAGTTATTTACATTGTAGTTTTTTGACTGGGAGAGAATGCTTTTAGCATTAAGTTCGCCTTTTGTAACATTTATTTTAAATGTATGTACAATAAAGTTTGTTAAATAAATAAATAAAAATTGAAAAAGACATTAGAGACTTACTGCCTTCTCTTTTACTATGACAGTAAGCACGGCCGAGCGTGCTAGAAATTGTGTGGTGTAAATGCGCGCATTCTTAGTCGTTTTCAAGACAGTCTTACAATCGCTTGCTTAAAATTGTATAGTGTAATTGAGCCTTTAGAATGCAGGTGCATTGCATTCCAATGTTGCTTGGAGCATTTGGGACCAAGTATATCAAGACAGTTTACTCTTGTAAGTTCTGCCGAGATAGCCACCACTACAATAAAAGTCTCAGCTTCGCACAACCAAGATCGCGCCTATTTCAATTATCCCACATATTGTTCAGTTGCGTAGACACTTGTACCACAAAATTGCACCGATTTTAAGTTAAAATTGACACCGAACCAAACTCGATGAAATGGCGCCAAAAACTCCTTCAGGGGCCCTCCCTACCGCCTAACTCAAAGCGATAGCTAGACTCCATCCCTGTCTACGCTCCATCCGTCCTTTTCATATCATAACACGATGACAATGACGGACTTTGACTCTGGCTTTGGTTTATGACGTCAGTGCACTGTCCGTCCTTGTCATCGTGTTATGATATGACAAGGACGGATAGAGTCTAGCTATCGCTTTGAGTTAGGCGGTAGGGCCCCAGAGGCAGAGGGCCTAGCCAAAGTAACATTGGCAAATCTTCGTTATCGCTTCGCTTTCGAAACATGTATGGGATTGACATAAGGTTTCGTTAACAATCGAATTTTAAAACGTCAAATCCATACATGTTTCGAAAGCGAAGCGATAACGATACTGAAATATACTAACTTGCACATGCAAAATATACCGGTAAAAATACTGATTCTCAAAACAGGTTTTATTAATTTATCATCACAATAAATGTAAAATTGTACCTATTTTATTAACATTCTATTCGAAGGCAAAACTAGTATAATATATCGAGTGTTCCGGCTGGGTAACAATTGATAATAAATTTGTCATACGGATGTTTTCAAACAATTTTAGGCTTAATTATAAGTTTATTTATATTTTTCATTACTGAAATTAATATCTTCGCAAAATTATAAGCATTTAAATAAATCGAAAGTGATTATTTAATTTTATCAACATATTTATTGGTTTCCGGTTGAATTATTTGACTGTGTAATGGTTAATTGTTAATTTTATTAAAACTATTTATTTACCATTTTATATTAATGATCACAAATATTATGACGAACTGTAGTAGTGTAAAAATGTTAAGTAACAAATTATAAGATTTTAGTGCACTGATTAAAAGTATGTAAATTGACGGAAGTGTATTTGGCTTTAGAGCAAGGTTCATTTGTTAAATTTATAGAAATATTTAAGCACACTTATGAGCGTGATTCTATTTCAATAACTCTTACTGTCCATTTCAAAATTGTGTTACGCATGCTTTCTTGGAAATTAATGTTTTACAGTTATTATCGAGATAATAAGTAGTGAAATGACTATGAACAGTAACGGTGAAAGAAGTCTCAATTCCCGCCAAGAATAAATGTATAAAAGTGAAATCGAAATAGTGTAACGGGTCAGTCTGATTTTGTGCCTCGCCGAATAATAAGATAAGTATTGAATACCTGTGTTACATCTAAGATGTTATTCTGTTCAGAACACTCTGTTCATTTGTTTGATTGAATGTGTTGTTTTATTGGCATTTTATGCAATGTTCGTTAGAATGAATAATAAAGACTATTTGTTATTTCATTGTAATACAATAAATTTAAAATAGAAGTGATTACAAAAGTAAAGTTTAATGGTTTATTCATGATGATTAATGTTTTATGATTCGTTTATTGGCTATGCTATTATTCACTATGAATAATAAAGTCTAATGTGTTGTTTTATTTGTAACACAATTTAGAATGTTAGTGATTATAAAAGTTACGTTAAAATATAGTGATTGATAAGATTAATTATATTTTCTTGTAAAATCTTGGTAAATCAAATATTATAGTGATTAATAAGGTCTAAGATGTTGTTTCCTTGATAATGCGAGTATTGCTTTTAGTTACTCAAATATATCCTTGTTAAACAGTGACTTAGTGCTTTTAATTATGTATGCCTGATCCCTTAATTTTAACAATTTCAGAAGTGGTGATAACCAGTAAGTCCGAACACAAGGTGCAAACGAGTTCGAGCCGAGAATCCTTGTGAGCCAGAACAGAAGCGATTGCGTCCGTGAGTTCAAGAGAGGTTTCGCAAGATTCCAGCTCCGACGATAGCAGGGTATTATTGGCACGCAAGCAAAACACAAGGCAAGTCCGTTCCGATTATTTATTATAATAGGCATACATTGATCAAATTCAGTGCATATGTAATGCGATGTTAGGGATGTAAGGTGACGTTGGGAGTAGGATGAAGTGGTTTTTCAATACATTGTGTTCCCTGAATGTTAGAAATATTGAAGTCTTAATATTTCCCTGTAGTCTAAGTTTGCTACAAGTAAAAAATAATTTAAGTTGGAGCTTATTTAAATATGATGAAATTTTTCATTTTTTTAATTAATTTAAAACTACCACTTGAAACATTAGAGGCTAGCTTTGTAATATTAAAAAGAAGGTTTTTCAGTATTTGGTATTAACATAATCCGAAGAGATTCGATATTCAAATGTCGGTTTTTATACAAATACTTAATATCTTATTTGCTGAGTTTAATAATTTCAATGAACGGTTAGTTAATATGGTAGTACATTGACGCTTTGCAAAAACTGTTCAATAATGATAATGATAACGATAATGATGTTGATGTTGATGTTGATGTTGATGTTGATGTTGATGTTGATGTTGATGTTGATGTTAATGTTGATGTTGATGTTGATGTTGATGTCGATGTTGATGTCGATGTTGGTGTTGATGTTGGTGTTAATGTGGATGTTGATACCTATTGATATTGATAATTGCGTCCGTTTTTATAAATTATAATGATAATTAGAGTTATAAGCAATTATAATGATAATATATCCTAAATTATTATTAGCGGTTTGTAAAATTCTGTAGTTGGAAAGTTGTAAAAGGATGCAAGTTTGTTTAGTAGGAATCCCCCTAAGAGACGTAGGCGTTATATTCTTACATAGTTCAAGATAAAAAGTTTCCAATATATTTGAACAAAACAATTAGTTACTATGTGTGTAACTGGAATAAATAATTATTAATGTGTAGTGTAGTGTATACGTACAGACTGCCTGGGGAACACCCGGCGTTTGAGTTCATTTCATTGCGGAGCAAGTTTTAGAAAAGAATAGAATAATTTCATTTGGATAGAAACGTGGCTAACATTGTTGATATAGGTAGATATACATTATATTAGCCAACATGTTTCGATGAACAATCAGTATGCAACATTACGAAAATATGTCTTAAATCTATCAAGTTTATTTTATTATGAAATATAAAAGCTTAACAGTGGCTAGTATCAATATTCAATTACATAAGTACCTATACCTTAAAAGTATTTTTGTCTTAAAACGCGGAATGGGTAGTAAATAGGCCAATAACTATAAATTGTGTAAACTTGGAATTGCACCAATCCCTACTAGGAAACTCGATAACCTTTGTTATCATATTTTATTTGGAGTGGTCCAAACAAAGTAATTTATGAGATTTAGCCACAACTGATCATCAAAGAAGTAGAAATAAATTTTATTTATTATTTGTTTTGTGGAAAACCTACTAACAAATAACAACTAGAGCTAAAAGATAATAATTAGTGGATACAATGCTTTGAACAAATTTTTAGTAATATTTAACTTAATTTATATATTAATGTTGAGTTTTAAATAAGTTTTCAAAAAGGACCTACTTCGATCCTGATAGCTTTGAATATGTATTGATTACTTCATCAAGAACATTTTGACATGCATGTATTCTAGCAAATTCCAAGTATAATATGTCGAATGAAAATCAGAACTTGTTTGTGAAAATTTTTAATCAAGAAACTGGAAAAACAAATGGTATAGTCATTCTCTCTTAAAATTAGGAATAAGGTTGGGAAAATCATTCACTTGGGTTCTCTTAGAAAATGTCAGAAATTTAAATTCTTGTCTTAACATTGTTGTCTTGTTGACCTCCTTGAATCAGGTGTCGATAGGTGTTGAGGTATTTAGATTAAAAAAAAAACCGAGGCTCTGGGTCAATCCTACCAATATTTTTAATCATTAATATTGATGCAATAATAGTTAACATTTATTTTAAAGGAGGTACTTTTCCTGGCCCAGTGGAAAATATGTAGTAAATAAAATTGGTTACTTTGTTTGAAGCAGGAGATAAAAAGTGAGCCTAACTTTTAGGCCAATTTACCTGTACCTGTACGTAGTACATATTATAAGTATATTATAATTACATGTACCCAGTAAAATAATGGGAAAAGAAAATAATTCAAAGTTTTCTATTAATTATTGGAATATTTCCCAATTATTTATATTCAATATAAGATTCAATTTAATTTTTTCCAAAGGTAACAGTGATATTGATAATGAAATTGTTCCAACGACGAAATCAGTGCTCCTTTTTAAGTTTTACATTGAAGCAATATAAATGATCAATCGAAGAAAATAAAATATATTATTTAAATTACCTAATATACTTTTTAATATTAATTTGAATGCAGACATAGTTTGAGTTTGTTGAAAATACAAAATCTCTAATGTACCTATAAAAATGTAATGATTCACGACGACAATTGTATCCAATCTACATATTTATCTTATCAAGATGACTGTTTTGTGACATTTACAGTTTACCTAAAGCGACAAGGCAGGGTTGGCCTACCTTAGTTGCTTTCATAGTGTACTGTAATATGAATAATATTCAATAAAAATATATTTTTATCTCAGCAGCTAGTATTGAGAATATAATTTTTACTTCAAAAGATATGTTTAAGACGTCTGTACGGCAAGCTGTACCACAGAATGCACAATAGTACACCCTTTGTTGCGGGATTATCTGAGAGAATTGTTTAAGGAAAAATTAATATGTTGATATGTAAAGGAGTTTAGTTTAAGGCTGTTAGTAATACGGATCAATTGATAAGGTGATACCCATTGTTTTAATACGGGAAATAGAATGAAGTTGCCGCTCCAAGATTTAGACAACAGAAACTATATGTCGAAAGGCATTGCCTTTCGTTGATGAAATTTCACAACATAGTTGCGATTGCGACACGAGCACACGACAGCATAGAGCTGCCTTCGTATAGATTTAAAATACATGGTAAAATTTGCTCACGAGCAAGGGTTATTACAAAATTATTTAAAAGACAGCAATGCTTGTTTTCATTTGACTTTATAGTATTATTTTTTATAAATATGTTGCAAGGTTGCAACTCTGTATTTTAATAAAATTGGTAATAATAATTACGAGTGGGCATATTATGTAAATAAAGCTACTGAACTTATCTTTGCAGAAGCTGAAAATTAGTTTCCTGTCAGCTAGAAAAGTTAAATTGGTGTTAGAGTGCTATTAGACTATCATAGAAATATGATCATATATGTATGAGTCATTTTTATATGAAGAAACTAGGACGATTTAATAACTACATATGATTTATATTGTCTATGATCATATTTATGGGATCCTATTTGACAGCGAGCGTACAAGTAGGATCATATTCGTCGCCCCAGTCTTAATTATTTCTTTCCTCTATGCGCCTAACCTTGGCATTGGCAATGGCATCTTTCAAGTGCATTAATTTTGACTGGAATATTAAAATAACAAAAATATTTACTCTTTACGAGGAAAATAAGTGTTTATATGTATAATAATCTTGCTCCAGATTACAAAATACGTCTATATAAAACCCAAATACGTCTTTTATTTAATGTTTTGTTCTTAACAGTTTTCTCCTTTTTTAATGCTATTAATAAAATTGCACTCATAGCAACGGGAATCACGGCTAAATCGTTATCCATCTTGATTTATGACGTTTATATGATCATAGGTGGATCATAAGTGTAATAAGTAAAAATGAAGGACAGCATCATTTAACTATGATCGTAGAATTTGACAGATATGAAATCATATATAAATGATAAAAATATGATAATGTAATGGCGGCCTTAGGGTGATATGAATGTCGAAAGTTTCCAGTTATTTTGATTTTATATAAATAATAGTATTCATTGAGGGACCCAATGAGTATAAGTGTATTAGTAGTTGCTTTGAATCCTAATTAAATGCATAAGGCAAGTGATAGTGAGATTAGTGAGTCAATTTGATAGCACAGATAACTTATAGATTTGTTGGAAGGATAATGTTACTGCAATTAATAGAATTATAATAAAATAATGGATGTTACAGTAATACGAACACCTTATAATTTTGTTAAGGGCCGTCTAACCTGACGATGCAAAAAGGTTACTTTGTTAAGGGCCGTCTAACCTGACGATGGAAAAAGGTTAATTTGCTAAGGGCCGTCTAACCTGACGATGGAAAAAGGTTAATTTGTTAAGGGCCGTCTAACCTGACGATGAAAACGGAAAGTTTTATTTTGTTAAATGCCGTCTAATCTGACGATAAAAAAGGGTTTATCTTGTTAAAGATCGTCTCATCTGACGATGGAAAAAAGAACTTTATTTTGCTAAGGGCCGCCTGGTTGGCAAGTATTAAGGACCACCTTGGTGTCATGTAACGGGGACCATCTTAATAAAGTTTATCAGAAATTAAGGGTTTAAATGAATTATACCAAATTTAATGAACTTTCATGGGCAAACTATGTGTAGTAGTTCGAATTAATTAATTTCATGAATATTAAAAGTTAATGAATTGTCCGTTGTATTTATATTGATAACTTAAATAACATTCAGTAAATATTGGACGATATTTTGTTGAGATTTTTCTATTTAAAAATAAATAACATAGGCCGTCGGACCAGACGATGAAAAAAATAGGTAAATCATCACAATGGAAATTGGATCATTGATAACATGTAATACAAAATGTTTTCTCATTACAGATATCTCCTACAGAAACCACGTGGTTTGCGGGGTCGCAAATTTGTCAGGATGGACGAACTATAATATATCGAGTGTTCCGGCTGGGTAACAATTGATAATAAATTTGTCATACGGATGTTTTCAAACAATTTTAGGCTTAATTATAAGTTTATTTATATTTTTCATTACTGAAATTAATATCTTCGCAAAATTATAAGCATTTAAATAAATCGAAAGTGATTATTTAATTTTATCAACATATTTATTGGTTTCCGGTTGAATTATTTGACTGTGTAATGGTTAATTGTTAATTTTATTAAAACTATTTATTTACCATTTTATATTAATGATCACAAATATTATGACGAACTGTAGTAGTGTAAAAATGTTAAGTAACAAATTATAAGATTTTAGTGCACTGATTAAAAGTATGTAAATTGACGGAAGTGTATTTGGCTTTAGAGCAAGGTTCATTTGTTAAATTTATAGAAATATTTAAGCACACTTATGAGCGTGATTCTATTTCAATAACTCTTACTGTCCATTTCAAAATTGTGTTACGCATGCTTTCTTGGAAATTAATGTTTTACAGTTATTATCGAGATAATAAGTAGTGAAATGACTATGAACAGTAACGGTGAAAGAAGTCTCAATTCCCGCCAAGAATAAATGTATAAAAGTGAAATCGAAATAGTGTAACGGGTCAGTCTGATTTTGTGCCTCGCCGAATAATAAGATAAGTATTGAATACCTGTGTTACATCTAAGATGTTATTCTGTTCAGAACACTCTGTTCATTTGTTTGATTGAATGTGTTGTTTTATTGGCATTTTATGCAATGTTCGTTAGAATGAATAATAAAGACTATTTGTTATTTCATTGTAATACAATAAATTTAAAATAGAAGTGATTACAAAAGTAAAGTTTAATGGTTTATTCATGATGATTAATGTTTTATGATTCGTTTATTGGCTATGCTATTATTCACTATGAATAATAAAGTCTAATGTGTTGTTTTATTTGTAACACAATTTAGAATGTTAGTGATTATAAAAGTTACGTTAAAATATAGTGATTGATAAGATTAATTATATTTTCTTGTAAAATCTTGGTAAATCAAATATTATAGTGATTAATAAGGTCTAAGATGTTGTTTCCTTGATAATGCGAGTATTGCTTTTAGTTACTCAAATATATCCTTGTTAAACAGTGACTTAGTGCTTTTAATTATGTATGCCTGATCCCTTAATTTTAACACTAGACATGTTTTCCGGATGGATGCGTCAAGTAAAATAAACCAAAGAAAAAACACACGCACGGTCTACCTAAATCTCCTAGCAAAAATGGAAACAAAAAATGTCACTGTCAAATTGACCTTGATAGTTACATTTTGAGATATACCTAAACCTTTGGTCACTTATAAATTTATTTCATACATTTTCGAGTCATGATACTATCCCCGTCAATTGGTAATGCGCCTGGCAGCCATGATTTTAACCTCAAAAACAAAACAAAATTTTTTTTTATAAACCTAGACCCTATCTTATTGAAAATAATAATTCAATAATAATTAATATATTAGATTACCTACCAATTAGAATTTTCTTGTTTCATGACATTTTTAGTTGCGGATCACGTCAACGTGGATGTTAATGTGACAAGGTTCCAGCGCATTACCAATTGACGGGGATAATAATAGGCTAACATAAAATGCTAAATTGGCAGCACTGAAGTTTTGTCTACACAAACCACGCAATCGCTGTGGACAGCGTGTGTAGAGAAACATGTTTCGGAAACAATGTTTTGTGTAGATGTTTTTGTTGATTGTGTAGAGCAAAACATGTGCTATGGACCCGCCCTAAGCTAAGCATGGATGAGTCTTACCGAACCTAGGCCGCTTCAAAGTAATTTCCACCACTGATGGTAAGTACCTATTTGGCAAATAAGTTTGGCTTTGAGGAATAAAGTTTAATTAAAGTATATCTAAAAATTAAATGGGGATATCCAACAAACTAAAGATCTCGTTGGGTGAGCTCATACCATGTTAAGGGCAGATCTAACGATTTCAATCTTTGCCTGTGGGCCCTGTGGCATGTGATAGTACCAATGACGCATGCCTCAGCAAAGAGGAAAGCGCATGAGTGTAATCCTTAGAGTATAAAGTATATTCCTCTAAGGTGTAATGTCAGGCCTACTTAAGTCTATATCTATGACTTAAGTAGGTACCATTTTCTAAGTCTATGTTTGTCACCAATTATTATTGTCACACAAACAAAATTTGTTGCGAGTGTGGTGTGGTAGGTATACGGTACTATGGTGGATCGCGTCACGTATAAGACCCCTGCACACTGACCTCCATTATACAAGTGCCCCTGCACAACAAGCGATTGTACTTCGTCAGTGGTCGGTCTTTTTACGTGTTTACGATATATATTTCTGACTCAAATATCTGTTCCAGTTAGAATATTTCTCGAAATATGCAATAAAAACCTTAGTAAAATTTTGGTATAATTTGAATTTTCCTTTTAGTATTTTTAGTACTGGCAGAAGAATTTTCTGGTATATTTCTGAATTTTAAAACGGTCACACTGCTGATCTCTCAGGCCGCGTTCCGAATCACGCCAACAGTGCTCACAGCGTGTGACGTCATTGTACACCGGTCCAAATCATTAGCACGCTGTCAGTACGCTCACGATACTATTGATTCGGACCGCTCGTGAGAGCGCTCACACCGCTAAACGTTCGATTGTTTATAACAACGTAACCTCCAAAAGGGTAAAGTTAATATTTATTCTAAAGGAGAAGTAAATAAAAAGGCACTAATGAATACGAATTAAGTTTCTTCACTGAGACCAATTATTTACTATCCAATTTTAAACTCTTAAAGCTTCAAAATACTTATTACCACTGCTAGCTCTTTCAACATCAGATTAATATAATTATTTCGTTCGCATCTTTACAAAACACCTGCAGGTTAATAAAGTCAGCTATCTTTTGTAAAAATCACAAATAATAACCACAACATCCACAACGATTCACAATTTAACCACGTATTTTTGTCAAGAATGAACTTTGACAAGGAAGTTTGACAGCTACACCGACTACGCTCACAGTTCTTTGGTGGAATACGCTGAGCGTCGTTAGCACATACGGGCTGCGGTCCGCATGGCAATAATTTCGATAATTGGCGCGTGCAACGCTCACGCACGGTCCACATTAGATATCGCGCTTAAATTGATAAAATCGACAATGACAGTTGGTGAATGCGGACCGCTCGTAAGCGCGCTCACATTTTATCATAACCTCAAATACAACACGGAATGATTGCTAGAAACTATATTTGGTCGCTAAAGCGATGATAGTGACGAAAAACGTTTAATTTTTTAGTCGTGTGCACCCAATATCTTTTTTTCACCTTTTAACATCAGTCACCTTTTCTGATAAGCTCAAAATTAATAATAACAAAATACTAACCAGTAGTATAATGCTATATCCTTTTGTTGTGAAGTGAGTAAAAGCTCATTTTGTTACGAACACTATATTTTTTTAACTTTTTGACGAAATAAAATTCTGACACTCGATTCGTTTGACAGTCACTTGAAACTTTTGACAGGACGTTCACAGTGATTACGCTCCGAGGCATGGTCGCTGTAAGCACAAGATGGCGCTGGTAATGACGTCATGAGTGACGTCACGCTAGATATTGTAAACACGCTAACGTGCATGCGGACCGGCTGTTATCGCGATAATATCGATATTATCGCTATGCGGACCGCAGCCACGATGACGTCATCTGTGACGTCACATCAACTTACGTGAGCGTTGTAAGCATGATTTGGAATTTTGGACGAGTCCGTTACGCCAGCAGGAAAGATGCTCCTAGAAGGAAGCGAGTTTGATGAATAATTTGTGCGCAATTCAGTGTAAATGTGCGCCAAATAAAAAATTTGTGGGCCTTATTCTTTTGGAATAAAACGGGAAAAACGGATTCTGCTGGGGTAACGGTGCTCCAGCAGGAAGAATCTAAACTAATGATCGGAGAGAAATAAAAGATATATGTGCAAGTAGCTTGATACTAGCAGGAAATGTGCGCCAAATATAAAATTTGTGGGCCTTATAGTTTTGGAGATATTTGATTTCCTGCTGGCGTAACGTTTTGCCAGATCCCAGATCTCGGAAACTACTAAATGTGCGATCTTACAGTAAACACATATAAGTAGCTCCTAATTTGTGCTATTTGTGCGGTAGAAAACATTTCAAAAATATTCACAGATTTTGAAGTAATCAGACATTTTCTGAAAACAGAAAAAAAATTCTAGCGCCTAAACTACCACCTAAATAGAGAAACCAAAAACGGTGTTCTATTCTTCTTATTATTTCTCATTACCATAAAAATTTTGAAAACCGCACATTTACGCGTGTTTGAATAATACCCACATGAAGGTTAGACTGACCATGTCATGACTTTGACGGTCAGCAGGATAAAAATATCAGAGACTATTTAGATCCTGGCCCAAAGAATAATCTGTGCGGTTACTGAAGTACATGCTCTGAAAATTTCAGCTTCAAATTCTTCGTATTAAAGGAAATATCAATTAAAATCCAAAACAACTGTCAGTATTCCGATTAACCGACCAAATTCGATAGACCACCAAAAAGCGACGCGTTCATACATATTGATGACCTCCTTAACTTTGTTGTTGAACAGGTTTGTACACGTCACGTCTACGTACATTTAAGTAAAAAAGTGATTTGAGTGAGTGCTTTTATTTAAATAACGAATGAAGTTATTTCTGTTTCATTTAATTTTTACTTGAATTAAATGAATTTTAACATTATTTTAGTAGAAAAATAAAGGATGTTTTGTAAAAAAAGTAAAAAATTTTAGATGGCGGCCAACTTTTTTTTTGTGGGCCGATTTCGATGAAACTCGGTTTTCGCTACTGTTTTGACAAGAAAACAGCAACGCAATGTTAAAAATGTAAAAAATTCAAGATGGCCGCCACCTTTTTTGTTTGCGGGCCGATTTCAATGAAACTCCGTTTTTGCTACTGTTTTGTCAAGAAAACAGAAATGCAATGTTAAAAATGTAAAAAATTCAAGATGGCGGCCAACTTTTTTGTTTGCGGGCCGATTTCAATGAAACTCGGTTTTTGCTACTGTTTTGTCAAGAAAACAGAAACGCAATGTTAAAAAAGTAATAAATTCAAGATGGCGGCCATCTTTTTTGTTTGTGGGTCGATTTCGATGAAACTCGGTTTTCGCTACTGTTTTGACAAGAAAACAGCAACGCAATGTTAAAAATGTAAAAAATTCAAGATGGCCGCCACCTTTTTTGTTTGCGGGCCGATTTCAATGAAACTCGGTTTTTGCTACTGTTTTGTCAAGAAAACAGAAACGCAATGTTAAAAATGTAAAAAATTCAAGATGGCGGCCAACTTTTTTGTTTGTGGGCCGATTTCGATGAAACTCGGTTTCTGATACTATTTTGACATAAAAACAACAACGCAATTAGGGCTTGAAAATCGGAGTATTTTTCAGCCTTGGAGTTGGGTTTCGATGTTCATAGTTTCAACTCCGGAGCTCCGGAGTTCCGGAGTTTTCAGTCTTTATTTAAATAAAATTGCAGTGATATTTTTAGCGTGTTTAATAGAGGTTATTAACTAACCAAAAATCAATATATACCTACTTTTATCATCGATAAATAAATAAATTGAATCACTACTTCCTTATCGTGCAAGTAATTCGACTAAAAATACATTTAACTTACATTTCACGCCACTTAAATTTGCCGAGTGTTGGTTCATCATCATATCGGTCACACGACATCCACTGCTGGTAATGGCCTTGCTCCAGGATCTACACAATCGTTCGATCATGCTCTGCTCGCATCCAGCGGCGCCCCGTGAGCCTGTGACCTTCACTAGTCACCAGATCGTTGGTCCACCTTGTCAGGAGCCTGCCCACGAAGCGTTTTGTGTTCGGTCGCCATTCCAGAACGTTTCTTTCCCAATGGTCATCGGTTCTACTTGTTAGTGCACCGTCCACTGCGACTTCAGCTGATCAATCCTTCGAAAGATATCGGTTACTTAAGTTCTCCTACAGATTTCTGATTCGATCACGCAGGGAAACGCCGAGCATGGCTCTCTCCATTGCACGCTGGGTCGCTAGGTGACCTTGAGTATTTTTAAGATACCCATAGTTAGCGAGCACGTTTCACTGCCTTTAGTCATCACTGGCAATACACGCTGATCAAGGTCTTTCGTCTAGAGACACTGAAGTACGTTTGACGCGAAGATTTTTTAAAGCTTCCCGAATGCTGCCCATTCGAGCTAAATTCAACGAGAGATATCTTTCTCCAAGTCAGGCCTCCTTCACTCGCTCAAGGTCGCGCGATAAGCACCTACCGCTAGCCGTTCTGCCGGCGGGACAAGTGAGCAGAAGGCCACCACACACCCACCTGTGTAGTCGCGCGGCATCTTACTGCCTGCGTAGATATTGTCTCTTTATAATAGTAACAATGTGGAATCGACATTACTGTGCTGTGTACGGATGTCAAAATCAGAAAACCAATAAACAATTGTCGTTTTTCACATTATGATACATGCTGCACAGTTCATTTAAAAGAAGACAACCTTAACGTTGCGACGTCAGAAAGGGTAGGAGCACGCGATAGAAAGAGAGGCAACTACTAGGTGAACTGCGCGACCTGAATTGCACTTTATTGTGGCGGAGCTAAATTAGCTTCTTATTTAAATGACTTTGCTGCGTGCTGCTTCTGTACCCTGTACTATTAGTTATTCTGTGTCCAAGTTGTACTTACTTAACTGGACTGTCTGTCCTAGGTAATGGTCTAGAACTTCAAGTATTGTGTTTGTTCCCAACATGAAGGAGTGGGTAAATACAACATGGACATTTGACATGATTTTTGTTTTAAAATGTTCATGTTCCATTCACCCATCCATGTTCATCCTAAGAGCCACTCTTTCGGAAAACTCTACGGAAATATTCGAGCATTACGAGTATGTTCATGTTTTACAAGGCCTCAGCCGTGAGAACGATCTGCAAAATGAAGGTATGTTAGGTACTCGCCATTTGATTAATGTTGCTGCCAAGTCCTTTACAGTTCAAGAGCTTATAGTATCCTCCAAAGCAGCTGTGAACAGTTTCGGAGAAATGACGTCTCCCTGTTTGATAGCATTTTCGTATAAGTACTTCAGTCAGCACCTCGCTACACCTGTAGTCCACTTGGAACCTCTGAAGAGACTGCAACACCGTCCGATTTCGATGAAACTCGGTTTTTGGTAGTATTTTGACAAGAAAACAGCAACACAATGTTAAAAAAGTAAAAAATTCAAGATGGCGGCCAACTTTTTAGTTTGCGGGCCGATTTCGATGAAACTCGGTTTTTGGTAGTATTTTGACAAGAAAACAGCAACACCATGTTAAAAAAAGGAAAAAATTCAAGATGGCGGCCAACTTTTTAGTTTGCGGGCCGATTTCGATGAAACTCGGTTTTTGGTACTGTTTTGTCAATAAAACAGCAACGCAATGATAAAAAAGTAAAAAATTCAAGATGGCGGCCAACTTTTTAGTTTGCGGGCCGATTTCGATGAAACTCGGTTTTTGGTAGTATTTTGACAAGAAAACAGCAACACCATGTTAAAAAAGTAATAAATTCAAGATGGCGGCCAACTTTTTAGTTTGCGGGTCGATTTCGATGAAACTCGGTTTTTGGTAGTATTTTGACAAGAAAACAGCAACACAATGTTAAAAAAGTAAAAAATTCAAGACGGCGGCCAACTTTTTAGTTTGCGGGCCGATTTCGATGATACTCGGTTTTCGGTAGTATTTTGACAAGAAAACAGCAACACCATGTTAAAAAAGTAATAAATTCAAGATGGCGGCCAAATTTTTAGTTTGCGGGCCGATTTCGATGAAACTCGGTTTTTGGTAGTATTTTGACAAGAAAACAGCAACACAATGTTAAAAAAGTAAAAAATTCAAGACGGCGGCCAACTTTTTTGTTTGCGGGCCGATTTCAATGAAACTCGGTTTCTACTACTGTTTTGTCAATAAAACAGCAACGCAATGATAAAAAAAGTAATAAATTCAAGATGGCAGCCACCTTTTTTTGTTTGTGGGTTCGATTTCAATGAAACTCGGTTTTTGCTACTGTTTTGTCAAGAAAACAGAAATGCAATGTTAAAAATGTAAAAAATTCAAGATGGCGGCCAACGTTTTTGTTTGTAGGCCGATTTCGATGAAACTCTGTTTCTGATACTATTTTGACAAGAAAACAACAACGCAATGTTAAAAATGTAAAAATTCAAGATGGCGGCCAACTTTTTGTTTGCGGGCCGATTTCGATGAAAATTTGGTTTTTAGTAGTATTTTGACAAGAAAACAGCAACGCAATGTTGCAAATTTCAAAAATTCAAGATGGTGGCCAACTTTTTAGTTTGCGGGCCGATTTCGATGAAACTCGGTTTTTGGTAGTATTTTGACAAGAAAACAGCAACACAATGTTAAAAAAGTAAAAAATTCAAGACGGCGGCCAACTTTTTAGTTTGCGGGCCGATTTCGATGATACTCGGTTTTCGGTAGTATTTTGACAAGAAAACAGCAACGCAATAATAAAAATATAAAATATCCAAGATGGCGGCCAAATTTTTTGTTTTTGGGCTAATTTCGATGAAACTCGGTTTTTAGTACTATTTCGACAAAAAAACAGCAACGCAATAATAAAAATTGAAAAAAAATCCAAAATGGCGGCCATCTTTTTTGTTTTTGGGCCGATTTCGATGAAACTCGATTTTTGGTACTATTTCGACAGTAAAACACCAACGCAATAATAAAATATAAAAAAAATCCAAAATGGTGGCCAACTTTTTTGTTTTTGGGCCGATTTCGTTGAAACTCGATTTTTGGTACTATTTCGACAATAAAAGAGCAACGCAATAATAAAAATATAAAAAATCCAAGATTGCGGCCAGCTTTTTTGTTTGTGGTCCGATTTAAATAAAACTCGGTTTTTGTTACTATTTTGATAAGAAAATAGCAACGCAATAATAATAAAAAATCCAAGATGGCGGCCAGCTTTTTTGTTTGTGGTCCGATTTAAATAAAACTCGGTTTTTGTTACTATTTTGATAAGAAAATAGCAACGCAATAATAATAAAAAATCCAAGATGGCGGCCAACTTTTTGTTTGTGGTCCGATTTAAATAAAACTCGGTTTTTGTTTCTATTTTGACAAGAAAACAGCAACGCAATAATAAAAATATTAAAAATTCCAGGATGCGGCCAAATTCTTTAATTGTTTTACTTTTTTTTTACAACCGAGTTACATCAAAATCAAACCAAAATCAAAGTCAAGTAAGTTCGCAGTCATCTTGACCTTTTGTCATTGTTTACATTGCGTTATTCTGGTCCTTTATGGGAGAAATTAAGTTTGGGTATTATTTAATCGGGTTAAAGTACAGTCAGCGTTAAATTGATTTGAGCGTCTAGAGTAGCCAAAATGATCTGAAAACAAAAATTAACAGATCTCGTGCCTGTTACGACCTTCTGGTACATTGAAAATTAATTTAATGAATTTAACAAAATATTTATTTTTATTCCATTCTTATAGACTTTAATAATTTATTGAAAGGTGACTTATTTTATTGAATTTTTCTAAAAATTTTAAAACCTTTTCTGAAATAACCTAATAAAAAATAATCAAAATTAAATTCAGCATGCGAGACTCTCGCGCCGACTTCATCATCACTCGAATGTGCTACAACAACCCTCATTTTATTGCAATTGTAAACTATGTTTCCCTTTTTTTTATTTATTTATCCTTACATACAGGGTCATTTTTGGACCCCTTTTAAAATTTTGTCAGGTCATTCTATAACAGCGGTACAATCAATTTATGAAGTAAAACAAAAAAATTTTTTTTACATTTTTACCCCAAACTTTTCCCTACACAAATTGAAATTGTTGTCACCATTTGCGCGTCGCACGGTCGACCCGCGCGAGCCGCCCTCCCGCCACTCGCCTTCCCCCGCTCGCGTCCCGTTCGTGACGGTGAGCGTGCGCGCCTAGATTTTTAGGATATAAAAAGTGGCTGAAAACTGAGAATTTAAAAAGAAATAAATTAGAATTAGCTCACCTAATTTCTTTTTATTACTTCCTTGAACTTATATTTGATTTTGTAAAGGGGTCGCAAAATTACCCTGTATAATAAAACAGTAAAAAAAGTGTGTCTGCTGTACATTACATATATTTAAAAAAAAAATATGTGGGACGATGGAGACATAGTAATAGAGTAAGAATTTAGAAAAAAAGTGTGTCTGTTTGTCTGTTTGAACACGCTAATCTCAGGAAATACTGAACGGATTCGAATGAATCTTTTTTTGTAATATAGCTGTTAAGCCTGGGTATAGTTTAGAGTATAATGATTTTGGAAATTGGAACACCTGATGCAGTACCATAATGGTCCAGCTAAACTATACAAAATACAAAACTGACACCTTAACAAAAGTTGTTCAGCCTGATGAGCATTTTTTGTTGAGATATAAAAATCTAAGATCTGGAACACCTGATGCAGAACCATAATGGTACAGCTAAACTATACAAAATATAAAAATGACACCTTAGCAAAAGTTGTTCAGCCTGATGAGCATTTTATGTTGAGGTAAAAAAATCGAAGATCTGGAATACCTGGATGACCTTATATGAATACGCCGGAGTAATAATGTCCACGCGTACGAAGTCGCAGGCATCAGCTAGTCAAAAATAAAACATTACATTAGTGTTAAAAATCACGTACATTTGTCCGGTGCGGATTGATTTGATGCTAGTATTATTATACTATTACTTAGGTAGGTAAGTACAAAGAGAATGTAAAAAAACTAGCGTTTTACGTAAAGATATTTTAGAACTGACAAAAAACATCGAGTTACTCACTTACTAGTCTTACTACAAGCGCAGATTACATAATACTATAGAAACAGGTAAAGACTATAACATTTATCTATAACAAGTGAGTCGTATAGAATCAAAGGCGGCAATGTAGGGTATTTGTCAAAAATGACTTATTGATACAGCAGCATTGCAAATTTTAAACGTCATCGACTGTTAATATTGTTAATATTAAGGTTTAAACATTTTTCATTATTTTTTATCTTTAAATCAAATGGACAATGCAACTTATTGGCCCAATTTTTTTAAAGGTATGGTACAGGAATGAAACTTGTTTCCAAGTAAGTATAAATTTTATTATTAGGGTTGACTTTTACTATGGCACCAAGAAACGATTTTTTTCTGGCGTTAGTGGCACCTAACTAACGCCAGAAAAAAATCGTTCATATTTTTTTGGCTTCAGTGCAGTTGTAACTTTTTTTCACCAGGATAGATATTTTGGTGCCTTAGTAAAAGTCAGCCCTAATGATACTATCGATATTTCGAAACAAGTTTCATTCCTGTACCATACTTTTCAAGATCTGTCTATTAGGCAAAGCCAGATGACGAAGCTAAAAACTTACGACGGACGCATCATCTCAGCGAAGCCTGAAATCCTGAGGGAGATCGATAGTTTCTATGGGCAGTTATATTCCACGCAGACACCTGTAAAGCAAGTGTAAAGCCTGTGAAAGCAAGGCTAAAGACCCCAGAGCCAAGCTTACCCGACACTATACCCAAGATACTTCGGACGTCAGCATGCACGAGATTAGTATGGCTCTCAAACAGCTGAAAAACAAAATGGCGGCGGGTGACGACGGAATCACTACAGAACTTCTGATAGCCGATACTTAAAGTCCTCCAGAAGCTTTTAAATTTTCATCAAAATTAGCCCAAAAACAAAAAAGTTGGCCGCCATCTTGGATATTTAATATTTTTATCATTGCGTTGCTGTTTTATTGTCGAAATAGTTCCAAAAAACAAGTTTCATCGAAACCGGCCCAAAAACAAAAAGTTGGCCGCCATCTTGGATATTTTATATTTTTATTATTGCGTTGCTGTTTATTTGTCGAAATAGTACTAAAAATCGAGTTTCAACGAAATCGGCCCAAAAACAAAAAAGTTGGCCGCCATTTTGGATTTTTTTCAATTTTTATTATTGCGTTGCTGTTTTTTTTGTCGAAATAGTACTAAAAACCGAGTTTCATCGAAATTAGCCCAAAAACAAAAAGTTGGCCGCCATCTTGGATATTTTATATTTTTATTATTGCGTTGCTGTTTTCTTGTCGAAATAGTACTAAAAACCGAGTTCTATCAAAATCGGCCCAAAAACAAAAAAGTTGGCCGCCATCTTGGATTTTTTATATTTTTATTATTGCGTTGCTGTTTTATTGTCGAAATAGTTCCAAAAAACAATTTTCATCGAAACCGGCCCAAAAACAAAAAAGTTGGCCGCCATCTTGGATATTTTATATTTTTATTATTGCGTTGCTGTTTTCTTGTCGAAATAGTACTAAAAACCGAGTTTCATCGAAATCGGCCCAAAAACAAAAAAGTTGGCCGGCATCTTGGAATTTTTATATTTTTGAATATATCGTTGCTGTTTCCTTGTCAAAATAAAAA
This sequence comes from Agriphila tristella, assembly GCA_928269145.1. Taxonomy (NCBI): domain Eukaryota; kingdom Metazoa; phylum Arthropoda; class Insecta; order Lepidoptera; family Crambidae; genus Agriphila; species Agriphila tristella. Next base: position 44,330,374 of record OV743429.1, on the reverse strand, counting down.
GAAAAACTGAGTTTCATTGAAATCGGCCCACAAATAAAAAAGTTGGCCGCCATCTTGGATTTTTGTATTTTTAACATTGCGTTGCTGTTTTCTTGTTAAAGCAGTAACAAAAACCGAGTTTCATAGAAATTGGCTACCAAGCAAAAAAGTTGCCCGCTATCCTGGATTTTTTATATTTTTAACATTGCGTTGCTATTTTTTTGTCAAAATAACACCAAAAACCGAGTTTCACCGAAAACGGTCAAATCGGTCCATAAACAAAAAGACATAACCATACTCCATAGTAACGTAAAATGTAAGTACTTTTTTAGAAACGACTACTGGCAACACTAGAAATCGTGGAATTTGCATTCCGGAATTCAGATATCAAGAAAATACTGTGATCCATGATTCCACTAGCCTACACACCTTAGAGAAGAGAAGTAAGTAGTTTGGTTGACACAAATTTTTATCAACGCCATCTATCGAGCGAACAGTTTTTTTTTCATTACGAAAAGCCTATTGTCAAGACAAGGTCCAAAATAAATTGAAAATTTTTGACACTTTGTATAACCTGATGTGCTGCTGACTGTACATAGGCATGATTGTTAATTCAAAGTTTTACCCCTTCTTTTCCACTCATTATTAATTACACAATAATAATACTGTGGAGACAAAAGTACTTAATAATTAAGTTTATATGAATAAAGCTTATTTGATTACGGGAACGGAGCGCGGAGCGTGGAGCGCGGAGCGTGGAGCGCGGAGCGCGGAGCAGACGGTGTTCGCGCGTCCACATATGCTCCGAGGTTCGCGGAGCGCGGAGCGCGGAGCGCGGCCTAAGTGGGGACACACCCTCAGAGATTGGGTGCATTCTGCCAGACAAATCTCTGAGTCATCGATCGCAATAGAGTAAAATTTAACCAACGAAAGTAATTTATATGGAATGTTCAATATTTTACTTTCCACGGTTAAAATGTACTCTATGGCGATCGATCCTTTATGAGCGCGACGTCTATAATGCAACATTAGACGTCGCGCTCATCATAACACCGATCTGTCTAGCAGAATGCATCCACTGCTTCGACCGAAAGAAGTGAAAAGTTTTTAGTTTAATATTGTACTTATTTTATAAAAACGAACTGTGAAAGAAAGTAAGTGTATTTGGACAATTATGCCTCATCATTGACATCACGAAGAATGTTAACTTTAACTTGTTTGGAGGTAGTTGAGATAATATGGCCCCCTCGCTCCACATCGGTAGAAATACCAAAAAATCAGTAGGTTCGAGACCACTGCTCATAGCACGATGACTAATCTTTAACTCCTTTTTACGCCGTTTCTCCTCCGTCAAATTCCATAATATTGTGCCTGCCATTGTTGTACTGAAATTGTTTCAAGTTGCATTTATTTACATATTCTGAATATACAAAACACAGAAAATCACGTTAGTTTTAAATTCTGATACTTACATTTTAAAATTTAGATTACAGAATAAAGAAAACTTGAAAATTGCACCATTAGAAACAGCCTCTGGGTTGTTTCAATTGCAATGACAATTGTTGCCAATCCAAGCTGTCACTTTGAATGCAACAACCTTAGATAATCGGTGTTTCATACGAATAATTTCTATCGATAAGCCAAATTTCGGTTTCAGTTGCAATAGCATTCTGTCAGCAACTGAAACTGTCAAATCGTACATCCATAATCGCAAAAGCGACTTGAAAGCAACAATTTCATTAATTTCAAACGAGAATTGTTAGCAACAGTTTTACGTAATCAAGGTACGGGCGTTAGCGCGCTCACAGTGGTAAGCGTGATTCGGAACGCGGCCTCAGTCAGTGTCATTGCTTTCATTTGTCTGTCAAATCAAAACTCAAAATTAAAACACCCACCGGCCCTTGCTGCAGTGATTTTTGTTTATAAATATTAATATACCATATTTCTAATTATTATTGAGCGTTTGTGTAATTAATTATTAAAAAGAATTTTAAGTGCATTTTGTTACTATGGATTCGATTACTGATATTGATGTCAGTGATGAAGAAGAGGAAATAACAGCTGATGTCGTTTTGAAAACACTTCAAACTGCATGGCAAAATGAACGTTTGGCGCCAGAAATATTGCCTCATAACAATGATATGGTTGAATGTATGCTTGGGCAGATACAACATATGGAAAGAAATATAAATAAACTGCCAAAAACAGACCTGCGGGCATCTATACATAAAATGGAACTCAGTCGAATCAAGTTCATAATTTGTAATTACCTAAGAACTAGACTTAGCAAAATAGAAAAGTACTGTATTCACATTATCAATGAAGAAAAGCAACGAATGGAAAATGACACTAATTATTTGACACCTGCAGAATTCAAGTATGGCCAGGAATACCTATTAAATATGGAAAACCATTTGAAGAAAGTGGTTTTAGACAAAATGCCTGGTAATATGAAGATGTTGGAAATGAATAAAATGGCTGTTCATCCCAACTTGCAAACACATGTATTTTTGAAAGCCAATAGTACAGTAAGTGGTGTCGTATTAGAGGATTTAGTTGGAGATCAAGACGAAGAAATCGATCTTGAAGGTATGGCTCATCACATAACGCTATTCTCAATGAAATCCATCTAAAATGCTTAATAAGTGACTTTACTTAATAATATTACAATTTTTATTTACAGAGGGATCACAGCACATTCTGCAGTACAAACCGGTAGCTGATTTAGTGAAAAATGGAAAAGTCCAATTGGTATGATTTAAAGACACATACTTAAATTAATGAACAGAATTCTGAATCATGTACTCATGCAGTAAAATATTGTTCAAAGTATAAGAAAGCAAACAAAATGAAATATTGTGCCTTACCTTCTGAAGGGAACTAGGTACCTAACTACTCTTCCATTATTGTTGTTTTGGAACTGTTTTAAAGATATTTGCTTATACTTTAAATCAAAATATATTTTGAATCATAAGATCCTTTTTCTTAATATATTAAAAAAAATGTGTTACAAATAGCTTATTTTTTATTTATGCAGTACTGTTGAGATGACAGTGAGAGATACATTCAAACTCCAAAATATCTTAAGCAGAATAAAATTGATATGCCCAATTAATTTATAATTTATGATGATTATTATTTTTATGTTACCTAGGTATTTAATTCATCATCATTAATATGTGAAACTGTAAACTGTTTACATTCTGCTACCCTCTCAGGTTTATGATATTCTTATACATGTAAAAGTTTGGGACATTAAAATATAATCCGTTTCTTTTCAATTAGGCTTGTAAAATACAAATTGGAAAATGTGTCTGTAGTGTGTTTGTGAATTCATCATGCTCTGCACTAGACCTGTGTCATAAGAGCTATAACTCTACAGAATATCATACTCTTTAACAGAGCCAGTATGCCTCAACAAGAGCTACAGAGCTAGAACTTTGCTTAATCTTCAAGTTTCAACAACTTATGTGAATCGTTAAATAATTGCTTGGACAGAAACTCCACTCTTCTGAGGTCCCTCCTCATTTGATGGTGCATGTCCATCCATACAGTAGTACAATGTACTCACATTGAGCAATGATTTGCCTGTCGGGGTACTCGTCATGAGCTACAGTCCCCCCTCTTTCCCTCGTCTGGGAGTGAAATAAACTTTGCGAGTCTGTCACCTACTTCCCGGCAATAACCCTGATCATGTTGCTCGCGCAAGTACAGTACAGTAGGTACATACATACATCGTTATGTTCATGGATTGTGTGAGGCCATGAGAGATATAAACTGTGGTGAAAGTAAATAAAACACTCAAGTTCACAAAAAAGGTATAATGAATAAAATTTTAGTGATAATAAAATTATCACAAACATTTATAATTTATTATACCTACATTTATTTAATAATAAACATTCATTCATTGCTTAAAATTAACATCTACCTATTGATTAGTCAACTTTTAATATTTTTCACTAATTAATGTGGCGTCGGTCGGTCGGTGAAAGCTACACACAGACCATACAACAAGTACTTACGTACAGCTACAGCAGCCACTACCTGTCTCAAAAGATTTAAATAATTTACCTTTAAAAACCTAAGTTCAATTAAATTCTTGCATAGGATTTTGTCTTCGCAAATCAGACCTTCCGTGAATCGAAATAAATTTTCCACATAACATAATTTATATAGAAAAACATGTCCGATTCAAGGTCTGGTTTGCAAAGACTAGGTATTTATTATTTACAATTGGACGTTATGACGGCGTAATAAAAAAAGTGAGTTGCTGGTAGTAAGCCCCCAAATATAAAGGCCTATAATATAAACGTGGGAAATACTTAGATCCCAAAACATATTGGTTACCATTTCTGTTCCACTGATTTAAGTAGTAGTAGGCGGAAGTTTGGAATGATCATTTTTATAAAATATTCCATCTGTATCTCTATTTATTTATTTATCTGTTTTTGTTAAACGGTTGGTTATCCTAGCAATCACATTGAAGATTAATTTTATACATTATTTAATATTTAGTATCACAGGGCTCAGGCTTACTACTGCACAGAAACTACAATCACAAATATCTTTGAGCACCAATTCGTTAATTAAGTATTTTGTGCAATATTTTAGAGTTACATTGGGTTAGCTAGTTTCATGATTATCTAGTACTAAAACAACAGGTAAAGAAAGGTAACAAATAACAATAACTGAGTTAGTTTCATCTGAGATATTACTTATGTTACATCACTGTTACATTATGTAGATTAAGTACCTACCTAAAGTTTTACAAACAAACAAAATGTATTCAATGGAAAAAAATTAAACAAAACTTTACATTTTCTGACATAAATGACTGAAACAACTTTGTGACATAATTAATATTTGGCCTGTAAATTTGAAAACTAATTTATAGTGTTACATTATGTAGATTATGAAAGAAGAATAAGTTTTACATACAAAAAAAATGTATTCAATGGTTTGATATTAAGTTTATGTTGTAAATAAAAAAAAACTTTACACTTTGTGACGTAAATGACTAAAACAACTTTGTGACGTAATTAATATTTTGGCCTGTATAATTTAAAACATATTTATAAATTATAAATGCAACAAAAATATTTCAAAAGGAGATTGAGGCGTGTAGTTCTTTCGGGTCATTATTAGGTATGAATATTTGTGTGTGGTTCTTTTTATTTGTAAATTTTATTTTTCAATGGGAAACATTTTAAATACCTATGATTAAATGTAAATACTTATAATTATGATTAAATGCAGACAAACCCGGCAAACCCAATATCCTTTGAAGAAAATTAAGTAGCTACCTTTAATTATTTAAGCCTACATATTTTTTTACTATCAGTGAATATAATACATGGCCTAAGTACATTCCAAATTAGAAACCCACAAATACAATGTGGTGCTTTTTAAGTTCAACATTAATAGGCACTAAATCAAGGCACACACACCATTAAACAAAATAATATAGAAGATCAAATACAAGAAAATAGTACCTAAATTGTATGTACATCGAGGGTATAGTAGGAAATGGTACGTCTACCTACTACCATTAATTCGAGTATCAAATACTTTTTACGCCTCTGTTGCTGCTTAAATAGATAAAAATCTCCAAATGCCATCATAAAATATTAAGTACCTACAATTATTATTATATAATAATTCGTCCATGAGAATTAAAAACCCTTCCATAACATCAAGGCTTCATGATTATATTCTTTTACGTGATAAGTACAAATTTTCATTGATATTGTCATTGATCGATTTATTATTTAATATGCAATATATGCATGCAATTTATTTGTTTTAAAGATAAGTTTATAGTCTAGGTAAGTAAATAAATACACAGTACCAAAGATATAAATCTTTGCATAGTACCAGTCAAAATCATCACCCTTTTATGCTTCGCCGTTGTCGGGTAAAAATATCAGTAAATTGTACAGTTGTACCTATACAGTACCTCCATCAAACCGACACGCTATAATAAAATAAAATATTTAATTTTGCTGTCACTGGATGTAAATTATAGTCTAAGAGGATTCTCAGCACTTACTAATTAAAACTTAAAAATGTAACGAATATAGTACTAAGTATTTAAGTTTTTTGTTCTCATGATTATAATAAGCTTTTATAAATAATCATTGGGTAATTTTACATTCACTGAATGAGAGGGTTCTACTAACTAAGAAAATAATCTATTTTTGTTTTGCTTCGCTGTTTTGGCTTTAGTTTACTCCGCGGCCGCAGTCAAGATTTTCACTAAAAAGTTTAAAGGTCTCCAGAGGGCCTAGTACGAGTTGATTTTTTGTTCTCACTTCACTTTGCGAATAGTTAACTATCGTCTTCTCTCTTTCACTCGTTCACTCACTCGCATAATTTCATCTCTTTCACACGCTACTATTCGCAAAGTGAGGTGAGAAACACAACTCATATTAGGCACTCTGACCACTACGCCGTACCCAGGACGAATCAGGCAAAAAAATATTATTTGTATTGAAAAGTATGACACTATTCCCACTAGACCACCGTTCCGTCACACACTCACCTCCCATGGTGTGGTACGGTGTAGTGGGTAAGACTTTAAGCTGAATCTCTTTATACGCTTGGCTTGGTGTCCACGGGTATATGGTTGGCGTCGTCGTCGGCGTACTTGATGTGTTGCGCGTGCGCCCTCGCGGCGAGGTCGCGCAGGCCCTGCTCGGCGGCGGCGCCCAGCTGCTGCACCATGAGGCTGAAGTGCCCCGCCGGCATCTGCAGCAGCTCGTGCGGGTGGCCGCACTCCACGATGCGACCCGCGTCCATTACCTGTCACACATTATAAAGTAATTATAACTAACTATAGATCACTAATCCTGAGCGGTTAGAGCAATGGTGTCAAAAAATAGTAAATGAATTAAAGATTGAAGAAAACCCAAAAGATGTTGGAAGAAAAATTGATATTTACGAAAATTCGCTTCCAACATCCAAAAATTGATGGCAAACACATACAAACAACAAAAAAAAACAGGTCTACATCTTCACTAGCGCCGAGTTAATGGTAGTTCGTCGACTGGTGGATGATTTGTGAATCAGCAAAATTATCCTGCCATTACACGTGTGTAACTCAATTTTGTATGGATTCTCCATTACCACCCGGTAGTAATGGATTCTCATACAAAATTGCTGGAGCGGTTTAGGCTGTCCAGCTACTCCGATTTACCACGAAGAAGGTTGTCAGAATAATGTTAGAATTTCCAAGCTTGTTTGAGAAAAATGACGTGAGTGTTTAGATACACTATGCTGAAGTTACACGACCGAATTTCGGCGGCAACGCTTTTTATGAAAAAAACGCAACGTAATTTCGGCATAATGTGTCGTCTGTAATTCAAATAGCATTGCCGGCGTAATCATGCCGAACTTCGGTCGCGTAATTTCGCCATAGTGTGTCTAGTCGCTTAAATGTCACCGCTCAAGATCCGTGCCGAGGCCTGCCTGTACTTTACCTAATGCAGGAGACGTGTTCGGAATTGATAAAACAGTCGTCTTGGACGTGACGGCCTGTGATTGTAAGGGGGCCGTTGGATATTTTGATGAAGTAAAATCTTGTACTTACAACTACTCTGTCAGAGTCGGCCACAGTGTGCAGGCGATGCGCCACGGTGAGCACTGTGCAGTCCGCGAAGTATTTACGAATAGACTTCTGGATCAAGGTGTCAGTGCTGAAACATAATAACCTTGTAAGCAGCCAGCCACCTTGTATACATTCTATAATATGTATACGTATAGGTTTCAGATTATTTTCCTCATAAGTCTTAAGTATATTATTATGTTCTTAAATTTGTTCGGTTTTAAATATGTTTATGAGCCATTTTAGAGTAATATGTTAACTATTAATGGTTTGTGGTGGCGTGTTCTACTCTACCAATGCAATCGTTTTTTTTTTCGTTTTTCGACCCGCATGTCTCTTATCAAAATATATACGAGGGTGGATCCAAAAATTCGTGGCCTAACGTTGAAATAGCTTTGACCGTTTTACCGATCTACCCCACTCTTTAGTATGGCTTCACTCTTTGTGATCATTTGTTTGATGCTATCTGACATCTTTTTCAATAATGGAGAAAATTGAACACCGAGCAGTGATCAAGTACCTCAGTAAAAAAGGCCTATCACCAAAAGATATTCATCAAGATATGGTGAGCACTTTGGGTGGGTCAGCTCCATCGTATTCCAGTGTAAAAAAGTGGGTGGCTGAGTTTAAGCAGGGTCGGGAGAGTATTGAAGATGACCCTAGGAGCAGTAGGCCTTCAACGTCTACCACGAAGGAAAACATTGAAAAAATATGTGATCTTATTCTGAGTGACCGAAGATTGACCATCAGTAAGATAGCTGAGATCATAGGCATTGGTTATGGTCGGGTACAAAATATTGTAACTCAAGAATTGGGGTCCCATAAGGTTTCTGCTCGTTGGCTTCCGAGTTGCTTTCAGCTGAACAAAAACGAGTTCGTTTCACTATTTCCCGTGACTATTTGGAGCTTTTTGAGGTAGATCCAGAGGATTTTTTATCCCGGTTTGTTACCAGGATGAAAGCTGGGTTCACCACCATACTCCTGAATCTAAGCAACAATCGAAGCAGTGGAAAAGATCTGGCTCTCCTACTCCAAAGAAAGCTAAAGTCGTTTTGTCGACCAACAAAGTCATGGCTTCAGTTTTTTGGGATGCAAAGGGAATTATTTTCGTGGATTATTTACCAAAGGGCGAAACTATAAATTCAAGTTATTATTGTAACTTTTTACGACGACTAAGGGAAGAAATCAAAGAAAAAAGGCCGGGTATGTTACGGAAGAAAGTGTTGTTCCATCAAGACAACGCCCGGGTTCACACTTCAGCTGAAACAATGGCTGAAATCCATAATTGTGGCTACGAAATATTGCCCCATCCACCTTATTCGCCGGATTTAGCCCCCTCAGACTACCACTTATTTCCAAATTTGAAAAAACACTTAGGTGGTTCGAAATTTTCAGACAGGAACGAGGTGATAGCCGCAGTAAATGATTATTTTGACAACCTGCAGGAATCATTTTTTTTCGAAGGTATAAACAAGTTGCAGGTCAGGTGGAAGAAATGCATTGACCTAAATGGAGACTATGTCGAAAAATAAAAATTATTCAGACCCACTTTTCTTTCATTTTCATGGTCGGGCTTAGAACTTTTGGATCCACCCTCGTATGTTCAGGTTCATTGGTGGAATCCTTTAAAAGTAATACAACCCGCGTTAAAATAGCTTCATGGCGATTTATGTTAAGTCCCTAATGTTTTTAAAGCAGATCAAATCAATTAACGTCGTCGAAGGACACTTAGTGCGTCCGCTGCGTGAAGCGGGATCCCGGCGCAGGGCGACGTAGATTAGAGCTCAAGTAGGGTTACCATTGAGAAATTTGAAAAGTCCTGACAAAAAGCCAGACAGGACAAGAAAAGTCCGGGCATTTCAGACAGATCCAGACTCCATACTTTTAGGGACTGACTTCTCTTTCGAACACTATTGCTATGTATGTTTTTTAACTAAGTAGTATTACACCGCCTAATCTTAAAAAGCCGGACAAATTACTAATCCAGACAAAGTCCGGACAATAGTCTAAAAGTCCGGACCTAATCCGGACGGATGGTAACCCTAAATGCAAGCATCTGTCCGTCAGAAAACCAGCAATCTATATTCCCGTGCCGTGTGCCCGCGGCGGGATGCAGCTAGGGTTGCCAGATGGTCGAGATTCGCCTGGATTCTCCCGGAATTTCAAGTAATCTCCCGACTCCCGATAAATCTAAAAATCTCGCGGAAAATCAGCTGTTCCGAAAGTTCTCTAGAAAGCAATAATTTTCGCGGATGAAACCACAGATTACAAGATTAGTGGGTGGAACTGACTAAAAATCGCGCTGCGCGGCCGTTTTCTTGCTACGAGTATACAGGGTGTCCCAAAACTTTGCTACATGGAGGGAAAGTACCTTAAATATTGAAGATAGGAAATTTTACTGAAAGAAGACTTCGTTTTGTTTTAAAAAAATAATGCGAACTGCATTCAAAGATTTTTTTTAATGGGGTTTACTCTGGGTAGTTCCAAAAATATCCACTTAGGCAGCGCCACTGTCTCTGGAGACCTGTCAAAAGTTTTATTTATAACCAAAACTTATTAATTTATTTTCCTTTAAAGCCAAGCTTATATTAAGAAAAGATGCGGTGCCCAGCCCGTTTATATGGACCAAACCTACTTCTAAATCTGCTATCCAGAGGTCAGAAAGAGCTAGAAAAAGATCAGTTTTTAAAGAAACTCTAGCAACTTGCCTGTAGATTTTGCATTACGCTTCTTTAGTTCTAATTTTAACTCCGCAACAGTCCATGAACCATATTTTTCACTCATTTTATAAAAAATCACTTCAAATTATAACGACAACAACCAAAATCACGTTTGACTGGTCTCCACAAACACTAGCGCCACCAGTGGGAGAAATGGCAAACATAGCCCTCATTGCATTCATCCCTATACAAATTGATACAATAGGTAATAATAATAAAAAAATGATATTTTTCATGGTCTTCCTTTTGTTTAAGCTGCTTTGTTACTTAACAAAAAATAATTTTAATGGGTAACCCTTTCGATTGGTATCGTAAAAATAAAAGATTTTTTTTTTCTAATTTGGTGGGTTCGATTCCTGGTTAAGGCATTCGATTTTTCGAAAATCTTTGAATGCAGTTTCAATTATTTTAAAAATCAAACTTCTTTCAGTAAAATTTCCTATCTCCAATATTTAAGGTACCTACTTTCCCTCCATGTGGCAAAGTTTTAGGACACCCTGTATATATATACTTACAGGCATTTAAGTTTCATTTTTATTGTAAATATTTATTTCTCTCGACAACCGCAAAATCCCGACATTTTCAAATTTTCTCTAGATATTTTTGACTTCCGTTCTGGCTACCCTCGATGAAGCGGAGTGCTTAAACGTACTTGGGGTCAACATTGGCGGTGGCCTCGTCGAGCACGAGCAGGCGGTTGCGCGCGAGCGCGGCGCGCGCCAGGCACAGCAGCTGCCGCTGGCCCGCGCTGAAGTTGGCGCCGCCCGCCGCCACGCCCGTCGACAGCGACGTCACGCTGTTCTTCAACTCCACCTTTATTCAAACAATTAAAGTCACAGACATGGCCAAGGGCGTCACCAGTCCATGGTCCAGGGGGCAAGTTAATATTAAGGAGGATGAGAAATATATGAATTTTAGGTACAGTCAAGAGCACGTAGTGAATTTATTCATGTTTTGAGATGCGGGATTTAACGGAAGAGCAAGTCAATTTCACGGCTTTAGGACTTCCTACTCTCCATTTGGCTACATTTTTAAACCTCTAGGGGGGGGGGGGGGGCAGCTGGACCCCCCACTGCCCACCCTTGTGAACATGGCAGCCCTAAGTGGCGAGCAATCGTCCGGAGACTCGTCCTTGCAACGGCTTCTGATGGCCGCCAGTGCTACAACACGCGTTAAGCATCCAAAAATATTTTTTCATGTTTGTATTTCTGTTCTATTATCAGAATCTAAGCATAATTCTAGAAAATAATTATATTCTCTTCTAGTGCTTTGTGTAGTATGCGAAATATTTATGCTCCCAACTCTTTATTTCAAAGTTATTCGAGAGAAACAGATAAGTATATCTGCACTGCAAGTATAAAGTCATTCTTAACAAACACAATACATTTCGCTCCTCTTATTCACGCACAAATGTCTCTAAAGACGTTTCATGGACAAATACGATACAAAGGCAAAATTCCACATAATGCCGTTACTAAAACGTGTATACTTTGTAACGTTGTCTTTGCCTGACCTTTCAAATTTACTTGCTCATATTTGTGTGAGCAAGACGTTTTATTTATAGACTATTTAATATGTGGTGCAAGTTCAGTTTTAACACAGTATACAGGTAGGTATATAAGTTTTTTTGAAAAAACTGTGGTTTTAATGAACACAACAAAGACTCGTTACAACGCAGTTGTCTACAGATACCGTATTTACTTGTAGGTAACATCAATAAACTTCAGTGAAGATCTGTATTGTTACATTGTATGCAGGTATTATTAAGATAAGATAGACAAGGTTATCTACTAGGTAGGTAATGTAGATAAGATGCTATTAAAATAATGTACCTAGATAGAAACAAAGTTAACAATTACCTGTTCTAAAGCTTTCCAAATATCTGCGTCGGTGTATTTGTCAAACGGATCCATATTGTAACGCAAACTGGCTGAGAACAGAACTGGCTCTTGCGGAATGATGGCAATTTTGGACCTTAGTTCCTGGGAAAAGTAAACATTTGACGTCATCCCATAACCAAATATTATCATTTCAACAGTGAAGTTTTAATTAAATTAATGTAGTATCAATAGGTACCTTAAGAGCGATTGAACCGGTTTCGACGTCGTCAATATAAACCTGGCCCTCAATAGGTGCAAGCCGGAAAAGGGCAGATATCAAAGATGATTTGCCTGCTCCCGTACGCCCAACTACACCAACCTAAAGATTAAAAATAAAAACAATAAAATAATAAACTTAAAATGATGATAAACTAATAACGTTCGTGTGAGAAAGTAAACCTTACCTTCCAACCACTTTCAATGACAATATTGAGGTCTCTCAGTACAGGTTCCGCATCAACGTCATATCGCAGCTTTAAGTCCTTGAACACAAGTTTAGCGCGGTCTGGCCATCCCTTGGGAGGAGAGGGCCCATCGTGTTTCTCTTGCGGCAGCGAGGTGAACTGAATGACACGCTCTACGCTCGTCATTTGGGATATCACTTCAGTGGCCTGTTTTACTCCGTAACCGACCATGTTCACGAGAATCAGAGACTGACTGATGGCTAATCCCACGTTACCCGACTGCGTATCTCCTGTAGAGAAATTGTTAATAAATAATATGTGGAGACAGTAGTAGTAGTACAGTATTTGACCGAAAAATTAACTCACCATCATCTAATAACAGAAATGTGTAGGAAACCACAGCAACATATGAGGCACATATGAGATTCAACCAAATGGAGAAGGATGTATTCGAGATCAGAGTCAGGTACCTGTAAGAAATATAATATGTAGTTAGGTATATATATTTAATGAATAAGCGGTAATTAGTCAGGAAGGCGATAATCTTCTTTTGTAACTTTTAACTATTTTTTGCAAAGTTGTCAATGTTGTTAGTTTATTAATTACCTACAAGTGGAGATTTTAATGGTAAACGAACGAACTTCTTTATTACTCAATTAGCCGCCGCCTGTGACTTCGTCTGCGTGGACAGTTTTCCGCTATCCCTCATAAACTATATGTATTTTTTTTGGATTAAAAGTACTGTATGTCCTTTTCTGTACCCCTGACAACGTGTATGCAAAATTTCATGATGATCGGTTCAGTAGTTAGGACGTGAAGACGTAACAAACAAACAAACAAACGGACTTTAGCATTTACTAGCGGCCGCCCGCGACTTCGTCCTCGTGGAAAGTTTTTTGCTGTCCATCGAGAACAATACTTTTTTCGGGATAAAAGGTACCCTATATCCGTCTCTGTACCCCTGACAACATGTATGTAAAATTTCATGATGATCGGTTCAGTAGTTAAGACGTGAAGGCGTAACAAACAAACAAACAAATAAACAAACAAACGGACTTTCGCATTTATCTTAATATATAAAATCGTAAACTGAATGACTGACTGACTGACTGACTGACTGACTGACTGACTGACTGATCTATCAACGCACAGCCCAAACCGCTGGACCTAGAGACTTGAAATTTTGCACACAGATACTTTATAGAGTGTAGGCATCCACTAAGGAAGGATTTTTGAAAATTCCATCCCTAAGGGGATGAAATAAGGGATGAAAGTTTGTATGAAAGTCCCTCAGTTTTGAAGCTAGAATCTTCAAATTTTGTGTTTAGGCTGACGATTGAAAATTAATAAATACGGGTCTCAGCGTTTTTCAAAATTCTACCCCCGAAGGGGTCAAAAGGGGGATGAAGTTGTGTATTAAAGAAAATCCTTCATTTTCGAAGTAAAAATCGCTAAATTTATAATTTAGGCTTATGGATAGAAATCTAAAGCAACGTATATTGTTTTTGTTAGGATTTTAACTCCAAAGGGGATGAAATTGGGGTGAAAAGGGTTAAAAATCCTAAACATAGATATGGATGTCGTTATCGGAGTTTTGTGGGATGACGATTGCAAAAATGACATTTATTTTGAAGTCTAACCACGGTGGACATGATTTAACCCCTAAAGGGGTGAAAATGGGGTCCAAATTTTGTATGGAAAAATAATATAAAATAGACATTACAACTTTAAACTTCGTAGGAGCACATCTAAAAATAAATAGGCAAATATAGATTTTGTTATTTTGAAAATCAACCCCTTATGGGGTAAATGGGGTGAGTAAACATAAAAATCGATATAGATGTCGTTATTGGGGTTTTCTGGGATGACGATTGCAAAAATGACATTTATTTTGAAGTCCAACACGGTGGACATGATTTAACCCCTAAAGGGGTAAAAATGGGGTTCAAATTTTGTATGGAAAAAGAATACAAAATCGAAATTACAACTTTAAAATTCGTAGGAGCACGTCTAAATATATATTTTGGGATTTTGAAAATCAGCCCCTTAGAGGGTAAGTGGGGTGAGTAACATAAAAATCGATATGGATGTCGTTCTTGAGGTTTTACGGGATGGTGATTGCGAAAATGAGATTTATTTTGAAGTCCAACGCGATGGACATGACACATATGGACCTGGACCTGGACATGCACATTTAGGGAACGGGAACGGGAACCGGAACGGGCACGGGCACGGGAACGGGAACGGGAACGGGAACGGAACGGAACGGAACGGAACGGAAAGGAACGGAACGGAACGGAAAGGAAAGGAACGGAACGGAACGGAACGGAACGGAACGGAACGGAACGGAACGGAACGGATCGGAACGGAAAGGAACGGAACGGAACGGAACGGAACGGGAACGAGACGGTAACGGGAACTAGAACGGGACGGGTACGGGAACGGAACGAAACGGGAATGAAACAGGAACGAAACAGGAACGAAACTGGAATGAAACGGGAACGGAACGGGAATAGAACAGGATGGGAACGGGAACGGGAACAAGAACCGGAAAGGAACGGAACGGGAACAAGAACGGGAACGTAAGGCGTACGAGACGGTTAGGGGACGTTTACGGGACGGGAACGCAGCGGGAACGGAACGGGAATGGGAACGGGAACAAAACGTGAACGGAACGGGAACGAAACGTGAACGGAACGGGAACGGAACAGGAACGGGAACGGGAACGGAACGGGAACGGAACGGGAACGGAACGGGAACGGAACGGAACGGGAACGGGAACGGAACGGGAACGGAACGGGAACGGAACAGGAATATAACGGGACGGGAACGGGAACGAGAACAGGATGGGAACGGGACAGGAACGGGATGGGAACGGGAACGGAAACGGAAGGGGTACGGGACGGTTACGGGAGGTTTACGGGACGGGAACGCAAACGGGACGGGAACGGAACGGGAACGGGAGCGGGAGCGGGAACGGGAACGGGAACTGGAAGCCTTGTGCGAGGCCCGCCACACGCGGCAAATGTCTTGCCTCGCGAGGCAGCGCGCTTGATGGGGACTCGCCTAATCGCGTAAAAATGACTGGCCGGATCCTGGTTGAAGGTTCCTTAAAAGGATTTCGTCTAATATTCACGCGGACGAAGTCGCGGGCAGAAGCTAGTAATATTATAAGTAAGGATAATATTAGTAAGGATGAACATTATAAGGTCGCACTCGTGACTGAAAATCGGTAGAAAATATTTATCGGGAAGGTTGGCCTGCCGATGATTGAACATATCGTCCAGGTTACTCACCAAGCAGCGGTATGAACGTCTTGTTTGTCATCGAACTGTTTGCAAAGCATGTCTTGTGCGCCGCACGCTCGCACCGTCACTATACCAGATAGACTGGCTGACACGTGCGAGAACACGGGACTGCGGGAAGTACCTTCAACCCTGCAGGAATTAACAATCTTTTTAGTTTTTACGATTATTCTATCCAAAATTCAAAATCATTTGTTCAGTCTAGGCTGTTACAAGCACTTGTGAATGTCATAGAAGCTACGCCATCGGTTCGTAAACCCTAAGCGGGAGATTGGGCCAGAGAGCCTACTACTAAAACTAAGGTTCGATAATCGGAAGACGTTCGTTTCGTTCCGCATTGTGACAATTAGCTGAGCTCTGTTCTATTCTTGCGATTCTTTTTTCGTAGTAATCATTTTACTAAATCTAAAATAATTGGCATATTAATAATTTATACATGTAGGACTCAATCTGTAAAAACCGTTTTTCACATAGGTAAGTAGGTACATACCTTTTAATAGATTGTGCTGTGCTAAGGTAGACCATCGTCCAGAAATACATGAGAATTGCGCAAACTCCTGTAGTCACCAGCATCAATGGGTTCACAATAGCTACCATGATCAATATACCCAGCATCACCAAGCACACCTAGTACAAAAGAACAAAGATGTTTATAAAAATATATGGTAGTTATCTCTCAACGATTTGTGTACCTAGGTATAAAAAGTCCATTCGCAAATTGTCAAGGTTTTTATTTATAATTACCTGAATACTATCCAAATACATTCTTGGCAGCATTTCGTCGACAACACCCATATCCTTTGAGAACCTATTCAAGATTCGACCGGAAGCGTTAGTGTCGAAGAACCTCATGGTAGCACCTAGTATATTGCTGAACATTTCATTATGGAGCCTTATAGAGCTGCGCATGCACACCCACAGGAATAGAACCGACCTGAAATATGGGATCATAGTTATTATTTCGGCTCGTACTATAATAAATTAGGTAGTACCGCTAATAATGTTCTAGTAGACAGAAACGCCGGTCGCTGTACAATGTTATCAAATTGATAATAGACTGATCCGCTGCATGCAACTTCACTCGAGAAAGGATGGCAGAGCGAGATAATCTTTTTGTACCGCAAGCGGTCCAAAGTTGGTCACTTTTGTTGTATAAGAAAACAGGGGCCGTATTATGACCTCTTATTTCCATGCAGTTTTCTGACTGATCTCATTTATTTGCTATACGAAGAGAAAGAGATGTCACTACAGCAATTTATAAACCTGGCAGGATTTAAGAGCTTGTAATACGGCCTCAGTTCAGTAATTTGTTTTACTCACTTATGCTCTGAAATGTTATCATTCCATTTGAAAAAAGAATGCGGGGCGTTCAACATTTCCGTGGGGGTCTGGTTCATCACATTCTAAATTTGAAATTCAGTGCGGAAATGAAATTCAATACTTACTTCCCGCACTGAGTGCGGGAAGTAAGTGTTCCAAATTCAAATCGGTAGAACTTAAAGCTAGCATTCTTTTTATGAAACTTTATGGTTGCATGACCGGTCAGTAAACATGGCCACGCGAACCAATTTAAATATCACTTTTTACAAAGAAAATTGAATTTCCTCGCATTTCGTGAGTAAAGTATTATACAAACCTTGTACTGGAAGCTACTTGCATTGCCTCGAATGATTAAAGCCCTCGCCTGTGGCTCGGGCTTCAAACCATCCTCGACAATGCAATCGCTAGCTTCCCGTTCTCGGATGTAATGTACTATTGATGTGTTGTGCTCTTTTCCTTGCGAGTTGACCAATTTTTCTTTACAATTTGTATTCTGTGCCTGTACTGCAATAATGCGCCATATTATGCCATATTTAGCGCGAACAGAACACGTATGTGACGTATGCGAAGCGAGCCTGAGGGCCTTGCCAAAGTAACATTGGCAAATCTTCGTTATCGCTTCGCTTTTGAAACATGTATGGGATTGACATAAGGTACCTATCGTTAACAATCGAATTTCAAAACGTCAAATCCATACATGTTTCGAAAGCGAAGCGATAACGAAAATTTCCAAATGTTACTTTGGCTAGGGTAGGGGGCCCCATTAGAACAATTACTCACATGGCAAAAGTGATATTTTTTTTGCTACGGCTATTTTATATATCTGTCCACCACTGGCAAAAAAAACAGTGTATGTTCGCGAATGCGTGTATTGTATCTTGTGTCTGTTCTGTCATGGACGAATAAAAGATTCGTCCATGGTTCTGTACAAGAATCTTATATTCATATTCTATGACACCTTGGTTCTGTAATAATTGGAAATGAGTTTGATAATTACCTCCACGTAGTGAGAATAACACAACCGAGTATTCCTGCTGTCCATATATAAATATAGTATGAATGGTCGAACTCTCCACCATACGGCAAGATGTTCTGTATTGCGCTAGCTGTCTTTAAAATGTTTCCTATTACGGTGACATCGGTATTATTTACTGTCGTCAGTTCTGGTGTTTCAGTCGTAAAAGCATCAGTTTCGTTATTATAGATATTTGTTTCATTGAATGTGGTCAAGTTCGAGTCCCTTGCTGCAGCTACTTGGTTTTCAAGTGCAGCCACCTCGTTCATCCTGCGTTTAGGAAAAAGAAGTATTTAGTTTAAAAAGGTACAATCATTATATTCCCCTTTCGTTTGTTAAAGCACATAACAAAAAAATAACCAGGATAATGAAATAGCCTACTTCATAAAACACAGCTGTTGTCTGAATAGTCGATGTGTTGGCCAAAATTTTAGCTGAATCAATTTCAATAAGGAGACAGACATAGACCTTTGATATAAAATTGGGGACATATACCAACCTACTTAAACATTCAAAAAATAAGTGATAGTACCAATGTGTGAGCCAGAGGTCGCCTGCGGAGGTGATCACTTGTGCGATGAGGATGGATACGATCGTCAATATGAGCAGGCACCAGTTGCCTCCAGCGCGGAAGTACTGTCGGTACACCGCCCCAGACACGCGACCTGATAAAACATTAAGCTAGATTTATAAGATTAATGGAAATAGGATTAAAAAGTACAATGCAATTAAACTGACAATAGACAAGGCAGTAATCCGCTACAACTTCACTCGAGAATGGATGGCAAAGAGAGAGAGAGAGAGTCGCTGTGTATCGCAAGTGTACATTACGAGGCAAACATCTTGAAATTTCTCGGTGGGCAGTGGCATAGCCTTCTATAATTGCAAGCCGTGAACATAAGTTTGGCAACGTCTGTTACTGTCAGTTCGTGGTCATGTCATCGGCCAGTCTCCATACTAAATGTATGGGAATATTTCAATTTTAAGAGGTCGATATTTTTTTTCCTAGCAATCGTGTGAGGTTAAAAATATGAAAATAATTTAGTTCCTTTATTGAAATGCTTTGTATATTAAACAATAAGAAAAATATCAATGTTAACTAGGAAAAAATGGCTGTCAAAGATGTCATCTTTTTTGTTGATTTTCTTCAGCAGGGAGTTGATTAACACCCCCTTTAGCAATAAATGATATATCATTAGAAAGGTCTTTTAAAGACAAATATTTGCTGTTTATATACTTTATATCAATTGTTTATACTTTTGGAGTTAAAGGTTATTAAAGTATAAAAGTGGTTTATTGTCTATGGGAGTTGAATTACCCCACCTCTAGCAATAAATGATATATCATTAGAAAGGTTTTCATATGATAAATATTTGCTGCAAACACACTTTCTATTAATTATGAGTATTTTCGGAGTTTTAGGTCATAAATGTTAAAAAAATTGGTCAAGTTCAGAGCGTTATAACTCTCAAAGTACTAATAGTTGACGTTTATTGTAGTACAATAAAGTGTTTCAAATTTAAAGACCTTTCCAATGATGTAAGATTTTTTGCTAGGAGAGGCTTAGATCAAAATGCTCATCGTACTAAAGGACCCCCGAAAAGTTCAAATAATTTGACTCAAACCGTATGTCCTAATAAATAAATAATAATAATAAATATAGAACTTTATTGAAATAATCTTACATCACAATTTACAACTAGTTTAAACATAGATAATATAGGAAAAACAAATAATAAATAATATTTAAAATAATTTTATACTATGTGCTTGACCACATGCGATGTTGCCGTTCTGCTCAACTTCAGGGCTTGGAAGATATAGAAGGCTATGGCAGTGGGCATTGCGCAGAACGCGTATTTTGAGTATGCGTATAGGTATAGCGGTGACGGTGAGGTACGCGGGCGGTGGGAGAGTATTGGTCGCTCACAAGTGCACATGCGCGAACTTATCCCCACTCCATCGAAAAAAATGTCAAGATGTTTGCCTCTATTGTCAATTTAATCGCATTGTAAGTAATTTAAAGAACACAATCGACGGTTCATATTTCAATGGCAAATGACGAAATCGACCTTGATAAAATATATTTTATCCGGTAATGTCAAACGCGATACCTCAATGATTCTCTGATACAATAAATTCATGTTATCTATCTAGATAGTTTAGATAGGGACCACTTGTGAAAATCGTCAGACTTGAGATTTATTAGGACGAAGACAAATGTTATCAATTATTGTCAATTGTATAACAACCTTATCGAAATAAAGCGATGTACTTGAATGAAATGTAAACTACGTTTAATAAAACTATTACCTAACTCAAGCTACCAATGTAGTATGTACCTACCAATCCGGCCAGGGAATAGGTATGCATCAATTTTTTTTTATCAAAATCAAAAGTATAATGCTTGCGTATTTTTCTCGTGATGTAGTTAGGTAAGTACTTGAAGTTAGCACGCAGCAGCAACCACCGAAACCGCCCCATACAAAACGGACATGATATAATGCGTTTACAATGGAACGGAGTTAGCCAAGAATTTTCGATTATTTTCAATTATCTCCATAAATTTTGCGTTTATACATGTGTCATACAAAAAATGATTTCTTATTCGATATTCTATCTGACTGTTAAGTTCATTACATTCGAAAGTTAAAAAAAAATCGTTATTTTCTCCTGATTTCATTGTGTGATAAAACTAAAATTATACATTTTTTTTTCCTGTTCCATCATGTTTTTATACGTGTCCGAAGCGATCAAGCTCAAATTAATCAAAATCGGTGACTTATGCATATTCCCTATTGGCCATCGGTTGTGCACTGGTGCGTCCGTCCGATGAAACTGGTCGTGCGACCGTGCGATCACACCTAGTGATATCTATTGAATGTCCCGCAGGCTGATTATCTTATTAGAAACCACCTAGCGACCGGTCATAATTACGGAATCGTCGCTGTCAAACTCGATTTCGTACCACCGATCGTGTTTCTACGAGTGCTGCCTCCAACGGACAACTAAAGAACTAAAATATACGAGCACTTGCAAGGAAATGCTCCGAAATTCGTATTATCTAACTCAGAAACCGCGACGCGACCGCGACGATTTCGCGATTTCTTCTGTCAAATAGAAACCAGACAAAACGTAATTTCTGATTGGTTTTCGTTAAATTCTTAGCCTTACCTTTAACCAAAATAAAATAAAATTGCTATAATGTAAAACAAAAGGCCTGTCCTTTAATACCTACACGGAATTTGGAATTTTGAAGACGAAAAAATGTAAACAAAATTCTAAGCGAAAACAAAAAGGTTATGTTCACAGAGCATAATATATATATATAGTCAGACACATACACAGTCACAGACTACTTTCGGTAAAAAGACTTTTCAGTCACTCCCACCGGTTGCCAGTGGCGCTAGTTTCTATGGAGATCTTCAGAAGCATAAACCGAGCATAAACTAATCAGTGATCGCATACATAATACCAAATCAGTGACTCGGTCGCGCGACGATTTCGAAATAATTCAGGAATCGAGATCGGTCGCTCATTTTAGATAATCAGCCTGCCGATCATGCCATGCGTCTATAGTTCAGTTTCATCGCACGATGAAATCGCAACGCATGATCGCACGACCGATGCCAATTAGGACAGGGCCTAAGAGTTAGTCTGGCCCTTAGGCTAAAAAGTTTGGAGACCCATGTTGGCTTTATAAACCTTTCTGGGATTTAAGTCTTAAATCGATAAACCAATTTAAAAAAGCCTATCGTGATCGTAAGACTTGATTGAAGTTATTAAATAACATTTGGTTTGTGGCGAGAAGACATCCAAATGCCAAAGTCCACGGATTTTCCGTGGGTGACATAAAAAAAATACTGACGCACACGGATAATAAAGTATGTCAATAAACTTTGCACACTGATGATAAGTTTGATAGCATCACAGATATCGCGATAGACCAGCCGAATGCCTTGCATGCAATGCGATGCAATTCTATTCGACAGTAGGTACCTAACCTACTTATCTCAGTAGATGTTTTTAGTAGGGGTATCCAGTAGACGGACTTGTATTTCAAATATGTTTCATTTCATGCACAATAAATGATTACGATTAACACTCTTTAACTAATCTGGCTTTGTGTATGCGAGTCATGCATGTGGCTACTTCCACCACTTTTTTTAAACTTAAGTATTTTTTACAGAAGTATAATTACCTGATCCAATCATTTCTTCGTCTTCCAACGGTTGCTCTTCATCACCGTACGCCGCTTCATTTACGCTGGAAACGCTGGCATGCGACTGTATGGGTGAACAAATTTTTAAGTTTTTACATATTAAGTTTATTTGCATCAAAATTAAAAGTAATTTGCATAAAGGTAAAGGGCCATTACTTCGTGATAGTACCTTATTTCGTAAGTTTTGTTTCTAGCGCGAAAAATAAGGAATCTCAATGATTTTAGAATTACCATAGATGTAGCACATCCCTTAAAATAGAATTACCTAACCCTGTATAGATGCAATACGTAGTGATTATTTCCTCTATGGATGCAATAATACGGCAATACACTGGTACTATATACCTATACGTATTGTATTCAACTACGACCCCGTAGGTATTAATCCGTAGAAGTTGTAGGTAGGTAAATAGACTAGGTAGGTAGGTACCTAGCTTTGCTTTAAAAATATAATTGTTATGAGTAAAATTACCTAGTTACCTACTACTAATTGTTCTAAAATAAATGCTTTACGTGCTGCTGACTAATAATATCGGATAGGTTTAAACTTCAAAAGAAATGCAATAGAATGTGTTTTAATAAACCTACGGTGATTTCATTTCTTCAACAATCAACATACCGAATACCTACCTACCTATCGATCATATTTTTTTCTTGTGGAACTACAGTGCTCTTCTTGCAGGCAAGCATGACACATAGTCCGATCAACGGGGCTTATGCAACCCGAATAAGTCTCCCGTCTATGAAATTTGGCACGTGATGAAGTTAGGTAATACAGATTACAGATGCACATTAAGCCAATAAATTTTGTTACGAGAAGTTAGGTATTTTTACCTAAACATGAAAATTGCTTATATCTCTGTGAATATTTCCTCGGGCTGAAACACTTTCTGTGTACGTACTTATGTACTTGTTAGAATAAGTACCTATGTGAAGGAATCCAATCTTTTTTCGATTTCAGAGATACCCCAAATTTAACTTTTAATATTTTTCAATATATCTTCTATTGAAAAAATTATCTGTTGATTATTATTTTTTAATATGTTTTTATATCCTTAAATACATAGCTTTGTTCAGTAAGCCAATAAATTTTCTTCCTTTATCATATTTTTTTTATTTTTTGACTTTAAGAGGTTATTTACGTAATGTGAAAAAATAGTCGGTCAATTTTTATACGTTTATTAGATAAATTATTTTATATGTAAACAGATTTAAAAATTTAACTTTCAAGCGCCATGTTTTAACTCAAATGTTAATTTAAACAGCAATCTGTTGCGATAAAAAACTTAAAAGATACCAACTTTGCATCTTACGTGTCTGTCAGCATGACGATGCAAACAAACAGAAGTTAATTTGCACAGAAAAGTGCTTGTTTATATTTTTTCTCGTTTAGATAAGCATAAAGCGAGTATTAACGCTTCTATTGATTGTGTTACAATCAGAACAAGTAGCTTTAGATAGTTGTTCTTTTATTTTAAAGGGTGGATTATTTTAATGCCAGCAGGCCTATTTTGTTTTGTAACTCAACTGACAGCTTAAAATGATCATCACTGATCTGAGTTGTAAGACATTGCTGCTACAGTAAAAATCAATGTTATGACTCTCTACAAAAACCCAGCATGTACTTAAAACTTAGATCAGTGATGATCATTTTAAGCTGTCAGTTGAGTTACAAGATAGGCCTGCTGGAGGAAGAGTATTCTAAACAATGAAGATAGCAAATCGCACTTAAAGGAAACATTACTTTTATTTTTGAAAAGAAACAAAACTGCATTCAAAGATTTTTAAAAATACGTTTCCCACTCCTAGAAATCAAACTGGATAAAATTCGAAAAAACGGACTAAAAAGTATAAAAATCGGACTAAAAACAAAAAATGGTCAAGACAAGCAGACTAAAAAGTAGGTAATTGTATAAAATAAATTCTTCCGTAAATATTTATAACCTTATAGTACCTACAGAAGATTTATACCTAAAAACGTGGGGCGCATGCTAAAGACATCCTTACTATCCTTACTTCCTTACTAATATTTTTTAATATTATAAATTCGAAAGTCCGTTTGTTTGTTTGTGACGCCTTCACGTCTTAACTACTGAACCGATCATCATGTTTTGCACACACGTTGTCAGGGGTACAGAGAAGGACACACCTTTCATCCCGAAAAAAAGTATTGTTCCCGAGGGATAGCAAAAAATCTTTCCACGCAGACGAAGTCGCGGGCGGCCGCTAGTAATATTATAAATGCGAAAGTCCGTTTGTTTGTTACGCCTTCACGTCTTAACCACAGAATAACTAATAGTACAATTAACTACTGAACCGATCATCATGAAATTTATGCATAAACGTTCTCAGAGGTACAGAGAAGGACATATACTTTTCATTCCGAAAAACAGTATTGTTCCCGAGGGATAGCAAAAAACTTTCCACGCAGACGAAGTCGCGGGCGGCCGCGAGTTTGATGATAAATCTTACAAAATATATTTCCTACACTATTTCTCAACAGAGTACTCGTCAAGACGATTCGAACGAGTCTAAATTCGATGGGGTTGCATGGTTTTATTATAGAGTTCCCGTGGCCTTCTTTCGGCTCCATATACCTTGGACACTATTTCCCAACAGTGTACCTCCTCATCAAGATGATTCAAACGAGCCCAAACTCAATGGGGTGACATGGTTGCAATACTGAGTTCTCGTAGCCTTCTTCCGGCTTCATCATCAGACCCTGGACCTCATCCCCCGTCAGGGTACTTGTCAAGACGAATCTCGAGGGGGTTGTATGGTTTTATCAAAACTTCCTGTGGCCTTTTTCCGGCTCTACGAGTATAATCAGATCAGCTCAATGACACCATGATTTTGATTTGCCTTCCAGTTCTGACCTATTTTCAAAGAAGATTCAAAGTTTCTAGTCTCAAGCTCTTTGGGAAGCTAATATAAAATCGTTTGCAAACTTTGTGGACACACAAACAAACAAGAAAGTAATCTAATTAAACGTGTTAATAATAAGTATAACGAAATTTACGATTCTAAATAGATTTCATTGTTTCATGCGGCATTATGTATCTCTTTGTTGCCTTCTAATAAAATTTTAATGATTCTTAACAACTTGTGACTCAAACAGTAGTCATCAATTAATTGACGGAGCGGATCACTACAATACAACTGCTTGTTTCAGATTATTGTTATAGGTACGTATCACTTTAGTTTATTATGACGTTGACATACTTTAGTTACTTTAAAAGAGTACTATAGAGCCACATCCACATCAATGGCAGGATAATTTGGCTGATTCACAAATCGTCCACCAGTCAGCCAGCCCACTACCGCTAACTTGGCGCTGTTGTTTTCTATGTGTTTGCTATCAATTGTTGGATGTTGGAAGCGATTTTTTGTAAATATCAATTTTTCATCAGACACGTTTTGGTTTTCTTCAATCTTTAATTCATTTACTGACCGACTTCTATAATAATTTTAAATTTTATCAGTATCATTATCAACCATTTTTAGATATAATTTAAAATCAATGGGAATAAATGCCCGTACCGTGCCCGCCCGTAGGTGCAGCGTATGTAGTGACTTTAAAAAATATTTTATTGTTTTTTCATATTAGTAGTACCTAAGTAGGTTCCCTCAGTTTTATGCAGAGCGAACTAAAATCTATGGAACAAGCACCACGAAAAATGACAACCAAGTGGACGGGGCTAAGAATGCTATTTTTTAATCAATATTTGTTTGCAATTACATTTATTAAAGTATATAAGGAAAGAAAAACGCGTACCTTCAAACTTAACCCCCCCCTTCCCCCCTACACCGGCTCACCTCCCTATACGTAGGGTACTTCCGATGTTCACTCCCTAAGCACCCTAAACAAGTTTCTAAAGGAATTGCTTTGCTTACTTACCCGCTCGGGCACTCTACAACCCCTTTATAACTGGACTATAAGGTGAGAGTTTAAAATGTTGAAATAAGTTCACCTGTATTGACATAGTTCGCTGCCGCAGCAGCTGTGGTCGGCTGCCTTCCTCCGGTAACTCTTCTTCCAACAATTCCGCAAACAGAGCTGAGGAAGACACATCTTCGAAGGTGCCCTCCTTTTCGATTTCTCCCTAAAAAGTATTATTGGTATTATTAACTTTTTGTTATGATGTATTCAACGTGTTACAAAATAACCCCTAATGCTGAATATGGTGAATAGGGACCATCAAACTGAAAAACAGCTGTTTCATATATTTTGATATTTTCGTTATTAATTTTTGTAATGGCATCACGCCTGATGGTAAGCGATGAGATGCGATCTAATGAAACGAGGAAGGCTCCCATCCCAATCTAAATAATATTAAAATAAAACCTTTAATTAAACCGCTTTTAAAAATCATTTCATTTGGAACCAAAACATTTGACAGTTAAGTTTACTCACGTGGGTGATAATAAGGTAATAATCATGTAAGATTTCGATTCTGCGAGCACTTGATTTTTTTATTTGTTTATTTATTTATCTACTATAAGCGACTTCATACTACCTAATTGTGCTTAGTTATAGGCACTAGCGGATCCAGGGGGGGAGGGGGTACTAAGGGGCTCAAGCCCCCCCCCCCCAAAATCATTTGGGTCCACTCCAACAAATCTGTTGATTACCTTGGTAAAGCCTGTCCTCACCTACGTTAACCCCTTCCCAAACCAAAATCCTGGATCCGCCACTGGTTATAGGTACAATAACTATTTAATAATTTCCTATACCTATCGAGAGCGTTATGTACGATCTTTTTAATTGAATCTAGCTACTTACTTACTACCTATTCTACGCATCATACGCATTATCATCAAAGTGCAAGTCATGACCTTAGAAAATGTGACGTAGGATGACTATTATCAGAACGTATGTCGATCTCTGAGATTTTACAAACTGAAGAGATAACATAAACAATGTTACCTATCTCTTCAGTTTGTAAAATCCATACTTCCAGAGTGCGTGAAGTTGTATGTTTCATTATCATTTTATGTGATTTCTATGGAGGTCCATGTTGAAACTTAAGTAATTATTGAAGGTGGTTAACTTTTTTAAACTGAAATTGAGTTTTAAAAACTCGTCAATACGGTAGGTACTTACCTACATTTGTTTTTAAGATTTGCAATTGTAAATCGTATCGTCTTTGTAACTCATATTGCATCAAAGATAGTTCACTTCTACTTATAATTTTATTCGGTGTTGTATCATATTTCAATAAAAAAGTTATCTTAAACCTCTAGCTTGGTACTCTCTACATTTATCATATTAATTGTTATTTTTCAGATATTTTCCTGTTCAATAAGCCTTCTTCCCGTTAGGTCACCACAGCAAGCACGCTGTTATTCTGACAGGCAGCGCCTAGAAAGTTGCAATGTTTACCGACTAAATAATAACAAAAATAAATAAACGAGAAAGCAACCTTATAAAAACGTATTTTGCGCCATCAACTGAATGGAGAATGCTGAATTTGAAAATCTTTTTTTGTTCTTTCTACACGTAGAAAAATTATGATCGTTGCACCCTTAGAGCATGTTGAATGCTCTAAGGTTGCACCGATCATAATAATTACTTTAATCACACACTTGACTAAGCTTTTTTGTAATCGGTGTCAATCATTTTTTTCAACGACTACACGACTAGTGTTTTGATATAAATTTTATCTTTTATTTACGGAGCAATACGTTGTCTGTCACTATTGTTGTTTGCCGATAATGGTATTATGATAATAAGAATATTTAAATACCTACAAAATCTAGATTTCAACACGGTCTAATTTTAAAAATTGAACAAGAATTGGTTTTTAGTTGGAGTCCTAAGTACCTACGTAGGTACTTAAGAGAAAGTGGTCCTAAGTACTTAATCATATTTAAAGTTACTTATCTATTCTATAAAACTCACGTTGCGTAGTATAACAACTCTGTCGGCTGCTTTAAGGTGATGCAGCTGATGGGTGACCAGGATCCTCGTGGAGTGCCTGAGCAGCCCCATCATGCACTTGGAGACCAGCTCCTTGCCAACGTGCGTGTCCACCGCTGATAATGGGTCATCCAGTAGATAAATGTCAGCCTGTCAAACATGTCATTTTTGAGAGATCATCATGAAAGCCACACGACACCCACCCACTATGTTCAAGGGCGTCGCCAGCCCATGGCCCGGGGGGGGGGGGGGGGTTAAGTTAATATTCAAGAGGATGAGAATGATATGAATTGTAGGTACAGTCAACAGCACCTAGTGAATTTATTCAAGTTTTGAGATGGGGCAGGATTTATCGGAAAAGCAAGTCAATTGCACGGCCTTAGGACTTTGGTTATTTGCAGTTGGCTAGATTTTTTAATCTCCATGACGATCGGTCCTGCATACTGACCGCATCCAGCGGGTATGAAATCGTATTCAATTTGAAAGTATGCATAGTACCTAAATGTAATTTTAGATAGGATTTTTTAAGACTCTTTATAAAAAGTTAATTTTTAAAGTAAAAATAAATGAGTTTGTACAACTGATCAATTTCACGAACCCAAACTGAAACGACGTTGATGTTGATACTAAAATCTGTGAGTCCTCTCGAACTGACGATTTTGTTCTACAACATTAGTCGTACCTTACCTGACCTGACCATTGACTTATTATTTACTAGCTTATAGTAGTCGTACCTGTCTGTAGCAAGCGCGAGCCAATCCAATGCGAGCACGTTGCCCACCACTCAGGCTCGTCCCTCTCTCCCCCACGAGGGTGGAGTCCCCATGAGGCAGCAGTTCAAAGTCTCGAAGTAAGGCACAAGAAGTCACCACCTGCACAATCAAAACAATGCCTCAGATTCAAACAAATAAAAAGGATTTAAAGCCAACAATAAGGTTTTCCTCATCATTTACCTTTTTATAGCGAGCTGGATCGTATGGCAAACCGAAAAGTATATTATGTCTAACTGTAGCCACAAAAAGCCAGGGTTCTTGACTAGCATACGAAACACGCGCGCCACCCAGAGAAACAACACCTTCAGTCGGAGGAAGTTCGCCCAAGATAAGATGCAGGAGCGATGTCTGTTGACAAAATTTAATCCAGTTATTGATCAATCACAACTTTTAAACGATATTATTTAGATGGCTTACTTTGCCTCCACTAACCTTTCCGGATCCTACAAGACCAGCAACTCCTATAAATTCGCCTGGCTGAACAGTTAGATTAAGTTTCCTCAGGGTATTAACGATGGAGTCTGGTTGCCAACTGGCGCTCACATTGGCGAGAACTAGTGCCGACGGTTTTAGTTTTTCCATTTCTATTTCTTTCACTTTTTCTGATATTCCATTCAGTGCTTTAACTGAATTTGTCAAGTTAGCTTTTGCTTCTTTTTCTTTTGGAGACTCCATTTCTTCTAGTGATAGAAACTCCTGTAAGAAACTTAACATTTTTACTTCTGCTGTTATAATAATTATTCATATTATGTTTGTCTTTGTATTATGAAGATAAGCGGGATGACGTTACCTCCAATCGCTTGATGGAAACTTTGGTTTCAGCCAAGTAAGACAAAGCCATGGGGAAAAATATGTTGCACGCCAGCTGCATCAGGTTGAAGTATTGAACAAGGGAGAAGGTAATTTCAGCTCGGATTTGCCCACCCATCACTACGAAGGCCACCACCGTGGCAAACAAAATGAATCTCTCCGTGAACACCATCAAGGCTGTTGAGAACCCCTTAACCATGGACGTACGACTTATGAATTTCACTTCGAGTCTGGTGACAAGAAACAAATATATTATTTGAATAAAATATTATAAGAAGAGGAAAAAAACAGTTGGTACCTACGAGTTCGCGATGGAGTGCAATATACTGATGCATTTTATACTTAATGCAGTAGCTTCCGCCCGCGACTTCGTCCGCTTTGGGATTCCGGCCCAAAGCACTGACTAATGATGCTACCGACTCGTTAATTGATCAGTGCATTGAGCTGGAATAAGGATGCGGTTTCGAGTCCCGTCTGAGATGCTGTGAGTCGATTTTTTCTAATATTTTTCTAATACTTACTTATATTATTTATCTTAATATAAAAATATCATTGTGAATGCGAAAAATCTCAGTTTAACCAATACGTCGTAAAGCCATATAATAAGTACCTATTATAATATCAAACCAACTTTTTTCATAAATTAATTTGGTGAAAGCACAAAAACTCGTTAGAAGTCGGTATACTTACTTCCTCAACCTATCGACAATTTTCGCGAATGGTATTTCCCATGCATACATCTTGATGACCTGAACGCCGCTGACCAGCTCGCTCATGACCCTCACCCTCTCATCTGTCCTCTTCGCTATTTTCCCTCTGTACACCCCCTGCAGGTTGCTTAGGTAAACTAAAATAAAGCATGCCCAATTAAAAAACTGATCGAAGAAGTGGGCAGCAAATACGATACCTAACTGCCTATTTCATTATAAGTGAACTGCAATTACTTTCCTAAAGTAAACTTACGTGCACCAAGCACGCACCATAAGAATAAATAAAACTATATGAATAAAACATTGTCATGGTGATATCAAAACAGGTGAAATACCTTTTTCAAATAAAGATAACTACTTATCTAAGTAGTTATTTAATAAAGTAGAATATAAACAAAGCTTTAGATAAATTACCTAATCAAACTGTTATGCTGACTTTGTAATAAAAACTGAGATTATGTAAGAACTTCCTGCTCATGATATTATGATAAGGCTCGGTATTATTAAAAATACCCCTTATTACCCCACATTATAATACGAGATTAGTAACAGGTAACTAGGTTTATACCATGTTTTTACAAACGATTTGACGTTTTGTAAGCCCGAGTCGTAAGCGAGACGAGCTCGTCACGAGAAAATGAGTTCGTAGCCGACTGTAGACAGCAGCAGAGCAGCAGACGACGCGTCGCAATGACACTAGGTACCTGCTGCGTAGAGGAAATAATCACTATTGGTTTCTTGTATTTCTATGAAATACCTTCCGTAGCTAGCGACACGTCGTCGTCCTCATACAAATACCTACAGAAACCAGTCGCCATGAGTGCGCAACACGTCCGTCGCTGTCGTCTGCTGCTGCTTAGTCGGCTACCAACTTGATACCAACAGTGACGTTTTCCAATACGTTTGCGAGAAAGAAAACCCGAAATAAATAAGACGTTTTCCAATAGGTTTGCGAGAAAGAAAACCCGAATATTTTCACCAAAAAATATCTTACAACAAATAATTTTATGAAAATGGCGCGTTTCTGTAGCATGCGGAAAGTTTAACAAAAACTTTAAGAAAACAAAAAACGCACGGTTTTACATTCGCACGGCGAAGCGTGCGTATAATATTTTTTGAGGCCTAACTAGGTACCTTTACTGTAATGAAAAACTCTATTTTGGCATCAATATTTATAAATCTGTGTAATAAGCTATAGGTACCTACCTACTTACAGTCACAAATCACCCAATGAAAATCAGTTTTTACTAGGTAAGTTAAGTACCTACTTTATAAGTATTGAAGGTAAGTAAGTAGGTACTTACTATTTTATATCTTATCTATCATTGCCATAAATCATTATTTTATTATACAGCCGTTAGATTATTAAAGACGAAAGATTTGAAATAGACATGTGTGTATGACAGTCAGTTGTCTATCTATCTAGAGCTTTGATCTCTAGAGAGATAATATCGGTTCAGTTCAAATAAAGGTTATACAGTTTTTTTCTTAAAATTGAATTTTCTACGCTTTGATTCAAACAT
The DNA here is from genome assembly GCA_928269145.1 of Agriphila tristella. NCBI lineage: Eukaryota > Metazoa > Arthropoda > Insecta > Lepidoptera > Crambidae > Agriphila > Agriphila tristella. Next base: position 44,298,187 of record OV743429.1, on the reverse strand, counting down.
TACTTTTTGTTGCTAACTACCTATATTACCTACTCACTCATGGATGCAAACAAATAATTGTGAAGATAAAAACAATAATTATTTTAAAATTGCGGAAAAGGGACCTCTCTTTTTTAGTATTTTCCTCAAATCAATGATCTCCTAAATAAATTCTGTGCCTATAGGTACTGTAATGATTGATGGCACCTTACCAGGGTAAATGAGTACGACCCCTCGTTCACACAAAATGCTGGATTCGCAAAAATACCTAAATAATAATCTACAATATAAAGTATATAAATACAAGTTGTAAGTACCTACTACTTTATTCGCTATGAATCCTGGTCACGGTATCAACGATGTAATGATCCCCCCCCCCTATTTAAATACTGATACAAATGATAACTACTATCTTGATTTCCTAATGATACCTGGTGATTGTATTTTATTGGATTCTAGTTCTTACTGTTTTACTATATGGATTGGTGATATTCTAACCCTAGCATAGTTAACCTAACGCATACCTAACTACAAATCCCATTCATGTTGATTAGCCGCTAAACGGCTTCTGAACTAACTATCCCTACTTGTGATTCCATTAAATGTTTTATCTATGTTTTGCCTAGTTTATTTTCCCTAACCCTATTTTATTGCATGATAGAATAATCTAATATTAATGCTTTTGTAAGTGTGAAATGGGCGCATGATGTCTAGTGATATTTCCCAGGTTGTAATCCGTAATTACCCTAAGTTCTCGAATATTGCTGGGTGGATATAAATATTAACTTTACATGACTAACTTTAATTATTTATGTTTCGATAGATAATGAACTAAGAACCTATTACTAAAAGAAGGAAATTACTTTGCCTGATTTTCCTACAGAATAGAAATTAAGATATTAATTGCTCATTCCAAGTTGATCCAACTTCATACTAATCTGTTACTTTGTTTAATGCTTAGAAATAACTACGTTTATCAAATAAAATACCGATTTATTTTATTACGGAGGACCCTAATCCATGAGATTTCTACCTTATGATGTCATGGTCATGCTATATCAACTTTATTGATAAATTTATTACTAATTAGTTATAACTTCAACAATGAATTACTAGTGACCGCCTGCTGTGTTAATGAAAAATTGAGAATTTACCTATTTTACTACTATACTATCAGTTATAAAGAATCTATTATCTATGTCAACAATGTTTCAATTCATATCTTTGGTTTTACTTGACAAATTTTAATAATCATAGCCGGCCCGACTGCGGCTTTTAGAAAATCCCTAGAATTTGTTAATTTTCTAACTTTAAAAAGGAATAATGTTATTTAAATATCTTGGAAAAGTATCTTAGGGTTGCCTCTCACCTAGTTTTCTATGTTAATGGCAGAACCAATACTGAAATTATATTATGAAAATCTGAATGTTTTGCTTTTATGATTTATTTCTTTATTCCTATTCGTCTAATTTAATGTATAGATGTCCTAGCTCTGAACAAAGGATATGGAACCAACGCTTTGACTACAAGATGAGTTTAGTAAGTATGTTTTGTAACATTAAGTATGTGCTTAAACAAATGGGGCTTCACTCATCACTATTGGATTGCATAGTTGGTCGTTGCCTATCTTCAGTTTAATGTGTTTATACCCAAAGAAGAATGTAATCAGACGGTTTCCTAGTTAATGGTATTGATTCCTCATCTTACAACAAAAGTATTCGCTTTTATTACTAGGTCTCAATTATTCCTGTTATTACAATTATTACTTAATAAAATTACTACTAAATGGATATTATTACTCTTTTGATATAACCAGGGAAATAGAATTTAAGTTTGTAATTTTCCTAAATAAGCTTACTTTAATCTCATACTAATTCTTAATATTTGTTACTATACCATGGAGATTTTAATAGTCCTCTAGCGATTAGAAATAGAGATACTATAGGATAGAGATAAGCGTTTCCTCCTACACTCCGCTGAATGAAGTAAGTACGAACAATGTTGATAGAAATTGGTCAAAGTGAATTTATGAGTTAATTGGAGTATTGTTATAAGTTAGTAGGGTAGAAGTGGGTATATCGAGCCATAATAGACAATAGGGTAAAAGGAGGTAACTCGAGCTATAAAGAAAATTAAGTTTGGGTAATTCTACTCCGCTACCAAATATTAGTTTATTTGTCATATACAACGTTATTCTAAGTAATGTAAATCATCCAATGTCGACTTAGTTTATCAAGATAGAGAGGTAATTTGAAGCAAGTTAAAAAGTTATAGTCGCCTAAAATCAAGGTATGGATAAACCTGTCTTCGTCACTGATTTAGAATTTATTTGCTATCTTTAGTGTTACTTAAAATATACAATGCGGCTTTCCTGGCTAGATAAAGAGCCCCTCCACCGCTCAATATGGTAAGCCTCGTCTCCAGAACTGGGCAGCTTTCCCCCAGTGACCAGCCAATTACAATCATTCTTTAATTTAAGTAAAGTATATGGTCGATAGTCTAGGTTTGTCTGTATATTCCAACAAGAAGAGGACAAGCAAAATGCTCCAAGCGATTTCCCAGTTTTTCACAATTGAGATATTCTTTTCTCAAATGTGATGGCCAGATCAATTTTTTTTTCTTTTTTTTTTTTAAATTCTGATTTATCTTATATCAACATAAATTCAATCTTACAATTTATGAACTTAAAAAAGGGAATAAGTACTGGAAAATCTAGGGATTTCAGAAGGAAAGTTTATTAAATTTAGGGACATATAATAAATAAATATTTGCGTTAAACCTTTCCTACTTTTGAACAATAGCTTTGGATTGCATTGTCAAAATGGCATTGAATAAATCTTCTTATGATTATTGTGTGATAAACTTGATATTGATTTCCTTTAAATTGAGTCGACTGTTAAATTTGATTTAGAATATTTAACTCAGAGAATACTTTGATTCCAGTAATCGTGAACTTAACATATTCACCAATTTAATTGATACTTTCATAGTATATAAATGTTGGTCAAAGTATTGTTTAGTGCTACATACCGAGCATTATTTTGTTAATTTGTGGAAGCCTACTCAAAATTTGTGTCTTGTGATATTAATGAGTTGGAATTGACATGGCTCAAATAATATCACGGGTCAACATTACACCCAGACTTTTCTTTAGCATTCATCCACATTTATTACCAAAATATTTTATTTTATTTATAGTCAACAGATTGAACCATGGTCAAAATTATTAAAGTCAGCCCAATTCAAAGATATTACTTCTGTTATGATTTGATAGTCTATTAGTTAATTAGATTGTGCGTCCAACTAGCTTTAGCACAATAGTAGGTAGATATTTTTCATTCACTGAAATTTATTTACAATGCCACTTCACAACACCCATAGATGCCACTGAGAATTTAAGATAACAAATTCACTAATACGTTCCCATTTAACCCTCCAACTTGCTCGCATTTACCTGCCTATGACACAACCTAAAATTTATCATAAATTTTAATTTACTTTTGTCATGATCCGCCATGTTGTTTATCATAATTAGCTTGGATGAAATGCATCACTTAGTGAACCAATAGCGGCCATTTTGTAATGCACCTTTGCAATTTTCCTATCGATAAATAATAATTCGGCCATTTTGTTGAATTTATGCCTAACTTATCCTACAACAGATTCGAGTCTAGAATGCTAATTTTACATTGTGACGACCTACCTAACTAGATTTTCGTTCGTTCTACATGCCTGCCTAGCAGATTATGCGCCTATTCCGCTCTATTGACGACGATTCACAACACCAGTATCACAAACCCCCCCAGGTTTTTGTGATACTCTACCTAATTTTCGCGCAGTTAACCCTACAGTCGGCCTATGATTTTACCTGCCTAATTCAGACTACATGAGAATTTCCTATGCCAATTTTTGTGGTTCTTACCAGCGCCACACGTCGCCCCATTCTTGTACAGTTTTGAGCGGCACTCACCTAGCATAACCTATCAACCTTTACGTGCCAGAATCGGAGGGGAAGGAGCCGATTCCGGGGCCCTAGCTCAAGGAATAATGAAAACCTGCCCTCGGGGCTTAACCGGAAAACAGAACTACGTTCTAGCGGCAGCACTTGATGAAGCCTTTTTCCATATTAAGTCACGCAGGCTTACATTATGTGACTAACTAGGCAGACCAACGAATTGGCCGCCCGTTTATGACGCCACAATCATAAACTTCAATTTTACCTAGTACCCCCCTCGAAAGTCCATAGCGAATCGCCCCAGTACGACACAATCCTATTTTTAATTATTCAAGATAAAAAACTCCCTTTCCCACATTTCATTTCATATGAAATTAGTTTTAGAAAATCTATTTTCACTAATTCTTGAATTTACTTGATACAGCTACGTTAATTTGATGTAAACTTCACAACCAAACTATATATTTCAGTCAGGCTTTAATTTTTACCATTTAAAGCTCATCTGAAACATTACCCCAAAGGTTAGAAACTTGCCCGTGCAAGACCTATACACATAGACTTTCGTTTCTTTCACTTATTTGCTGACTATTTCGGTCTTGAGTTAAATAAAAACTTGTTCAGCAGCCATCTTACAGAGGGAAGTGTGCTTGCGTCTTCTTCGGAGGCAGTCAAGGAAAGAGGACCGGCTCCCCCGCGCCCGGCCTTATATACATGCGGAAAAGTTACCTCTGCGAAAATCTTGATGACGCTTAATCTTATTGGTTCTTAATTTTTTAGAGAGCCCTGTCACTAATTTTTCTAATTTACCCAATAATGGGGTAATTTCTCCCTGAACTAATCTACCTATCACGTGAATATAATAATAGGAACCCGTAATTACTTCGATACTGACGATAGTTATAATTATAAATATAATTAGTTTTGCTTATTCTAGAATTTACAAAACTCCTCACATACGCAAATATTGTTCTAATTTCCTAATGACACAATCGATTTAACCTTCCCTGTACGTTTGAAACATCTTTTGGTCTATCGCTATTCTAACCTCCCAAGAAAAATCTTATAATCAATAAATATGTTATCTGACCGCTTTTATTATTTCCAATCGACGCATAGCTTTATTTAATAATAGCAACGAATTGATAACAAGAACCCAATGATATTATGCTTAACCAACCAAACTTGGGGTATAATAACGCTAACAACGAAAATTACTCACATACGTAACCTACTGTTGTATGTGCCCTATTTTGTCGCCTCATCTTACAATTTGCCTCTTCAGTCACTGAATGAGTTTATCTACATACTATGGTATTTTAAAAATATTTCAAACCCTCTCTGTCTCTAACTTTTCTTTCTTGTGCAAAAGTAATGGCATCATTTTTATTTCTTCATCTATTCGCCGTTTCTATCGTTATTTTACTGAAAGAGTCACTTTTACTGAAAGGTAACCGTTGAATATCCTTCCACATAACATTTAACCTATTCATATACCTATTATTGTGGGTAAATGATTTGTAATCTCCAAGTATTATTCAGAAAATATAAAATCAATTAAAGTTTTTATTGTATTTGCAGGTTTACTATACTGAATATATGGATATCATATTTCTTACTGTAAGATAATCAACGTCGTTTATAAAATCTAAGCATATATTTTCATCTATTCAAAACAAAAGCACATTTGATCGCTTATTGATGAATCGAAAATACACCAAATCTCACAATTTCGAATATACTAGCCTTAAGATGAATCCCGGCCTTAACACCCTCGACTCATACATACATACATACGCGACCTCTTTTGCCGTTCCCCTGGCACGGAACCTTGCTCTCGAGTCCGACTTGCACTTGGCCGGTTTTTTTCCCATATTATATTACTAAGGGTACTTTATAGACTCTAACTGGTAACATTTAATTTTACACGTCACTATTGCGAATTATGATTGGTTACTTTAAAATCTGGCGCCATGTAGCTTAATCTTAGGAAAATCCACGCCCACACAGATTCCGAGCTCTCGATTGGCTACCACAACATTTTCCCTTCGTGTTTTGTTTATGAACAAAGGAAAGCCACGATCCATTCTACGGTAGATTGTTTTTATGTCTAGTTCCTTTTACAACTTTTTACTAGTTATCGTTTCTATTTAATGTTTATTTATTACAAATATAATCATTCGTATTCTTCCTTTACTTTTAATATTAAATGATTTTACTTTATTCATAATCCCAAGCTTAATTTACAAATAATGTTTTTTGATTTTTGCTGAAAACGAAACGCGATATGTGTTTACAAAGCATGTCACGTCACCAAACCTAAACATTATTTTACACATTTAGAATAACTAAATTATTATTTGTTTATTTTAATATTTTATAATCATTCGACTTCCTTTTACCTTATAAATTTTAAATGATATAATTTTACCAAGGATTATTTCGTTCTCTTTTTTTTTCTCTTTAAAATATAGAGTGATTTTTCTCTATGGATTATCACTTTAGTTCCAAAAACGGCCACCAAATGTCAAATGCATTTGTCTATGTAAATGTCAACCTATTGTTTATTATTGTCGAACCATATTTTCAGGTTAAAGAAATCCCGCAAAAGTATCCGTTTTTTATATAGAAATATGATATTTCGTGTATGTTGTATTTGCAAATCGCAGTCATAGCCTACAATTATCTGTGATCAAAGAGTTTGTGCTACGAGAATACTTTTGTAATTGCAGTAAATATCGTAAAGCCAGACAACATTTAAAGACATCCCAAATTGCATAAACAACCCCTTTTTTATTAAAATGAGAATAAACATCCCTTCAGGTAAGTTATTCAACGAGTTTATTTATTGATTCAATCACATAACTTTATTTATTTATTGTTTACAACTATTTTTTCCAACCCTGGACTTCTTTGTACCTCGCAGATTTACAAATTATCACTAAAATAGAAGTTAATTGAAAGAAATGGAGTCTCCAAGGCGATAGAAAAAGGTAATACATTGGAGGCGATGGGATTATTAAGGAGCAACAAAATATCTTTCCCAGTGCCGGTTCATAGGTCAGTAACCCCTCTTATTTTTATTTTTATTAAATATTTGAGAAAAAGATAACATGTTCAATTTTGAACTGTTACAGCTCGACCCCAAAATTTATACATAGGTGACAAAACTACGTATTGGATCCGAAGTAAAATTTTCTTCTCAAATCTCAAATATTTATATTACCCCTTCTACTGTTGTTTCTTTAATATATATATATATATTCGAATCTTCCCCCCTCTTTCTATAATCCTAATCATTATTATTTCTCCAAGATCAAAGAATTGTTGGGTGAGCCCTAGTGTAAATGAAATTTAAGATTGTAGAGTGTATTTAAACCAAGACCATATCAAAAATTATTAAGCGAGTTCTAAGTGTCTGTTGCTTTTGCCAATTCCGTCGTATGCATATTCAACACCAGAGTCGTACAAAATCACGGTAAGGTGTGGGTTGTGAATCCACAGCTCCTAGTAAGCCTACATGGACAAATAAGACCTTTCCTAACCTTATGAAAAAGTACGCGCAATGCGCTTCATATTTGTGCATTGTACCCCTCCGCAATCAAATATTACTCCTTCCAAACCAAAGGTTTAGCGGCGAGCATATACAATGACCATATATTTCCAAAAGCTTACTTAAGACTCTGGAACAACCCTAATACAGCCTTGGAGAGTGTGCAGTTGCCGAATATCAATTTAGCTCTTAGCTTCTTGTGTAGTATGAATTTTGGACAGCTGTTTACACCAGGACAATAACAAACTTCAACTGTGTTTGTTTCTCTTTTTTTTTTTTATTAACCTAACACCAAATAGTCCTACTGTACAAAATTCAAGTTTGTCAACTCTAGACGCCGGCCTGGCCGCAAGCACAAACCTAGCGCTAAAGCAGTGTGATGATCCTATCTCTTGGAAAGATAATAAGCCTGCATTCAGGTTTCACATATGTTATAATCCAAAGCCCTCCTATAGAATCTATATTTTAACTAACGTTCCTTTCTTTCAACAACTTTCATTCTTTCATTCTCTTCGCTCATCACTCTATTCATACTTCTATCCTATTTTAGATTCTCATTTTGTTCATCTTTTCTCATCACGCGGCACCCACTATCATCATTCACTAGCCTACATTTACGCCACCCAAGATTATATCATAGCTACAGACTGAATACAAAATTTATACAACTAACGATGAATGATTTTGAATTATATTTTCAATGATAAGATTAAATACATCGTCTGTCACCATATGGAATTCTACGCAGATTGCATTAAAATATCTGTTAATTAGATTGCAAATAAATTACGCAATAGTAATTACGCAATAGTAACGTCTGTACGCTTTAGATTCGCTTATCCCTAACCATTCCCCCAGTACGCATCTCTACTTTACGCAACTCTCCTATTTCACAACTATACACCGCTCCTTTCGTTAATAAATATCCCTGTTCAAACTAAATGTATTTCCTTTTATTTCAGTAATCCTGCTTTTGTCGATTATTAAATTTTGAATACCATTAGCAGTAATACCTCATAATTCATTTTATCTGTTTAGTCATTTATATTTATATATATTTATACATGTATATCTAATTGCATATATTTTAATGATTCATAAATTGAAGAAATCTCGTACATTTTCGATTCCACAAGCGTCTTTCCCTTATTAAGATACCTTTTTTCTTTCCAGTATCCCTTAATAATCTAAGATTATGTTAGTAGTAAATCGTAAAAGTTAATTCTCTTGAATATATCTACTTACTTATGAGAAAAAAAAATTCCCCCCCGAAGAAAGAAAAGCCGCCGACACTCCCCTCTATCTGACATTACAACTTTAAGCAACTCAATAATTAAACCATCCATTGGGTTTATGTAAATGTTTGTTAATTTATACAAAATTTTACTTTCGTATGACACGATAAGTTAGAATGTTAACACCGCTCTTAAAAATTTATAACTTTTCTTTAGACTGTGTTTTTTTTTCTTAAACTTGAGTCCTTAAATTTTGTAAGTTCAGATAGGCTTTTCCCGTTCCCGACAGAGTCTATATAATCATACCCCATAATCATTTATTAATCAACTCAAAATTACATTTTCATTTAGTTAACATAACATAAACATTTTGTTTCCTTAAAGTTAAACACGACATTAAACTTTACTTATAATACCTAGACAAATGTATAGCGTTAAATCTCCCTCTTTCTTTACCAGTCTCCGGATCAACAAGTAAATATACATTTTTAAACGGGTTAGCTCCAACCACAAACGGACCCTCATATAATGGTTCAAACTTTTTTGTTATTTTTAATTTTGCGTCGGATTTATTTAATTTCCTCAATTTTACTAAATCTCCTATCTGGAATTGGATGATCCTATATTTTTCATTAAATTTGGTTTGACGTAGTTGTCCTGCTTTCTTTAAATTTTCCCGTGCCTTCTCCCTGATTTCATTAATAGGTGGTGGTACTAGATCAGTTGGTATGACATTATCAAATGATAATCTAGTAGGTTCACTGTATAAAATCTCACAAGGCGTAAACCCAGTACTTTCGTGATAAGTGTTATTATAAAGAATTTCTAATTTTGGCAATAAGTCTACCCAACTTTTATGATTGGTCCTACAATAAGTCCGAAATAAACGTCCTAACTCTTTATTTACTCTTTCGGTGGTATTAGGTCTAGGATTCCTAACTGTAGTATAAATTACTCTTACCCCTTCTGCTTTCATAGTTTCTTTCCACATATTACTAGCGAACTGTGACCCATTATCTGACATGATCGCCGCAGGTCGTATTATGCGAAAGAACTTCCTCATTCTTGTTAATACTGATATCGCTGTTGCTCTTCTAAGGTCATAAAATTTCACGAATTTACTAAAGGAATCCTGAATAACTAAAATGTAACTCATACCAAATTTCCCTGATGGTAATGGTCCATATAAATCTACCATAACGAGGTCTCCCACATTTTCAGTTATAATTGAACGACAAGGTCCTACATACTTAGCTGTATCACTCTTAGTGACCTGACAATCATGACACCCCCTTAATAAACGTTTGACCTGTTTCGTTAATCCCTTCCAAAAGAATCTATCCCTAATATATTTGATTACTTTGTACGACCCTTGATGACCCATTTCTAAATGCACCTGCCAAATAACTTCTTCCCTAAGTGAACTTGGTAAAAATAACACCCTTTTATTTCCTTCCCCAGGTGAATAATATAATAACCCGTCTACTAATGAACTCCTTCTAAAGATTTGAGTTGATCTACTATTTGGTTCGACCCCACTATTCAGATTTTTAATTATTTCGCCTATTTCTGTATCATCCTGTTGTAATTTTGCCAAATTCTTTAATTTATCGCGTAATTCTTTATTATCTCTAATTTCAGTATAAAATATCCTCGGTGAATTAGTTTTATCCTCTTGTAATAAATCTCCTTCAGGCTGATATCTAGATAACACGTCAGCTACCACATTATCCCTACCTTTTACATGTTGAACCTCATATTGAAACTGCTCTAAATAATTTATCCATCTAGTTACCCGTGCATTATATAACTTACAATTCTTTACAAATGTTAATGCTTTATGATCTGTTCGAATTATCACTTTCGCTCCTCTCAAATATGTTTCAAATTTTTCTAAACAACAAATTATTGAATAAAATTCCTGTTCCGTTACCGTCCAATTTAATTGAGCCCCCCTTAATAATTTACTGTGAAACCCTAAAATTTTTATGTCCCCTTGACTATCCATCTGGTATAAGAACCCAGCTAACCCTATTCCTGAACTGTCGGTCTGTAAGTAATAAGGTTTAGTAAAATCCGGATGATTCAACTCTACGGACCTAATAAAAAGTGATTTTATTTTCTCAAAAGCTTCTTGCTCTGTTTGTCCCCAATTCCATTTCTTGTCCTTTTTCAACAACTCACATAAAGATCTAGTATGAAAACTATAATTTGGTATAAATTTACGATAAAAGTTACAAAGCCCTAAGAAAGCTCTAACTTGCTTTAGCTTCTTTGGTACAGGGAATAATTGTATGGACTTAACCTTTTCCGGATCGGTGCTAATTCCATTAGTTGAAATGATATAACCTAACATTTTTACTTCGGTACTTAAAAATTCGCATTTTTCTAAATTACAAGTTAACCCTGCCTCAGATAACTTCCCTAACACAATGTTTAAATGTTCTAAATGTTGAGATAGCGTTCCTGTCGTTATAATTCCCAAGTCGTCAAGATAATTAACACAAAATTCCCTAACCTCATGACCTAGGATGATACTAATCAAACGGCTAAACGAACCGACAGAGGTCTTCAAACCCTGTGGAAGTACATTATAAACGTAGGACTTCCCATTAAATGAAAACCCTGTATATTTTTTACTAGCTTCTGTTAACCCTACTTGATAATAAGCATTTTTCAAATCTACCTTACTAATGTATTTAGCCCCTTGAAAAGAATTTAAAACATCTAATTGTAATGGCGGTTTTTCGGTTTCTGCTATCATGTACTTATTTATTTCCCTGGCATCCAATAACACACGAATTGACCCGTCTCTTTTTAAAGTGAAAGTCAATGGACTACAATATGGCGTGGACGAACGACTAATGATCCCTTGCTCTTCCATTTCCATTAACTTGGCTTCTACTTTGTCTCTATACGCATAAGGTATTGGATATGTTCTTTTTACTACAGGTGAGTGAGGTTCCATAATAATTTCGTGTTCATAACAATTTGCTCTCCCTAATTTGGATGTAAATAGATTTTTATGTTTCATTAAAACTTCCTCTAAAGCTCCACGTTTATTTTTATCTAGATTTGACTGGTGAATCATATCTCGAATATTTTTTTCTACATTCTCTTCAACTACTGTTTCAATATTAAAAGTTGTTAACGGATTACAATTACTGAAAGCATTCTCGCCTTTATAAAATTTAAATAATTTTTTTTCATTCCCTATGATAATTTCTACCCCTTCTTCCTCTTTATTAAGTTTTATTGACGCTTGATTTTCTTTCATCCAATCAAATCCCAATATCAAATCAGCACTAAGACCCGGTACAATTAAAACTGTTAAATCACATTCAAAAGCCCCTATTCCTAACGTGACCAAAGCAATTTTTTTTATTTCTACACTTTTCTGACCTACTGCAGTTTTAATAAGAAGTGGTTTAATAGGCATAGTGGGTATCGTTGGCCTTTTCTCTTTTAACCTATTCCAAAACTCTTCTGATACACATGTTATATCACTACCTGTATCCAGCAAAGCTACTAGATTTTCATCAAATATTTGAACTAATAATTCAGACTTGAATGCTGGAGTATCTACCCTATTTGTGACTTCCTCATCAAAAATTGCGTGTACGCTATTGTCAGTATCGACCAAAAGTTGCTCTATTTTTAATTTTAAAATCTCTACTATTTGGCTAGGAATGTTTTGAACTAAACCCTCTGGCTCACTATATCCTAACCCCAATTTTAAATTATTTTCTTTCGGATACGTACAAATAGGTATCTTAATTCCGGTATTATTTCGCCCTAAAGATTCACCCGGACACCAATTCATTTTAACCATCATATTATAATTTAGGTCCCCTGTAGTTGAAGCTGACCTGGAGACTAAAGCATCAGCTTCCACTAGTTTAACATTTCGCTACCATCTACATTAACATTATTATTATTTAAGCTAACCGCTTGTATTTGATTTTCTCTTGGTTTCTGCCATTGCCTATAGTTTTGCTGAAGGCCCCTCTTCTTCTGTTCCCAATCCTTAGAATTCTTAGCTGCCGAAGTGCTCGGTGCTTCTTGCTTCTGTATGTTGTCCATACTTCTTAAAAATTCCGCCGCTTCTATTATATTTTCTATCTTGTTTGTCACGAACGCTTGTTGAATAAATTTCGGATAATGCCGAATGATATCGCTAATTAATTGTTTTTCAGGAATGTTGTAGCTTAACATCTGCGCCTTGACTGTCAGCTTCAAGAAATGTTCTACCATGGTGGGCGTCTCCGTCCTATTCCATACGCCTTGCACTATCTTCCTTCTCAACTCATTTTGTTCATTTTCTCCCCAGTATGCTTTTAAGAAATCTACTTTAAAATCAGCCAATCCTGTCCATCTTCCTTTATATACTCTAAACCAGTCCTTCGAACTCGAAGTTAAGCAGTCTTGTATTAGGCTTAATTCGTTTTCAGCCTTTCCCGCCTTTTTTAAGTAAATTTCTAAATCTTCAATGAAATCGACTGGATGTATCGACGAATCCCCAAATTTAGGTCTATCTAAATTTATATTTTTGACGTTACAAATGACGTACTTCTGAATATCTTCCATCGCATTAGGCTCCTTAGTCTCATTCCTATTTTCTATTTCCACATCGTTCATCGGCGTTACTTCGACTACCGGCGATTTTTCGACCTCGCTAGTATCCTGATTAGAACCTTGAGTCCTTTTGACTTCTTCACTTAGGTCATCTATCCTCTTAGTTAACACGCCTACCGTGCGATTCAACATTCTTTGTATTGTCATCAATTCGCGCGATCGCGTTACCTTCGGTTTCACTATCGTCTTTACTAGCCGCTGTCGCACCTCTACCGGTTGAGGCCCTCTATTTTCTATAACCTCGGATTCCGACTGTCGGGAACTATGTGGACCCTCTACTATTTCCGCCGGCTCCTCGGATGATTCATACCGCTTTGGCGCACGACGAACTCGGACCGGTTTCCCCATGGCGAGTTTTAATTGTTCGTTGCCTTCAGTGTAATGTCAGATCTATATAAAATATTAGCACACATCCTTATTTAGCTTGGTTTTATAATATCCAAAGATTGGATACAAAAAAACCATGCTTTCAAATTTTTATTTGTCCGCTATAAAGTTTTTTTTTTTTTGTTTGGGGTATTTATTTTGGTTTTAACATTGCAGCTAATTCTAATTTTCTACCGAATTATCTATTTGGTTAGTTTTAATTTAATTGTTTGTATCTTTTTTTCAAATTCCTTTTTTTTTCATTCCGTTAATTTTCCTTGCCTACGCCTTCCCCATAAAATAAATTATAATGTAAATAGTTATAGCCGCATACGGATAAGTTATTTTTATTCTTTTTTTTTTTTTTAACAAAATAAAACTCTACGCTAACTCTCAAAAACTCCTTCCTCATATACCTCGAGTCAAGAGTTAAAAGTTAAATTTGGACCAATGCATACAATAGTTCCCAAATAAATCTAACATTTAGTCCATATCTAGTCGTAGATGGACACATCAAAAGGCGCCATAAATCTAATTGTATTAGTCTATCTACTTATATTTTTAGTAACAAACCAATACGAGCATACTTGAATGATTTTAAAACCGTACCCTAAACAAAACCTTAATAGCAGGACTTTTCCTCAGACGTGCCGTTTGCGATGTCATCACCACGGGAAACAAATGTCTAAAGTAATTTTGTAACGTACATCCAACCTGATATTTAAACATGTCTCTATAACTGTCAGCGATAACCTAAACAATTCACTAAGAAATTATTCCTCCGTAACTCTAGTTAAAAAAAGTCGCAGACTGCTAATAGTCGCTGTTTAAAGTTTACCTGAATCTTCATTGTTACTGCACGATTTTATTGAATTTTTAATTTTGACTTTTATAACTAAACATTACCTACTCAGTATATGCATACTTTGGCAACCTGACTATTTCACTAAGTATCTACTATAGATTTTTTTATTTATTTATATTGAAGAACCAATTTTTAAGCCCTTGGCTCTTAGACTAATTCTTCTATTCCACAATAACAGCTAGGCTACCCCGTTAGCCAGATATCCACATCTACAATAATAATCTCAAGATATGTGTCAACGCTCCGTCCGCTAAAATTATTTTGTAAAGAATTTTTATTTAACTAGCGGCTGTCTTTTAATACTAAGGTAGCGTATAAAGCATCTGTAAGCAATTAGCTATGTTCATTTGTCTGCTTTAAAAATGCTATACAACCTCTTCTTGACTTAACTTCAACTTTATTCCGTTAGCGCAAATCAAAATGTTTAAAAATTACCCCTTCTAAAAACCACAATTAAACCGTCTCACTTTATATGATAATTGCTATACTCTCTTATCAACATTCTCTTAAGTATTCACTTCTCTTAACTGTACTAGTTGACAATTAACCAGCTGAGTTCTAGTCGACTAGACATGTTCCGCTCACTTAATTTCTGCTTTTAAATTTACATAGTTAATTCGCGACCCCCCGTTGTCAATACATCACTTTTATATCTGTCTGTTTTAAGGTACTTTCAGTAAATCTCACTTTGATATTTAAGTACAGTTATCTGATATTTTTCTTCAATTGACATTACAGTCAAGTTAAAGATTATGTTTATTGTAAACCATTTTATATTTCCTAGGCAACTTTATCAGAAGTTTCCCTATAGCTCTAGTCAAATCAATAAGTATTTCAGTCATAAATTACTCACAATCAGTTATTTTCTCAATTGCATATCGGCTCCAATCTCATTATTATTGTTTACACCTTTAAATTTTTATCACATAATCACAATGCAACATTTATTCCACATTGACCCACATAAACTTTATATTATTTTCACAGTCAAACTTTCACTAAAACTTGTTTATTTAACCATTGTTTTTCAATAACTAACTTTATTATAACCTCTTTTTCTGTTTGTTGACATCAGACTAGTGTGGCCAGCTTCTGAACGCAAAACAGACTAAATTGCAGAAAAAAAATGAAAATTTACCAGTCTCATATGAGAAAAATTACACCGGTGAAAAACTAACTCTCGCAACATGTTTTTTTTTCGCAATTGTCATTTCGACAAACGTTAAAGTCGTACTACAATATTTTAATTGAAACCAACCTAAAGGTAATTATTAGCTACGCTTAGCAAATGCCGATAATTTTATTACTATGGAAACTCTAATGAAGCTAAAAAAACAATTTTACTTAATTGTCTTAACATGACATCGACACCGTTAGCAATAATTACTTATATCCGCCAACTTAATTACCAAATCTCTATGTCCGAACGGTCGCGAAATTAGACGGAATTTGTGTTAAGCACACTGAATCTGACCACACTATAGAGTGACTTTTGCCGTCAGGTTGACGTTGACAATTGAATGAAGTTCTTAGTTGAATGACAATGAAACAAAACCCCGTCCGTCTGCTCATCCGGCATTCGTTCTTCTATCTGACATTCGTTCTTTATTTTCTAATTTCTTTCTTTAAATGAAACCGCCTTAAATGTCTTTTTATCGTAACCCAGACGATCCCTTATCCTTACTAAATTCTTTATATTTATTCAACCCATAAAATCTATTATTTATCAATGTAACAATTTTTTTTATTTCCATGACTACAAGTCTTAGTTTTCACTAACGCCATCTATGATATTTTTCCGTAGGCCTATTTCATACTAAGGCTACGTTCACGCTTGTCGTATCTCAGAAATAAGAACAGACAGTGCAACTGACATCATAACCTGAGCCATTTCGAAGAATATTAGCTTATTATATTTTACCCTATTCATTATTCAGTTTTCTTAATTCAACCGACCCCAATTCCTTTCAAGACATGAGCTCAGTGTTCATCATGCTATCAATATCATAATCGAAATCCGGCGGTAATAAAACGTTCGACAAAACCCGTCTATTCTAATAATTCCCGAAATAGCATAAAGAAAATAACAATAACGTTTACGCTAATAAAATATTTCTAGATAAGTACATTTCCTGTTTCTTTTATCGATTGCTAGTAAAATTTTAATTCTAGATTTTATTTATGAAGTCAACTTTATAAAACTGAATTCTAACCATTTGCAATCAAGAAAACGTTCATTTAAACGGCCCAACAGGACTGCTTAAGCCGTAGTACGAAGGTAAGGCAGTTCAATATAAATCCCGCTATAAAACTCGTCAAGGCCCATAAACAATCACACACCCGTTTCGATACTCAACATTTGATTTTAAAATCGCTATATGGGCCGCCGTGGGCCAACGTGCTAACATGTTTTAACTGTCAGATTTTTTTTCTAGTCTGTTTATTTGACAGAACCCCTCTTTCTATCAGAATCCTAAGTAATCTTTGTCACGACGTGATTTTCTTATGTTTTTAACCTAAAATTCACGATGTTTTTACTCAAGAATAAATTTGTACTTGTTGTATTTGTACACAATAACCAAAGGAGAATGAAAATAGCGCTTTTTAGTGGTGAATTTCATTCCTACTACAAAACTTCTTGTAAGTATAAAATTTTCGGTTGGCATTTTTTTTGATAAAATTTTCTGTTTTCATTGTGAAACCTTTATGGAGTAAAAATGTCCATAAAATCAATGCCCCTCTACCAGCTCAATGTTACTTTACCTCAATCAATAAGAAACCCTTTCTCAAACGCTAAAATATAACTCTATAAACATTAATGTGAACTACATAACCTATTTTGATATTTTTCTTTAATTTCAGCTATAACCAAAAGGATTACATAACAGATCGCACGCAAAAGATCAACCGGATGCTACACTACAAAACAAGGAATTTTCAATCCACAACCAGCGATATCGTTCCTATTTTCTCAGCAGCAAAATGTGACCAAAATCATCTTATCTGTATTTTGATCACTGCATTTCACATTACAAAAGCCTGGAATTCGTTGAAGTGGAATCTATGCTAAAAGTATGTAAAAACTACTAATCCTGGTCACGGCACCAAAATGTAATGATTGATGGCACCTTACCAGGGTAAATGAGTACGACCCCTCGTTCACACAAAATGCTGGATTCGCAAAAATACCTAAATAATAATCTACAATATAAAGTATATAAATACAAGTTGTAAGTACCTACTACTTTATTCGCTATGAATCCTGGTCACGGTATCAACGATGTAATGATCCCCCCCCCCTATTTAAATACTGATACAAATGATAACTACTATCTTGATTTCCTAATGATACCTGGTGATTGTATTTTATTGGATTCTAGTTCTTACTGTTTTACTATATGGATTGGTGATATTCTAACCCTAGCATAGTTAACCTAACGCATACCTAACTACAAATCCCATTCATGTTGATTAGCCGCTAAACGGCTTCTGAACTAACTATCCCTACTTGTGATTCCATTAAATGTTTTATCTATGTTTTGCCTAGTTTATTTTCCCTAACCCTATTTTATTGCATGATAGAATAATCTAATATTAATGCTTTTGTAAGTGTGAAATGGGCGCATGATGTCTAGTGATATTTCCCAGGTTGTAATCCGTAATTACCCTAAGTTCTCGAATATTGCTGGGTGGATATAAATATTAACTTTACATGACTAACTTTAATTATTTATGTTTCGATAGATAATGAACTAAGAACCTATTACTAAAAGAAGGAAATTACTTTGCCTGATTTTCCTACAGAATAGAAATTAAGATATTAATTGCTCATTCCAAGTTGATCCAACTTCATACTAATCTGTTACTTTGTTTAATGCTTAGAAATAACTACGTTTATCAAATAAAATACCGATTTATTTTATTACGGAGGACCCTAATCCATGAGATTTCTACCTTATGATGTCATGGTCATGCTATATCAACTTTATTGATAAATTTATTACTAATTAGTTATAACTTCAACAATGAATTACTAGTGACCGCCTGCTGTGTTAATGAAAAATTGAGAATTTACCTATTTTACTACTATACTATCAGTTATAAAGAATCTATTATCTATGTCAACAATGTTTCAATTCATATCTTTGGTTTTACTTGACAAATTTTAATAATCATAGCCGGCCCGACTGCGGCTTTTAGAAAATCCCTAGAATTTGTTAATTTTCTAACTTTAAAAAGGAATAATGTTATTTAAATATCTTGGAAAAGTATCTTAGGGTTGCCTCTCACCTAGTTTTCTATGTTAATGGCAGAACCAATACTGAAATTATATTATGAAAATCTGAATGTTTTGCTTTTATGATTTATTTCTTTATTCCTATTCGTCTAATTTAATGTATAGATGTCCTAGCTCTGAACAAAGGATATGGAACCAACGCTTTGACTACAAGATGAGTTTAGTAAGTATGTTTTGTAACATTAAGTATGTGCTTAAACAAATGGGGCTTCACTCATCACTATTGGATTGCATAGTTGGTCGTTGCCTATCTTCAGTTTAATGTGTTTATACCCAAAGAAGAATGTAATCAGACGGTTTCCTAGTTAATGGTATTGATTCCTCATCTTACAACAAAAGTATTCGCTTTTATTACTAGGTCTCAATTATTCCTGTTATTACAATTATTACTTAATAAAATTACTACTAAATGGATATTATTACTCTTTTGATATAACCAGGGAAATAGAATTTAAGTTTGTAATTTTCCTAAATAAGCTTACTTTAATCTCATACTAATTCTTAATATTTGTTACTATACCATGGAGATTTTAATAGTCCTCTAGCGATTAGAAATAGAGATACTATAGGATAGAGATAAGCGTTTCCTCCTACACTCCGCTGAATGAAGTAAGTACGAACAATGTTGATAGAAATTGGTCAAAGTGAATTTATGAGTTAATTGGAGTATTGTTATAAGTTAGTAGGGTAGAAGTGGGTATATCGAGCCATAATAGACAATAGGGTAAAAGGAGGTAACTCGAGCTATAAAGAAAATTAAGTTTGGGTAATTCTACTCCGCTACCAAATATTAGTTTATTTGTCATATACAACGTTATTCTAAGTAATGTAAATCATCCAATGTCGACTTAGTTTATCAAGATAGAGAGGTAATTTGAAGCAAGTTAAAAAGTTATAGTCGCCTAAAATCAAGGTATGGATAAACCTGTCTTCGTCACTGATTTAGAATTTATTTGCTATCTTTAGTGTTACTTAAAATATACAATGCGGCTTTCCTGGCTAGATAAAGAGCCCCTCCACCGCTCAATATGGTAAGCCTCGTCTCCAGAACTGGGCAGCTTTCCCCCAGTGACCAGCCAATTACAATCATTCTTTAATTTAAGTAAAGTATATGGTCGATAGTCTAGGTTTGTCTGTATATTCCAACAAGAAGAGGACAAGCAAAATGCTCCAAGCGATTTCCCAGTTTTTCACAATTGAGATATTCTTTTCTCAAATGTGATGGCCAGATCAATTTTTTTTTCTTTTTTTTTTTTAAATTCTGATTTATCTTATATCAACATAAATTCAATCTTACAATTTATGAACTTAAAAAAGGGAATAAGTACTGGAAAATCTAGGGATTTCAGAAGGAAAGTTTATTAAATTTAGGGACATATAATAAATAAATATTTGCGTTAAACCTTTCCTACTTTTGAACAATAGCTTTGGATTGCATTGTCAAAATGGCATTGAATAAATCTTCTTATGATTATTGTGTGATAAACTTGATATTGATTTCCTTTAAATTGAGTCGACTGTTAAATTTGATTTAGAATATTTAACTCAGAGAATACTTTGATTCCAGTAATCGTGAACTTAACATATTCACCAATTTAATTGATACTTTCATAGTATATAAATGTTGGTCAAAGTATTGTTTAGTGCTACATACCGAGCATTATTTTGTTAATTTGTGGAAGCCTACTCAAAATTTGTGTCTTGTGATATTAATGAGTTGGAATTGACATGGCTCAAATAATATCACGGGTCAACATTACACCCAGACTTTTCTTTAGCATTCATCCACATTTATTACCAAAATATTTTATTTTATTTATAGTCAACAGATTGAACCATGGTCAAAATTATTAAAGTCAGCCCAATTCAAAGATATTACTTCTGTTATGATTTGATAGTCTATTAGTTAATTAGATTGTGCGTCCAACTAGCTTTAGCACAATAGTAGGTAGATATTTTTCATTCACTGAAATTTATTTACAATGCCACTTCACAACACCCATAGATGCCACTGAGAATTTAAGATAACAAATTCACTAATACGTTCCCATTTAACCCTCCAACTTGCTCGCATTTACCTGCCTATGACACAACCTAAAATTTATCATAAATTTTAATTTACTTTTGTCATGATCCGCCATGTTGTTTATCATAATTAGCTTGGATGAAATGCATCACTTAGTGAACCAATAGCGGCCATTTTGTAATGCACCTTTGCAATTTTCCTATCGATAAATAATAATTCGGCCATTTTGTTGAATTTATGCCTAACTTATCCTACAACAGATTCGAGTCTAGAATGCTAATTTTACATTGTGACGACCTACCTAACTAGATTTTCGTTCGTTCTACATGCCTGCCTAGCAGATTATGCGCCTATTCCGCTCTATTGACGACGATTCACAACACCAGTATCACAAACCCCCCCAGGTTTTTGTGATACTCTACCTAATTTTCGCGCAGTTAACCCTACAGTCGGCCTATGATTTTACCTGCCTAATTCAGACTACATGAGAATTTCCTATGCCAATTTTTGTGGTTCTTACCAGCGCCACACGTCGCCCCATTCTTGTACAGTTTTGAGCGGCACTCACCTAGCATAACCTATCAACCTTTACGTGCCAGAATCGGAGGGGAAGGAGCCGATTCCGGGGCCCTAGCTCAAGGAATAATGAAAACCTGCCCTCGGGGCTTAACCGGAAAACAGAACTACGTTCTAGCGGCAGCACTTGATGAAGCCTTTTTCCATATTAAGTCACGCAGGCTTACATTATGTGACTAACTAGGCAGACCAACGAATTGGCCGCCCGTTTATGACGCCACAATCATAAACTTCAATTTTACCTAGTACCCCCCTCGAAAGTCCATAGCGAATCGCCCCAGTACGACACAATCCTATTTTTAATTATTCAAGATAAAAAACTCCCTTTCCCACATTTCATTTCATATGAAATTAGTTTTAGAAAATCTATTTTCACTAATTCTTGAATTTACTTGATACAGCTACGTTAATTTGATGTAAACTTCACAACCAAACTATATATTTCAGTCAGGCTTTAATTTTTACCATTTAAAGCTCATCTGAAACATTACCCCAAAGGTTAGAAACTTGCCCGTGCAAGACCTATACACATAGACTTTCGTTTCTTTCACTTATTTGCTGACTATTTCGGTCTTGAGTTAAATAAAAACTTGTTCAGCAGCCATCTTACAGAGGGAAGTGTGCTTGCGTCTTCTTCGGAGGCAGTCAAGGAAAGAGGACCGGCTCCCCCGCGCCCGGCCTTATATACATGCGGAAAAGTTACCTCTGCGAAAATCTTGATGACGCTTAATCTTATTGGTTCTTAATTTTTTAGAGAGCCCTGTCACTAATTTTTCTAATTTACCCAATAATGGGGTAATTTCTCCCTGAACTAATCTACCTATCACGTGAATATAATAATAGGAACCCGTAATTACTTCGATACTGACGATAGTTATAATTATAAATATAATTAGTTTTGCTTATTCTAGAATTTACAAAACTCCTCACATACGCAAATATTGTTCTAATTTCCTAATGACACAATCGATTTAACCTTCCCTGTACGTTTGAAACATCTTTTGGTCTATCGCTATTCTAACCTCCCAAGAAAAATCTTATAATCAATAAATATGTTATCTGACCGCTTTTATTATTTCCAATCGACGCATAGCTTTATTTAATAATAGCAACGAATTGATAACAAGAACCCAATGATATTATGCTTAACCAACCAAACTTGGGGTATAATAACGCTAACAACGAAAATTACTCACATACGTAACCTACTGTTGTATGTGCCCTATTTTGTCGCCTCATCTTACAATTTGCCTCTTCAGTCACTGAATGAGTTTATCTACATACTATGGTATTTTAAAAATATTTCAAACCCTCTCTGTCTCTAACTTTTCTTTCTTGTGCAAAAGTAATGGCATCATTTTTATTTCTTCATCTATTCGCCGTTTCTATCGTTATTTTACTGAAAGAGTCACTTTTACTGAAAGGTAACCGTTGAATATCCTTCCACATAACATTTAACCTATTCATATACCTATTATTGTGGGTAAATGATTTGTAATCTCCAAGTATTATTCAGAAAATATAAAATCAATTAAAGTTTTTATTGTATTTGCAGGTTTACTATACTGAATATATGGATATCATATTTCTTACTGTAAGATAATCAACGTCGTTTATAAAATCTAAGCATATATTTTCATCTATTCAAAACAAAAGCACATTTGATCGCTTATTGATGAATCGAAAATACACCAAATCTCACAATTTCGAATATACTAGCCTTAAGATGAATCCCGGCCTTAACACCCTCGACTCATACATACATACATACGCGACCTCTTTTGCCGTTCCCCTGGCACGGAACCTTGCTCTCGAGTCCGACTTGCACTTGGCCGGTTTTTTTCCCATATTATATTACTAAGGGTACTTTATAGACTCTAACTGGTAACATTTAATTTTACACGTCACTATTGCGAATTATGATTGGTTACTTTAAAATCTGGCGCCATGTAGCTTAATCTTAGGAAAATCCACGCCCACACAGATTCCGAGCTCTCGATTGGCTACCACAACATTTTCCCTTCGTGTTTTGTTTATGAACAAAGGAAAGCCACGATCCATTCTACGGTAGATTGTTTTTATGTCTAGTTCCTTTTACAACTTTTTACTAGTTATCGTTTCTATTTAATGTTTATTTATTACAAATATAATCATTCGTATTCTTCCTTTACTTTTAATATTAAATGATTTTACTTTATTCATAATCCCAAGCTTAATTTACAAATAATGTTTTTTGATTTTTGCTGAAAACGAAACGCGATATGTGTTTACAAAGCATGTCACGTCACCAAACCTAAACATTATTTTACACATTTAGAATAACTAAATTATTATTTGTTTATTTTAATATTTTATAATCATTCGACTTCCTTTTACCTTATAAATTTTAAATGATATAATTTTACCAAGGATTATTTCGTTCTCTTTTTTTTTCTCTTTAAAATATAGAGTGATTTTTCTCTATGGATTATCACTTTAGTTCCAAAAACGGCCACCAAATGTCAAATGCATTTGTCTATGTAAATGTCAACCTATTGTTTATTATTGTCGAACCATATTTTCAGGTTAAAGAAATCCCGCAAAAGTATCCGTTTTTTATATAGAAATATGATATTTCGTGTATGTTGTATTTGCAAATCGCAGTCATAGCCTACAATTATCTGTGATCAAAGAGTTTGTGCTACGAGAATACTTTTGTAATTGCAGTAAATATCGTAAAGCCAGACAACATTTAAAGACATCCCAAATTGCATAAACAACCCCTTTTTTATTAAAATGAGAATAAACATCCCTTCAGGTAAGTTATTCAACGAGTTTATTTATTGATTCAATCACATAACTTTATTTATTTATTGTTTACAACTATTTTTTCCAACCCTGGACTTCTTTGTACCTCGCAGATTTACAAATTATCACTAAAATAGAAGTTAATTGAAAGAAATGGAGTCTCCAAGGCGATAGAAAAAGGTAATACATTGGAGGCGATGGGATTATTAAGGAGCAACAAAATATCTTTCCCAGTGCCGGTTCATAGGTCAGTAACCCCTCTTATTTTTATTTTTATTAAATATTTGAGAAAAAGATAACATGTTCAATTTTGAACTGTTACAGTACCTCAACAGAAGAACAAATTTTTTTTTTATCACTACTTGGACCTTTTCCACGATACTGATTCATGCAAAAAGAGTGAATACGCTGCACATATCAAAATCTCTTTCTTTTATTACAGCTGAATTAAATACACCGACCGAATCATGCTTCCGTATGTACCTAGGTCCTAGACTAGGTGCCTAACTACTCATAAAATAAAAACGTGTTAAAATGTGGTCTTTGGAATTTCTCATTTTTATTACTTCTAATTAGAAACACATCAAGATCGTTTACATTCTCTCGTTAGAAATGGAGTTTACCTACCTATTTGAATGACTTACCTTGTACCAGCACAACTTGGACGAAGATGACAGCTAGTGCAGCGAGGGTGGCGTACCCGACGTGCTGCCAGATGAGGAAGGACACCACCGGCACCACGATCGGCATCACCCACAGGTAGTTGAGGAACAGAGCCACCATGTCGAACCGGTTCACGTCGTTCGACATCAGGTTTATCACTTGACCGGTCTCTGTTTTACTCATACCGATGCGATCGAGTTTCAGGATCTACAAGCATACGAAGAGATGAGAAACGAAAGTTTCGAGGGAATATTTTATACAATGGCGAGGGTATTGAAAACAGCGACTCTACATGTTTGAAAAAAAATATTTTTTATATAATATCTTACCTTCCTGTACATGATCGAGCAACATGCTATTCTGACGCGCATTCCTATACGTCCTTGTGCTAAACTTACGTGATTCGCCATAAGAGAGGTCACTGCACTAAGAAGATTCATCGTGAAATTGTATATATGTGCATATTTATATGTAACGGCGTTCTTTTCTCCCGAAAAGTAAGCAATAAATAATGATAACGTAAACGGAATAAGGGGCCTGAAACAATAACACAAAACTTTTCAGGTGACTTGTGCGTTAACAGAGGGTAAAAAAATGGTATTCGTAGCTTATAAGTTAATAAATTCTTAATAATTATCTATAGGTACCATAAAACGATGTAAAGAAGACCAAGAAACGCGCCGCAAATTAAGTACTCAGCCCAAAAGGCACTGATGATTGCCCGAGAGAGCGATGGCTTGACGCCTTTCCTGGACGATTTCTCCTGCTCGTAGTTCCAGGCCTCCTCGAGGCGGTCGCCCAGCCGGCCCGAGTGGTCACTCTCCCTCGCCGGCCACAGGTCGTTGAGCGTTATTTCGCCTTTGTACCCTCGTCGGAAAAGCTTGAAGCTCCATCTAAAACAGATTTTTTTTAATTAAAAGTCTCTGTCAACTACACCGTACCATACTATGACCATGCTAGGAACGTATATTCTTTGTATAGAAAAGTATCTAGATCGTTCCGTCACCGGCCATGAACTTGTGATACTTTTCAATACTAAGATTTTTTTGCCTGACACGTTCCTAGTATGGTAGTACGGTGTAGCGGACACAGACCTTAAAGAAGAAAATCAAGAATATTTTACACGATTTATGGTAAGCGTCATCTTTATTTCCATCTATATTGCTTGTGAAATGTCTTGAAATTATTATAAAATGCAGTATAAATAATAAGTTACTACAAAAAACCAAACCCTGACATATTTTTAATAGAAATAAGAAAAGACTCGACTTAATATTTTTTTCGTAGTCGCTCAAATATATCGTAGCAATCGTAGCGCTCCCGTAGCAAGCAAAGAAGGCAATTCATTTTGAAGAAGAAAATGTTCTACAATTAATGATTTATTTATCGAAAAAAGAAGGCCCGAGAAACATGCTATTTGGACTTTGACTACTTATAAAGAATTAAAGACTGACCTGTCCCCCTACTCAAATGGCCAACATTATTCACGTTTGAACGCTACGCTTACTATTAAAGCTTGAATTATGAGCAATAGACGATTAAATCACATGTCGCAAACTTATGTAAATTACAGACTTTGATGTACTGTATGCAATTAAGTAACAAGCTTACGGCACGTAATAGGGTATTTTCCAAATTCTTTAAAACTGCTTATATTTAAAGATTGAGACGACCGATTTAACAGAAAAATATTAAAAAAATAATTAATGTCTTTTTTCTTCATTAAACCAATAATGTTAAATTTATTTTTTAAATAGTTTTGAATTTACCGCCAAAACGCTCGGTTCGACGACGTCACTGTGTGACGTCATCTTTATGTAAACAATAGAGTAAATTGTTACACAGACTACATAGGTGTTAAAATTGTTTACACAAAGTTGACGTCTCACAGTAGACGACATCGAACCGAGCGTTTTGGCGGTAAATTCAAAACCATTAAAAATAAATTAGACATTAATTGTTTTAATAGAGAAAATAGTGAAGTGACCAAAATCAATTTGTGCTGCGAGTGGCGACTTTAAATCACGAACTAGCGAAGTAGTCTAGAATTGAATCACGAGCGTAGCGAGTGATTCTAATATAGACTACTGAGCACAGTGAGTGATTTAAAGGCACGAGGCAGAACAACATTTTGGTCTCGTGTAAAACATACAACTTTTCACCTCGACCAGCGAGAAAATTTTCACGTGACTTTCCTGGTAAAAAAGCTTAATTCAGCATTAGAAACTTGTTCACTTAACTCTTTTGGAGTTAGGAAACTATCTTCATCGTTGGACACATTCATTTTTGTAATTTATCACAAAAATAATTCAATCAAACCTATGCTGAAAAATTTTATTCATAGAGTCAGTAAAGTAGATTCTCTTTGTTTTGATTACATTACGTTGTGTTTTTCTATTATTCAATAATATTCCGTCTTATTTATTTATTTATAATTATAAAACATATAATTTGTTAATAAATTTCATTAATTTTTCTTATTTCGTATTTGTTTCATACATGTGACCTCATTACCTCCATACTCTTTATTTCGAATTATCAACCTTCTTTTTTAACAATCCTTATTTAAAACTCCTTGGTATATCCGTGCATTTTATTTTTTTTACTTTTTAATCCGTGTATGACACCATAAAGCACTCTATCTATCCTTTTCTCACATATCAATTTTACAAGTGTCATCCTTGTCACTTTATTTGTTTTTTCTTTATTATTTTAAAAGTTGGTGTTAGAAATTAAAAAAGCACTTTGTCTCACGCTCGCAGCAAAAATCGATTTTGCTGCGAGTTTTTACGCGCCAAAAGCACCCTTTTCGTGCTGGAGAGGTGAAAAAGACATTAATTAATTTATTTTTATTTTTCCGTTAAATCGATCGTTCCAATCCTTAAATTAAAGCAGTTTTCAAAAAAATGGAAAATACCCTATTGTATAGTTTAATGCTTATTTTAAAGCTTTTATAGTAAGCGTAGCGTACAAACGCATATAATGTTGGCCATTTGAGTAGGGGAGCTGAGGTTTGACTTGCCAAACCAAACCTAGGAGCGCCTGAGCTTCGACGTTTGACTATAACATACCTATCTATCTAATTGATATTGTGAAGGACAGCAGATAATGGAAAATCGATGAATGTATGCGTACAAATACTCCCCGGAAAAGAGCACACCAAAGCAAACCAACGGGTCGTTAAGATCGTACTTTGTAGTTAGGTACCTACTTGAAGCTGGATAAAGTACTTAAGTAGTACACTTTCTGTCTTATTTATGACAGAGTGCGTTCGTTAAACTAGGGCCAAAGTTAAAATGGCGTTAGACTGCGGACTAACGCCATTTTAACGCAAATCGTATTCAGAGTGACAGTTTAACGTTTAGTCCCACCGTTTAAGGATTAAAAGGTGCATTGTGATTGGTTTACAAGCATTTAACCAGGTTTTATTAGAACAGTCTTGCACCCCAGTTTTGTGAAACATCTCTGAATAAGTCAGTTTCAGTTTAATAATGGTTGCGATACGTAGTGATTATTTCCTCTGTGGATGATCGTATCGGCCCATCAATACAGAGTTAGAAACGAGTTGGGTTTTTCTAGTATGGTAATTTAATTAACAACAGACTCTCTTTTTATGGGGCACAATATGCACCAAAATTTTATTATATGTATTTATTATATTCATCTGCATAGCACTTTTCTTAGGCTTTTACCTTTGATTAAAGGCTTTACAATTTCCGAATTTTGGAAAAAGAAAACCCATCATTATCATGATGTTATCACTATCAGAGAATGGTTTGCTTAAATATTTTAGTTTACCCATTGTAGACAGATATTGCCAATACAAAACAGTGTACGACGACGGTATAACACCATTCTTATGGTTTTGGTCACAGTCAACGAAAAATTATACAATAATATACTGTGTGTTACCTCATCATGAGATTGTACTGTTTACGTTCATGATACGTAGTAGCACTAGTCTTAGTTAGTAAACAAAATATTTATTTTGTGGTTTATTGTTTTGTGTTACCTAGCAGTTTACCACATAAGTAGTCTGTTATCTAATAGAGTATTATACAATATTTTAAGCACATCGTATGTCTTAGTTTGTAGATAATAGTAGTTTATGATACAAGGTTGGTAAGGAGGTTTTTAAAACGAGTTGACGTTTTATAAGCCCGAGCCGCAGGCGAGGGTTTATAATCATCACGAGTTTTAAAAAACCTTAATAACCGTGTGCCATACTACGTTTTTCAATACATTTGCGAGAAAACATTATTCTATACATAAAATAAAACTGTAAATTCTAAATATTTGTGCGCGAATTACGCAAAAACCGCTAAACGAATTTTGATGGATTTTTCACAATTTAATAGATTGAGGTCCAACTTAAAATCTAAGCTATGTTTCATCAAATTCAGGTGGGTGGAACCAGGGAAACAGCTTGAACTCTCCGTAGTACTAGCTTTCATACACTAAAGGGGTCATTTTAAACTGGTTGCAATATGTTTCTACTGTCTACGCGGATGAAGTCGCGGGCGGAAGCTAGTAGAAATATAAAAAAACGTTCGTAAACGTTCGTAAGCGCCGGCGTGCGGTAAAATCAACTTTCCGCACGCTGTACTAATCCGTAAACAAAATCGCACGGCGTGCGGTAAAATCAACTTACCGCACGCTCGACTGTCATCGTAAACTTCCATTTTTGAGCAACTGTATTGAAAATAAATATATAGTCAGGTGGGGTAAGTGACACATACTTTATTTTTATTTTATTTAACAAGGTGTAGTAAAGCTATAAAACTCGCAATTAAAGTAGCTGTATAGGCAATGTACTCCTAATTAAATCAGCCTTTAACGGTATGAATATAAATATCTAAAGACTTGCATTAAGCAACAAAATCACGAAAAGAATATAAAAGCTAAGAAGTGTTTCACTTACCCCTGACAAGGGGGAAGTGAAACAGTGGCCAAAATAGCTTTAAATATTGTGTCCATTTAATTAAAAACAGGACAAAAGGACCATGTTTAACCGTTAATATCCAAAATGTATCAAATTCTCATAAAATAGGGTCCAGTTTTAAAGATTTATCAAAAAAACATCGTGTTTTGCGTTTTGACATCTAATGAATTTCTTTTTGGTTTACTAGCTAGTTTAATGATCGCAGCGATATCTGTGTTGTATTAAGGGAAGTAATTCGTCATTCCTGCTTTACCGACACATCGCTATGAGAATAAACTACGATAGTTTCTTAGATATGGTTGGGTGTTTCACTTACCAAGTTTTTGGTAGCCCAGGTTTCACTTGGGTTTCACTTTTCACAGGTTTCACATCTACCAAGTTTTGGTCCTTCGACCCGGTGTTTCACTTACCCCACCTGACTATATAGTAGTAGGTATTAAGGTAAGTAGTTCTTTTTTTATTAATAGTTGCTTATTTTAACAATTAGTTTTTGTTAGGTTGCTTTCTCTTTTTTTTCTTCACAAAGTTCTTCACAAATGGGAATAACTTGGGAACAAACCTAATGTACCAACCTTAGAATAATTACACCTAGAAGCCGTGTCCGCGTATGCAAAGTGAGGCAACTAATACTGAGCCAAAATGGCTCAGTATTCAGATTTATATCCTTCATACGTTACATAATCCTAACTAAAATCCAATAATATAGGAACTAATCTCTTTAAGGTAGGGAAGTTGAAACTGTCTTGTACTTATTAGGTATCATTATGTAATAATGGACAGTAAAAATCTAAAAACGGCGCCATTTTGGCTATTTTAGTTGCCTCACTTTTGACAGTGTACTTTGTAGGGAATTATCGTTCTGTGTTATTATTCTAAGGTAGGTACCAAAAACGTTTAAATCATTTTGATTGGTTCTTAAGCCAATAGGAAGTTTATTATCTACTGATTTTTACATAAAAAAACGTGTTTTTAAAACGGCCTGAGTGCAAAGTATATAAAATGATATCTCCCTAAAAGTTTTATAACCCTTTACAGAAGTTTTAAACCTATAAACGTGTCGTGGGGCATAATTTGTAAGATTTATCATCAATTTTATTGTCTTAGCATGCGCCCCACGTTTTTAGGCTTATAAATCTTAACGGGAGATAATATTTTATACTTTTTAGTCCGTTTTAAAAACATGTTTTATAAGTACTTACCTATACTTTTTTCTGTAAGTACTTAGTTAAATTATTATTTTCTGCTTTTTAGTCAACGAGATAAAACTAAAAATACACCATCTCCTATCGGAGTACTCGTCAAGACGATTCAAATGAGCGAGTCCAAACTCGATGGGGTTCCATGATTTCAATAGGTACTGAGTTCCTGGAGCCTTCTTTCGGCTTCATCATCAGACCCTGGACTTTGTCTCTCGTCAGGTTACTTGTCAGGAAGACTCTAACGAGCTCAAACTCGATAGGGTTGTATGATTTCATCATAGAGTTCCTGTGGCCTTCTTCCGTCTCAATGACACCATAATATTGCATTGCGTTCCAGTTCTGGCCTAGGTAGCTCATCGGAAAGATAGTAGGTATAAGATCGTTTGCTTTTGTGGATAGACAATCAAGAAAGCAACTTAATAAAACAGTGTTAAAAAATTCTTTGAAAAAGCTGACTTTGGCGGCTTCTTCTCAGTCTCTCGCAATATTTTTTAAAACAAAATCATTCTTCATAACAGGCTTTAAACAATGATACCGCACCCCCACGTTCGGGTAGCAAAATATTTTTCACCTCTCTAGCACGAAAAACTCACTTCTAAGCTCACAGCAAAATCGATTAGGTACTGCGCTGCGAGCGTAAGGCAAAGTGTTTTTTTTATTTCTAACACACTGTTTGAAATAAAGAAAAAAAAAGAAAAAGAAATACAGTGACAAGGAACTTGTAAAATTGATATGTGAGAAAAGGATAGATAAAATTAATGCTATATGTTGTCAATGTTGTCATACATGGAATAAGGTGGCACCCTAAGCGAAAGTGGCTCCGGGGTGAAGGGCCCACAGTCTAGTATTTTTAGACGTAGTCTAGTCACTGCTAGAAGTAGATAGCAAAACTGCTAAAAGTGACCGTTTTTGACACATTGGCTAGCTACTTCTACGAATGACTACGAGGGCATGTAGTGATACCTTCTAAAAATACTAGACCATGGGCCCTAAAAACTCTACGTAAAATATTATTAAAATCCTTTTCTATTAATAACTTATTAAATAAAAACCTCTGAGCGCGCCACTTTCGGTCATACAACCGCCTTAAAAGTATGAAAAATAAAATACAGAGATATACCATAGACTTAGAAATTTTTTCGCTATGCTCAAGGAATATTAAGTTCATGAGATATACCAAGGATTATTGAAAAAGAAGGTTGATAATTCGAAATAAAGAGTATGGACGAAATGAGGAAGCATTTATGAAATCAATATAAAATAAGAAAAAGTAATGAAATAGGTATAAAAAAACAAATTAGTGTTTGTTTTATGACTGTAAATAAGTAAATAATTAAGATGGGATATTAATAAATAAGATTTTCTCTTATTTACACAACAAAATGTAAAAAAAACGACCGGAATCTACTTTAATCTATGAATTTTTTTTCAGCATTGGTTTGATCCAAGAATCTTATATTTGATCCACAGACCATACAACAGTGGTTTTATCGAATTATTTTTGTGTTAGCTATATATAAAAAAAAAAATGCGCCAAGCGATGAAGATAGATGTTACTCCAAAGGAGTTGAGAGAACAAGTTTCTAATGCTGAATTTAGCTTTATACCAGGAAAGTCACGTGAAAATAACTGTTCTTACTATCCATAATAACACTTTTCTCGCTGGTAGAGGTGAAAAGTTGTATGTTTAACACGAGACAAGCACGAGATCAAATTTTGTTCTGCCTAGTTGCCTTAAATCACTCACTGTGCTCAGTAGTCTAATATCTAAAGAAGTAGGCTGGAAGTAGATAGTCAATTCTAGACTACTTCACTGGTTCGTGATTTAAAGTCGGCACTCGCAGCACAAATTGACTTTGGTCACTGGTATAACAAATAACTATTTATCACGCCCCCTTTCACATGTATGGGAGCCCTCCTCTAAAATATAATAATATATTTATTAAATTTTTATACTGTAGGTACCTGACTTTGGGTCGGCAAGACCCATTGGTATAAAAAATTAAGACTAACTTCAACGGTTTAGTTGCTAGAGTTTTTGTGACAGAAGACGGAATGAGTGACAGCAATGCACCCTATTGTCCGTTTGACCCCTCAGGTACGATACCATAAAAAGGACCTTTTGCGAAAGGTGCCTTTTGAGTATGTTTTGCAAAAGGTGCATTTTGCGAAAGGTAGGTAAGTATGTTTTGCAAAAGGTGCATTTTGCTTAAGGTACGGTTTTTGCGAGGGGTGCATTTTACGAAAGGTTCTTTTTTTGCGAGGGGTGCATTTTGCGAAAGGTATGTACCTACTTTAGGTACTGTGACTGAACGAGAATACGCAATAAACGTCGTAGGTACCTTTCGCACAATGCACCATTCTCAAAACGGAAGCTGCTGCTGTTCTACAGGTGATGGAAAAGCATCTACATTTTAATATATTTTTATATTTATATTTTATATATTAAAATATCTTTATATTGTAGAATCTGGTACCTATGTATTATATCTTACTCTACTTATTACTTTTGCGAAAGGTATATTTTGCGGAAAGGTGCATTTTGCGGAAGTTGCATTTTGCGAAAGGTATGTTTTGCGACTGAGCCTTATCTTTGCGAGGTGTTACGTTTTTTGTGAGGGGTTTTGTGTAAGGTACCTAACTACCTACGTTCTCCGACTGAACGGTTCAAATAGTCCGTAAGCCCGCGGAACTTTTGTCTACGTCATATGACATCACGATGAAATGCATGGCACACGGTCGGAAATGTTGTGCAGAGCAGAGCGAGGATCAGAAGATTATTGCGAATAAAAGAGAAATTGCGAAAGCTTGAGGAAACCCTTCACGTCCGGTCAAAATTTCAAGGTTATAATTAATTACGTCATGTGACAATTGTGACATCAGTACGAATCCCGTGGCGTGGCATCAGTTAGCCCTTCAATAGTTAAGTAGAGAGAGTTTACATAAGTCTGTCGTTCTGAAATGGCTGAAAGTCTGTCAAGAACTGTAGGCTCGATAGATGGCACTGATAAAAAATGTGTGTCAAACTGTCAATGTGTTTTTTTACTAAGCTTCTAAGAGTATCAATACCATCTAGTGAGTGCAAATAGTTACTATTTTCACTTTTTGAAAAGCCCTTATTGACAACAGACACTACAGACAGTATCCACTGCCACTACACTCCAGACAGAATGTATGGTATTGTGAAAGAGAAAATTTTATTTTGAAGTTGGTCACTTCTGTTGTACATTATTAAATTTTAATCGCATTGTACTACTAGCTAGTAGGGTGACTATTAATAGCTTGAAAGAAGTGTGTGTCTTTGAACTCGAGTTTTACATATCCTCTTTCCGATTAGTGGATATAGGAACTTGAATAATCTATGTTCAACTATCTGCCCCTCTACCTATCTGATATTATGATAAGTTTATAAATCAAATCAAAATAAGAGTTAGTGTGTGTGACACAGTGCTTATAATTAAATATACATACTTAATACGAGAACAAATAATGCAGATTAGTCTAGTTAGTATACTTACGTTAAAAATATGTTAGAAAATATATTAGCCGAGTCACCGGGGTTTTTTCCTTGTAATACAACTTTTGAATCCATGTTTATACGAATACTTCACTGACGATATTTGTAGATTGAAGAGAGAATAAAAGTCAAAAGTTCTTTTAATTTTTCTAACTATAATTTAATAAAGTAGTCACAACATTCCGGTTACCAATGGTAACACAGTACTTAAGTACCACTTGAGTTATGTATGTACTTAGTTAAGCTTTTTATTTATCACTGGTGGAAACCGCTAACACACTAAATCGAGATGAATTTACTGGCACACATTGCATAACTAACAAATGCTTTTTTACAAAGTCTCGCAGAAACACTGATTGTAGCAAAGATGAATACCACGTATTTGTTACGGATTTTAACAAAAATGTGTACCAAAACGGGTATGTGATTTTGGCGTAATATTTTTTAAAGTATTTAAGTAATTCGTTATTAAAATTAGTATTGTATCACAGTAACACCGCGCCCCGTATTGCGCTACAAACGATACGCGTGGTATTGGCGAGCCGCGCTGGCCGACTGACTGAACTGAATGACAGGACAGACAGACAGATATGAACTGTGAACCGGCTTTGCTCGTAGCTCGTAATATAGCTATTTACGTTCTCTTTCAATACTAGCTCGCTCCTTTTCTGCAAATACGTTTTACAACAACACTTTATTGCACAATCTCAGGTAATTTCAGAATTAAATAATCACAAAATTCACACCATTGATATATGCTTATAGATACGCAGGCTAAATGTGGTTACTCTTATTTAAGGTATTTTGCAGGCATAGAAAAGATTAGAAAAAGAAACTGCAAAGTTTAACTAATAATAGTTATTTGTTATTCCTACTAGAGACCAAAGTCAAATGGACAGCCTTTCAAAAATATAATTAATATTATTATGTCGATTTTATATTTTAAAATGAAACACAATTATTTTTCTATAAATTATAATTACTTACGTTAGAAAAATATTAAAGTAGGTAAATAAACAAAATAATAAAAATTATAATTTATAGAAAATATTTGTGTTTCATTTTTATTTCAAACTTTAAATTGAGGAGCTGGCGAACAAAGACGGACTTTTCTCTTTGTGTATTTTTTAACAGTTATAAATTTTAAACAATCTATTCAACTTTCTCTTAGACAAGTCCGTTTCTGTTTGAAAAAAGTTAATTTTTAAAACTGATTGTATGGACAAGTCCGCGCGTATTTTTTGCCAGCTCCTCAATTATAACAACCACACCGCATGCAAAATAAGAATTTTAAAAATACTAGCTTTATTGATGCGATTTTGCCGTATTTTTTTTTTAAGATTTCTTACACTTCATTAATTGTAAGAAATCTTAAAAAAAATCGATTTAAACAAAGATTTTTCTTTAATTAGCTCATTTTAATCATCGTTATTCGAAACTATGACAGCTCGAGTAACAATTTCTAGGTAAATAATTAATTCAAGCAATCGTTCATCGAGCTTGCGTGATTCGAAACAGCGACTCCTCGACGTTGAATGCTCTAAGAGTTCGTCGGTCAATAATTCATTCGAGCAATCGTTCATCGAGCTTGCGTCTTTCGAAATAATGTTGCAGACCCGTTTCTTCGGACCATCAAACTGAACAACTTTTACTATGGGACCAACTCTGAAATCGCGAAAGAAAAATCTGCTGCTTCATACATTTTTATATTTTCGTTAGTATTTCTTCTATGAAACAGCTGTTTTTATTTCGAGACTTCAGAGTTGGTCCCATAGTAAAAGTTATTCAGAGGGCCTAGTGCGAGTTGAAGTTGTCACATTTCACTATCGAAAACTATCGGATATGCTGCTCATAAGTCTATGAGAGTGAAAGACAGAAAACTATAGTTTTCGATAGCGAAAAGTGATAAGCGACACTCGGCTCAGTAGCAAAAGGACCAATTCGCAAAATGCCACACGTCCAAAAAAAGGACACATTCTCGGAATGACTTGTTCTCGAAAAGACCTATTCGCATAATACCTCATTCTCAAAAATACACATTCGCATAACGCCTTATTCGCGTAATGATGACCCACCTATTCTCGCCTGGACGAAGTGGAAGACTTATAATAACATTTCACATTATGAACAATTTTCTTTGTATCGGAAGCGGTTTTATAAACTTTCTTCGGAATGCTTTAACACTTACATTAAGTCGTTAGAAAATGGAATTAAAAAAGATTTAAAGTTGTTTTGGGCATATGTAAATAGAAATAATAAAAAAACCGGCATTCCTAGTACTGTGCGTTATGGAAACGAAGAGGTGTCTAGTCCGGAACTTATCTGTAATTTATTTTCAAAGTCTTTCGGCTCAGTTTATGAAAAAAATGTAAATAAAAATAAACTTGATACATCGTCTTACTTAGAGAACTGTGAAGTGATATCTGATTTATATTTTTCTGAGGATACCATTGTTGCCGTTTTAAAGTCTCTGGATGTTTCTAAAGGTCCAGGCCCTGATGAAATTCAACCCTTTTTTATTAAAAGAGTAGCCGAGTCGATCAGTATTCCATTATTTTATTTGTACAACCGTAGTTTGAAGGAAGGGATTGTTCCTTCTTGTTGGAAAACCGCTAACGTTACACCTGTATATAAAAGTGGCTCAAAAAATGATGTTGAGAACTATCGACAAATTTCACTGCTCTCTATCTTCTCGAAAGTCCTGGAAAGATTAGTCCACAGCGCTATATATCCTATATTGCATCGCGTCATAATACCAGAACAACATGGATTTGTAAAACATCGCTCCTTCATTTTGTATACAACTTTTTTATTTGAGCATATAGATCTAGGACGTCAAACGGACGCTGTTTATACAGATTTTTGTAGGGCTTTCGATAAGGTGGATCATACTATACTGTTAGAGAAAATTGCATACAATGGTATACGCGGTAGTTTGTGGCGCTGGTTCTCCTCATATGTTACTAACAGATCCCAAAGGGTGGTTGTTAATGGCTATACATCTACTGATGAAATAAGTGTTACTTCTGGGGTACCTCAAGGATCCATATTAGGACCTTTATTATTTGTTTTATTTGTCAATGACATTGGTAGTTGCTTCAAAAACACGCATTTTCTCTTATATGCTGATGACCTTAAAATATATAGGGATATTGAAAGCGTTAATGATTGCTTAGCATTTCAAGAGGATTTAGATCGCCTTTCTCAATATTGTACTAAAAATAAACTGCAGTTGAGCATTCCAAAATGTAAAAAAATTACTTTCACAAAAAAGGTTCAAGTTGTTAATTTTGATTATGAACTTATGAACACAAAATTACAAAAGGTGGAAATGATTAAAGATTTGGGTATACTTCTTGACTCAAAATTACACTTAGATATACATATCAATAGTATAGTAAACAAAGCTTACCAGTTATACGGATTTGTCATGAGAACCTGTAAGGATTTCAAAAAACCCTCAACATACCTAACACTGTATAAGTCACTAATAAGATCGCAGTTAGAATATGCATCTGTAGTTTGGAATCCCTTTTTTCATAAGTATATTAATCAAATTGAAATGGTTAAAAAAAAATTTCTTCGCTCTGCTACTTATAAATGCTCTCATTCAAAACAATCATTAATCTTTTGGAAAAATACTCGCTTTTATCATTGGAGTCCAGACGACTGTTCTTTGACCAAGTGTTTTTGCACAAAATCCTTGGCAACTTCTTTGATTGCACACAGTTGACCGACCACATATTCTTTCAGTTACCTAGTCGCTCTCAGCGCATTCGTGACACTCGTACACATGGCGTATTTGCACCCAGATTCAGTAGGACATGTACTCGTATAATAAAAAAATGTCTCATATAGACATATTTCAAATGTCTCTTAACCAGTTTAAAAATAGCATTCATTTAGAATTAGAAATAAAATAAGAAAATATACATTTAATAGTTTTTAATTTCAAAAGTTACACTAATTAAATTATATTTAGATTATAGTAACCAATTTATTTATTTTTAAGCACTTTATCTTTATCTTTGCTTTGGAATAATTGTTTTACTAACTTTCTCTCAGTAGCATGCATGTTATTTATTATTCAAGTTAATATTACTCTGCGGACAATGTTGTTGGTTACATAATTAGTACCATTTTCTAATATCTGTCATATTGGTAAGCAATATTATGTAATTGTTTTTTGTTCCAAATAAATAAAAAAAAAAAAAAAAAAAAGGACCCATTTTTTTAATACATGCCAGCTTTAACCTTAACAGCAAATGATTGGTAATTATCATGTATTGATGAGTAAAAATACATATTTATTACATTTTAATCCGTCCGCTCCGCTTAAGATATCATATTTGATTTGATAAGAAATATAAAAAAAAAATATTGACTAGATTAGAGACACGAAATTACTGTGGAGCAATTCTTCAAATAAATAATTTTAATGTAAAATGTCAACCAATTTTTTTATAATATATCTACCTCTTAGGGGGCGTCCATTAATCACGTGATGTTTTTTTGGCCAATTTATAACCCCCCCTCCCCTTTGGTGATACATGGTGAGGTTTTACTTTAACCCCCCCCCCCCCCCCCCCTCAAAATCACGTGTATTTTTTTGGTACAAAATAATCTCAACATTTTTCAGTGCAAATATGTCGCGGTGGGCGGGGTTATCGTCCTGGTAACGGTGAGTCAACAATCAGACGCCGTTTTCGGTTAAAAATCACGCATTCAACGGAAAAAAATTAATACACGTGATATCTCGCTACACCCCCCCATCCCCCCTTGTGATACTTCGTGATTTTTTCAACTACCCCCCCCCCCCCCCCTTCGAGGCTCACGTGATTAATGGACGACCCCTTACGATGTTACAAATAATAATGATCACAAAAAAACCTTACCTTTAAGTATAGTTATCTGGCTTACTATTGTTGATTTTTATTAAAAAGATGATAAATGACAATTTATAAGTTAGTTTTTTTCTTATTTATAATTATGTAAGTATATAAAATATTTTACCTTTTCTTAACAATACAGAGTGCCCAATCTACTTTAGCTTCCTTTCAGGGTTGCACTTAAGGAAAAACAAGGCATTTTGAGAATAGGTCATTTTGAGAATGAGTCTTTCTGCAAATGAGTCCAAAGGAGAATAGGGCATTTTACGAATAGGGCATTTTGCGAATAGGTCCTTTTGCTACTAAGCGATCAACTCGCACTAGGCCCTCCGTTTGATGGTCTGAAGAAACGGTTTTCTCATTTTGCGTTAATTAATTAACACGTTGTATTACCTAACTGGTGGAGCTCGGTGGCGCAGTGGTTTAGCGCCTGGCCCAGCGATTGCCGAAGTTAAGCAACGTTCGCAAGGGTCGGTCATGGGATGGGTGCCCAAAAATTTATTATCTCGAGCTCCTCCGTGCTTCGGAAGACACGTTAAGCCGTTGGTCCCGACTGCATTTGCAGTCGTTAACACCCACCAATCCGCATTGGGCCCGCGTGGTGGGTTATGGCCCGTCCTCCTTATCCACCCATAAGGAAGGCCTGTGCCCCAGCAGTGGGGACATTAAAAAAATGGCTGATGGATTACCTAACTGAATAAGTATTTTCATTTTTTTTAGGGTTCCGTAGCCTAAATGGAAAAAAACGGGACCCTTATAGATTCGTCATGTCTGTCTGTCTGTCCGTCCGTATGTCACAGCCACTTTATTCCGAAAGTATCAGGATTACACAGTTGAAACTTGGTAGGTAGATGTATTCTGTTAACCGCGTAACGAGTTTAACATAAAAATAAAAAAAATAAAAGATTAAGGGGGGGCCGGCCATACATGGAACTGAAACTGAAAAAAAAAATTTTTCTTCAAACCAATACGTGTGGGGATAGATAGGTCTTTAAAAATGGCATTGAGGTTTCTAAGACGATTTTTTTTCAAAGTCAACCGTTTGAAAGATAAATACTGCCAAAGTGGTAAAATGTGTGTCCCCCCCCTCTAACTTTTGAAATAAGAGAGTGAAAAATCTGAAAAAAAATATGCTGTAGATCTTAATAAACACTTTCAACGAAAATTGGTTTGAACGAAATATAATAATTAGTTTTTGAGATATATCACATTTTCCAAAACCGCAAATATAACTTTGTCATTCATACATACCAACACTGTGAAAAACAAAGTTATTTTTGCAGACGAAAAATAATATTGGTATAAAATATCGTATCGTAGGTATACGGAAACTACAGAACCCTACGGGTAGGGCATGGAATACCGGAATGATTTTCATACCGGTATTGATACCGGTATTGAAATTTCAATTACCGGTATACCGGTATTTCGGTATTTTTTCGGTATTTTTTTAAAAATTGCTATTTACCTACTTTTTACATGATTCTAAGAACGATTAGTAAGTCTTGTTTGTGGAGAGTGATTAAAGCAATTTAATTTAGCAACAGAAACACTCAAACTATTTACCAACTGCCTAGAAACCACAAAATGAGTTATTAAAGTAATACCTAGGTAATTAAGAATACTAAAGAAAATACGTTATTTGATTCAATTATTATTGAAATCAACAAATATCAAATTTTCCATAGAGAAGATGGTTGGAGACCACCAGCTTGGGACCCTATAATTCATCAGCTAAAATCCAATCCCAGATCACACACTGCAGGATCTAAAGATACAGTTAGTTCGTTTTGTAGATAGGGATCAAAAGGGAGGTCGACATAACCTCTCTGAGTATTCTTCCGCCAGTTCTTTCTCTGAGAGGCCTCCTAATTTGTGAACTGGTGGTAGATTCAGTAGCTAGATCGTGTTTTCTGGCGCAATATAACTCAAGTAAAACGTTAGATAATACTTGTTTATTTTGTTCTTTAAAAATGGGAATAAGCCCCTCTTAAAGAACTACAAACCCGTCTCACTTCTGAGCCATGTCCTTACGAATCGTCACGCTCGCAAGTTTGACGACTTCCAACC
Organism: Agriphila tristella; assembly: GCA_928269145.1. Lineage (NCBI taxonomy): Eukaryota > Metazoa > Arthropoda > Insecta > Lepidoptera > Crambidae > Agriphila > Agriphila tristella. The sequence continues at coordinate 44,256,636 of OV743429.1, read as the reverse complement.
TTCCGAACAAGCCGGGTTTCGAAAAGGCTTTAGCACCATAATCTAGAGTTCTAGACCACAAATCCAACTGCAGCAAAGTGTGAGACAGGGAGACGTTATTTGTCCGAAACTGTTCACAGCTGCGTTGGAGGATATCTTTAAACTCATGGAATGGATTTGGTATCAATATTAATGGCCAGTTTCTAACTATATCATCGGCAAAACGAAGGTGTGTTAGGTACTGTACCTAACACACCTTCGCTTTGCCAATGATATAGTTCTTATGGCTGTGACCTTAGAAGACCTGAATACAATGCTCGAAGATCTCCGTAGTCAAAGAGTGGGTCTCAGGATGAACATGGATAAGATGAAAATCATGTCGATTGCCCATGTTGTGCCCGCTCCAGTTCGTGTTGGGAACACTACACTTGAAGTTGTTGACCATTACGTATACCTAGGACAGGTAGTCCAGTTAGGCAAGTCCAACTTCAAGAAAAAGATTTCTCGTCGAATCCTACTCGGATGGGCAGCATTCTGGATGCTTTAAAAATCTTCGCGTCTGATTTACGACTTACCTCAGTGTCTCGACACGAAAGTTTATATATAAAGATAATTTATCTACATTAAAAGATAGTTTACGGCAGAGAAACGTGGTCGTTAACTATGGGTCTCAAGGAGTAGGTCTCAAGGTCACCCAGGTCCTAGCATGCATTGGAGAGAGCCATGCTCCGCGTTTCCCTGCGTGATCCAATCAGAAATGAAGAGATCCGTAGGAGAACTAAAGTAACTGACATCGCTCGAAGGATTGCTCAGCTGAAGTGGCAGTGGGCGGGACACATAACGAGAAGAATCGATGGCCGTTGGGGCGGAAAGGTTCTGGAGTGGTGACCGCACACCGGACGACGTTCCCCGACAAGGTGGATCGACGATCTGGTGAAGGTCGCGCCTCTGGATGCGGGCAGCGCAGAACCGATCGTCTTGGAGATCCTTGAGGGAGGCGGAGATCCTTGAATGAGACTAGCACTGGTCGTTATTATTATGATGATGATGAAAACATTAAAGGAACAACTAAAAGGAATATCATTAAATATTATCTAGATACTAGCTATATGCATGCAGACCATGCAGTGTTTTGCGTAGTTGATTTAGTGGTGATTTTTCCTATAATCGTGATTCGTTGAGTTTTCATATCATAAACTCATCTGCAGTATGAACAACACTGTGAACCATAGAAATTGAACGTTCTGCATAGTCTTTAAACACCCTTGCAAAAATATATATCTCTTTTCGAAATACCGAAATACCGGTATTTTTGTCTCAAATACCGGTATCAAAATACCGAAAAAAAATACCGGTATACCGGTATCCATGCCCTACCTACGGGGCGCGTGGTCCGACACGCACTTGGCCGGTTTTTATTTCATTTTACTTTGTATGATGCACAGTTGTATGGTCTGTGGTATAATGCTAAGAGCAAAGCGGCTTACGTGAAGCTGCGTTGCTAACATGTATTCTAATTTCTGTGCTCTGTATAATGCAATTTAAGATTATTGGTATAAGTAATGAAAGTACCTACCTAGATAAAAAATAGGGGACACAAGGTGCTGCGACTGGCTGCGAGTGCCGACTTTAAATCACGAACTAGCGAAGTAGTCGAGCTAGAATTGACTAACTTTAGTAACTAAAATATGCTACATGCTACTGACTACTGTCAGTAGTCTATTCTAGAGATGTTACGAATATTCGCATTCGCATTCGCATATGCGAATGGTTCGCATCGTTTTAAACATTCTCATCGACATTCGCATTCGCAACAATCAATGCGAATTTTATGCGAATGCGAATGTGTGCATAACTTCATTAATTCAACCAATAGAAAGCGTTTATTTCACGCGGGTAGTTTGTGAATTGTGATTGCTTTTTTGATGTGGTCTACTCTGTTGCTTGGTTTTTTGATTGTTTTGTTTTAGTTGCCAATCTACTGTAATTCCTCTTTTTGGTAAACAAATAATTCATTATGAATTTAGGGCCCACAGTCTAGTATTTTAGACGGTATCGTTACATTCCCTCGTAGTCACTGCTAGAAGTAGATCGAAAATGCTGCTAAAAGTGGCCGTTTTTGACACATTTGCTATCTACTTCTACAAATGACTACGAGGGCATGTAGCACCTTCTAAAAATACTAGACCATGGGCCCTAAAATCTCCACGATTAACATTATTAAACTCTTTTTCTCATCATCATCATCATATCAGCCACACGACACCCACTGCTGGGTATAGGCCTCCCCTAAGGATCTCCACGACGATCGGTCCTGCGCTGCCTGCATCCACTGGCTTTCCGCGACCTTCACCAGATCGTCGGTCCACCTTGTCGGGGGCCTACCCACGGAGCGTCGTCCGGTGCGCGGTCGCCATTCCAGAACCTTTCTGCCCCAACGGCCATCAGTTCTTCTCGCTATGTGTCCCACCCATTGCCACTTCAGCTGAGCAATCCTTCAAGCGATGTCAGTTACTTTAGTTCTCCTGCGGATCTCCTCGTTTCTGATTTGATCACGTAGGGAAACGCCAAGCATGGCTCTCTCCATTGCACGCTGAGTGACCTTGAGCCTCCTTATGAGACCCATAGTTAGCGGCCACGTTTCACTGCCGTAAGTCATCACTGGCAACACACACTGTTCATAGACTTTCGTCTTGAGACACTGAGGTAAGTCGGACGCGAAGATTTTTCGAAGCTTCCCGAATGCTGCCCACCCGAGTTGGATTCAACGAGAGATCTCTTTCTCGAAGTTGGACCTACCTAACTGGACTGCCTGTCCTAGGTATACGTAATGGTCAACAACTTCAAGTGTAGTGTTCCCAACATGAACTGGAGAGGGTACAGCATGGGCACTTGACATAATTTTCGTCTTATCCATGTTCATCGTAAGAGCCACTCTTTGGGAAGCACTACGGAGATCTTCGAGCATTGTGTTCAGGTCTTCCATGGTCTCAGCCATAAGGACTATATTATTGGCAAAACGAAGGTGTGTTAGGTACTGGCCATTAATGTTGATGCCGAGTCCTTTCCAGTCCAAGAGCTTAAAGATGTCCTCCAACGCAGCTGTGAACAGTTTCGGAGAAATAACGTCTCCCTGTCTCACACCACGCTGCAGTTGGATAGGATTTGTGCTCTGGTTCTGTACTCGGATCGTCATGGTGGCATTTTGGTATAAGTACCTCAACACCTCGATATACCTATAGTCCACTTGGCACCTTTGGAGAGACTGCAGCACCGCCCAGGTTTCAATCGAATCAAAGGCTTTCTCATAGTCCACGAACGCCAAGCAAAGTGGCTCATTATACTCCTCAGTCTTCTGTATAACCTGCCGCAGCGTATGGATGTGGTCTATGGTGCTAAAGCCTTTTCGGAACCCGGCTTGTTCGGGAGGTTGGAAGTCGTCGAACTTGCGAGCGAGACGATTCGTAAGGACTCTCGAAAACAACTTATAGACATGACTCAGAAGCGAGATGGGTCTATAGTTCTTTAAGAGGGACTTGTCACCCTTTTTAAAGAACAAGATCACCTCATTTATGTTCCATGTCTTTGGCGTCTGCCCTGGACGATGACGGAATTAAAGAGCTTCTGGAGGACTTTGGGTATCGGCTTACCGCCCGCTCTCAGAAGTTCCGTAGTGATTCCATCGTCACCCGCCGCGCCTTGTTGTTTTTCAGCTGTTTGAGAGCCATACTAATCTCGTACAGGCTGACGTCCGGGATATCTTGAGTATAGTGTCGGGTAAGCTTGGCTCTGGGATCTTTAGCCTTGCTTTCAACAGGTGTCTGCGTGGAATATAACTGCCCATAGAAGCTCTCGATCTCCCTCAGGATTTCAGGCTTTGATGAAATGATGCGTCCGTCGTCAGTTTTCAGCTTCATCATCTGGCTTTGCCCAATAGACAGATCTCTCGCGAACACTTTGGAGCCTTTATTCCGCTTGATGGCCTCTTACGATTACGTACGATTCGTATTAAATTGGCGAAGGTCGCTCGTCAAAGACTTAGATATCTGTCTATTAAGCTGCCGATAACGATTAGCATCTACTGAACTCTGGAGCCTCATTTCACGTCTCTGATCCATGAGTAGGAGTGTGTGGTCGGAGAGTTTCTTTATCTTGGGACGGCGGGTCTTAAAGAGCTTGGACCCTACCGTACGGACAGTATCCACCACCATGTTGTTTAGATCGTCCACATCTATGCTGTTCTCAAGGGCTTCGAAGCGGTTTTGGAGTTCGAGTTGAAAGCTCTCGGGGTTTTGAATATGGGCCGGCAATGGTCGAATTGTTGATTTTATCAGTCGAGATCTTTCCAGCTTTGGGTTGATATTCAATGTGCCACGTACCAATCGGTGATCGCTCCCCGTCTTAACAGCGTTGATCACAGTGACATCATTGAATATTTGCTTTTTCGTCGACATGATAAAATCTATCTCATTTCTGACTGTACCGTCCGGACTGACCCAGGTCCACTTCCGGCTTTCCGGCTTTCTGAAGAAGGAGTTCATCATAAAGAGGTTCTCCTTCTCCATAAAGTCAGCCAGCATCTGGCCTCTGTCATTCCGTTGCCCAACTCCAAATTGCCCCTCTCTCAGCTCATCACCGCATCGTTTTCCCAACTTTGCATTGAAGTCCCCAATCACAACAGTGTAGTGGGTTTTGTAGCTATGCATGGCTTTAGAGATCTCCTCATACATAGCCTCCACTTCGTCATCTTGGTGTGTTGAGGTCGGTGCGTAAACCTGTATAACATTCAGCGAACACCGTTTGGATATTCTGAGTATAAGGTACGCCACCCTGGTCGACACACTTCCGATGGTAGTCACGTTGTTGACAAGGGACTTGTGGACGATGAACCCGATACCACCTTGGGACTGTTGGTCGCCCTCCCGGTAGTAAAGCAAGTTACCGGAGTTGAGGATTATCGAGTCCTCTCCCGCTCTTCGGACTTCAGATAACCCGATAATGTCCCAGTGTACCTTGCTGATAACTTCTTCCAACTCGGTTAACTTCGCGTCGGTCCTTAGTGTGCGCGTGTTATAGGTTGCCAAGTGCAGGGGCCAATTATTTGATCCATTGTGCATGAGGGGGGGGGGGGGGGGTTTGCCATAATCGCCACGCCAAGGTTTTTTGGAGACGCTGCTGCCCGTCTCTTGAAGGCTATGCTCCCTTAGTCGCCTTTTACGACACCCACGGGATGATAGGGGGTAGTGCTATTCTAGGCCGGCACATACACGGCATAGGCCGGCACATACACGGCACGACACTCTTTTTCTATTAATAACTTATTAAATAAAAACCTCTGAGGGCGCCACTGTCGGTCATACAACCGCCTTGTAATTGCACCGGGAAAGAACTATAGCGTTTTTTTATTTTACTTTATTGCACACTAGCTTCCGCCCGCGACTTCGTTCGCGTGGACGTTCGAGAAAATCCTTAGGGGACCTTTAACCAGGATAAAAGAATTCTATGTTTATCTAGCGAGGTTCCCTAAGGATTTTCTCGAATGTCCTAGCGAACGAAGTCGCGGGCGGAAGCTAGTATAGAATACTTTATCCCTCTAAGGATTTTCTCGAATGCCCATGCGAACGAAGTCGCGGGCGGAAGCTAGTAGAAAATAATATTCTTAATAGAAACCGGGCTTTGATTTTACTGCATGCCCGTGCATTTTGTTTCTGAGAAATTACAATAGACCCAAAACTCGACACGTTTTTGTTTACTTTTAAGCCATTGACCATTTTACCGTGCCAGATGTGGAAACACCAGGTCCAGGTAGTCGTCGTTCTATCTAACAGTATAATTCCCCAAAGATATTGTTACAACGAATTCATCGTAAACTCTTCTTAAAAACTTAAAAGTCGTATATCTTTTGATTGAGTAAACCGATTGCGATGAGATAAAAACTTAATTATTTCGCAAAATACATAGTATATTTCTATGTAAACATCATTACGATTGAGTTAGCGCTTTTTAAGTTATTAGCGCACAAACATACAGACAAACAGAGAAACAGATAAACAGACAAACAGACAAAAAATCCAAAAATTATAGAAATGGGTTTTATATGTTGTTATCAAACACCCCAACCACTTTTTTTCAAAATATTTTCTTTGTACAGACACAACTTTTCTACAGCTTTATTAGTACTATGTATAGATGTGCATGCAATTTTTTTTAAAAGTAATTCACTAGTGGCTGTCGTCATAAATTAAAGGTACATTATTTTGTATACTTATATGTTTTCCCGTTGTAGTAATAAAAATGATTTATTTATTAATTATATGGTTTTTGTAATACTCGATGGCTTAACATTCGCATTCGCACTGCAATCACTGCTCAGTAGATCACAGTGAGGGATATAAAGAAAGGCATGAATGGATGATACATCACAAAAATTTGGTCTCGTGTTAAACGTACAACTTTTCACCTGTACCAGTGAGAAAAGTGCTGTACTTAGGTATGAATAGTTCTTTGTTATACAAGTGACCAAAGTCAATGTGTGCTGCGAGTGCCGACTTTAAATCACGAACTAGTCTAGAATTGAATCACGAGCGTAGCGAGCTACTGGATACTACTACTAGATATATTAAATACTACTGAGCACAGCACAGTACCTACCACGACGGCGACGCCTCAAGTGCAAACCCTGTTTAAATTTCAAAAGAAATGTTCATGATTGTTCGTAATTTGTACGCCAGTAAAAAAAATGTAGGTAACTACGTGACGTATTTTAGTCTAAAAAAAACGTCGGTGTGGAAGGTCCTGCCAGGGAGTTTGCTCGGCCGCAGTACCACTCGTTTTTCTCACTAGTGGGGGGGTTCTACGAGCTCAAAATCAATGGAATACCGCAAATCGATGTAGAGTATAGCCGTTTGGTACACGTATACTTGAGGTGAAAACAAAATTTTGGACCCGCAGTTCTTAAAAATTCTTCCCTTAGGAGCGGAGCTATGGTGTCATCTTTTTTTTTGTACGGGAAAAAAATTTTTTTTGTTCTAAAACCTATCGTGTATGGAATCGAATGAAAGGGCTTGCTGAGCCGGTTCTAAAAATATATCACATCGTTATATTTCAGACACTTATTTTAAATTAAACCAAAAAACATTTTTAAAACATACCAAGTTTGGGCTCCTACAGATACAATATGGTTGAATTATTTTTCATAAGATATACCTCAAATGATATGTAATATTCTCATATCTAATCTCAAGAAAGCAATTTTGAAAATATTGATATTCAGTATTTTTTTTCAATTTTTCATGATTACAAAGCCTTTACAAACTGATTATATATAATTAAAAAAAATGTTTGTTCTAAAACCGGTAGGTTTGTGATATCAAATGAAAGGGCTTTCTGAGCTGGTTCTAAAAATATATCACATTATTACATTTGAGCACTTGTTTGTAAATTAAACCAAAAATCAATTTCCAAAAATCCCATACAAACGTGAGTTTGGGAAAAAATTAGAAAAAAATACTAAATTTAGATATTTTCAAAATTACTTTCTTGTGATTTGATATGAGGATATTATGTAACTCTTAAGGTATATTTTACACAAAATAATTTAACCACATCGGATCTGAAGGAGCCCAAACTTGGTATGTTTTGAAAATGTTTTTGGGTTTAATTTAAGAGAAGTGGCTGAAATATAATGATGTGATATATTTTTAGAACCGGCTCAGCAAGCCCTTTCATTCGATACTATGCACGATATGTTTAAGAAAAAAAAAAATTTTTTCCCATACAAAAAAAAGATGACACCATAACTCCTCTCCTAAGGGAAGTATTTTTAAGAACTGCGGGTCCAAAATTTTGTTTTTATCTCAAGTATACGTGTACCAAACGGCTTTGCTGTACATCGATTTGTGGTTTTTTTTTTGCGTACAGTAGGACTACAAGAAACAGACACAGTTTGCATGGTTTTTTTGGCTGAAAAAAATGTACATGAATTGTACGTATTTTATCTTACAAGAAAATAGCCAAGTGCGAGTCGAATAAGAGCTACAGGGCATTTACAGTTTTCAAAATACAACTTGATAAATCGTCAACAGTGCAACCCCATCGAATTTGGGCTCGTTTAAATCGTTTTGACGAGTACTTTAGGCAATAGTTTCCAGGGTCTGATGAGCCGGAAGGACACAGGAACTCTTTAATAAAACCACGCTACCCCATCGAGTTCGGGCTCGTTTGAATCGTCTTGACGAGTAGGTACTTTGTTGGGAAATAGTGTGCAGGGTCTGATGATGGAGCCGGAAGAAGGCCACTGGAACTCTGTAATAAAATCATGCAAACCCATCTAGTTTGGGCTCGTTACAATCGTCTTGACGAGTACTTTGTTGGGGAAAAGTTTCCAGAGTATAATGATATTGATGGAGCCGGAAGGAAGACACAGAAACTCTACAATAAAACCACGCTACCACAGAATATATAATAGTAAGTACTAACACGCTACTCCATCGAGTTTGGGCTCGTTTGAATCTTCTTGTCGAGTACTTTGTAGGGAAATAGTTTCCAAGGTCTGATGATAGAACTTGAAGAAGGCCACTGAAACTCATCGTCAAGTTTGAGCTCGTTTGAATTGTCCTGACGAGTGCTCAGATAGGAGATGGTATATTTTTTTTAGCAGAAAATAATAATTACTGAAAAAAAAACTTTTTTAAAAACACGTTTTTAAAACGGACTAAAAATTATAAAAATCAGACTAGTAAAAACAGACTAAAAAGTATAAAATAAATTCTTCTGTGAATATTTATATATGTAACCCATACGTACAGAAGTTTTAAACCTAAAAACGTGGGGCGCATGCTAAAGACAATGTTGATGATAAATTTTACAGATTGCGCGCCCCACGTTTTTAGGTTAAAAACTTCTGTAGGTACCTATAGGGTTATAAATATTTACAGAAGGATTTATTTTATCCTTTTTATTATGTTTTACTAGTCTGTTTTATTAATGTTTTTAGTCCAAAGTTTATATATTTTTTTACTTGAAAGGTACTATTTATTTATTATACAGTATTTTTAACTTTTTAATAGTATTTTTTTATATTCGTAGGACTTTTAGTTTCGGAGAAGTTAATATTTTTCGGCAGAGCCATCAAGCTGGACCCCAAAATGGGTGTTTTTGTCGATAATTTCACGTTTTTAAATTATCGCTAGTAAAAGACCAAAGACATTGTATAAACACACAGAATATATAATAGTACTGTAAAACGTTTGATTAAATATAAAATAATGGTACATTATGATACAAGTTAGCTTAGGTTGCTTATTGCACACAAGGCTGTGGGTTGCATTGCAGCCCGAGCCGTAGGCTAGGGCGTAACTCAGCCGAGTGTGCAATAAGTAAGGCACCCATTAGGCGGCCATTACACACGTCAATCTGGTGCAATCTGATCAAAACCGCAGATTGATGGAATTTGATGCGGTTGGTTTGCGACGTTACACGGTCAATCCAGCGAGATCTGGATCGCAGTAGATCTTGGTAGATTGACAATCTCCCACGATCCACGGTGGTCTTTGGCAGGGTTGACAACTTTTTGCATTAATTTTCGCGTGATATCGATCGATGACCTGAGTGGTGCAGTATTCAACATGCCAGTCTACCGCGCAAGAGATCCTGGGTTCGATTCCCGGACGTAATTGAAATGATGAATTTTAATTTCTGTGACGGTCTGCGTATAATAAGTACCTATCTATTTCGAAAAGTAAACAAGTACCTAGTAAAATCTGTTGTCTAGCACCCATTTTATGCCTTGATTAGTTAGGGTTAGATGAATATCGATATTTAATTTTACACGCACAGGTGTGTAAAATTTCATCAAAATCAGTTCAGCCTTCTGAAGCTGAACTGATTTGGATAAAATTTGGCACTCAGTTCATAGCTTGGTAATATCGTATTATAAATTTTAATACGATTTTTTATAAATTTTAATACGATATTACCAAGCTATGAACTGAGTGCCAAATTTCATCCAAATCAGTTCAGCTTCAGAAGGCTGAACTGATTTTGATGAAATTTTACACACATCATATATAGTTTATAGCCTGGTATAGTATAAATATCGAGGTAAAATAGTATTTTTTAAAACATTGCAAAAAATATAGTAGGTAGGTTTATGGGAAATTTATGAAAAAATATAGTCCTCATTTATTTTTAACTAGCTTCCTTTAAAAATTAAAAATAGGGTACATACATAGGGTAGGTACTTCCTAGGGTACCAAACTAACTGTGTGCCAAATTTTATCATCTTTTACTGCAATCCAATATTTTTAACCGACTTAAAAAAGGAGGAGGTTCTCTTTTCATCTGTATATTTTTTAAGGGATTCTTCAAATGCCCACGCGCATGTAGTCACGGCCGGAAAGAAAGTTAAAATAAATATGGGTTTTATTTTTTATAAATTTCCCAAATGTACTACAAGTTAGGGGGCGTCCATTAATCACGTGATGTTTTTTTGGCCAATTTATAACCCCCCCTCCCCTTTGGTGATACATGGTGAGGTTTTACTTTAACCCCCCCCCCCCCCCTCAAAATCACGTGTATTTTTTTGGTACAAAATAATCTCAACATTTTTCAGTGCAAATATGTCGCGGTGGGCGGGGTTATCGTCCTGGTAACGGTGAGTCAACAATCAGACGCCGTTTTCGGTTAAAAATCACGCATTCAACGGAAAAAAATTAATACACGTGATATCTCGCTACACCCCCCCATCCCCCCTTGTGATACTTCGTGATTTTTTCAACTACCCCCCCCCCCCCCTTCGAGGCTCACGTGATTAATGGACGACCCCTTAGTTTCAATGTTTAAAATAATTAAAATGCCTAGGGTACCTTTGATCGAGATGACAAATATAAGTTTTAATCCAGACTATAAACTGTTTGCCAAATTTCATCCAAATCAGTTCAGCTTTCATAAAAAACAAATATACAGACGAACAGAGAACCTCCTCTTTTTTTGAAGTCGGTTAAAAACATCGGATTGCAGTAGATTGTGCTAGATTGTCAGTCTACCATGGTAGATTGACAATCTACCAAGATCTACAGCGATCCGATGTTTTAACCGACTTCAAAAAAAGAGGAGGTTGTTTTTCTGTTCGTCTGTATGTTTTTTTTTGTTTTTTTTCAAATGTCCATCCGGATGTAGTCGCGGGCGGAAGCTAGTTAAAAATAAATATGGGCTATATTTTTATAAATTTCCCAAAAGTACTACAAATTAGTTTCAATGTTTAAAATAATTAAAATGCCTAGGGTACCTTTGATCGAGATGAAAAATATAAGTTTTAATCCAGACTATAAACTGTTTGCCAAATTTCATCCAAATCAGTTCAGCTTTCATAAAAAACAAATATACAGACGAACAGAGAACCTCCTCTTTTTTTGAAGTCGGTTAAAAACATCGGATTGTAGTAGATTGTGCTAGATTGTCAGTCTACCATGGTAGATTGACAATCTACCAAGATCTACTGCGATCCGATGTTTTAACCGACTTCAAAAAAAGAGGAGGTTGTTTTTCTGTTCGTCTGTATGTTTTTTTTGTTTTTTTTCAAATGTCCATCCGGATGTAGTCGCGGGCGGAAGCTAGTTAAAAATAAATATGGGCTTTATTTTTATAAATTTCCCAAAAGTACTACAAATTAGTTTCAATGTTTAAAATAATTAAAATGCCTAGGGTATCTTTGATCGAGTTGAAAAATATAAGTTTTAATCCAGACTATAAACTGATTGCCAAATTTCATCCAAATCAGTTCAGCTTTCATAAAAAACAAATATACAGACGAACAGAGAACCTCCTCTTTTTTTGAAGTCGGTTAAAAACATCGGATTGCAGTAGATTGTGCTAGATTGTCAGTCTACCATGGTAGATTGACAATCTACCAAGATCTACTGCGATCCGATGCAAGCATATTGTGGTAGATTGTCAATCTACCATGGTAGACTGACAATCTAGCACAATCTACTGCAATCCGATGTTTTAACCGACTTCAAAAAAAGAGGAGGTTGTTTTTATGTTCGTCTGTATGTTTTTTTTTGGGTATTTTTCAAATGTCCATCCGGATGTAGTCGCGGGCGGAAGCTAGTTAAAAATAAATATGGGCTATATTTTTATAAATTTCCCAAAAGTACTACAAATTAATTTAAATGTTTAAAGAAATAAAAATGCCTAGGGTACCTTTAACCGAGATCAAAAATATCATAAGTTTTAATCCAGACTATAAACTGTTTGCAAAATTTCATCCAAATCAATGCAGCCTTCATAAAAAACAAATATACATACGAACAGAGAACCTCCTCCTTTTTTGAAGTCGGTTAAAAATATCGCATCGCAGCAGATTGTGCTAGATTGTTTTTTAATGATTTTTCGAATGTCCACCCACGCGGATGTAGTCGCGGGCGGAAGCTAGTTAAAAATAAATGTGTACTACATTTTTATAAATATCCCAAAAGTAAGTACTATAATGTTTAAATGTTTTGAAAATAATACTTATACCTCGAAAAAAAGGTGCCAACCCTAAGCCAGACCAAGCCAGATTGACGTAGATTGACAATCCAGCACAATCTGATCACGCCAGATCGCGCCAGACCGCGCCAGATTGAAACAGATCACGAACAACGTTACACAATCAATCTCTGTCAATCTTTGTCAGTCTGGCGCCTTAATGGGTAAGTAATGGGTGCCTTACACACACAATCTGATCACGCCAGACCGCGCCAGACTGACAAAGATTGACAGAGATTGATTGTGTAACTTTGTTCGCGATCTGTTTCAATCTGGCGCGGTCTGGCGCGATCTGGCGTGATCAGATTGTGCTGGATTGTCAATCTACGTCAATCTGGCTTGGTCTGGCTTAGGGTTGGCACCTTTTTTTCGAGGTATAAGTATTATTTTCAAAACATTTAAACATTATAGTACTTACTTTTGGGATATTTATAAAAATGTAGTACACATTTATTTTTAACTAGCTTCCGCCCGCGACTACATCCGCGTGGGTGGACATTCGAAAAATCATTAAAAAACAATCTAGCACAATCTGCTGCGATGCGATATTTTTAACCGACTTCAAAAAAGGAGGAGGTTCTCTGTTCGTATGTATATTTGTTTTTTATGAAGGCTGCATTGATTTGGATGAAATTTTGCAAACAGTTTATAGTCTGGATTAAAACTTATGATATTTTTGATCTCGGTCAAAGGTACCCTAGGCATTTTTATTTCTTTAAACATTTAAATTAATTTGTAGTACCTACTTTTGGGAAATTTATAAAAATATAGCCCATATTTATTTTTAACTAGCTTCCGCCCGCGACTACATCCGGATGGACATTTGAAAAATACCCAAAAAAAAGCATACAGACGAACATAAAAACAACCTCCTCTTTTTTTGAAGTCGGTTAAAACATCGGATCGCAGTAGATTGTGCTAGATTGTCAGTCTACCATGGTAGATTGACAATCTACCACAATATGCTTGCATCGGATCGCAGTAGATCTTGGTAGATTGTCAATCTACCATGGTAGACTGACAATCTAGCACAATCTACTGCGATCCGATGTTTTTAACCGACTTCAAAAAAAAGGAGGTTCTCTGTTCGTCTGTATATTTGTTTTTTATGAAAGCTGAACTGATTTGGATGAAATTTGGCAAACAGTTTATAGTCTGGATTAAAACTTATATTTTTCATCTCGATCAAAGGTACCCTAGGCATTTTAATTATTTTAAACATTGAAACTAATTTGTAGTACTTTTGGGAAATTTATAAAAATATAGCCCATATTTATTTTTAACTAGCTTCCGCCCGCGACTACATCCGGATGGACATTGAAAAAAAAAAACAAAAAAAAACATACAGACGAACAGAAAAACAACCTCCTCTTTTTTTGAAGTCGGTTAAAAACATTGGATCGCGGTAGATTGTGGTAGATTGACAATCTACCAAGATCTACCGCGATCCGATGCAAGCATATTGTGGTAGATTGTCAATCTACCATGGTAGACTGACAATCTAGCACAATCTACTGCGATCCGATGTTTTTAACCGACTTCAAAAAAAGAGGAGGTTCTCTGTTCGTCTGTATATTTGTTTTTTATGAAAGCTGAACTGATTTGGATGAAATTTGGCAAACAGTTTATAGTCTGGATTAAATCTTATATTTTTTATCTCGATCAAAGGTACCCTAGGCATTTTAATTATTTTAAACATTGAAACTAATTTGTAGTACATTTGGGAAATTTATAAAAAATAAAACCCATATTTATTTTAACTTTCTTTCCGGCCATGACTACATGCGCGTGGGCATTTGAAGAATCCCTTAAAAAATATACAGATGAAAAGAGAACCTCCTCCTTTTTTAAGTCGGTTAAAAATATTGGATTGCAGTAAAAGATGATAAAATTTGGCACACAGTTAGTTTGGTACCCTAGGAAGTACCTACCCTATGTATGTACCCTATTTTTATTTTTTAAAGGAAGCTAGTTAAAAATAAATGAGGACTATATTTTTTCATAAATTTCCCATAAACCTACCTACTATATTTTTGGCAATGTTTTGAAAAATACTATTTTACCTCGATATTTATACTATACCAGGCTATAAACTATATATGATGTGTGTAAAATTTCATCAAAATCAGTTCAGCCTTCTGAAGCTGAACTGATTTGGATGAAATTTGGCACTCAGTTCATAGCTTGGTAATATCGTATTAAAATTTATAAAAAATCGTATTAAAATTTATAATACGATATTACCAAGCTATGAACTAAGTGCCAAATTTCATCCAAATCAGTTCAGCTTCAGAAGGCTGAACTGATTTTGATGAAATTTTACACACCTGTGCGTGTAAAATTAAATATCGATATTCATCTAACCCTAAATAATCAAGGCATAAAATGGGTGCTAGACAACAGATTTTACTAGGTACTTACTTACTTTTCGAAATAGATAGGTACTTATTATACGCAGACCGTCACAGAAATTAAAATTCATCATTTCAATTACGTCCGGGAATCGAACCCAGGATCTCTTGCGCGGTAGACTGGCATGTTGAATACTGCACCACTCAGGTCATCGATCGATATCACGCGAAAATTAATGCAAAAAGTTGGCAACCCTGCCAAAGCCCACCGTGGATCTTGGTAGATTGTCAATCTACCAAGATCTACTGCGATCCAGATCTCGCTGGATTGACCGTGTAACGTCGCAAACCAACCGCATCAAATTCCATCAATCTGCGGTTTTGATCAGATCACACCAGATTGACGTGTGTAATGGCCGCCTAAGAGCTCACGAGTTTCATACGACGTTTTTCAACACATTTGAGAGGAAAAAACAATGACGTCATACACATTATTATTTTTAATCGCATAGTAGGTACTTCGATCAGCATTCAGCAGGTATTATCTTTTTCATCATTATTTATATAATATTAACAGAGCAAATACCTTAATAATACTATTTCACAACCATGTGTAATTTTAGAATAAATATTCGTACTTATCTAGTTAGTAAATACGCAAGTCACTAACAGCAGCGTGAAAAAAAGATAAGATTGTAAAAGGATTGCTCGATGGATGGTGTATAGAAGAGTTGATCGTAATCAAGAGACAGCAAATGATTATTATGGGGTGGGTCACAAATGTCGCAATAGGTTGTACTAGTGATGTAACATAAAAAAACAACTCTGTTTTTTTCACAATGTTGAAAAAAACATTTAAAAAAAGTTGTTTTTTTCTAAATTTGTTTTTTTTCAAGAATACAATCTTTGGAAAATAAATGTTTTAATTATTTTTATATTACTTCAATACTTAGTTATATTACATTTTTAATTCTTCGTCAGTGTCTCCAGATATGAACTTAATTCTTTTTTCCAGATCTTATTTTATTTTTCCCAAAAATTATACATTTGTATGAAGAGAAGATTAAAAAATTTCCCCCAACGCGATTTTTTGTTCCCCAAAATGTTACGTTTTGTATGAAGAACAGATTTTCTTTTTTTCCCCAATAAATTAAATTTTCCAAATATCAAATCCCATTGTGTGAATTGGGAACACCCCCTAATCTGTTCTTCGTTCTAATTCTAACGAAGTTACTTCAAAAGATTTCACCGTGTGCGTCTTTAAATGCTGCCAACTGTTGAAAACTTGGTACTTTGCAACCAAAAGCGTAATGTAGGTTCAAAATGAATAGAAAACTTTAATATGAACTCATAAGTTTAACGGAAACTTCCTTAAAATTTTTGATTTCTGTCTGTACTCTTGAAAAAAAAACATACTTCAGAAAAAAAACGTTTTTTCATGTTTTTTTTCATGTTAGAAACAAAAACTATTCTTTTACAACACTAGGTTATAGGTACCTATTCCCATCATCGTAATTTTCCATTGACGGTAATACCTACCCCTGCGTTTTTAAATCTCAATCAAGTAAAACGCTTGTGAATTACCAACACAAAGGTTTGAACTTGAAGCATAGTAGAAGTATTTCAACACGATATTATGTTGCTTTCTTGTTTGTTTGTGTGTCCGCAGGGTTTGTAAACGAAAGCTTCCCGAATTTCCCGATGAGCTAGCTAGAGACTGGAAAATTTGAACATAGGTCAGAACTAGAAGGCAGTGCAATATTTAGATTTTGAGTCGATCTGATGATGGAGCCGGAAGAAGGCCACAGGAACTCTATGACAAATCATACAACCCCATCGAGATTGGGCTCGTTAGAATCGTCTGGACAAGTAGGTACTCTGACGGGAGATGTGGTCCAGGGTTTGATGATGAAGTCAGAAGAACGCTACAGGAACTCAGTATTGCAACCATGCAACCCCATTGAGTAGGTAGCCTCCCAGTGCCCTTCTTCCGGCTCCATCATCAGACCCTGGAAACTATTTCCCAATAAAGAACTCGTCAATACGATTCAAACGAGCCCAAACTCGATGGGGTTGCATGGTTTTATTACAGAGTCCCAGTGCCCTTCTTCCTGCTCCATCATCAGACCCTGGAAACTATTTCCCATCAATGGACTCGTCAAGACGATTCAAACGAGCCCGAACTCGATGGGGTTGCATGGTTTTGTTATAGAGTTCCATTGGCCTTCTTCCGGCTCCATCATCATACCCTGGACACTATTTCCCAACAAAGTCCTCGTCAAGGCGATTCAAACGAGCCCAAACTCGATGGGGTAGCGTGGTTTTATCAAAGAGTGCCTATGGCTTTCTTCCGGCTCCATCATCAGATCCTCGGACACTATTTCCCTACAAAGTACTCGTCAAGACAATTCAACCGAGCCCAAACTCGATGGGGTAACGTAGTTTTATTATAGAGGTCCTATGGCCTTCATCCGGCTCCATCATCAGATCTTCGGACACTATTTCCCAACAAAGTACTCGTCAAGACGATTCAAACGAGCTCAAACTCGACGGGGTAGCGTGGTTTTATTATAGAGTTCCTATGGCCTTCTTCCGGCTCCATCATCAGATCCTCGGACACTATTTCCCAACAAAGTACTCGTCAAGACGATTCAAATGAGCCCAAACTCGATGGGATTGCACGGTCCAATATTGAGTTCCTTTGGCATGGCCTTCCAGCTTCATCATCAGACCCTGGACCTTATCTCCCATCAGAGTACTCGTCATGACGATTCTAACAAGCCTAATCACATTGGGGTTGTATGGTTTCATCATTAAGTTCCTGTGGCCTTATTCCAGTTCCATCATCAGATCAGCTCAATGACACCATAATATTGCATTGTATTCCAGTTCTGACCTATGTTCAAAGTTTCAAGTCTCTAGCTCATCGGGAAGCTAGTTTAAAATCGTTCGCAAACTTTGCGGACAAACAAACAAACAAACGAGAAAGCAACCCTTCGATCATAGCAACCTAATAAAAACGTGTTAAAAATCGGACTAAAAACATTGAACAGAGTAGTAAAAAATAAATTCTTCTGTAAATATTTATATTATAAATAACTCTATATACAGAAGTGTTAAACCCAAAAACGTGGGGCGCATGCTAAAGACGATTTTACAAAATGCGCCCCACATTTTTAGGTTTATGGTTTAACACTTCTGTATATATACTACAGTAGCCCGTAATACATTTAAATTATCAAAAAGGTTACCGCTCGCCGTTGTGATATAGTTATTTATTACGAAATTATAGATCCTTTAACCCAAGTTTTACAGATTGCAACCCGCCGTAACCTATATTTGTATATCTCCAAAAATGATATTTTTTTAGTTTTCGAGGTTTACCACATGGTTTAGCTATTGTCGTGTTCTACAGCTTTGTTTGATTGCCACTAATAATAGTAAGCCTATGGAAAGTGACCATACACAGATTTAAGACCAGATAAAGTCCATCCATTTTCATCTGTACCTTGATTACGTAAAGCTGTTGCTAACAATTCTCGATTGAAATCGATTGAAAGCTCGGTTGCATTGCTGCTTTAGTTAAGATAGTTGTCACATTGGTTCTTACTAAAGCAGCGATGTAACTGCGATTTCTGTCAGAGTTGATTGCAACAAAGTTACGTAATTACCCCCCTGGTCTTAAATCTGTCTATGGCTGCTTTTCATAGTCTTACTATTATCAGTGGCAATCAAACAAAGCTGTAGAACACGACAATAGCTAAACCATGTGGTAAACCTCGAAAACTAAAAAAATATCATTTTTGGAGATATACAAATATAGGTTACGGCGGGTTGCGAATGTTGCGATCTGTAAAACTTGGGTTAAAGGATCTATAATTTCGTAATAAATAACTATATCACAACGGCGAGCGGTAACCTTTTTGGTAATTTAAATGTATTACGGGCTACTGTACTGATAGGGTTATCTATACTTATCAAACTCTAAGAGCCAATTTCACCATTGATTTTAAACGCGCTTTGTCAAAAAACAAGTTTGGCTGTCACTGTCATAACAACAAAGTAAAATTTGTTACAAAAATGTACAATTATGTTAGAAACAATGCCTTGTTAAATCTTGATTCAATTTTTTTAATGACCTGGTGAAATTGATTTTTGGAATAAACGGGGAACGGGGTATGAAACTCGACACTTAAACTACATTACGTAAAACGTGATCTTAATCGCGTTTAAAATCAATGGTGAATTTGGCTCTAAATGAGGGCTTTTCCAAAGGACTAAAAACTGTAGGATCGATAGATGGCGTTGATAAATTAAGCACTGTCAACTAAGACGCGTTCAGAACCTACGCTCCGAGTGCAACCAAGTTGTGTCTACCGAACGTCACGCTCTAATGTTTGATACCCCGTTAGAGCAATTGGTTGCACTCGGAGCGTAGGTTCTGAACGCGCCTCAGTTGACAGTGCTTAATTTATCAACGCCATCTATCGATCCTATAGTTTTTAGTCCTTTGGAAAAGCCCTCATTGATTGACTGATTGATTCATTCATTGTTGGGATAAGCGTGGAGCCCTAACGACTGAAGGTAGAGACACCATTTTTGGAGAGTAGATAATTTTCATGATGTAGATGAGCACTAAGAAAGGATTTTAGAAAATTTCCGTTATTCAGGGTGCTACAGGTTGTTTAAGTTTGTATGAGAATTTGTATAGGGTTGAAGTAGAGCTACTATTATGTATTCTGTGGTAGAGCCACCATTTTTGGAGGGTAGATACCTTTGATGGTGTAGGTGAGCAATAAGAAAGGATTTTAGAAAATTCCCGTTATACAAGGTGCTACAGGTTGTTTAAGTTTGTATGAGAATTTGTATAGGGTTGAAGTAGAGACACCATTTTTGGAGGGTAGATACCTTTCATGGTGTAGGTGAGCACTAAGAAAGGATTTTAGAAAATTCCCGTTATACAGGGTGCTACAGGTTGTTTAAGTTTGTATGAGAATTTGTATAGGGTTGAAGTAGAGACACCATTTTTGGAGGGTAGATACCTTTCATGGTGAAGGTGAGCACTAAGAAAGGATTTTAGAAAATTCCCGTTACACAGGGTGCTACAGGGTGTTCCAGTTTGTATGGGAATTTGTATATTTGTATTTGTATAGAGCTGAAGTTGAGGCACCATTTTTGGAGGATAGATACCTTTCATAGTGTAGGTAAGCGCTAAGAAAGGGTTTTGTTAAATTTCCGTTATACAGGGTGCTACAGGGTGTTCCAGCTTGTATGAAGGTAGAGACACCATTTTTGGAGGGTAGATACCTTTCATGATGTAGATGAGCACTAAGAAAGGATTTTAGAAAATTCCTGTTATACAGGGTGATACAGGGTGTTCCAGTTTGTTTGAAGGTAGAGACACCATTTTTGGAGGCTAAATACCTTTCATGGTATAAGTAAGCACTTTGAAAGGGTTTTGTGAAATTTTCGGTATACAGGGTGCTACAGGTTATTCAAGTTTGTATGAGAATTTTTAGGGGGCTGAAGGTAGAAACACTATTTTTGGAGGGTAGATTTCTATTATAATGTATGTGAGCACTACGAAAAGGGTTTTGGAAAATTCCCGTTATACATGGTGGTACAGTGTGTTTCAGTTTGTATGAAGGTAGAGTCACCATTTTTTGTGGGTTAATACCTTTCATGGTGTAGGTGAGCACTAAGAAAGGGTTTTGGAAAATTCCCGTTATACAGGTGTTCCAGTTTGTACATGAATTTTTATGAGAAAATTTAATGTGTGAAATGAGGTCTACAGATAAATACCTAGGTACTATCCGCGTCAATTGGTAATGCGCCTGGCGGCCATGAATTTAACCTCAAAAACGAAAAACAATTGTAATTTTCTCATATACTTAGACCCTTTCTTATTGAAAATAAGAATTCAATAATTAATTTATTATATTACCTATTAGAATTTTATTGTTTTTTGTCATTTTTAGTTGCGGATGACGATGATGTGTATGTTAATTTGACAAGGTTCCAGCGCATTACCAATTGACGGGGATAGTATATTGGCAATCCGCGACTTTCAAAATAAATGCAAAACTATCTTAATCACGCGAACGAAGTCGCGGGCAAAAGCTAGTTTATAGTATAAATACACTGGCCTGCAAAACTAAGTACTACCACAGAATATATACGTACTACAGAGGTCTATTTTCATACAAACGAGGTAACTTTGAAGCATTGGTTCTCCGCCCAGGATTAAACATGGTGTTTTCTGATGATGGCTGGATGGATCCAGGGAGAAAATAGAGAAGATTCAGATCCCCATACACACCCAATTGATCTGATCAGCATTCTAAGAGCTGTAAGGATAAGAGTTATCAGTTACAGCATCGAGATAAATATACAAGAGAAGCAAACCTGACTACCACGCGCCACAAAAAGCGTGTAACTTTTCAACCGTGTAGGACGAAGCTTTGAAACCACTAAACATTTTTAAGAAAACATATATCTGTCTCACTTACACACGTTCCAAAAACAATATCGTCGCCAAGATTAGACAAAGACAACAATAAAATTAGACAAATACATGCTTTTTTTTTAGTGTGTTGTTGGTATTATTGTAAATTTTAAGAAAATGACGGTGTCGTGCACAGTGGCTCAATTTCAATTAGTACAGTAATATTGAAGGCTCTACTAATGTAAGCATTAAAACAACTTGTTTTTTTTTAATAAATACTTTAATACGTAAAAAACTTGCATTATTTTGATTTTTTGTTATTAATTATTTTGATGAGTCACTGTGTACCTTTAGAGTTACTGTGTACTCCAGAGGGCCTAGTACGAGTTGTGTTTCTCACCTCACTTTGCGAATAGTATCGAGTGAAAGAGAGGATATCATGCGAGTGAGTGAACGAGTGAAAGAGAGAAGACGATAGTTTACTATTCGAAAAGTGAAGTGAGAACAAAAAATCAACTCGTACTAGGCCCTCAGGGTTGGGTCACTGTGTACACCTGAGCGTGCACAGTGGCTCAAAAGTATTTTTTTTTGTTTTCTACTATTTATTTTATTTTGAACCTGTGTCGTCCATTTTTGTTAATGCAGTATTAAACTATAATAGTTAATTAATGTTATGTATAAGTTTCAGTATATATAAGTATAAGTTTCCCGTCACATTTTTTATACAAATAAGCTTTTGGAAAAACACATGAGTCACTGTTGCCTCCTTGACCCTACCAAAAACCGAGTTTCATCGAAATCAGCCCACAATCAGAAAAGTTGGCCGCCATATAGCTTTTGTTATACAATATTTTCATCTATGGCGGCCTTACAATTCATGCATTATTTTGGGGTAAAATTTCACATGGTAGGCAACACAAATTTTCTAAAAAAAAAATTGCATGAATTGTAAGGCGGCCAGGTAATAATACCAAAACCGAAATCCAATCCTTTAAAAAAAGTGTATGAATGAAGATTACACAACCTTTATCAACCAGAAAATCTGTTTGTTATAGCGATTTACCATTGTTTTACATAATAAAAAGCACAGAAACTTACCTTGAAATATAATTTTATCCACGCGAAATTTCTTTTCTCTCTGGGACACAACACAACGGCACCGCAACTGCCGGCCGACTAGATCAAACGTGTTTGGAGGTCAAGCGGTATAATGTGTGAAAGAGACAAACCTAGTCATTCTTTCTCTTCAGGTGGAAACATACATGAGTCACTGTTGACGACTGAGTCACTGTTGCCTCCTTGACCCTACTATTTTGGCAAGAAAACAGTAAAGCTATGTTGAAAATAAAAATAAAACCAAGATGGCGGCAAACTTTTTTGTTTGAGGACCGATTTCGATAAAACTTGGTTTTTGGTACTATTTTGATACGAAAATAACAACGTAATGTTGAAAATATAAAAAATCCAAGATGGCGACCAACTTTTTTGTTTGAGGGCCGATTGAAATGAAACTCGGCTTTTGGCACTATTTTAATACGAAAATAATAACGCAATGTTAAAAATAATAAAAAATCCAAGATGGCGACCAACTTTTTTGTTTGTAGGCCGATTTCGATGAAACTCAGTTTTTGGTACTATTTTGACAAGAAAACAGTAAAGCTATGTTAAAAATAAAAAATCCAAGATGGCAGCCAACTTTTTTGTTTGTAGGTCGATTGAAATGAAACTCGGTTTTTAGTACTATTTTAACATGAAAATAATAACGCAATGTTGAAAATTTTTATAAGATAATAACAATGCTATGACAAAAATAAAAATTTCAAGATGGCGGCCAACTTTTTTGTTTGTAAGCTGATTTCGATGAAACTCGGTTTATGGCACTATTTTGACAAGAAAACAGCAACGCTATGTTAAAAATAAAAAAATCCAAGATGGCGGCCAACTTTTTTGTTTTGGGCCAATTTTGATGAAACTTTGTTTTTGGCACTATTTTTACAAGAAAACAGCAACGCGATGTTAAAAATATAAAAAATCCAAGATGACAGCTAAGTTTTTTGTTTCTGGGCCAATTCCGATGAAACTCGGGTTTTGGTACTATTTTAACAAGAAAACAATAAAGCTAAGTTAAAAATAAAAACTAACTTAAATAAATAAATAAAATAAATTTATTGTCATAGCTGGTGGGTACATAAACAATATCAGTTATTGGAGCAACCATTTAAGTATAGAAATACTTGTGTTAGGCTGGCCCCAGACCTACCGGTTCCGTTTCTTTGCTTTGCTGTGCTACCTTGCTTGAAAGACCGCCGGCCAACCAGTGTAATTTTCAATCTATCGCATTTTGGGACTAGACCAAATTGGCAAGATAGCCATTAGCTTGGTTTTATCAAATGTCATCGCCTGGATTGCGAAGTAGGAAGCTTTTAGGAGATATGCCACCCTGAACATGGACTCCGATCGTTAAAAATAACTCGATCGCTTATTTATACAAGATGTTTGGTAAAGCCTTATAAAACTGAATATGGTAGATAGGGACCATAATAAAACTAAACAACTTTTACTATGGGACCAAATCTGAAATCGCGAAAAAAAATGAACTGTTTTATACATTTTGATAATTTCGTTATTATTTTTTGTATAAAACAGCAGTTTTTTTTTAAAACGAAAACGAAAACTTCTCATCGCACCCCAGACGACGATATTTGATAACACCAAACTAATGGCTATCTTGCCAATGTGGTCAGGTCAAAATATGCGATAGATTGAAAATGAGCCTCTTGGCCGGCGGTCCATGGTAGAACAGCAAAGCAAAGAAACGGAACCGGTAGGTCTGGGGCCAGCCTTAGACCGCTCCGCTCTTCATAGCTTTGACAAATAAAAATTAGTACCTTAGAATTCAGAGTTTTACATATCGTCAGCTTAGATCGAAAACTGCTTAACTCCACTTTTGGTCAAAAATGACTTTTTGGTATTGTTCAACGCGGAATTTCTGGGCGCATCGTTCCGTTAACGTCTTAAATCCATCAAAAACACAGAGTTGACTACAAACAATAAAACGCATACTGCTTATCTCCAGAGCGCCATTTTGTAACGGGAAAACTTCGTAACTCCCCCCTTTTCAATACATTGCACGACACCGTGAGGAGCACACGTCTTTTTTTTTTCGTTTTTTGTGTGTTAAACACGTCGATACTGTCCTGAAAGCATGATTTTCTTTTTATTTTGTGTTTATATTACCTGAGTTGATAAGTTCATAATCAATATGAATCAAAATTTCATTAAAAAAACAGGAATTTCTCAGTGGAGTTCAGCATTATGAGGACAAACATTTTGGCTTTGGCCAGAGGCTTTAGTAGTAGATTTCTTTTTACTTTAACCGACTTTATTTACTGACTTTAAAAAGAAGGAGGTTATTAGTTTGATTTGTATGTATGTGATATAGTTGGAATTGGATAATATTTGAGTATAACGTTCCATTTTAGGCTTCCAAGCACATGTGTTAAATTTTGTCTGTCCGCAAATTTCTCAAAAACGAAAGGCGTATCGAAATGATTTTTCTTGACTTAAGTTAAGTGTGTTTTTACTAAGGGAAGTTTCATCAAAATCGGTTCAGTAGTTTTTGAGATATGAAGGAAACCCCAAAAACTATTTTTATAACTGGTGATAAGGGCATGATGCTATGTACAAAGGCCGTATTACGGCTTTGACACAACTGGCACCAGATACCGAAACCGTATATACATCCTAATGATTACTTTTCAGTAATCCAAAATTATCAAGCTCGTGTATCTGACTTTGAATGGCAAGATTTGACCTGTATCTCCAATATTATTGATAATTGATTTATTGATCCATTATGATTGAACTTAAAACCAAACACACAGGTCCAAACTGTAGATTTTACAGGATCACAGGGCACAGAGGAACCTTTGGATGGCCCAGTTAACAGGAGAATTATAATTACTGCCGATATCCACAATGAACCTAACTCACCAGATAATCACCTTACCAGTTCCATTGGCAATATAGTTTTACCTGAAACTGAAGCTACCAGCTTGTCTCAAGTTGGCCACGACTCACTGCAATGGAATGGAACATCATAATAAAACGAATCCTAACATAACACCTCCCGTTTCACCTAGTATTTTGATGGTGCCCTTTGATGAACCCACTCCTACGCTCAGAAACAACGACGCCGACGATAACATCATAGATCACCTTAGGTCATTCAATAGTTAGGTACGTCAATAGTTAAGCATTGCATTGGTAAATAAAATAAAATAAATATTGTGTAGAAAATAGATAACATAATGTTTTATTTTACAACAAAGAACCTAAAGTTACCTACCTAATCTTAATAAAGTTAACAAAAAGTCATTGAGTCAGCCCTCACATAGCCACACATAGCCCTACATGGATGAGTTTGAAGGATTCACATTTTAGACAGGTGGTAAGCTACCTAAGTTCAATAAAATATTTGCATTTACAAAATATCACACTACGTAAACTTCGTATATCCAAGAAAAGTGCTTAAATCCATTTAAAGTTTTAGAAAAAAATATGTAAACTTCTTAAGTCCATTTTCCATGTGATGGGAACGAAATAAGTAAATTTTGATTGTGTATTTGAATCCGCAACCATATTTTTACTTAAAATCAAGAAAAACATTAATAGGTCTAGGAACAAGTAACGGAAGAAAAACTGTTTTTTTTGTCCCCTGAAAAATTTGGTCCAATGGATTTAAGCAGTTTTCGATCTAAGCCGACGATATTATTTACCTATAGTTAAAAAAAATAGAAACTAGATTAGGTACTTAAAATAAAAAATAAAAATCAACAATTATTTCTGAAATTATCCCCATTTCTTTTACTAAATGCAAAAGAAATGCTTATAATTATATAAATTGACTGCCCCAGAACAGAATAGTGCTGATGTTTGTGTGTGTGTGTGTGTGTGTGTGTGTGTGTTTGTCTGTGTGTGTTTGTCTGTGTGTGTGTGTGTTATATTTGTATGTGTGTTTGTGCGAGTGAGTGTATGTAAGTGTGTAGGTGAGTGTAGTATATTATGTGATAATAGTTTTTATGCTTGACTTTGTAACAAGGCTTCAACATTGTTGTAGCTTAAAGTCTTAAGCCAGTTGGTGACAACTTTTTTGCATTCGTGGTATGTAAGTGGATATAGAACAACTAACTAATAAGTTGTTCTTTTTGTTCAACCAAGTTATATGGAAATCGGCCCAAAAACAAAAAAAATTGGCCGCGGTCTTGGATTTTTTATTTTTATCATTGCTTTGTTATTTTCTAGTCAAAATAGTGCCGAAAACCGAGTTTCATCGGAATTGGCCCAAAAACAAAAAAGTTGGCCGCCATCTTAATTTTTTATTTTATATCATTGCATTGTTATTTTCGTTTCAAAATAGTACCAAAAACCGAGTTTCATCGAAATCGGCCCACAATCAAAAAAGTTAGCCGCCATCTTGGATTTTTTTATTTTCAACATTTCGTTATTATTTTCGTGTCCGAATTTCATTTAAATCATCCCTCAAACAAAAAGTTGGCCGCTATTTTGGATTTTTAATGTTTTCAACATTGCATTGTTATTTTCTTTTCAAAATAGTACCTACTAAAAACCGAGTTTCATCAAAATCGGCCTACAAACAAAAAAGTTTTATACTAGGTGGAAAAAGAGTTAGGTTTCATTATTAACACGTTTTTTTTTATATGGAAACACCACAGCAACAGAGAGTTGGCTAAACCCTGCCGTTGTCCACATTATAATTCTCGAATGAAATGAAATATTATTTTTGCAATCAACATCCCATAAAACCTCAATTTACCCCTTCAGAAATTTACGATATACATGTTTGATCATTTGTTTATAGAAGTACTCCTACGAAGTTTCAAGTCTTAATGTCTATTTTATATTTTTGACATACAAAGTTTAAACCCCATTTAACCCCTTTAGAAGTTAAATAATGTCTACAACCTAAAATTAAATGCCATTTTCGCAATCAACATCCCATAAAACCTCAATAACGACACCCATATCGATGTTGGGCTTTTTTACCCATTTACCCCCTGAAGGGTTGAGTTTCGGAAAACCACGAAACACGTGTTTAACTATTTGTTTTTAATAATACTCCTACGAAGTTTCAGGTCGAAATAACTATTTGATATTTTTTCCATACAAACTTTAAACCCCCATTTCACCCCTTTAGGGGTGGAATTTCCAAAAATCCTTTCTTATTGGATGCTCCCACCGTATAAAGTATCTACGTACCAAATTTCAAGTCTCTAGGTTCAGTGGTTTGGGCTGGGCAATAGTCTGTCAGTCATCCCTTAATTTTTATATCAGAAGATTGTTAATGCCCTGTAGCTCGAATTTGACTCGCACTTGGCCATTTTCTTGTATGATACTCTAGAACGTACAATTAATGTACATTTTTTTCAGCCAAAAAAAACATGCAAACTGTGTCCGTGTCGTGAGAAAAACGAGTGGTACTGCGGCAGAGCATACTCCCTGGCAGTACCACACCGACACTATTTTTGTACTAAAATACGTAACGTACAATTATTATTTTAAACAGGATTTGCACTTGTGTGGCGTCGTGGTACTGCGACGGAGTATAACACGATTAATGCACTCTTTATAAGTTGCAAAAATATATCAATATTTAAGTATTTAAACATAAGTATACGATAACTTAATATACTGTAGTTGGACCAACTGCGAATTTTACTAACTGCGAATAGGGTATTTTCCAAATTTATGAAAACTGCGTAAATTTAAAGATTGGGACGAACAATTTAACAGAAAAATAAAAATAAATTAAATAATGTCTTTTTTCTCCATTAAACCAATTAAAATCAAATATATTTTTAATGATTTTCAATTTACCGCCAAAACGCTTGGTTCGATGACGTCTACTGCGTGACGTCAACTTTTCTTTGTAGTCTGTGTTACAATTTACTCTATTTCTCTGTCTACGCTATAGGTAGTTTACACAAAGTTGACGTCAGTAGATGTCAGTGAACCGAGCGTTTTGGCGGTAAATTCAAAACAATTAAAAATAAATTTGATTTTAATTGGTTTAATGGAGGAAAAAAGACATTAATTAATTTTTATTTTTTTGTTTAATTGTTCGTCCCAATCCTTAAACATTAAGCAGTTTTCAAAAATGTGGAAAATACCCTATTGGACCAACTGTGAATTGGACGAATCGCAAATTGGACCAACTGCGAATTGGAAATTTTTTTTAACATTGGACCAATTGCGCCTAAAGGCATTAGGCAAACTCCCAAGTTGGTCCCATTTTTTTAAAATTTCGAAATCGGTTCAGTACTTTTCATGTAATCTCGAAAAAAGCACCTAAATAGTATGATTTTGTGTGAATTACCTCGATGATAATGGTCGTATTACTTCTTTGTTTATGAACTGAATAAGATAATTATTTCTTGTTGGAAGAGGGATATCTGTGTAGTTCTTTAACCGACTTAAAAAAGAGGTTCTCAGTTTGATATGATGTATGTATGTTTCTTTGCAATTATCTTACGTTTGGCCGAGCCGATATTACTATCTAAATAATATACCTACAAGGTACCTACACTAAAAATAAAAATTTGTTTAAAAAAAACAAAAAACCGAATTCAAAAAACCTACCTCTACAAAAGCAAGAAATAATATTCGTAATAATAAAAACACGTCTATTGAAGTTGGGTGGGCCTTTTAGAATAAAAAAAGGAATCTGTACTCCAGCCCCACCCGACTTCAATAGACGTGTTTTTATTATTACTAATATTATTTCTTGCTTTTTAGAGGTAGGTTTTTTGAAGTCGGTTTTTCGTTTTTTTTAAACAATTTTTTATTAACTAAAGTGGGAATCTTTATTTTGTGAATTATTAAACGTGCGATATCTATCAAATGAAATTCATCCTTGGATTTATAATGTTTATATTGTTTGCAAATAACTTTACGTCTCCTTCTTTGTGTCGGTCTTGCCACCGCGAATTCTTCCGGTCCTGCGGGCAGCGATGAGACCCACCTTGCGACCAGCGGATGTACCTCTCTTGACGGTAGATGCCTTACCTGCAAACATTTAAATCGTTAAGGGCGTTTATACAGCACAATTGCGCCGCGCCGCCATTGGGAAAAAATCATAGTGCTTAAGAGTCCGTCTACATTTTGCCGCTGACTGCCGCTCACATTTTATGTTTTCTCAAGATTTCTTAAATCTGAGTGCGTAATTCAAAAATCGGCCACTTTTTGCAATATAAGATTATGAACATTTCAACATATATTTCAGTTTAAGAGTTGCTGAAGTACAAAAAGTTATCATTTTTGCCAGTTAAAATAACTGTTAGAAATGACAACTTTTTGTACTTTAGCAACAAAAAGGTGAAATATATTTTAAAATGTCCGTAATCTTATAATTGCGAAAAGCGGCCGAGACACATTTTTCAATTACGCACTGACTTAAGAATTTTCCCCCAATTTCATTGTGCGATAAAACTAAAAATCGGTGACATACTTATGCATTATATTCCCTATAACTACAATATCTTTACAGTTAGGTACCGAAAATCATTGAAATGTTGACATAATAAAACATAACAAAAACTCACCGATGTGCTGATGGTTACCACCACCGTGAGGATGCTCTACAGGGTTCATGGTGACACCACGCACGTACGGCCAGCAGTTACGCTTCACCTTATACTTGTGGTACGCACGCCCCGCCTTCAGGATGGGTTTGTCAATACGTCCACCGCCGGCAACAATGCCTGAAACAAAGCGAAGTTCACATCAATCAATGGACCCTAGAATCATCAAAATAAAGTTTTTTAATTTAAATGCCTCAGAAAGAGCCTCTGTGTAATCATTGATATTCAGAGTAGGTAAGAGAAAGTCATCATGAACACTGTTAAACACAAAAATAATTTAAGGCTCGTATTATAATCAAACTCAAATCTCTGCTTGAGCACAGTTAGAAAGGGATAGCGCTACATGCGACGAATAGCACCATCCCTTTGTAACTGTACTCAAGCAGAGATTATGAGAGTTTGAGTTTGATTCTATAATATGAGCCTTAGTGCAGGGCGGGGTGTCAAGACTGTTTTTCTAAAGGGCCATTTATCGATTTAAGATGTGTTAGCAAGCCAAACTCAAAATAAAAATTTTTATTTCGTAAATTTTCATACAAAGGTAATAAAAAGGAGTTATCTTGAGCTTTAGGATCCAGATACCTGGGGTCTCTTATTTTATTATCTTACAATACAAAGTGGCACCGAATGCCATCCAAAATCCTCACTGGTTAGATTCTAATCATGGGCCGAATCTTTGACACCCCTGCCTTAGAGTACCTAATCTATAGGTTTTGAATTATAATTACTCACCCACCATTCCTCTGTTGCTTGATGGTAGCACTTTCTTAGCTCCAGATGGGAGTTTGACTCTTGTGCGTTTGGCATCAGGATTGTGACCGATAACCGTGGCAAAGTTTCCAGAGGCACGAGCAAGCCGACCTCGGTCACCCATTTTCTCTTCCAAGTTGCAGACAATTGTCCCCTCGGGCATGGCACCCACTGGCATCACATTGCCTAATAAAGCGAATATAATGTCAGTCAGTAATTAAATAAAGAGCATTACTATCTTTTTACATCAATCTTGAAATTTTATTTTTAGTTCATAGATAATTGTAACAAGTTATTTGATGGTACAATATTAAAATAGTTTCTTTTATCATCAAGGATGTAGTTACACAAAAAGGATCTGACGATGTGGATTGGATTCTTTTAGTGTAACCATGTCTTTATGTTAAAGACAGGCATTGATGGACTAACATGAACCTGTGGGCCGAGGCTGCCCACATGGTATTGGACCTTTCCAGCAAGTCAGATTTATTCAATTCATCAACACCCGAGCAGCCGCCGGCGTCCAGACAACAATAGAAAATCTATTGTGTCTCGTTTCCCGGGCGTTGACAAGTTAAATAAGTAATAATCGTAATTCTAAGCATGTTTGAGCAAAAGTAGAAAACATACCTACCAACTTCTAAAGTAGCTTTCTTTCCACAGTACACGAATTGGCCAGTGTAGAGACCCTCTGGCGCAATGAATAGCTCCTTGCGAGTCTTGAACTTGTAGGGATCACGGAAATGGACCACTGCCAGGGGAGCACCACGGCCAGGATCGTGAATGATATCCTAAACATATAAATAGTTTTATTTGTAGGTACCTACTTTACAAGAGGTTGGAGACGGATCCTTGGAAAATAAACAATTCCAATAACCTCAATTTTCACAATCCTAACCTCAAAACTGATTGAATGGTTTCAATATTATCGGTTAAATTAAGTTACATGGCAATTAAATTACAGGAAGGCTCGAAGACTCGAAAAGTAAGTATAAATATGAATAAGTACTTTTACTTCTATCTTACCTTTACCACGCCTTTGATGTAACCGTGACGTTCCGCATAATCTAAAGATCGGAGTTTTGGAGCTCCTTTCCTTTTCTTCGTATGTGAAACGAAGACCGAACCGGCACCTTTACGCTGAGCACGTATCACACGACCCATGGTTACTTTCCCTCACTGAAAAATTAATTACTTACTCAGTACCCAAACACAAAATTTTGATAGAAACACTATAATCAATATGTGAATATCATTATCTAACGATTTTATAAGAATAAACAAAGCAAATGTACTAGATTTGTCTGGATTTAAAAAATATTTAATAAATTACGTACATCCAAGAGGGCAACTTTGTTGAAAGAACTAGTGACGGGACAAGTAGGTAGAAATATATAGATTATAGACAAATATTCAATTGAATAATCGATTAACTACTGTAGCGACAGCACTGGCCACTTTACTGGAAACCGCGATGCGCAGTTTGCTCTCTATGGATACGTCTTTGATTTGCTTCGCTCGTTTGTTCCTCGCGATTTTCCTTTCATTCTGACATGTGAAGAAAATATGAAAAATCCTTCTTATTAATGTAAAGAATATTCACTGTGTCGGACGCAATACATTTCAGAAACCAACAAAGTCGTTTTATTGTTTGGCCCGCTAGCAAAAGATATAGCCGTGCGCTTTTATAATTGCGGACGGCCCGGCACGGCACGGCACGGCAGCGGCGACGCCGAAAGATGCTTTTATAATTGCTGCCGTGCCGGACCGTTGGATGTTCAACACAGAACACTGATAGCGAAGAAGTTACCAATTGTACATTGTACAGTAGTGTCGTGGTAACTAAATAAATCTTTTAAATATCAAAGTAGGTATATAGACAAGTACGTTGGTACTTACATGTAGCTGGTTTTCATTACGTACCTACTTACCAAGATAGGTAGGTACCTATACAACACATTATTTAATTAAGTAGGTAACTACCTACTTAAGGTAATTATTTGTTGAGATAGGTAACGATATTTAACTCTTTGTCGGAATTTTACCTATTTGTTGAATTTTGATGTTGTTTGTTTCCACAATCATACATACATATCATAGGTACCAACAACATATTAACGACATTACGCCAATATTTTGGTTGTGCCAAAGGGCACAACCAAAATATTGGCGTGTATAAAGATACACGCTGTATATTCTTTGCTCTAGACTCACACTCACACATATGAATCCTTGTAGCTACGCACTACATCGTAAAAGTACGACGGCAGCGTAGGGAATGGCCGGCACGGCCCGGCCCGGCACGGCAAACCGTTGCCGTTGAGGAAATTTAAAAGCGTCTCCATATAATTCCATACATTTCACTTCCCTGTTGTGCCGTTCGACGGCTGCCGGGCCGTGTCGTGCCGGGCCGTCCGCAATTATAAAAGCGCACATTAACGACAAAAGATTATAGACAAATATTCAATTAAATAATCGATAAAAGGCTCAATTACATTACAAGCTGGCGCAACATAACTTGAACCAAACCATAGACAATAAAGCTTGCGCAGTAGCAATTTTCAGTACAAAAATTGTAGTGCGCAGGTCACGTGGTACTAAAAATTGGGTCAAGTTATGTTGCGCGAGCACAATTTTAAGCACGCGATTTCAAGACTAAGCATGGTGTAAACGGACTAAGACAGTAAAAATCTTAAAATCGTTCGGCCTAGCCCGCTCGACAATAAGATTCTTAAAATTGTGTCGTCTAAATGCACGCACGATTTCAAGACAGTCTAACTGAACCTACGACGGCACGTCAGATGTAACAGTTGTACTAAAAAAACAAACTTTATTACGTAAGGCATAAGGCTTTCTCACGGTCAACGTGTAGAGGTAATGTGACAGACAGAGACAGACTCTGTCTGACTCGCGACAGATAGGCGATACTGCCACAGTAAAAGATAAGTTCAAATAGGAATGTTGGTTTTTTACCACGTTTTCATATGGACGTTTTCTTGTTTATTTATTTATTTATATTAATATTTATAAGTAGGTAGGTTCGTTTATTTGTTTGTCCGCAAAAAGATTATTTTATACTAGGTATACTAGGTAAGTACCTACCTACTTAGCTTCCCGATGAGCTAAAGACTTGAAATTTATAGGTAGGTAGGTTGTTTTTAACACGCTTTTATTAGGTTGCTTTCTCGTTTGCTTGTGTGTTTGTTTGTTTCTCCACAAAGTTTGCGAATGATTTAAACTAGCTTTCGGATGAGCTAGAGACTTGAAACTTTGAACATAGGTCAGAACTGGAAGGCAATGCAATATTATGGTATCATTGGGCTGATCTGATGATGGAGCCGGAAGAAGGCCACAGGAAATCTATGATGAAATCATACAACCCCATCGTGCTTGGGCTCGTTAGAATCGTCTTGATGAGTACTTTAAAGAGAGACGAGGTCCAGACTCTGATGATGAAGCTGGAAGGCCATGCCATAGGAACTTAATATTGAAACCGTGCAACCCCATTGAATTTGGGCTCCTTTGAATCGTCTTGACGATTGCTTTGTTGGGAAATAGTGTCCAGGGTCTGATGATGGAGCCGGAAAAAGGACACTGGAACTCTTTAATAAAACCACGCTACCCCATTGAGTTTGGGCTCGTTTGAATCGTCTTGGCGAGTACTCTAATGGGAAATAGTGTCCAAGGATCTGATGATGGAGCCGAAAGAAGGCCATAGGAACTCTATAATAAAACCATGCAACCCCATCGAGTTTGGGCCCGTTTGAATCGTCTTGACGAGTACTTTGTTGGGAAATAGTGTAACGTATAATAACGCGATGTCTAGGTAGGTCGATACGTGCGCGACCGACAACAACGACGATGTGCACCTTCTGAGCCGGACGCCGTGGGCGGGCGTGGCGCGGGGTGGGTCACGCCGAGAGGCGGGCGGGTCACGCCGAGGGGCGGGCGGGTGCCGCTGCCGCGGCCCGCGCGCGAGCCATCACGTTCGCGTTGGTGTGCGGTGCGGTGCGGTGCGGCGTGTGCGTCCGTCGAGTTATTCACTAGAGCGACTGTCTTGTTTTGTTTGATACGATTCTTGCAATTTGCATTAAGTAAGTACCTACACATTAGAGGTTTTATTATCTACTTAAATAAAATGATACTAGGTAAATATACCTACTACTACTTCATACCTACTTGGTAAAATATTTCTATTCGTGAGCCTTTCGAATTTTCAACCTAGTCAGATATTAATGTTATGTAGGTTTCTAATAGGTATATACAAGTTGAAAAAAATTATTGATTAATATATAAGTAAGGAGATAGGTACCTAAAATTTTATTTGACACGACGACTGCAAATTTAAAATATTTATAATTAACCTCTTAACAAACAATGATTAAAGAAAAGGAATTTGGTATTAGGTAGGTGCTTAAAGAACTAAAACAGAAAATAAAACAAATACAAAAACCACAATGTAAATAACACCAATACTACGTTGATTGAAAAAGACATTAGAGACTTACTGCCTTCTCTTTTACTATGACAGTAAGCACGGCCGAGAGTGCTAGAAATTGTGTGGTGTAAATGCGAATAAAATACGTTCATTAAACATACCATGCGTGGAAAGATGTTTGTAAAAATGTTTTCTTGTAAAGATATTTTCTAAAAAAACACATTATTATATGCGAAACACGGTGATATTCAAACAATATAAGTTTCTTTTTAAATCACAGATTTACTATACAGACAGACCGATCCGTTTTCATTGCGGGTCGATCAATATTTATTTTTGATTTAAAAATATGTGTTTTGCCATGGATATGTTCTGTTCGGATATGAAATAATCTGCGAAATTGGTACGAATGTCATTGGCGACTCAATGTTATTTGCGGTACGGTACGGTAACAGTCTTATTTCTGCAACAGAACCCAGGATGGTTGACGTAATAACACTTACGTTTTAAGGGGGCCTTCGTTTTAATTAATAAAATTTTGCAATAGGCAACATGTTTACTATATCTTAATATATAAAATCATAAACGGAATGATTGTTTGACTGACTGACTGACTTATCAACGCACAGCACAAACCGCTGGACCTAGACACATAAGAATAATTAAAACTTAGCACTCAGCCAGTCCCTACCTAACAGTGGCTTTTTACCTTCTTTGACAATAATCAATGTTGCTAAGTATTCTTCATCTTTAATTTTAATGTTTACATTTGTCTTACCCAATACAGTGATATTGTTACCACCATATCCTGATAGCTTTAAGTTACATGGAAATAATTTTAAATTAGGAAAGGATGCTATGAACATAGATTCCGGCATTAACGTGACATCTGATCCACAATCAATTTCAAATGATATATTAGGTCTTTACCTATGAACTTGCCGATATTTTGTCACATACAGAGAAAATAATAACTTCTATGTTTTAAAATTTTTAACAATATCTTGATTTACGTATGTCGAATTATGACCATGATAGTCAACTATCAGTAAAAATAAAGTCCTTTTTGTGGCTTTCATAGCATTAAAAAAAGATCTTGAAAGTTACTCTTTTTTTGTGAGCCAAAAAAGGGTGACCGGAGGGGTTGTAACTTAGCCAAAACTTATTTTTTTCGCTTATCGTAAATGGAATAGGTTAGCATAGTGTTCAAACATTAGTACATAAAAGTTTTGTTACAAGAGTGTTAACGGTTGTTAAATGAACAAAGAAAATGCCAGTATGAAAAATGCAACTTCTTGAAAATTCTCCATACAAATCGGCAATTTCATAGGTAAAGACCTATTATTTACATTATTAATTTTTAAAGTTATATACCAAGGACTTGGGCGCTTCTCATCTATTGATACCACTTTGTTAATATTTAATTGACTCTCTTTTTCCTGAAATAAACTGGACAAATCATAACTATCACACACATATCCACTATTCAATTGTACTTCGCTAACTTGCATAACAGAAAATTCACCATCATTTGTAATTTCATGGACCTTCTTGGGTGTGAAACTTTTATTACTGTTTGCTTTGCAAACGCTTGCTATATGCCCCTTCTTATGGCATTTATAACATTCTTCTTCTTTAAATTTGGATTGGGGTTTTGCATGGCCCATCTTGCCGCAGCAATGACATTTAATGCTCACATATTTTTGACTTATTTTGTGTATGTCTGAGCTTTCTTGCCCAGAACTGCCAGCAGAAATTAATTTTGCTCCCTTCTCCGCCAGCTCCATGCCCATTGCTATCTCCACTGCTTTTGCGAACGTTAAATTTTCTTCACCAAATAATCTTTTAACTATGCTTTCACTCTTTAATCCATGAACGAATTTATCTCTTAGGTCCGTATTATAGAACGAGACTCAAGCACTGTTTGCTGCTTGAGTACAGTTAGAAAGGGATGGTGCTATTCATCGCATATAGCGCCATCCCTATCTAACTCTAGCAGAGATTTGAGTTTGAGTTTGATTCTGTAATACGAGCCTAGCAGCAAGCAGTGCTTGAGTCTCGTTCTATAATACGGACCTAAATGTGTGGTAAAGTTGCACGTCTGTGCCAATTTCTTTAGGGCAGCCACAAACTCACAGATTAACTCATCTTTTCACGTTTCATAAACTTATGTTTCCGCAATTTCTGATTGCTGAGGCTACAAGTGTTTTTCGACAAGTTCCACTAATTCAGTATACGTTTTATCCTGTGGAGTTTTCGGGAAACAGAGTTCTGATAGCAACGTGACCATGTCAAAACCTATAAACGCGATTAAATATTGCGACCACTTCTTTTCATCCACCTCGTGGATCTTCATTTTGTTTTCAAACACCTGTTTGTACACCTTAAATGTGCATTTTGCAGCTGAAAACTCAGGCAGTGAGCCGCCATTTTGTGAGATTTCGCCCGACGTAACAAGACGAAATTATAACTTACTTTCTTTGTAATTTACGGACGTAACACGTAATTATTTCTTTTTATCCTGTCGCCAATGTCACATATTTACTAGATATGTGCAGGGCGGCTGGGTTTTCCTCACTTAAATAAAACTTACTTACCCCGCGTTCCAAATCACGCCAACAGCACTGTTAGCGTATAATCCATTAAATGAAGTAGGTATACAAATACCCTATCTGTGTAATACTTTGTGACTATTTGATTTGGTCGGATTCGCGCTAACAGCGCTGTGAGCGTGATTCGGAACGCGGGGTTAGCATTGCACGTGACGTCAGACAACTTTAGGAAGTGTCTATTCATCGGGGCGCCTCGACGAATAGTATTTTTCTCTATCTAGCGGTGCGCACCACTGAGTAGCGCTTTCTCTAGGGATTGGCTAAATGCCGGTGCCTCCTTTTTAAGTTGTCGTAATCGTAAGTTGAACTATTCCAATAGGTAGTAATAATTGTGTAAATGCCTCTGTGGCTAGTGGTTAGTACTGGTTAGAGCGTTCTCTCGATCTAGAGGTCGTGGGTTCGATCCCTGCCGCGGGAAGCAACATCTTTGAGTTGTTGTTTCTAGTTATATTCAATTTAACCAGTGTTATTTTATTGCTGTGGTGCCGTTTTATAATACAAAGTGTTTGGTAAAAGCCTTGTAAATCCGAATATGGTAGATAGGGATCATCAAACTGAACGACTTTTACTATTGGACCAACTCTGAAATCACGAAAAAAAACGGCTGTTTTTGCTGGTTTTTTTTTGCGATTTCAGAGTGGGTTCCATAGTAAAAGTTGTTCAGTTTGATGGTCCCTATCTACCATTTTCGACTTAATAAGGCTTTTTCTCAAGACGAAAGTCTATGACCAGTGTGTGTTGCCAGTGATGACTTACGGCAGTGAAACGTGGTCGCTAACTATGGGTCTCAAGGTGTGTATGAGGTTCAAGGTCCGAACAAATTATCGGACGCGGCTTATGGACGCGGCTTACTGCCGCGGCTGATAAGTGTGCACACTCTCATAACATCCTGCGTGCCAGATAGCTATCGGACGTCCGATGACGTCATATTAGTCTATGGTTACGTCCGCGACCTACTACATCCGATAGTTTGCACACCTCAAGGTCGAAACAAATTATCGGACGCGGCTTACTGCCGCGGCTGATCTGAGGTGTGCAAACTATCGGATGTAGTAGGTCGCGGACGTAACCATAGACTAATATGACGTCATCGGACGTCCGATAGCTATCTGGCACGTAGGATGTTATGAGAGTGTGCACACTTATCAGCCGCGGCAGTAAGCCGCGTCCATAAGCCGCGTCCGATAATTTGTTTGTACCTTCAGATCAGCCGCGGCAGTAAGCCGCGTCCGATAATTTGTTCGGACCTTCAAGGTCACCCAGCGTGCTATGGAAAGAGCCATGCTCGGCGTTTCCCTGCGTGATCGAATCAGAAATGAGGAGATCCGCAGGCGAACTAAAGTAACCGACATCGCTCGAAGGATTGTTCAGCTAAAGTGGCAGTGGGCTGGACACATAGCGAGAAGAACCGATGGCCGTTGGGGCGGAAAGGTTCTTGAATGGCGACCGCGCACCGGACGGCGCTCCGTGGGTAGGCCCCCGACAAGGTGGACCGACGATCTGGTGAAGGTTGCCGGAAGCCACTGGATGTGGGAAGCGCAGGACCGATCGTCGTGGAAATCCTTGGGGGAGGCCTATACCCAGCAGTGGGTGTCGTGCGGCTGATATGATGATGATGATGAAGGCTTTTACCAAACACCTTGTAATACTGTCTCCGCAAATTGCTAATGAACCTGGCAGCCATTTTTAAACCTAAAAAACGGAAAACAATTGTAGATTTTTTTATACTAGACCCTATTTTATTAAAATTAATAATTCAATAATTAATATAAAAAAATCACCTATTTAAATTTTATTGTTACATGTAGGCACCTAATTTTTTGTTGCGGATGACGTCTACGTGGATGTTAATATGACAAGGTTCCATCATGCGGATTTGCGGGAATAGTAATCCTCTTTGGTTGTGGTTTTAGCAGGTTTGTTCAGTGTAGTGCGTAGCTTTGGTTTATGTTTAAAGATTTAAATGCAGTTTAATTGAGATTTGAGAGAAAAGTGTTTGCACTCTCTCTACCTTCACTCTCTGATTCCGATAGGACGGCAGGACGACCGACACGACCGGAGAGAGGTCAGGCGCAGGATCTATAGCTGAAGCACGGATCATCTTTCTTATCACACAATCAGGTGATCAGCCTGCAATGTCACCAAACTAGAAACAACAACTCAAAGATGTTACTTCCCGCGGGGATCGAACCCGACGCACCGGCTTATAGCCAATCCCTAGAGAAAGTGCTATTCAATGGTGCGCACCGCTAGATAGAGAAAAATACTATTCGTCAAGGCGCCCCGATGAATAGACACTTCCACAACTTTATTATAGAAGACCATAGACTCAGTGGGTCGACACTTTATCAACTTCATACAAAAAATATTATATGGAATTATGAACGTACTTTGTGCCAACATTAAAATACGAAACAATCCTACCAATGAAAAAAGGTAGTTAATCGTTTTGTCTTATTGTACCAGCGATACGTCAAGTTATGTTGTGGTCATGTTGGCCAGCATGTGACGCGCCGCCAAAAATTAAATTTTTTGCAGAAGTTTTAGTAAAATTAATTTACGCATTTTAATGAAATAAAATTGTAATAAAAACGTGTTAAAAAGACATAATGGGTGCCAAATCTTTGCAAGAGTGTGAAATTTGTGGTGTCCGAAGAGTGAGAGGGTCGAGTAAGGACATAATTTTGACTAGAATTCCCGCTTGATCCGAGCAGGTAATTTTATTAACTTTTTCTAAGTTTTAAGTTAATTTGAGTGAAAAATATTGTTAATAATTGTAGAAATATCTGTAAATATATAGGTTTTAAGTGACATTTCAAGGAAATTAGCGATAAATCACGATATCATTACATTGTCATAGTGCTGTGCTAAAGTTATCGATATTATTTTATTTTAGATGTTGATTATGGGTTGAATACTACCTAGGTACTGTATTTATGACTATCTAGTGGGTAGTTAATAATGTTATAATGTTATATAATTTTTGTTGCAGCCTCCAGCAAAGGACTGAAATTCATGCCAAACCAAAGTGCAGTTTTAACAGCGAGTCATTCTTGTCACAATAGAAAAAAAATGAACTCGCTGCTGAATAAATTACTTGATTCTTACCTTTCTTTTATTTAAGAAAGTAAGCGATATTCCATTCACGGCATGTCCTCAAGACAGAAATTCCAGATTTTTACTAGACAAATATGTACCTACCTATACATATCATTTATTTTAATGTTGATTAATATTGTTTTAATTATTACGAGTATAATATTATTATGGATTTTGCTGTCGTGTTGTGTTGGGATTTATCGCCTGCTTTTATTTCCAAAATATGAAATATTATGAGGTTTATGAGTGTAGATGCCAGGAAGCATTTTTATCGATATCGATATCATTTCAAGTTGGTAAGGTACTTCACTATTCTTTTGACATTTCCTCTGTTTATGTTGGTAGTACGATTATATTTATTAGGTTGGTAGAAACTACGTTCATAATTGTGAAGTGCCTACTCTTAAAACGTAGTGAGCCTCGATTACATACGCCGATTTAGCTTCCTTACTGGGGATCCAATCTAGGAACCCAAATTGGATGTAGCGATCACACTATGCCCCAATTAGGACATGATTTCACTGATTAGGGTTGTCACCAGTACTTGACAATAACATAATTGTACATAGATTAAACAATGACTTTTCACTATTAACGGAAATGTAAAGGTAGGTTTTGATGAGTAGGTACTCTGATAGGAAATGGTTTGATGATGAAGCCGGACGGAAAAAGGCCACTAGAACTCTGTAATAAAAAAGATGGCGGTCAACTTT
This sequence comes from Agriphila tristella, assembly GCA_928269145.1. Taxonomy (NCBI): domain Eukaryota; kingdom Metazoa; phylum Arthropoda; class Insecta; order Lepidoptera; family Crambidae; genus Agriphila; species Agriphila tristella. The sequence continues at coordinate 44,215,058 of OV743429.1, read as the reverse complement.
ATTGTTTGTGGGCCGATTTCAATGAAACTCGGTTTTGTTACTATTTTGACAAAAAATAACAACGAAATGTTGAAAATATTAAAAATCCAAGATGGCGGCCAACATTTTTGTTTGTGGGCCGATTTCGATGAAACTCGGTTTTTGTACTATTTTAATAAGAAAATAACAACACAATTTTTCAAATACTAAAAAATTAAAAATCTAAGATGGCGGTCAACTTTTTTGTTTTTGGGCCGATTTCGATAAAACTCGGTTTTGGTCCTATTTTGTCAAGAAAATAACAACGCAATATTGAAAATATTAAGAAATCCAAGATGACGCCCAACATTTTTTTTGTGGGCCGATTTCGATGAAACTCGGTTTTTGGTACTATTTTAACAAGAAAATAACAACACAATTTTTCAAATACTAAAAATCCAAGATGGCGGTCAACTTTTTTGTTTATGGGCCAATTTCGATAAAACTCTGTTTTTGGTCCTATTTTGACAAGAAAATAACAACGCAATATTGAAAATATTAAGAAATCCAAGATGGCGGCCAACATTTTTTTTGTGGGCTGATTTCGATGAAACTCTGTTTTTGGTCCTATTTTGACAAGAAAATAACAACGCAATGTTAAAAATATTCAAAAATACAAGATGACGGCCAACTTTTTTGCTATTGGGCCGATTTCGATTAAACTCTGTTGTTGGTACTATTTTGACAAGAAAATAACAAGGCAATGTTAAAATTATTAACAATTCAAGACGGTGGCCTATTTTTTTGTTCGTGGTCCGATTTTAATAAAACTTGGGTTTTGGTACTAACTACTTAAATAGTAACAATAATCATCATCATCGAAATCGAAAAATTGAGAAATCGGCCCATAAATAAAAGAGTTATAGTATATTGATTTTATTATTATTTTCAACATTTCGTTGTTATTTTTTCGTCAAAGTAGTAACAAAACCGAGTTTCTTTGAAATCGGCCTATAAACAAAAAAGTTGGCCGCCATCTTGGATTTTTTGTATTTGAAAAATTGTGTTGTCATTTTCTTGTGAACATAGTAGCGAAAACTGAGTTTCATCGAAATCGGCCCACAAACAAAAAAGATGGTCGCCATCTTGGATTTTTAGTATTTGAAAAATTTAGTTGTTATTTTCTTGCCAAAATAGTACCAAAAACCGAGTTTCATCGAAATCAGCCCACAAACAAAAAAGATGGCCGCCATCTTGGATTTTTATTATTTGAAACATTGAGTTGTTATTTTCATGTCAAAATCGTAGCAAAAACTGAGTTTCATCGAAATCAGCCCACAAACAAAAAAGATGGCCGCCATCTTGGATTTTTATTATTTGAAAAATTGAGTTGTTATTTTCTTGCCAAAATAGTACCAAAAACCGAGTTTCATCGAAATCAGGCCAAAAACAAAAAAGTTGGCCCCCATCTTGAATTTTTGGTACGCACTCAAATGGTAGTGGTGGTGGTAATGCAATGTAAATTATTGACAAGCCATGCTTGATCATCTAGGGGTTACTTATAATGTGATATAGGTACTGGCATATAACTTGGCAAAACAAAGATGAGACAAAAGATGCACCGAGTTTAGTGTTTGTAGCTGCTGCGCATCTTTTGTCTCATCTTTGTCTTGCCAAAATACGTGCCCGTAATAATACACCCGCAGAAATGCAAACTAAAGAAAAAAATATGACTGAAGACTTGGCTGCATGATCAAAGTTTCATTTGCCTTACCTATATAGCCTTGGCTAGAGAGGCAACCCTTAAATTCCCCAACTAGGATCCAATTCGGGGCATCGTTTCCAATCTGAAATTGGATCCCCAGTAAGGAAGCTAAATCGGTGTATGTAATCCAAGGGTCTGACATGCTTTGATAGAGCGAGATCGTCTTATTGAGATTCCTATAGGAGGAAATAAAGAAGAGTTTCATGTTTTATCTCTATCATCGACCGGACTTTTTTTCATGGTCGGGTTATAGGCACAGTTCAACTAGGCAAAACAAACAAGTGAGGTTATATCAAAAGTGCCAAAGAAATTAAAGGTTTTGTGGATTACTACCTAATTTATACATAAAATTTATTATAAATCGAATGTGTAGTGTTTGTGTCTAGCCAACAAAATGGTGAGGTGTTCAATATTTGGTTGCAAAAGCAACAAATAAAGAAAAGAAGCGGGTGTTACATTTCATGCGTAAGTACACTGTTTTCTATATATTGATCACGTATTTCTTTCTCAAACCTCACAGGAACCAAGTTTCTGAGCTAAATCATTAGTTATATCATCAAAAACCTGATAAATAGGAAAACTCTAAAAATTATTTCTAAAAATAACCTCGGAAACATTTGACATGCAAACCGGGAAAATTGCGAATTAATCTACGTAATAGAAGCCAGCTTAGCATTGACGTCCACTAAAATCAGTAGGTTTATAAATCGATTTCCGGATGCCTACCCATATAGAAATTTTTCCCCAAAAATTACCCCATATTTCAGGGAATTTCAAGCGATTTGATTTTTCCAGATTTCCGACGGAAGATAAAATTCGTGAGAAATGGATAGAAGCAACTGGAAAAAAGAATTGGCATAAGTACACACGAATTGATTTGTAGAAAAAGTGTGTCAGTACATCCTTATCCTTACATATAATAAAATAGTTAAAAAAGTGTGTCTGTACATCCTTACTTATAATAAAACAGTAAAAAAGTGTGTCTGTACATTACATATATTTCAAAAAATATATTTGGGGCGAATGAGACATTAGTAGAGTAGGAATTTGAAAAAAAAAGTGTGTCTGTCTGTTTGTTTGTCTGTTTGAACACGCTAATCTCTGGAAATACTGAACGGATACGGATGAATTTTTTTTTGTTATATAGCTGTTAAGCCTGGGCATAACTTAGGGTATAATTGATTTTGGAAAATGGAACACCTGATGCAGAACCATGATAGCCCAACTAAACTATACGGAATATAAAAATGACACCTTAGCAAAAGTTGTTCAGCCAGATGAGTATTTTTTGTTGAGGTATAAAAATCGATGATCTGGAACAACCTGATGCAGAACCATGATGGTCCAGCTAAAATATAAAAATGACACCATAGCAAAAGTTGTTTAGCCTGATGAGCATTTTTTGTTGAGGTATAAAAATGTATGATCTGGAACACCTGATGCAGAACCATAACACTGCTACAAGTATTTTCTTATGTAACTACATTAGTTCATTTATATGCATACGTCGAAGTCAAAGTCCACAATCACACCTGGTGTTAAGTGATGATGCGGACTACGATGAAGCATGCTCACTTAGATAAAGCCTATTCACTCTAGCCTTAAAAAGGCCCAAGTTGTAACTATCAGGAAACACATCGGCAGGCAGGCTGTTCCACTCTTTTGCTGTTCGCATTATAAAAGTGTTAGCAAAATGCTTTGTGTGGATGGTTGGAATATCAACAACATAAGGATGGTACGCTAATCTGCGTCTAGTGCTTCGATGGTGGAATGGGGCTGGAGGAATTAATTCGTGTAATTCCTTCGCACACTCTCCGAAGTGCATCTTGTAAAATACCGATAAACAAGCTATTCTACGGCGGTGGTCGAGGCTACTTAGTTTGGCATTCGTGAGTTCGGGGTCTCCCATAAGTCGCCTAGCCCGTTTTTCGACCGAGTCTAGAGCGGCAAGCTGGTATTTGGCTGATCCGTCCCAAAGGTGACTGCAGTACTCCATGACCGGTCTGATTTGCGCTTTATAAAGTTGTAGCAGCTGATGCGGGGAGAAGTAACGCTTAACCTTTGAGAGGATTCCAAGCTTTTTCGCAGCGGTTGTAGCTATGGACTCTATATATTCACCGAAGTTCAAATTGGATGAAATTGACATGCCAAGGAGTTGTAGCTGATCGGTTACTGGTACAGATGCACCACGGAAAGTCGGAGAATGATGGAATGCACTCCGTTTTGCAGAGAAGAGACACGCTTGTATTTTCGTCGCATTGATCCTAACAAGATTGGCATCGCTCCAGTCAGAGACATCCTGAAGTGCCAGGTTCAACCGTCCGACTAAATCCTCTCGACAAGACTCTATTTGTATTACTTTTAGGTCAGTAGGGTAAGAATTAAATCGGATTTAATTCCTACAAAAGGTTTATTGTTTTAATAGCTTCATTTGTTGCCAAATATGACTGTCCTAGGTTTCCCCCCCCCCCAGCGGAGTTGTGCTTAAGTGGTGGGGGGGTAAAAATGAACCCCAAAAGGGGTATTTTTGCGGTGTTTTTGTTATATCTCGTTTTTCATCAAGATTGTGTAAGAAGATTTTAAAGTTGGGTAAATTACAAACAATTTGAGGGTAGAACGGTTTTGATACGAACGATAGTTTTGGAGACACAAAGCATATCATATTTAATACCACTATCATTTTGCAAAATAACTTTGTTTTTCATAGTGTTTGTATGAATAACAAAGTTATATTTGCGGTTATGGAAAATGTGCTATATCTCTAAAACCGCTAACTATATCTCGTTCAAACTAATTTTCGTTGAAAAAATTTATTAAGATTTACAGCATATATATTTTTTAGATTTTTCATTCTCTTATTTCAATAATTGGGGACACACAGGAGAAATTTTGGTAGAAATCGTGAACTTAAAAAATTGGTCTAATTTCGAAAAGCTGTGTCTCCAAATCTATCGCTCGTATCAAAACCGTTCTACCCTCAAATTGTTTCAAATTTAACCAACTTTAAAACCTTCTTACACAATTTGATGAACAACCAGTCCTTCCAGGTCAAATTCCCTTTTGGGGTACACTTTTACCCCCCACCACTTAAGCACAACTCCGCCGGGGGGGAAAACCTAGGATAGTCATATTGGGCAACAAAAGATGCCATTAAAACAATAAAACCTTTTGTAGGAATTAAATCCGATTTGTAGTGTTTCTTGGTTTAATGCTACTGGGGGCCTACTCCCACCTTTTTTATAAGTAAGCTTATATCCAGCAAGCTTGTTACAAGCTCTAAATGATATCACTCAAATTCGTACCACGACATCAAATAACAATCTTGTTTTGTGCTGGGAATGAACGAATGATTAGGTACACATAAAAAGCAAAGAAATTATGCTTTGTAAATAGTATACCATTTTATAAGAAATATATGTAGGTACCTACCTAGAATAAAACTTTATGTATAACTAGCGGCCGCCCGCGGTTTCACCCGCATGGTTCCCGTTCCCGTGGGAATATCGGGGTAAAAAGTGATCTATGTTTTAATTTAAGCTATCTACTATCTGTGTGCCAAATTCCAACCAAATCCGTTCAGTACTTTTTACGTGATTGAGGAACAAACATCCAAACATCTAAACATCCAAACCCACAAACTTTCACATTTATAATACTAGCGGCCGCCCGCGGTTTCACCCGAGTGGTTCCCTTTTCCGTGGAAATATCGGGATAAAAAGTATCCTTTGTTTTAATCTAGGCTATCTACTATCTGTGTGCCAAATTTCAACCAAATCCGTTCAGTAGATTTGCGTGATTGAGGAACAAACATCCAAATATCCAAACATCTAAACATCCAAACATCCAAACCCACAAACTTTCACATTTATAATATTAGTAGGACTAGTTTCCGCCCGCGACTTCGTCCGCGTGGATATTAGAGAAAATCATTTGGGAACCTTCAACCAGGATCAGACCAGCCGTTTTTACGCGATTAGGCGGGTCCACACCAAGCGCACTGCCTCATGAGGCAAGACGTTTGCCGCGTTTGGCAGACCTCGCACGAAGCTACTCGCTTGGTATTAGTTATTCTGTGGCTTGGTGGGGTGCCTAACCACGTAAAAACGGCTGGTCGGGTCCTGGTTGAAGGTTCCCAAATGATTTTCTCTAATATCTACGCGGACGAAGTCGCGGGCGGAAGCTAGTTTATCACAATAAACAGAAATGGGTCGAGAGATATAAAAATCCCGTTCCCGTTTCTTTACCCTTTCCCGTTCCCGTTTGGACCCGTCCCCGTTAGGTGCAGTGCAGTTCCCCTTTGTGCTCGTTCCCGTTCCCAATCCTGTTCAGAATTGAATCCACATATGTCTCCTCTCCCTCTCACTCTCACTCTCCCATCCCCCATCCCGTCTATTTGGGCGACAATAAATTCCCATTTTGGGTATCAAAAATACTGAACATAGCGTACTGAAATACTAAGTGGGTGGGTGAAGGACCGAGGGCGACTACAGATATTGAAAATGGGTGACTTTAAAATACAAATTGGGTAACGGGCGACCAAATTACTATTTGGACGACAACCTTAGGGCACACAAAATATAAAAAAATTGGCATTTATTTTATTTAAAAAAGATGACTACTATCCTAACCGATATGACAAAAAACAAACAAACGAGAAAGCAGCCTAATAAAAACGTGTTAAAAATATCATGTTGGGCAGCTTAAATCAGTTATAATAGTTATCTACTTGGTATAATAGTTGCCCACTCAGTATTTTTGTCACCCATTTAGAGTTTCCTCTGCTAACTTAAATTATTTATCACCCATATGTAGTCGCCGGTTTTGAGTAAGTTTTTTTAAGTTAGTAGCCCGTTTAGTTATTTTGTCGCCCAAAAAATAAACTGCTGTCCAGTTTAGTGTTTGAATATCCCATTTACAGTCGCCTTTAATTATTTCCAGTCACCCATTTAATTAATTCCCTTTTTCATGTCATCATTTCATAACTCGTTCACTCAATCCGTACCATAAATCCGTACCATGAGCTGCCTTTTTGACAACTAGCAATCTTGTTTTACGTCAATTATGTCAAATCTAGCGATCTTTCAGCGATCTTAAAAAAGGTGTTTTTGTGCGACACAATCAACATGATGTTCCAAAAGTAGATTGTTCATAGTGAACAATATATGCATAATTTACTCATATTTCTAGGCATATTGAGTGAACTTTCTTTAAAATATGACTAATAAATAAGTTATCTTTTACAATTATTTTTAGATGACAAAAAAATGGTACGAAATCACGAAGATTTACTTACTGTGAAGAAAAAGGCGTCGTATTTAACCACGCCCAGAATGTGAATTTTTTTAACTTGATGATTATTTGTTCATCGGGTGATTTCATTTGTAGCAGAACCAGCTTGTTCATAACCTGTGCGACAATTGGAGGCTTGTGATGAAAAATCTTAAATTCTACTAGTATTTTCTTCGTGAGTTCTCTTTCTGTGAGTGAGCTTGTGCTCTTATAAATCTACAAAACTTCCTTTTAAAATAAAACAGTACATGTATTGTATTATTGCCTTTTTATTGATCATCTTCTAATGGGAACATATTACTAAGACAAGTTGTCCCTACTAAATAAACAAAATCAACATTAATTACAGCACGCCCACCTATGATAGTGCTAAGCTATATTAAGGTAGGAACCCAAGTTTTTTTTTGTAGAACATGCACAAAACCAAACTACAAATTTTACAAAACCAATTTATAAAAATAAAGTCACGGCCCCTTTGCTAAGCCTAGCTATAGCTAGCGCAATGGTACAAAATAAATAAGAGCAAAGAAAATGATAACTTTATTACTTGATATGGGTATTTATTTATGATATTCACTTTTCAAAATGAAACATCTTTTCTATAAGTATCTAATAAAATTGTCACAGTATTGTTGTACAAAATTATCCTTTTTAAGTCGGAAGCTTATGGCGTTTATGGGTTTATCACCGATGATTCCCTGGCAAACCTGCAAATAACCAAAAATAATGTAAGTAGGTAGTTAGATACTCTAACACAATTCAATCAAGCGGTTACGAGCACTTCAGTATAAAACGACTTATTTACACTAGGTACTTGCTCTTAAGACCATAAAACAATAAATATAATACACCAATTTACTTACATGAACTTAAAAGACGTTGTGACGATATTCAGCTCTTTGAAGTAGAATCCTATCCTGTTTACTGCAAAAGTATTAAATTGTCCACTTTTAAGATATCACGTGTGTGGTTGATTTATCAATAAATTATTAATACGTGGTTATAAATTATATCAATCGAAGGATTATAGCTGTTTAGTGTTTAAGTAAATATTTTTTTGATCACGAGACGTGTGACATATTTACGCTACGCATGACATAAGTAGGTAGGTACCTCTTTGTTCATGGCTATTGTTGAAACCACAGAATAAATAATCACAACATAGCGTATTTTTTCCTATATCTAAGCAAGGTATAGACAAATTATTAGTAAAATTATTCGTTCTTTCCCAGTACTTTGCGGGAATAATATAAGGTTGTTATATTATCATAGTTTGTTTGACAGAAATGTCATGGTACGAATCTATGTAGAGCTCATATTAACATCGCTGGAAAAAAGATCATTGTGAAAAAGGCTGGTTTAAACAAGCTGTTATTGCTTTGTCATTATAACACATTACATTTTGCATTAATAATTTTCATCATCAAGACTTCCTCATCCCGAGCACAAGTAAGTCTTTGTTATACAAACGAAAGGCCTCCACAGTGTGCGTCAAAAATCTTCTAAAATATTTTGTTGTTCAGTGTGAAAGTGTTGTATTTATAGTGTTCGTGTTCATTCTGATAATTTATTTAAAAATAATAATAATAAATTACGCTTTATTGCACACAAGTAGAAATATTACAGAAAAGGGGACAAAAATACAAAGAAGAAAGTATAGAAGAGGCGGTCTTATTACCAATCAGCAATCTCTTCCAGGCAACCATTGGGTGTAAAATAAATAGAAAAAATTAAATATAGGGGAGTGGGTGCAATGATAAAAAGGGAAGAACAAGTGTGTTATATGAATACAAACAATAGTTATACCTAAAGATATATACAATTAAAATAAAGGAGAAAATAAATAAATGGTCAATCAGAAGAAGAGGAAAAGAAATGCCTTCTAACTCTATCTCTAAAGGACTTGGGAGTCTGAGATTTGTGTTTACACGGACAGTCGCCATCAGTATATCGTAGCAGACAAGGTGACCAAATACTTCTGATCAGTTTAAAATGTCAATAAGTTCCATGCACTACAAGTTACCTTTACAAGTTCTGATGGTGACTGTGCGAACCAAATAAATATTCGTAAATGTTCGTGTTCATCATGCTCTTGTTCGTTCGTGTCTACACGCCTTAATAATTTTGATTCCATCCTGCCTGTCACTTTTATGATCGCCAAAGGATCGCTAGATTTGACGTATTAAAATGTATGCTTAGGGTTGCTAACAAGAATCTTATATTAATAAGATTCTTGGTTGCTAACCAACATAGTAGATATATTGTATCTGGCGTTATTTTACTTTTTCATGGGTAGATACCTACAAAATAAGTATCGAAAATACTTTATACTTAGATAGACTTACTTAGACGTATTAACGCTTACGATTATGGGAAGAATGTTAATGTTAAGAATGGGACGGATTTCTGTGAGCGTTAGAATGGCTGGTGGTCTGTATCGATTCACGTCAGGCTGGACACCAAAAGTTGCTCCCTATTTGCTACCATTTACGATTTACCTACAGTCAAATAATTGCCAAACTTTGAAACAAAATAAAGGGACTTCAAAATTACCAGCCATTCGGATATCAGGCATAAGAATAAATCAAACTTATTCTTATGTATCAGGATAGCCGGTCAAATCCCGGTTGTGTAAACTTTCCAAATTCTGGGCACTCGTTGTCTACACCATTAACTCTAAAAATTCATGTTATTATTTACTTGAGTAATTACTACCTGTATGCAGAACAAAGAAAATATGATTTGTGAGTTTATCCTTACTATACTTGGTATCGACTATAAGTTGACATTCTTATGACAACTTAGTTTCGTTATAGAACTTGTAAAAGATAGTTACTTACTTAAACTTGCGTTAAGTTGGCAATCTTCATAGACTTATTATATTACTATTGGCAACCTTAGATATTTTTTGACAAAGAGTGAACAAGTTAAAGATGATCGCAACAAAATTGCTAAGAAATTTGAGGTAGAAACAACCTTCTTTATAGGACGTCGTGGTACGAAAAGTCAATGTAAGACCTAAAAGACATTGCTATAAGAGCTCGTTGTAGGCCCCCTGAACTATTTGTTTAATTAGCGAGTCAAAATGTTGACTTTCACTCACTAGGTACGGAATTCAAGTACTGTAACGATTCCAACTACATTTTAGGGTATTTTTTTTGCGATCATGGCAGCCCCATATTTTGACGTCATAATATATCTATCCCTTACACCCGGTCGCTCGGTGGCGCATCTACCCCTTTTTAATATACTATATCTATGATGTAATCGAGGCTTGCTCAGTGCATAGACTGACAAACTGCAAACATAGACTAACTAGAGCACAGATTATCATTTATGCAACATAGATATTGATCAAAAATGATCGATATCGATACTCATGTCGATGATTTCCAATATAACTTTGTTTGTCTTTGTGAACACTGATAGTTTTAGTACAGTAGCCCGTAGTACATTTAAATGACGAAAAAGGTTACCGTTCGCCGTTGTGATATAGTTATTTATTACAAAATTATAGATACTTTAACCCAAGTTTTACAGATCCCAACCCGCCTTAACCTATATTTATTTTTCGAGGCTTACCACATGATTTAGCTATTGTCGTGTTCTACAGCTTTGTTTGTTTGATTGCCACTGATAATAGTAAGACTATGGAAAGTGACCATACTAAGATTTAAGACCAGATGAAAATGGATGGACTTTACATGTACCTTGATTACGTAAAGCTGTTGCTAACAATTCTCGATTGAAATCGATTGAAAGCGCAGTTGTATTGCTGCTTTAGTTAAGATAGTTGTCACATTGGTTCTAACTAAAGCAGCAATGAAACTGCGATTTCTGTCAGAGTTGATTGCAACAAAATTACAAAATCACCCCCCTGGTCTTAAATTTGTGTATGGCTACTTTTTATAGTCTTACTATTATCTGTGGCAATCAAACAAAGCTGTAGAACACGACAATAGCTAAACCATATGGTAAAACAAGAAAAATAAAAAAAAATTTTTTTGGAGATATACAAATATAGGTTACGGCGGGTTGCGATCTGTAAAACTTGGGTTAAAGTATCTATAATTTCGTAATAAATAACTATATCACAACGGCGAACGGTAACCTTTTTGGTAATTTAAATGTACTACGGGTTATCCTGTAAATCCAATGATTAAGTTGAACTGGATAAATGTCATAAATAAATCGGCATGGAGCCTCAAAGGAGACCTAAAGAAATTATTTAAATAAAATTGTTCAAAATCTTGTTTGTGTTCGCCTATGTCCATACCACACTCGCAATATTCATCTCGAACAATACCAAGTTTGGCAAGGTGAGCCGGTGTACAGACGTGACCAAGTCTCATGCGTATTAAGATACTAGTAGCCGTCTTACCAAACCTGGCCTTACTGGTATAGAAGGCTGTAATAAAGAGTAATATCTACCTTTTAGTTCACGACTATTGATCCAAGAATTATGCCACTCCCTACGCATGTCGACCATGGGCAGAGACAGCAGATCATGTCTGTAGTTTTTATATGGAACCATGTCTCCACAATATACAGCTTCCTTAGCTAACTGATCGCATTTTTCATTACCTTGGATTCCGATATGACTTGGTACCCAGGCAAATTTCACTACATAACCCCTATTTATACATGTATTAAGAAGATTTTTCAAGTCATAAATTATGGGAAGATGAGTTCGGGTGCGAAAAGGGTTTTTGTTAATGGCTTGCAGAGCACTCATAGAATCAGAAATAATTATAGTCTTTTTTAATTTCATGAGCAGGACATATTCTACCGCTTTAAGAAGACCAAGGCATTCTCCTGTGAAGACAGACGATTCTGGAGGAAGTTTTATTTTCTGAACAATAGAGAATTGGGTGTGGTATACTCCAATTCCAGTACATTCGGAAGAGGATATTTTTGAAGCGTCGCTGTATATGTGGTGGTATTCATTATATTCTAAATCGAGGATGGATGTAAACGTTAAGTTAGGAGTATTGATCTTTTTTAATCAGATCATATCTAATATGTGGGGAGACCTGTAAGGCATTATAATCAATATCGAAGAGAGGTAGGCGCATAGATAGATAGTGTGGGAGATATTAAGCTAAGATATTTTTGATAACTGACTACTAAGCAAGGAGAAGCTTTGTGTTTCCAGTATTTGGCTGTTTTTATTTCTACATTAAGCGAGTGAAGTAAGCGGAAAAGAGGATGATCGGAGAATTGGAGTGATCGGAACAAAAATCTATCAGCAAGAAATTGTCGCCTAATGTTTAATGGTGGTTCACAGCTTTCAATTTGTAACGCATTAATGGGACTTGATTTCATAGCTCCAGTTATTATTCTAAGTGCCTTGTTCTGTACAGCATCCAACTTTTTAAGAGAAGCTGAATTAGCAGGTTCCAAAAGAAAAGTTCCATAGTCCAATACACTACGGATTAATGCATTGTACACTAATCTAAGGGATTGAGGATGTGCCCCCCACCAAACTCCGGCGAGGCATCGAAGTAGATTCAGAAGTCGCTCAGTCTTACCAACTATATAGTCACACACAATGATCACGACCAGTGAGTTTCGAATCTAGAACGACACCTAAAAATGTATTGTTTGGTTTAACGGGAATAAGTGTGTTATTATAATGAACTTGCACGGTAGGAGGTTTTCTCATTCTTGAAAATATAACAGCACTACTTTTAGAGGCTGACAACTCTAATCCGTTAGCATTCAACCATAAGTTTAAACCATTCAAAGCATATGAGATATGTAACGCAGCTATCTCGATCGACTGGTTAGTAGAATAAATTACCAGATCATCGGCATATTGTAATATTTTTATATTATTATTGAAGCACCGGTCTAGATCATGTGTATACACACTATACAACAAGGAACTAAGAACAGACCCTTGTGGTAAGCCTCTCCTTACAGTCCTTTTAATCAAAATCAATCAAAATCTCAAAATTACAATAATGTAAGTGACTTGTTATTTGGAAAAGTAATAGTGAATTGATTATTATTCTTATTAGAAATAAAAACAATTATTTCTCAAAATTTGTCAATTATTAAATCGAGCAAATACATAAGACCTGTCCGTCCAGTCCGCTGTTTCTCCGATGGTGTCTCTCTATCTATAGAGACCCGCAGAAGCGAGATGTGCGAACACTGCCGCGCACCAAAAAAGCAAAAAAGAATGAGGTACGATCACAAGACCGGTAACCAAGTAAGCTGGGGTGGGGTGTTGGTGACGTAATTGCCGGAAGTGGGGAGACACTTTCTAAAACAAGTAGTTTTCATACTCTTTAAAATAGTGCGAATCTGCCGAGTACCTGGGAGGTACTACAAGTAAACCATATAATTATATATTTATTTATATCTGAGTATGAAGCGACGAAATATAATTGATATTATTTTGTTTTAGTGTTCGAAGTTACTTTATCTGTGATATACACAGGATGATTGTTACTTTTTCACACTTAAGTCATTATGGTGCTACTTTGCGTGCTACTTTTTACCCGAATACCTTAAATGGAAAATTCTGCTTGTCGTGATGAAATTTGTTCTTAATAAGTGCCTACCTATTTTTGTACTGTAACTGTTAGAATAAATAATAAACCTTTTCACTTTCCATGCTCGTAAAGTTCATCTTCATGTTGGGTATAGGCTGCATAAAATAGCTTTTCGTGCTCTAGAGCATAAATTAAATCTTCGTCTAAGTTCAAACTCGTAAGACAAAGGTCGACAAGTAAACAGCCACACACGCAATGGGGAGGCGAAGGCAAAGTGAATTACAGATGGCGCTTCATTCTTTGGAACAATTGTCAGTTTCAGCTTATATTGTCTTGACTGTGTATTACGTGATTTTACTTTTAGATTGTATTTTTTTCGGTTTTGCGGACAAACAATGCTAACTTTAGCTCATATAAAAGAAGATTTACGGAAAAGAAAAGCCAAAACAACAGGCAAGAAAGTTTATAGCAACTTACAAAAAATTGCTAACAAGCATTACATTTCTTTAAATTTCGTGTAAGATTTACAAGTAATCTTTTTATTTCAGATTAGAAGCATATGATTTAAATTTTAACAAAGCAACTGAGTGTGAATTTCCGTGTTTATAGTTGCCTGATGATGCCTTCTGTGCAATAGTAATTTCAGGTTTCTGTACTGGAATTTCTGTACCATCCAAAATTACACGAACCGTTTTATCATATTTATTTTATTATTCTAAGATTCTTGAATGACTCTGGCATATAAAATTCTATTAATTCTCTGTTTGGCCCCAATATTGGGCTTATTCAATATTTGATATACCTATAAAATTCATCCAAGTTATAAATATGCTAGAAACTGCTGAGGTTGAAATATTAAAGAACAAAGCTGTTATAATTCAAATGTTGTTTTATTTTGGCGAAGCTTCATCAAATTCATGAAACATTCCTTTTGATTTATAATGTTTCTCAGGCTCAGCAAAGGAGAAAATCGAGGAAAAAGCATATTTTTTTTGATATTTTTTTGCCCACTATTTTTTTTGTTACTGGGAAATCGATGAACTCCAATATTTTACAAGTTACATGCATAACAATGCGGCATTTTCTCAGTATAAAATTAAAAAGTGCAATACTCCAAGAGATTCCCATATGTTTTGACACTTTCTTTGAGGCGGCCCGGTACCAAGACCAGACGCCACCTATCGGGATAAAATTGCGCTTTTCCTCCCCATTAAACTTTGATGATTTTTTTTTTAATTTTTTGAATATGGGTGGGTATCGAATGAAAGGCCTTGATGAACACATTCCAAAATTATCTATTTTATTACAAAAATTTAAGAAAATCTATTATATAATTTTTAAATTTGAGATTTTTGCATTTACAATGCTATTTTTAAACAATACTAAATAATATACTAGAAAAAATATGACTCGCACCAGATCAATTCTCGGACGGGAATAACGCTGGCTTACAGCGTAAGAGTTGGATATACTAGAAAAAATTCGACGATGTCACTAGTGACTAGGTAGCTCAGTGTCAGTGGTCAGAGCATTGGACCGGATATCGATCCTGTCCGAGAATTGATCTGGTGCAAATCGTATTTTTTCTAGTATTATTTTTAAAATTATTTAGTAAAATCTATTATTTTGTTATATGGGTATCTAACATTCCAAAATTATATAATTTGTAACTAAAATTTAAGAAAAACATTTCTTTTTCGTTTTTTGAATATGGGTAAGGCCTTGATGAGCACATTCCAAAATTATATAATTTACCTAGTATACAGGGTCACTGGAAATATAACGTAATCCTGCTAAGGGGTTATAGATGAAGTCAAAACAAATATTTTTTGTAAGATCATGTGTATACACACTATACAACAAGGAACTAAGAACAGACCCTTGTGGTAAGCCTCTCCTTACAGTCCTTTTAAGTTGGAGGTCATCGCAATTTAGTGTTAAATGACGTTCTTCCAAAATATTCATAATAAAGTGTATTATCATAGGTGGGACTGATAGCGATTATAGTTTATTTTTTAAAACTGATAAGAGAACATTATCATACGCAGCATTAATATCTAGGAAAGCTGCTATTACTGATTCATTGAGTGTGAAAGCTAAGCGTATGTCAGTGGTTAAAATACTTAAACTATCCATTGTACCTTTGCCCTTTCTAAAACCATACTGAGTATTAGATAGCAAATTATTATTTTCTAAATACCATTCAAGACGGTTTTTGAGTAATATTTCAGCTATTTTAATTAAAACAGACGATAAAACTATTGGACGATAAGAACTAGCATCATTTGGAGGTTTGTTGAGTTTGAGAACAGGCAACACTATTTGACATTTCCATGACAGAGGGATGACACCTGTCATCATAATAGTGTTTATAAGATTTAGATAATAGATAAGAACTTCACCAGTAATATTAGAAAAGAAAGAATACGGAATACCGTCTGCACCTGGTGCATAATCTCTAGTGCCATGTACAGGTAGCTTTTAGTTCGTGAAGCGAAAAGGGACAGTTTAAGTCTGAGAGGTTATCAGGCAAGGTATCTGTGTTATTGACAGACTCTGGTGCTACCCATGGAGGAGATAGTTTGTCCATGAAATTATTGGCTACAGTAGGAGGGATGTACCTTATGGAGGTTGGATTAGAAGCGGATTTAAATCTTTTAATATTGCGCCAAACCAGTGTAGGGGGGGTGTCAGGTGAAATAGAGCTACAAAATTTCCTCCAACCCTCAAACTTTTTCTGTTTGAACAACTTTTTAGTCTCTGCAATGATTTCCGTCAAGACATCGTAGTTGGCTTCAGACATATCACTATTATATGTCGCTTCTGCCGCAGTTCTTTTACTGATGGCAACAGTACAATCATTGTCCCACCATGGTGGAGACGGTATTTTGGTACTTGAATTAGATTTGACAGGGAATACTTCTCCTGCTGCTTCATTTAAAATATTAGCCAAAGTCTCTGCACATTCATTTACAGTCTCAGGTGTCACAGCAGGTAGGGAAGTCAGCTTGGTTTCAACACACGTTTTATACTTAATCCAGTCTTTAGAACATTTGTCAGGAAGTCTATATTTTCTTGTAGACAATTTTTTTGGCTTGTTTGTTTTTTGAAGGGAAGTGTTATAACTATAGGAAAGTGATCGCTCCCAAGTGTAGATGAGTGAGTATACCAAGATACCTGAGAAGCCAAATTTGGAGTACATATTGACAAATCAACAGCACTTAATTTACGTCCAGGGGCTGTGAGGCGAGTGGGAGAACTGTTCAAAATACATAAGTTATGTAAATTAGAGATATCTAATAGGCTTTCTCCATAGTTATCAGAAACAGTACTTCCCCAAGCTTGGTGGTGGCAGTTGAAATCTCCTAATACTAAAAAGGGTCTAGGGAGAGTGGAAAACAGTTTATTTATTTCATTCATAAGTTTAGATGATCGAGAAGGAACATAGATAGATACTAAGTTAAAGCCATGTACGTGTATAGCTATAATTGATATTAGTGGGTTATAAGATGGTAATGAGATGATGTCATATTTGACATTATTTTTGATAAGAATGGCTACTCCGCCATACCCATCATTTCTATCTTTTCTTATGGTGTTGTAACCAGATATTTTAAAGTTCCAATGCGGCTTGAGCCATGTTTCTGACAAAGCAAGAACAGAAGGTTCATATTCATTCAACAGATAAATTATTTCATGTCTTTTATGTGGAGCACTATGGCAATTCCACTGAATTATTTTGTCTGTCTGTCTGTCCATTTTGAGAGAATTGAATGTTATTAAGTAAAGGTTGAGCAGCGTTGGACGGTGGGAGAAGGTTGAATTGGGAAAACAGATTAAATAGAGCTGTGACAAAATCATTAGGTAATTGAGTATCAGCAGGTAAGGTTGAGTCTATATTGTTGCTGAACCCACAGCCATTATTAGGAGTGGGGATTGCATATTCTTGCAAGAGAGCTTGATGAGCTACTTTGTCATATCCCTTAGATGGGATAGGGCGAGGATGAGGTTTTGTAAATGTAGTTTTCTTGTATGATACTGATGGCCGATTGCACTAAACTTAAGGATCGCCTAAGTCTTTTCCTAACTACAACATGACCAAATTAAAACGGTGTCATAAACTTTGCCGTCATGTGGCTGTCACTCGCTAAGTTAACTTGGTCGAGTTGTAGATAAGAAAAGACGTAGGCGATTCTTAAGTTTAGTGCTTTCACGCGTTAGGGATTTACTCTAGGTGAAAAGTTATTATAAGGGGTTTCATTCATAGATGGTTTCATGGGAAGGTTAGCCACAACTTCAGCAAAAGATTTTGAAATAGGTGGGTGCAATTTTAAAGCTTCCATGTAAGAAACACAATTCTGTGCCATATATAGTTTTATTTGAGTTTGTCTCACAAACTCAGGACATGTTTTGTTACTTGCAAAATGACTACCACCACATGAACAGCAGGATGCCTCTTCTTCAGAGATGTTACAAGACTCACCTATATGGTCTTGAGCGCACTTGAAGCAACGTGGTTTTGATCGACATTGTGCCTTGGTATGCCCAAAGCGGCAGCAGTTAAAACACTGTATAGCAGTGGAGAAGGGTCCATACAAGCCGATTCCCATCGGCTTACCTTTTGAAAAGCCCACCACAACTATCCACTATGCAGATCATAATATTTTTGTAGAACGGCTTACCTTCGCCATGATTTCACCCCTCGCCACTGCTGTATAGTGGGGTATATGTACAAATCTACAGTAAGTGAATTGTAACACATAAAAATGCGTTTTGGCAAAACTTGTCCGTCAAAGGTGAGCACTATAGTTTGAGATGGTTTCCAAGTTGAGGTACCGTCAACATACGTTTTGAAATTCAATCTCCTAACCTTGCTAATTTCACCACACCCTATTGGAACAGATATATTATCTTTAACTTCCTCAGGAGACCACTCTGCAGGGACTCCTCGGACTAAACCCATTCGTGTAATATTAAAGGTAGGTATGAATGCCTTTAAGTTAGTTTTTGATAGACTATCATGACTAATGAAGGTATTGGCATCTTGATATTTTTAAATGATACAGACATTTTATTACAGCCTATTTTTTTAACACTTCCATTTATTATGTTATTAAACAAGTTCTTTTTCAAGAATTTACCAAAAGCCATAGGGTGCATAGTAGTTGCATCGTTAGGAGAATCCTGCTGTCTTTGGACATGTACTACGTAAGGAGCAGCATCAGTCTTTTCATATGAAGTCCTACCGATGGGTGCAAGAGGTGCAGGAGGTGTGGAAGTGGGCACAGGCGGATCTTGCACGAGAACATTTTTAAAAGGTGCTGGAGAAGCAATTTTGCGATTTGGTTCAGGCTGATCAGTTGTCGATTCATTACAATTACAATCAGAGGGTTTTGGTGGGTCGGCTGTGTGATGTCGACGTCTTTTTTTATTGCAATGTTTGCAAATATGTAATCGACTACGTTTAAGAGATCGGCTTGCGACCGATCCGTCTGTTTCCATGCCAGATTCATTGTTTGAGCCAATTGTAACAAAATTAGAAGCCGGGGGGACGAAAGCCCCCGGCTCAGGGGGATCTTTCATGCAAAGAAATTAGCTAGATTTTGACTTACCAAAGCTGCTGGGGTACAAATAAATAATAAATACACGTTAAATACAAGATATGAAAGAACAAACCAATCCACTGATCACTATTTAAGAAAGAAAATTGATAAAAATTAAAAGAGCTCCGAAAGACGTCCGCGAAGTTAAACGTTTCCCGCGCTTTTCTGAACTCTGTTCGTCTATTACAGTGGAATATTAAGTTTATGGTTTAAACCCGGACGTTTGCCCATCTCTACCTGTAGCAAACTTGGCACCCTTGCAGAGACTGGACTGGGCATTTTTGTAAAAAGATGTCCCGGTTACAAAGTGAATTCATTGGTAGTTTCCATACAATTTCTTTGCAAAAAGGCGGTTACAAAGTCGAATTCCATGTCAGGACCATATTTCGACACGAGTAATTAAATAAGTTTTAAAAATAATGTATGTGTATTCCAATGATTTACACTCTATTTCCTCAAATTCAATAATATAATGCATCACGTAAAATACTTCGCGTCTGCATAGAGCTAATAATAAATGAACAACAATGTTCTAAACTTCAACTAGTCAGCATGAAACATGCCAAAAATGACCATATTTTTTACATTAAAAAATATTTTTAAATTATAATACGTGATTCCTTCTATTTTTAAATGTTTAGAAGTAAAAAGGGATGTAAAATCTTCGATCTCATTAAATATTTGAGCTAGTTGACCAGATAGATTTTGACCAGATAGAAAGTCGTGAGACACCTTAAAAAGCGAAGGGACGTCTTTTGGCGAAAATGCCCGACTGCAGCAGTTGCAGCACCCACCACCCACGTTTCGATCGAATCAAAAGAAAAGTAAATCATGCATATTCAATTGGTTTGACTATTGAAACGTTAGTGCAACAGCACAGCACTAATTTAAGGACAGAATACAAAAAATATATTTATTGTAGGTACAGCCTCGATTACATACGCCGATTTAGCTTCCTTACTGGGGATCCAATCTAGGAACCCAAATTGGATGTAGCGATCACACTATGCCCCAATTAGGACATGATTTCACTGATTAGGGTTGTCACCAGTACTTCACAATAACATTATTGTACATAGTAGTCCGGTCGTGGGACATTAAATGTCATAAAGAAGTTTTGATAATACTAAAAGTTTTAGTTTTTGCTGAGTGTATAGATTATGTGCATTGTGAGCTATTGTTGAAAAGTTAGAAATTTTATGCCGGTGCTTTAGGTATAGTTTAGGTATTTCGTAATATTTCGTTTAACGTAATATATATAGAATTAAAGTTTGAAATGTTGATTGTTTCATAATAAGAACTATGTTATCTTCATGTTGTAAAATATTTAGAAAGTTATTATGTGTGGAAGTGCGTAAATCACAAAATCACTCTTTTGTGTTCGAATAAAATTTTAAAATTTCTGAAATCTTATTTTAAGACTTTCAGTGGTTAGATATACCAGTTCAACAAAGTTTAGAAAGTTAAGTGGTGTGCTTCTTTGATATTTTCATTATTCCTTTATAACATACGGAATAATGAATTAAAAATTGATAAGATCGCTCTTATAATACCTTTTCAATGCACTTATATACTACACAAAAAATTAGAAAAATACATACAGTGGCTTTTGTTTAATTACGGATAAAATATGTAGTATTGTCGCTACAGGCCGCCCGCGCCGGTCCGGTGCCGCTGGCGGCGCGCGGCGGCGCGGCGTGGCGGCCGGCCGCCAGTCCGAGGGCCTAGCCAAAGTAACATTCGCTAATCTTCGTTATCGCTTCGCTTCCGAAACATGTATGGGATTGACATAAGGTTTCGTTAACAATCTAATTTTAAAACGTCAAATCCATACATGTTTCGAAGCGAAGCGATAACGAAAATTTGCAAATGTTACTTTGGCTAGGGGGTCAGGAGCCCTATTTTTGAATCACTCGACTGGTGTCGAGCGCTCGTCTCTACTGATTTTCGTTCGACATCCCATACATTTGAGTCAAATGTCGAACGAAAATCAATAGAAAAGAGCGCTCGGTGCCAGTCGAGTGATAAAAAAAAAATAGGGCCCCAGGCCCACTCGCGCCATAAATAAGAATAAATTATTATTAAGGTGGCGACCGATCTAACATTTCGTCGTAACGTAACGATACGTTATGCTGAAATGTTACGGGCCCAACTCGATTGGCGTCGAGCGCTCGTTTCTACTGATTTTCGTTCGACATATGGCTCAAACGTTCGAAATAGAGTCATATGTCGAACGAAAATCAGTAGAAACGAGCGCTCGACGCCAGCCGAGCGATTCAAAAATAGAGCCACCTTTATGCTCGCGCGCGAAGTGTATGAAGGTACCTACACTACCTACAACTACCTACTTACTTACAAGTTGTACTATCCCCGTCAATTGGTAATGCGCTGGAACCTTGTCAAATTAACATACACATCAACGTCATCCGCAACTAAAAATGACAAAAAACTGTTAAATTCTAATAGGTAATTTAATAAATTAATTATTAAAATCTTATTTTCAATAAGAAAAGGTCTAGGTATATTAAAAAATTACAATTGTTTTTCGTTTTTGAGGTTAAAATCATGGCCGCCAGGCGCATTACCAATTGACGCGGATAGTACGCTCGGCTACTTAAAAGACGTGTCGACTCCTATCTGACCTATCTCTTATCCCGAAATGATATTATTATGATTCGACTAGTGGCCGCCCGCGACTTCGTCTGCGTGGAGTTTTTTTGCTATCCCTCGGGAACCATACTTTTTTCGGGATAAAACCCTATCTCCTTTTCTATACCCCTGGCAACGTATATGTAAAATTTCATGATGATCGGTTCAGTATTCATGACGCGAAGGCGTAACAAACAAACAAACAGACTTTGGCATTTATAATATTAGTACGGATAGTGCGACTCTAATCTACCTAGCTCTCTAACTAATGTACCTACCTACCTAATTTATACAATTGCCACAAAATAGAAGGCCCTAAAAGACGACAGTAATTTTATGAAATTAGCCACAGATGTAGGCAGCTACATAGATAAATAAGACAAGTTAGTTGGTTTGAACACTTTGATCAATACCGTAAACTGCTGCATCTTTGCACGAAATTTAAGGTTTTTTTAAAATATCTCTTAAAGTATTTATTATCTGTGTCCATTTTTACATTAAGGCGCGAATTGGAGATGTATGCCATATATCTTAAGGTTCATAACGCCGAAACGGCTGTTAGATTGATCTCCAGAAACCGTCAAAGTCGTAGGCAAAGTTGTGATAAAATATCCCAACTTTGCCTAGAAGATTATAAGCAAAAATACGAGCCGCATTTAAAAACTGGCTTAATTATAGAGCCATACAAATTGCGTTACCATCGAGATGTGCATGGATTACCACATATCAGCATCAATATTTTTTTCTGGCAAGCAGGCGAAGTTGGGCACAAGCAGGCAAACTTTGAGCAGTATCAGTAAATATTTCCATAGTAAATTTGTAGCATACTACGGGTTGCCAACTTGCCACAAATAGAAAAACACAAAATTTAAAAGACTTACTATAATTTCAATAAAAATGGGTAAATCCGGACGTAAACCAACTAAATTCACAGGACTAAACTAATTTCATTTGATTTGTTTTAATTTTTTTATTTTGAATTTATTATTTTCTTTTGAATTTTTTTTATAACTATTAAACTTAAACATTTATAATTACTTTTGTAAGATTGTTTTAAATTTTTATAGCTGTATATCTTTTTATTTAATAACTAAACAAAGTAAACATAGACTGCCCTCCAAACCGCTTTACTGTCGTTGAGTAAGTAGTGACAACTCTAGGGCTAGACAAACTTGAGTCACTAATGCCCGAGAAGCCTTTTACAACATTGCCTACCGTAGTTCTAGCCGTAAATGATTGACATTAACAAGAAAACCCCTTATAAATAGGAGAAACAGCATATTTGCTTACCCCGTAAATACTAAGAGAGCTGAAATTCTCGATTTTTCCAAGGAAAAACTAAAAGTTTAACACTCACCTAAAAAACGTGCACTCCGTCACAGAATACATAATAGTACAAGTACAGAAGCCGCATTCTTCAACATCATTTAATTAAATAGCGACTCTTGCTACGACTCAATAAGGCGCAATTCAGATCGCACACCGCTACAGCGCCTACAGTTATATTCACCTAGAAGTTTTCTCTCTTTCTATCGCGTAGCGCTCATCTCTTCTGACGCCGTTAGAGTTGTCTCCTTTTTATCTGTTTATCTGTTTGTCTGTTTATCTGTATGTTTGTGCGCTATTAACTTAAAAAGCGCTAACTCAATAGTAATGATGTTTACATAGAAATATACTATGTATTTTGCGAAGTAATTTAGTCTTTATCTCATCGCAATCGGTTCACTTAATCAAAAGATATACGACTTTTAAGTTTTTAAGAAGAGTTTACGATGAATTCGTTGTAACAATATCTTTTGGGAACTATACTGTTAGAACGACGACTACCTGGACCTGGTGTTCCCACATCTGGCACGGTAAAATGGTCAACGGCTTAAAAGTAAACAATAAAGTTTCGAGTTTTGGGGTCCGTCTTTTGTAATTTCTCAGAAAAAAAATGCACGTGAAAGCAGTAAAATCTAAGCCCGCTTTCTAAGTATTATATTATTTTATACTACTAGCTTCCGCCCGCGACTTCGTTTGCGTGGACATTCGAGAAAATCCTTAGGGAACCTTTAACCCGGATAAAAAGTTTAATATCCTGCCTTGCTAGGTAGCCCGCTTGGTGTGAACGTGCCTAGCGCGCAGCAGGCCTCTGGCTGGTAAGCGCGTACTATAGCGACCGAGTGCGATGTCGGGCCGCATCCTCACGCACAAGTGGCAAACGCCCTGCTTGCAAGCGAGGTACATCCACACCAAGCGTACTGCCTAGCGAGGCAGGACATAAGAACATAGAATACTTCGTATCCTGGTTAAAGGTACCCTTAGGATTTTCTTGAATGTCCACGCGGGCGAAGTCGCGGGCGGAAGCTAGTATTCTCTAATTATTTTCTTTTCTCTGGAGTTACTATATTCTCTAGTGTTACCCTGGTGTCCCCTAATTTTTGATTACTTTTATCTTTGATCAAGAATACCCTAGATGTTCGGTCAGAGTCTCAAAAATGGCACCTCAAATAGCGTCCCACTACAAACTGGGTGCTTATTTTGCACAAAGTAAGTGATAAAAGATGTATTTTTGTAAAAAATAAGCTTATTTTGTGCAAAATAAGTGATATAAAATGTGAGTTTGTACAAAATAAGAGGTGATCATGTACAAAATAAGCGCCAAGTTTGTAAGTGGGACGCTATTGAGGTGCCATGTTTGCATACTGTTTTAGTTCGTAAGCGTTATCTAGGATATACTTGATCGAAGGTTTTTATGTATAAATAATTTATACAATTCAATTATACTTGTAAACAATACAGTGAACGTAATATGTATAAAGAAAAGAAAGGTACTGCCTGACATAGACGTAAGTTTAAAGTGGCTGTTTAATATCAAATTATTTTAAAGTTTAACATACATTTATGTCAAAGTAACGCAGTGGAGTTAATATCATGTAAATCTTAGAAACTATTACTATAAACATAGATACATTATTTTGATAGGATACTTTCTTGTTGTATTAAATACTAAATGTAAGTACCGTAAACTGCTGCAAGATTGCCCCTAAGCTTCAATTTTGCCTAATCTAGTAAAACTAACATTACTTCATAACCGCCATTTTTTTTTTACTTTTGATAATGAGAGAAATACCTTCGTTTTATTGGCAACCCATTTCATTATTATTCAAAGTGGCAACACCGTTACTTTTTTGTCTGTCAGCTGTCAACGGTCGCAAACTTTTAGTTTTTCCTTGGAAAAATCGAGAATTTCAGCTCTCTTAGTATTTATAGGGTAAGCAAATATGCTCTTTCTCCTGTTTATAAGGGTTTTTCTTGTTAATGTCAATCATTTACGGCTAGAACCACGGTAGGTGTTAGAGGTTGCAATTGCCTTGAACGCTAAACCAATGCTGCTATGAGGGATGGCTTGATTTATCCCGTACAGCCCACCTTACGTCGCTTTTTCAGCAGGGATCGATGACACAACTCTTAAATCAAGGGATAGGTACTCACAGGGAAACTGGCTGCTGATTTTCACTGCTTTTAGATTATTCAAAAAACACAGAGGCGCGCGCGCACGTTATCGTTCGGGTTTTTAGCGACTACTAAGTTCATGTGATAGCCACGTGACAGCCGACGTCAGAGGTACATTCGGAAATGGTAGTGGAAGGAAAAAAAAGGATGAGGTATTGATTCTAGGCTGCAACAGTAGGCAATGTTGTAAAAGGCTTCTCGAGCATTAGTGACTCAAGTTTGCCTAGCCCTAGGGTTGCCACTACTTACTCAACGACAGTAAAGCGGTTTGGAGGGCAGTCTATGTTTACTTTGTTTAGTTATTAAATAAAAAGATATACAGCTATAAAAATAGAAAACAATCTTACAAAAGTAATTATAAATGTTTAAAGGTTTAATAGTTATATAAAAATAAATTCAAAATCATATAGAAAGAGTCGGAGGGCGAAGAGGACAAATTCATTTTACTGGCTAGAGAGGCTTCAGATTCGTTATCCCGAACAAGTATACGATCAGCTAGATTTTTACCTACTGTAGAGAAAAAGGCGTTTGTGTGATCCAAAGATTCTGTTACATCACCCTTGATGTCACAAAGGTGGCGAACGCTTTTTCTGGCGTTAGTTGTGTTAGTTATACGCTTAATGGAGCCCCATAGTTTACCTGGCAGATTTTTGTTTTTTTCTAATTCCTCCCTCTCGAAGGTGGTTCTGACGTTGCGGATGAGATTAAAATAAAAATTTCTGTAGCGTTTATAAATGTGAAGCTTAATATGATCTTTGGGATTTTTTCTCGCGTCAAGATGTAGCTTATCCTTGTGCACCGAGCACCTGATTAAACCAGGTGTCATCCATGGCTTTAAAGGTATCTTCGAACGGCTAATTTTATGGCGTGTGGTGTGTCTATCAACAACTTGACCAAAAAGAGTTACAAATATCTTGGCTGCGTTAGTCGGACAAGACTCTTCCAAGACCCGCGTCCAGTCATACTCACTCAATTCCTTTCCGATACCATCAAAATTCATAGACTGTTTAGTTCTTTGGGACCGATTTGTGGTGGGGGGAGCTAAATCAACTCCTAGTATTACTAGGTCGTGATCAGTAACAGTCGAAGAGCACACAACTGATTCCATTTTACCCTTCGCGTTCACAAAGAAGTGATCAAGACATGCCTTTCCCCTAGTGGGTTTATCCACGGCCTGCCTAAACCCTAGCTGAGCCAACAAGCAGAGGTAATCTAGATTAATGGCAGAATTAAGTATGTCAATTCTGTTTATAAGGGTTTTTCTTGTTAATGTCAATCATTTACGGCTAGAACCACGGTAGGTGTTAGAGGTTGCAATTGCCTTGAACGCTAAACCAATGCTGCTATGAGGGATGGCTTGATTTATCCCGTACAGCCCACCTTACGTCGCTTTTTCAGCAGGGATCGATGACACAACTCTTAAATCAAGGGATAGGTACTCACAGGGAAACTGGCTGCTGATTTTCACTGCTTTTAGATTATTCAAAAAACACAGAGGCGCGCGCGCACGTTATCGTTCGGGTTTTTAGCGACTACTAAGTTCATGTGATAGCCACGTGACAGCCGACGTCAGAGGTACATTCGGAAATGGTAGTGGAAGGAAAAAAAAGGATGAGGTATTGATTCTAGGCTGCAACAGTAGGCAATGTTGTAAAAGGCTTCTCGAGCATTAGTGACTCAAGTTTGCCTAGCCCTAGGGTTGCCACTACTTACTCAACGACAGTAAAGCGGTTTGGAGGGCAGTCTATGTTTACTTTGTTTAGTTATTAAATAAAAAGATATACAGCTATAAAAATAGAAAACAATCTTACAAAAGTAATTATAAATGTTTAAAGGTTTAATAGTTATATAAAAATAAATTCAAAATAAAATAATAAATTCAAAATAAAGAAATTAAAACAAATGAAATTAGTTTAGTCTTGTGAATTTAGTTGGTTTACGTCCGTATTTACCTTTGGATTTAAGTTTACATGATAATCAATTCGGCTTTAGGCCAGGACTTTCCACTGATACAGCTATCTTGAGTTTGAAGCAGACTGTCAAGTACTACACAGACCGTCAAACACCCGTATATGCCTGTTTCCTCGACCTCTCCAAAGCATTTTACCTGGTCTGCTATGAGACCTTATGGCAAAAATTAAGAGATATCAATATGCCATCGGAGCTTTGTAATATCTTTAAATATTGGTATCAAAATCAGGTCAATGTTGTGAGATGGTCGAGTGCCTTTTCGGAGTCATATAAGATGGAATGTGGGGTGAGGCAGGGAGGGTTGACCTCGCCCAGTCTATTCAATTTGTACGTTGATGCACTGATAGGTGAGCTCAGCGGCAGCCGTGTCGGCTGTCATATAGACAGTGTACCAGTCAACAATGTAAATTATGCCGATGACATGGTGTTGCTGAGTGCATCAGTCTGTGGTATCTTAAAGCTCCTCAGAATTTGTGAAAGGTATACCCTCGAACACGGCTTAAGATATAATGGCCTAAAAACTGAATGCATGGTCTTTCGGGTTAGAGGGAAATGTCTGACCACCATTCCTCCTATCAAACTATACGGAACACCGCTCCGATGGGTGGACCAATTTAAATACCTGGGTCATATCATTACCCAGGTATTTAAACCTGAACCTGAACGATGACGCTGATATAGAAAGAGCGCGTAGGGCGCTGTCTGTAAGAGCGAACATGGTGGCCCGAAGGTTTGCTCGTAGCTCGGCAGAGGTTAAACGAACCCTATTTCGGGCATACTGTACTAATTTCTACACGAGCAGCCTTTGGGTAAATCATACGCAAAAACAGTATAGCGCCCTACGTGTTCAGTATAACAATGCGTTCAGGGTGCTGATGGGGCTGCCCCGATTCTGCAGCGCGTCAGGGATGTTCGCCGATGCACAGGTCGACTGTTTCTACACCATTATGCGGAAACGATATTCATCCCTGGTGTGCAGGGTTCGGGCCAGCTCTAACAGCATCTTGAGCGTGTTCGCGAGCAGATTTGACTGCCAAATCATGCGTCATTGCTGTATGGTGAATGTGCTGCCTAACA
Organism: Agriphila tristella; assembly: GCA_928269145.1. NCBI lineage: Eukaryota > Metazoa > Arthropoda > Insecta > Lepidoptera > Crambidae > Agriphila > Agriphila tristella. The sequence goes on along the minus strand of OV743429.1, from coordinate 44,186,745 downwards.
GCAAATATTGACCTGATTATTCTATTTATCGTATTTTATTATTATTTGATTTTATTGTATGTTTTTTTTTGTATGTGAATATGGGCTACTTTGCCTGAAATAAATAATTTTTATTTTATTTTATTTATTTATTTACCCATTTTTATTGAAATTATAGTAAGTCTTTTAAATTTTGGGTTTTTCTATTTGTGGCAACCCGTAGTATGCTCCAAATTTACTATGGAAATATTTACTGACACTGCTCAAAGTTTGCCTGCTTGTGCCCAACTTCGCCTGCTTGCCAGAAAAAAATATTGATGCTTATTGTGGTAATCCATGCACATCTCGATGGTAACCAATTTGTATGGCTCTATAATTAAGACCAGTTTTTAAATGCGGCTCGTATTTTTGCTTATAATCTTCTAGGCAAAGTTGGGATATTTTATCACAACTTTGCCTACGACTTTGACGGTTTCTGGAGATCAATCTAACAGCCGTTTCGGCGTTATGAACCTTAAGATATATGACATACATCTACCACACATACACCAATTCGCGCGCTAATGTAAAAATGGACACAGATAATAAATACTTGAAGAGATATTAAAAAAAAAACTTAAATTTCGTGCAAAGTTGCAGCAGTTTACGGTATCTGATTTTCTTAGAAGTATCATTTTCATTCACAAAAAAAAACACAAAATAGGTAACAGAGGGGAAATTTTTAAGACGATCTTTTGTTATTCTCAAAAATCTCAAAAACTAAACGTCAGACATCGTGGCCATTCGTGGCCACCTTTAAAATCTAAAAATTAGATAAATGATATAAATTCGAATATAAATTCTTGTAAATTCAATTAAATTTATTTTTGTTTTCTGTTTCAAAATGATCTGAAAGGAGTGCCTTAAAAGTTGATTCGCCAAACTACCTTAGAAAAACAATTATGATCAGCTTATTTAGTAGGTAGGTAGCTTTATTTTATTTTATAAGTATTCTGTGTAAATTCATCGATTACGCGACAAAAAGAGTGGCGCTTCGTAGGTGCTTGTAATATCAGGCACGCAGCGCTGTGAAATTTGAAATTGTAGGTACTTTATTGCCATGCAACGAGAGTAGCTTATTGTTTGTGGCCCCGCGCCCGCCCGCGCGCCGCGTGGCAGTCAGCGGCCCCTGCATGCACCCGCTCGCGCGTCCCGTATAATTCGTATTTTAGCGCAATAATTTATCCGTAATTTAAACAAAACCCACATTATGTATGTTTCTAATTTTTTGTGTAGTATATAAGTGCATTGAAAAGGTATTGTAAGAGCGATCTTATCAATTTTTAATTCATTATTCCGTATGTTATAAAGGAAAAATGAAAATATCAAAGAAGCACACCACTTAACTTTCTAAACTTTGTTGAACTGGTATATCTAACCACTGAAAGTCTTAAAATAAGATTTCAGAAATTTTAAAATTTTATTCGAACACAAAAGAGTGATTTTGTGATTTACGCACTTCCACACATAATAACTTTCTAAATATTTTACAACATGAAGATAACATAGTTCTTATTATGAAACAATCAACATTTCAAACTTTAATTCTATATATATTACGTTAAACGAAATATTACGAAATACCTAAACTATACCTAAAGCACCAGCATAAAACTTCTAACTTTTCAACAATAGCTCACAATGCACATAATCTATACACTCAGCAAAAACGAAAACTTTTAGTATTATCGAAGGTAATTTTTCTCTGGCTACGCGACTATAAATTAAACAATGAGTTTTCACTATTAACGGAAATGTAAAGGTAGGTTTTGATGAGTACTCTGATAGGAAATGGTTTGATGATGAAGCCGGACGGAAAAAGGCCACTAGAACTCTGTAATAAAAAAGATGGCGGGCAAAATTTTTTTTGTGGGCCGATTTCGATGAAACTCAGTTTTTAGTACTATTTTAACAAGAAAATAACAACACAATTTTTTAAATACTAAAAATCCAAGATGGCGGTCAACTTTTTTGTTTTTGGGCCGATTTCGATTAAACTTGGTTTTTGGTCCTATTTTGACAAGAAAATAACAACGCAATATTGAAAATATTAAGAAATCCAAGATGGCGGCCAACATTTTTTTTGTGGGCCGATTTCGATGAAACTCGGTTTTTGGTACTATATTAACAAGAAAATAACAACACAATTTTTTAAATACTAAAAATCCAAGATGGCGGTCAACTTTTTTGTTTTTGGGCCGATTTTGATAAAACTCGGTTTTTGGTCCTATTTTGACAAGAAAATAACAACGCAATGTTAAAAATATTCAAAAATTCAAGATGACGGCCAACGTTTTTGCTATTGGGCCGATTTCGATTAAACTCGGTTGTTGGTACTATTTTGACAAGAAAATAACAAGGCAATGTTAAAAATATTGAAAATCCAAGATGGTGGCCTATTTTATTGTTCGTGGTCCGATTTTAATAAAACTTGGGTTTTGGTACTAACTACTTAAAAAGTAACAATAATCATCATCATCTAAATCGAAAAATTGAGAAATCGGCCCATAAATAAAAGAGTTGGCTGGTATATTTTTTTTTCAACATTTCGTTGTTATTTTTTCGTCAAAGCAGTAACAAAACCGAGTTTCTTTGAAATTGGCCCATAAACAAAAAAGTTGGCCGCACTCTTGGATTTTCATATTTGAAAAATTGTGTTGTCATTTTCTTGTTAACATAGTGGCGAAAACTGAGTTTCATCGAAATCGGCCCACAAACAAAAAAATGGTCGCCATCTTAGATTTTTAGTATTTGAAAAATTGTGTTGTTATTTTCTTGTCAAAATAGTAGCAAAAACTGAGTTTCATCGAAATCAGCCCACCACGGACGTATATAAGGGGGGGGGTTTGGGGGTCCGGACCCCCCCCATTCATGTCCATCTTACTTGTCCAACAGAAAAAAATTACATTCACCGCGCCGATTTTAGAAAACTTTTAGCGATGTATCATACACCAGCTGGTCGTTCTAACAATATAATTCCCCGGAGATATTATTACAACGAACTTAAAATTCGTATATCTTTTGATTCAGTAAACTGATTGCAATGAAATAAAGATTTGATTGTTTTGCAAGATACACAGTATATTTGTATGTAAACATCATCATGATTAAGTAAGTGCTTTTTACGTTATTAGCGCACAAACATACAGACAAACAGATAGACAGACAAACAGACAAAAATTTCAAAAATGTTAGAAATGGGATCTACTGGTTATTACTAAACTCTCCCTCTAACCTATTTTTTCAAAATATTTCCTTTTTACAGACAAAACTTTTCTACAGCTTTATTATACAAGGTGTTTGGTAAAAGCCTTATAAAGCCAAATATGGTAGAAAGATAGGGACCATCAAACTGAACAACTTTTACTATGGGACCAACTCTAAAATCGCGAAAAAAAAATCAGCTGTTTCATACATTTTGATATTTTCGTTATTAATTTTTGTATGAAACAGCTGATTTTTTTTTCGCGAATTCAGTGTTGGTCCTGTAGTAAAAGTTGTTCAGTTTGATGGTCCCTATCTACCATATTCGGCTTTATAAGGCTTTTACCAAACACCTTGTAGATTACCCGGGCCGCGACTATATTTGCGTGTTATAGTCGCTAGCAATGTTTAATTTGTAAATGATAGATTTAATTGGCGTTAGAGCTCTGTTTTTAGGCTCCGTAGCCTAACGGCAAAAACGGAACCCTTATAGATTTGTCATGTCTATCCGTCCGTTCGTATGACACACACAGCAACTTTATTCCGAAACTATTAGGATTACACAGTAACTTGGTAGGTAGATGTATTCTTTGAACCGCTTTACGATCATTACACAAAAATAAATTCTTTTATGCACAGGTGCCGGTCTTTAAAAATGACATTGAGGTTTCTAAGACTATTTTTTCTCAAAGTCAACCGTTTGAAAGATATACCTTGCCAAAGTGGTAATATGTGCCCCCCCCCCCCCCCCTATAACTTTTAAAATAGGAGATATAAGAGAAATAACAGAGTAAAAGAGAGAGAGAGAGTAGTCTAGAATAAGAGAAAAATCTAAAAATATACCTATATGCTGTAGATCCTAATAAACACTTTCAACGAAAATTGGTTTAAACGACATAATATATTTCGTAGTTTTAGAGATATAACATATTTTCCAAAACCGCAAATATAACTTTGTTATTTATACAAACTCTATGAAAAACAAAGTTATTTTTGCAGATTGAAAATGATAGTAGTATTAAATAAGGTATATGGTAACTACGGAACCCTACTGCGCGTGGCCCGACTCGCACTTGGCCGGTTTTTTACTTTTGGGACCCCCCCCTTTTCTAAGCTATAGCTACGTCCGTGCAGCCCACAAACAAAAAAGATGGCCGCCATCTTGGATTTTCATTATTTGAAAAATTGTGTTGTTATTTTCTTATTAATATAGTACCAAAAACCGAGTTTCATCGAAATCGGCCCACGAACAAAAAAGATGGTCGCCATCTTGGATTTTTAGTATTTGAAAAATTGTGTTGTTATTTTCTTGTCAAAATAGTAGCAAAAACTGAGTTTCATCGAAATCAGCCCACAAACAAAAAAGATGGCCGCCATCTTGGATTTTTATTATTTGAAAAATTGAGTTGTTATTTTCTTGCCAAAATAGTACCAAAAACCGAGTTTCATCGAAATCAGGCCAAAAACAAAAAAGTTGGCCCCTATCTTGAATTTTTGGTACGCACTCAAATGGTAGTGGTGGTGGTAATGCAATGTAAATTATTGACAAGCCATGCTTGATCATCTAGGGGTTACTTATAATGTGATATAGGTACCGGCATAAATAACTTGGTAAAACAAAGATGAGACAAAAGATGCACCGAGTTTAGTGTTTGTAGCTGCTGCGCATCTTTTGTCTTGCCAAATTACGTGCCGGTAATAATACACCCGCAGAAATGCAAACTAAAGAAAAAAATATGACTGAAGACTTGGCTGCATGATCAAAGTTTCATTTGCCTTACCTATATAGCCTTGGAAGTGTCTATTCATCGGGGCGCCTTGACGAATAGTATTTTTCTCTATCTAGCGGTGCGCACCATTGAATAGCACTTTCTCTAGGGATTGGCTATAAGCCGGTGCGTCGGGTTCGATCCCCGCGGGAAGTAACATCTTTGAGTTGTTGTTTCTAGTTTGGTGACATTGCAGGCTGATCACCTGATTGTGTGATAAGAAAGATGATCCGTGCTTCAGCTATAGATCCTGCGCCTGACCTCTCTCCGGTCGTGTCGGTCGTCCTGCCGTCCTATCGGAATCAGAGAGTGAAGGTAGAGAGAGTGCAAACACTTTTCTCTCAAATCTCAATTAAACTGCATTTAAATCTTTAAACATAAACCAAAGCTACGCACTACACTGAACAAACCTGCTAAAACCACAACCAAAGAGGATTACTATTCCCGCAAATCCGCATGATGGAACCTTGTCATATTAACATCCACGTAGACGTCATCCGCAACAAAAAATTAGGTGCCTACATGTAACAATAAAATTTAAATAGGTGATTTTTTTATATTAATTATTGAATTATTAATTTTAATAAAATAGGGTCTAGTATAAAAAAATCTACAATTGTTTTCCGTTTTTTAGGTTTAAAAATGGCTGCCAGGTTCATTAGCAATTTGCGGAGACAGTATTACAAGGTGTTTGGTAAAAGCCTTCATCATCATCATCATATCAGCCGCACGACACCCACTGCTGGGTATAGGCCTCCCCCAAGGATTTCCACGACGATCGGTCCTGCGCTTCCCACATCCAGTGGCTTCCGGCAACCTTCACCAGATCGTCGGTCCACCTTGTCGGGGGCCTACCCACGGAGCGCCGTCCGGTGCGCGGTCGCCATTCAAGAACCTTTCCGCCCCAACGGCCATCGGTTCTTCTCGCTATGTGTCCAGCCCACTGCCACTTTAGCTGAACAATCCTTCGAGCGATGTCGGTTACTTTAGTTCGCCTGCGGATCTCCTCATTTCTGATTCGATCACGCAGGGAAACGCCGAGCATGGCTCTTTCCATAGCACGCTGGGTGACCTTGAAGGTCCGAACAAATTATCGGACGCGGCTTACTGCCGCGGCTGATCTGAAGGTACAAACAAATTATCGGACGCGGCTTATGGACGCGGCTTACTGCCGCGGCTGATAAGTGTGCACACTCTCATAACATCCTACGTGCCAGATAGCTATCGGACGTCCGATGACGTCATATTAGTCTATGGTTACGTCCGCGACCTACTACATCCGATAGTTTGCACACCTCAGATCAGCCGCGGCAGTAAGCCGCGTCCGATAATTTGTTTGGACCTTGAGGTGTGCAAACTATCGGATGTAGTAGGTCGCGGACGTAACCATAGACTAATATGACGTCATCGGACGTCCGATAGCTATCTGGCACGCAGGATGTTATGAGAGTGTGCACACTTATCAGCCGCGGCAGTAAGCCGCGTCCATAAGCCGCGTCCGATAATTTGTTCGGACCTTGAGCCTCATACACACCTTGAGACCCATAGTTAGCGACCACGTTTCACTGCCGTAAGTCATCACTGGCAACACACACTGGTCATAGACTTTCGTCTTGAGAAAAAGCCTTATTAAGTCGAAAATGGTAGATAGGGACCATCAAACTGAACAACTTTTACTATGGAACCCACTCTGAAATCGCAAAAAAAAACCAGCAAAAACAGCCGTTTTTTTTCGTGATTTCAGAGTTGGTCCAATAGTAAAAGTCGTTCAGTTTGATGATCCCTATCTACCATATTCGGATTTACAAGGCTTTTACCAAACACTTTGTATTATAAAACGGCACCACAGCAATAAAATAACACTGGTTAAATTGAATATAACTAGAAACAACAACTCAAAGATGTTGCTTCCCGCGGCAGGGATCGAACCCACGACCTCTAGATCGAGAGAACGCTCTAACCAGTACTAACCACTAGCCACAGAGGCATTTACACAATTATTACTACCTATTGGAATAGTTCAACTTACGATTACGACAACTTAAAAAGGAGGCACCGGCATTTAGCCAATCCCTAGAGAAAGCGCTACTCAGTGGTGCGCACCGCTAGATAGAGAAAAATACTATTCGTCGAGGCGCCCCGATGAATAGACACTTCCTATAGCCTTGGCTAGGGAGGCAACCCAAATCGGCGTATGTAATTGAGGCCCTACTATAATCCCATAGACAAGTTGACGTTGACACAGAGTGCCTAGTACGAGTTGTGTTTCTCACCTCACTTTGCGAATAGTATCGAGTGAATCATGCGAGTGAGTGAACGAGTGAAAGAGAGAAAACAAAGTGAAGTGAGTACAAAAAACCAACTCGTACTAGGCCCTCAGATCAACTGTGCTCCATAACCTCAGAACAATATCGTGCAATACCTAGTTTTGTTCTGATTTGCTAGGGATCGTACACACGAGCGATTTTTTAACGCGTGATATTTTAAACACTAACCACGTTCCACGGTCCACGGGACCTTATGGCCTGGCCATCTCGTGGAACCCGTGGCACGTCACAAGACTTTTCAGCTGTGTGTCCCCACGGACAACGATGACGGACGACGTTCCACAGGAAATGTCACCTTAGGCTTATGGCCGGTATCATAGCCTTCTATAATTGCAAGCCGTGAACATAAGTTTGGCAACGTCTGTTACTGTCAGTTCGTGGTCATGTCGTCGGCCAGTCTCCATACTAAATGTATGGGAATATTTCAATTTTAAGAGGTCGATATTTTTTTTCCTAGCAATCGTGTGAGGTTAAAAATATGAAAATAATTTAGTTCCTTTATTAATATGCTTTGTATATTAAACAATAAGAAAAATATCAATGTTAACTAGGAAAAAATGGCTGTCAAAGATGTCATCTTTTTTGTTGATTTTCTTCAGCAGGGAGTTGATTAACACGCCCTCTAGCAATAAATGATATATCATTAGAAAGGTCTTTGAAAGACAAATATTTGCTGTTAGTATACTTTATATCAATTGTTTATACTTTTGGAGTTAAAGGTTATTAAAGTATAAAAGTGGTTTATTGTCAATGGGAGTTAAATTACCCCACCTCTAGTAATAAATGATATATCATTAGAAAGGTTTTCATTTGATAAATATTTGCTGCAAGCACACTTTCTATTAATTATGAGTATTTTCGGAGTTTTAGGTCATAAATGTTAAAAAAATTGGTCAAGTTCAGAGCGTTATAACTCTCAAAGTACTAATAGTTGACGTTTATTGTAGTAAAATAAAGTGTTTCAAATTTAAAGACCTTTCCAATGATGTAAGATTTATTGCTAGGAGAGGCTTAGATCAAAATGCTCATCGTACTAAAGGACCCCCGAAAAGTTCAAATAATTTGACTCAAACCGTATGTCCTAATAAATAAATAATAATAATAAATATAGAACTTTATTGAAATAATCTTACATCACAATTTACAACTAGTTTAAACATAGATAATATAGGAAAAACAATTAATAAATAATTAATAAATAATATTTAAAATAATTTTATACTATGTGCTTGACCACATGCGATGTTGCCGTTCTGCTCAACTTCAGGGCTTGGAAGATATAGAAGGCTATGCCGGTATACATTTTGATTAGTGTTTAGTGCGAGTGGCTCGTTTAGTGTTTAGTGTTTAGCAAAAAACACGTTCGGACAGTCTCTGTTTTGTGTTAAGTAATTGTTTTTTGCTAAACACTAAACAAGCCACTCGCACTAAACACTAATCAAAATGTATACCGGCTATTAGAGCATGCTCTAAGTACCTTAGGTAACAAAATATGGCTAGCAGCTCTACCGTCTAAAAACACTGAAGTTAATTTACCTTAACTTCATTCAAGCCACTGTCTCTGGCCTTGCTTTTAACTGTAAATTTACTATAATAATTTACGATAGTTGTTATTGGGGTAGAACTGTGTTTTTTATTTATTATGAAACATAATATTTTATGAAATAGGCCCTTAATTAATTACTGATGGATTACAGTATTTATGATGAGTGTAGCCGTCACCTAAGATATAAAGCCTTTACGCCTAGACTTAGTTGATATTAAGTTTATGCCTTGACGTTATATTTATATTTTTTAAGAGCTATAGTATACCTAGCTCTAACCTCAAGGAAGGTATTTACCTTCCTAAAGCATTTGCTTTAAAGCTTTTTACCACCTGTATGAAAACTAGTGATTGACCGAAGTTTCTGTTTCAGATTCGGCCAAAAAAACTAGTTTCGGCCACGGTTTCGGCTTCGGCCAAATATTTGCCGAACTTTTCGGCTAAGCCAAAATTAGGTTTTTGTATAAAGGTTTGTCGCTCGTCAATCAGCTAACTATGGAGTTCGCCAGATGGGGCGTGAATCGCCGTGATCATCTTAGTTGAGGTTACGTGGTTTAATGCGTATACTTTCGGTTTGGTACTTGTTTGATTTTAGTTATAAATAAATAAATATTTGACATGAAAAACATCTGTTTATAACTCATGCATATATATTTACCACCTAACGATAACTAAGTCATTTCGAAGCTTTTTACCTTACTATGCGAGGTGCTTAGTCATTTTGGCAGGGTAGTACAGAGATGTGGTAGTACGGTAGAACAGAACACAACAAATAACTAATCATACGACTATTGTTAAACAATAAATAATGTTGAATAATAATAAAGTTGGCTTAAGTGTGTAGGTATTTGATATTTTATGGGTTTGAATTGTTAATTTAACACAAATAAAAAAGATTTTTGTTACATACATTTATTTCTTTTATTTTATCTAACAAATTAATGTTAAGAGTCTATAACCCTATATGCAGTGGAAAACAACGTCAATAATAAAATTAATGCTTGAAAAAGCTTTGGTTGCGATTTCGACATTTTCGACCGAAACTGGAACCAGGGCCGAAAGTTGGGTTTCGGTTTCAGCTGGAATTCCAGTTTCGGTCGGATACTAATGAAAATTGTTGAATGTATTTAAACGTTTTGAGTAGCTATGGAGTACCGAGCTGTATTAGCTCTTGATTTTGATTCGAAGATTTTACTCTTAAAAGTCAGATTTTAAACAAGTCCAATATATTATTTTACTCTTTGAGTCCAACCAACATACACAAAGGCTAGTACAGTACACACTTGTCTTGTTGAAAATCACATTAATAGTACACCGTCATTTTGTAGTCGTTCGTTTTAATTAACTTAAGGGAGTTACTAACGGAACTAAACATTTTTGCCCAATGCCCAAGAAACATGGGTCGAAAAAAGACAAAAAAGATTGACTTTCCCATACTAATAAAATGTTTTGGCTGTCTAGTTAGTATGGGAGACCCAATTTTTTTTGTCGTTTTTCGACCCATGTTTCTTGGGCAAAAATTTTTATTTTCATTGGTACAACACACCCTTAAGTTAATTAAAACAACTACAAAATGACGGTGTATACTTAAATTAAAATCATTAAGCCTTCGATTTAGGAATTAAATTAGTGGTTTTGTGGTAATTTTGTTTTGAACTCAACATTTTATGGTTTTAAAATGGGAAATGTCTGAAAATATCAAATAAGCTGTTTTTATTATTATTAAGTACCTAAATATAAAAAAGTTTCAGAATTTTTGGATACGTGAAAAAAAAACTTCGTCTTCGCAAAAGTACGGAGCCTCGCTTACAATAGCTAATCAGCTAATGTCGAATTTAGGATACTATATCTATGAATTTAGGACACTAGAATAAAAAAAATAATAATAACCAAAGAGAATATAATCACTACGTTTAATAATAACGTAATCGTATGTGTGGCCGTAGCTTTAGGTCACGTTGTGGACTTGTTGTGGTCACGTTGCAAGCGGCGTGTTTATTTGACAGCTACTGGTTTCTCATCAAAGAATTCGACATACTTTGTTTGCCTTTGCGTCTTTCCATTAATTATTTCTCATGAAAGATCAAATATTATGTGCTTAAAACGTTTTCTGTTCAATAGTTCTCAGTTTTGAATAATTACAGTGTAATTATAGAGAGAGATACATTTGGAGATACCCTCAGTCAGACCAATTCATGGACTTGATATGAAAACACAGTTTACGGCATAGTATTTAATTATTTATTAGGTGGTTGTCTGACTCAAGTGCTCAATAGTGATTTCATTGCCTTTTCCTTTAAATATATTGTTTTTGGTGTTTTTAAAATTCAGTGCATCATATAACAATAAGGTATGTGTTGGTGTCTTTTGATATTGCTATGATATGTATTTGGTATCTTTCTTTCTTTAAACGATTTATAATCTGTAAGCATTCTGAGAAACAATATAAAATAGGTATAGAACATCAATTAACATAGTTACTTATAGTTATTAGTGAATATAATTTTTGAGTCTGGGAGTAGGTACCTATGTTGCGAAATAGTATTTAAGAGAGAGCACTGTATTTTTATTGAATAGCAAGTTTTCTCTCTTACTCTTGCGGTCAAAGGTCAAGGCATATCGCCATTTGGAAAGGGCGGCTGGATGAGGAAATAGAAGCCTAATAAGAGTAATAAGTTAACTTTTCGCAACTGAGATGTATTGTTATATATAGGTACTTTTAAAACATGAGTTTATCATTCATAATTCAAAAGACAATAGGCATTGACTCTCCGACCCATTATTGTATATGAAACATATGTATAATGCAAAATGTATGAACATTATTGTTTTATTCTTATTGGTACTTATAATTATTCACTAATTTATCTGTCTCAGCTTAAGGCTCCGTACCGATTTTGCCGCTGACTGCCGCTCTCTCACTCGTACATTTCATGTTTTCTCAAGATTTTTTAAATCTGAGTGTGTAAATGAAAAATGTGTCTCGGCCACTTTTCACAATATAAAATTACAGACATTTCAACATATATTTCAGTTTCAAGTTGCTGAAGTACAAAAAGTTATTGTATTTGCCAATTCAAATAACTGTTAGAAACAATATCTTTTTGTACTTTAGCAACAAAAAACAGAAATATATTTTAAAATGTCTGTAATCTTATATTGCAAAAAGTGGCCGAGACACATTTTTCAATTATGCACTCAGATATAAGAAATCTTGAGAAAACATGAAATGTGCGAGCGAGAGAGCTGCAGTCAGCGGAAAAATCGCTAGGGGCTCTTAACCAATCTAACTGGTAGTCAATTTGTAGGACAGTATTTTACCATGTGGGTGACTACGTAGAGATGTCAGCTGGAACAGCAACGTTGCCGGCGTCGAGCGCGCTCACGCACGAGCTGGCGGCGCCCGCGCCCGCCGCCCCCAAGGGCAGCCCGACCGGCAAGCACATCGTGCACTGGTTCAGGAAGGGGCTGCGCCTCCACGACAATCCCGCCTTGAAGGAAGGCCTCAACAATGCGTTGACATTCCGATGCGTCTTCATCATAGACCCTTGGTTCGCGACTTCGGCTAACGTTGGAATCAATAAATGGAGGTGAGCTCACCTCACCTGTGAAGTTAGCTAACTTAAGGGAATTACAGAGGCCGGACTGACAAAAATTGCTGCATTAAGGCTATTTTTCTTAAAAAATAGAAATTATTACATTTCTTAAAAAAAATATCATTGATATACTTACTTTTTACAAAGAAAGATTGATTAGTGGTTTTAAATTTTAAATAATTTTTTTTTAAACACCTTTTTAATTGATTTTTAAGACTGTAACCTAATTATCTCAAAAGTTATGATACCAAATTAATGTATTATTGTTTCTAAACATTGATTTTCGTGACAGTAAAAATAATTAATAGTATCATATTTTAAAGTTGAAAGTAAGGTTTTAAAAATCAAGAAAAACCTCAAATTTAATTCGTTGTGTGGTGTGTATTATGGAAAGCACTTTTTTATCGCAAAAAAAACAAGAACTTTGTAAAATCCTTGGATTTTGAAATATCTCGGATTTAAAAAAATCCAAAGACTCCGAGATTAACTAATTTTAGTGTATACTAGCGGCCGCCCGCGACTTCGTCTGCGTGGAAAGGTTTTTTACTATCCCTCGGGAACTATATTTTTTTTCGGGATGAAGGGTACCCTATGTCCTTCTCGGTACCCCTGACAACGTGTATGCAAAATTTCATGATGATCGGTTCAGTAGTTAAGACGTGAAGGCGTAACAAACAAACAAACAAACGGACTTTCGCATTTATAATATTAGTAAGGATTCCCCTGAGATATTAATAAACCCAATTTGACACAAATTCCAGTTGGCCTGTTTGTCTGTCTAATAAAGCAAGTTTATTTATGTAATTAAATTCTTTTAATTACAACAGTTGAAACGAGGAGGTCAATGACAGGATATGTGTTCATAAAGAATGGTGCTGCAATAACTTGGGCCAGCCAACGTCAACAAAGCATTGCATTGTCAACAACTGAAGCAGAATTTATGGCTGCTTGCCACGCTACCAAAGAAGTCATTTGGTTAAAGAAACTTTTGCTAGATATAAATGAATGTAATCAGGAATCTATAAGTCTAAATATTGACAATCAGAGTGCAATTTCAGTTATTAAAAATGAAAATTATCATAAAAGATGTAAGCACATTGATGTAAAATACAAATTTGTTAAAGAAAAGTATGAAGAAAAAGTGATAGATTTGAGTTATATAAGTAGTAGTGAACAAAATGCTGATATGTTTACAAAACCGTTGGTTAAATAGTAGATTGTATTACAAGGGAGCAAAATAATATTTTTACGGCGAGGGCGCTTTTTTGAATCCAGAGCGAAGTGAGGGATTCTAGAGTAGAATCCCGAGCGTAGCGAGGGATTCTTCAGTAGAATCCTGAACGTAGCGAGGGATTCAAAGTATGTCGCCCTCGCCAAAAATATTTTGCGCCCGAGTCATATACTCTACTTTTCATCCCCTTTCTATGAGAAAATAAATAGGAGACTGTGTTTATGTAATTAATGAAAATGTTCTTTATTTAAAAAAGACACGTGAAAAGTAAAAATAATTACAAATTTATAGTTACGTTTGATACACTAGCGCAATTTTCAAAAGTTATTGTACTAAGTACGTAAGTATGTACTAATTACAAGAACACAGACTTAATTCGCGCGCTTATGTTTTTTTTTTCAGTTTGCTTTGCGCGGGTTATCGCGCCGCGACTACCTCGCCGCGCCGTCTATACAGCCAGTCAATACATACCAGCCAGCGGCGGCGTTCGAATTCTTTGAAAGATACATGTTCTAAATTCAAATCTCTTTTCCTCCCACTAAAAAGTTCTTACCAGAAAAGAGCTATTTTGGTCCCACTTATATAGGAACAATGCTTCGAGCAACAAAAGGCTTCGTTTGTCACGAAGGGAGAAGCCTTAGCGATATTACTCTATTCGAATTATTCTGGCATTTTTTGCGGGGGGGGGAAAATGCACACAAGTGCAGTTCCGCATACCCACATACAAAAACTACACTGTAATGACGACACTCACACATAAAAAATAAACAAAACAGCAAAAATTTGTGTACGGATGAGTCACACATCAAAATATGACACGTTTTTGACATAAAGGGCTGGGCTCAACTGTCGATGCAGCAATATCGATACGGAAAAAGGAATAAAGGTTACAAACTCAATCATTTTACGATGGGGTGAATAACAACAATCGGTGATCGCTCCCCGTCTTAACGTTGATCACAGTTACATCATTGAATAATTGCTTTTTTACCATCGCCACTCTAAAAAGTGCGTTTAATTCAACCATAAGAGTGAATAATAAGCGATTTTAAGTTATACAGAGCGATGCTGAATCTTCGGCTACTATTCAGCTCTTAGCAGTGTTATTTGCTTTAATTTGAATATGATTTATTTAACAGTACTACTTACGGTCAGTATTCAGCTTGGATAAGAATCGCATAAGTCTTTCCTAACTACAACTCGACCAAATTAAAACGGTGTCATGAACTTAGCTGTCATGCAGCTATCATGCGCCTGATTATCTTGCTCGAGAGACGGCCGTTAGTCCCTCGAACTAAATTCCCTTTTTATTCACTTGTTGTATAATCTACTATTTCGACATTTATTTCGCGATATCTGTCGCGCTCACATCAGTGCAGAGGAAATCATGCAAAAATCTCGCAAATGAATTTGGCGCAGAATCAGGGCCAGATTGACCAACACTTTATCGACAAACATTATTTAACGGTAACATCACTAAGTTGCCCATCGGCGAGAACTCGGATTTATCTAGCGACAGATCTGAAATTTGTACGGACGAGCCATGGACTAGCAGACCCAATGTCACTGAACAAATTTGACAACTAATCAAGAATAAAATATACGAATTTAATGTTTAAATGTAAACAAATAGCAATAATACGATAAAAAATTACTTTTATGTGAAATGTAAAACCGTCTTTTTGTATACTTGATGTTCAAGATCTCTTTTAACAGCAAATAACTCATCAATTCGACATTTTAAACAGAACAGCGTTCACATGCGCGACTGGACTCGGTCTAGAAAGAAATCCGGGCGCAACTGGTTTTACTAACGCGTATGCCCATTTGGGCTTGTACTTCGGCAGAGGGGAAACGCTTCGTATGGCTTCTCTTTCTGTAGAAGCCCGTCTTACTCTAAGGGAACAATGCATCCTTTTTCGAATAGAAGGGATGAAAAGTAAATTTCAATACCTAAGAAGTAAAATTGGTATTTCGAGGTTGTAATGTTTTTATTTTTAATAAGTAATAGGTGTGGGGTTCATCTAGTAGGTACAAGAAATTGTTTTTCTTTTATTCTTAAAGTGTTAGTTAGCAAATAACATTTTTGTAATAACTTGTAACTTTTTTTTATGAATGTTTGCTGCACTTGTTTATGTAACATACATTCCGTTATTTTGTGTACCTACCTAGTGTAATGTTATAAGGTCATTTTTAATTTTGTAAGTAAAGGAGAACGTTGCAATTTGGGGGGAGTGTTGAAGATATAATCTGTTGCCTGTATAAATTGCCACGTTCCTTTCATAAGAGGTTGTCTATGTTTCTTTATCTCTTTGGTTTTTTTTTTTTTTGCACAACTGTAATGTCATGATTTGTTCTGTCTGTCTAATAAAGCAAGTTTATTTATGTAATTAAATTCTTTTAATTACAACACTGTTACAAACGAAATTAGTTGCTTTTCACTACTTTTATTTTTATTTTTGAAGAAGCAAACACAATCTTTTTATGTTGTAACAAGACCTATTAAACCTCATGGGAAAATACACATTTTAAGAATTTTAAATAATTTAAGAAGCCGCTTCCATAATATGTTATCAACAATGGACTATTAGTTTTGCATCCCACTATCCGATCTCTAAAAGCACCATGATCAGTTACCTTTTAACATAGACTACTAAATAGTTACTGCTTTTAATTATAAATTTCGAAACCAATCAGATGTTACTATCAGACTTAAATCAATCTTTCACGTAATACAAATGACATGTATGTACAATGGCTTTGCTTACAGGTTCCTATTACAATGTCTGGAAGACTTGGACTGCAGTTTAAGAAAACTGAACTCCAGGCTGTTCGTGGTCCGCGGGCAGCCAGCAGACGCGCTGCCGAAGCTGTTCCGCGAGTGGGGCACCACCGAGCTCACGTTCGAGGAAGATCCGGAGCCCTACGGCCGCGTCCGAGACCACAATATTATGTCAAAGTGCCGTGAAGTCGGCATCACCGTTATTTCTAGAGTTTCACATACTCTGTACAAATTGGACAAGTAAGTGTCGCCCGACATACTAGAAACGTACATGCTTATAAGTTTTTATTACATTGAGAAGAAAAAGTATCAAGACTATTAAAAATGATGAGATTTAATATTTTAGAATCATCGAGCGTAACGGTGGGAAAGCACCTCTCACCTACCACCAGTTCCAGGCCCTGATCGCTAGCATGCCACCGCCGCCGCCCGCCGAAGCCGCCATTACACCACAAACCCTCAATGGGGCCACCACGCCAATCTCCGACGATCATGATGATCGTTTTGGCGTGCCCACACTCGAGGAATTGGGTTGGTTACCAATTCTGTTGACACATGTCTTCTTTTCAATAAAACAACAGGAATGGATTGGTTCACCATATTTATTTTGCTCAGCAGTTCGGTCAGTTCGCAATAAGCTTTTCCTACGTGGTTTCCAAAGGTTTAAAAAACAGGATTTGGCAATTTTGCTGACCGCGGCCGGAAGGTGTAAAACTTTACCATCTACCATTCACTATTTGTTGGTATGGTTCACGTTGCTTCATTCATTTATGTGATGTATTTTCAGTTCTGCCTTTTTTTTTGAACTCACGATTGAAAGGTACCGTGGCGAAGGCGAAATCGACGACTCATAGTTTTACATTAATTGTCGCTAGTAACCAGTATATTACTTAAGGACTTAGGAAATAGCATTTTGGGAGCTAGGATCAACAACGAAAGTTGATTAGCATTTTGCCATAGTAACTTTTTGATAATGTTTCAAAGTGTAAGACATCTAACAAAAAAGTTGCTATGAATGACACAGCATTAAAGTGTTAAGCGATTTTCGTTGCTGACTGTCCAGAGGCGGCGTAAAGGGGGGGCGATCTGCCCCGGGGGCCAAGCACCAAGGGGTGACAGTGACAACGTGTGTGGTGACAACTCACTCGCGATCTGACGCATCGTATCGCAAGAAATTAATCGCCACACACGGCTCTAAGCGCGCGGCGCGCTTCGCATGCCGCGACTTGACGTCTACATAAGAAGTAGATACAAAGGTTATCTTTCAAGAAACCACCCAATTTGTGTAGAATTTACAAAAAACTAAGCCCGCGGGATAGAGTTAAATCGCCTCACTGCCCGGAGCCACGTTAAGATAAAAAAGACTTCTACACGAGAAGTGGTATTAAAATAAGGTGGTGGGTACATATAAATTGATAAAAATTATCCATTTGTGTAGTTTACAAAAACTAAGCACAGGGAAAAGTTAAAATTAAGTTTAGCCCTCAAAAGAAATCTTTTCTCTTTGACAAGGTCAGTGTAGGTGGTCGCAGGTAAAGGGGGGCGGCATAATCGCTATTGCACACGGGCGTTCAGACCTAGCGGCGAACCTGCTTGCAAGAAAATAGCATTTAACCTATTTGAAAAATAATTAGGGCCTCCACTCCCTTGCTGCCCCAGGGCCTTCAAACCTCTAAATCTGGCTCTGGTAAGCACGTTTAGTATTTATTGTTTCATTTTGGGGTTGCTAAATTGAAAACCGCCCCGGGTGTCAACCCATGCTACGCCGCCTCTGTGACTGTGCAATAATTCTTAGAAACAAATTATAAATTTATATGTTAGTTGTAATCATGGGTGTACCGAGAGGGGGGCAGGGAGGGGCAGCTGACCCCCTGGGTTTTGTTTACCTCCAACTAACTATCAATTGTTATCAATAAAAGTTCTTATTTGCCATACATTTGATTTACAATAAATTTGCCCCCCTGCGGGCGATACAATAGATCCCCCCCCCCCCCGGGGCGATACAATAGATTTGCCCCCCTGGCCGAGAACCTGGGTACCTGGGTAGGGTTGTAATGCCACAATTTCACGCCTATTTGTTGAAAGATGTAATTACTTATCGATGTTTTAATTTTATTTTTTAAGTAATACTAATGTAACTTAATTTCTAGTTTTGTTTTATTTTGTATGTATATTTTTTGTTTAAAGAATTTGATAATTATTAAATGTTTATTATATTCTTTTCTAATTCTAACTATTATTTAATGTTGCGATAACCTAGCAGGGTTCATGTTTTGTCACTGGGAGTGTTTCGCAGGTTGTCTGGTTCGCAATTTGTCTGTATTCTACAATTCGTCTGGTTTCTTTTTAAAATTAGCAGATCGTCTGCCGGACGAACTGCTAATTTTGCATATCAGTTCGTCCGGCAGACGAACTGCAAATTTTTTATATCAGTTTCTCCGCCAGACTAACTGCTAATTTTTCATAGCAGTTTGTCCAGCAGACAAATCACAAATGTTTTATATCCGGGTCTGCCATACGTTCGTACGGCAGACCATTGTATACCGCATTTCGTCAACATAAGAGGCATTATCTTAGGAATTAAGGCACAAAGGCCCGAAATAACCTATGCCCACCTATACGATCTACTTGGTGTACTATCTAGACAAAGTGATAACATTTTTTTCGCAACTAGTGTGGATTTAAAAATGGTAAAAGTCCAGTCAAACTATGAATTTTGATTCTGCCAGACAAATTGCGAATTAGAAAAATACAAAGATCATATAACGCCAGACGAATTGAGGAGAAAAATTCGCTGTTTATCTGCCAGACGAATTGCGAACCAGACAACCTGCGAAACACTCGTCACTGGAACCTAATTGTGATCGCAATAAACAATTTCGATTTGGTTTATAATGTTTATGTCGGTTTTCAATGACAGGTTTTGAGACTGAAGGGCTGAAGCCTCCAGTATGGATCGGAGGCGAAATGGAAGCTTTGGCCAGGCTCGAGCGGCATTTGGAAAGGAAAGCGTGGGTAGCGTCCTTCGGTCGACCCAAGATGACGCCCCAGTCTCTCCTCGCCAGCCAAACGGGTTTGTCGCCATACCTGAGGTATGTTGGTAGTATGTATTGATTCTCACAAAGTAAAGCTAACAACCATTTAGACAACATTTTAATACGTGAACTCCTCTTAGGTTCGGCTGTTTATCTACGAGGTTGTTCTACTACCAACTGACTGAGCTCTACAAAAGAATCAAGAGAGTTCAGCCACCGTTGTCTCTGCACGGCCAGATTCTGTGGCGGGAATTCTTCTATTGCGCAGCGACACGCAATCCGAACTTCGATCGTATGGAAGGGAATCCGATATGTGTCCAAATACCTTGGGAAAAGAATCAAGAAGCCCTCGCAAAATGGGCGAATGTAAGTTGTGTAACCACCTTCACCAGACACGACAAGACAAAACGATAGAACGTATGGAAATTTGATCTTTATTTACTAGACTTTACCTTGAAAATCGTTTACCGCCAGTCACCGTTTGAACGCGTTCATGCTACTCCATTCCATACGTTCTTTCTTTCGTTATTTCGTGTCGAGTCCGGCCCGTCCCCCGCTTTTGTAACTCTGTTTCAATCAACTTCTGATTAAAACTGACAGAAATCGCAGTTAAATTGCTGCTTTAAGGTGGTTCGATGAGCTTAGTAGCGCCACCAATGGAAATAAATCAATTACGTTTTATCAAAGGCTTAGATTAAAAGTTTTGATAATTTTGCGCAAATAGAAGAGTAAAATACAATATTTAAATATTTTTTCATGGCCTCAAATATAAGCAATAAGTTATGAATGTCGATATTGCCAAAAGTGGCCACATTTAGCAATATCGACATTCATAACTTATTGCTTATATTTGAGGCCATGAAAAAATATTTAAATATTGCACTTTACTCTTCTATTTGCGCAAAATAACTAAAACTTTTATTCTAAGCCCTTGATAAAACGTAAATGATTTATTTCCATTGGTGGCGCTACTGAGCTCATCGAACCATTAAGTAATATAGTTGTCACATTGATTCTTACTAAAGCAGCATAATGTAAATGCGATTTCTGTCAGTTTCAATCAAAAGTTAGCAACAGAGTTACATAATCAGGGGGCCGATCTGTCGTGTAAAGACTGTTGTGAGATAGATATTATGTTACAAATAGAACTTTGTATCTTCTTCATAACTTAAGAGCCGCGCTCTTGTCTGTGTAGCTTCCTCCACTCGTTTCTGTTCAAAGCCAGTTCCTTGGTTTCTTGATAAGGCACGACGTTCACCTTCTCTTTGATCTGTTCCATGTAGGCTCTTCTTGGTCTTCCTCTTCCTCTCTTTCCCTCTATTTTTCCTTCTATAATGTTTGTAATTAATTTGTCGTGTCTTATCAAGTGGCCGATCATTCTACCTCGTCTGTCTTCTATGGTTTTCAGTATCTGACGTTTTTCATTTACTCTTTTTAGTACTTCCTCATTTGTCACCATCTCAGTCCAGCTTATCTTATCCATCCTTCTCCAACACCACATCTCGAATGCTTCCAATCTTTCTCTTTCTGCGTCATTGTCCAAGTTTCACATCCATAGAGGGCTATACTCTATACGAAAGTTTTGATGCACCGTCTTATGTTTTTAGCTAAAATATTTGTGTACTCCAAAAAAAAGCTGTTCGTGCCATATACAATATACGACGGAGAAATTGAAAGAATTTGAAAGAATTGAAAGAATTGTTCAAAGAAATAAATATTGCAACTTTGGCAGGCCAATACATTTATGAAAATTTACTTTATGTAAGGAAACACTATGATTCATTTGCTAAGAACAGCAATATTCACCTGTTTAGTACAAGAAATAAAGATAAACTTGCCGTTTCAAGATTTAGGCTTGCAAAAACTAGTGGTTCATTTATGGGGAAAGGAATAGCCTTTATTAATAAAGTTCCACAACAAGTGATTGATCTTCCTTTGCATGAATTTAAAAACCATGCTAAAAATTCGCTCATGGGTAAAGGTTATTATAAAGTAGATAATTATCTTAAAGATCAAAATGCGTGGAAATGATGTAACATATAACTTGCTACTATAAGTACTTTGTTGATGTAATATAATAAGTCTATGTTGTTGCCAATAATCCTGTCACCCTGTTGTTATTATCTGGTAATGATATATTCAAGTTTGTAAATACTTATGGCTGTTACAGCTGATAAGTTTCTTGCGCCCGTTCTTCTTGTCAGCTAAAAAAGTCTGGAACGGGCGGTAGGAAAATATAGACGATTCAAAAGTACTTAATAATTAAGTTTATTTGAATAAAGCTTATTTGACTTTGACTTTAGCGATTTTTGCCTTGAATATACTAACCTACATCTTTTCCTGTGGAAGGCTTGTTTTGCTATTTAGAACTTTGTATAATAAGCTGATATTTATAGGGTCAAACTGGATATCCATGGATTGATGCGATTATGAAACAACTGCGCGAAGAAGGCTGGATACACCACCTGGCGCGGCACGCCGTCGCCTGCTTCCTCACCAGGGGGGACCTTTGGATTTCATGGGAGGAGGGGATGAAGGCAAGCGAGAACACATTTTGTCCTTTTGTAAAGAACTTTTAAGAATTTGTCTTTGAAGTTTGTAACTTATTTTCGGTTAGTGGACCCAGTGAACTTTGTATCACCTAGAATTTATATGATTATCAATTTTTCCTTGATATTATTTTAAAATATTCCTTGTTGTGTGTGTGTGTGTGTGTGAAAATATTGAAAACCAGCGCCATCTATACTAGGTTATTTTTAGTTAATACAAAACCTCTCGTGGGGTTGATCAGACCATCAAACTGAACAACTTAAATTATGGGACCAACCTTGAAATCGCAAAAAAAATCAGCTCTTTCATACATTTCGATGGAGTAGGATTATACTTTTGTATGGAAATACAAAAGTATAATGAAAGTTGTTCAGTTTGATAACAAAGCAGCTGAATACTAAAACGAAAGCAGCAGTAGGTGTGCTTTATTTCACCTAGTGCTTTTTATCATTACCTAACCGACTGTTTTTCTATTTGACTAAAATGTATCTTTAGCAAGAGTTATATTAATACACAGGCGTTCAGTAAGCTTTCGGTGTGCTTTCACCGCGTATACCGAGCATACTGATGTCGTACCGTTGCTGCCTGCCTGCATACCTAATACACTCGGCGTCAGAAAAATCGCACCTTTTTAAACATTTCGTCAAAGTTAATTAATCCTATTTATCTATTTTAATAGTAAGTATTGTTATATTCTTCTTCCCCTTTGGACATAGCCAACAACAGTCTCTGTAAACCGTTGGAATACTCGTCGAACGGAATCAATGGGGAAAGCAACTGTCAAAATGGCGCTGCGTACGCTTGTTCCACGAGAACTATGAAAATAAAGGACTTTTACTTAAAAAATCGTTTTCTTAAGCTTTAAAATGATTAAATTCTGTGTAATAGGCTTTAAAAATGTTGGCACTTACAAATTTCCGAAAAATCTGGATACAGAAAAAATTGGTAAATTCTGTAAGAATAAAAACGTCTTGATTTGGCTTTAAATTCCGGCATTTGCACTCTAGAATAGTCTTTTATATCCATTTTGGGTCAATGGGTCTTTTTCGGTAAAAAAGAACCACAAAATAAATACCTATTTTCCCATACAATTTCTGCTGAACGTCTACTGTCTTAGGAACAAGCGTACGCAGCGACATCTACAATTAGCTTTGCGTTGCCAACCCCATTACTGAGATTCAGGGGCCCTATTTTTGAATCGCTCGGCTGGCGACGAGCGCTCTCTTCTACTGATTTTCGTGCGACAGCTTATACATTTGAGTTTATTTGTCGAACGAAAATCCGAGCCGAGCGATTCAAAAATAGGGCTGCAGTTTCCGAGAAACATGGCATTGCCTCATTTTTTACAATATTTGAGCAATTTCATGGGCAATAGTATCCATCTTGGGTATTATTTTAATTGAACTGTTGAAGTATGTTTTCTCCATCATCTCGATAGCTTATTTACCCGCATTTCCTGAATTTACCTCTTTTATTTCCCTTTTATGGCGGCGCAAGCGTTTAATTATGGTAACTGTTATGTTAATAAAATCAAACTATTATTAATTCAAAGCTCAAATGTACTTTCAATAGATACCTATCAACATTTTTACAATAAAACGTTAGCCAGCAATAGCAGGTGGCCAAGTCTAAACTTATTTTCGAAGAGGTGCGATTTTTCTGACGTCGATTGTAGTAACCCTGTATTGCAGCCCCGTTAATGATGGATTTCAATTCAAAACTGTCATACATAATTTATCTGGTTATTTTTAGGTATTTGACGAGCTGCTCCTCGATGCGGACTGGTCCGTGAATGCGGGCATGTGGATGTGGTTGTCTTGCTCTTCGTTCTTCCAACAATTCTTCCACTGTTATTGCCCTGTCCGGTTTGGAAGGAAAACTGACCCTAACGGCGATTTCATAAGGTAACTGAATCAATCTCCTTTTATTAACACTAAAGGGGTCCATTCTAAAAAACCGTCTTATTTACACTTTTGAGTGATGAACGTCAGTTTCACAGGTTCTGGTTAGTACTAATTATTAACTTACTTGGCAGATCATTTTATAGAATTTGTTCAATTTTTAAATTAGGTACTCATGCCAGAAGATAGAGCTATCCGGTATCTATGAAACAGGCCCTAAGAGTATACTGTAAAGCTTATACGGTTTTTTAGCTAAGAGCAAAAACTCACCGTCGGTCGACCGGTCTCCGAGCGACTGTCGACAGCGACTGTAATTTCTACTAGTTTATGGGGACGCGTACGCACTTTGGCTGCGTGGTGCGACTCGGACTCACAGACGGTTCTTATTCATTTTATCTGTTTTACGTGTCTTTATTTTTCCTCGTTTGTTTCTCTATAGTTACTAACGATAATATTGCAACTTCCATGCACGAATGTACAAGAAACACTACCTATATTCACAGGGACGTATTTCGGAATTCTGCGCCCTGGGCAAATACGATTGGGCCGCCCCTATCAGGGTTGCTAACTATTCCTGCCTGTCTAGTAA
Organism: Agriphila tristella; assembly: GCA_928269145.1. Lineage (NCBI taxonomy): Eukaryota > Metazoa > Arthropoda > Insecta > Lepidoptera > Crambidae > Agriphila > Agriphila tristella. The sequence goes on along the minus strand of OV743429.1, from coordinate 44,162,200 downwards.
ACACGGCTGCAGCACGATTTTTAGTCAGTTTCATCCACCAATCTTGTACTCTTGCCTATCTCTCGCAAAAAACGGCCGCGTAGCGCGATTTTTAGTCTGATTCATCCTATAATCTTGTACTCTTGCCTGTCTATAGTAAAAAAAATTTTTTGAAGATTTTTTGTCAGTTTTTTTCACTAATTTGTGGATTTATATGTAAAATTCTAAAATGCCTGTTACAGCTTTGCGTCGCCGGACGCAATTTTTTCGCGTGCGGCGCGGTAGCTAATTCCATGCGGACAAAGTCGCGAGCGGAAGACTTTTAAGTATTAATATTTCTCGAGACAATAGGGAATATGCATAATTATTTTTTTTAATCTTAATCTAAAGTATAATGCGTGAGAAAATTAACTGTAATATTAAAACTTTTCTCTTGCGTTTTTATCTCGTGATATAGTTACTTGAAGTTAGCGCGGAGCAGCACCCGCCGAAAACGCTCCATACAAAATGGTGACGTCACACATCACGTTTCAGGTGTGTTTCGGCGCGTTTAATATGGAGTTAGCCAATAATCTTCAATTATCTCCCTAAATTTTGCGTTTAAGTACATATGTGTCATACAAAATATTGTTTCTTATTCGATATTCTATCTGACTGTAAAGTGCATTATATCCGAAAATAAAAAAATAAAATTGTTATTTTTCCCTGATTTCATCGTGTGATAAAACTAAAATAATACATTTTTTTTATTTTTTTTCCTGTTACATCATGTTTTTATAAGTGTCCGCAGCGATCAAGCTCAAATTCATCAAAATCGGTGACTTATGCATATTCCCTATTGGGCCGCCCTCCGGGACGGGCCGCCCCGGGCGATCGCCCGAATGACCCTATGGAGAATACGTCGCTGCATATTCAAGTCGCTCGCTTGGTCGTTGACCTAGTCGCCCATGTTGTTGGCCGCCGGAAGACCGAGTCGCTCGTCGACAGGTCGACAAAAGACGTGTCGTCATATTGGGTAGGAGGGTTGAAAAATTACGATTTAAAAATCCTTATTATGTGAGCTTATTTGAATAAAGAATATTTATATTTGATTCGATCGATTGTATCCACAGGCGATACATACCGGCGTTGAAAAATATGCCGACGCAGTACATCCACGAGCCGTGGATGGCGCCCGAGACGGTGCAGCAGTCGGCGCGCTGCATCATCGGCCGCCACTACCCGCTGCCCATCGTGGACCACGGCCAGGCCTCGCAGGCCAACATCGAGCGCATCAAGCAAGTCTACGCACACCTCGCCAAATTCAAGCCACAAGGTAATTCACGTATTTTAGTGTCATGTTCTCAATGGGAAGGCCTCGCAGGCCAACATCGAGCGCATCAAGCAAGTCTACGCACACCTCGCCAAATTCAAGCCACAAGGTAATTCACGTATTTTAGTGTCATGTTCTCAATGGGAAGGCCTCGCAGGCCAACATCGAGCGCATCAAGCAAGTCTACGCACACCTCGCCAAATTCAAGCCACAAGGTAATTCACGTATTTTAGTGTCATGTTCTCAATGGGAAGGCCTCGCAGGTCAACATCGAGCGCATCAAGCAAGTCTACGCGCACCTCGCCAAATTCAAACCACAAGGTAATTCACGTATTTTAGTGTCATGTTCTCAATAGGAAGGCCTCGCAGGTCAACATCCAGCGCATTAAGCAAGTTTACGCGCACCTCGCCAAATTCAAACCACAAGGTAATTCACGTATTTTAGTGTCATGTTCTCAATGGGAAGGCCTCGCAGGTCAACATCGAGCGCATCAAGCAAGTCTACGCGCACCTCGCCAAATTCAAACCACAAGGTAATTCACGTATTTTAGTGTCATGTTCTCAATAGGAAGGCCTCGCAGGTCAACATCCAGCGCATTAAGCAAGTTTACTATCCCCGTCAATTGGTAATGCGCTGGAACCTTGTCAAATTAACATACACATCAACGTCATCCGCAACTAAAAATGACAAAAAACAGTTAAATTCTAATAGGTAATATAATAAATTAGTTATTGAATTCTTATTTTCAATAGGAAAGGGTCTAGGTATATAAAAAAATTACAATTGTTTATCGTTTTTGAGGTTAAAATCATGGCCGCCAGGCGCATTACCAATTGACGCGGATAGTACGCGCACCTCGCCAAATTCAAACCACAAGGTAATTCACGTATTTTAGTGTCATGTTCTCAATGGGAAGGCCTCGCAGGTCAACATCGAGCGCATCAAGCAAGTCTACGCACACCTTGCCGAATTCAAACCACAAGGTAAGTAATTCACGTATTTTAGTATCTAAGGGATGCAAATATCGAAAGCAATAACATCGATGTTTTAATTTATTTTTAATGATCTACCTATTAAATAGTTAATTAAGAAGAGGAAATAAAATTACATTTAACAGCATTTTTTATGAAGTAAAGTTATTACAAGCGTAAGTTAAATGCAGCAAGTTATTTACGAGGGGAGTTCAAAGTATTCTCGGTATGGATATGAAGGAAAAGGCAGAAAAATCTGTAATCATTTTATTTTTTTATTTAGTCCCCTGGAACCTCAATACACTTCTTACAACGCGGAATTAACTTTTCAGTACCCTCTGAAAAATAACTTTCCATCTCTGAAAAATTATCGTTTTAAGCTCTTCATCGTCGGAAAATCGCTTTCCACGAAGCTCTTTTTTCAGCTGCAGCAGCGGAACAAAAAATTTACACTATCGGTGCCAGATCTTGGCTGTAAGTAAGGTGGTTGATGGATCTCTTTGAAACCACACTCCTGTAATAACAGCCTTGGCAACGCACGCCGAGTGAATCGAGCACCATCCCGGTCGATTTTGGTCAACATTTCGCGTTCAGACATTTTGTTGCACTCAAAGCACGATTGTGAAAAAACTAACAATAGTAAACTGACGAAATTTTCTAATTGTCACCTTGGATAATGACGTAAGAGAACCACAGACAAAAACTAACCTCATTACTAACCAGAAAATCTCGATACCGAGAATACTTTGAACTCCCCCCGTAGAAACAGAAATTAAAAATAACAGTTTGGACAGTCGTTTTCCTGTCAAACGGTTCCTTTGTTGGATGATTGTAGCTCCGGCTTTTGATAAAAGTCTAAAAGAATTATAGATGGCAGGCAAAACATCGATGTGAAAACATTGTTTAAAATTATATCGATGTTTTGCAATAGTGAACATCGATGTTTTTTTTTATTGAAACATCGATGTATCGTTTGCATCCCTAATTTTAGTGTGATGCTCTCCATTTCACTACCTAAATACTCACCAGAGAACCAGTGGTATTCTAATAAAGGGTTTCAGGAATAAAACACATAAGTACTGTCAGCATGTGTTGAGCCATAGTTGCCTTCTTGGACGCGTCCGCTCCGTACGGTAGCTAAAACACAAGTCACAACTAACTAGTGGTGGGCGACTCGGGTCAATTTACCCGGGTAACTCGGGTTACTTCTCCAGCCCGTCAACTCGGGTTGACATTTTCCTAACCCGGGTTGACTCGCTTGACTCGGTTGACACGCCAGACGGGCCGCCACTCGCCTACTTGACGCGTACGCGACTTTCCAACCGAGTCAACCCGGGCTAGCACAATCAACCCGCCAACTCGGTTCGGTGTGTGGCACTGTATTACCGCTCGCACTCGCTTCGCGGCCAGCCCGCCGCGCCGCTCCCCCCGCCCGCGACAGCCTTATTAATAATTGTAATAGTAGGTAGTTTGCTCGCTCTATTGTTTTTTTTACTCTTTAAGTGTTTTCTAAGTAATTTAACATTGTAAACAATAAAAAAAGTGTTGTTTGGGAGTTTTTTAGCAACCGAGTTGGATCGGTTCAATAGTTCATCAAATATAGACAAAACGAGTTGAAGCCCGGGTCAGCATAGATTTCAACTTGGATGACTTGAGTTGAAAAAATTTCGACTCCGCGGCCCATCGCTGACCCGGGTTGACCCGAGTTGTAGCCCGGGTCAGCATTAGTTTCAACTCGGGTAACCCGAGTCGAAAAAATTACGACTCGGCCCATCACTACAACTAACTGGCTCGGATTGGCGTACCTCGTTTATAACCTGTGTGCTGTCTATGGCCATATCATAGACAACGCATGACACGGAATATCGGAGGCATCTATGGCTGCTGCACACTCTTTATTTGCAAACACCACATTTAGTCAAAAGTTTAACCCTCATCTCGTGCTACCGAGCATTGTCGACAGTATGAGGGCTTTTCAAAATGACAAAAAACTGGGCTCGATAGATGGCGTTGATAAGCAGACGAGTGTCAACTGTAGAAACGGAGGAAAAAGGAAACGCAATTCACATAAAAACACTGAAAACACCGCAATACATTTTGCAGTATACTGCTAGATACATAATAAGTCATATAGTATAATTTATGTGTTAATAGGGAATATGCATAAGTCACCGATTTTGATGAATTTGAGCTTGATCGCTGCGGACACTTATAAAAACATGATGGAACAGGAAAAAAAATAAAAAAAATGTATTATTTTAGTTTTATCACACGATGAAATCAGGGAAAAATAACATTTTTTTTTTCATTTTCGGATATAATGCACTTTACAGTCAGATAGAATATCGAATAAGAAACAATATTTTGTATGACACATATGTACTTAAACGCAAAATTTAGGGAGATAATTGAAGATTATTGGCTAACTCCATATTAAACGCGCCGATACACACCTGAAACGTGATGTGTGACGTCACCATTTTGTATGGAGCGTTTTCGGCAGGGGCTTTTCACTTAGTACTTGACTACTACAAGGGAACGCGGCCTAAAATTTTAGTTTCCGAACTATTTGCTAGATGGCGTTCATTTTTCGTTTGTTAAACTGTCGATAGATGTCGCTATCCCGTGCTGAATCGCGGTATCGTGTGTCTTTTACAGTTTTATATAGGGAAAGGTGATTTTAAATAAATTATTTTTTTAAGTTTTCTTCATAAAATGGAGAAACTGACCGGTTAGGTACCTCCCTAAAAATTACAAGTCCAATAATTATACTGAAGATACCTACTAGTACCTATATACAAGGTGTTTGGTAAAAGCCTTATAAAGCCGAATATGGTAGATAGGGACCATCAAACTGAACAACTTTTACTATGGGACCAACACTGAATTCGCGAAAAAAAAATCAGCTGTTTCATACAAAAATTAATAACGAAAATATCAAAATGTATGAAACAGCTGATTTTTTTTTCGCGAATTCAGTGTTGGTCCCATAGTAAAAGTTGTTCAGTTTGATGGTCCCTATCTATCATATTCGGCTTTATAAGGCTTTTACCAAACACCTTGTATATTATCGTAGTCGTACACATTTTGTCACATTTCGCTAGATGGCGTTGATCATTGGGTCTGACTGATAACTCTATCTCTAGTATAATAATGTACTCTATGGTTTTCGGCGGGTGCTGCTGCGCGCTAACTTCAAGTAACTATATCACGAGAAAAAAACGCAAGAGAAAAGTTTTAATATTACAGTTAATTTTCTCACGCATTATACTTTTGATTAAGATTAAAAAAAAAATTGATGCATATTCCCTATTGTCTGTACTGAATCCGGCGAAAGATAATCCGACCTTTTGCGATTCTAACCAAGTACAAATAATCCCTAACAACCAGTGAACGCCAAGAAATGAACATTACATTTTTAGCACAGGCCGATTTTGACACTTCACTTGTCCATCAACGCCATCTAGTGAGGCAAATAATTACTATTTTAATTTTTTATATGTCACTTTAAAAATCCCTCATTGGGAAGTAAGGCCGTATACAGAGAGAAATCTGGTAGCCGGCGCCGATCTACCAGTGGCGTTTTCAAATTCCAGATTCGCCGATTTCTTGATTCGTCGTAATACGTACAATCGATAACAATGGCACTTTACCATTTTTGAGTTTAAAATTGCTTGCGAGCCGCGACATTATGTTACGCATGTTAGAAATGGTCTCACAATAAAATAAACTACTTAAATGGATAAATTATCAGTAAAAAAGTGGCAATTTGGTATTTTTTTATTATTATTACGAACATGCTTCACATTAATTAATATTTGAACTAAAATGTTATGTCTATAATGATGTTTTTGTACCTAATAATCAAATAAATGCTTAAATTAAAAAATATGTCATCGACTGTATTCCGACGAATCTGGAAGACGTCGAATCTCGAATACGGCGAATCAGGAACATGACGAATCCGGAACAAATCCCGGCGGCGCTTATTTTCTTTCTGTATACGGCCTAACTATTGTTGCACAAAATATTGGTGTCATACTCGTAGCGTATTTTGATTAACGACGTCAATGACGTTTAAATAACAGCCGAATTTACTTTTCTCATGGGCATACCTATTCTAGGAATATGATTGCTTAGCTTATTAGGACTTTTTATTTGTTTCGAACTTTAGCTTTAACGATGTCATTTCAAACGAAACTACCATTTTCTGCATTCCTCCTTTTTAACTTAATCTGTAATTGCATAAGGAAAGGTGTGATGTGATCATTTCGTTGTTGCAGCCATACTTAATCCACACACGTTGCAAAGACCGACTGTAATGCAGTCGTCACCTAGTCCTACATCTATAATCACCAACATGAATCAATCTAATTTCTTATGCAGTCAAACATCCGATCCTCAAACTACAACGACAGTTCAAGGTTCGGCGATCAAAAGTTCCAGTCTTTTCCAACATCCCGCCAACAATCATTCAAGAAATGATACGAAACAATCTCGATTTAAACAAGTTGTCATTGTCGAAGCACAGAAGAACACAAGTGGGCAAGAGTCCGAATCCGACCGCACAAACCGTGGGCCACTGTCCCAACCAAAGTTCATTACCAATGGACGAGTAGATGGTTCTTATAAAAACAATCAAGACATTGAGAAGGTTCAGAAATTGAATAAACATGAAAATTACAATTTTAAAAATTTAGATATAAGCAATTACAAACAGAATTATTCCAATACTCAAGAAACATACGAAAATAGGCAACGAAATGGAGAAGTTTACAAACAAGCAGTGAAAAATAGCAATTTCCGATTTACAAAGCCCAAGTTCTACTTGCCTTATGCGATTAATGGAGTTGAACCCAACGATCATACTCACAGTGCAAATGCAGCGACTCAAGATGTGCCTGTAACTCATAATCATGAGTATGAAAGCGATACGAAAAATGAATCAAATAAGGACAAACAAATTAAGTATCAATAATTGCATACAGTGAATTGAAATTCATTGCTGGCACTTCACATAGCTGTGCGTGTTCGTGTATTTGCCATGGTCGATGAAAATGACCATATAGGTACACATTCGTCTATTTTGTCTTGCAAAGTATAGGAAAGCTATGATGATAAGAATATATAAGGTCCTTCTTAAATAGTGCACAAAATTTTAAGGGATCATTGTACTCATGCATACAAACAACTTTTACTATAGGACCAACATTGAAATCGAGAAAAAAAAATCAGCTGTTCCATAGAAAATTTAAAATCGAATAGATCAAAATGTATGGAACAGCTGATTTTTTTTCTCGATTTCAATGTTGGTCCCATAGTAAAAGTTTTTTAAATGCATGAGTACATTGACCCCTTAAAATTTTGTGCACTATTTCAGAAGGACCTTATAAAATTGACACCATAATGAATAATTTTCGTTAATTTATTAAAATAGATGTAAAATACCATAAGGGCTCCCGCCCACGGGCCACACGCCACACTACTACACATACTGTCGGGAGCCGAGGAGATGTATTGAAACAACGGAATCTGACTATACACTGGTTTATTGTAATAAAATAAGCAAAGATTATATGTTTACTATAAGTACTACATGTATGCATATGATATATGGGGGCACTACACTACACCTTCCCCCTTAATTGGAAAAAAAAAAATGTTAGCATTTTTTTTTGACAATAAATGCAATAAAATTCTTAAAATAAAATGCTAATTGAAAAATTGAATACACAATTGTATATAAGGATTACATTTTGATTACATATTACGAACTTCATGACATGGTTAGTCTCGTCATAAAATGCTGAGATTACAAAAAAGGTTATACGTTTAGATCACAAACACTTAGGTAGGTACTTCTACAAGTTTTACAATATTGTTTATATACTTTAAGCTAAATAAAACTATTGATTAAACAATTTTGTTCTGTTTTTATGCACTATGTCCTCTTTATTATTCTTAACTATCTTAACATTGCAATCTAAATCCTCTAATACTAAATATGGTCCTAGGTAAATACTTTGCATTTTATCCCCTGACGGATTTCTTAGCAATACATAATCCCCTTTCTTATAGATAACTGGGTTTATATTTTTATCATAACATATTTTTCTTTTTATCTTACTGTTACATAAATTATTTCTAGCGTCTCTTTGGGCTAATTGGAGCCTATATTTTAATTCAAGTGGGTAACTGTCGAGATTATATAAAGGATTCACTACACTACCGTTTAAGTTGGTAGGTATGTTACATAGTTTACCGAACACTAATTCATGTGGCGTGTATTGGGTTTCCGAATGCACACTATTATTATACGAAAAACACCAGAAAGGTATCCACTCACTCCATGAATTAGTGTGGTTTTGGCAATTTATTCGTAAATACGAACCCATGTGCTTGTGTGAGTTTTCCACCGCTCCTAAACTTTCGTGGTGGTAAGCTGTAGACGTTAAATGATTAATATTTAAAAGTTGACATACCTCTTTCATTGTATTTGAAATGAATTCTGTCCCTCTATCAGTACCGATTTCTCGAGGGATCCCATACCTAAGGATGAAATTATTTACAAATGCTTTTGCAACACTTACCGTATCTTTTGTTTGAAGCGGATAAGCCTCGATAAACTTCGTAAGTTCACATTGTAGCGTGAGCACGTAGCTATAATTATTATCATCTCTTGGAAGAGGCCCGACAATATCAAGAAAAATTTTTTCAAAAGCTGAATTAGAGGTGCTTGAAATAGCCATAGGCTGCTTTGTTTTGACTGAATATTTATTTTTTTGACATTGATCGCACTTTGATATGAAGTTTTTTACATCTGTTTCTAAACTTGGCCAGAAATAATATTTCTTGATATTATTTGCCATTCGCCTAATGCCTGCGTGGCCACTTGTAGGCAGTAGGTGAAAGTCATTCAGTATAACACGTCTGTCGTCTAAATTATTTATTCGTTGAACTCCTCTCAAAACGCATATTCGTGGTCCGGACCAATTACACATTTTATTTATTTCTTGTACAATGCTAGCTATAAATTCTTTATTATATTCACTTCTTACAATACAAAGTTCTTCTATAGCGTGTCTTTTACATAACAAACTCAAATCTCTCATCATTTCGCCTCGCGATAACGACGATCGAGTATTTGGATTTAGATAAATAATTGACTTTCCATACACGTATATAAAATACCTCGAATAAACCATTAACTCATTTTGACAACGCAACTTATGTAAATGTTTTATAGAAATTAAAGATAATTCAGTAAAATTTTTCGGTTTTTTAATAATCTCTACAACTCTTGGCTGATCAGACCTCAAGTTGGTAGGGATATTAACAACCGGAGAATTTTGACTGTTCCGATTTTCTTGCGCTTTTTTGGTTTGCGCCCTCGTCATAACATTTAATTTTTCGAGACCCGAATTCATTTTTTTCAAATCTTCCGAATTTATTAAAATGCGCGACAATGCATCTGCAGCTGCATTGTTACACCCCTTAATATATTCAACTGTGAAATTATATTCTTCTAGTTGTAATCTGAACTTGATAAGCCTACTCGACGGGTCTCGCATACTAAACAAATATACAAGCGGTCGATGATCGGTCTGAATCTTGAACGATCTCCCGTATAAATATGGTCGGAAATGTTTTACACTCCAAACTATCGCAAGGAGTTCTTTTTCGATAGTAGGATAATTTCTTTCCGCCTTATTTAAACTTCGGCTCGCATAAGCTACAGGCCGACCGTCACCGTTACATAGTACCGATCCAATAGCTACCCCTGACGCGTCTGTTTGCAATATAAAAATGTTATTATCCGCGAAATTAGGATATTGTAAAATCGGTGGATTCATCAACTTATTTTTAAGTAACTGAAAACTATTTTGACATTCTTGTGTCCATACAAAAGGAATATTTTTACAGCACAACTTGTTCAATGGAAATGCGATTTCAGCGAAATTATTAATAAATCTCCGATAGTAATTCATAAAAGCAACAAAACGCTTGACTTCTTGTGTATTTTGCGGTATAGGATAATTTTCTATGGCTTTAAATTTTGATGAATCAGGTAAAACACCTTTCTCCGATACTATATGCCCTAAATATAACATTTCCTTTTGTAGAAACACACATTTTGCAGGATTTAATTTCAAATTAACTTTACGTAGTCTACTTAAAACATCGATTAAATTTTGATTGTGTGCGGCCAAAGACCTGCCAAAAACGGCCAGATCGTCTTGGTAGACCAAACATTTTTCGTAATTTAACCCCGACATCGCAATAGTCATCATTCTTGAGAACGCATTTGGGCTAGTTTTTAGGCCCATGGGTAACCTAGTCATCTGATATTGATTTTTATTTGTTGTAAAGGCTGTATACGGTCTACTGGAAGGATGCAACCCTATTTGGTAAAATCCTTGGAAAAGGTCTAAATGAGTAAAATAAACAGAACCTGCCAATGAATCGAGAATTTCCGTAATGTTGGGCAACGGAAATTTATCGTCTTTAATGTTATTATTCAACTTTCGATAATCTATCACGATGCGCCATTTCTTATTTACCGAATCAGACTTTTTGGGTACCAACAATAAGGGGCTCGACCATGCGCTCGTACTTTCTTCTATTATACCATCCGTAAGCATTTTCTCTATTTGTTTTTCTATTTCTACTTTTTGCGCTTGCGGTAAGCGATAAGGCTTCGAATATATCGGAGTTCTATGTGGTTCTAATTCAATAGTATGTTCGTATAAAGGTGTCATATTTAACTTGTCTCCGGGTAGATGGAAAACATCAGGAAATTTCGCACAAATATTTTCCACGGACTTTCTTTCCTCATCAGATAACTTATCTAATTTTAGTAATGAGAACAATGTTTTAACCCTATCTGCGTTAATTATGGGTCTGTTAAATTGACAAATATAGTACTCATTTAATTTTGTCTTAGTTAACGAAAAATTTTGCAAGTTTACTTCACTATCCCTAGTATTTAAAATTTTTATTGGTACTTTTCCCTTTTCCGGTTTGACTATAGTACTGGCTACGAATACGCCCTCGCATAACTCCTGACATTCAATAACCAAATCGTCATTATCATAACATTCAATGAAGTGGATAGACTCACTCCTAGCCGGAACCGTCAAATAACTATGATTTCCAGCTTGAATATCGAAAGGAATATTGACCTTTTTACCACATTCTGTAGTTAGTGATAGAGTTTGTCGTTCGAAATTTAATACTGCATTAAATGCTTTCAAAAAATCTTGTCCTAAAATACCGTCCGTTTGCAAAGGTATTTGTTTCAATGCATAAAACTTGTGTAAGAAATTATTGTTATTGTAACTCAACTTAATGTAACTGTAACCATCCGTAACAACTTTTCCGCCTATTCCAGTTATATCAACTCTCTTATTATGGAATGGAATCTGTAAATATTCTACAAGATCATATTTGATGACAGAAATGGATGCGCCGGTATCGATCAACCAACTAAAAGTGCTGTTGCCTACATTAAATGATACTTTGTTTAAAGAGTTACATGCACAAATATAGTTAGGCTCGAAAAAAGTGACTCAAGTTCAATCCGAGTGTGTGGTCCTCTGACTCATGCTCACGATCACGAGTACCTTGCTCTGTTGTTAGGGTGTTCACGTTTGCCGATAATCCGCCACCCCTACTACCTCTACGGGGTTTACCTCTGTTACCAGTACGCCAGTTATATCCTTGATTGTTATAACGCCTGTTATAATTATTAGACCAATAATTGGTAGATGTACCTTGTGGCGCACGACCGCCTCGGGGGTAAAATCCTCGCTGCCACTGACCACGACGTGTTTGCACTCTCGCAGGTCTAAAACAACCATACCTATTACCTCTACCGTAGTTTGATGTTCTATAGGAACCAACAATTTCCGACGCGCGTTCGATTGTAGATACCTCTTCGTCCTGCGCAGCTTGTATCGCGTCCTTTAGGCACGTGTAATTACGCGCCGCTATAATAGTACTTAACTTAGGGTTTCGCAAGCCGTCCGCAAACCGTTTTATGGCGTATTTTTCGTTGATAGGTTTTAGAACATTATACGCGCTCGAGTTGCCATCGGCTTGTGAAATTGTTAAATCCACAAATAACTCACTTATGTCCTTGCCAAAGTCCGCAACAGACCTATGGTTTTGGGTCGCTCGCTGCAGTTTAGTCTGGATCGCAGTAAAAGACTTCTGTGGAAGCAATAGTTTACGCATATCCTTTATTAAATCTCCGACACTGTTATAGGAAGTGCCCAATTTTAACTTTGCAGTTTCTGAAAGCCTACTCTTTAACACAAATGTAATTAAATTTTTCTTACATTCTGGCTTAGTCAATGTGGACTCGTAATATTCAATATTCTCAATTAATTGCTTGGTTACGCCATCGTCATCATTCATGACGGGCAAAAGACTTAACGCTAATTTCAAATCAAATAAAGTGTCTTGAGCCATTGTCATAACTTGTTCGGTACACTTTGCTACTGAGCACAATTGTACAATTTCGTTATATATATTTAAAAACTCCGCGCAACTTTTATTTACTAAATCAACAGACGTGGTCGTACTACCTTTAATTTCCTCCTTTACATGGTCAACTATAGAAACATATTGACTATACAAATTATTCGCTTCACACAACTTTACTACAGAAATATTTCCTTTTCTTCGTTTCTCACCAATTTTTATTAGATAGATACGTATTTCTTTCAAATCTGTTACTAAATTTTCTAAAACTTCGGCCATACCATAGTACTGTTTTCCTTCTTAGAGACTAACCATGCATGTTATATAGAAACTATTCTAAGTACTTACAAATTAATCCATTAATCTAAAGTGTTCTGTCCAGTAACCATCACGATTTTTCCGCACTAAACACCTTTTTTTTTCCACTTTACTAATGACGCTTAACACTTTTAAACTTCACACGCGCACTTTTTCTTATTCTAACATCCAGATTAGACGATAGCCTCTGCTTTTCCGCTCAATACAGCAGGCTGACGACGTAGCAGGCTGGCATACCTCTTTAATGCGAATTCATTGACTTCGCGTTGCACCAATTTGCCATGGTACTTCTTGTAGGCCTTGAACAGGATGAGCAGCGCCCCAATAATCAGGAGCGTAACTATTGCAATTAGTATGCAATTCGTCACGGATATGTGGTCCTTTATTACTTGCATATGAGTGGAGGTATCCACTCCTACAGCCAAATTGGTGTTGTAAGTCTTCTTTTCCTCAACTTTACTTTGTGGAGAACCCATTTTTGACGATTTGAATTCGCGATGTATAATCAAACAACAAGTTAACACGACGATTTAGCTTGAAGTAATCCATCGTTAGTTACGCGAATTTTACTTGCACCGAACCCGATACCGTCTCCTTATTAGGAGGACGACTGGCAGTGTCGCCATATACTGTCGGGAGCCGAGGAGATGTATTGAAACAACGGAATCTGACTATACACTGGTTTATTGTAATAAAATAAGCAAAGATTATATGTTTACTATAAGTACTACATGTATGCATATGATATATGGGGGCACTACACTACAGCCACAAACGCCGCCTTTCATATAAACGTGTAGCAAATACCGGCGTCAACCGTGTGCGTAGAGTTCATATAAAATGCATGAAAACTACAGGAAATAGGTCAGTAGCGGCGTTTTGTGGTTGTGGTTAGTGGCTCGTGTGCGCCCAATCTGAACGTTCATATCGGCGTTTTTATCAATAAGTTATACGTGTAAGTATTAAATGTTTATTAAATAATATTGAGTAAGTAATTACATAGCGTATACTTGACTACGCGTGCGTAGACAAATCAGGCAAACATGTTTGACTTATTTACAAGTGTAGGAGGTGTTCGTGATATTTGGATAAGACCTCACCCTATATTCTCAACGAGTCACACTGAATCGTGTCACACTGGCTGGTTGAAAAAAAACGCAACGAGTAACAGGTGTGACACGATGCAAATTTTTATTCTCTTCTAGTAACACTGGTTCGTGTATAGTTTGACAAGTTCGGAAAAAAATCGCATCGGGTAACACCTGTTACCCGTTGGGCATTTTTATTCTCATCTAGTAACACTTGTTATTGAATGGTTCATATTTATTCCTCTCCTTCTTCATTATCTGAGCGTGAAAAAATATTATTTAAGTAACGGAGTTAGGTATTTCCTTCAAGAGAAAAATGAATTAATAATATTATATGAACCATTTACTAACAAGTGTTACTAGATGAGAATAAAAATTCGATTTTTTTTCCGAACGTGTCACTCACACTATACACAAAGCAGTGTTACCTGATGAAAACAACAATTCGCATCGAATGACACTGTTACTCGTAGATAAAAAAAAATCGCAGCCAGTCACAGTGCGATACGATTCAGTGTGAATCCTTGAGAATATAGGGACTTCACCTTCGTACGATAAAGTGACAAATGCGGCGGATACGCTATCTACTCGAAAACGAACAGCCATTTGAAGTGCCACTATTAGTGTCTAGACACACTAAGCCGAAATTACGCGACCGAAGTTCGGCAATATTACGCCTGCAATGCTATTTGAATGACTGACGACACAATATTCCGAAAGTACGTCGCGTTTTTTCATTATAAAATCGTTACCGCCGAACTTAGGTCGCGTAACTTCGGCATAGTGTGTCTAGACACTTAGGGTCGATTCATGCTAGAGTAGAGTCGAAGCGTTTAATCTAAAGCAACTACACCCTTAGTTATTATCAATATTATAATGGTCATATTTCTTCGGAGATAAAAGGTTTGCTTTGATTAGTTTCGACTCTGTGCCAGCGTGAATAGACGCTTAAATTTAACATAGAAAAATAACTGCTAAGGGGTAAAACTGTAATTTTGTTGTATATAGAATAATTACTTTAGTCAGAGTATATTTTATTGATAAAATAAGACGTGAATAGCTAACTAAAATCTATGAAAGTGTTATAGCAAACAAATATTGATTAAAAATAGCACCACGGGGCTAAAAAATATCAAGACAATCCGCACAGCCCGTCATTAGGGCCAGCCATGCGCCTGGTGACAGACGTTAGCGTTCTTTACAGTATTATTGCAGTTTGTATTTTAAAGAAACTAGAGGTTTATTAGACATGACGTCCTGTGTAGTCAAATGTGGTGTAAAAGACGCAAAGAAGGCAGTAAAAAGATGCAGAGATAACAAATCATGAGATTATACAGATTATGGAAAAAATATCTGAGTATACAGATTATGGTCGCTATTATGCAAGTAGTGCTCAGTCGCTTTGTGCTGCATAACTAAATGCCAGCATATTTTAGCCCTGCCCGCTTGGTTGTCATTTTGCGTGGTGCTATTTTTTTAGCAGTTTGTTCCATAGATTTTTAGTTCGCTGGACGTGAATAACATGGTCAAAATACAGTCGACGCGACGTCACAAAAATCGTACCCAAAAGAAATTCCAAAGTTTTTAAAATCCCATCTTTTCAATAGTAAGTGTAGTCACTTATACGCCTTCAGATATGCTGCTGGTCTCTCAGAACCTTTGCATGGAATGGAACACTCATATGTATGAAATCTTCAGTTTCTTGATAGCGAATTCACCTGCATTTTCCTGGAAGCCTACTTTATAGCTTTGTATGGCGCAAGTAATAACGCGGGCGTTTTTGTTTTTTTGATGATGAATTAAAAGTAACTACTTTCAATAGATATCAATATTATATTCATAATACGGTGCCTTGCAAGGTGGGCATGTATGTCTATAGGACCGGTTTAATGAGTCCTCGCCTGCGGGGCACAGGGGCGCGAGGGGAGACGAGAACGGGGGCGATGCGGGCGACTGGCGGCGAACGCCTGCCGCCCGCACCTCTCACGACCCCCGTTCTCGTCTCCCCTCGCGCCTCTGTGCCCCGCAGGCGAGGACTCATTTAACCGGTCGGCCTATAGTCTAAACCTATTTTCGATGAGATACAATTTTATGACGTGCGTCGGTCGCGTCGAGTGTATATTTGCCAATGAAATTCATTGTTTCTGCGGTGTCAAAATTGTATTAAATGTTTGAATGTTGTGCAAAGAAAAATAGAAGTTATTAATATTTTATTTATAATTTTATAGACAATAAATTAGAGGTTATTATGTATGAAACAAGTTTTTTTGTTGTAGGTATTCCTTTAACTGTATACACCAGAGGTGCCCAAACGGTCGATCGCCAAGGATAACAGATTTGACAGTTTATGCAACCATTATGCAATATCTTTTCTTGATAAATATATGGTGGGTTAAACAGTCAAAATGTCGATCTCTTAATCATACATTTTTGCTAGGTTGATCTCCTTAAAAAAAAGTATGGGCACCCCTGGTAATACACCTATAAGCCGGATGACATATTGTATTAATAAGGTGAAACCAAATTATTCTGAAACATAATACTGTTGCTTAAACTGAACTTTTTCCAACATACTTTGAAAAATGAAAAAAAAAACATTATCCCATACAAAATGTATGGTCAGCTTATCGACTTAGTATGGAAAGGCGAAAAAAAAATTGTTTTTCGACCTAAGTATGTTCCTTGGAGAAAGTTGTTCAGTTTATAGTCCGTGAGCCCGCGACAGTATTGCCTACGTCATATGACATCACGATGAAATGCATGGCACACGGTCGGAAATGTTGTGCTGAGCGAGGATCAGGGGCCCTATTTTTGAATCGCTCGTATGACATTGTGTTGTCGCATGCGACTTAAGTCACACTCGTCTTCCAAGTCGCATGACGCCGATTTTCCGTATTTTTGAATCGTTCGTTTCCGTGCTGCCAACATAATACGAAATGTTGGATTTTATCCGTTCCATACAGAATTTAGAGAAAACTGGTAACTACCACAAAGAAAACGGAACGTAATACCCATGTTTATATTGGCTGTTAAACAAAAATCTTTGCTTTTAAGTATAAAAGAATATCACTCGCCGTGCCGTATCGCTCGTCTGTAAACGAGTGGGTAGGGGCACTCGTTGCGGCCGAGCGATTCAAAAATATGGAAAGTCAAATGTCGAACGAAAATCAGTAGAAACGAGCGCTCGACGCCACGTTGAGCGATTCAAAAATAGGGCCCCAGAAGAGTATCGCAAATAAAATTGGCCGGAAGCTTGAGAAAATCTTCCACTTCCGGTCAAAATTTTAAGATTATTTTTACGTCATGTGACATCAATAAGAGATCCGTGTCATCATTTAGTTTTCAATCGTAGAGAGAGTAAACATAAGTCTGTCAGTTCTGAAATGACAAAAAAACAAAAAAAATAAGTTTAAGGTATTCCGGCCAGGAAGATTTTCTCAAGCTTCCGGCCAATTTTATTTGCGATAATCTTCTGATCCTCGCTCAGCACAACTTTTCCGACCGGGTGCCATGCATTTCATCTTGATGTCATATGACGTAGGCAATACTGTCGCGGGCTCACGGACTATTAAGCAATACTCACCTGTTTTCAGTATTGTTATATAATTTGGTTCCATCTTATGTGTAACTATCGCTATTCCACTGTGTTATGGAAACCATAACAATGGTGGAAAAAAACACACACACACACCCTGACCAATGGGTCTACTGGCTAAAAATAATGAATTAATGTTAACTGTAATTTGACAGATGGATATGATACATTGCTACTTTTCTTTGGTAAGTTTTTATTTGTGCCAAAACGAAGTAGCATTGTATTCTGTCAAAATTACAGTTAACATTAACTTCATTATTTTTATCCGGTAGACCCGCAGGGGGGTGATTATGTAACTCTGTTGCTAACAACTTTTGTGGAACTGGCAGAATCGCAGTTACATTGCTGCTTTAGTCAGAATCTAAGAATCAATGTGACAAGCATCAATGTAACTGCCGTATCTGTCAAGTTTCGATCAGAAGTAGATTTTAACAGAGTTACAAAATCAGAGGGCTGAAATAATACTTAAAAAATATTGTTTTCTAAATTGGTCCAGCCGGGAATCGAACCCAGGACCTCAGAGATGGCGACACCATGGAAACCGGCGTGCAAACTCGACCACGGAGTTCCGCACATATTCGTAGTGATATTTTTTGAAATTATTTTGTATCCAAAAATACACGTGATTTAGAGCGCGGGGGGGTTAATGTTAAACCTCACCATGCATCACCAGGGGGGAGGGGAGGGGGGGTCAAAAATTGGCCAAAAAACATCACGTGATTAATGGATGCCCCCTAACTTAAAAATTATGGTTTGGGTGAAATTTAATACTTTAATTATCATTTCGGTCATAGAAATAAATATGTTGTTTACATATTTGTTCGTATTTTAACGGTTGTCGAGAGAGATGTCGATGTCCCCTTTATTTGTATGAAGTTGATGAAATGTCCACTGGACAACCAATAACATGAAAGTGTGTTTTCTTGAAATAAAAAATAAAGAAAATAGTTTAGCTTATAAATACTTAAACTTAAAGATTTAAAGTATCATTTTGGTATCAGAAATATATTGTTTACATATTTGTTCGTATTATATAGGTTGTCCAGTGGATATTTCTTTATGTTTGTGGACAGGACAACTCATAGGACAATTAAAAGTTGATTGACCCATATATTCTGTGGTAAGGCATTGGAACCAACATTTAATCATTATGACTGTAGTTTTGACTAACAAGTTCTGATATATTTTTTGGTCAACTTTGTCCATAGTCGATGAATTCCATGTGAAAAAGTCACAGGCAGAAACTAATTAATTTTTTAATTTATTTAATTCAGACACTTAAATCTATTATTACAGGTATTACCCTAATGCAATAGATAAAGTTATTTATAATAATAATACAAATCAATGATATTCTACATCACAACGATATAGACTAAGCTCCCATTGCATGAAACCTTACCTCACAAGGTGGAAGAGCAGAAATGTGTTGCAGTAATAGATATTACTTAGGAACACTGGATTTTAGTGGGTTGCCATCGCATATCCTGGAAGAACATATATTTTTTTTCGTTTTCGTACCGCAATTTTGACCGAAAATTACATCATGAGGTGGAAGATCGAAATGTTTACCCATCGAAAGAGAAACATTCGGAGGTCAAAACCCGCATGGGTTGCCAGCCCCTACCCTGGCAGGTTTCAAGGTCAGCCAAGTTTTATGAGGCCCAAAAATGGGGTCACTTACCTCATCAGGTGGACAGATAAAATTGATGCAGGTCGATAGCCCTAGTCGTGCCGTTCATGAATATATAGGGTTGCCTGCCTTCAGCCTGGCAGTTTTCCTGGTCAGCCACCTCAAACAATCTATATCAATATCTCGGAAAAACGAAAAATTCTTGTAAAGACGCTTTGATTCGGAGTAAATTTTATACAAACCGTGGTATTCAATTAAAATCTACGCTCTGGCAGTCTTGCGCCTATTATAGTGTTGAAATAATAAGGTAAATGCACCAGTTATGGTCATTTTTCATTGGCATCTTCAAAATATTGAAAAAAGTAATGTAGTTGTTTAACCTCATCAAGTGGCTCGATGAAACTGATGCAGATCGATAGCTCCAGACGTGCCGTTCATGAATATATAGGGTTGCCTGCCTTCAGCTTGGCAGTTTTTCTGGTCAGCTACCTCAAACAATCTATATCAATATCTTAAAAAAACGAAAAATTCTTGTAGAGACGCTTTGATTCGGGGTATATTTGATACAAACCGTGGTATTCAATTAAAATCTACGCACTGGTAGTCTTGCGCCTATACGGTGTTGAAATAATAGGGTAAAGGTACTAGTAAGTGGTCATTGTTATCTTCCAATACGGAAAAATGTATCTGTTTTAGCGTTCTCATACCAGAGTGATAATCTTATACTACGTATAACTTATTTTGATATTACAATTGTAAAAAAATTACATAAAAAGGAAATACAAAATCACGTACATACTTTTTTTTATTCAAAACCAGGGAGTTCACAAAATCTTCTCTTTCTTACAACTGGTTGATTATTGCATAGCTTTTAATTGACACTTCGCTAGAAAAATGTAAAAATTTTAATATATTAAATTTTGGAATATTAATGTCGTAAAAAAATACTAAATTTGACGATTTGAAGTAAATACTTTTATTTGGTGATATTTAGGATTATTTAACAGAGTTAGTAAGTCATTTTTATTACACAACTATCCAAAAAAGTGTATTGTGTTCGGGTTTGATGTATTATGTATGTGAGTTTCTTATTTCACTATAACATCAAAACACCTGAACAAATTTGGCTGTGAGAGGTATCGTTAAATTAGAATCCTTACATCACCCCAAACGACACTAACAATAGATTTTTGAAAAATGACAATAATATATGTCAGCTGCATGACGCCATTTATTTATTTTTTGCAATGATTACAAAATTAAAGGCCTTGATGAACACATTCCAAAACTAATAATTTGTAACTAAAATGTATGAAATAAAAAAAAACATCACTGCCCTGCCAAAAATGAACCAGTTAAATAAAAAGTATTATTGCATACTTAGTTCCTCAGGATTTTAGCTTTTAAACAATCAAAACACGATAAAAAGTATCCTATATTTTAATTCAACAATCTGTGTCCCTATCTAAATCCGTTGAGCCGTTTTTGCCACAGAAAAAGCAATAATTAGAGTTTTTGCGTGATTGAGTAACGAACATCGAAACTTTCATAATTTTATAATAATACTAGCTTCCGCCCGCGACTTCGTCCGCGTGCATATTAGAGAAAATCCTTAGGGAACCTACAACCAGGATCCGACCAGCCGTTTTTACGTCATTTGGCGTCAAGCTCGCGAGGCACAACGTTTGCCGCGTGTGGCGGGCCTCGCACGAGGCTGCGCGATTGGTGGGGACCCGCCAAATGACGTACAAACGGCTGGTCGGATCCTGGTTGTAGGTTCCGTAAGGATTTTCTCTAATATGCACGCGGACGAAGTCGCGGGTGGAAGCTAGTTTATTACAATAATCAGAATTGGGTCCAGATATCTCCCTCTCCCTCTCCCTCTGTCATATTCGCAATCACCATCCCATAAAACCTCAAGAACGGCATCCATATCGATTTTTATGTTTACTTACCCAATTTACCCCCTAAGGGGTTGATTTTCAAAATCACAAAATAATTTGTTTGCTTATTTATTGCAATTTTTAGACGTGCTCCAGCGAAGTTTAAAGTTGTAATTTCGATTTTATATTCTTTTTCCATACAAAATTTGAACCCCATTTTCACCCCTTTAGGGGTTAAATCATGTCCACCGTATTGGACTTCAAAATAAATGTTATTTTCGCAATCGTCATCCTAGAAAACCCTAATAACGACATCCATATCGATTTTTGGGTTTTTTACCCTATTTCACCCCCATTTCATCCCCATAGGGGTCAAAATACTAACAATAACGATATACGTTGCGTTAGATTTCCATCCATAAGCTTAAATAATAAATTTAGCTATTTTTATTTCGTAAATGAAGTATTTTCTTTACACAACTTCATCCCCCTTTTCACCCCTTCAGGAGTACAATTTTTAAAAAAGGCTGAGACGATTTATATTAATATTCAATCCTTAGCCTAAACACAAAATTTGAAGATCCTAGCTTCGAAACTGAGGAACTTTCATACAAATTTTGGGTCCCCGTTTCACCCCCTTGGAGTTTTGAAAAATCCTTTCTTAATGCACCCTTAGACCTCAAAAGGAACCTACGTGTCAAATTTGGAGTCTCTAGACCCAGCGGTTTGGGCTGTGCGTTGATATGTCAGTCACCAATCAGTATCTTCTTTTATATATTAAAAAAGATTACTAGTAGCCCCCCGCGACTTTATCTTCGTAAACAGTTATTTTTCTATCCCTCGGTAGGTAAAAAATAGCTATAAAGTACTTACTTTTAACATTGGAAATGTTTTTTCGATCGCATCTGTATAGGGCCCTGTTTTGCCTCTGCACACACGCACGCACACGGCACTACACTCTGTATATTTTTTACAATTATAATATCAAAATAAGTTATACTTAGTATAAGATTATCACTCTGGTATGAGAACGCTAAAACAGATACATTTTTCCGTATTTGAAGATAACAATGACCACTTACTGGTCCCTTTACTCTATTATTTCAACACCGTATAGGCGCAATACTACCAGCGCGTAGATTTTAATTGAATATCACGGTTTGTACTAAATATACCCCGAATCAAAGCGTCTTTACAAGAGTTATTCGTTTTTCCAAGATATTGATATAGATTGTTTGAGGTGGCTGACCAGAAAAACTGCCAGGCTGAAGGTAGGCAACCCTATATATTAATGAATGGCACGTCTGGGGCTATCGATATGCATCAGTTTCATCGAGCCACCTGATGAGGTTAAACAGCTACATTACTTTTTTCAATATTTTGAAGATACCAATGAAAAATGACCATAACTGGTGCATTTACCTTATTATTTCAACACTATAATAGGCGCAAGACTACCAGTGCATAGATTTTAATTGAATACCATGGTTTGTATTAAATATACCCCGAATCAAAGCGTCTTTACAAGAATTTTTCGTTTTTCCAAGATATTGATATAGATTGTTGGAGGTGGCTGACCAGAAAAACTGCCAAGCGGAAGGCAGGCAACCCTATACATTCATGAACGGCACGTCTACGGCTATCGATCTGCATCAGTTTCATCGAGCCACCTGATGACGTTAAACAGCTACATTACTTTTTTCAATATTTGAAGATACCAATGAAAAATGTCCGTAACTGGTGCACTTACCCTATTATTTCAACTCCATAATAGGCGCAAGGCTGCCAGTGCGTAGACTTTAATTTAATATCAGGGTTTGCCCTTGATCATAGCATCTTTACATGACTTTTTCGTTTTTCCAAGATATTGATAAAGATTGTTTGAGGTGGCTGACCAGAAAAACTGCCAGGCTGAAGGCAGGCAACCCTATATATTCATGAATGGCACGTCGAGGGCTATCGATCTGCATCAATTTTATCTTTCCACCTGATGAGGTAAGTGACCCCATTTTTGGGCCTCATAAAACTTGGCTGACCTTGAAACCTGCCAGGGTAGGGGCTGGCAACCCATGCGGGTTTTGACCTCCAAATGTTTCTCTTTCGATGGGTAAACATTTCAATCTTCCACCTCATGATGTAATTTTCGATCAAAATAGCGGTACGAAAACGAAAAAAAAAATATGTTCTTCCAGGATATGCGAAGGCAACCCACTAAAATCCAGTGTTCCTAAGTAATATCTATTACTGCAACACATTTCTGCTCTTCCACCTTGTGAGGTAAGGTTTCATGCAATGGGAGCTTAGTCTAATAACATATTACAAACAAAGTTTAAAATATGTGTAGGTAGGTATGGTAAATGCTATATGAATAATACCCAAAAATAACTACTTACTTTAATTTATTTCAGTCAAAAAATTATGTGTCTCATTTAACTAAATGGACGCTACAGTTTCCATGTGAAGCTTGAGGGCTTTCTTGGCTTTTCTTGATTTTTCTACAGGTTTCTTTGGTGGGCCTCTTTCTCTTGTTTTGGTCAATTCATTTCTGATAGTTGGTAAGATTGGAGTCTAGAAAAATAAATGGATATGTTACATATTGTAATAATACATGTACACATCAATAATAATATACAATTTTTATAGCTGATTACTTACTGACTGTGGTACATGAACATATCTGATGTTGCGAGCATGTATAAACAAATTTTCAAATGAATATTCATTTCCTTGTGGGTCACAATAAATAACATTTGACATTGAAATATTCATGAAACTGAAAAAGTTATTATAAATTTATAACAATCATAATTCTTGTGGACAGATAATTAGAAACACTAGTAAATGTTTATACAAACAAGGTAACTTTGAAGCCAGATCGCCATACCCAACTAATCTAATCAACATTCTAAGACTGTGAGGATCAGAGTTAGGGTTGCCAACTTTTTTAGTGTTAAAATATAGTAGACGAAAAAGCGAAAAAGTCCAAAAATATATAGTAGGTTGCCGTTTTGTATGGATTTTAAAAAAGTTGCATTTTTCATAATTTATTCAACAACCATAAAGACAAATGTTTTAATCACAAAAAATATTACAAGCAATTACTTATGTGCATATAAGTAATGTATTTTTTTGTTGCTTTTGTTTAAATTATCACTACATCAAATATAGTAGTTTTGCCTACTATATATTTAAAAAAAATATATAGTATGCGAGCCCTCAATTTAGTAGGATACTATATTGTAGTAGGGTTGGCAACCCTAATCAGAGTCCTCAGTTTCAGGATTTCCATACATTTTAATGCTATTTTTGCTGATTTTATGAAATATCAAATAGCACTTATAATGCTGACCGTATAGGTTGAGGTGTGTACGGAGATTTGGACCTCCTCCATTCACATTCACTCCCTGGACAGCCATCTTTCATATAACATTTCAATTAATCCCTGGAGAACTGAGACCAGAGTTACTAGACTAGTGTTTCTAATTATGTGTCCTATATTTATTCTACGTTGTGGTTCTGAATTTATGAGAAAAAACCAGTTTGGTTTATCATCCTTACCCATCTACTGAAGAAACAAGTCCACAAACATACGAGTCATTCCGAAGATCGACAACAGTGTTTTGACCTTGTAAGGCTTTAACTAAACAAAGTAAGGTATTGTGATAGAAAAACTTCTCCTTTGACGTTCCCACAAACTTCTCCATAACTTGACCTGAAAGAAAAAGATAATATGTTATTACTTTTTTCTAACTTACTATTAACGTTCCACTTATGGTTCAAACACAATTGGTGAATATCAACAGGAATTTGCAATTTGTTTTGTTTAAAGATTTGGTCAAAGTAGTGTCACATGATGTAATAAAACGAGATGTCTTTAATCACCAGATATTAGAATCTGTCGGTCATTCCGTCTGCCTTTAAGTGATATGATTTGGGCCCTCTTTTAATTTGAATTTTGCAAGGAGTTTCAATTTTTATGATAATGATTGATTTCCTTGTTATTTTGAGATATTAAACACAAAGACAATACATGGTAGCCCTCCCCACTGTCACAATGCAATTTATTAAGAGGGGCCCAATCATGTTACAGCGCAGGACCTCTTTAATCTGAACTCTGAAAATTTACCCCCCCGTTCAGATTATAGTACAGAGAATTTATAGGGTATTTTTATTTTTTATGAAATAAAATTAATAGTATTGTGAAATTTAAAATGTAACATTTATAAAAATAACATTTATTATTATTTAGAAGGGGGGACGCCAGCGAAGCCGGACGGTTGATCAGTCACCTTGGTCGGAACCATTTCACCCACTTCCCCAAAACCACACAGGGGGAGGCGGGCTATCATTTACCCCACCGGCATCGGACCCTCGAACCTACCTGTACGCTTACAGTACCTGCTGAGTTGACTTATTATTAACTGATTTAGATCCTCTTCCTTAAGCTTGTCCTCTCCAAAGAGCTCCTATAGTATAGAGTACATATATTAAAGAAATCCAATATTTTAGTTTGTCTGAGGCAATGACAATTAAAAAGCTTTGTCTCTCAATTTACATTACAAAGCATTTTTCTGGCAAAGTAAAAGGGCGTTCAGAAGGAGTTCGGATTATAGAGGTCCTGCTGTATTTCGATGGGGACCTGTAATGACTGACAGATTCTGACTTCTGTTAATCACTGAATGAAACATTTTCAGCTTGATCGCCTCACATTAACATACCTTTATTCTTCCTTCACCACTACTAGTCTAGCATCAGGTTTAGACTTAAGCGATAATTCAGCCTTCGTAATCTTCCACTCGTCGTTCTCTCTTTTTGCCCAGATATAATAAACACCTCTATCTTTCGTCCCAGACACTGGTATAGTGAATCTAGCTATTTTACCATCAGAAAAATTATTTTCAGAATCGGACAGTTTAAATCTTTTATCCTTTATTGGTTCTCCTAAATAATGTACAGCACCAGCATGAGTTCTCAAAGTTTTTAGTGCAGATTTGTAATAATCATAATTTCTAACCCTGTCCACTAACACGGTCTGGAAATAAAATCCGGTTGAACATACAACAATACCACCCCAAGCTGCTATTTTAAGTAAACTTTGTGTTGAGACGGGCATATTTTTATACATATATACCTAGTTTATACCTAGATTTGAATTTTAAATATGTATTACAGAAGAAAAGAAGATAATCAACCACCCACATAACCTTAAAATAAAAATAAACATTGGTACTTGGGCTATATTCCGAATCACGATAAAATCGATGTCAGCGCTCACGTTATCTGTCAAACCCATACAAAATCACCGACTCGGAACGCATTTTAGTGCGCTGTCATCGATTTTAGTGTGATTCGGAATGCAGCCTTGGTAGGTGCCACAAGAAGGTTCATATAAGGAGTGAGTACTCTACAAAATTTTTCACTATGTGTTTAAAAGAAATTCAACTTTATGTTCTTTGTCATAGAGTTGAAATTCTATCGACGACATTTACTGAAGACTCTGCTGTGTGAATGAAACATCACCAAGAGATGAGGATGTCTCGTTCGCACAATTGCCATTACTAAACAATAATACCACGATGGTAGGGAAAAAAAATGTACGTTACCAATCACGTAGTGTATCAAAGTTAAGGATTCGGAGTGGAATATTGAAAGAAAATATACTACTTAAATATTCATTTAGAATAACACATAGGTATTGTGAAATAAAACTGAACTTACTCTTTTGATTTAATAAGATTTTCACAATAACGCTAATCAGCTATCATCGGTGAGGTGGTGTTAAATTCAAGTGTCTTCTTCTTCTTCTTAATGAATGGCTTGCTCTGTGGTCTAAGCACAATTCCGCCAATGTCACGTAGTTAGATTTACACGGTTGAGAAAATTATTTAATTAGGTTTTTGATATTTGCATTCATAAGCAGATTTACCTAGAATAAAAGACATCACATTCAACGACACAAACATTTAACATAAAGCATAGGAGAAATTTAGAATTTTAAATTGTTATAGGAAATAAATTTGGCCAGAACTTTTATAAAGGGGGTATTGATGAGGGATAAAAGATATTTCATATTTACAGGGCGGGGAATATTGTGGGGCAGGATCTCGTAAAGTGAAACTTTTAATCTGGGGCAGTTAAAAAATAGGTGGTCGACAGTACCTTCTTCCAACTCACACTCACAAAGGGAACTATCGCGAATTTTTAATCTAACTAGATGAATGGGAGTACAAGCGTGACCTATGCGTAATCTGCAGATAGTGGACACTACTTTCTTGCTTAGATCTTTGTCTCTAAAGAACCAGGGTTTGGGTGGTATTTCCCTCTGAATGTCAAAGTAGTACTTTCCCGCGCGGTCCTTCGTCTGCATCCAGTGAGTTCTCCACGATTTTTGAAGGTGTTGATGGGCCAGTGTAGAAACGTCCTGGTAGAAAATTTCGGAGTATTCTAGAGAGCCAGATGTTATAGCCAGTTTCGCACAGGAGTCTACCGTTTCATTGCCAGGAATTCCATTGTGCCCAGGGATCCAGGTCACCACAACTTCAATGGATTTATTTTTACACCTAAACAACGCCTGCCTGATGTTTAAGATTACTGGGAATTTGGATTTTGAGCGAAATGGGTTAGACACGATCGCTTGCAGACAGCTTAGAGAGTCGCTGAAGATAATGGACTTATTAAGTCCATGTGACTCTATGAATAGTATGGCTTCGAAGATAGCAATAGCCTCCCCAGTAAAAACCGAAGAGAGGGGAGGGATTTTAAAACTCAAAACAATTTTATGAGACGGGATCCAAACCGCGGCTCCAACAAAGCCGTTTTCTTGCAACTTAGAAGCATCAGTGTATATCGGAAGCCAGCCATTCCAATCTAATGAAAGAGTCCTATTGAATGTCTGCATTGCATAAGGAGAGTCTTTTTCAATCCCAAAATTAGTTTTAACGGGTGGGTTAAAAGTTAGTGACTCAAAACTGTTGTTAAAAAGAGGCTGTCGAGAAAATTGTTTAATTGGGATTTGTGGTTGGGTGAACTTATTAAAGCTATGAAGGATACAGGGGGTTTTATTAAGAGGATCAGATTCTGATAAGTGAGAGAGTCTTTTTAATTTTGCAAGTAGGGGGTGGTCTGATGTGGTAAGGATTTTAAGGATGTAGCGATCACTAAGATATTGTCGGCGCAGAAATAGAGGAGGGTCGCCGCTCTCAATTTGGAGAGCATTGATAGGGGACGACCTCATAGCTCCCAGAATGATACGCAGACATTTGGACTGAATTTTAGTAATTCTGTCTAAAGGAAGTTTATTGCATGGATCTAAAAGGAATGAGCCATAGTCAAAGTGACACCTGACGATGGCGTTATAAAGTAGCTTTTGGCTATAGGGGTGGGCCCCCCACCAGACGCCCGACAAGGCTCGTAGAAGGTTGACACCTTTTTCAGCTTTCTTGACAACATTCTCAAAATGAGGTATACCTGAGAGGCGGGAGTCGAGGACCATGCCCAAGAATTTTACTTGATTACTGGATGGAATGAGGTCACCCTGAAACTCAATATGAGGTTCAGGAGTATTGCGTTTCCTAGAAAAAGTCACAGTAGAACATTTAGCAACCGAGAGAGATAATCCATGGTCTGATAGCCAGTCGCCAAGATAGGACAGAGCCATATTTTCACAATAACGCTAATCAGCTATCATCGGTGAGGTGGTGTTAAATTCAAGTGTCAATCCTGGCAACTCCGATTTTGACTTTGGCACCAAATTTCAATATTTAGGAAATATTCCTTTACAAAACTAGGGTGACCATAAATACTACACCATTTCAGATTAAAAAAAAACGAAATTGTTCTATTGAAATAACTGAAAGTCGCAGGCGAGGGGTAAAGTTAATATTAATAATCAAATTCATGTTTTTGCGCCGATTTCGATGAAACTCGGTTCTGGCTACTATTTCGACAAGAAAATAACAACGCAGTGTTAAAAATATTAAAAAATCCAAGATGGCGGCCAACTTTTAAGTTTGTAGACCGATTTAGATGAAACTCGGTTTTTGCTACAATTTTGACAAGAAAATAAAAAAATTAATTTTTGAAGTATAAAAATCCAAGATCTATTTTGACAAGACAATAACAACGCAATGTTAAAAATATTAAATATCCAAGATGGCGGCCAACTTTTTTGTTTGTAGGCCGATTTCATTGAAACTCGGTTTTTGATACTATTTTGACAAAAAAATAACAACGCAGTGTCAAAAATATTAAAAAATCCAAGATGGCGGCCAACTTTTAAGTTTGTAAACCGATTTAGACGAAACTTGGTTTTTAATACAATTTTGACAAGAAAATAACACAGCAATTTTTAAAGTATAAAAAATCCAAGATGGCGGCCAACTTTTTTGTTTGTGGGCTGATTCCGATGAAACTCAGTTTTTGGTACTATTTTAACAAGACAATAACAACGCAATGTTAAAAATATTAAAAATCCAAGATGGCGGCCAACTTTTTTGTTTGTTGGCCGATTTCAATGAAATTCAGTTTTTGGTACAATTTTGAGAAGAAAATAACAACGCAATTTTTTAAATACTAAAAACTTCAAGATGGCATCCAACTTTTTTGTTTGTGGGCTGATTTCGATAAAACTCGGTTTTTGGTACTATTTTGATAAGAAAATAACAACGCAATTTTTAAAATATTAAAAAATTCAAGATGGTGGCCAACTTTTTTGTTTGTGGGCCGATTTCGATGAAACTCCGGTTTTGGTACTATTTTGACAAGAAAACAGCAACACAATATTAAAAGTATTAAAAATCCAAGGTGGCGGCAATTCTTTTCTTGTTCTTCTTTTTTTCAACCCAGTTATATTAAAATCAACCCAAAAACAAAATTGGCAGCCATTTTGACCTTTTGACATTGTTTACATTGCATTATTATTTTCTTGTCAAAATAGTATCAAAAACAGAGTTTCATAGAAATCGGTTCTCAAACAAAACAGTTGGCCACCATTTTGGATTTTTTAATATTTCCAACATTGCGTTGTTATTTTCTTGTCAAAATAGTACTTAAAACCAAGTTTCATCAAAATCGGCTCAAAAACAACAAAATTAAGCGCCATCTTGGATTTTCAATATTTTAAAAATTGTGTTTTTTTTTCCTGCCTAAATAGAACCAGAAACCGAGTTTCATCGAAATCGGCCTACAAACAAAAAAGTAGGCCGCCATTTTGTTTTTTTTTTATATTTTTAAAATTTCATTTTTCAAAGTTATTTTTGTCAAAATATTACTTAAAACCGATTTTCATCGAAATCAAGCCAAATACAAAAAAAATTTTGGCCGCCATCTTGTTTTGTTTATTTTTAACATTAAGTCGTTGAAAAATGGTTGCACCCATTTTTTAATTTCACTAGTAAAAAATTGGTGCAAATATTTTAGACCTTACTAATATATTTACCAAAATAACAGTTTTTAATGAAAGAGAATAATTATGGTAGAAAGCAACTGAATTTAAACGTCAATAAAGTCGAAAATCGTTTGCACCTGTTTTTTAACTACAGATCACTAGACAATGTTTTTCTACCTTCACTTGATTTCCAACATTCATTTAATTTCCGAAATACACGCACATTGTATTTTTATCAAAATTGGAATAAACTTTATAGTTCTGTCATTATTTACACTTGAATTTTTGTAGATATTGGTTGATTAACCATATTTATAAATTAAAACATGAAAGCAACTTAAAAAAACGTGAAGATTTATTTTTAGTAAATTATTATTTTCTGCTTTTCAGTTAACGAGTTAAAACTAAAAGTATACCACCTCCTATCGGAGCACTCGTCAAGACTAATCAATCGGTTGCATGATTTTATTACAAAGTTCCAATAGCCTTCTTCCGGCTCCTTCATCAGCCCCTTGGTTTTTATACCCCAACAGAGTACTTGCCAAGACGATTAAAACAAGCCCAAACACGATGGGGTTGTATGGTTTCATCATAGTGTTCCTGTGGCGTTCTTCCGGCTCCATTAGCAGATCAGCTCAATGATACCATAATATTACATTACCTTCTAGTTCTGACCTGTGTTCAAAGTTTCAAGTCTCTAGTTCATCGGCAAGTTAGTATAAAATCGTTTGCAAAATTTGTGCTCAAACAAACAAACGAAAACACAAACAAACGAGCAAGCAACCTTATAAAAACGTGGCAAAAGTATTAATGGGGAGGCGAAGGCAAAGTGAATTACAGATGGCGCTCAGTCTTTGGAACAATTGTCAGTTTGAGCTTATATTGTCTTGACTGTGTATTACGCGATTTTACTTTCTTAGATTGTATTTTTTTCGGTTTTGCGGACAAACAATGTATTCTATGCTAACTTTAGCTCATATAAAAGAAGAATTACGGAAAAGAAAAGCCAAAACAACAGGCAAGAAAGTTTATAGCAACTTACAAAAAATTGCTAAGAAGCATTACATTTCTTTAAATTTCGAGTAATATTTACAAGTAATCTTTTTATTTCAGATTAGAAGCATATGATTTAAATTTAAACATAGCAACTGAGTGTGAATTTCCGTGTTTATAGTTGCCTCATGATGCCTGCTGTGCAATAGTAATTTCAGGTTTTTGTACTGGAATTTCTGTACCATCCAAAATTACACGAACCGTTTTATCATATTTATTTTATTATTCTAAGTTTCTTGAATGATTCTGGCATATAAAATTCTATTAATTCTCTGTTTGGCCCCAATATTGGGCTTATTCCGTATTTGATATACCTATCAATTGATATACCTATCAAATTCATCCAAGTTATAAATATGTTAGAAACTGCTGAGGTTGAAATATTAAAGAACAAAGCTGTTATAATTCAAATGTTGTTTTATTTTGGCGAAGCTTCATCAAATTCATGAAACATTCCTTTTGATTTATAATGTT
Source organism: Agriphila tristella (assembly GCA_928269145.1). Lineage (NCBI taxonomy): Eukaryota > Metazoa > Arthropoda > Insecta > Lepidoptera > Crambidae > Agriphila > Agriphila tristella. The sequence goes on along the minus strand of OV743429.1, from coordinate 44,130,023 downwards.
TCTCAGGCTCAGCAAAGGAGAAAATCGAGGAAAAAGCATATGTTTTTTGATATTTTTTTGCCCACTATTTTTTTTGTTACTGGGAAATCGATGAACTCCAATATTTTACAAGTTACATGCATAACAATGCGGCATTTTCTCAGTATAAAATTAAAAAGTGCAATACTCCAAGAGATTCCCATATGTTTTGACAGTTTCTTTGAGGCGGCTCGGTACCAACGACAAGACGCCACCTATCGGGATAAAATTGCGCTTTTCCTCCCCATTGTAAATACAGAACTACCTAAGTACTTAAGTTTATATTAAACAGTTTAAAGTAATAAGTATTTCTCCGACCAACCATACACTTTGGTCACCCTAATGAAGAAAGAGATACAATTATCTACTTGACCTCTCTGTCGGCTCGTTTTGGGGCGAAGAGCTCAATCTGGTTTATACCGAAGGGATTTGCTACATCTATGGTTGGTGCCTACCAGTGTTGCCATTGTAAATTTTTTAATTGCCGTGTTTTGTCAGTGAATTTGCCGTATATCGGCGGAAAATAGCAAAAATTGCCGTGTTTCGATAGAATTACTGCACTCCTAAAAGAATTAGAGCATATGAAATTGCCGTGTTTGTATGAAAAGTTCCGCCATAGAAAGCCGGTAGCAAGGTTCATTATTGACCGTGATTGCCGTGTAACACGGCAATTGCCGAGTAAATGGCAACGCTGCTGCCTACTGCCTAGTTCCAAATCACGCCACAGGCAACAGCGCTGTTAAAATAGGGTATAATCCATTAAATTAAGTAGGTACACATTTTACCCTATTTGTGTATAGTTTAGTAAAATTATGGGTTCGCAAAACATTAAATGGTAATAAGCTGTAATTTTGCAATCTGACTTTGATGTGATTATAAAACACTAATATAAACGAATCCAACTAAATTTACGAATACAAAAAAATACAGCGTAATTGTAACTTTTTTTTGTTGGATTTACATTCACAATCAAATTATAGTTCCAAATCAAGCAAAAAGTAAAGAAAGTATGTAATTAGCAATTTTGCTAAAGCAATTAAATAAATTAACATTTTGGTCAGTAAAGTAAAAAAAAATAAGTGAAAATTAGTTGGATTCCTTTACAAAATGACAGCTAGCCATTTAATCTAACGATCAAAAGAAAAAAGACCGCTATTGCAAATTATTTCTATTTCGTCATACTAGCTCCCGTAATTTTACTGAACTAGTAATATTTTGTGACTATTTAATTTGGTCGGATTCGCGCTAACAGCGCTGTGAGCGTAATTCGGAACGCGGCCGTGGGCCATGGCCATAGATGTAGCAAATCCCTTCGGTATAAACCAGATTGAGCTCTTCGCCCCAAAACGAGCCGACAGAGAGGTCAAGTAGATAATTATATCTCTTTCTTCATTAGGGTGACCAAAGTGTATGGTTGGTCGGTGACATACTTATTACTTTAAGCTGTTTAATATAAACTTAAGTACTTAGGTAGTTCTATATTTACAATTAATACTTTTGCCACGTTTTTTATAAGGTTGCTTGCTCGTTTGTTTGTGTTTTCGTTAGTTTGTTTGAGCACAAATTTTGCAAACGATTTTATACTAACTTCCCGATGAACTAGAGACTTGAAACTTTGAACACAGGTCAGAACTAGAAGGTAATGTAATATTATGGTATCATTGAGCTGATCTGACGATGGAGCCGGAAGAACGCCACAGGAACACTATGATGAAACCATACAACCCCATCGTGTTTGAGCTCGTTAGAATCGTCTTGGCAAGTACTCTGAAGGGGCTGATAAAGGAGCCGGAAGAAGGCCATTGGAACTTTGTAATAAAATCATGCAACCCCATCGAGTTTTGGTTCTATTAAGGCTAGAAAATAACAACGCAATTTTTAAAATATTAAAAATCCAAGATGGCGCTTAACTTTTTAGTTTTTGAGCCGATTTCGATGGAACTTGGTTTTAATCACTATTTTGACAAGAAAATAACAACGCAATGTTAAAAATATTAAAAAATCCAAAATGGTGGCCAACTGTTTTGTTTGAGAACCGATTTCTAGGAAACTCGGTTTTTGGTACTATTTCTGACAAGAAAATAATAATGCAATTTAAACAATGCCAAAAGGTCAAAATGGCTGCCAATTTTGATTTTGGGTTGATTTTAATATAACTGGGTTGAAAAAAAAGAACAACAAGAAAAGAATTTGGCCGCCACCTTGGATTTTTAATACTTTTAATATTGTGATGAATAAATAATGAAAAATATTAGAAAAAATCGGCTCACCCGTAGCAACTTAGACGGGATTCGAACCCGCACCCTTAGGATTCCGGCCCAATGCACTACCAATTATGCTACCAAGCCGCTGATGGATGTGGCGAAATTTTCTAATACTTTTTACGTTTCCGCTGAAGATCAGCGCCATCTCACCAATGTGAAGAGAAACACTTCGACACTCGACTGTAGCACCCATTGCGGCTGCCAGACAATCAATTAAGGTGAAACAGTACAATTTTAAACTTTTAGATTTTTGCATTCACAATGCTATTTTTATATTAAGATGAATAAATAATGAAAAATATTAGAAAAAATCGGCTCACCCGTAGCAACTTAGACGGGATTCGAACCCGCACCCTTAGGATTCCGGCCCAATGCACTACCAATTATACGGGTGAGTCAATTTTTTCTAATATTTTTCATTTTTTATTCATCTTAATATAAAAATAGCATTGTGAATGCAAAAATCTAAAAGTTTAAAATTGTACTGTTTCACCTTAATTGATTGTCTGGCAGCCGCAATGGGTGCTACGGTCGAGTGTCGAAGTGTTTCTCTTCACATTGGTGAGATGGCGCTGATCTTCAGCGGTAACGTAAAAAGTATTAGAAAATTTCGCCACATCCATCAGCGGCTTGGTAGCATAATTGGTAGTGCATTGGGCCGGACTCCTAAGGGTGCGGGTTCGAATCCCGTCTAAGTTGCTACGGGTGAGCCGATTTTTTCTAATATTTTTCATTATTTATTCATCTTAATATAAAAATAGCATTGTGAATGAAAAAATCTAAAAGTTTTAATATTGTGTTGCTGTTTTCTTGTCAAAATAGTACCAAAAACCGAGTTTCATTAAAATCGGCCTAGAAACAAAAAATTGGCCGCCATCTTGGATTTTTAATATTTTAACATAGCGTTGTTATTGTCTTGTCAAAATAGTACCAAAAACCGATTTTCATCGAAATCGGCCTACAAACAAAAAAGTTGGCCGCCATCTTGAATTTTTTAATATTTAAAAAATTTCGTTGTTATTTTCTTATCAAAATAGTACCAAAAACCAAATTTCATCGAAATCAGCCCAAAAACAAAAAACTTGGCCGCCATCTTAGATTTTTTTTTTTAATTTAGCGTTGTTATTTTCTTGTCAAAATAATACCAAAAACCTAGTTTCATTCAAATCGACCTACAAACAAAATAGTTGGCCGCCATCTTGGATTTTTAATATTTTTAACATTGCATTGTAATTGTCTTGTCAGAATAGTACCAAAAACCGAGTTTCATCGAAATCGGCCCACAAACAAATAAGTTGGCCGCCATCTTGGATTTTTATACGTTTAAAAATTGCTTTGTTATTTTCTTGTCAAAATTGTACCAAAAACCGAGTTTCATCTAAATCGGTCTACAAACTTAAAAGTTGGCCGCCATCTTGGATTTTTTAATATTTTTAACACTGCGTTGTTATTTTCTTGTCGAAATAGTAGCTTAAACCGAGTTTCATCGAAATCGGAGCAAAAACATGAATTTGATTATTAATAGTAACTTTACCCCTCGCCTACGACTTTCAGTTATTTCAATAGAACAATTTCGTTTCTTGAAAATCTGAAATGGTGTAGTATTTCTGGTCACCCTAGTTTTGTAAAGGAATATTTCCTAAATATTGAAATTCTAAAATTAAAATTCGGCGCCAAAGTCAAAATCGGACTTGCCAGGATTGACACTTGAATTTAACACCACCTCACCGATGATAGCTGATTAGCATTATTGTGAAAATCTTATTAAATCAAAAGAGTAAGTTCAGTTTAATTTCACAATTACTATGTGTTATTCTAAATTAATATTTAAGTAGTATATTTTCAATATTCCACTTCGAATCCTTAACTTTGATACACCACGTGATTGGTAACGTACATTTTTTTTCCCTACCATCGTGGTATTATTGTTTAGTAATGGCAATTGTGCGAACGAGACATCCTCATCTACTTGGTGATGTTTCATTCACACAGTAGAGTCTTCAGCATAGATGTAGCAAATCCCTTCGGTATAAACCAGATTGCGCTCTTCGCCCCAAAACGAGCCGACAGAGAGGTCAAGTAGATAATTGTATCTCTTTCTTCATTAGGTTGACCAAACTGTATGGTTGGTCGGAGACATACTTATTACTTTAAACTGTTTAATATAAACTTAAGTACTTCGGTATATATATTTACAATTAAAACTTTTGCCACGTTTTTATAAGGCTGCTTGCTCGTTTGTTTGTTTGAGCACAAATTTTGCAAACGATTTTATACTAACTTCCCGATGAACTAGAGACTTGAAACTTTGAACACAGGTCAGAACTAGAAGGTAATGTAATATTATGGTATCATTGAGCTGATTTGACGATGGAACCGGAAGAACGCCACAGGAACACTATGATGAAACCATACAACCCCATCGTGTTTGGGCTCGTTAGAATCGTCTTGGCAAGTACTCTGTTGGGGAATAATATCCAAGGGGCTGATGAAGGAGCCGGAAGAAGGCCATTGGAACTTTTTAATAAAATCATGCAACCCCATCGAGTTTGAGCTCGATTGATTCGTCTTGAAGAGTGCTCCGATAGGAGGTGGTATACTCTTAGTTTTAACTCGTTAACTGAAAAGCAGAAAATAATAACGCATTCAGGATGTTGCTGGGGCTGCCCCGTTACTGTAGCGCGTCTGGAATGTTCGCGGAGGCGCGTGTAGACTGTTTCTACGCAACCATGCGTAAGAGGTGCGCGTCTCTAGTACGCAAAGTGCGGGGGAGCGCCAACAGCATCCTGGATATGATAGCTAGCAGACTTGACTGCATATATGTGCGTCATTGTTGCGCCGTATCTAGCGGGATGGTGCGGAGGTGAATTATATTTTACCTTATTATTGTTACTAACCTAGTTTTTAAGTTAATACTAACCTTCTGAGTCTTTGTTACTTGTACCAATAAAATAAATTAAATAAATTAATAATTTATTAAAAATAAATCTTCACGTTTATTTATCACGTTTTATTGGGTTGCTTTCTTGTTTTTATTTATAAATATGGTTAATCAACCAATATCTACAAAAATTCAAGTGTAAATAATGACATAACTATAAAGTTTATTCCAATTTTGAACGTGAAACGTGCGTGTATTTCGGAAATCAAATGAATGTTGGAAAAACAAGTGAAGGTAGGAAAACATTGTCTAGTGATCTGTAGTTAAAAAACAGGTGCAAACGATTTTCGACTTTATTGACGTTTAAAATTCGGTTGCTTTCTACCATAATTATTCTCTTTCATTAAAAACTGTTATTTTGGTAAATATATCAATAAACTCTAAAATACTTGCACCAATTTTTTACTAGTGAAATTAAAAAATTGGGTGCAAGCGATTTTCAACGACACAATGTTAAAAATAAAAAAAAACAAGATGGTGGCCAACCTTTTTTGTTTTTGGCTTGATTTCGATGAAAATTAGTTTTCAATAATATTTTGACAAAAAATAACAATGAAATGTTGAAAATATTAAAAAAAAACAAAATGGCGGCCTACTTTTTTGTTTGTAGGCCGATTTCGATGATACTCTGTTTTTGGTACTATTTAGGCAAGAAAATAACAACGCAATTTTTTAAATGTTTAAAATTCAAGATGGCGCTTAACTTTTTTATTTTTGAGCCGATTTCGATGATACTTGGTTTTAAGTAGGTACTATTTTGACAAGAAAATAACAACGCAATGTTGAAAATATTAAAAAATCCAAAATGGTGGCCAACTGTTTTGTTTGAGAACCGATTTTTATGAAACTCGGTTTTTGGTACTATTTTGACAAGAATATTGCAATGTACACAATGTCAAAAGGTCAAAATGGCTGCCAATTTTGTTTTTAGGTTGATTTTAATAAAATGGGTGAAAAAAAGAAGAACAAGAAAAGAATTTGGCCGCCACCTTGGATTTTTAATACTGTTAATATTGTTTTGCTGTTTTTCCGTCAAAATAGTACCAAAAACCGAGTTTCATCAAAATCGGCCCACAAACAAAAAGTTGGCCGCCATCTTGGATTTTTTAATATTTTTAACACTGCGTTGTTATTTTCTTGTCGAAATAGTAGCCAGAACCGAGTTTCATCGAAATCGGCGCAAAAACATGAATTTGATTATTAATGTTAACTTTACCCCTCGCCTGCGACTTTCAGTTATTTCAATATTTTAATATTTTTAACACTGCGTTGTTATTTTATTTTCGAAATAGTATCAAAAACCGAGTTTCAAAGAAATCGGCATATAAACAAAAAAGTTGGCCGCCATCTTGAATTTTTTTATATTTTAAAAATTGCGTTGTTATTGTCTTGTCAAAATAGTACCAAAAACCGAGTTTCATCGAAATCAGCCCACAAACAAAAAAGTTGGCCGCCATCTTGGATTTTTTATACTTTAAAAATAGCTTTGTTATTTTCTTGTCAAAATTGTATTAAAAACCGAGTTTCATCTAAATCGGCCTACAAACAAAAAAGTTGGCCGCCATCTTGGATTTTTATACTTCAAAAATTACTTTTTTATTTTCTTGTCAAAATTGTACCAAAAACCGAGTTTCATCTAAATCGGTCTACAAACTTAAAAGTTGGCCGCCATCTTGGATTTTTTAATATTTTTAACACTGCGTTGTTATTTTCTTGTCGAAATAGTAGCCAGAACCGAGTTTCATCGAAATCGGCGCAAAAACATGAATTTGATTATTAATATTAACTTTACCCCTCGCCTGCGACTTTCAGTTATTTCAATAGAACAATTTCGTTTTCACCTCTCCAGCACGAAAAGGGCGCCTTTGGCGCGTAAAAACTCGCAGCAAAATCAATTTTTGCTGCGAGCGTGAGACAAAGTGCTTTTTTAATTTCTAACACCAACTTTTAAAATAATAAAGAAAAAACAAATAAAGTGACAAGGATGACACTTGTAAAATTAATATGTAAGAAAAGGATAGATAGAGTGCTTTATGGTGTCATACACGGATTAAAAAGTAAAAAAGTAAAATGCACGGATATACCAAGGAGTTTTAAATAAGGATTGTTAAAAAAGAAGGTTGATAATTCGAAATAAGGAGTATGGAGGTAATGAGGTCGCATGTATGAAATAAATATAAATTAAGAAAAAATAATGAAATTTATTAACAAATTAGTGTTTTATGATTATACATAAATAAATAAGACGGAATATTAATAAATAAGAGAAAAACACAACGCAATGTAATCAAAACGACGGGAATCTACTTTACTGACTCTATGAATAAAATTTTTCAGCATAGGTTTGATTGAATTATTTTTGTGATAAATTACAAAAATGAATGCGTCCAACGATGAAGATACATAGTCGTCTAACTCCAAAAGAGTTAAGTGAACAAGTTTCTAATGCTGAATTAAGCTCTTTTACCAGGAAAGTCACGTGAAAATTTTCTCGCTGGTCGAGGTGAAAAGTTGTATGTTTTACACGAGACCAAAATGTTGTTCTGCCTCGTGCCTTTAAATCACTCACTGTGCTCAGTAGTCTATTTTAGAATCACTCGCTACGCTCGTGATTCAATTCTATACTATACTTCGCTAGTTCGTGATTTAAAGTCGCAACTCGCAGCACAATTTGATTTTGGTCACTTGTATAACAAATAACTATTTCGTAGCAACCCTAGTGAGTCCGGCAACTTTAGGTAACAATTTTCGCGGAAGGCGGGAGTGGTCCTTCTGTAAATTCTATATTTTGTGTTTATTAACTGTACTATTGTACAAAGTCTTCGTTTTCCATTTGGAATACGAATAATTTAAACTTTCCTTTATTCTAAATCAAATAAAAACTGTTTTTTGAGAAGCTACCATGAACAAGGGATGATCCGATACTTGCTTGGATCGATACAATGCGATACGATCCTCTCAATTTTTGTATTGATACCATAGAAATAGAACGCCAAAGAACAAAAATGTCAATAAGCAGGTGATCCGAAGAACGGATGTACCTATTCATTTTATAAGAGATACGTAAAAAATGACTTTGTACATAAAATATGACTATATCGTGGCAAAGGAAATTAATAAACTATGTTCCATACTGTTTTCTTCGTCGATAAACGAATAAATGTAGCGAAATTTGGTTTTAGAGAAATGTGTGGCAAAATCTTATTTACCTTTGAAAAGTGTCATTACTTGGATTGTTTCTTTTTATCACATCACAATTACTTAAAGGCACACGACACCAATACACCATGGCTCCACGATACCTTTATTTGAAATTCTAATAAGGATTAACAAATATTTTAAACAAACTGTGATTGCTCATTTGCAAGGCGGGACGCTAGGGGCTCTTACTGTAAAAAAATTGGCACATTGTCACTTGATTCTTTGTCTCTTTTTTTCACAGACAGTTTCCGTATCTCTTCTCTTTTTCACGCTTTGTTGGTCTTCTTGAGCGTAGCGAAAATTTTTCTATGTCTATGGCGACGCCACACCGTTTAGGCGCATTTGGTCCACTTCTCATTTGGTCCACTTGCCTTAAAAACGGCCATTTCTCATTTGGTCCATTTCGCGGAACGCCCATTTCGCATTTGGTTCATTTCGCAGAACGTCCATTTCTCATTTGGTCCATTTCGCAGAACGTCCATTTCGCATTTGGTCCATTTCGCGGAACGTCCATTTCGCATTTGGTCCAGTTTTACATAAATGGGTCAATTTTGTTTTTGTTCTTTTTACATAAGAATAAAGTTGACCAAATGCGAAATGGACCAAATGCGAAATGGACGTTCTGCGAAATAGACCAAATGAAAAATGGACGTTCTGCGAAATGGACCAAATGCGAAATGGACGTTCCGCGAAATGGACCAAATGAGAAATGGACCAAGTGGACCAAATGCGCCTAAACGCAATGGCTAAATTATTGTAGTTAATTTACTAATCTTTTGTGAAATATGCCCCTGATTGAATACTGATGGATTACAGTATTTACTGTGTGTGGGCGTCGCGTCGCCTAGCATTCGATCCCGACGTCACAGTCGGTAGTCTAGTCTGTGGTACAGACTAGGGATGTTCGATCCGGGTGCCTTGTATCGATATTCTGGATCGCAATGGATCGTAATCCATTGTATCGATCCACGGATCGATCCATTAAAATTGATACGATTTTTTGGAACGATCCAGAAAAGTCGAATTTTTAATCACACTTTATTATAAACGTGATATTAGGTACCCAATGTATTTAGTAATGTTTAATAAATTCATCATCATCATCATCATCATATCAGCCACACGACACCCACTGCTGGGTATAGGCCTCCCCTAAGGATCTCCACGACGATCGGTCCTGCGCTGCCTGCATCCACTGGCTTTCCGCGACCTTCACCAGATCGTCGGTCCACCTTGTCGGGGGCCTACCCACGGAGCGTCGTCCGGTGCGCGGTCGCCATTCCAGAACCTTTCTGCCCCAACGGCCATCGGTTCTTCTCGCTATGTGTCCCGCCCATTGCCACTTCAGCTGAGCAATCCTTCGAGCGATGTCGGTTACTTTAGTTCTCCTGCGGATCTCCTCGTTTCTGATTTGATCACGTAGGGAAACGCCGAGCATGGCTCTCTCCATTGCACGCTGAGCGACCTTGAGCCTCCTTATGAGACCCATAGTTAGCGGCCACGTTTCACTGCCGTAAGTCATCACTGGCAACACACACTGTTCATAGACTTTCGTCTTGAGACACTGAGGTAAGTCGGACGCGAAGATTTTTCGAAGCTTCCCGAATGCTGCCCACCCGAGTTGGATTCGGCGAGAGATCTCTTTCTCGAAGTTGGACCTACCTAACTGGACTGCCTGTCCTAGGTATACGTAATGGTCAACAACTTCAAGTGTAGTGTTCCCAACATGAACTGGAGAGGGTACAACATGGGCATTTGACATAATTTTCGTCTTATCCATGTTCATCCTAAGACCCACTCTTTGGGAAGCACTACGGAGATCTTCGAGCATTGTGTTCAGGTCACTTCAGGTCTTCCATGGTCTCAGCCATAAGGACTATATCATCGGCAAAACGAAGGTGTGTTAGGTACTCGCCATTAATGTTGATGCCGAGTCCTTTCCAGTCCAAGAGCTTAAAGATGTCCTCCAACGCAGCTGTGAACAGTTTCGGAGAAATAACGTCTCCCTGTCTCACACCACGCTGCAGTTGGATATGATTTGTGTTCTGGTTCTGTACTCGGATCGTCATGGTGGCATTTTGGTATAAGTACCTCAACACCTCGATATACCTATAGTCCACTTGGCACCTTTGGAGAGACTGCAGCACCGCCCAGGTTTCAATCGAATCAAAGGCTTTCTCATAGTCCACGAACGCCAAGCAAAGTGGCTCATTATACTCCTCGGTCTTCTGTATAACCTGCCGCAGCGTATGGATGTGGTCTATGGTGCTAAAGCCTTTTCGGAACCCGGCTTGTTCGGGAGGTTGGAAGTCGTCGAACTTGCGAGCGAGACGATTCGTAAGGACTCTCGAAAACAACTTATAGACATGACTCAGAAGCGAGATGGGTCTATAGTTCTTTAAGAGGGACTTGTCACCCTTTTTAAAGAACAAGATCACCTCACTTATGTTCCATGTCTTTGGCGTTCTGCCCTGGACGATGACGGAATTAAAGAGCTTCTGGAGGACTTTGAGTATCGGCTTACCGCCCGCTCTCAGAAGTTCTGTAGTGATTCCATCGTCACCCGCCGCCTTGTTGTTTTTCAGCTGTTTGAGAGCCATACTAATCTCGTACAGGCTGACATCCGGGATATCTTGGGTATAGTGTCGGGTAAGCTTGGCTCTGGGGTCTTTAGCCTTGCTTTCAACAGGTGTCTGCGTGGAATATAACTGCCCATAGAAGCTCTCGATCTCCCTCAGGATTTCAGGCTTTGATGAAATGATGCGTCCGTCGTCAGTTTTCAGCTTCGTCATCTGGCTTTGCCCAATAGACAGATCTCTCGCGAACACTTTGGAGCCTTTATTCCGCTCGATAGCCTCTTTAATACGATTCGTATTAAATTGGCGAAGGTCGATAATGATTAATAAATTAATCAAATATTTTTAAGTTTGCCAATATTAATTGCATTGAAAGTACGCAAAAACAAAATTAAAAGTTGCTGGTTGTCAAAGTGAACAAAACGTTTAAACGAAGTAAAAATTGCTCTCAAACTAAACAAAAAGCAATATAGAGTTCGTTTCATCGGTTATTCATTACCTATGGCGTTATGTTGGTTGGTACCCAGTAAATTTATTATTATTGCGATGGAATAAGGTTCAAAATTGAATAAACTTTCGGGGTACCAACATAACGCCATAGGTAATAACCGACGAAACGCACTCTAATAGTTATGACGAATTTGATGGTACATTGAAAACCTAAAATTTTCACTTTCGACCCTTTTTTCAGGAACTTATCTGGATGTTGTGTAGTTGATTATTTTACGTATGAGAGAATGTTTCAAGACAATTATGTTGCAAAAAGAAAACCCACAAAATTATTAATATGAAAGGAGTTATGAATTTTTTTGGTCCGTCCGATACAAAATTCGCAAAAACACATTTAAAAAATCATAACTTCTAAACTACGAAAAATCGCGGAACATACATAGGGTATTTTCAGATGCACCCAGGTGTGAGTAATCTAAAAAAAATCTTGGACGTCACTATCTGGACCACCCTGTATAATACGATAAATACATCATACGATTTTTTCGATCCGATCCGCTATGTATGTGTATCGATCCGCCAAAGGATCGAATGCTATTGTATCGATACAAAAATCGAATGGATCGTAACGCATTGTATCGATCCACGCAAGTATCGGATCGGATCGAACATCCTTAGTACAGACTGGCTGACAGCTGACATTGACATGACAATATTGACATAACCTAACTTGACTATAAATAACCTATAATATAACTGTCGTGTTGTGTGTGCAGTGCGTGAATTTTGTGTGATTAATTTTAATTTCATTTCATGAGCGGCTTAGCGACCCTTTATTGTTACAATTAATAACTTATTAGTATTTTGAAACAGTTATTGTTGTAAGCGTTTCTATTATGAGCACATTAAAGGGTAACACGTCCAGAAAGCGACCGCAGAAATATCAGAACAGGACAGCCTTCAAAAATGATTTACATGATACAAGCAACAAAACCAAATCAATGAATACACTGCAAATTTCAGGTGTTTGCAAGAGATGCAAAGATATAATTGGATGGAAAATTAAATACAAGAAGTATAAACCACTGACAGCACCTAGAAAATGCACTGATTGTGAGCAGAAGGCCGTCAAACATGCCTATCATTTACTATGTGCCAAATGTGCCTCTAATAAAAAAGCGTGCGCTAAATGTTGTAAGTCGTTTGAAGTGAGTATTGATTTACTATTCCCGTCAATTGGTAATGCACTGGAACCTGTACCTTGATTACGTAAAGCTGATGCTAACGAGTCTCGATTGAAAGCGCGGTTGCATTGTTGCTTTAGTTAAGATAGTTGTCACATTGGTTCTTACTAAAGCAGCGATGTGACTGCGATTTCTGTCAGAGTTGATTGCAACAAAATTACAAAATCACCCCCCTGGTCACATTATCATCCACGTTGACATGACCCGCAACTAAAAATGTCACAGAACAAAAAAAATCTAATAGGTAATCTAATATATTAATTATTGAATTATTATTTTCAATAAGATAGGGTCTAGGTATATAAAAAATTTACAATTATTTTTCGTTTTTGAGGTTGAAATCATGGCCGCCAGGCGCATAACCAATTGACCGGGATTGTTTTACATTAACAAAACTTTTTGGATTGGCTTTAGAAACTGATTGGACTGCATGATTAACCTGACTCTGACCTGATTTTGGGGTTGAAATATATTTTAGTAGGGCTAGGTAGACTAGATTCCACTTTCCAAATTATATGCACCTCTCTCCATAGAAAACCGGCCCTAAACAAAAACTACAAAATTTAAAAATTGTGTTCCGGCAGTAAGAGTTATAATAGCCAGTTCCTCAGTGATGAGGATTCCAGGTGTAGTGCTTAACATCATGTGAGGTAAAGGCCAAGTGCATAAAAAAGGTGTCTCCCCACCCTCAAGGAGAAGTATTTTAATTATTATATTAGTGTTCATGGAAACTAAAATTTTGTGTGTAATCAATCTAGTGTTTGAGTGGGGAAGCCGTACTTTTTAGTTCATATGATGGTAGGTAACACCACAGAGGATGTTACATGCTACACAGCTCCCCTACTCAAATGGCAAATTTTCACTAACTTCAAAATTAGCCATAATCTCTAAAATTACGTCATTGTCTTGTCGATTCCATACCAATACAACAATGTCTGTAAAAGAGATGTTACGAGTGTCAAATTTTACACATTCGCGAATGCTAATATTTAGGATGCGAAGGTGCGAATGCGAATGTTAAGACATCAAGAATTACAAAAACCATACGAGTTAATAAATAAATATTTTTTATTACTAAAACGGGAAAAACATAAGGTTTATACAAAATAATAATTTACATACCTACCTTTAATTTATGACGACATCCATTAGTGAATTAAATTTGTAAAATCGCTATCACAATCACTTTTCTTCCAGAGCCATAATGAAAAACTGTCTTATTTTCACAAAATACTTTAAAACACTATGAATTATTTGTTTACCAAAAAGAGGAATTACAGTAGACTGGCAACTAAAACAAAACAATCAACAAACCAAGCAACAGAGTGGACCCTGTGGACCACATCAACAAGCAATCACAATATACAAACTACCTACCCGTGTGAAATAAACGCTTTCTACTGGTTGAATTAATGAAGTTATGCACATGTGTGCACATTCCATTGTCCCCAATCTTCACCTTAAGCATGACAGACATTTAGGAGCGGATATCTCGAAAACTATAAAAGATATTGAAAAACCTGACTTCATAAAACTTGTAGCAAATTTAGTCAGCTGTTATTTTGTAAAAAGTCTCATATAGTCGCTATAGCGCTATAATGCATAGTTTTAATTGTTTATAAACAAAAAGGACCTTCAACCGTGTGTGCATTCGCATAAAATTCGCATTGATTGATGCGAATATGAATGTCGATGCGAATGTTTAAAATGATGCGAAACATTCGAATGCGAATATTCGTAACATCTCTAGTCTGTAATTTACATAAGCTGGCGACATGTGACTTGATCGTGTAATTGCTTATTTTTAAGTTTCAAGTTAGTGAACAAATAGAAAATTGGCCATTTGAGTAGGGGGGCAGTCAGTACATTGTAAATCGTTTGTAATTCATTCTATACTCTATGGCAGAGAAAATTTTAACTTTTGATTTGCTTAAGAATCTGATTTGGTTTTTTTTGTGGTTTTGTTTTAGGAGATTCAATTAGAAGATGAAGAAATCAGTTCAGATATACAAGGAATGTTGAAGGGTATTCCAGAGAGGAAACGGCGTGCTATCCTGAGGTAGGTGACTCGAGAATTCCCAAAAAGAGTTGTCACTCCTTTGTATTAAAAATTAGATGGAATGATAAAAGTCTATGTCAGGAATTCCCAAACTATTTTCGGCAGGGACCCCTTTTCTAAAATGAACTGATACCTCAGACCCCCAAAGCCAAATTACTGTAAAAACCTATGAAATATCAAGTGTAATTAATAATTAAAGTCGACCCCTGGGAAACCGATTTCGACCTCAAGGGTTCATTACCGACCACTTTGGGAATCCCTGGTCTATGTGATATTATTATAGGTGTAATATTTTTCTGGGACGCCCTCGTGCAATCGTTCCTTCCACATTCGCACAGTATATCTCTTTCGTGATTCGCCTTTCATTCATCCTCTCTAAGTGACCAAACCACTGGAGCATTCCTTTCTCAATTCTTGTCACTATATCATCTTTCAGACCACACCTTTTGCGAATCACCTCATTGCTCACTCTATCACTCAGTTTTACTCCACATATTTTCCTCAACGATCGCATCTCTACCGCATTTATTCTGCTTTCATTCTTCTTCTGCCATACCCAAGATTCACTTCCATACATCAGTGTCGGTACCAGCACTCCGTTATGAATAGCCATTCGCGCCTTTGCAGAAACGGTTTGGCTACTCATAACCGAGTGTATAGCACCACTCACCGAATTTCCTTTCTTCACTCGTCTTTCTATGTCTTCCTCACTCTTTCCGTCCCTTGTGAACAAACTCCCCAAGTATACAAACTCACGGACTTGTTCCACTTTTTCGCCACCTAACATTACCGTACAGTCAGTCATTTCTTCATCTCTCTCAAACACCATCACTTTAGTCTTAGTTACATTCACTTTCATCCCTTTTCTCACAAAATCTTCATTCATAACCGACATCATTTCCTGCAACTCTTGCGCAGAAGACGCAAGTATAACTTGGTCGTCAGCGTAGAGAAGGCACTTGATTTGAGTCCCATTCATCACAACCCCACAGTCACGTTCTTTCAGACCTTTCATACAATTGTCCAAAAACAGATTAAAGAGCCATGGTGACGCAACACATCCCTGTCTGACACCCCTAGAGATGCCAAACCAGTCAGTGTATACGCCGTCAATCCTGACGCATGCACGGGAATCCTCATAGAGAGATTTCAGTGCATGAATCAGTCTGCTCTCCAATCCGTATTCGGACAACACCTTCCATAGCTCATTCCTGTCAACTCGATCGTAGGCCTTCTCCAGGTCCACAAAGGCACAGTAAACCTTTTTGTGCTTAGCCAGGTGTTTTTCGGTTAAGCACCTCAAGGAGAAGACCTGATCCGTGCATCCCATTCCCTTTCTGAATCCCGCTTGCACATCCCAAATACTCTGATCAGTTTTTTGCATCACTCTTTCAATCAGTACCTTTGCATACAATTTACTGACAATGCTGAGAAGACTGATCCCGCGGTAGTTTTTAGCATCCTGCCGTGACCCTTTCCCTTTGTACAGCGGCACGACCACGGCTTTACGCCAATCTTCCGGCACTTTGCCACTGTTCCAACATTTATTAAAGATCAGGCACAGCCAGGACGCAACCAGCTCTTTCCCACCTCTCAGCATTTCAACAGTAATTCTGTCATATCCTGCTGCTTTCCCTTTTTTCATGCTCTTCATTGCACTAATAATCTCATCCATATATATATCTCTTTCATCCACTTCTGTCTCTTCCTCGTCTTCCACCCTTTTATCCGAGGCTTCTAGCATAGAGCCATCCGCCTCAAACAAACTCTCAAAATATTTCATCCACTCCTGTAGTACACCTTTTTCATCTGTCACTAGCTCACCTTTTTCATCTCTTATCACATTCATTTTAGACTTATGTGATCCACTTCGAGACGTTTTCACTTGTTTCCAAAACAATTTTATATTGTCTCGAAAGTTATCACAGAGTTTGAAGTCACACTTTTCTTTCATCTTTCTCTTTTTTTCGTCTACTTTTTCTTTCACTACTTTCTTAATCCTTTTAAACTCCCTTGCAACTGTATCAACATCATCTTCTGTAAAACTTGCATTCACTCTTTTACTGGCTTTGATGGCCAGCAGATCCTGCCATACTTTTTTCTTTTCATTCACTATCTGTCTTACCTCACTATCCCACCAGTTTATTGGGGGAGCATTCTTCCTTTTACTCACTCCACATATTTCCTCAGCTGTTTCAGTCACACTTTTTTTAAACTTTTCCCAAACTTCATCAAGCTTGCCATCTTTCACTTCAGCCACATTTCCCAATCGTTCTTTCAATTTGCACAAATATGTCTTTTGCACTTCCACTTCATCCAGGTTCTCAACTTTTACTCTAGTCAGCTCCGTTGTTGACACTGTGGGACGATGACGCCAACTTTTGAACAGACCACTAACCCGAGACACTACAAGAAAGTGGTCTGTTCCAATGTTACTACCCCTAAAGACCCTGGTGTCTACAACTCTGCCCTTCAGTCTTTCATCAACAATCACAAAATCGATCATACTCTTCTTTTCCCCTCTCTGCCAAGTGTACATATGAATTTCCTTGTGGTCAAACATGGTGTTCGTTACCACAAGATTCTTTTCTAAACATACCTCAATCAAACTCCTGCCATTATCATTTACTCTTTTGTCTCCATATATTCCTAAAACTCCCTCACATCCCTCTCTTCTCACACCTACCCATCCGTTAAAATCTCCAAGCATAACTATCCTTTCATTATCTTTGCATTCATTCAAGATGTCTTCCACACTTTTCCAGAAATCCTCCTTTTCCGTTGCTGACTTGGATATATGGGGAGCATACACGCCAATGACGCGTATCCGAAGTAATCCTACTTTGAGTCTAACCCAGAGAAGTCTGGGACTAACACACTCATACTCAGTCATGCATTCTATCATCCTTTCCGACAGCAGGAGTCCCACGCCCATACTCGCGTGCTCATTTTCGGCAACGCCCGACCACAGAACTTTAAACGGGCCATGTTCTGAGACTCCTTTGCCCTTTCTTTTCGTCTCGTTCACGCATAAAACATCCAACTTCTTTTCTTCCATAATCAAACACACCTCATCCATTTTCTCCTCCATCGCTCCACATACATTCAGCGTAGCAAAACGGGTCTCCGATGCCCGCTTTTCGCCCCGAGAGAAACGAGTTACGTACGCGGACCAAATAGAGGTTATTATAAAAAAAGCTGGTGTACGCAGTGACAAAAACCGCAGGGCATGTATGAAAAGATTGATGGATATGAATGAAGCGAAAGAAGTGTGCAAGGATCGTAGCAGGTGGCGATCCATAGTCTCTGCCTACCCCCATGGGAAACAGGCGTGAGTGTATGTATGTATGTATGTATATGTAATATTTTGCTCATTTATAAATTGTTAATTGTTTTCGCAGACTCATCAATAAACAGGAAAATGGTCAACAGAAAATGACACCCGAGTTGAAATCTGAAATTGAAAACATACTGAATGGTATTGATAAGGTATCACTAGATGACAAATTTGATGATTCTTATAGTGAAGATGAAAGCAGTGATGATAATAAATAAACAATAAATTTTTATTTTTAAATTTTAGCTGTTTTTTTAAGAGGACATGAGTTTCTGCATTTCTGGCATACAATATTTTTATTTGAATTTCAGTGTGTTTTTTTTGAGACGTTAGAATTATGAGATGAGATGGACAGATAAGCCTACTTACTAGGTATCTAATTTTCCAAATCTATCACATTCGCTTTCATTAAACAGATTAATGATGGATGACACATTGCTGCATTTCTTTGGTAAGTTTTTGTTTGTGCCAAAAAGAAGCATCAATTAATCACATCCCGAAAGCGATTGCGATAGATTTTGAAATTAGACCCATGGATTTGGACAACTATCTTCGTGACTATTGGGTCTAACATTTTTAAATAATTTTGTAGAAATTTATGATTACAATTTCTTTTGAGAGAGCCAAACTTAATTTTAACTATTCCCTGCTTCGTTTTTGTAAAATCCTTCAAAAGCTGAGGGGGTGCTAGAGCCATATTGAGAGTTCTGTAGGGTTATTCACCACGATTGTCGGCAATCTACTCGAAAGCATTTGGTTCGAATCAGTATCCTCCGATAGATTGGAAAACTGTTACATTCGACTGGCATTCGATTCACTTTCCGACGGGAAAGCGCAATGCATTTACAAAGTTTGGTAGCGTGAGGTAAAAACTTGGTAGAAAATAAGATCGAAGACAATAGATTTTCCCATTAGATTCGGAAAGTTGGTTTTCGACAATTAATATGGTGCAATTAGCACAAAATCTACAGATCTCACATTACGCGCAACTATCAAAGGCATTGAAAATGTAATTTAGAAATAAAGCACACGGCACTGTTATCAATGCCGCATAGGCTCCATACATTTAATAGGAATTCATTCTTTATCGAACTGACGATAAAGTGCCCGGAGCGCAGACTGAACTCGCGCGAGGGACCCGCTACAGCCTATAGCTTTTGTCCGCCCGCCTCCTAAGATGGCTCAAATCATTGTAAGCTACAATTTTTTTCAAATATTTTTTCAAGCGAACTTTGAGGTCCGTCCATAATTTTGTAATAGGCCAATGAACGTGTTACAAACACATCGAAAACATGATACAAAATCACTACCTTAATAACTGTTACAAGGAGCTTAACAAACGAGCTCAAAAAAAGTTATTGGGACCTCCTTAACATTAATGCTAGCCTGGTACATTATGTATTCTGTGCTGGTACTTTTCAATAGACTGATGGCCCTGTTTCACCAGGGGGTTAGTTAGACCAGCCTTTCTATTGTCTAATTTAAAAATCTATCACAATCGCTTTCAGGATGTAACACATTGAAGCTTTTTTGTCACAAATAAAAACTTACCATAGAAATGCAGCAATGTGTCACATCCATCTGTCAAACGAAAGCGATTGTGATAGATTTCGAAATTAGACAATTAGCCCCCGTGTTATTCACGATTGTCGGAAACTAACTTTCCGAATCGAATCGGAAAGTCTAGTCTTCGATCTTAGAGCGCTTATTCTGCACACTAGCGCCGCCACTGGAAAAAAAATCATAATACTCAAATAAAGACGAAATTGTGAATTATCTCTCTGGAGTGCACTCCGAACATACTTTGTGGTACTTTTCATCACTCAAGCAATATTTTTGGGCCTGTAGTTTAGTTTAATGGACTTTTATTGCTATAAGTGGCCACTTTTCGCAATAAAAGTCAATTAAACTAAACGGCTGGCTAGAAAGTATTGATTAAGTGATAAAAAATACCACAAAGCTAGTTCGGAGTGCACTCCAGAGAGATAATTCACAATTTCGTCTTTATTTGAACACTATGATTTTTTTTCTAGTGGCGGCGCTAGTGAGCAGACTGCGCCCTCTCAAAATTTGTAAATGCATTTCGCTTTCCCGTTGGAAAGTGTTTCGAATGCCAGTCGAATGTATTTGTGAATAGCTATATTTTTGTAATATTTATCGGAGGATACGGATTCGAATCGAATGCTTTCGAGTAGATCTCCGACAATCGTGAATAACCTACAGGGTCTCCAGCAGGACTCTTGCGTTGAGAGCTGACCGGATCTGGTGAACAGGTAGTTTGATTAGCTCCTTTACATTCATGCTAGTCTTACTTTTCATTTTAATCATAGTTCAAAAGGTCACTGTTATGAATGCCGCATATAGGCTCCATTCCATACATTCATTATTTATCGTACTGACTCTTTTGCCTCAAAAAGTAGCGCCGCTTGTGGAGTGGTGAGGCTGTCGTTTCATCAAGGGCTTATCACTAACATACCACCACCGGCCACTAAAATAGCAATTTGTTTTAACAAAACACAATCTGTACAAAAAGATATAGTTTCCTCGTAATAATGTCATATTTTTTTCCAAAAATCTAAAAAAAACAAACAATTGCTAGTTACGCCCTCCGTAACTCTGAAACCGTTCACTTTAGCAAGATTAGACCATTTTTATTTGCAATTTAATGTAGATTATTGTTGTCCTTGACACTTTTGCGCTAAACCATATAGTTTTCATAATATATAAGAAAAACTGATAAAACTCAACTTCTCCCCCTCCCCCCCCTCCCCCCAAACCCGAGCACAAAATGGTGTAACTTTTTACCAAACAATATGTGGATTGTTTAGAACAATTTGGAGCTAGAATGATACTTTTACTTTGGATGTCAAGGTCTGCGTCTAGTTGCACCACACATACTAAATCGTGAATAACCCCCCACAAGGGCAATATTAGGTAGGTTCTCTCTTTTTTCCGCGACACACTAGGCGTAAAAAGTGACTTTTGTTGGCTCTTAGTTTTCGCAATGGTTTTCAGAATGATTTTAGTTACATTATAAATTCTATTTTACAAAATAATTTGAATTGGTATGAAGACTATGAAGGTAAGTCAATTTAGTTGGTTATTATTTATTAACTTAAAATACAGTTAATATACATATAATAATTTGGTTAAATTTAATGCAATACAAAACACATAAATTAATCTTATTATATTTACAAATAATCTTAGTGTTAAATATTCTAATAAAATTTTATTTTGACATAAAATAAATTATAATTATTACAACAGCATTCACCTCAATTAACACTAAATAATTAACAAATTATCTGAAGTCTTAAGTTAATAGTTGCACTATATAATAACATTGAAAACCTCTGTATTTAATAATGTCATTTTTACAATAGTTGTTAAAAATCACTGACGTAAAATTTTCAATTTATTTAACTAAAGAAGGCTTAATATATTTTTCCTGATTCCTATTCTCCCAAAAATACTTGATATCACAAAAGTCCAAGCTGCCGTAACTGAAAAAAAAAAGGTTTAATTAGAAATCTGTGAATGGGAATGTTACTTTTCAGTTAGGGGCGTCGCTCACACGACCAACAGTCGAGGTGGAGTCGTGGCGCGAGCGCATAAGCGGCGCATCTAGCTTTTCTTTAAAAAGAAAAGAAATGGCAGTACGCTGACATACTATGCGATTAAAATGACAATAGACAACTTAAATCGAGAATGTATGGAAAAGATAAAATTTTACAGATTAAAATACTTACATCGATTTGTACCGCAAGCGCTCTCTAAAGTTGGTCACTTCTGTTGTACATTGTTAATTTAATCGCTTTGTGCTTAGAGTCGCGGCACGGGCGAGGTGAAGACGGGGTGAGGTCGAGGTGCAGGCGCGGCGGCGGGGGCGCTAAGTGTGCCCGAACCTTAGAATAATTACACCTAGAACGATAATTCCCTACAAAGCGCGCTGTCAAAAGTGAGGCAACTAAAACAGCCAAAATGGCGCCGTTTTCAGATTTTTACTGTCCATTATTACATAATCATCTTAATATATAAAAGAAGATACTGATTGGTGACTGACATATCAACGCACAGCCCAAACCGCTGGGTCTAGAGACTTCAAATTTGGCACGTAGGTTCCTTATGAGGTCTAGGGGTGCAGTAAGAAAGGATTTTTCAAAACTCATCCTCCAAGGGGGTGAAATGGGGGTCCAAAGTTTGTATGAAAGTCCCTCAGTTTCGAAGCTAGGATCTTCAAATTTTGTTTTTAGGCTAACGATTGAATATTAATATACACATGTCTCAGCGTTTTTGAAAATTCTACTCCCTAAGGGGTGAAAAGGGGGTGAAATGGGGTAAAAAACCCAAAAATCGATATGGATGTCGTTATTAGGGTTTTCTAGGATGAAGATTGCGAAAATAACATTTATTTTGAAGTCCAATACGGTGGACATGATTTAACCCATTAAGGGGTGAAAATGGGGTTCAAATTTTGTATGGAAAAAGAATATAAAATCGAAATTACAACTTAAAACTTCGCTGGAGCACGTCTAAAAATAAATAAGCAAACAATTATTTTGTGATTTTTTAAATCAACCCCTTAGGGGGTAAATGGGGTAAGTAAACATAAAAATCGATATGGATGTCATTCTTGAGGTTTTATGGGATGGTGATTGCGAAAATGACATTTATTTTGATGTCTAACACGGTGGACATGATTTAACCCCTAAAGGGGTGAAAATGGGGTTCAAATTTTGTATTGAAAAAGAATCTAAAATCGAAATTACAACTTTAAAATTCGTAGGAGCACGTCGAAAAATAAATAGGCAAACACATAATTTGTTATTTTGAAAGACATCCCTTAGGGGGTAATATGGGTAAGTATTCATAAAAATCGATATGGATGTCGTTCTTAGGGTTTTACGGGATGGTGATTGCGAATATGACATTTATTTTAAGTGCAACACGAGAGAGGGAGAGTTAGAGGGAGAGGGATACAGATATACCCAATTCTGATTATTGTAATAAAACTAGCTTCGCGCGGCGTAATTGTCGCGGGCGGAAGCTAGTACCTAATAAGTACAAAACAGTTTCAATTTCCCTACCTTAAAGAGATTAATTATTATATTATTGGACTTTAGTTACGATTAGGTAACGAATGAAGGATATAAATCTGAAAACTGAGCCATTTTGGCTCAGTATAAGTTGCCTCAATTTGCATACGCGGACACAGCTTCTAGTTGTAATTATTCTAAGGCCCGAACTAGGAAATGCAATCAACGAGATGTCGGCCATTTTTGACGAGATTAATATCGGCCAAAAATCGGACGAGATCTCACGAGATAAACGAGATTGTACCTAAATGAGCATAAATACATGTGTCTCCCGTAGCTTCTACGATGATTCCTTACTGATGATATTCTTCCTTCATTACTTTCCTAGAAATACCAAGGAAGGAAGAAGCATTTAATTATAGGACTGCATTAAAAGCGTCAAAAGAGAAAGTAATCGTTATAGCTGCAAATTTGTGGCGAGTCATTGATCAAGAAATAAATTAATCGAATTAATATAAATTAATAAGTCGTCGAATGGGCCTACATAAAGATTCGACGACGACTCTTTAAATACTCTTTATGCTTTTTCCGAAGCCATTTCCAAAATGTTCACTTTAAAATATATTTTTTTTTAATGAATGAAATCAGGTCGAAATAAACGATTTTTAAATATTACAGCAAACTTATTATTTCCCTATCAAAAATCCTATTATTGTGACAAATTGTAAAAAAAAAAAAAAACAAATTCACCAATCTCGCGAGATCTCGAGACCAATACTCGCCCGTGTTGCGACGCCGCACCGCACGCATATTCGTAAATACCCGACGCGTTATCCACCCGAAGTCGTTCCGTCGCAGAATGTCCCCTGGTCGCAAAACGTCCCTTTCGCAGAATGTCCCTTTCGCAAAATGTCCCTTTCGCAAAACGTCCCTTTCGCAAAACGCCCCTTTCGCAAAATGTCCCCTTGGTATCAAATAAATATCACTCATGCCAAATTTCCATTTTGTTCGAAATGTTCTATGAAACTCAAAAATATACTACCCACTTGGGAGAATTTTTAAGCTACTGACAACACTAAGGCCCTCCGCTGCCTTGAGCGGGACACGCGCGCGGGGCGACATAGATTACAGCTTACTCATGCACTGCGCAAGCATCTGTCCGTCAAAAACCAGCAATCTATATAAATAAATAAATAAATAAATAAATAATAATCTTTATTGTGCATAATAATATACAGTTGTACACTAATGAAAATACAGTTTAAAAAACTTACATTTTTGTGTTGAGGGTACAAAACGAAAACATCCGTTACCTCCCGTCGTAGTACAATACTGTGTGACAGCAAGGTAGGTAAATGATTCCCTTCCATTATGTCTAAGATAAGTTCATACACCGTGATAAAAACTGGTTAAAAAAAAAAAACACAGTAGGTATAAATAGTTTAAACCGATTGAAATGCAACTGTTTCTAAGGTTATCATAATTTACACAATAAACAGTAACATCACAGTTCTATACCAATAATTATAATAAAACAAAGAAAAGGTAATTCGTACAGGTGCTTATTAGTTTTATAAGGTGATTGCACTACTGAGTTTGTTGAGAAATGACAAACAGTAACAAACGATACCTGACTTAAATTAACACTACGTACATAGTATAAGCAAAAAAGTAGATGCAACACTATGACTTAACTAAGAAAGAGATACGGAAATTCAAGTACCTATTTCAAGAGAGTCACACATAGCAAAATAAATAATGGCAATGATCTTAAATATATATATATATATATATACATGCATATTTATTAATATATATATTAGCACTAGAATTTAAATGATAAATAGATTAGTTTAATGCGATAAGATAAATTTTATGCGTTAATCTACGTAATGATACTAAATGTACATATATTTACTTACTAATTGTGAACAAGCTTTCCGTCCTTTCATAGTCATAACCATTAAGATACTCACGAAGTGTCTTTTCACACACGAAACGTGTTTTGTTTTCAAGTGTAATATGCTTACTGATGCGATTATACAAAAAAGGACCCAAGAAATAAGAGAACCTTTGGCCAAAGATTGTTTTGCAAGCTGGGACATTATAAACGTCGAATGGTCTACGATTTGAGAAATGATCACGGAAGTTGGAGTGTTGTTTTAGGACTGCTGTCTTAATGTATAATTGTCTTACAGTTAGTGTTTGAAATTCTTTATACAGATCTGTTGTGCAGTATTTGAAAGGTTTAAAGAGAATAACTTTAAGAATAGTTCTTTGGACTCTTTCCAATTTCAATAAAGTGGTTTTGCATGTACCACCCCATGATGATATTCCATAACATATTAATGACTGGCATAGACTAAAATAAACAGTTTTATTGGCATGATCACTACCTAAGTGTCGAAGTTTTTTGAAAACCGGTATGAGTTTTCGTATTCGAGACTTCAAACTATCTATATGACTCTTCCAATTAAAATTATCATCGATCAAAATGCCCAGATACTTGATACTAGAAGCCTTGGAAAGAACATAGCAACTACATGTTCCAGCATTGTGACATGTATGCACTTTAAGATTAAAATTTGATAACAATATAGATTGTGCCTCCCATGATTTAATCGAAAAAACTAAATATTTTGTTTTCGATAAATTAAGTGTCAGTAAATTATTATTTAATAGATTCATTATGTGTTGCAGGCCCCTCTCGGCATCCAATTTAACTTCTTCTAAGGACTTTCCAGTAAATAGTAAGACAGTATCGTCCGCGTATGTAATTATTTTGCAATTGTTCAGTTCAGCCTTACAAATATTATTTATATATATTAAAAAGAGTGTCGGTCCGAGAACAGAGCCTTGAGGTACGCCATAATTTATTGCCAGTTCGGAACTGTATGAATCACCAATTCTTAAGGATTGTAACCTGCCAGACAAGTAATCCTTAAATAGTTCTAATGGGATACCCCGAACGCCAATTTCTTCGAGTTTGCAAAGAAGCAAGGGCATCGAAACGGTGTCGAATGCTTTGGCTAAATCTAGAAAAACTCCCAGGCATTTGAGTTTACTATCTAGGCACTTAGCCACATGAGAAGTCAAACCATCAACTGCATCCGTAGTAGATTTCATACGTCTAAAACCAAACTGGTTTTTTGATAATAGGTTATTAGATTCCAGGTAATTTACAAGCCTGATATTGATCACCTTCTCTAAGATCTTCGCAAGAGTTGGCAGTAACGATATGGGCCGATAATTTGATACCTCGTTAACGTCACCGCTTTTAAATATGGGAACAACAACAGATTTTTTGAGCACTTTAGGAAATACACCAGATGAGATACTCAGATTGCATATGTGAGTAATAGGCAAAGCAAGTATACCAGCAAATCTCTTTATAAAATGTGAAGATACGCCATCCCAACCAGTGGATTTTTTGTTTTTTAATGAACCAATAATTTTAGTTATTTCAATTTCATCTGTTGGTAAGAGCATAAATGATCCCACAGGTGCATCGTTACATTTAAATTGTTTAACCAAGTCGATCTGGGTTTTATTAAGGTTTTGTAAAACTTTTTCAGCAAGGTTGTGTCCTACATTTACAAAGTAATCATTTGCAGAACTTAATGATTCACTTGGAGTGTCTTTAATTTTAAGGAGATTACTAGATACATCAGTTAAATTATTAGATTTATTTAAGAAGCAAACACGTTTTATTGTTTTCCATGTCTTTTTTATGTCCTTTTTATTTTGTTCTAGTTCTAAGGTGTCATGTTCTTTTCTTAGGTTGTGAAGTATGTTATTGCAATGATTTCTATATCGTTTGTATTTTATTTTTAAATTTATATCGTTTGGAGATTTTTTGTGTTTTTGATGTAAGACATCACGAAATCTTGCACAGCGAAGTAATCCTGGAGTCATCCAGGGTTTAAGACTTAGTTTTCGATTAGGAACATTTATAGTGTAAGATGACTTGTTCAGAATTTCTTTTAAAATACCGATGAATGTTGCAGTGACAGTATTAACATCAGTGATATCTAATAAGCTAGTCCAATCAGTCTCCTGTAGAAGAAGCAAAACTTTACCGTAATCTATTTTTGAGACAGTAGAATGTGTACATTTAATTTGACTACTTGAATTTGATGAAGCTTCAACAAACACTGGACTGTGATCAGTAACAGATGATTCACAGACAAGGGTGAGAATTTTGTTTTTTGTCTTCACAAAGCAATGATCAAGACAACTTGTTCCACGTGTGGGTAAATTATGACTGGGTGATAAACCATGCGATGCTAGAAAATCCATATACTCATCCGATCTGTTATCATCGTTATTTTTACTGATATCGATATTGATATCATATATATTCCCGCGCCGTGTACCCGCGGCGGGATCCCGCTCAAGGCAGCGGACGGCCTAAGGCCCTCCGCTGCCTTGAGCGGGACACGCGCGCGGGGCGACATAGATTAGAGCTTACTCATGCACTGCGCAAGCATCTGTCCGTCAAAAGCCAGCAATCTATATTCCCGCACCGTGTACCCGCGGCGGGATCCCGCTTAAGGCCCTCCGCTGCCTTAAGCGGGATCCCGGCGCGGGTACACGGTGCGGGAGCCCGTCGCGGGGGTCCGCGCCGTGCTCCGTCGCGGACAAACAGCCCGTCGCGGGAACCCGCGCCGTGCTCCGTCGCGGACAAATAGCCCGTCGCGGGAACCCGCGCCGTGCTCCCGCACCGTGATCCGTCGCGGACAAATAGCCCGTCGCGGGCGGCTGCGACGGGCTATTGTATATTGCAGCGGTTCCCGAATAGGGTTCCGCGGAACCCTAGGGTTCCGTGAGAGGCTCTCAGGGGTTCCGCGAAAATTCAAGAGTTTAGGTATAAATTCAAGATAGGTATATATATAGGTACGTATCTTTGAGTTCTAACAGAATAATTATTTTATATCATAAAAGTCCTTATTTTAAAGTCAAACTATACTTAGAAGATGTGAATACCGAGCCAAATGTTTAAAAGCATAAATGATAACAAGTTAAATGCCTTATTTTGCGTTGTATCTCGCGCTTTAAGTATACCGCCTTCAAATGCTTATGTTAAGTGAGGTTTTTCCCTGACGCTTAAATGTCCTAATGTCAGAAGTCGTTGCTCTAAGCAGAATTGCAAGACATGTCTTGTTCGGAATTCATAAGTAAATATAATAATGATGCGGAATTAATGAGAGAGGCTCGTAGCAATACAAAATATGGATGGAAATTTTTCTTTTTATTCCAAATTCCAAAAAATTTTCGCGGCGAGTGCTAAGCGCCGCGCCCCCTTGTCCTATTTTCTGTTCCTAATGGTGACAACCCTGATTAATTTAGTTTTTACTTGAGCTAGGGTTAGGCCCAAAAACGGTGAACCAAAAAGGGTTCCGTAGCCAAAAGAATTCGGGAACCGCTGGATATTGTATATGCCAGCGCCGCCAGTACAATCTTGGCCACGCGTGTGATGTGAGCAGCCGAATTTCCTGTAGCCTTCTTCCGCCTCAATCACATCATAATAAATTACACTGTCTTACAGTCTCACCTACGTACGAGGTACGAGTATGTTCGAAGTTTCAACCTCACGAGGGCCTTGCGTTAAATTTACTGAAAAAAAACTTTTTTAAAAACAAGTTTTTAAAACGGACTAAATTATTACAAAAAAAAAATAGGACTAAAAACATTAAAAAGACTAAAAAGAAAAAAAAAATCTTTTGTAAATATTTATAACCCTACCTACGGAAATTTTAAACCTAAAATCGTGGGGCGCAGGCTAAAGACAATATGGATGATAAATTTTACAAAGTGCGCCCCACGTTTTTAGGTTTAAAATTTCCGTAGGTAGGGTTTAAAATATTTACAGAAGAATTAATTTTTTTACTTTTTAGTCCATTTTAATGTTTTTAGTCTGATTTTTTTTGTAATAATTTAGGTAAGTAGTCCGTTTTACAAACGTGTTTTTAAAAAAGTTTTTTTTTCAGTAAATTATTATTTTCTGCTTTTGAGTTAACGATCTAAGACAAAAAATATACCATCTCCTATCGGAGCAGTCGTCAAGACGATTCAAACTCCCAAACTCGATGGGGTTGCATGGTTTTATTACAGAGTTCCAGTGGCCTTCTTTCGGCTCCATCATCAGACCCTGAACACTATTTCCCAACAAAGTACTCGTCAAGACGATTCAAACTAGCCTAAACTCGATAGGGTTGCACGGTTTCAATATTGAGTTCCTATGGCATGGCCTTCCAGCTTCATCATCAGAACCTGGAGCTCGACTCCAATTAGAGTACTCGTCAAGACGATTCTAACGAGCCCAAACACGATGGGGTTGTATAGTTTCATCATAGTCATAGTTGCTGTGGCCTTCTTCCGGATCCATCATCAAATCAGCTCAATGACACCATAATATTGCATTGCGTTCAAGTTCTGACCTATGTTTAAAGTTTCAAGTCTCTAGCTCATCGGGAAGCTAGTATAAAATCGTTCGCAAACTTTGCGGACAAACAAACAAACGAGAAAGCAACCTAATAAAAACGTCTTAAAAATAGCTCAAATTGTATGTTGATTAAAAAATTATCTATTAGATGCAGCCAAGAAAATTTAAAAGCTCACACTACTGTTTGGTACATTGTATTTGGTACACAAACGGACAGCCAACGGATAGGCGGAAGAACATACGAAATAAATTTTGCCCAAGCTGAGCAGAGACGCTTCGCGCTTGCTCATTCAATAAAATGGTTTGCAAAATGTGTAGACAAAGAAATAACCAAATAAATAAACAAGAGAGCGACCGTGGTAAAAAAAAAAGTTTTTAACTTATTCTTTCTTGCCTCACTAATAGAACATATCAAATGGTGAGATTGCATTCCCTTCGTGACTGTACACTTGTACTATTATGTATTCTGTGACTGTACAGGCAGGGCGCGGGCGATACGAATCACGTAGTGGCGCCGATTTTTAAAAAAAGCCTAGCTCGCGTGACCCGTCGCGCGGGACACGCGAGCGTGCTCTCCTGCCCCGCGAGGCGGGCACGCCACCCGCGCCGCGTGCGGCGGGCAATCCGCCACACGCAGCGCTGCTCTATGAATATACAAGAAACAGCCCCGCTCGCGTGACCCGTCGCGCGGGACCCGCAAGCGTGCTCTCCTACCCCGCGAGGCGGGCTCGCCGCCCGCGCCGCGTGCGGCTCCGGGTGCTGTTTCCTGTATTTTCATAGAGCAGCGCTGCGTGTGGCGGATTGCCCGCCGCACGTGGCGCGGGCGGCGAGCACGCTCGCGGGTCCCGCGCGACGGGTCACGCGAGCGGGGCTGTTTCTTGTAGATTCATAGAGCAGCGCTGCGTGTCCGAGCCCGCGACGGGCTATTTGTCCGCGACGGAGCACGGCGCGGGTCCCCGCGACGGGCTGTTTATCCGCGACGGAGCACGGCGCGGGCCCCCGCGACGGGCTCCCGCACCGTGTACCCGCACCGGGATCCCGCCCAAGGCAGCGGAGGGCCTAAGGCAGCGGAGGGCCTTAATTGTAATAATCATCAGTTTACTTATGAACATTTCGAACAAAATGGAAATTTAGCATGAGTGATATTTATTTGATACCAAGCGGTCATTTTGCGAAAGGGGCGTTTTGCGAAAGGGACATTTAGCGAAAAGGACGTTTTGCGAAAGGGACATTTTGCGAAAGGGACGTTTTGCGAAAGGGACATTCTGCGACGGAGCCCCCGAAGTCGCTTCGTTAATAGTAGACGTGTCGGAGTAAATACCTGACGCGTTAGCCACCCGAGATTGCTTCGTAAATAGCAGACGTGTCGGGATTGTAAACAGCATACTTACCGCGTCAGTTATTATAATAAAAGAAAATATTTATGCTGTCAGTTATAAAAAAAATAACCTCGAAATTTAAGGCTCAGGCTCCGCTGCGCTTCGCGCTCGCCTTAAATTTCTAACCTAACCCGGGACCTACAGGAATAAAGCAGTTCGATACGATCGATCGTCGACACGTCAGGTCAAATACGATAATAAAGGTGCAACAGCTAAAATATAATTTTGGAATATGTAAATAAACCTTTTACAAATAATATATAAGCATTGTAAACATTCTATAAATATCCTAATATCCATAAAAATCATCAAAACACATTGGTCCTACAGAGGATCAAACCGAGGCCTTTCGCGTTTAAGGTGAATAGTCTCACCACTGCGCCACGGTGACTTGATAGCTAGTGGCAAAATTTGTCATTGGTTGATGCTTTATGTCTCATCTCCGCCCGGGCGGCAGCCGAAACTTCCCGAGTGGATAACGCGTCGGGTATTTACTAATATGCGCGCCCGCCGGCGCCGTCTCGACTTACCAGTGAGCGACGCCACTTAGACGGTTCTCACACCGGCACCGTATGGGGGCACTCCGCGACCGCGCGCGGATTTTACTTTGTATGCAAGTACATCAATTTGTATAGAAAACCGCCTCGTCCAACACACCGAGGCGGGGCGCCGCGGCGCGGGAGCGCGCACCGCCGGAGCTGCGCGAGCGGCTACCGGAAGCAGGCGCAGAAACCGCGGGGTACAACACACTGAGTGAGCTCCATAGTATCATGCCAGTTTTTGTATGTAAGCGCGGGGCCGCCGTACAACGCCGACCGGCGCGAAGGCGCGGAGAAAAGCGCCCGAATAGGCGGATCCGTTGCGCCGTCGCTATGTGCGCGGGAACCGCCAAACCGCGCCCCGCGACGGCGCGCGGAGGCAGTGTGAAAATCGCCTTACACTTTCGCAAAACGTCACTTTCGCAGAATGTCATTCACAATTTTGAGAAAAAAAAATTGAATGACATTCAGCGAAAGTGACCAAATTTTTCGTGATGAGATGACCATTTGCGAAAGTGACCAAATTTTTCGTGATGACCATTTGCGAAAGTGACGATCTGCGTCAAAACCATTTATCGAAAGTTATCGGGACTGACGTAACAACATAATCGGAACTTACCAGTCCTTGACGTTCCTTTTCTTTTTGAAGAATGTTTTGAGTTTGTTTGTCATCAAATTTTACCACAGCCGCTAAAACTTTGGCCAGTGTTATGGAATGTGTTCCTGAACCAGTAAGGTACTCATACAGAATATTTCGCAAGTATTCCAACTCGGTATTCTCTTGCAGAGAATGTAAATGTCTTAAGCTTACTAAAGCTTCGTCAAGTCTTCTTTCCAGTTTGTCATTCGTTAATCTTAGTTTTTCGTTATTGTTCTGCAATTGTTGCATATTTCCATCTACAGACTTATTCATTTGTTCTATGTTCATTAACTTCTCTTCCAACTTATTTTTGTTCATTAGTAAGTTATTATACTTGTCCATACTGACAATATCATTTTCTTCATTATGTAAAGGCTTTTTAGGTTCAACGTAATTTTGTGATCGTAATTGATCTTTCAATTCCAGATTTTCTTCAACCAATAAAGAGTTTTCTCTTACCAAATCATCAATCTTTTCTTTATTTATAAAGATTTCACTTTTTAATGATTCAAAATTATTATCTACTTTATTTAAATCACTCTTTCCAAAATTACTATCACTTGTGGCGATTGACTCCCTTAACTTATCATTTAATACACCATTTTCTTTTGATATTTTGGTCAAATACGTCTGTAGACCTTCTATATCGGACTGCAGACGTTTATTGTCTTCTTTAAGTATATCATAGTTCTTACATATTGTATGATACTTTTGTGTGATATTTTCTTCAGCTTCATCGCTATTATTATTTTTCATATTACTATTAAGCTCCAGTATTTTTTGTGACAGTGAAGCATTATTATCTTTCAATAGTTTAATTTCCTCTTCAAATTCTAAGTTCTTTGCACTGAGCTCTTCAACGTTAGTCAGTAAAGATAAAACATCATCGTTATTTTTTGGTTCTTTAGTGTTAGTGTGTTCTAATAAAGTAGCAGTTTTACTAGTAATATTGTTCTCAGCGTCTTCACATTCGGTTTGCGTGTTTTTAGTATTTTCTGGAACCAGGGCAATCTGTTCTCGTTCTTTATTTTCTAAGTCTTCTATTATAGAGTTAAGTCGATCTTTTTCTGCTTCAATTTCACCATGTGATTTACGAACTTCATCGATTTCTCTTTCTAGAGTTGTTAAGCTATTGGCAATGCTTTCAGTTTGTTTTTCAAGACTCATATTTTCGTGTGAAAGTGTTTGCAACTTTAGCTCTAAATTCTGTATGATAGATTCTTTTTCTTTTACTATTTCACTTAATGTTTGTTTTTCAGCATTCATCACGTCAAATCGTGTGATATCATCTTTATGTAGTAGTTTCAATTTTTCAACTTCTATGTTTATCAGTTCATTTTCTTTTTCGAAATTATTTAATCTTTTTTGAAGGGTCTGTTTTTCATCTTCTAGCAGTTTTAATTTATCTAAAGCTGTTAAATATTGACTTTTATCGTGGTCTAAACTCTTTTGAAGAAAGTTGCATGATGTTTCGACTTCTTGAAGCTTATTCATTAATTTTTCTTTTTCGTTTCTTAAAAGGTTAACTTCATCATTCGAGTGTGCATGGTTAGCGGTGAGAGATTGTATTTCCTCTTGCAACAAGACAATTTTGGACTCATAACTAGGAATCAGCACATTAATATTTTTGTTTTCATTGCTTAAATTAATTATATCTTTCGCACTATCGCTGTACTTTTGTGTAATATTTTTCAACTCATTTTGCAGCTTGGCGTTGTTCAATTCCAAATCATCGTATTTTAACTTTAAGTTATAATACATTTCTGAATAGGAGCATAGTTCTTCAAGCTTAGATTTCAATTTAGGCATTATATCAATAAATATTGCTTCCTTTGATAGCGTGATACCATCAGATACAGATTTAATGTCCTTTTGTAAATTTTTTACTTCATTAACTAAGAGTTTAGATTTATTTTTAATGTAGTCCGTTTTTTGACGTAACAATTTATTTTCAGATTTTAAATCTGACAACTTGCTTAGTAATTTCAAATTTTCATTCTGAAGTAATTCATCATTTGTAAGAAATTTTTCAATTTCTGCTTGTAACTTTATTAATTCTTCCCTCTCTTCTTGTATTTCTCGCTCTAAGTTAGAATATTTGGATTTCCATAATTCAACTTCGTTGGATTGCTCCTCGGAATCTTGTTCCTTATCAACAAGTTTTTGAAGCTCATTTTCTAAATGTTTGATTTGTTTACTCTTTTTGGAGTTATCATCAGATAGTTGGGAAATTCGATTTTCTAAATAAGTGTTTCTATCCACCATAGCCAACTTTTCAGCAGTCTCTTGATTCATTTGCAATTGAAGACATTTTATTTCCTCTTCACGTTTTGTTTTTGATTGCTCATACGACTGGCATTTTTGAGTTAACACTTGGATTTGATTATCCATTTCTTTTATCTTAGAGTTGTTTAAATGTAATTCATCAATTTCTTTATTTAACTTCAAACGCTCTTCTTCAAGATTTGCTATACTATTTGTGTAATCATAGTTAATAATATTTATTGATTGAAGTTCTTTTTTAACAGAAGATAAACTATCTTTTAAGGTCTTAATTTCTGCTTCTTTGCCTTCCAGCTCCTTATGAATGCTAAGCTTGTTTTCTGCCAACGAGATAGCATTTTCTTCTTCTCTCTTACTATACACGTCTATTTTACTTTGCAGTTGGGTTATTTCTTCTTGAGATTTTTGCAACTCCAATTCGAGAGTTGAAATTTCTTTTGATTTGCTAAAATCATATGAATTTATTTTATTCTGTAAATCTTCATTCAGCATATTCAGTTCTTGTATTTTTTTCTGTGCTTCAGTTATTTGGGACATATTGGTTTTTAGTAGTTCATTTTCCTTAGTTTTATGTTCAAGTTCGTTAGTTAATATCTGAAGTTCAGTAGTCATCTGTGAATTTTTTTCTTTAATAGATTTAAGTGATTCTTTATATTTATTCAATAGTTGTTCCATTTTTTCAATTTTACTATTCAATACAGTTTCATTTGAAGAAGACTCGCCTTCATGAGCAGGTTTAGAATCCCCGCCTTGGGCCGGGCTTACGTCGTTTTCGGCCGATATGTTAATTAGCTGTACATCATTTTCTCTTTCAACATCTTCTCTGTTACCTTCTGCATTATGATTCATATTTTGTAGTAGTGATACTTTCGTGGAAAGCGCTTCTATTTTCAAATGATTTTCTTCAATTTCTATACGTAACGCTTTTTCTAAATGCGCCTGCAAACGAAAACTTTCGAGTTATACCTTTTGAGAAAAAACGGAAAATCTCAATTTAAACATACATTTAATTTATAAGGTGTACCTTCGCACTTTGTTCCAGGGAACATTGTTCTCTCAACTCAGAAATTCTTCGTAGAGCTTTGTCTTGAGTTTCCACAAGGACACTCTAAAAAAGAAAAAAAACATTAGTAAGAGAAATGTCCTATCAGTGAACATTTATCATTGAGTGTAAGTTTGATATCCGTTTGGCACGGTTGACGGCAAAAAAACGAATAAGGGGCTCTCCTTCGAATATTATACACAAAAATTCTTGGGCTCTCCATATGCACAGGCGACTGGAGGGGCAGAGAGGGACGTAGCAATACAAAGGAAACAGAAACTTGTCGTATGTCCTTTTATTTTGTATTGCTCCGTCGTCCTTTCGGCCTTCCGACCGGGCCTGCACATGTGTAGAGCCATAGCCTTCTTTAATTGCAAGCCGTGAACATAAGTTTGGCAACGTCTGTTACTGTCAGTTCGTGGTCATGTCGTCGGCCAGTCTCCATACTAAATGTATGGGAATATTTCAATTTTAAGAGGTCGATATTTTTATTCCTAGTAATTGTGTGAGGTTTAAAATATGAAAATAATTTAGTTCTTTTATTGAAATGCTTTGTATATTAAACAATAAGAAAAATATCAATGTTAACCAGGAAAAAATGTCTGTCAAAGATATCATCTTTTTTGTTGATTTTCTTCAGCAGGGAGTTGATTAACACGCCCTCTAGCAATAAGTGATATATCATTAGAAAGGTCTTTTAAAGACAAATATTTGCTGTTAATATACTTTAAATCAATTGTTAATACTTTTGGAGTTAAAGGTTATTAAAGTATAAAAGTGGTTTATTGTCTATGGGAGTTGATCTACCACACCTATAGAAATAAATGATATATCATAAGAAAAGTTTATGTATGACAAATATTTGCTGCAAACATACTTTCTATTAATTGTTAGTATTTTCGGAGTTTCAGGTCATTAATGTTAAAAAAATTGGTCAAGTTTAGAGCGTTATAACTCTCAAAGTACTAATAGTTGACGTTTATAGTAATACAATAAAGTGTTTCAAATTTAAATACCTTTCCAATGATGTAAGATTTATTGCTACAGGAGGTATAGATCAAAATGCTCATCGTACTAAAGGACCCCCAAAAAGTTCAAATAATTTGACTCAAACCTTATGTTCTAATAAA
This sequence comes from Agriphila tristella, assembly GCA_928269145.1. NCBI lineage: Eukaryota > Metazoa > Arthropoda > Insecta > Lepidoptera > Crambidae > Agriphila > Agriphila tristella. Next base: position 44,093,436 of record OV743429.1, on the reverse strand, counting down.
TAAATAATAATAATAAATATAAAACTTTATTGAAATAATCTTAAATCACAATTTACAACTAGTTTAAACATAGATAATATAGGAAAAACAAATAATAAACAATTTTTAAAATAACTTTATACTATGTGCTTGACCACATGCGATGTTGCCGTTCTGCTCAACTTCAGGGCTTGGAAGATATAGAAGGCTATGGTAGAGCCATAGCCTTCTATAATTGCAAGCCGTGAACATAAGTTTGGCAACGTCTGTTACTGTCAGTTCGTGGTCATGTCGTCGGCCAGTCTCCATACTAAATGTATGGGAATATTTAAATTTTAAGAGGTCGATATTTTTTTTCCTAGTAATCGTGTGAGGTTTAAAATATGAAAATAATTTAGTTCCTTTATTGAAATGCTTTGTATATTAAACAATAAGAAAAGTATCAATGTTAACCAGGAAAAAATGGCTGTCAAAAATGTCATCTTTTTTGTTGATTTTCTTCAGCAGGGAGTTGATTAACACGCCCTCTAGCAATAAATTATATATCATTAGAAAGGTCTTTCGAAGACAAATATTTGCTGTTAATATAATTTATATCAATTGTTTATACTTTTGGAGTTAAAGGTTATTAAAGTATAAAAGTGGTTTATTGTCTATGGGAGTTGATTTACCCCACCTCTAGCAATAAATGAAATATCATTAGAAAGGTTTTCATATGATAAATATTTGCTGCAAACATACTTTCTATTAATTGTTAGTATTTTCGGAGTTTTAGGTCATAAATGATAAAAAAATTGGTCAAGTTCAGAGCGTTATAACTCTCAAAGTACTAATAGTTGACGTGTGTTGTAATACAATAAAGTGTTTCAAATTTAAATACCTTTCCAATGATGTAAGATTTATTGCTAGCAGAGGCTTAGATCAAAATGCTCATCGTACTAAAAGACCCCCGAAAAGTTCAAATAATTTGACTCAAACCTTATGTTCTAATAAATAAATAATAATAATAAATATAAAACTTTATTGAAATAACCTTACATCACAATTTACAACTAGTTTAAACATAGATAATATAGGAAAAACAAATAATAAATAATTATTAAAATAATATAATACTATGTGCTTGACCACATGCGATGTTGCCGTTCTGCTCAACTTCATGGCTTGGAAATATAGAAGGCTATGGTAGAGCCCATAAAGTAATAGAAAATATAGAATGCACAATAATAGACTAGTTAGTAAAAATGTGATAATTCTGTAAGTGTGGCTAATATAGCTCGGAGGTTTGCCATATTAAATAAAACGCTCAAGTATAAACTTACTCTTGCTTTAGCATTTTCCCTCTCTAAAAGCTTATAGTGGCGGGCGAGATCTCCATATTGTGTTCTGTATTTTGTGTACCTATCCTGCGTACGTCGATATGCAGCATATAATTGTTCTTTCGTGACGCGATCCAGACTGACTGCGCCTGAAGAAATGCCTCTTTCTTCGGCCTCACTTGCAGACACTTCCATGTCAGACTGTAATAAATAACAATGTAATACAATTCACGATTTTTTTTAAATTAATGTGCAATTAGTTTTTTAGGTTGATATCAGTAAGACCGCTAAATACACGCTCCGTTCTTAACGAAGAACTAATCATTGCATAAAAAAATTGGCTAATTTATTGCATCGGTTATTTGTTGTTGAGACTAATAAAATTAGTTTAAACAAAACAAAGTAATCAAACATTCGACATAAAAAATAACAAACCTGCAAATGATACATGGACGGACTTTCATAACTGGGAAGACGAAAAGATACATCGCTTGCGAATGAACTATTCGAAAGTCGCCTTTGTCTTTGATTTTCCTGCAATTGTAAAACATATTTGAAGTTATACGTTTGAGTAGATAAATTAAAGCGTAAAATGTTATAACTTGATCATCTATCACAGGGGTCTCCAAACTACGGCCCGCGGGCCAGATAGGCGATTGCGTAAAGTCAATCGTATTCATTTGACAGTTCATATTGTATCATAATATATGTCATCCCATACAAATTGCATCCGATGGAATACGATATGAACTGTCAAATGAATACGATTACCTTACGCAATTGCACCTCAGCTCCTGCCCGCGAGCACCAACAATCCGGCCCGCGAAACCAGCCCGATCGTACCATCAGACTGCAATTTTCAGTATGTTGGTACGATGAGCTAGCTAGGTCCTGAGGGCCTAGCCAAAGTAACATTCGCAAATCTTCGTTATCGCTTCGCTTTCGAAACATGTAAGTATGGTATTGAAATAAGGTTTCGTTAACAATCGAATTTTAAAACGTCAAATCCATACATGTATGTTTCGAAAGCGAAGATAACGAAAATTTGCAAATGTTCCTTTGGCTAGGGGGGCTGGCCCCTGGGACTTCGTGGAAAAGTTAGTCTGGCCCTTAGGTTAAGAAGTTTGGAGACCCATGATCTATCACATCCCACATCGTCGCGCCGTCGGTCGTCGTTCGCACCCATAGCACTTTCAAATTAGAAGATCCAAAATCTGGCGGATGCGCCGGTTTCGGAAGATTTGCGAACTGCACGTGTGCATTATGTTATGTAGTGCTTTCAGGGCCACGCGCCACTCGTGCGCAGCGCATTTTATAGCGCTACTCGTGTGCACAGCGTGCATACTCGCTTTCTCATGTCGCTGCTAGCTCGGAGCGCGTGAAATACACAGAAGCGACGCGGCTCGGAACGGCGGCGATACGGTGCAGATGTGAGACTTTCGGATGCTTACAGCAAAGGAAATACACGTATCGCCGCCGTATCTGCGCCGTATCTCCGCCGCATCTCTTCTGTGTATTTCACGCCTAAGCGCGCCACGCGGACGCGTTCTGTCTGCTAGCCTTGCGCGAGTTGCGATAGGAATGATCACCTAACTGTTGGACATGTTGGTGTACTGCGTGTTGCTTGCGAGCGGCGCATTCGTCAGATCTGGACGAACCCTTATGTAAGTACCCCCTAAAGCAGGGATGGCGAACCAATGGCACGCGTGCCATCGATGGCACGCGACACAATATTTTGGGCACGTCACCGATCTCAAAATGCATTAGGTACGCTATGACTTGATGGATGACGGCACGTCTATGACCTCATTAAACATTAACATTTAGAAAAATGGCACGTTGATACATAAAGGTTCGCCATCCCTGCCCTAAAGGTTCGCGCACATTATGGCGGGGCGGGTCGCATCGCATTTTTTTATATGAACTATCGCAGATATGCAGCCCACTGCTGCGGCCCGGCATAGTCAGGCCCGCCGCTAGCTATTTGAGCGCCCGCGTGCAAGACCGATTATGCCGCCCCCACTACGCTACGACTACCTACTTTAAGATTTTTTTTCTTTCGAGAGCTAAACTTAATTTTAACTCTTCCCCGCGCTTAGTTTTTTGTAAAATTCTACATAAGTGGGTGATTTCTTGAAAGATGCCTTTATCTTTGTTTGTACCCACTCTTTGTGTAAAAAGTCTAGTCGCGGCGTGCGAAGCGCGCCGCGACTGGCCGTGACCTCAAAAGTAGGCCACGGCACGCCCCCAAATGGTAGTGGTGGTGGTAATTATGTGTAGGTACGTGCTTGACAAGAAATAAGGTCTCATATTCCTTTGCTTTACTTACGTACTTGTTGCTTTTAGTACTGGTTTCTGTTTTTTTTAGAAAAAGTTAACTCAATGAATGTTTTGTATTTCTAAGATCACAAAATTTTGAACAGTATTGTCTAATGAGAGCAGGGTCGCGTTTAGTAAAACTTACAATTGTAATTTTACAACTACATACAATTCGACGTATGTTGCTGGTCATGACTTATGAGCGTATTACATGAATAGTAACAAGTCGCCCACCCAACATATTTTTAAAATAAGTATCGTAAATTGTAACTGTAAATTACAATAGGCTAGTTGACAAAATTTGGAAAATAGTTTAAAAATAAAGTTTGGCATCTATTTTACCCCAAAAATATATTATTTTAAGAAAAATAAGTCATTTTTTTACATGAATTTTGCGTTTTAAGAAATGAATTCAAAATGACATCGAAAAAGGCCAAAACTGTCATGGTGTCTTGAATGACGTCACGCCTCGCGAAACATTCGTGTTTGTTTATGACCGTCATTGTTCACACACCCACACTCTGTTCACTTATCGAAAATGACAGCAACAACAAATGTTTCGCGAAGCGTGACGTCACGCGTCTCTGATTGGTGTTCAATGTCACGTGATTAAATGGCCAATTTTGCCGATTTTATTTTCCGTAAATATTGGTAATCTTTATTTATTTTAATGAAAAAAGTGTTTTTTGGTTTCTATTTAACATGATTAATCATTAGAAACCTTATGCTAGCCGATTTATTCTTAGTGGAAACAAGCCTATTGTTTTATTAAACACAGCCCTGGTATGCCAATAGTGCAGGTGGCACCACTTTCCCTGTTAAATTAATGTAGACTAGGGTTACCAGATGAAAAAATCAAAAATCCGGAGAAAAATCCCGATTTCCATAGGGGCGAAATCCGGCCGCAATCCTGAGAAAAGTCCAAAAATCCTGAGATCTCAGGACAAATCCTGAGATATGGTAACCCTTTACTTGACATACATACTCTAACTAAAAGAGAAAACAAATAAAAATGTATCTTACCATCATGCCATGCCCAGTCAAAAAGTCCGCTGACTCCGACTCGCCGCCGACGGGCGATTGCGGAAGAGCTACGTCTTGGAATGAACTTTGATGACTTTGTGATGTGGAAGGTCTAGCAGTTCTACTTGACTGGCTTTCTAGAAATAGATAATAAGTGTAGGTTAAAAACGTCATTTCCTAAGAAATATATACATAATGTTTGGTTACCGATGTCGGAGCTTTTAAAGACAGATAATACTTATGATCAATTTTATCGACAAAAGCCCCACATGTTGGGGTCAATCCCCTCTCCTGTTGGAATGATCGGCATTTTAAATTTCACTTTTTATTTTAGACTAGCGGCCGCCCGCGACTTCGTCTGCGTGTAAAGGTTTTTGGCTGTCCCTCGGGAACAATACTTTTTTCGGGATGAAAGGTACCCTATGTCCTTTTCTGTACCCCTGATAACGTGTATGCAAAATTTCATGATGATCGGTTCAGTAGTTAAGACGTGAAGGCGTAACAAACAAACAAATAAATAAACAAACAAACGGACTTTCGCATTTATAATATTAGTAAGGATGGCACTGCCGAAAAATATTAAATTCTCTGGATTTAAAAGTCCTACAGTTATAAAAAAATACATTTCAAAATAAAAATAATAATAATATCACCTATCAAGTGAAAAAAATCATTATGTAATTTTTTTACTTTAATATAGGTACGTCATAAAAAATACTAAAGTGAATTTTATTTTGAAAATAGTATGCCATTTTTTAGATTTTTGAATCACTCGACTGGCGTCATGCGCTCGTTTCTACTGATTTTCGTTCGACATATGGCTCAAACGTTCGAAATAGAGTCATATGTCGAACGAAAATCAGTAGAAACGAGCGCTCGACGCCAGCCGAGCGATTCAAAAATAGGGCCCCTGATCTCAAAAACTAGGACATTAATGTGGATTTTTTTTGCATTATTACAATACTCAAGAATATTACTATCCGCGTCAATTGGTAATGCGCCTGGCGGCCATGATTTTAACCTCAAAAACGAAAAACAATTGTAATTTTCTCATATACCTAGACCCTTTCTTATTGAAAATAAGAATTCAATAATTAATATATTATATTACCTAATAGAATTTTACTGTTTTTTGTCATTTTTAGTTGTGGATGACAATGATGTGTATGTTAATTTGACAAGGTTCCAGCGCATTATCAATTGACGGGGATAGTACCTATTAATCGACATCAAAATCATTGCTCTGAATTGCATATTTCGTGACTTATTTTTGTTTGAATATGACCCTTACAAGCACTAAATGTTAATAATATTCGAAAATGGTCAAAACTCAAAACTCGTAAATACTTGCTTTTATGGTTTAGTGACATTTCTTTTCAGATAAAATTATCAAATTAATTTAAAAACTGATATATTTTTTTTAAATTTTCCATTTTCGAAAAAAAAAATGTTGGTTACGTTAGGGTCCATATTCTAACAACCATAACTATCGAAATATGTATGCAATTCAAAGCAAAGATTTTGATAGTGGTTGTGTGTGTAGATAATATTCCTGTGTATTATAATAATGCAATAAAAATCTTTTAGGGGTTTTCTACAGCCCTTCGCTCCGAGTTGATTATTTTGAGTCTTTCGAGCAACTCTTTGTGTAAAAAGTCTATTGTATAAAATATTCTTGTATAAAGTCTATTGTATAACTCTTTGTGATAAAAGTCATTGAATATCAACCCAAAGCTGGAAAGATCTCGACTGATAAAATCAACAATTCGACCATTGCCGGCCCATATTCAAAACCCCGAGAGCTTTCAACTCGAACTCCAAAACCGCTTCGAAGCCCTTGAGAACAGCATAGATGTGGACGATCTAAACAACATGGTGGTGGATACTGTCCGTACGGTAGGGTCCAAGCTCTTTAAGACCCGCCGTCCCAAGATAAAGAAACTCTCCGACCACACACTCCTACTCATGGATCAGAGACGTGAAATGAGGCTCCAGAGTTCAGTAGATGCTAATCGTTATCGGCAGCTTAATAGACAGATATCTAAGTCTTTGACGAGCGACCTTCGCCAATTTAATACGAATCGTATTAAAGAGGCTATCGAGCGGAATAAAGGCTCCAAAGTGTTCGCGAGAGATCTGTCTATTGGGCAAAGCCAGATGACGAAGCTGAAAACTGACGACGGACGCATCATTTCATCAAAGCCTGAAATCCTGAGGGAGATCGAGAGCTTCTATGGGCAGTTATATTCCACGCAGACACCTGTTGAAAGCAAGGCTAAAGACCCCAGAGCCAAGCTTACCCGACACTATACTCAAGATATCCCGGACGTCAGCCTGTACGAGATTAGTATGGCTCTCAAACAGCTGAAAAACAACAAGGCGGCGGGTGACGATGGAATCACTACAGAGCTTCTGAGAGCGGGCGGTAAGCCGATACTCAAAGTCCTCCAGAAGCTCTTTAATTCCGTCATCGTCCAGGGCAGAACGCCAAAGACATGGAACATAAGTGAGGTGATCTTGTTCTTTAAAAAGGGTGACAAGTCCCTCTTAAAGAACTATAGACCCATCTCGCTTCTGAGTCATGTCTATAAGTTGTTTTCGAGAGTCCTTACGAATCGTCTCGCTCGCAAGTTCGACGACTTCCAACCTCCCGAACAAGCCGGGTTCCGAAAAGGCTTTAGCACCATAGACCACATCCATACGCTGCGGCAGGTTATACAGAAGACCGAGGAGTATAATGAGCCACTTTGCTTGGCGTTCGTGGACTATGAGAAAGCCTTTGATTCGATTGAAACCTGGGCGGTGCTGCAGTCTCTCCAAAGGTGCCAAGTGGACTATAGGTATATCGAGGTGTTGAGGTACTTATACCAAAATGCCACCATGACGATCCGAGTACAGAACCAGAACACAAATCCTATCCAACTGCAGCGTGGTGTGAGACAGGGAGACGTTATTTCTCCGAAACTGTTCACAGCTGCGTTGGAGGACATCTTTAAGCTCTTGGACTGGAAAGGACTCGGCATCAACATTAATGGCGAGTACCTAACACACCTTCGTTTTGCCGATGATATAGTCCTTATGGCTGAGACCATGGAAGACCTGAACACAATGCTCGAAGATCTCCGTAGTGCTTCCCAAAGAGTGGGTCTTAGGATGAACATGGAAAAGACGAAAATTATGTCAAATGCCCATGTTGTACCCTCTCCAGTTCATGTTGGGAACACTACACTTGAAGTTGTTGACCATTACGTATACCTAGGACAGGCAGTCCAGTTAGGTAGGTCCAACTTCGAGAAAGAGATCTCTCGCCGAATCCAACTCGGGTGGGCAGCATTCGGGAAGCTTCGAAAAATCTTCGCGTCCGACTTACCTCAGTGTCTCAAGACGAAAGTCTATGAACAGTGTGTGTTGCCAGTGATGACTTACGGCAGTGAAACGTGGCCGCTAACTATGGGTCTCATAAGGAGGCTCAAGGTCGCTCAGCGTGCAATGGAGAGAGCCATGCTCGGCGTTTCCCTACGTGATCAAATCAGAAACGAGGAGATCCGCAGGAGAACTAAAGTAACCGACATCGCTCGAAGGATTGCTCAGCTGAAGTGGCAATGGGCGGGACACATAGCGAGAAGAACCGATGGCCGTTGGGGCAGAAAGGTTCTGGAATGGCGACCGCGCACCGGACGACGCTCCGTGGGTAGGCCCCCGACAAGGTGGACCGACGATCTGGTGAAGGTCGCGGAAAGCCAGTGGATGCAGGCAGCGCAGGACCGATCGTCGTGGAGATCCTTAGGGGAGGCCTATACCCAGCAGTGGGTGTCGTGTGGCTGATATGATGAGCAACTCTTAGAAAATTTCGTTCCTTTATATTCTCAAACCATAATTATGGGTGACTTCAATACCTATCTAATTAAAGACGATATACGTGCCAAAAAGTTACATTCTTTAGTGAATTCTTCTAATTTACATATTTTACCCTTGGCGGAAACCCATCACTTCCCCAACTGCACTCCCTCCCTTCTAGACCTTATGATTGTCTCGTCGCCTTCTTTAGCTGTTAAGCACGGTCAACTTTCTGCTGACGCATTCTCTTACCACGATCTGGTGTATCTGTCCTACCGGCTCCGTCCTCCTAAACAAAAACCAACCGTGCAGCTTCAGCGTAGCTTTAATAGTATCGATCAAGACCGTTTACAAGAAGATGCTGCCAACATTGACTGGTCGCCAATTTTTTCATCCAATTCCGTGGACGAGCAAGTTGAATTTTTTAACAAATCTCTTACTGAGTTATTTGATGTGCACGCTCCTGTCCGTCCGGTGAAAATTAAACATCTTCCGGCACCGTGGTTGACAGATGAGATACGGACGCTAATGGCAAAAAAGAACAGTACGAAAGCTAAATTCAAACTCGATTCTTCGGAACGTAATGAGTCACGATACCATCGCGCTAGAAATCGGTGTAACACTGTGATTAGGGACTCTATAAGACGCCATATACATAAATCCATTGAAGGTGAAGAAGATCCTGCGAAAGTTTGGAAGTTTCTGAAAACTCTTGGTGTTGGCAAATCTCAGTCAAGCAATCCCGATAATAATATCGATCTCAACCAACTTAACAGTCATTTCACCACGACAATTCCTATAGATGGCAACTTAAAAACCAATACCTTGCAATATCTTTCAACCTTGCCAACCCAAGATTCTGCTCCTTTTATTTTAAATCAATTTGCAGACTGTGATGTAAAGAGAACAATTCTGTCCATTAGTTCCTCTGCTGTTGGTGCTGATTCCATTAGCCGTAAAATGATCCTTCCCATCCTTGACATCCTTACTCCTATTATTACCCATATCCTTAATACTTCAATTACAACTGGTACCTTTCCTGATTCCTGGAAGGACGCGAATGTTATTCCTCTTCCCAAAAAGTCGAAACCTACCTTGTTTGCTGATTTCCGTCCAATTTCTATCCTTCCTTTCCTTTCCAAAGTCCTGGAAAAACTTATTCACAGACAGCTTACGGACTATCTCAATATAAACCATCTCCTCAATCCTCTTCAGTCTGGTTTCCGCAAAGGCCACAGCACCTCTACAGCGTTAATTAAGATAGCGGACGACATACGCCAGGGGATGGATAAACGACAACTCACACTACTGACATTATTAGATTTTAGTAATGCATTTAACTCCGTGGATTTTGACATCCTTCTTGGTGTGTTACGTTCTCTGAACATATCTCCAGCTGCAATTGATTGGTTTCAAAGTTACCTGCTAGGGCGACGGCAGTGCATCCGCATTGGAGATTCTTTCTCTGGGTGGAGCGATATCTGTGCCGGCGTTCCTCAGGGTGGCGTCTTATCTCCACTCCTTTTTTCAATTTTTATAAATTCAATCTCAGATTCTATTTCAAGTTCCTATCACCTCTATGCGGATGATTTGCAAATATACACACAGGCACCTTTATCAGAACTTTCACATGCAGTAGCTGTTACCAACTCGGATCTTGCACTAATTAGTAGCTGGAGTAAATCCTTTGGTTTAATTGTTAATCCAGCTAAGACTCAATGCTTAATTATAGGCAATGCTTACTACGTTTCGAGGATCGATTTTGATGAGCTTCCTTTGGTCACCTTTGATGGCACTACAATCCCGTACTCGAAATCTGTTAAGAATCTTGGTGTTGTCTTTGACCAGCATCTGTCATGGAGACCACAGATAGAGTCAGTAAGAAAAAAGGTATTTGCTGCTTATGGATCGCTCAACCGACATCGAAATTTCTTACCAACCAGCACTAAAATTACTCTGGCGCAATCTCTACTGCTGTCTATTATCGACTACGCTGATGTCTGTTACACTGATCTTTCAGAGCAACTTCTTGACAAACTTGAGCGACTACAGAATGTCTGTATAAGGTTCATTTTTAATCTTCGCAAATTTGACCATGTGTCTCACTTCCGTTCTAAATTGAACTGGCTCCCTATTCGCCGGCGCAGGGACTTACACACTCTTACGCTCATTTACTCCATACTTTTTCTTCCAACCTCACCACCTTACCTTAAAGCCTGTTTCTCCTATCTCTCTTCGTCCTCGCAATGTAAACTACGATCTTCTTCAAATCTTACCCTTGCATTTCCTCAACACTCCACCGATTTCTTTTCTTATTCCTTTACTGTCCATGCTGTCCGCTTATGGAATTCCTTACCGGAACCTATTAGGAAAGCTCAGACTCTTAGTTCCTTCCGAGATAGAGTTAGAAGTTATTTCCTTTCCTCTTATTCTGACTGACTATTTATGTAATTCTCCTTCAGTTTTATTTGTATTTATCTGTAGATATATTTATTTTTAAATATACTACCTATTCCTTTCATAATTGCACCCCACTACCCTTTTAGTCCTATCTTTATTTAGTTTTCACCCAAGGGTTGCCTGCTGCTTAGCAATAAGGCCGCCTCTTGTATGCTTTTTCTCTGTAACTGTCCTTCTTTCTGTAATTCTTTTTTTTTGTGTGCAATAAGTGTATTTTATTATTATTATAATGCAAAAAAATAGCACATTAATGTTTTAGTTTTTGAGATCTGTAAGGAAATCTAAAAATAGCACAATAATTTCGGTTTAAAATTAACTTTAATAATTTTTTATCACGTATGAAAGTAAAAAGTTTAAAAAATTTTTCACATGATAGGTGATATGATATTATTAGCCTTCGAAAATATATTTTTTTTATAACTGTAGAACTTTTAAATCTGGAGAAATTAATATTTTTCGGCGGGGCCAACTAAATTAAAAAGCCGTCATTCCAACAGGAGAGGCGATCGACCCCAACATGTGGGGGGTTTTGTCGATAAAATTTATCATATTATCTGCCTTTAATAGCTCCGACATCGCTAACCAAACATAATTATTGTATACACTCGCGAGCAAAAGTATGGAATCATACGCCTATTTTCATACAAACGAGGTAACTTTGAAGCTTTGGTTCTCCGCCCAGGATTAAACGGGGTGTGATCTGATGATGGCCATTCAAAGAGTGAATGGAGGAGGCTCAGATTGCTGAAGAAACCCAACGGATCAGAAGAGTCGTTTACACTAGAGACCGTATGGAGTTGTAAGTGTTACATTTTCCATACTTTTGATTGTAATCTTAGCTTGTTTTTGTTTATTCAACCCTGAGGGACTCATCTAATCCGTTAGGTTTCTTTAGCATTATGGGCCCATGCCATTCATTCATTACAATATAATACACACACATACATACAATGTCAATGGTCTTGTACTAGCAATAATTTAAAGGTGTGGAATATATAGGTACCTAATTTTATTGTCAAAAACACCCACATGTTGGGGTCCTTCCTCTCTCCCTTTGAAATGATCATTGAAAATTTCGTCATTTAACATTTTCCTTTTTATTTTATAATGCCCTTGCCAAAACTAGAAGTTTCGGAAGGTATTTCATATAGTATTTTTTTATATCCTTAGAGGACGTCTTCTAGTTTCAGAGATGTTAACTTTTTTTGGCAAGGTCATCTAAAATAAAAAGTAAAATTTAACACAATAAAAACTTTGTGTAAACTACTAGTGTACATAATTATCTGTGGTGTAAACGTTCAACTTTAATACATCAAAATTACTAAAGTCAATTTTGATCCCTTTTTAGCATTGACCTGAAAATTTTTTTTCTATTTAACTGGACTGGCTGTCTTATGATTTGACACCAAAGTCTTTGTGCCTATTTGAAACGCCTCTAGCGTCTGTCTAAGGAACTAAATGGTTGCCATGATGGTCTCTCCAGACACAGACTTTAGTACCAGCCTGGCGCAACTAGGAACAAGATAAATATTGTATGGAGTTTAGTCCAAAAATAATGGCGGATATTGACATCTCATTCTTTCCGTCTTCGGTCCCACTTCAACTCACAGTTGTCATAGTTGACATATTCCAAGATTATTTCTGTTTGTTTTGGAATTAAATTAATTAAATTTAAGAGGTTTGTTTCGTGTAAAATTGAATTTACTGAAACGTACGTGTTTTTTTAATCATGTCACCAAGAACACATTAGAAAACTTGTGTAATTTGTGGTGTTCGTGCCTATCGAAACAAGAATGAGAAAAGGAAGTTTATGGCTAGATTTTCTAGGGATCCTGACCGGTAAGCAATAAATTATATAATATTTAGTCCCGTGTACCACAGCAAGGTGGAACCTGCTGTGGTACACGGCACAATTTTATGCTTATTTTGTAATAAATGTTTTGTTCATAATAACACTAGTGCTGCTCCTGATAACTATCGATAACTAGGTACTAACAATATTTTTCAGTTGCAGACAATGGGATCAAATAATGGGCAATAAAGACCTAGCCTGTATTCTTATTAAGCACTTTAAATATAATATGGTGGACAAGAGTGCAGTCCAGTAAAAGCTTGTTTCAAAAAATATTTTTCTGACAAACTTATTATTTTAACAGTTTATACAAATTAGTTTGACCCAAAATTTCTGTTTTTGTTTCAGATGTCACAATAATAGTCTCCAAAAAAGAAACTTCTGCAAAAAATAGATAATAGTAAAATATAACAATAAAGACTCTTCACAAAAACAGTTAAAATCTTGGACTCCATCATAGAGCATCATAGAGTCATCAGTATTAAAAACACTTATTACTTCTACGGCCAAAAATCAAAAAGGAAACAACAGGTTATGGCCTAAGCGCTAAAATATTTTATTTTTTAATTTTCATACCAATATTAAATGTATTATTATGATAAAAACGTTTGTTTTATTTTTTGTATTTTTATCGATAAATCATCAGAGAGGTAGCACAGAACCACAAATAATTATCGATAAACGCTGGGAACGCGTGCGTGCAGCACTATCCGGTTCGCTATGTTGGCACTTCTGTTATTTGACGCAATTTTGACTTTTGTGCCGGAAATGTGGTACTAGATTTAGACTAAATTGATTCCATTTGCCTGTACTGAGTCCCGTCTCTTAAAACGTAGTGATTATTTCCTCTGTGTTTAGTACCATGTCCCTCACGCTATGCTCACGCTACGTCCTACAGCGCCAAAATGGCGGAAATCAAATAGGCACAAGAACAGTTTGACAGCAGCCAGTCTAGTGGAATATAATATAGAAGTCAATTCTTTTTAGTTTTTCTTGCATACCTACCTCAAAAACTAGAACTAGGTATTTTTTTTGCATTATTCTAAAATATAGGGATATTACCTAAAAAAGACATCAAAATAATTGCTGAGCAACTTGCATGTATTTGAGAGTTATTGTTTTTGATTGAATTCGAAAATGGACAAAATTCACAACACATAAAAACTTGTCATACAAAATAAAAATCCCATCAAATGAGGTTCAAACATGTAGATATATTTTGTAAGCAGTAAGATCTATCAAATCATTGCTTGCAGAATGAAAATGATTTGAGTCGAACCAAAAAATCCATGTGTTTGATCAATCTTTGGTTTGATCAAACCATTAGATAGTCTCTTGAGCTCTTTTGACTGTCTTGGGGCCAGGGGCCCTATTTTTGAATCGCTCGGCTGGCGAAACAAATCAACTCAAATGTATGGGATGTCGAACGAAAATCAGTAGAAACGAGCGTTCGGCTGGCGTCGAGCGATTCAAAAATAGGGCCACTGGGCTCTGAACACACAGTGCACTGTATTGAGTAGTCTCAGTCATAGACATTGGTGGGAATTTTTGTATCAAGTCGCCACAAGAGGCTGCGCCACAGACCACAGCTGTACTGTATGTATATGTTTACACTGTTTCCAACTTTATTTGAAAATCACAATTTCAAAGTACCCCACTTGAGCAATAGTTGACTGACTGAAGGTCGTGATTATTAAGTGACATGGCTATAAGTTTGTATTATATTAATTACCATTTGAATAAAAACTCAATTGAACACAAATCTAATGAAAAATCTTAACTTTTAGATATACAATGTCTTAATTCCGTTTAATTGTGGACAGTATTACCCATGAATGATTTTTAATAGTTATTGATGTTTGGTTAGGAGAGGCCTGTTATACAGCAAAAATAGGTACTGTAATTTTTTGTTGATAAAAAAAGAAAGCAAATATTTATTGCATTTATTAGAACCAGCAAAAATTATAAATGCAATTTTTTGTTAATAATGTCAATCAACATACAACTGCACAATAAATTAATGTTTTTGTAAGGCGAGGTGGTAGTGAAAGTGGCGCCGCCACTACATTTATTTTTATTACTCATAAACCAAGTCAATATTTAAAAAAAGCACAAGTAATAATCTCTTAAATTGTCTCTAATATTTTTTTGAATAACTCTTCAACAGTTTTCATTCTTTCTGTAAGTTTTAAAATCAATTTTAGCTCAAAGTGGCCACTTTTGGCAATTGTGAATTTTAAAACTTACAGAATGAATGATAACTGTTGAAGAGTTATTCAACAAATATTAGAGACAATTTAAGAGATTATTACTTGTGTTTTTTTTTAATATTGGCTTGGTTTACGAGTAATAAAAATAAATTTAGTTTCGGCACCACTTTCACTACCACCTCGCCTTAAAATTTAAGCTTACCATTATCTCCTATTGAAAAGAGGTCACTATTCGTAATATCTGAAATGCTGCTAGATGCTGATGTCACTGCAGCCTGAAAATAAAATTGATTATTGTTTGACACAAACTAGATATTGGACTGGAGAAAAAACTCCATACAAGCGCCGCATTTCAACTACCTAAAGTCTGTCCATCCTTACTTGTCTTATTTAGTAAACAGTTTTTGACAGTTGTCATACGTCTTTTAAACTTAAATCGTTAATTAAAAATTTGTAACTAACTATATGAAATTGATATTTATTATTAACAAATTTATTTTGTAATCTATGTGTGGAAAACCATTTGTTGTATTTTATAAATGGTTATTTCAATAAAGAGTTGGGTGAAGATTGTTTACCATATAAGACAAGTAAGGATGAACAGACTTTACCTATTACACAGATGCTACACAACGAAGTTTTAGCACACACGCAACTGTGTGCGTGAAGTCTGGGGCTATTGAATGAGCCAATGATTCGGCACACGAACTCCTGGGGTGGGGTGAGGTAATTGATTCTGGGGCAGGGTGGAGAGTGGCCTTTCTGTACGGTAGTACTTATATCTACTCTGTGATTTAAGTTAACATTTGAGGAAGCACTTATGCTTAGTTACTATGAGCACCAAATAAGAATAGTAATGTCAAACGGCTATCTTGGTTCTTGGTAACTTCATAATGTAAAGGATGTGCAAATAATAAACAAAATAATATACAAAACTATGACATAGTTTTGCTGGCATAGATCAGCATGGCAAATGATTATAGATTTTTTTGCTGGTGGTACAAAATTGTCCAGTGCCGTGTAGTGGTCAAAACTATTCTTATTTTTGCTCACAATTTCACGTAGTAGATTTATTTAACACTTATGTATTAGGTACTTAGTTACAAAAGCAGATTAATCCATTTTTCAAGAGGCATTTGTGTAAACATACCTGAGCAGCTTGAGCAAACTGCTGGATTCGTTGTGGTGAAGATTTTACTTCTTCAGCAAGCTTATCTTTCAATTTCTTGAACATTATTGGCTACTCTTTCTACGCTGACATTAAAACAGAATAATATGTACCGTAGGTAGGTAACTAAATATCCATTCCCTGGTTAGAGGAAAGAGGTTACACGATTACAAAAATCCTCACACGGTTCTAATTTTCCAAATAATTTCGCTAATTTCATCAATAATTCAATAGGTATGTAACTTTTGTCGATGTCTTTGATTTTTGATTGATTTGACATTAATGACATTTCACATTTTGATGACCACTGTTGCCAGACCATCAAAACTCTTGCCCACACAGGTTGTTAAAATTGCCCTTTCCGACACAAAATCGCCCATAATCGTTAAAACAGCAAAATGAGATCTTAAAAGCAGGTGCTGCGCTTCGTTCCTAGATGGTTCTATTGGAAGAAACTTCTATGAATACCCAACCTAAGCTATGATTTTGGGTTTTGGTTCTTTGTGCCAGGTGCCATGTGATTACTGGTTAGTGATTTCCGTGATTTCCAAAATTGCACATATTTTACCGGCAGTGCGACCGCCGAGATCAAAGCGATAGCGTTAGCCAGACCCAGAGCCAAAGCAATGCTCTGGCTAAAGCTATCGCTTTCAGCGACCGCCGAGATTTCCCGTGCTCTGGGTCTGGCTAAAGCTTTGCTAAAGCAATCGCGAATGAACCTTATTGAATGACGAGAGTCTGCGTTTCGTTTGCGCATTTATGATTCAAAATCTTAGTGAATCAATTGAATCAATTTCAGTTTTCGACTAAATAGAATGCCGGATTTATTTTAAAATTACTATAATAACGAAAACGGTTATTATATGTATCATTTTTTAGCTCTGTTAGGTAAATTTGTCGATACATTAATAAAATGTTATAAATTGCATAAGCATAATAAAACGCGTTATGTTGACATTTATTACTTTTAACCTAAAAAACATTTATAGTAAAATAAATATTTTTGTTTGTGATTATAATTAATTGGATTAAGTTTTACTAACTAAGGTACGTACTTACTTACTTTTTTAAGAAGCATCATGGCAAACAGTAAATTGAAATGAATACTAAACTGAAAGTTAGCGACTTTTAATATCATTGTTATTGTTAGCGAATAGTTTGTTTTAGGACTGGGTTCGAGGTGATCTCATATTATTATCTTCAAAGAATAGAATTTAATCGAACTAATCGAAGCGTAGATTTACGCACAAAAGTTACTTCTTTGTATATGGTGCTTTTATAACAAAAGGGTAAAGCTTTTCTGCCGATGGTTAACCACTTGCATTTTGCTTGTCTTTATAGGTTTTTAGTTTCTTTTAACGCATTTCAGATGCCTGCAACACGTTAAGTGTCTGAGGCGCAGGAGGAGGTATTGGTGGCATGGATGGAGTGCAGCCAGAGCCACGCAACTGGGTGGCTCGCAGGCTGAGCAACAAATGCTTAGCTTAGCCATGAGGGAGGCATTGGCCTCAAGTTTAAATGCAGTAAATAATATTAGAAGTGTCAAGGAGTGGAAACAAGTAAGTGTTCCTTTACTATTTAGTGTGTCAAAAGTTTGAAAGCTCAGCAAAATGCACCTCACTCGCTTAATAATATATTATGATTTATGTATATGGATATTTTTAATTTGTATTTCCCACAACGTATCTTTGTAAATACTTAAATAAATGTCTGTTTCTGATAAAATATCTACGCTCTGTCCTTGGGCAAAGCAATATTAATATACAAGCTGAGTCGATACCTATTTGTTGCTGCAGCAAATGCATCAATTTTATCTGCCTCCTTCAAGCTTTGCCACCATGGTAGCGGGGGCAGATCCAGATGGGAATAAAGAAATTTTAATATGATACTGTTTCAATTTCATTCTTGCGTTTTAGTAGAGTACTTACTTACTTACTTGTATTTTAAATTTCATTTATTTGTGAATGTAGATAAATACAAAGATGTTACAAATTTGTACACTACATATTTATTTTTTGTTGTGTACTTTGTAATCTGTCCACTACACATTTATATTCTTAACTTTCACATTTGATTACATTAGTTAGGAGAACTCATTAATTTAATTATGAGAGACAAAGTTCTGTCTGACTGATTGACTCATCATCACTCAGCCAAAACTGCTAATATTATAAGCTATTGTTTAATCTATACATTTTCATTTTCAGTTGATGAGGCTGCATTTATATGCCTGTCGCAGGCTGCATCTGCAGGCCCATCCAGCGCCTGTTCACATAGTTTTCTAAAAGGAATTTCTAAACAAAACAAAAAATCATTATCTACAAATTAAGTAAGTTGATGTTTGTCTGGGTCTTATCTCCGAAATAGTTGAACCAATTTTAACCGAATTTCACTGGTAGACAGAGGACATTAAGACATTGTGTGTTTGTTTCAGCGAAGAGGAGGCACAATCTTATCAGGACAAGTGTGGATGCCGACGCTTCTCCCGCCGAGAGATCCCGACCACAAAGTGAGTCTTTTGAACTATATTATCCATTCATCCAAGGAAAGTGTATCTTAGAGAAATATTATTATTATTAAACAGGCGAGCAGTTGTTGCAACTGATAGTGCCTGTATCCTGCAATCTCTGCTTTATTTTAACTTTTGTTTAGTAGATGTTTGTCCAATCTATTCTTAAATTGATTTAACTTCTTGACTGAGACTATCTGTTCCGGCAACTTGTCTACGTTATTTAGTTGTCTCGGTATTTTTGTAACCTTTCTTTGATACCTACCATTCAACAGCAGGATGACAAAATATAATCTCGCTTAAACCACACTACTAAAAAATCAGTCAAATAGTGTAGTACCTTATTGGCTGTATGTATGAAATGATCCTGCCATTGCCACATGCAGTTACTAAGAGATATGTAATCGTTACAGGAGCGGCTCCGGCGCGGCGCGGGGGGCGCTGGATGGAGCGGAGCGGCGCGTCCGCGAGGAGGAGCCCGACGCGGACTAGGGGAGCGGCGGCTAGAAGATCGAACGTGGCGGAAATATAATATACTCTCCGCCATAATCAGAGTTGTTACTTCTTTCCCAAAATCAAAGAAAAATTGAAAGGCGAGACATTTGAGAGCAAAGAAGAAAATTAATTTCTAAACCTCTAGCTTGCATCAGATTCATCTAATTTCATAATTGTTTTCAATACAGTTGCTCAAAAATGTGTGTTTTCGATGACAGTACAGCGGCGTGCGGAAAGTTGATTTTAAGGCACGCCGCCGCCCGCGCGGCGGCGTGCCTTAAACGTTGCTTGCCTTAAACGTTGCCGTTGACGTTTTTTTTTAATTTCTATCACAATATGTACATAGTCTGTTCGTAAAGAAAACCGACTTGGGATTTGTGCTTGATTACCGTTTTTGTCATGTTGACAGCACTTTAACGTTTTAGTGCGACTGTAATATCAAGTATCTATCAAGACAAGATAGTCGCACGCACCATAATTAATTACGTAGGTATAACAGTGCCGTCAACATGACAAAAACGGTGATCAAGCACAAATCCCAAGTCGGTTCTCTTTCCGAACAGACTACGTTTTTGTAATGTAATGAGAATTAAACGATGTCGAGTATTATACGTACAAAATTAGGGGAATAAATGAAATCAAGCAATGTTTATCCACATTAATTTAATTACTTGTTACTTTAATAAAAACAATCATTTCCTTTAACTTTTTTTCACTTTTCTCCAGACAAACATTTTATTTATAACATAATACCTAACATCCTTAGCGGCCGCCTGCGACTTCCTCAGCGTAGAAAGTTTTTTGTTATCCCTCGGGTACAGTACAGTAGGTACTATTTTGCGGGATGGAAGTTACGCCACTGATCATCATGCATACACGTTGTCAGGGGTACAGAGAAAGAGGGTATTTAACCCTGTTTTTATCTGTACCCTCGTGGGTAGGTAGGTCCCTTATGTTAATATTCATAAGGGACCTATTATCTACCTACTACCTTATATATCTTACCTATTATCCCGAAAGAAGAACTGTTTCCAAGGGATAGAGGAAAAACTGTCCACGCGGACGAAGTCGCGGGCGGTCGCTAGTTTTATTATAGTTGTAATGCTTTCAGAAATTATTCGGTGACTGGCTCCGCGACGACGGGGCGACGAACATTAAAGATAGCTTTAATGTTCGTCGCCCTAATACTAATCGTAGTATTCTTACCGTGGCGCCCTCACCTTAATTAAAATTATTGCTCCCTAAATACATAATTTATCTAAAATTCAAACGTTGAGATTAAAGCTAAGCTTCTATAGTTTATTTACAAACAACCTCTGTAAAATATAGTTCGTTGTAGTAGTAGTAGGCAAAAAAGCAAAAAGTGGCCACTTTTGGCACTTTTGCCTACTACTACTACTACAACGAACTATATTTTACAGAAGTTATTGTTTGTAAATAAACTATAAAACCTTTCCATCAATCTCAACGTTTGAATTTTCAATAGGTACATAACGTACTTAGCGAGCAATAAATATAATTAAAATGAGGGCGCCACTTGAGGAGACTAATATTTATCCCGCGAAGGATCGCGGAACAGTGTGAGAATCGCCTTAAGGGATAGAATCTCCACAGTACCTACACAAAAAACCCCCCTTATAAATCTAATATTGATTTAATGTAAAAATATTAATCTTTAAAATAAGCAAAAACGCCTGCCTCCAATTCAATTCAACCTCCTCATACCATACCTTATTGGCTATAAACTTACGTCTACAACTAAGTGTAGTAGGTACTCCTCTTATACTCGTCAACAAAACTTGTAAGCCTATGTAGCAGTGATACTGTTGCTTTTAAATCAATTATTATTATTATGTACTTACTACTGTACTTATACTATTATGTATTCTGTGCTATTATGTTTTGGATACATGAAAAAATTGAGTTTTTTTCATTTGACAGTAGTCCTCAATTTTTTTCATGTATCCAAAAGCAAACTGTTTACCTAGGTAGCATAGCGAAACTATAAGGGTTCCTTGTTGGCTTGACTACGGATCCCTAAAAAGGTACAGAAATTATAATTACAGATACAAAATGTAATTTTATTTTTTATTAATTTTTTTTAACACAATACAGCTATCCTTACAGGATTTCCTAATACAATTTTGTATTTTCAATGATAGACTAGAAAATATTGTTTAAGCGATAAAAAGTACCAAAAAACTTCTACGGAGCACACTACAGAGAGATAATTCACAATTTCGTCTAATATTTAAGCACTATTCTTCTCGTTCCAATGGCAGCGCTATTGTGCAGACTGCGCGGCCTTATTATAGCTTGACCACTGGCGCTGCCAATCAAGAAAAATCATTTTAACGAAATATCTATTTATGTTTAATAAAATTCCGAAACGTATAAAAACTAGGAAAGTTGTAAACTATTTTTGTATGCGTTTTTTCTTGGTTTAAATGTGTTTGTGTAGTTAATCTTGATTGTAACTACAAGCGAAAACATTTATACTAAGAATTAAAGCATACAAAAAAATTTTACTACTACACCTAGTTTGTATACGTTTTAGAATTGTATTAAACATAGTTATTTCGTTGTAATGTTTTTTTTTATTAATTGGCGGCGCTAGTGGAGACTCCGTGCGTTCTCAAAACTTCTGAATACGAAGTGAAACTAATCAATCATACAACCATACAAAAAAAATCTATGAATTACATAAAAATAATAAATGACTTAGTTCAGATACTAATACGGGGGTGTAACAAAAACCCTGTCAGATACTGAAACAGGTGATAGTGTTGCTAAAACTGAACAACATTCTCCAAGGAAAATGTTCCTCGGTTCTCCAAGGAGAAGGAGAGAATGCTGTCGTTCGGAAAATGCATTTTCGAATTTTTTTTCGCCTTTCCATTGTAATTGGTCAGCTGACCAATACATTTTGTATGGGAGTGTGATTAATTTCGTGTTGTGACCTATGTTCCATGGATCACCGTCACCTGCTTCAGTATCTGACAGTTTTTGCTACATATTGTATAAATATAATAACAAATTACTTAGCCCCTCCGCACATGGCGTCGTAGCGTAAGCGTATCGTAATACGCGCGTCGTACGAGAGCAATACGAGCACGAACATGTCCAAAGAAGTCCGAACACGGCGTCGTAGCGTAAGCGTATCGAATGAGGTTGTATTGTCAATACGATAGTCGTAGCGTACTGGCGTAAAAAATCAGACGTAGAAAATACTTTCTATATGTTTGGTGATGAAATTCCGTCAACGTGAAGCTGTAGTTTATATTTTGGAACAATATCTACGCCTAAGCTACGATTCGTGTGTAGAACGCTACTCGTATCGTACTCGTCGCGTCTTTAAGAGACGAGTACGCTTACGAGCCATGTGCGGATGGCCTTAAGGGCGCGCAGTCTGCAAACTAGCGCCGTCTTTAGAACGTGCTTAAATAAATACGAAATTGTGAATTATCTCTCTGTCTGTAGTGCAGTGCACTCCATAAAGGCTGTGGTACTTTTTATCGCTTAAACAATATTTTCTAGCCTGTCGTTTAGTTTAATGGAGTTTTATTGTTAAAAGTATAAATAAATAAACTAAAAGGCAGGCCAGAAAATATTGTTTAAGTGATAAAAAGTACCACAAAGCTTTTTCGGAGCTACAAAGATAATTCACAATTTCGTGTTTATTTAAGAACTATGATTCTCGATCCAATGGCGAAGCTAGTGTGCTTAATCATATAAATCCAATAACAAATGGCTTAAGACACTAATCAATTAGCAATATTTACAATAAACAAATGACTTAAGATACTTGGACTAAGCCGTAGAACCGATGCCCGCTGGGGCAGACGAGTTCTGGAGTGGAGACCGCGTATCGGCAAAAGTGTGGGACGCCCTCGGACGAGGTGGAGCGACGATCTTCGCAAGGTGGCTGGCGTAAACTGGATGAGTACAGCCGCGGATCGTACTCAGGGGCGTGGACTCGGAGAGGCCTATGTTCAGCAGTGTACGATGGTAGGCTGATGATGATGATGACTTGGACTAATCCATATTGCAGTCTTGCTTCTCCTATTCTCTCCGCGCTGGGCCTGGCATTCTTGATTTTCGTCTGTAAATAATAAAAAATTGTAGTATTCTTTTTTGTTCAATTATTATCAGATATAGGAATGGATTTATCTGACAAATATTTTTAATTAGTATTTATTACTTAAAAATATTTGTTGGATAAATCTGACCGGCGGTTAAAGGGTTAATTAAGTCTTTTGGTAATTCCCTGTGTGCCCTTCTGCAAGTACATTTCTTCAAATGCCATTTTATCGAAAGGGAAATAAAGTAATTTCAATTAAAGTTTTATTTATAATAAATATAACTATAAAACAAAGAATATATTTAAGCAAATTACCTATTTAGCAAAATAATGACTTTACCTTTATTTTTATTTAGCCTAATAAGTGTACCTGAATCTTATTGATTAATAATTATGACAAATAATTTTGATTTGGTTTGACAAATTGATTTACTTACATGCATGATTTTATTTCCCTTTCGATAAAATTGCGTTTGAATAAATGTACTATTGGTGAAATAAGTTTCAGCTGAATGGCTTGTCGGTGATCAGTCCTAATCCCCGCCTAACATTAGTTTAATAATTGTTTTATGATGGCACTTACACAAGAACCAGAAGAACTGTCCCATCTCATGGACTCTTTGCATTCCAGCTTTCACATGGTATAGGTTCCCAATGTGTGAGTCATGGCTTGCACCACCAAATAATGCATCTACATGCAAGATGCGTAAATCTGCATCATACATCTGAAAACAAACTTATTTTAAACTACTTAATAATAAATAACTATAGGTACATTTTAAAAATAATTATTTCTTATCACAGAGACATTCAGAGAGTTGTGCATCTTTCTGTTGAAGAAATCCAAAATGATCATTGAACCTACAACAATACCAGAGGTTGTAAATTCTGGACCTCTGGTTAGAAGCAAGTGGGTTGGTATTTGGTAAAGCTGCATTGACATGATCTAAGTACACTTGGACCAAGTGGTTTTGACGACTACTTGGACACTACTTGGATCATGTAAACGTGCAATCCAAGTTCACTTGTACGTCGCCATATACAAAAAGCTACTTTGTCCAAGTACACTTGGATGGTGTCAACCTGTATCCAAGTATACTTTCATCAAAGCTACTTTGTCCAATTTACTTGGTCCAAGTATACTTTGATCATGTCAACGTGGCTTAAGAAAGCTAACTAAAACATGGTTACCTTATTGCAACTGCTTTGCGTTCACATACTGTTCTTATGAAAGTGATATAGCCTCAGGATCTGTAGTTGATTTCATGCATCAGTTATCTGCGCTAGATGATCAGATATAGACCTCTGTAACCTCTGTTATACACCAAGGCTAAAATCATTGCCTACACACCTTTGGTAGGAACCGGCATAAAATTGAGATGCAGCGAGGATCTGTAACAACAGTGCAATGACAGGTAATAATGATGATAAAGTTTAGTTGTTTATAAAATATCACCTTTGTATTTAGTGTTGGAATGATAAACACCTTGAACTCTAGCTGAAGAACAACAGCTATTATTCTTTGAGTTGGTTGCAAAAGAGGCATCAAATCTTCGCAAAGCGTCATAAAATGGACCTTTCCCAAGCGAAAGGTGTCGACAAACGTCCACTCCGACAGCTGCTGGGATAGGAATCATCATAGTATGGGAATGCTGTCTTCCCGAAGCTGTCTCCTACACAGCATCAGTATTTCCCTCATTCTTTCTTCATCGGCTTCAACTAGCAACAAATTTGGGTCGGACTTTCTTACCTAAAACAGAAAAACAAACAAATAAACAAAAATACTAAACGAGAAGTCGACATAATATAAATATGTTAAAAATAGCAAACCTTATGCAGTATCTACTTAGTATCCACAAAATAACACTGAAAACCTTAAAAAAATCAATTTCTGCAATAAATACAGCTCACAAATGAGAAAAAACTGAATTATTAGTGAAAGCTTTGAGAAAACAGCAACTGCTTTCATGACATAAGGTATCGCTTTCATGACATAAGGAAAAGCTTTCATGACAGCTATGCCGCCATCTTAAAAAATTCGGCGGTGCCGATTATCTGTCAGATCCATACATTTCCATTCGTTCATCGCTTTGACTCTGGCTTTCAGAAAAAGTAAGGTTATTTCTTGCTCAAGCTTTCCTCGGCGGTCGCAAAAGACAAGATGGCGTCGAAAATGAAAGCCAGAGTCAAAGCGATAGTTTTCGGCGGTAGCACTGCGGTTCCAAGACCTTTCCGCCCTTTTTTCAAAAAATCTTAAAATTGCCCATGGCGTGGGCAATTGCCCACGGTCTGGCAACACTGCATTTGACAAATTGACATTTTGAGTTCTTCTTCTTCTATTTTTATTTTGGCAATCTACTTTCCTCTTGGAAGTAATTTTTGCCAGTATCAAGTGTTTAATAGTTCAGTGGTAGGACATTTAAGTTTACATTAGAATGCGGGTGCATTGCATTCCAATGCTGCTTGTAGCATTTGGCAACAAGTATATCAATACAGTTTACTCGGTAAATTCTGCCGAGGTAGTTACCACTACAATAAACGTCTCAGCTTCACACAACCAAGATCGCGCCTATTTCAATTATCCCACATATTGTTCAGTTGCGTAGACACTTGTACCACAAAACTGCACCAATTTTAAGACACAATATCCACTATGAATCAATTTTCAAAATAGACACCAAACCGTACTCGACAAAATGGCGCCAAAAACTCCGACATTTGAGTTGACTGACTGGACGGACTGACTCATGATCATACCATAGAGGGAGATAACACGATCAGTCTGAATGCAATTCTACCATCAGTCTGGATCACAATTTTACCAACTCTGACTGACGCCAGAATCACACCAGACCGATACAGGTTCTGATACGTACCCGTTTATCACAGCAATGCCGGATAAACGGGCAATCCAGCCTGTCTGCTATAATTTTTAGACTAACGTTGTCTAACTGAACCAAGTTCGCACCCAAGTTCGCTGCCAGCACCCTGCGCACCAATGACGCACACCGCCGGCGCATGGTTGCATAAAAACAGGCGGTGCGCGCCTCCGCAAACATGCCCGAGGCGCTGCAGAATCGGGGCAGCCCCACAATCACTCTAAACTCTAAACGCATTGTTATAGAGGACACGGAGGGTGCTGTAACTTCGCTTAGTGTAGTCCGCCCAAAGGCTGCACGTATAGAGTGATGTGCAGTAAGCTCTAAATAGCGTTATTTTGACCTCCTGTGAGCATCGCGCAAACCTTCGTGATATCATCACCTCACCGATGATAGCTGATTAGCATTATTGTGAAAATCTTATTAAATCAAAAGAGTTAGTTCAGTTTTATTTCACAATAACTATGTGTTATTCTAAATTAATATTTAAGTTATTACTACTTATTTTCAATATTCCACTCCGAATCCTTAACTTTGATACACTACGTGATTGGTAACGTACATTTTTTTCCCTACCATCGTGGTATTATTGTTTAGTAATGGCAATTGTGCGAACGAGACATCCTTATCTACTTGGTGTTGTTTCATTCACACAGTAGTCTTCAGTAAATGTCGTCGATAGAATTTCAACTCTATGGCCGCGTTCCGAATCACGCTTACAGCACTGTGAGCGTGCTAACGCCCGGTCCAAATCATGCTTACAACGCTCACGTAAGTTAAAGTGACGTCACAGATGACGTCATCGCATGTGCTAACGACGCTCAGCGTATTCCACCATAGCACTGTGAGCGTAGTCGGTGTAGCTGTCAAACTTCCTTGTCAAAGTTCATTGTTCCTTGTCAAAAAATACGTGGTTAAATTGTGAATCGTTGTGGATGTTGTGGTCATTATTTGTGATTTTTACAAAAGATGGCTGAATTTATTGGGTGTTTTGTAAAGATACGAACGAAATAATTATATTAAACTGATGTTGAAAGAGCTAGCAGTGGTAATAAGTATTTTGAAGCTTTGAGAGTTTAAAATTGGTTAGTAAATAATTGGTCTCAGTTAAGGAACTTAATTCGTATTCATTATTGCCTTTTTATTTACCTATCCCTTAGAATAAATATTTACTTTACCGAGATTAACCCATTTGAGGTTATGTTGTTCTATACAATCCAACGTTAGCTATGTTAGCGCTCTCACAAGCGGTCCAAATCAATAGTATCGTTAGCGTGCTGACAGCGTGCTAATGATTCGCTAGGCGATTGCTTAAAGTCAATCGTATTCATTTGACAGTTCATATTGTATCATAATATATGTCATCCCATACATATCGCAGCCGATGGAATACGATATGAATTGTCAAATGATTACGATTACCTTACGCAATCGCAACCTTCGGTCCGGCACAGAATGACGTCACACGCTGTGAGCACTGTTGGCGTGATTCGGAACGCGGCCTATGACAAAAAGAATAAAGTTGATTTTTTTAAACGCATAGTGAGAATTTTTCTAGAGTACTCACTCCCTATATAAACCTCCTTGGTGCTGTCACTGCCAACTGCCAGTCATGTCAATTTCATGATAGTCGTAGTGATGGCCCAACTCGGTTTATTTCCAACTCGAGTCAACGCGTTTTAAAATGGGGAGGCGAAGGCAAAGTGAATTACAGATGGCGCTTCATTCTTTGGAACAATTGTCAGTTTGAGCTTATATTGTCTTGACTGTGTATTACGTGATTTTACTTTCTTAGATTGTATTTTTTTCGGTTTTGCGGACAAACAATGTATTATATGCTAACTTTAGCTCATATAAAAGAAGAATTACGGAAAAGAAAAGCCAAAACAACAGGCAAGAAAGTTTATAGCAACTTACAAAAAATTGCTAACAAGCATTACATTTCTTTAAATTTCGTGTAAGATTTACAAGTAATCTTTTTATTTCAGAATAGAAGCATATGATTTAAATTTTAACAAAGCAACTGAGTGTGAATTTCCGTGTTTATAGTTGCCTGATGATGCCTTCTGTGCAATAGTAATTTCAGGTTTCTGTACTGGAATTTCTGTACCATCCAAAATTACACGAACCGTTTTATCATATTTATTTTATTTTTCTAAGTTTCTTGAATGACTCTGGCATATAAAATTCTATTAATTCTCTGTTTGGCCCCAATATTGGGCTTATTCCATATTTGATATACCTATCAAATTCGTCCAAGTTATAAATATGTTAGAAACTGCTAAGGTGTAAATATTAAAGAACAAAGCTGTTATAATTCAAATGTTGTTTTATTTTGGCGAAGCTTCATCAAATTCATGAAACATTCCTTTTGATTTATAATGTTTCTCAGGCTCAGCAAAGGAGAAAATCGAGGGAAAAGCATCTTTTTTTTGATATTTTTTTGCCCAATATTTTTTTTTGTTACTGGAAAATCGATGAACTCCAATATTTTACAAGTTACATGCATAACAATGCGGAATTTTCTCAGTATAAAATTAAAAAGTGCAATACTCCAAGAGATTCCCATATGTTTTGACACTTTCTTTGAGGCGGCCCGGTACCAAAGACCAGACGCCACCTATCGGGATAAAATTGCGCTTTTCCTCCCCATTCGCGTAACTCGGTTTCGACTCGAGTTAGCCGACCCGCAGGCTGATTATCTAATAAATAAAATATCTAATAATATGTGATATCTAATAAAAAACCACCTAGTGACCGATCTCATTTGACAGATGAATGTGATACATTGCTATTTATTTTTGGGGTAGAAAAAAACGTACCAAAGAAAATTAGCAATGTATCGCGTTCATCTGTGAACTGAAACCGGTCGCTAGGTTGTTTTTAATTAAATAAATAATCAGCCTGCCGAGTTGGCTTGCGGTTTGAGTTTGACCCGCTACCACCCGCGAATCAACTCAGAAATTCGCGTAACTCGGTTAGCCGACCGGCTAGTTGATTATCTAATTAGAAACCACCTAGCGACCCGTCTCATTTGACAGATGACTGTAATACATTGCTACTTCATTTTGGGGTAAGAAAAAATATACCAAAGAAAAGTAGCAATGTATGTCAAATGAAACCGGTCGCTAAATAGTTTCTATTTAGATAATCAGCCCGCCGCACGCCGAGTAGGCTAGTGGGTCATCACGCTACGACCCGCGAGCCAACTCGGGTCAGCTAACTCGAGTTGAATTGAAACCAGAATTCCGTAGCAAGCTAATTAGACGGAGTTGCCTAAATCGAACTGAATCGCTTTGGAACCGCGACCACTGCGACAACCGTGTTAGTATATTGAAGGTATCTGTGAAAACGCTTGTGCGACCCGTCTATTAATAAACCAGTCTTCAACCGATCACCGTTGTTTCAATACACCTTACATGGCGCAGCCGTCGGAATAAAAGTGATAAGATGGAAAGTATTTTATATTTATTTATATATATTTATTTATATAAAAGCACATGTTACAGTATCACTTTCACATCAATAATTGAGATATTAAACAATGTGTGATGGCCTGAAAAAACATACCCTGCTAGAGTGTTGCTTATTAAGACTTAATATTAAATTAAAACATCAAGTATTATGGAGCAAATTAATTAACATAGATTGATATTTAGAGAGCTTCCCGAGGATTAATATAATCATTTGAGCTTATCGCAGTATTTTGTCGCCGCCTCCATCGTTTAGCTATGATAGCAATTCAGTGGATCTATTATCCGGCAATCTTAATGATATGTGGATAAAATGGAAGCGGAGTTATGACATATATACAAAGGCGTGTGAAATCACAGGAAAAACACCGGATGTTCAATTATATATATTTCTTCACGTAGTTGGTGAACAGTGTCGAGAAATTTTAAATCAAGACGGTGGTGCAAATATTAAAACCGTGGAAAATGCGTTGAAAAAATTGGATGAACATTTCAAATGCAAGAAAAATATAACCGTCGAGCGGCATAAGTTTTTTTCAAGGGAACAAAAAGAAGGTGAAACGATTGATCAGTACGTGTTTGAGTTACGTAAATTATCGCAGTCGTGTGATTTTATTTTAATAATATGAATGAAGAATTAATAAAAGATAGGCGTAACCAGTGCGAACATTCGAGAACGGTTGCTACGGGAGGACGATTTAACACTCAAAAAGGCACTAGAAATTTGTCGAGCTGCAGTTGTATCCAGGATTTACTCGGAAAACATTAAAAAGGAAATGGAACCAGTATTTCAAGTCCAAAACGAAGTCCAAGAAAGTGATGAAGAAATATACGCAATTAGGATATACGAAGGAATAAAAAGGCGAGGAAATTTTCGTGTGGCGTCGTCGTCATCGTGGCGAGGAGGTCAAGGTTGCGGCCGCGGCTCATGGGCGCGAGGCTGTGCGCGCGCGCACCCTGCTGCATACTTGCGAGGTGCCGGGTTCAGTGCCAGCGGGAGCCGCCAATATGAAAGTAGACCGTGCAATAGCTGCGGGGGTGTGCATCAGTATAATGACTGCCCCGCTTATGGAAGAAAATGTATGCGATGTTCGAAGATGAACCATTTTGCCAAAATGTGTAAGGTGTTTTATGTGGACAACTCAAATGAACAGGTATTAAATATTAATTATAAAGATAGTTGGGATTTAGACTTAGTAGTAAACGGTCAGGAATTAAAATTTAAATTAGATACAGGTGCCGATGTAAATGTGTTACCGTTAAAATATTTATTAAAAATAGGGTTTAAAGAAACTGATTTACTGACAACAAATACTAAATTAACTGCGTATTCAGGAAACACCATCAAAGTCCTAGGTAAAATATATTTAAGAGTAAATTATAAAAATAAGTGCTATTCATTACAATTTAAAGTTGCTGATGTTCAATCTGTTCCAATTCTAGGTACTTATTATCCTAGAAGTAGTAGTCAGTTTTTGTTTTAAGCTGTAAGTAAATCTAACTAGGTATATAAAAAAAAATCTTTATAATTTATGTAACTGTAAAATAATAAAAATGTTTTATAAATACGTAAATATGAAACAGTGATATGTGTTAAAAAAAACTTGATTTGGTAGTAAAAAAATTAACCATTATTTAATTTGTTAGACTTTAAATATAATCATAAATGTAAGGTTACTGTATAAATTACTTTAATTATTATTCGTGATGAACCATGTAGTACAACTAAATTTGTGTGTTTATTCCATTAAAAGTACTTAAACGGTAGTTGTAGTAATCGGGTGACTGCAGTCGCCCCTACCACGCCAGTCACGCCACGCTCGCCCCTACCACGCCACGCATAACGTTTAAATATGCGGTGACGGGGTAGAGGCGCGCTCAGTCGTGCTCAAGTCGTCACAGTGAAAGGTTGAACGGTGAAATAAGTGTTTTCAATAAAGTTGTTAAATAAAGTCATAATACCAGATGACTTTGATAAATTTGTCGCGATACGCTATTCCTGCTGGAGAGATACCACTGCTTAAGGTCAGGTATCAGTGTATTATTGTATTGAATACTGTTTAAACTGGTAATACTAGTACTTTCCCATGATATCGAGTAATTGTATGCTTGGAATTCTTGTTAAATACCAAAAATAATTATACAGAGATACAATTAAAACTAGAACTTTTAATTGCTCATGACGTTTTATTTTAATTCCTTTTAACTTCAGAAGTGAGATAAACGAGATTTCTTTAGAATTCTCGCTTATCCTGCCCGCACAAAATAAATAAAATGGAGAATTCCACGTAAGCATACTATGATGATAACTAGAGGGAGAAATTATTTATAGAAATCATTAAAACCCTTAAGTTTTTTTTGTTTTTGTGCTAATCATCTATATTATAACTATTCACTCTAGTGCTCAGAGGCGGGTTACGTAGCATTTTTTTTTCACTCTCTCTCTCTAAGATAGTTTTCTCTAATACAGGTTTAGTTTTCATGAAACGTTTTGTTGATACTGATATAATACTAATATTACCAATATTACAGTTAAAGTTGGAAAATAACTGTTCTTTTAAGATCAATTTAGCATTTTCCCATCCCTGCTGTCTTTTTACATTGAATACAAATAAGATCACGTGTCACGTAACATATTGAGCATAGATTACGGATTCTGTACCTACAATCATATAACAATTCAGTTGCCCAATTAATTAAATATGATAAGACCATTCTAAATTTATTGGGTGACAAATAGTGATTAATTACATAAAATTTTGTGCAAGTTTCAGCAATGAAAAATGCATATCGCAAATTGGAAGTTGAGTGCAAGATTCATAGCAACAATTTTGACTCCAACTGATGCTGTTGAGCGTCCACTACGTGGTTACACGAAATTTCAAATTGTAATAGTGATACGAGTGAGGGAGCGGAAGGGAGCCTGACATAGTCGGGCAAAGCCGCAAGCGCTCGGTATGTCTTATTTACTTTCTCTGTTTATATAATTAAGACGCAGCTATGAGGGCGTAAAGCGTCAAACGCAATTTCGAATCGTAATATTTTGCGACACGAGTGAGGGAGCGGAAGGGAGCCTGACATAGTCGGGCAAAGCCGCAAGCGCTCGGTGTGTCGTATATAAGCTGTTTATATATTTTAAAATACAGCTGTGAGAACGTAAGGCATCATCCTTGAGAGGCCGTACAACGCTAGAAGGAATTTTCATAGTAAGAATTATCGAAATTATTGGCATTATCACATTTTTAATTAATAACAAATAAACTATTTCTTATTAAAAAAAACTGTTATTAAGAATAACTAGAAAGCTAGCTACGTTTTTTATATTATGTTCCGAGACTATAGGTCTATTATTGGTTATCATATCGATCGATAAATTAAGTAATACTGTGTAATCTTTGTTCAAAATTGTACAATTTAAGACGCAGCTGTGAGAGCGTAAGGCGTCCGTAGTAACAACTAGTAAAATATTCAGACGGCAATATCTTGAGTAAGGAAGCGGGCGCTTGAAAGTCAGCTACAGTCGCAAGCATTCGTGCTGGTTTATACGATATCAAGAGTCATAACTTAGGCTTAAGACAGACTTCATCGATGAATATACTTATTTGAAAAGAATTGCAATAAATTGAGTTGATAACATTAATTTAAGTTAGTTTTATTGATTATTAAATAAAGAAAAAGTGTGTATAATTTACGCAAATGCTTAAAGAGAATAATATAAATAATTCGAAGATAAAGAAAGTCTTAGGTAGACTATAACTTTTCTTGGACATGAAGCTTGCTTCTCAATATCTCATTTTTCAAAATTTATCAGAGCATTATCAAGTGAATGCAATTATAATTGTCTGTTGTAAGAAGTAAATACCTAAGTAATAAAATCATCTAGAGTAGGGTTGACTTTAGTACGTACGAGGCTTGAATCTGATAGCAATCTTTATCTTAATTAATAACCCACCTGTTTATATTATTTAAACGTTTTGCTATGTTAGATGTACATAGTCTAAATACTACACGCTACTATACGCTACATACTACTACATTAAGTATGTAGCGTGAAAAAAAAACTGTTTATGTATTTGGTTTTTGAACATGCAACTCATGCAAGTTCTCTTAATTTTGTTCCACTTAAATTTATTTTTTAATAACTGTTCTTAGCCATATTGTTTGACAAGCAAGTAAAATTATTGCGAACATCCGTAAGGTAATTTTTAACAAGTTTTCTAGATTATAATTATTATAATCATTCCTTTTAAATCTAAATCATCAGAATGTTTTATCATCGTTATAAGTATTATTTTACTGTTTTGTTTATATTATTTTTCTTAGTTAAAATGATAGATATAGATGCGACAAACGCACACTAAAACCAATATAAACATAAGTACTCTAGATATTTGCAGTACATAACTTATCCATACTTACTTGAAAAATCCCTAACATGTCCTGGGTTTGCTGGAACCTGCAAGAAAGCTATCTGAAAGATAAATCCAGTTCTCCTTACAATGATTTAATTAATAACTCCTCTGCAACTCTTTTGTGAGTACAATAAAGAGCAAATAATTAAGTATGCTGAATGTAAATCCTCTTTAAACGTATTTACTGCAATGCAACTAATTGAGTCCAATGAGTCCAGCCATGTATTATTGCCAATTATGGCTATATCTACCGTTATTTTAATAAACTAGTAATTCAATTTCAAATATTATTCTTATTAATTTTACTACACTATGATCAGCTCGTGCATCTGTTGCCAAGTCATTTAATGAGTAATTAGTAAAACATAGAATGTGATGCCATTTATAATGGTGTATTGAGCGTATATATTTTTAAATGGCCATTGTGAGCAATGACCTACTCTACTGAAGTTTACCGGTAGTAAAAGAAAAATAATAAAATTCATTTATTTCAGATAACAATTATTGATCCAATTTGATAAGAAAAAAAATTGAACAAACAATAAATAAAAGAAATAATTACATATAAATCTTAAAATAAAACTATATTCATAATACACAATAATGCAACAGTAATTTTACTATATTTAATATTAATTCTAATTCTTCCTTCACATTCCTACAAATGTTATTGAAAAACAAAACTATTGTGCTTTTTATTTCGTAATCTGATATGCAATAAGCAAATCACTTTTGTTTTGTAGATTTTTTTTGTCTGCGAATAGTGCCATTTAAATACTGTGTGTTAATATTTCAAGATAATAAAACTAAAGTGGAATAACATATATTTCTAAAGCATTCGTAGGTGGTAAGTTAAGCCTAATGAAGTATCTTTAAATTAATCAATGTACATGTATTATCTTAGTACTTGTTACAATATTGTTTATAATATGAAATAAAGAATTTTTAAATGAAAAAAATGAAATGAAATTTCGTAATCAATGATACAATTTCTAGACAAAATAATTATTTTCGTATTCATTGCATTTTATCTCCGATACCGGATTATTACAATTTTAACATAATTTTCTCACGTCAATCATGTAGGGGTGACTTGACCTGTTATTACACCCTTATATTTGTTGGCACTCTAAACTTAACATAAAAAAACATGAATATTATTCGATAAACTGTGTTACCTAATTATGGAAAAAACTCAATTATAATGTTTTGGCATATTATCTTAATATTTAATGAGAAATTAGAACCTTATTTTCAATGATCATTTAATGTATTTTTTTAATCAAATAATGGAAATAATAATAATAATTTATTTCATAATTCAGATATTACAATCCATTTTGTTAGTAACAATTAACTTAAATCCTATGTTAGTATTCAGGACAAATTTGAAATTAAATAATTCATAAATAATAATGAAGTTTTCTATAAGGCTTCAAAAAATTGGCCCTATTCCAATAGTCGAAAATAAAACTTCTAAGTTGTACCTGTACTTGGTGAAAGCATGCCAATATTTTAATAAAGGTACTGAGAATAATACCTATAATTTTATTAACTGTTGCCTATTAAATTATTATTGGCGTAAGGTGTACCAGTAATTTGATCGGTACATGCCAATAATAGGTTGAAGGGTACTAATGAATGGACTATGGGTTTATTTATTTATACATAATATGATGGTGTATGTGTGGTGGTAATAGCTTAAAACGACATACATACAAAATACAAAAAAAAAGAGAGAATCCGTATTGTGTATTGCGTTGCGTGTAGCACCCACTATGTTTATTTCAAATAGAGCTACTAAAATCAATAGGCAAAATTTATTGTTTCGGTTTATTACTCTAAATACCAATAATTGGGTAATTTACCCTGCCTTTTCTATTTGAGAAATTCAAGGCGATCCATAAACTAGGTGAAACTTTTCACAAAACAATTAAGTAATTCTGTAGACTAACGCACGGTCCTGGTGATGACAGTGCTCCTCATTAAAATGAAATAATATTAAAAAGAAAAAAAATCCTTTTATCATGATTTTTCTTGTTCCTCATGACTGAGGGTCGCGATAGAATGAAGTAACTACTTACTTAGTAGGACAATTCAATCTGCTTTTAGAACACATTATATTGGGCACCGTAGGTATGGGAAAAAAAACTTAAACCAGATAGATAGTAAGGGTGGTGCTTGTGTGGGATTATAGCTAATTACTTTTGTACATGGATTGATAATACATAATGTGATTTGTATTTGGACTCTGTGTGCCCGCTATGGGAAGTAAGAATACCAAAATACTGATTTCTAAAATCATTTATTACTTAGTGTTTATTCTGATCGAGTTTTTAAAATGTGCAGTTATATTCAAGGAAGGTACCTCCACATAACGTACTGTGTGTATAGTGGAGTCACTTCTACGATATCTAAACTTCTCTTTAGTACATATTACATTTACATATCCATTATATAGGGAAGTATGCTAATGTATATAACTAAACAAAAGGTTAACCTGGTTAAATTAGTAAGGGTAAATTTAAAACCATTACTAATTTAAAAGACCTTCAGAATACTTTGTGAATAAAATAAAAAGTTTTTTTTACCTTGCTGTAATGTAGAATGCTATTTTTTATTAGTTCAAGAAGTAACAAATTTTACTCTTACTGAGTTGTGTCACGAAATACATAATAGTACAAGTGTTATGTAGGTACAATAACTACTTAAAAGAAAGAAAACTTTTTGCAAATTGATGATTAAATTATTGGATATCATAATAGTTTATGACATGTGTCACTGAAATATGCTTTTTCTGTCACTGTGTTACACTAATTGAAGCACTGGGTGCACCCCAAAGTTATCTCAGGGCAAATTTTTATTGAAACGTCTAATCCATGTAATTAATGCTGCCCATAGCCATAGCGCCGCCGCGCGTGATTTTTTAATTAATATGGTATAAAAATTATAAAAGTATTTCAAGCATTACAAATGGTATGAGAAAGATATTACATTCAATATAGTATTTAGTAATATATATATATATATATATAGTATAATATACATATACATATTTACAGAAACGATTACTTCAATTTTCTATTTTAATGATGAGCCTTTTATAGCGTTTTGATGACTTTTTGTTGATTGTTGTTAGTAGGTATTTTTCTAAACTAAGTTTGTATTGGAGACAAATATTGAAATGCCTACACGTAACTAATGATTCTAAGACTTAAGTAAATAAAATAAGTTGCAATAGCTAATGATAAAAA
The DNA here is from genome assembly GCA_928269145.1 of Agriphila tristella. NCBI lineage: Eukaryota > Metazoa > Arthropoda > Insecta > Lepidoptera > Crambidae > Agriphila > Agriphila tristella. The sequence goes on along the minus strand of OV743429.1, from coordinate 44,056,166 downwards.
AAATATTTCTAAGTTTGCAATCTTTATAATTCGGTGCAATGAAATATTAACCCCTTAGCAATTTATTTAAGGTATACATCCATTTTTAATTTCTAAAGTATCTTGTAATTATATTAATGAATTTTGATGTTGATAATCTATCGTTAAACAAGCTATTGCTCGTGTTTATAACGTGCTCGGATGAAATGCCATACGACTATATTTTTATTGATGTAAACAGAGTTGAATTGAATTGTAAAATTTTAAGTTTAATTAAATTAAGTAATCTAATTACGTTAATTGTAGACAAATAAATGTCACTTTATATACATACCCTTTCTCTAACGGGATGTTTTCTGAATACCTACTTATGTATAAATAAAAACGTAATTACGTTTTGTGTCATGCAATAAATATTTGTAATGTAATTAAATAATAATTATGACTTTCGCAAAAATGCGAAATATTTTGTTGGAAGGCTGCTGTTTTTCTTCTAATAAAATGATGTTTTTATTTAAGAATATTTTATGACTAATTGAATGGATGTACTCAAAGTTATAAAAGATATTGTTTTACGCGATGGGACTCGCTCTAGCAGGATGGCCGACTGTAAGGTTACTGTATAAATTACTTTAATTATTATTCGTGATGAACCATGTAGTACAACTAAATTTGTGTGTTTATTCCATTAAAAGTACTTAAACGGTAGTTGTAGTAATCGGGTGACTGCAGTCGCCCCTACCACGCCAGTCACGCCACGCTCGCCCCTACCACGCCACGCATAACGTTTAAATATGCGGTGACGGGGTAGAGGCGCGCTCAGTCGTGCTCAAGTCGTCACAGTGAAAGGTTGAACGGTGAAATAAGTGTTTTCAATAAAGTTGTTAAATAAAGTCATAATACCAGATGACTTTGATAAATTTGTCGCGATACGCTATTCCTGCTGGAGAGATACCACTGCTTAAGGTCAGGTATCAGTGTATTATTGTATTGAATACTGTTTAAACTGGTAATACTAGTACTTTCCCATGATATCGAGTAATTGTATGCTTGGAATTCTTGTTAAATACCAAAAATAATTATACAGAGATACAATTAAAACTAGAACTTTTAATTGCTCATGACGTTTTATTTTAATTCCTTTTATAAAGAAATGTAAAATAATTTCTAAATTACATAAATTGTGTAACAAGAAATTAGCAGTTAAGTCCATCTGTTTTGCATGTAAAAAAGTTATTTTTTTTGCTTTTTTTTGTTTGAGGAGGATGATGTTAGTATATTGAAGGTATCTGTGAAAACGCTTGTGCGACCCGTCTATTAATAAACCAGTCTTCAACCGATCACCGTTGTTTCAATACACCTTACAAACCGAAGTATAAATAACCAAAAATTAAAAGAAACAACTCAATCAATAATAAAAATATAAAAATTTGCCGGTAGTAAAGAAACGAACATCGGGTGCTATACGGGTAAACTCGGATTAGATCGGCCAACTCCGCCTGCATACACGGGCCGCCCCGGGCCGAGCATAGTGGCGGCGGCGGGCGGGTCAACCCGTTACGACCCGCGAGCCAACTCCGCACCCTGATTATCTAAAAAGAAACTATTTAGCGACCGGTTGCATTTTACATACATTGCCACTTTTCTTTGGTACCTATGTTTTTTTAACCCAAAAAGAAGTAGCAATGGATCATCTGTGAACTGCAACCAGTCGCTAGGTGGTTTTTAATTAGATAATCAGCCCGCGGGTCGGCTAAATCGAGTTGAATTGAAATCGGATACGCAAATTTCCGTAGCTAAGCGAGTCAAACGGAGTTGCCTTAACCGAACTGAATCAGTTCCGAACCGCGCCCATCGCGACAACTTTAATATTTGTATAACAAAACATTAATACTTAAATTCAAACCAAGGAAACAATAAAGTACGAAAATTCACCGGTAGTAAGAAAACAGAACTTCGGTTGCTATACGGGTAAACTCAAATCAGATCAGCCAACTCCATCTGCACGCACGGGTCGGGGCGGGCCGAGCATGGTGGGCGGCAAGCGGGGCGGCGAAGATACACAACTCGAATTCGTAACTGTCTAACTCGAGTTGACCCGAAACAACCACAACTCGAGTCAACCCGGCAGCACTTAAGGAAAATCTAACTCTTGAGTTTTGACGGTGATCTCTGATTGGTCAAGAAACTCAGTAGTTGGGTTTTGCTCGCAAGCTCTAACTCCTCAGTTTCGCGATAGTTTTGATAGTGATCTCTGATTGGCCAAAAAACTCAGTAGTTAGGTTTTGCGAGCAAACTCTAACTACTGAGTGTACTCTATTCACTAATGAGCGCGTTTCAAAATTCAGTTGACTGTGGTAGGTTGCGTATTTTATTTTTGAAAAATGACTTCTAATGTTCCAAGTTTTTGCGAATATAATCCAGTAAACCCAGATCTGAATGCAAAAGTAGCGCAACCAAAAAGGACAAGTAAGAATAAATGCACTTTGCGACGCAGCGCAGGTTTGGTTTTCTGGACAATTTTATTCAAAATTCTTGTATCCATATGCCACAGTTCTCTAAACTATAATGATGAGAACCACATAACTTCAGTGATTTAAATTATTTATCAGTTGTTGGATATTACGGCTATATAACTATCAAGTATCAACTAATCATAGGCTATGATAATTTTATTTAATTTGAATGTTCTGAAGAATAATTAAAGTCATCTAAAAATACATTGAAAGTGACTTCTTTTTTGTTGGCAAAAATGACCACTTTATCCGTTGTAACTTTTTCGTTATGTTGCCTAGGTTAGCTTAATGTTCAAACATTTGTATTTCCATAAAAGTTTTGTTACAATATTGTTCACGGTTGTTAAATAAATTTTGAAAAATGTTAGAATGGAAAATGCAACTTGTTAAAAATTCTCCATACATAACGTCAATTTTATAGGTAGGAATATTTAGTTAAGCAGAAAAAAACTTGCACTCAGATCTGGGTTTACTGGATTATATTAGCAAAAACTTGGAAGATTAAAAGTCATTTTTCGAAAATAAAATACGCTACCTTAGTCGTTTTTAAAGAAAATTATTATTGACAACTGAATTTTGAAGCGCGCTCATTGGAGGATACGCACTCAGTAGTTAGAGTTTGCGCGCAAAACCTAAATACTGAGTTTTTTTGACCAATCAGAGATCACTATCGAAACTAGCGCGAAACTGGAGAGTTAGAGTTTGCGCGCAAAACCTAACTAGTGAGTTTTTTGACCAATCAGAGATCACCATCAAACTCGAGAGTTAGATTTTGCTTATATGCAAACCGGCAGGCTGATTATCTAATCACAGATGAATGTGATACATTGCTACTTATCTTTGGTATGTTTTTTTAGGCCAAAAAGAAGTAGCAATGTATCACATTCATATGTTAAATGCACTAACCTGAAAAAAAAATTAATGCAGGTCAATGGTTAAAAGGTGGTTTTTAATTAGATAATCAGCCTGCCGATGCTGGTTAGAACTTTAGAAGTAGAGGGCCTAGTACGAGTTGTGTTTCTCACCTCACTTTGCGAATAGTATCGAGTGAAAGAGATAAAATCATGCGAGTGAGTAAACGAGTGAAAGAGAGAAGACGATAGTTAACTATTCGAAAAGTGAAGTGAGCACAAAAAACCAACTCGTACTAGGCCCTCTGAACTCGAGTCGAGTTGGCTGACCCATCCCATCACTAGTCGGCAGTCGCTAAACCTTTGAGTAGGGAAAAGTCGCTATTTCTCGTCTCGTTCGTCGTCGTTGATTACATGGCAAAATCGTAATATAACGTATCGTATATTTATTATTGATTAAACTTAGTTGCCTATCTATCTAATTTAAATTGATAATAAATTAAAAAACACTGTAGATCTGCTATTTATATTTACTTAATAAGTAAGTAAAATGACTGAAAATACTTTGAAAAAACAGAAAGGTTCAGGACCTTCGGCAATCGGCAAATTATATCTTCTATCATACAATGGATTACAGACTTTGGGGTAAGTTACTTTTAATAACATTAATCGACGTAAACAGTCGCTATTTGCTGTCGCCACACGAGCGGGTAGCAAAAGCAGAAGTCGACGTACCATGGCATAACTTGACCAACATTTTGGTTGTTCTATTCTCTGGCTCTGGTCTGGACTACTGAATAACATGAGTCTACAGTTGAAATGATGAGTCTATTGTCGAACTGTCTTAAGTCTGTATATTTGAATCTGTCCCATTTTTAAATTTCAATACAAATGATCGAAGCAACTCTGGCTGAGCCATTGTGAAGGAGAATCATGAAAATTCCTCATAAATTATTAAATAAATAAACATGATATATCTCCATTCTCCCTTTTCCATCATCAGACAACTAGACATCAGTGGCGAGGGGTGAAATTATGGCAAAGGTAAGCCGGTCTACAAAAATGTTATGATCTGTATAGTGGATCAATGGGGTGGGATTTTCAAAAGGTAAGCCGATGAAAATCGGCTTGTATGGACCCTTCGCCACTGCTAGACATACATTTCAGCGCCACAATTTTTTGGTGGATGTTCTAAAGAGCTGCACTAAGCATTTTGCTTCAAATTTTATCATCCATACCGCTAGAGAGTGGAACTCCTTGCCAGAGTCTGAGTAAAATCTGGGTGCCTTCAAATGGTTTTTTTTTTAAATTTATTTTCCATATTTTTACATTTAAGTTTATTACAAAAATTTCTGTCGCCAAACTGCAATGACAGTTTGTAGGCGTAGCGCTTATTTCTACATTAATAAATCTACTTAAATGTTATATACATCGCTTGTTTATTTTATATTACCTTTGCTTACTTGAATAAGAAATTATAACATGCATTCCTTATTGCTGTATTTACCTGTAAAGGCATATCTTTTAGTTTGGGCCTTTTGTATATTTTTATTGTAATGTGTAATGATATGTTGTTGGTAAATCTTTTGCAATAAATAAAAAAAATAAAAATTCCTTTAATTTTCTTTTCAATATTTGTTTACATTTAATTTAATTTTCATCTAATAATAATATCGAATATTTATTATACAATTTAGGTATAGTATATTTTCTGGTTCTTTCTCCATAATAATTATTGACTTTAATCTGTTTTAGTTTTCTTTTACTTATTGATCTAGTTAGCACTTTATGATTCACTTTAGTTTTATAATCATCTTTATAGTATGTCTCTAAGGCCAAATGGTAATAAGTTCTTTTTCTATCGGTAATATTCTGCAGTATTTAAATAACTTATTATAATCATCTCTAAACCTCCTTTTAACTATATTACTAACCATATATTTCAAAAACCTTATACTACAGTAGCCCGTAATACATTTAAATTATCAAAAAGGTTACCGCTCGCCGTTGTGATATAGTTATTTATTACGAAATTATAGATCCTTTAACCCAAGTTTTACAGATCGCAACCCGCTGTAACCTATATTTGTATATCTCCAAAAATGATATTTTTTTAGTTTTCGAGGTTTACCACATGGTTTAGCTATTGTCGTGTTCTACAGCTTTGTTTGATTGCCACTAATAATAGTAAGCCTATGGAAAGTGACCATACACAGATTTAAGACCAGATAAAGTCCATCCATTTTCATCTGGTCTTAAATCTGTCTATGGCTGCTTTTCATAGTCTTACTATTATCAGTGGCAATCAAACAAAGCTGTAGAACACGACAATAGCTAAACCATGTGGTAAACCTCGAAAACTAAAAAAATATTATTTTTGGAGATATACAAATATAGGTTACGGCGGGTTGCGATCTGTAAAACTTGGGTTAAAGGATCTATAATTTCGTAATAAATAACTATATCACAACGGCGAGCGGTAACCTTTTTGGTAATTTAAATGTATTACGGGCTACTGTACTATTAGCTGTATTTTTTTAATTTGTTCAACATACGTCTTAAACGTCAAGCCATAGCAACTTAACCCATAGCTTACAATTGATTCAGCTAAGGCATAATAAACCATATACAAAGTCTTTTTATTCAAAATTCGTTTTAAGTGATAAAATTTTCCAAGTACAGAACGGAGCCTATTACATACCATAAGCACATGTGGTTTCCAATTAAATCTACAATCTATTAACAAACCTAGATATTTAATACTTTCTACATATTCTAAGGGTTTACAATTACATGCACTTTTACTATAGTGCAAGCATTCATAAGAGTGACCTAATATTTTTAATTCATTTTGTGTTAGCTTTTTAGCTTTAATGTTGTGGGGAGAGTAGATATGCATACACTTTGTTTTATCTGTATTTATAATTATGCCATTGTCATGGGCCCACTTAGTGACCATTTCAAAATCGTCTTCCAATTGTTGCCTAATTTGTTTCACATCTTTACCGGCTACCAATAAACATGTGTCATCCGCATACATACAGACCATGGAATGGCGGATCACATTCACCATACTATTAACGTGTATGATGTAGCCTAACGGGCTATACACCGCCCCAGTAGGCACACCCAGTGTAATCCTGATTCCTACCCTGACCCTGACCCTGATTCCGCACTCATCCATAGCCTTCAGCAGCTGAGAATGATCTAAAGTGTCGAATGCCTTTTTGAAGTCTATGAAAAGTGCCAGGACCTGGTTTCCTTTATCCGTATTGACAAAATCAGTAAATATCGTTAGTGCCGTATTAGTACTTCTACCATGTCGAAAGCCATGCTGGCAGTTGTTTATTATTTTATATTTCTCTAAAAACTCACTTATCTGGCCCACAATAACATTTTCAACAATTTTGTTAACTACTGATAAAATGGCTACAGGCCTATATTTTGTATAATCCAGGTGGCAACCCTGTTTGAATATAGGTCTCATCAAAGCTTTTTTTTAATAAATCTGGATAGGTACTTTCTTTAACGCACATATTTATAAATTTTGCCAATACTCCACTTAGGTATATCCTTTTTTATATATTTAAAATCCTGTACCCTAATTTCATCACAGCCTGCTGCCTTATTACATTTTAATTTATTAATTATTTTTTCTATACACCAACTGTCTATTTTCACAAACCTGAAGGACCTGAGTGAATAGGTATTGTGCGTGTTTCATCGTAGATTGCATCAACGCTTACCATCAGGTGTGACAGAGGTCAAGTGCTTGCCTATCTATTTAAAAAAAAACATTCGACAAATACCTCATTATTCAAAAAATAAATAAATAATGGCATTTCACCATTAAAAACGTTAAAATTTCAATCGATAAAATGTACTATAGTATTTAAGCGTTTTTAATTCTTACTTAATTCTTAAGTTTATAATTTGTCCTCTTTAACTAAATTCTTGACTATATAACACTAAAAGTGGAAAAAACAATTTAAGAGTCGTATACAGCTGAAAATTTCTTCTATTTTATTACTTATGTGCTTTTAATTATAATTATGTGCATAATTGAATGAGAGGTCAACTCAGCCATTTTAATCAAATGTGCATAATTAATAAATACAATGTCAAGACAATATTCTGTTTAGTGAATAATTATTTAGTTTTTACTTTTTAATGGTGATTTAAGTCAGAAAATATAGTTTAAAGATAACTACTAGAATTTTATTTAGCTTCTCTTGTACAATTATTAGTTACATGTTAGCCAACATTAGCAACTGTTCCACAAAATAGGTACCTACTAAGAAATAAGGGACCATAAAACTTGATACAACTATTTTTGTTTCATTTTCTTATTTGTGCTGCTTTACTTATCTAGCAATCTATACTAATACTAGCGGCCGCCCGCGGTTTCACCCGCGTGGTTCCCGTGGGAATATCGGAATTAAAAGTATCCTATGTTTTAATCCAGGCTATCTTCTATCTGTGTGCCAAATTTCAACCAAATCCGTTCAGTAGTTTTTGCGTGATTGAGGAACAAACATCCAAACATCTAAACATCCAAACATTCAAACCCACAAACTTTCACATTTATAATATTAGTAGGAAGTAGGATTATAAAGAAGAAAATTTTGTTTTTTGTGTGTTTCTAGTGGATTAGAGTTTAGACTCAATAACTACTGATCCGTTTTTTTTTAATTATTTTACCAGAAAGCTACATTATCAGCGAGTAACAGGCAGTATTTTATTTTCCAAAAAAAATTGAGATCCCTATGAAAATTGCAATTAGTAACACACGGTATGTTTGTTTTTACAAAATATATTATTTGGCGTTCGCACCGAAAACTATTGATGATACTTACATGAAAATAATGTACCTACTTAATTTATACTTCTCATCATTAGCCGCAAAAAGATGTCAAACTAATAATATTTAGTCACAATAACCACTTTTTCTTAAAATTTGTCAATGAAAACTGGTATCGAAAGATGATGACATCGGTAATCATTTCATGATTTCAACTGCCTCTGTGCTCTAGTCTAGTGGTTCGCTTACCCGTGTAAGATGCAGGGGTCCCGGTTGCGATTCCCAGAAGGGGGGTACATTTGTACTCGGTGTGGTTGGTGGTAGCGCTTATTTCAAGTCTTACCTAAGTCTGACGCCATAACCACAGAATAGATAATAGTACTAGCGTCCATAACAACAATTAAAAAAATATGTGTTTCTGCAGCTTAGAGGTAAGATAGCCAGTTTCTCAGTGATAAGGATTCCAGGTGTAGTGCGCTTCCACCTTTGGCCATCGTCACTTAACATCAAGTGAGGTGAAGGCCAAACACTATCCCATTGTGCATAAAAAAATGTTCAAGTTTGATTGTTTACATGTAAATTACTCTTTAAATTATTCTAATCGGACCTTCCGTTTAGTTACATAAAATCGTATCATATAAAAATGATAAAAGTATGAAAAATGCGCGGTGCGAGCGTACAGTTCTACGAATCATCATCATCATCATATCAGCCGCACGAAACCAACTGCTGTCTTTAGGCCTCCCCCAAGGATCTCCTCGATCGCATCCAGCGGCTTCCTGCGACCTTCACCAGATCGTCGGTCCACCTTGTCGGGGGCCTACCCACGGAGCGTCGTCTGGTGCTCGGTCGTCATTCCAGAAATTTTCCGCCCCAACGGCCATCGGTTCTTCTCGCTATGTGTCCAGCCCACTGCCATTTCAGCTGAACAATCCTTATCGACTTTACCGATATCGGTAACTTTAGTTCTCCTGCGGATCTCCTCATTTCTGTTTCGATCACGCAGGGAAACGCCGAGCATGGCTCTCTCCATTGCACGCTGGGTGACCTTGAGGCTCCTTATGAGACCCATAGTTAGCGACCACGTTTCACTGCCGTAAGTCAGCACTGGCCACACACACTGGTCATAGACTTTCGTCTTGAGACACTGAGGTAAATCAGACGTGACGATTTTTCGAAGCTTCCTGAATACTGTCCATCCGATTTGGATTCGACGAGAGATCTCTTTCTCGAAGTTGGACTTATTATTATTATTTAGAAGGGGGGACACCAGCGAAGCCGGACCGTGATCAGTCACCTTGATTGGAACCATTTCACCCATTTCCCCAAATCCCCACAGGGGGGAGGCGGGTTATCATTTACCCCACCGGCGTCGGACCCTCGAACCTACCTGTAAGCTTACAATACCTGCTGAGTTGACTTATCGTTAACTGCTTTAAATCCTCTTCCTTAAGCTTGTCCGCTCCAAAGAGCTCCCAGCGCAGTGATGCGTACATCGGGCATTCTGCCATGAAGTGGTAGCTTGTTTCTTCTTTTTCTTTGCATTGCGGACAGATGGGGTCCTCTGTCCGTTTGATCACTGACAAGTGTCTGTTTAATGCACAGTGTCCTGTCAGTATTCCTACAATCATTCTTATATTTCTCCTGCTTCGTTTCAGCAACTCTCTAGTTTTCTTCTTGTCAACAGATTTGATGAAGATCCTAGACTGTCTACAGTCCTTTTTTTTCATCCATCTCTGGTTGGTTTCTTTGATTGTTCGAATTTCAATAATGTTCTTAGTAATTCTATGTGCGATTGGCAATCTTGGTTCGGGCCCAATGAAAGGTTCATCAGCCCCTGTTCTGGCCAATTCGTCGGCTTCCTCATTGCCTTTATTACCTTCGTGTCCAGGTACCCAGGCAATTTCCACCTCAGCCAAGTTTGCAAGTTCCTGAATGCTTTGTTTGCATTCCTTCACCAAGGCTGAGGTGGTCTCCGTTTTGTCAAGGGCTTTGATGGCTGCTTGACTGTCGCTATATATTATTATTTTTCCTACGTTATGATCGCTTATCTCACTTTTAATCATATGCGCGCACTCCAATATTGCAAATACTTCCGCCTGGAATACGCTGGCGTATCTGCCCAGATTGAAAGTAGCTCTTTTAGTGTTGGGTTTAGCTATGTATATCCCAGCTCCCGATAGCTTAGTTGATTCTTTTCTTGACCCATCAGTGTAGCATACTGCGGTGCTATCCAGATTGTCTTGTTCTAGGTTCCAGTCGTCTCTGGATCTGATGCTTATTCTGTACTTTTTGTCGAATATCCTCTCCTTTTTTATTAGGTCATTATTAACCAGTATCATAGAAAGGTTTTCTTCGTACTTTTTCCCTATTTCTGCGTGACCTTTATCAGTGTGTCTTCCTATCCATAGGTTAGTGCTTTTCAGCTTAAACCATTGTTCTGTAGCTCTCTTTTCGATTTCAAGATCTATAGGACTAAGGCCTAGTATCATTTCTAAGGCGGCCGTGGAAGTTGTTCTCATGGCTCCTGATACCATGATGCTAGCTAGTCTTTGTACCTTTGTGAGTTCTTTTCTGTTATATTCTAGTTGTGCTTTATGCCACCATACTAGTGCTCCGTGGAGAATTCTTGGTAGGATGATTGCCCTATAGATCCATTGGACCACTTCGGGTTTCATGCCCCAATTCCTGCCAACGGCTCTTCTGCACTGCATGAGAGCTGTCATTGCCTTTTTGCTAGTTTCTTTTATGTGTGTTCTATAACTTAGGGTGCTATCTAGGACTATTCCTAGGTATTTAAACTCCTTTACTATTTCAAGTTCTACATTCTCAATGTTTATTGGGATCATACTATAAATTTTTCTTTTATTTGTGAACAACATTAGTTTGGTTTTTGTAGGGTTAAGGTTCAGTCCCTTGTCCCTACACCATCTCAATGTTGTCATGATTCCGCTTCTCATTATATCTCTGACCACGCTTAGAACTTTGCCTCTTACAAGTAACAGGCCGTCATCCGAGTACGCTTGGATGTATATGTGCATAGCAGTGATCTTTGTTACTAGTTCATCTATTAAGATACACCATAACAATGGAGACAGACAGCCTCCTTGGGGAAAGCCTCTTCTAGCTTTGATGGTGTATTTGGTATTTGCTAGTTCTGCTTGTATGGATCTGTGTTGTAACATATTGGTGATCCAACCTGATATTTGCTTTGTTACACCTTCTCTGTTTAGGGCTTCCACTATAGATTGCGCAGACGCTTTGTCAAAGGCGCCTTCAACATCGAAGAAGCACGCTAAAGCGTATTCTTTGTTTGAAATTGATCTTTCTACTCTGACTGCCATGTTGTGAAGGGCTGTTTCGATGGATTTCCCTTCCATATAAGCATGTTGGTTGTCATGTAGTGGTCTTTTACTTTTGCCTATGGTTTCTCTTATATGTCTGTCTAGTATCTTTTCCAGTGTCTTCAGTAGGAACGAGGAGAGGCTGATGCATCTAAAGGACTTCGCCTCTTGATATGTGGCCTTCCCTGGTTTCGGTATGAAGACGGCCCTGACTTTTCTCCAGCCACTAGGTATATAGTTTGTTGCTAGGCTGCTTCGATATAGAACTAACAGATCCTCTTTTATAAACCTTAAAGCAGCTTGTAGCATCTTTGGGAAAATGCCATCTGGCCCCGCCGCCTTATATGGTTGAAAGGAGGCAATACTCCACACTAGCATGTCTTCTGTAATTACTTTTCTGACCTCTGCCTCCCCGTCTGAGAAGAGTTCTGCCGACAGAGTATTCATCTCCTCCTCTGTGTGCTCTATGCAGTCCGGGAAGTGAGTGGCCATCATTTCCGAAAGTATTTCTTTGGGGTCCACTATAATAGTGTCATCTTTTTTAAGGCTTCCTAGTTTACAGGTGTGGTCTTTTGTTAGCATCCTCATTAACCTGGCCGACTCAGGTTGTCCAGAGATGCCTTCACAAAAGGCTCCCCATGCGTTTCTGCTTTCTCTACGGCTTTTATACTTGAAGTTGTTTCGTTCTTCTCTATACTTATTCCAGCTCTCATCGTCATCCTTTTCTAGGGCAATTCTGAGTGCCTTAGAAAGATTGTTGTTAAAAATACAGGTACAAGCGATTTTCAACCACATTGACATTTGAAATTTGGTTGGTTTTTTCGCATATTCTCGTTTACTGACTTTGCTTGTTCATTAAAATCAGTTATTTTGATAAATGTCTGATAATGTTTTTTTAACTAATGGTCACTAGTCAAATGATTCCTTACCTTCCCTTTTTTCCCCTACATCATTTTATTCTTTCGGCCGTTGCCTGTGCCCCAGCAGTGGAGACATAAATGGTGATGATGATAATCATGAAATACCAGGTGATTTAAGTCTACTGAAGGAAAATTCTAAATTGCGAAAAATTAACCCCACCCGGGAACCCTGATCTTTTCCTTAACTCCCTGGCAGCACTAGATGTCCCATTTCCTACCCGCATATCCTACTTTGCCTAAGAATGCATCCATTCCACGTAAATAATAAAGTGATTTAACATCCTTTAGGCGATAGCTACACGCGTGGTAAAATATACGGTGATCCATCAGTATTTAATCAGGGGCGTATTTCATAAAAAATAGTTAATTTACTACAATACTTTACCATTGTTGTCATTGGGGTAGGATTATGTTTCTTATAAATTATAAAACATAATTATACCCCAATAAACGACTACCATGGTAAATTACTGTACTTTTTCATTCTTTTATGAAAAAGACCCCTGATTCAATACTGATGGATCACAGTATTTACTACGCGTGTAGCCGTCGCCTTAGAATCTCAATAAAATAAAATTATTTTATTTCAATTCACCCCGTTTACCTACCTTTTAACATAACATTGGCAAAACAGTCAAATTCCATTGCGACAAAAAACAAAAAGGCCATAAACAAACATAGGAACAGATAACACGACTAATTTACAAAGTCGAATGTATATTTGATATGGTCGGTTTATATAACAGGTAAAAATAACAAGCTTTGTCTCTTTTCTTTCCATATGTTAGAGTAAGATAGCGCTTGTTCCCACGTAACAGGCGGAACAATGGCAACGGTTGTTACTTTGATAACAGCTAGGTATAGGGAACAGTGAAGACGGCGAGAACAGTCTGTTTCGCCTGTTCCTTTGAACAACAGTTATTTTATAGCGCTCGTAACAGGGCGAAACAGTTACATTTAATTATCTGTTGTTTTTAACTGTTACAATAAATACGCCTCACGTCTCTAAATATCCGCTTCCTTCACCGTTTAACTGGCATTTTGTGAACTATTTGGGCAACATGACTTTTCCGATGTAAAAAAGGCTGCTGAATTCGATTCTGAATGTTGCCAAGCCGCATTTTATTTTATTTTTTTCAAGCGTGTTTTGCTCTTATAATGACTTGATTCAAAAAAATATCTCTATATTTCTCTGCAGAAAATCCTCTATAGAATTAAAACTATGAAGATTTGCCTCAGAAAAAAAACACTGGTAAATAGCGTAGTTATTTCACTATACAGGGTGAAATTTCAATCATTTGGTTCCCGCCGTGGGGTGGTTCCACTCATGATTAAAAGCAACTTTTACTATGGGGCCAACTCTCCTACTCGTAAAAAAAAATCAGCTGTTCCATACAAAAATGCAATACCTACTCGACCTTAATAAATAAAAAATAAATATAAATAAAAATTATTTATTTCGGACAACTTCAATCCATTTTGTTAGTAAAAGACTTAAAACTATGTTAGTATTCTATTTCAGTTCTGTGCCTTCGGCTTGACCGTTCGGAGATAACCTACCTTACCTAAAGTACACCCATGCTTGATACTTACGACCTTGCGTCTCTGTGTGCGCTGTAGATGCTTGCAGGGAAGCGGCGAAGCGCCCCCACCCCCGCGTTGCCGGGGCGACGGCAGGCGCGCGAGTGCGGTGAGCCCGCGCTTTTGTCAGTACGCTTACTTTTACCTAGCGTGCGCACGTGTTATTGTGATACGCTACGATCGTGTACGATACGACACTTCACGAAGTTTAACGTTGTTGTAACGTTTAGTAGTGGAATACCTTTTGGATTGCAGTGTATGCAAAGGTAAGATTGATCGTATTTATTGTGTCTCTGTGAATGTTTTATTTGTTTTAGATGCTCGTGAGATACAGGGTGTGAATAGTGTTAATTTTTCGGCTATTACTAATGCTGTGCTATAGTATCGCTCACGTTTGTCGGACATGCCATCCACAAACCTCGTATCTAATCAATGTTTGCTAAGGCGACCCTCGCCGCACAATTTGTTGAGATTAGATACAAATAGCGCTACGTTTCGAAGTGTTCGTAGGTCGACAGAAAATCATTTAGCGGGCTGCTCATTTTCAGTCTGCGCGGCCCAAATTTCGAGCCGCTCGGCCCGAATTTTTGGGCCGCGCGGCCCAGTTGTTGAGCGGTGCGGCTCAGGTTCCGAGCGGCGCGGCCCAAATATTCAGCGGCGCGGCCCATGTTTGGAGTGGCGCGGCCCGAATTTTGAGCGGCACGGCTCGAATTTTGAGCGGCGCGGCTCGAATTTTGAGCAGCTCGGCGCGAATGTTGAGCGCCACGACTCAGATGTTGAGCAGCGCAGCCCGTAGGTGGCCTGATATTCAGCGGCATAGCCCGGCTCATACATAATTGTGCGGTGATGGTCGAAACGTGAACTTTCACGTTATGGTTTCACAATTGTTGACGGTTCGCGTTTTGCTTCAGATGGCTCATAACGGCGAACTTACAAGCTTGGCTGAACTGTTAGATGAACACGCTGATTCAATAGAGGAAGATGAGATTTTAGAAAGAGTAAAGGAGTTGGCGCAAGAACATCTCCCTCTTGGATGGACTACGTGGGAGGTGACGAAGCTCTCGAAAGAAGACATTTTTGGTGCCAAGGTCGAAGCCAGTATTTTAAATAAACTGGTATTTGCAATTCCAACTGTCGGTTTGGTGCGAGCCTTTATGCCAGACGCAGATCATCTCTCTGAGAAGCGGTACAGAGAAATCAGATGCAAATTACTGGACTGGCCTTTTACACGGGCTTTAATTTTAGGCCCTCCAGCTATAGCCAATAAAATTAGAGGGTCAGCAGCTCGAACTGAGTTATTTAAACAGTCGGTGGAGATTTTACAGCCTTTACTCCACACCAGAGCAGAAGCAGATAAGATACTCTCAGGCTATCTATCCGAAAAGGAGGAGACTAGTAGAAAAAGGAGAAGTCGATCCTCTTCTTCTCAAGAGCCCTCCGTTCAGAGACGGCGCGTCAGTACCCCGCCCCCCTTATCTTCACAGGATCTTCGATTTGAACAGCTGGACAGAAAGATCGATAACATGTTCTCAATCCTGATCGAAAAAATTAATGGCAACCGTAATGAAACTGATTCTGACAAAGAAGATGAGGAGTTGTATTACGATTCCGAAAACCACTCAAATTCCGACTCTGAGACCTGGCAAGCCCCTACACTGGAAACTGATACTGATCTGGAATTTCTGCCTTCAACCAAGGAGGCGGAACCACCCGTTCCCGAGCCGTCATCTCAACTAAAGAAAGAGGGCATCGAATGCCAGCGTTTAGGAATGGACGGCTGGAATAGAATTCGATACAAAGAGGTAGAAAAACAACTACATGCAGCTTCACCGTTTAGCCCTCTTAAAGTAAATAATGAATTAGCAGGCCTAATACCACAACCTTTTCCCTGGCTCACAAAGGTTGAAGGGATACTGGGCTCAATTACCCATGGACTATTGATGCAGCGAAAGGCGCTAGCCGAGGGTCTGAATAATGTTGTTAAAAAATGCCCAAGCGCCAGTGCAGATCTTCGTGAACTGATAGCGGAAGATTCAAAATTAAGGGTACTGTCAGACCAGCTGCTCCAGTTTGTTTGTGCTCATCGGGCTGATACATTAGATCAGAAGCGTAAAACCTTCAGGACTAGAAACGAGGTGCTTAATGCAGCCTTACAAGCCATCCCGCCGTCACCGTCACACTTGTTTGAAGAGAAAGCCTTAACCACATTTGTAAAGGATAATGGTGGACAGGCACACGTTTTTGCTTCGGCTAAGTATTCCGAAAAGAAGACACATAATTTTCGCAAACCAGCACCTCCGTCTAAACCAAAACATAAACCTGCAGAGAGAAGTCGCCCCGCCTTCCAGCACTCGACGACCCGTCATGCTTCCAGCTCTAAACCTTCAGCGAACGTCAACCAGCACAAGAGGAAGGAAGTTGGTGACAAAAAGTCGAGAAAATTCCAGCAACGACGACATTGACAACTTTCAAGGGGGACAGTTGAAGGACAGCTTGCAACAGTGGAGAAAGTTAGGAGCTCCAATTTATGTTCTGAAAATAATATCAGGTTATTCAATTCCTTTTGTGGCAAAACCTCCTTCGGTTCCCCTCCGCGAAAACATAACAAGATTTGCTACAAAACCTTCGCAAGCGATGTCCAGAGAGATAAAAGAACTTCTAACGTTAAAAGTAGTAGAGAAATGCCCATTTCCAACCGGTTTCTTATCGCGGATGTTTCTGATTCCGAAGACCAACGGAAAAGTAAGACAAATATTCGATCTCCGTCGTTTAAATTGGTACCTCAACCCTCCAAAGTTTCGCCTCATAAATCAAAGTCGAGTACCGGATTTTCTCCAGGATGGCGACTTCTTGGGAAAGCTGGACATCAGCCAGGCGTACTTTCACATTCCCATAAAACACAGTCACAGACGGTTCCTAGCCTTTGCTTACGGAAAAGAGCTATACCAGATGACTTCTCTACCATTTGGCCTGTCCAGCGCTCCTTTAGCCTTCTCTCGGGTCACCAAGTGGGTTGCGAGCGTCTTGAGGGCAAAAGGCCTACGAGTTCTAGTCTATCTCGACGATTTTCTGTTCGCGCATCAAGACCCAAACATACTAGAGGAACAAATGCGCACTGCAGTGGAGTTACTTCGAAGTCTCGGTTGGTGCATAAATTTAAAGAAGTCTGTCCTCAAAGCGACTCAGTGCATAAAGTTCCTTGGAATCATCTGGGATACAGCTACAAACCAGAAAAAGCTTCCAGACGACAAGGTAGAACGTTTGAAGAAGGAGTTGAAAGCCGTGTTAAAAGACAGGGATTGGTCATGGCGGACCGGGACCTCTTTAATAGGACGACTGGGCTTCGCATCTCTGGTGGTGCCTCTAGGACGTTTACACAGCAGACATATTCAGCGGGCCGGTCACAAACTCCCGCAAGACAAACCCAATCTGAAATTAGTTTTGCCGCCAGCAGGAATCGACGAATGTCAATGGTGGATACAGCATGTAAGTACTCCAGGGATAATCTTTTCTCGGGAACCGACGATATTTGTCACAACAGATGCATCCGACAGAGGCTGGGGCGTTCAGCTCGACGATTGTCATCTATCCGGTCTTTGGACAGACCAGCAGACGTCGTGGCACATAAACAGAAAAGAACTCTTCACGATTTATATAGCTCTCACGAACTACCAAGACAAGTTGTTGGGCGGATCAATCATGATTCAATCAGACAACAGAACGGTCGTTTCTTATTTACGAAATCAGGGTGGGACCAGGTCTATAATACTGCTGGAAGAGACAAGAAAGATACTGCTTCTAGCACAGCACCTAGGAGTTACTCTTCATGCTTTCTACCTTCCGGGCCGTTACAACTCGATAGCCGACTGCCTATCGAGAAAAAAGAGTCTACCAGACTGGCATCTAAACGAAAAGATCACGAACGAAATCTTCCGGAAATGGGGCTTCCCTCAGATAGACTTGTTTGCTACGAGCCGGTCGAAAGTGGTTCCATCGTATGTTTCAATCGATGCGCAGGATTCTCAGGCAACGTTCATCAACGCTTTCAGTCAAACATGGCAGTACCAGCTAGCGTGGGTATTTCCTCCCCCTCCCTTGATTCCCAGAGTCCTTCGGCACCTAAACCAGTCACAGGGAACATATCTTCTGGTGGTTCCTCGCTGGGAAACAGTCTTCTGGAGGGGAGACCTCAAGCGCAGGGCATTGGATGCTCCTTTTCATATACCCGAGGTAGCCAAGAACTTAATCGACCTGATAACCAATCATCCGCCACAGAAGACAGAAGACTTCGTTTTAGAGGTCTGGAGGATACAGGGTGGAGTGATCTACTAGTCGATTTGGATCCTAAAGATATTGAACTCGTTCAGTCAGCATGGCGAGAGTCCACTTGGCGTACGTACGAGTCAGCATGGAAACAGTGGGTCTCGTGGTGCAGACAAACTGGGATAAGACCCAATAGTCCTCGACCCCAGGAAGTTGCCACTTATTTAGGGTTTCTCACCAGAGTTAGAAAGCTAGCAACCGCTACAATTTTAGTCCATAAATCTGTCATTTTAACCTTGGCTGACCCTACTCAGGAGAAGCGATTGGCGGCTCACCCGTTAGTAACGGCCATGGTCAAGGCGATTAATTTGAAAAAGTGCGCGACTCTAGTATCTAAAGCACAAATTTGGAACGTGCAAGACTTGATTGGTTGGATAAGAGCTCACATACCTGAAGATAGTAGTATCTACCAAATTTCTCGTCACGTAGCTTTGCTCTTGCTGTTAGCGTCAGGTCGGCGTGTTCACGACCTTACTTTACTAAGCATAGATGAAGAACATTGTGAACGAACTGACACTAACATAACATTTTGGCCTATGTTTGGTTCGAAAACCGATACTATGAAGAATCGGCAATCTGGCTGGCGTCTAACCTGTTCAGGGGATCTCGATCTGAGTTTAATTAAATGGGTTAATCGGCTTATTGACTTATCTTCGTCTAGGAGAAGGGCTCGACCAAATCTGAATAGCTTGTTCATCACTACAAGGGGTGAAGTGAAAGCAGCATCAAGAAATGTTATCGCTGGTTGGTTAAAGGTACCTTTTCAAGAATTAGGCATTAACTGTAGCCCGGGCTCTATCAGATCTGCGGTGGCATCAAATGACTTCCATCAAAATGTTCCTATTGATTATATTTTAAAAAGAGGTAACTGGAGAGGTTCTGAAAACTTTTTTAAGCATTATTGTAAGGCTGTACAACCACCTAAAAACTCTAATATGAATATCCTTAACAACTCATTTATGCCTGTTTAGGAGCTTATTATTGATTGAGACAGAAATTCATAAGGATATATGCTTATGATCTCACATTATTGTGAATTTTCTATTTATGATTGTTATGATTAAGAACAAGAAGTTACCAGAGCTAGAGTTGAGTAATATTAAAAGGTCGACAGAGTTAATAACTCTTTCTTTTGAAACTTAATAAATGTTCTTGATTTTTAAGCATCTTTAGTTTTCATTTGTGCATGTTTCATACCCAATCCGCATCACAGTACGCTTTTGGGCGCCGGCAGAAGATAAGACACGTCTCCGAACGGTCAAGCCGAAGGCACAGAACTGAAATACAACCGTTTTCCACCCCGAAGGGAAGAAAACGAATATTTCAGGTCTTGCCAAGGCTTGACCGGAGCAAGGCCTAGCCGGCGTTTCGGAGCTGGGTACTGACAAAAGCGCGGGCTCACCGCACTCGCGCGCCTGCCGTCGCCCCGGCAACGCGGGGGTGGGGGCGCTTCGCCGCTTCCCTGCAAGCATCTACAGCGCACACAGAGACGCAAGGTCGTAAGTATCAAGCATGGGTGTACTTTAGGTAAGGTAGGTTATCTCCGAACGGTCAAGCCTTGGCAAGACCTGAAATATTCGTTTTCTTCCCTTCGGGGTGGAAAACGGTTGTATTTTTAGAAATGATGTAATTTTATCAATCATAAAACCAATCAGGGGACACTCACTATTGGCTATCTCTTCAAGGACGCTGTGACTGCTGCCGCGCATTCTGCTTAACAATGACGCCGTCTTTTTTCGCATGATAGCTTCGAAGCTATCCACACCCGCTAACGCGAACATTGCGGACGCGCTACAAAACCGCGGCAGCCTTAACAGTGCCCTAAACGCATTGTTGTATTGAATACGCAAGGCACTGTAAGCCTTTTTGGTATAGTTGGTCCATAAGCTGCTTGAGTAGAAGGATGAGCAGTATGTTTTGAAAAGTGTAATTTTAATAGCATCCGTGCAGCGACTAAATCTGTGTACCAACATATTCGCCCTGACCGACAGTGCCCTACGTTCCCTTTCGATGTCTTCATCGTAATTAATGTATGGAACAGCTGATTTTTTTTACGAGTAGGAGAGTTGGCCCCATAGTAAAAGTTGCTTGTAATTATGAGTGGAACCACCCCACGGCGGGAACCAAATGATTAAAATTTCAGCGTGTATAGTATAATAAACATGTTGAACATTTTTGTCTAGTAACTGTGTTAAAAAACTAATTTGCATCATGCGGCGGAATTTTTATTGTGTTAAAAAACTAATTTGCATCATGCGGCGGAATTTTATCAGCCATTTTTTTTTTCAAAAATCCTCTACAGTATTAAAATAAAACTATTAAAATTTACCCCAGAAAAAAAATACTGATGAATAGCCTAGTTATTTTACTGTATAAAATAATAAACTTGTCAAACATTTCTGTTTAGTAACTGTGTTAAAAAAATATTTTGATTCGCGTGGCGGCATTTTCTATAAATAGTTTTTTTCGAAAATCCTCTACAGAATTGAAACTATGAGGATTTGCCCAAGAAAAAAAATACTGGTAAATAGCCCAGTTATCCTACTATATAAAGTAATAAACTAGTTAAACATTTTGCTTTAACAACTGTGTTAAAAAAATATTTTGTGTCGCACGGCGGAATTTTCTCAAATTGTTTTTTTCGAAAATCCTCTACAGATTTAAAACTATGAGGATTTGCCCGAGAAAAAAAATACTGGTAAATAGCCCAGTTATATCACTATATAGAATAATAATTTTGTCAAACATTTTTGTCTAGTAAACTGCTTCGATCATCTACTGAATGATCGAAGAGTAACTGTGTTAAAAAAATAATTAGTGTCGCGTGGCGGAATTTTCTCTCCTCGAGCCACATCTCATACTTCCGGTACCCGGACGGACTTCCGGTTATCAAAATTGAGTTCAGCGACACGACCAGAATCGAGTTCTAATAAGATAAGGCTCCATTTTGGCCGCCATCTTGAATTTTGGGCAAAGGAGCAAAAATTGGGCCTGGCAACTTCAGAACCGAATTCAGCAGGCTTTTATACTTCGCAAAAGTCATGTTGCCAAAATGGTTCACAAAATGCCGTTGAACTTGAAAACTTTAATTTAAACTACCAGTCTGTCTATAAGTTAAAACGCCTATACGTTTTCAGATGGACATATCTTCTTTGGCAGTCGGTTACATACTTTTTGAATCGTGGCACACTGGATGGATTTTGGAATGAAATTAAATGGACAGTTATAATATTCCAGGGTGCTGCTGTATTGGAGGTAAAAGAAATCTATTTAACATATCATATTTTTATTGTTTATTTCCTCTGGTAGGAACATGGAAAAATGCTGCACTGGTAAGATGAAGGTGAAATGTTTTGTCAGAAAGTAAAAATTGCAAGAAGCTTAGAGCAACGGCTTCCGTGTTCCGGAAGGAAGCCCCGTTGCTCTATGGCAAAAAGTTACAAGATTATTAATCTTACTTTTTTATAATGTGTAGTGTATCCCATATCGATAGTGGCGTCCTCCGAGGTTTTTATTTAATAAAAAAGTATTTTAATAAAGCTAAACATGGAATTTTTAAGATCCATGGTATTTTTAGAAGGTATAATTAGAATTACATTACCTCGTAGTCATTTGTAGAAGTAGATAGCAAATGTGTCAAAAACTGCCACTTTTTGTCATGTCATGTTCAAAAACCCCAGAACAGTCTGGTGTCCACCCCAGAAAAACCTGGTATTCCAACGCGGCTCTAACAGACCCCCTAGCTTTCCCCCGGTACTGGAGGCCAGGCCCCCTGGAAAATATCTAGATACGCCCATGATTATGAGCGCCTTATAATTTTATGGGATTTGAAGACCATCACCTAGCGGAAGACGCGGTGAACTACACCATTCCAATACAAAATTCTAACGCGCTCACGATCAAACCAAAGTGAGGTAAAATATAGGCCCTATAATATAGTCTTGATTTTTTAAACTGAAGTACATTAATACTCATTAACATCTAATACTTAATTGATGGTCATCTGTTTAGTGTATTATATCCGTTTACTGTTTTGCCTTTAAAATGCATTAAGCTATATACTAATATAGTTGTTCTATCTAACGAAGACCCTTTTGCTATGAATGTTTTTAGGTGTGCACATACACATTGTATTAGTGGTGCGTCTGCACCCTCTCGTATTACGCACACTAAAACAATGTGTATGTGCACGAACAATCGTAGCAAAAGGAACTTCGTGAGAAAGAACTATGTATAACGTGTTTCAGGTGTTGCACTCTCTGATCGGGCTGGTGTCATCAGGGTTCATGGTGGTGTTGATGCAAGTGTACTCGCGCGTGTTCCTCGTGGGCGGCGTGCTGCTGGTCACGCGCGGCGCCGCCACTAGTCCAGGGCTGCCTCTGTGCGTGCTGGCGTGGTCCATCACAGAGATCATTCGTTACGCCTTCTACGGGCTCAACTTGCTCAATGCCGTCCCTAAGATGTTGACGTTCTTGAGGTAATTAAAATAGGGGCGCATTGGATAACAGCACTCTCTGATCGGGCTAGTGTCATCAGGGTTCATGTTGGTGCTACTGCAAGTGTACTCGCGCGTGTTGCTCGTGTGCGGCGTGCTACTGGTCACGCGCGGCGCCGCCACTAGTCCAGGGCTGCCTCTGTGCGTGCTGGCGTGGTCCATCACAGAGATCATTCGTTACGCCTTCTGCGGGCTCAGTTGCTCAATGCCGTCCCTCAAATGTTGACGGTCTTGAGGTAATTAAAATAGGGGCGCATTGGATAACACTATGTTAGTCTGGTCGTGGATATAGATAACAAAATCTGCGTTTCTAAACTCATAAATTGCGGCTAATTTAGAGGGTTTATGCAGCACACTAGCATCGCCATTTATAAAGATGAAATTGTGAACCTATCGTTTAGTTTAATGGAATATTGTTGCCAAAAGTGGCCACTTTTAACAAAAATATTCCATTAAACTAAACGAGAGGCTGGAAAATATTATTTAAGTGATAAAATAAAAAAGTACCACAATGTCGTCTTTATTTTAACACTATGATTTTTTTCCAATGGTGGCGATATTAGCGTGTTGTATGAACCCTCATATAGGTGTCCCGTGTCACATTATTCAGGGTTGTATTATAGACTCAAACTCGAACTCAAATCTCTGCTTGAGTACAGTTAGAAAGAGATGGTGCTATTCATCGCATATAGCGCCATCCCTTTCTATCTGTACTCACGCAGAGATTTGAGTTTAAATTTGATTCAATCTACCATATTATATCTCCCTGGGAATCGAACCCGAGACCCCTGCGTCTTACACGGTTGGGCGAAGCAGTAGACCACAGAGACGGTTAGAGAGTCTAATTTCGGGAAAGTGATGTACAAAGCAACTAATGGAAATATGAAAGGGGGACAAAGGTTTTTGGCGAGGCACCTTCAACATCAGTGAGGGTTGCGTGCGTCAGATAAAGGAAAAATATCTCTAATGTGGATGTAAACTAAAATTCAATATTTAGGCGACAGCCTTTGTAAAATTAACCACCCCCAAAAAAAGTTAAAGGTCAAGAAGCTCGTCAAAAGACAGGTTGCCAATCACGTTCACTCAAAATTTGCAGTTTACGAAGGTCGAATTTATTCCAACTAAACAAAACAATGCGTATGCAATGCATATTATAACTCAGGGGTCGAAAAGTTATTAGCATTGTCTAAAAAATAATGGAAAAAGTATGCAAAAAACATTGACATCTTTCAAACATAGACCAAAAGAGGTAGCCTCAACGTCGAGAAAAGCGGAAAAGCAGTCACGAGATAAACAGGGATTAATTTTGATTTCGATTGATAAAATTCATTTTCTTCCAACTATGCTTTAATTTCATCACAATCACACTAAAAACTCAGTACAAAGCGAGTCTTTAATGCTCTAGCTAGAGCAATAAAAATGTATGAAATTTCATTATTGCACAGTTTTTTTTTAATCACACCAAAAGGTGCCAATCTCAATCCCTATATCTACTAAAATCCATTGTAAAGATCCATTGAAGGATCTTTTTGCACTTTTATGTCCACTTTAATCCTTGATTCAGAATTTTTGCAAAGTTGATTTTTTAGAACTAACGTGTGTCTGAAAATCCATTGAGAATGGGAAACACATGAAATGTTATTTTATCAAATACGATTTTTGCCAATTTTGATTTAAAAAATATTATTTCAACATATAACAAGGATTGGGTAACAATTATTTTAAAAAGTACCAGGGTCACATAAATCTAGAGGAAGTTAACTTTTAAAAATATTTTCAATGTAATACCTAATTATTTTATTTTTCCAAGAAGTTCATAAGTGTCATTCGTTATTTAAGACTGTATGTATACGCATTTCAAAGAAATTAGCGTTTTTCCAAACAAGTTATCTAAAGAATTAAAGCATTACTATTGATGTAAACTTTAGTTTTAGGAAGCAAAATTCTTAAATTAGTGCCGTATAGAGAGAAAAACATAATAAATTATCAGGTATTTTAAAACAAAGACAATCTGTTCAAGTGGAATTCCAAATTTGCTTGTCAGATGTATTTTTCAAACACGTTTCAGCTGTAACAAATAATAATACGACTAATATTTATTTTTTCATTTATTGTTTGTATTGTCAAGGAGTGCCCTATAGAGAGAAAATTTTAAAAAATGATTTTAATCACAGAGAAATAAAATATTAAAAAATGCTCAAATAGGTACACTTGACATGTTTTTTTACTGGCATTTACAGATTTTAAAGTAATTTATTATTTTCCTTAGAAATAATGAGGTATTTGTTTATTGTATTGAGTATTTTGTATATACTTATATCTAATATATAATTTAATAGGAATTTTCAAAGTTCGCCCTCATTACGGTTCGCGCAGAGATGTTTCGATCATTTGTATGGAAAATTTAAAAATGGAACGTGATGCGCGTCTACAGCCTTAATAGATTTTCAGATTTTGCGATGGCTTGACATTTTGCGCTTTTGACGTTCTGCGCCTAAACCTTTTCTAAACTCCTTGTTTCATGCTTCTGAAGCTTCTACAGAAAGTTTTTCGATGGGAATGCTCGGAATCTTTTGACGCTAACAACTCCAGATATTTTTAAACCCGGGGGCTAATTGTCTAATTCAAAAATCTATCGCAATCGCTTTCATTTGACAGATTGATGTGGCACATTGCTGCATGCATTTCTTTGGTAAGTTTTTATTTGTGCCAAAAAGAAGCTTCAATGTATTACATCTTGAAAGCGATTGCGATAGATTTTTAAATTAGACAATAGAAAGGCTGGCCCCCTAGCATGACGTCTGAAACACGATACATATCGCGTGATAAAGGATTTTATCGTTTGCCTTAATTAGGGCTATCGATTCGCATGAAGAAAATAATGATCTGTAACAAAAAAGTCCAATGTCCGCAAATCCGAAATCCGTCCCACTGTGCGACGTGGACGGCTTACCTACCGGCTACCCACAAAGTACTTTTTTATAATAGGAAATAGAGACCAATCTTCGATCATTTTTATGGAATGGAAGTATCTCACTAGCGCCATCTGTCGATTGAAGTATGAAACTTTATGTTCGTATTTTTCGTATAAGAAAATTTTATTTTATTAATCTTATGGGTGACTTATTTATTCTTTATTTATAGAAAAATATGAATGAAAAAAAGATAACTCAAAACAAAAAACACAATAACATTTTGCACTCATATAGGATTGAACTCAGATCTCCACAGTAGTAGTGTCACGTATACAGTGATTTGGTATCCATTACGCTAGCTAGTCTTTTTTTCTTACGTCGAATTTTATCATTATATTGATTCGCACCATAACCATACTAATATCTCACCGTCTAAACGTTGATGTGGCGCCATCTATTCAATTGCTAAATTAACTATCTTATAAGTAAAGAGCCCCCTAGAGATAGAATTACGCAACTTTCACAATAATAAGCTTCCAGGTTGACAGTACTAAGATTACGGCCCCTGCGGCTACCCTTTGCCTGACAACAGTTTCGGCACAAAATACAGAGAGTACAGAAGTTTAGCTCCCGCGTGACCTTGAAATCCATACCTAAACTCGGACGTCGCGCTAGGGTTGTCAACTCCGACTTACGCAAAACCACAGAAGATAACTTATATATTACAGAATGTGGTAAAAACTTGTGATGCACGGGCTTGATTATTTTTTTGAATAGGTGTCTTTAAAAGTGAAATTTATCTTTAAAATTTTAATTTAAAATTAATTATCGTAAGATTAAGATATATAGCGTAAGGAATAATATTGAATAATATTTTCTGTATTTAAAACAGTTGCTATTTTAATGGGGTGTAAAAAGTTGTCCCGCAGTTAAAAATTGTGAAAATACCTAGTAATTGCTGATTAAAGTATTAAAAAATTGGTATAGGTACCTGTATACTAAATATTTTATTAGGTAGGTACTAGTATCTTGTCATATTATCTAACTTATCTGCATATACCTAAGTAGGTACCTACACAAGTTTATTATGTTTAATGGGTTAAATCGAAAAGACAAAAAATACAATGAATAATAAAAAAATTGAAGACATTTATGTATTTATGGGATTAATAAATACTAACTTTACTATTAAAAATAAAAAAACATTTTGAAACCCTAAGCTCTCTTAAAAAAAATTATACTAAACACCAAAAAATAAAGTCTAAAATTACAATAGCAGTTGTTTTAGTCACGACTGCACTTTAAATATTCAAAGACCAAATGTAGTAAATGTACACATTTAAATAATATTAGGTAGGTACCTATTGTTTCTTATTTACTTAAGTATGTATATTTTTGAATAGAAATCAGTAGTCAGTATAAGTACGTCAAATTGGCATATAAATAAGGTAAAATTATTATTGTATTGAGCTGTTGATTTAGATACAACAATAAATGAAAACTGCCTTTTTATTTAACTGCGTATTATATACCTAGTCATAACAGCTATCACAAAATTCACTGTTTGCTTACCTTTCTGGGTCCACTGGTATCGTAAATAAGTCGAGCTTAAGCAATTGCTTACTGAGCAATGGGGAGGAAAAGCGCAATTTTATCCCGATAGGTGGCGTCTGGTCTTTGGTACCCGGCCGCCTCAAAGAAAGTGTCAAAACATATGGGAATCTCTTGGAGTATTGCACTTTTTAATTTTATACTGAGAAAATGCCGCATTGTTATGCATGTAACTTGTAAAATATTGGAGTTCATCGATTTCCCAGTAACAAAAAAAATAGTGGGCAAAAAAATATCAAAAAAAAGATGCTTTTCCCTCGATTTTCTCCTTTGCTGAGCCTGAGAAACATTATAAATCAAAAGGAATGTTTCATGAATTTGATGAAGCTTCGCCAAAATAAAACAACATTTGAATTATAACAGCTTTGTACTTTAATATTTCAACCTCAGCAGTTTCTAGCATATTTATAACTTGGATGAATTTGATAGGTATATCAAATATGGAATAAGCCCAATATTTGGGCCAAACAGAGAATTAATAGAATTTTATATGCCAGAGTCATTCAAGAAACTTAGAATAATAAAATAAATATGATAAAACGGTTCGTGTAATTTTGGATGGTACAGAAATTCCAGTACAGAAACCTGAAATTACTATTGCACAGAAGGTATCATGAGGCAACTATAAACACGGAAATTCACACTCAGTTGCTTTGTTAAAATTTAAATCATATGCTTCTTATCTGAAATAAAAAGATTACTTGTAAATCTAACACGAAATTTAAAGTAATGTAATGCTTGTTAGCAATTTTTTGTAAGTTGCTATAAACTTTCTTGCCTGTTGTTTTGGCTTTTCTTTTCCGTAATTCTTCTTTTATCTGAGCTAAAGTTAGCATAGAATACATTGTTTGTCCGCAAAATCGAAAAAAATACAATCTAAGAAAGTAAAATCACGTAATACACAGTCAAGACAATATAAGCTCAAACTGACAATTGTTCCAAAGACCAAGCGCCATCTGTAATTCACTTTGCATTCGCCTCCCCATTAGAGTACGTTTTATTTTTGCCTTCCATTTTTACTGAGTCTCGCAAAGCGTACAAATGACCGACGCGGGGGTCGGAACTGCGTCACGTGATACTCGCGCGTGAATGAAGTGTTTTAAGCGTGGCAAAGGTTCCGTGTCGGTGAGAGGTGTCTATGTGTGCGTTGCTCGAGCGCACGAAGTACTAAGCTAAACTACTGTACTCTCTATATATTGTGGTTTCGGGCCTAGTACCACAAAATCAGTGCACGCAGCGATAAGCGACGCCCGACATATAAGTAATAAAATTAGGCGAGAGTAGCTATTCCGAGAGGTTATTACAAATATCAATGGGCAAGAAGCTTATATCCACAATGGAGGTTGCACGCCTAGTAAGTAAGTGAAGATTGAAAAAGACTCTTTAGTGACGTTACGGCGTATTGCTATCTCTTTCTTTTCGTTTTACAATACGTTTTCGTTTCTCACGAACAAACGAACGACGAACAACGAACACGTATTGTAACACTAAAGAAAGAGGTTGCAATAAGCCGTAAGGAACTTTTTTCAATCTTCACTATGACATATGGCCGTGCAAACTCCATTTGAGGGAGGTATAAGCTTCTTGATCAATGGGGAATGTCTGAAAAAAATCAAATTGGCTGAATATTTTTTTATAGGTAGGAATAAGCTTCCTTAGTAATAGAAAAAAAGTTTAAGAAATTTCCGTTGCGTAGAAAAATTATAAAAAATTAATGTCTCTTCGATTTTACAAATGTGTAAAAGTAACAGCAGAATGGAGATTATACCTTTGCCACCACCTGCCACAACAACGAATAAAAAATAAAAAGTTTTGACATTTTGACAATGGCAAATGTCAAAATGTCAAAACTTTGAACTTGAAACTTTTTTTAATACATGTTTAATACCGTGTTGATGTGGCAAAGGTGTAATTTCCATTCTGCTGTTACTTTTGTATATTTGTGAAGTAGTCGAGAGTAATTTTTTTTAAATTTTTTCGTAACCTAAAATGCTGAAACTTTTTTCTATTACTAAGGGAGCTTATTCCTACCTATAAAAAATATTCAGCCAATTTGATTTTTTTCGGACATTCCCCATTCTCAGTGAGCAGACTTTTTTGCACCGAAGTGTTATGTAGTAGTTCGGTAATGCTATTTTATCTCCCTCCCATACAAAAATCCAAGATGGCTCCCTTCTTAAAATGATCTAGGGTTCAGAAGATGCACCCTACCAAAGGATATCCCTCCATCAACAAACGCCGTATATTGAACTTTTATGTCGTGAGGAAACGCAGCTATAAGTGCAATACGACGAATGATCTAACTAAACTAAAGGAGCTATAACGAGGCGCAAATCTAGAAAAAAAATGCAAATCACTATTGTATTCCTGAATTCAACGTTTCTTTTGCATTCACAATAGTATTTTTGTAGGGGTTTTCCTAATAATTAAACTTTAGTTTACAACTAGCGGCCGCCCGCGACTTCGTCTGCGTGGAAATGTTTTTTACTATCCCTCGGGAACAATACTTTTTTCGGGATGAAAGGTACCCTATGCTTCTCTGTACCCCTGACAACGTGTATGCAAAATTTCATGATTGGTTCAGTAGTTAAGAAGTGAAGGCGTAACAAACAAACCAACAAACGGACTTCGTCTGCTTGCAAGGTTTTTTTGCTATCCCTCAGGAACAACACTCTTTTTCGGGATGAAAGGTACCCTATGTCCTTTTCTGTACCCCTGACAACGGTATGCAGAATTTCATGACGATCGGTTCAGTAGTTAAGACGTGAAGGCGTAACAAACAAACAAATAAACGGACTTTCGCATTTATAATATTAGTAAGGATTAGTAAGGATTAACGTTATTATTATGTAAGCATAATGTTTATATAATTGTAAATACAGTAAGAACTTACTCTATTTTGTGCTAAGAATAATTAGTGTCGGTGACTCGGTGACGGCCGGCATAAAATTTTCTTCAACTTTAAAGCCACACTAACAGAGGTTAAAAGTCAAAACATTATAAATTCTTAGTCACTGCCATTTTTGTATGTTGTATTTGAACATAGTTAATAACATCACACAGTTAATAAAATCCAGTTATTTGAATATTCAAAAAACTGGATTTACCACAAAGTGGCCACTTTTGGCTAGAGTGGATTTTAAAACTTACAGAAAGAATGAAAACTGTTGAAGAGTTATTCAAAAATATTAGAGATAATTTAAGATAATCTTAGCTTTTTTTTTAAAAATGGCTTAGTTTACGAGTAATACAAATAAATGTGTTGGCGGCGCTAGTGAGGGTAGTAGGGCGCCTTTATGTGGTTGTGATTTTGTAATCCTGTATTAAGGCGGTTGTACGAAGACCGAAAGTGGCGCCCTTAGCGGTATTTATTTATTAAGTTGGTAATAGAAAAAGATTTTCATAATGTTTTACGTGGAGTTTTTAGGGCCCATGTTCTAGTATTTTTAGAAGGTACTATGGGCAACAGCGTCGCTTAACCAGTTTGCAACAAAATTCGTGTGCGCGCGTGTCGCCCCTGCACGAACTAAACGTATGTGACCGCGGGCGCGGCGTGCAAGCGATTTTAACCTTAGCAGTGGTTAAGCGACGCTGTTGCCCATGGTACCTATGTCATTCGTAGAAGTAGATAGCAAAAATGTGAAAAATGGCCACCTTTTGCAGTTTTGCTATCTATTTCTGGCAGTGACTACGAGGGAATGTAACGATACCGTCTTAAAATTCTAGATTGTGGGCCCTAAAAATTCCACGTAAAACGTGATTAAAATTGTGTATTTGAATTATAATCATAACTAATATTATAAATGCGAAAGTCCGTTTGTTTGTTTGTTTGTTACGCCTTCACGTTGTAACTACTGAACACTACATCATGAAATTTTGCATACACGTTGTAGCAGGGGTGCAGAAAAGGACATAGGGTACCTTTCATCCAGAAAAACGTACAGATCCCGAGTGATAGCAAAAAAACTGTCCACACAGACGAAGTAGCGGGCGGCCGCTAGTATTAAATAAAATTCACCGCGGCGCCACTTTCGCTTAGGGTGCCACCTTAATGTTTTTTTCATTACTTTCAGGTATTCAACGTTCCTGATCCTGTACCCCCTCGGCATCACCGGGGAGCTGCTGTGCATGTACCATGCCCTGGATGAGATCTACGAAAAGAAGCTGTTCACGGCCTCGATGCCCAACGACTGGAACTATATGTTCAACTTCTATTACTTTTTAATTATGTACATGTTTACGTATATTCCATTTTTCCCGTATCTTTTCTCACACATGTTGGCTCAAAGAAGAAAAGTATTGGGCGGTGATAAACAAAAGAAACAATAGTAGAATTTTGTTTTATCCAAATTATTTAAGAGCGTCAATATGTTTCCAGGAACAAATTTTATGAAAATTTGTTTAAGATATTTTTAAGTAATTGGGAATGTCTGAAAAAAATCAAATTGGCAAAATATTATTTTAAGTTAGAAGAAAGGTAGGAGGAAGGTAGGTATAAGCTCCCTTAGTAATAAAAAAATTTTCTGAACTTTTTCTATTACTAAGGGCACAGAATAATTAATAGTACAAGGTACTAAGGGAGCTTATTCCTACCTATTATTTTTTTCAGACTCCCCATTGATTGACAATAGGTATAATAAGAACTTGTTATATTTAATTTAGATTGCATGCGAACAAAGTATGTACAGTCAACAGCACGCTGGGTTTACACGACAGGGTAATCATATTCAATCAATTTTATACTTAAATGCGGAAGAAATTAAGGTTCAAAATAAATCGCAGATTTTTGTCAGTTTTGTATAACCTGACGTGCTGCTGACTGTACATTGCGAGTGGGAAATA
This sequence comes from Agriphila tristella, assembly GCA_928269145.1. Classification (NCBI taxonomy): domain Eukaryota; kingdom Metazoa; phylum Arthropoda; class Insecta; order Lepidoptera; family Crambidae; genus Agriphila; species Agriphila tristella. Next base: position 44,023,988 of record OV743429.1, on the reverse strand, counting down.
GGTTAAGCTTCAGTTGGGTTTCAGGGTGGTAGTTAGATATATTATGTGTCAATTCCATATCGCATTTATTTGCTACAAAAACAACTTGTTACGTACAAATATTAAATACATTATTTATTAAGCTATAGGCCGACCGGTTAAATGAGTCCTCGCCTGCGCGGCACAGGGGCGCGAGGGGAGACGAGAACGGGGGCGATGCGGGCGACGGGCGACGAACGCCTGCCGCCCGCACCTCTCACGACCCCCGTTCTCGCCTCCCCTCGCGCCTCTGTGCCCCGCAGGCGAGGACTCATTTAACCGGTCGGCCTATAGCTTAATAAATACGTACCTACATATTATGAAATACTCCCAAATCTATAAAGAATGTATAATTTGAATAATGTAAGCGTTTGTTTCTTATAGTGTGGTTTGGTTGATGGCGTGATCTGGGGGGTTATTCATGATTGTCGGAAACCAACTTTCCGAATCGAATCGGAAAGTTGATAGTCTTCGATCTTATTTTCTATCTTAAGCTACCAAACTTTGTAAGCGCTTTCCCGTCGGAAAGTGAATCGATTGCCAGTTGAATGTATTTGTGAATAGCTATATTTTTGTAATATCGGAGGATACGGATTCGAATCGATGCTTTCGAGTAGATTTCCGACAATCGTGTATAACCCTATAGGTCGTTTATCCGAAATCTGGTGCATTTTCGGGAACTGAACTGTGTAAATAAGCGAACTGAAGCAAAAGCATCTACTGCCTGTACCTAAGGGGTCATCCATTAATCACGTGAGCCTCGAAAGGGGGGGAGGGGATTAATTTTTATCGTTGAACGCGTGATTTTTAACCGAAAACTGCGTGTAATTGTTGACTCATCGTTACCAGGACGATTTCCCCGCCCCACCGCGACATATTTGTACTGAATAATGTTGAGATTAATTTGTACCAAAAAATACACGTGATTTAGAGGAGGGAGGGGGGGGGCGGTTTAAGGTAAAACTTCACCATGCATCACCACACCAGGGGGGAGGGGGGGTTAAAAATTGGCCCAAAAAAAACCCGGGATTAATGGACGCACCCTAATGTCACATTTGCAATAGCGATATCGAACTTCCCTGTGTCAGATTGACATAAGTTTTCGTTAACCATCGGTTTTTAAAACGTCAAATCAATACTTGCGTACGAAAGCGAAGTTTGGTTTGGTTTTAACTAATGTGATTTTGTCCAGGGAGCAGCTTTGTGCTCGTTAATATGAATGCTCAATTTAGAATATACCTACAATGCGTAAATAAACCGTCGTCCGACCAATTCGGGTAAACAAGCTTATGCTGACCGCTGTTAGTATAAGTTGCACTTCTTATTTGAATGTTGAATATATTCATAATATAGTTTGCTCACGGAGAGTTGATAGAAAAAGTAAAAAAATCTAAATAAATGAATTTTGGCCCGCTCAACAGATGCTCGTCGGCGGCGACTTATACTTCATATTTTATTTTATTTAAATTGTTTTGTCTTTATGGTATGATATCATCTTTTATACAAAATAATAATACTTGCATTACCTACAAGCATTTAAAATCTCTCTCTTTTCTTCTATCTTATAATTGGTTATTGCAAATTACTTAGGGGAAGGGGGGGCATGATGGGGTATCTAAGGAAAATACCAAAAATACAGTATAATCATTGCGTTTATTATGCTTATTTATTTATGGCACAATGCCTTATTAATCTAACTACAATTTGGCATAGTCTTTGGAAGATGAACTTATAGCATTTTTTTTAAATAAATGATTTGATAGGAACTTTCGAAAAACCATCTTGCCCCTTACCATGGGGTAAGATGGGGTAATGAAAATGGGACAAGATGGGGTAAGCTAATTATTATCACAATAAATACAAATATGAATTTCTTCGGTCTTTTCATCATCCACACCAGCACAACCATTGTGAGCCCAACGTCCACAAAGCTGGAAGCCTACCCAACCTTCGGATGATTTCAGAAAACCCAATACCCCGTCTTACCCCAAAGGCTGATTTAGAAAAAAATAATTTCTCAAAAAATAAATATTAACTGAACTTTTGTTTAACCATACCACAACAAAGTAAACAACACTAACAACCATATACGAGAAAAGACATAAATTAGGTAATCATAATTACCCTACAGTAAAGACGTTTTTAACTACGTAAAATTAGATCGAGGAGACACTCAACGTGATTTTCGTTTGTAAACAAAAAACGCGTGCACTCCCACTCACTGTTTCTGTCGTACTGACGGTTGATCGAGTATGGCTTCCTATTGGCTTATTGCTTTCTGTTCGCAAGAGTCTAGTTTCTTGTATGTGTGCGTGACCCGTCTTACCTCGCGTCCCCATCATGCCCCCCTTCCCCTATTTGGCTTTTTATCTACCTTTAAACTTTTACCACTTTTTACTTTTACCGTGTTTTTACTATTAAAATTAATATTTTAATTTGCATGACAATCGATCTACATCATCGAATCACAATAAGTATTTGACAAAAGTATTGCTTACTGTTCTTGAATATAAGGTATCAAAAGTGATATTATACTTCTGTCTGTTGTTGGGAGTATTATTGTGTTCATTCTAAAAAAATATGTTTCAAGCCAATCTGTGTTAGGAGGTATCTCTATTTGATTATTTTTATAATTTTTGATAATAATTTACCTTTGCAGTTAATTACTTTTAAGCTTTATTTAATGTTTATTAAAATTATATACAATTACCTATGAACTAACCTAAGGAACACCGTGTGTACATTTTGGGCATCTATCAAATTTTATTTAGACACGCCACGCAGTCTTCAAATGATAGAGTTTATAACGCTTGTCTCAGTTAAGACACAATATAGAGAGAGTACAGTAGTTAAGCTTAGTATTCGCGCACTCGAGCAACGCACACATAAAGCGCCTACTCACGATTCAACTCGACCACAAGCTGCTGACACAATTTGTTGAAGTCGGTCGCGGTTGGCTGTGCTCTACTCACGTTGCGTTGCGCCCTCAACTCTACTACTGACGATTCAATCTGTCAACTCTCAGCAGATTGGGTCAGCAAGTTGGAAAAGAAATTGAATCGTGAATAGCCGCCTTAAAGGCGACTTCAAAATTTTTGTCATTGTAGCTGAGTTGAATCGTGAGTAGGCGCTTTATGATACCTCTCACCGACACTGTAAAACCGGAATCTCAAACCAATCTCAAACCAGTTCGAGTACGTGACGCAGCGGTGAGAGCTGTATTTGTTTTTTTGTGTGTGTGTGCTTTGTTCAAGCGCCCGTAGTACTAAGCTTAATTTCTGTTAGTGTTTCTCTCTATTTTGTGTTTAAGAGGCCGGCGAACAATGATCGTCCTATACAAACGTAATACCAAAGTGATTTGCAATTTGAGCATAATAAACTCTTCTTGTGATGTTATTCGGATTGGGACAGTATTTGCTAGGGTTCTATTATATGAAAAATCCAAAATACTAACCCAATTCATAATAAATGCCAGTTAAATTTTTCATACGAAACTGTAAATCGTATGAATTTTTATTTAGTTTGGCATTTTGGACTTTTTATTTAATAAATTAGCTAAGAATAGAACCTTAGCTAGACAAATCTAAATAACTTCACAAGAAGAGTTAATTTTGCTTAAATTGTAAATCATTTTGGTATTACTTACGTTTGTATAGGAAGTTCAATGTTCGCCGGCCTCTTAATATGAATTTTTCGTAGGTTTCACTTACGAACTAGATGTGATTATTAAGAGTATCATCTGCCTGACTTATCTGATAAGTTAGGGTACTTATAATAACTATGCGGTATGAGGGAAAGGGTAATAAAATAAATTATTTCATACAATTTGGTATTTTTATTTCAGTTGCAATGTTACTCCATAAGTGAAATTAATGACAAAATGAACAATAAATATTTTAGGAATCGTGAATCCAACTAGGGGTGTTCCAGATGTAGAAACAAATGAAACTAGAATTTTACAGACTTCCATGGTAGGGTATTATTTAATGTACCGATAGACGACGGAACTTGAGTTAGGGTGGCCGATATATATCGATATGACTTAATATTATTAAAAACAGGAGTAATAAAAAAATGAGGCCGATTTAATAATTAAAAACAGTGTGATCACAAATAGTTCTCATATACATTCCGGCTATATCATTATAGTTGGTAGGTATCAATATTCAAGTAGGTGCTTGGACCAACAATTAGTTGTCTTTTGGCAACTAATCGGTTTATCTAATAATCTAATTTTTATCATAAGTTTCAATATTTATTATTCTATTTACCTTGCCCGCCAGTAACCTTATTGTTTTCGTAGCACCTATCTTAATTACTAAAAATCTGTAGATTATCTCCTCTGATTTGTAATAATTGCTGTGATATGATATTAAAACTAACGTACTTAGGTATCGATAAGTCGGCGTACAAAATAAGTTACTGAGCCTATACCGTGATAGTCAGCCGTGATTATTGGCAATATGAACAAGAAATACATAGCCGTTTTGCTGGCGGTGCTGGTGGCAGCAGCGGAGGCCAACAGCGTAGCCAAGGCTATACCACCGCAGTTGCTGCAGGATGAGTAAGTTTTTTTATGTATGGACTGTCTGCGCGTTTGACCTCACTTTCACCTGATGTAAAGTGACAAGGAGGACGAAGATGGAGCACGCACAGTCGGTAAATTGTTCGGGGAAAACAGACACAGGGAGATTATTCCACATCTTAGCTGTTCGAATTAAAAAGTTGGATTCGGTTCCGTTTCGTACGGGTAAGGTACCCTATAAGGAAATGTAACCTATAGATTCTATAGTACAGAAGACTGATAAGCAGGCTACCTTTCGTCGGTGCTCTAAACTTTGAAGCCTTCGGTGGACCAGATCATCGTCACCAATCAGCCTCTTTGCTCGACGCTCGATAGACCCTGGGGTCAAGTCTGCTAATGTTAACGTTGAAATCGTGGTTCAATGGTGTTAGAATGGCAATGCTTTTTGACACAGTTCTTGTTTCTTAAATCCAAAATCGAGACACAAAGTTGCTCCGTTTCGGGTTTAAGAAACACAACGTGTTTCGGTTTTGGGGTTTAAGAAACAAGAACTGTGTCAAAAAGCATTACCATTCAAACACCATTGAACCACGATTTCGACGTAAACATTAAGGCTGGCCCCAGACCTACCGGTTCCGTTTCTTTGCTTTGCTGTGCTACCTTGCTTGAAAGACCGCCGGCCAACCAGGGTAATTTTCAATCTATCGCATTTTGGGACTAGACCAAATTGGCAAGATAGCCATTAGCTTGGTTTTATCAAATGTCATCGCCTGGATTGCGAAGTAGGAAGCTTTTAGGAGATATGCCACCCTGAACATGGACTCCGATCGTTAAAAATAACTCGATCGCTTATTTATACAAGATGTTTGGTAAAGCCTTATAAAACTGAATATGGTAGATAGGGACCATAATAAAACTGAACAACTTTTACTATGGGACCAAATCTGAAATCGCGAAAAAAAATGAACTGTTTCATACATTTTGATAATTTCGTTATTAATTTTTGTATAAAACAGCAGTTTTTTTTAAAACGAAAACTAAAACTTCTCATCGCACCCCAGACGACGATATTTGATAACACCAAACTAATGGCTATCTTGCCAATGTGGTCAGGTCAAAATATGCGATAGATTGAAAATGAGCCTCTTGGCCGGCGGTCCATGGTAGAACAGCAAAGCAAAGAAACGGAACCGGTAGGTCTGGGGCCAGCCTTACAGAATTGACCCTCAGGGCAGCTAACAAGTTGAAGGCATACGTAGGTAATAAATTAAGTTACCCAAACCAGAGATCAGAGATAGTGGTAAGGCTTATTTCAAGTCCGCCTGGCTAGCTACCACCATATTACCTAAGTCTGACACCATAATAACAATTTAAAAATGGTTGTGTTCCGGCAGTTAGATGTAAGATAGCCAGTTCCACAGAAATGAGGATTCCGGGTGTAGTGCGCTTCCACCTTCGGCCTTACCGTCACTTAACATCAGGTGGGGTGAAGGCCAAGCCCTCGGTAACGTTTAGGACAAAAGTTCAAGTTTGGGTTCATAAAAAGATGGGATGGCAATGTTTGAGTTCATATTTAACTGGTTCCATTTCTATTTTGATAGGTTGGTGATTATTTTTCGTTATTTTCTATCAGCTCTAGAAAAAGTTAAATATTGCTTGCGTCTGACTGTATACCTAGTTTTAATTACAAAATTTTAATCTACCATTACCATATTCACTTCTCAAGCTTACGCGCTCACTAGACATTAGCTCAATAGACAATTTGTAATTACAAATTAACTAAAATCAATTAAATTTATTGTTAAATATTAATTTCTGAACATCTTAGAAAAATCATCGCATGAGGGTAGGCTCACGGGTGACTTCAGTCCCCCCCCCCGTGACCACGGCAGCTGCAAAAGTGCCGAAACGTCGGAAAATCAAAAATCAAACCAAATACCAACTAATTACCAAAGTACTTTCAGTAAAACCGCGCTAGTATCCGTTAAAAAGTCTTTTATTTCATTTTAATCTACCAATTAATAACCTTTATTCTTATTTACAGAAAGAACTGGGATGGCTTAGGTCTGCAAGCGGACGTCAACGATTATGTTGACGAAACTATCCATATGATTGTTCCTTTCATCCAGGAGAATGGGCTCGATCCTATGTCTTTGCCAGATGTTGAAGAAGGTTTCGAAGTAGTACGTAAATAATTGCATTATGTTAATTTACGTAGCGTACAATATGTCCCCAACCTCCGGTTTCTAAGGTATTTTTTATCGGAGGTTTAACTTAATCGGAGAGGTCAACATTATCTGGTTTATAGAAATAAAATTAACTTTAAACCAGATAAGGTAGATCCCTCCGATAAAGTTTAACCTCCGATAACCTCCGATTAAATTGGTAACTCAGAAACTAAGAATCTTATAGGTACTTAATCATTAAGATTCTTGTCAGAAACCAAAGTTTACCGGAGGTAGGTCGCTTTGTTCCTTAGGGGAGGCCTATACCCAGCAGTGGGTGTCGTGCGGTTGATATGATGATGATGATGAGGTCACTTTGTGAGGTTTTAACTAGACTCGTTAGGGAGCCGGAGCCTCGTATCGGTTGTTTGCCACTGTCTGTATAATCCAAGTTTACCTACACTCAATCGAATTGGTCCCGTAGCGTTATTTCACTCTACCAAGTTCAAGGAATCTCAAAAGGTTTGGTTTAGTTCCTTAGTACAGTAAGTGGCAATGTAAAACAATTTATAAATAAAAAATTGCTGGAGACTTTACTCACGAATACCTGCCCCCCTACTCAAATGGCCAACTTTCTATTCGTTTGAACGCTACGCTTACTTTTAAAGTTTAAATATGACCAATAGATGATTAAATCACATGTCAAAAACTTGATGTATTCTATGGAATTGTCAAGCTTACGGCACGTAATTTTATAATTTACCTACTATTTATTTAAAAGTTTTAATAGTAAGCGTAGCGTTCAAACGAATAGAATGTTGGCCATTTGAGTAGGGGGCTGGATAGGTTCGACTTTGTATTTTAAACGATAAAACTTAAGGTCAATACGCACTTAAGGGCCCTATCACATTTTTTCGTCGAAATTTCGATTTTGACGGATTTTAGCGATACAACCTAGAGAAACCTTTGGGTCTACTAAATACATTTATATGTGTCCGCGACAAAAAGTAATATGATGATTCACTGGACAGTTAAAGGGTTAGAAAGGAAAATGAAAGTTGGTGAACGATTTCTTAGAGTCAACTTTGAACATACACAGAAAGACAAACAAGTACAAACAACAAATAAAAGTATGAAATTTGATTTTTTTATGAAGTAAAGATTATTATGATATAATTTTTACGTAATAATAATAATGAATCTAGGAGAAATCCACAGTTTATTCTGAGCGTTTTCAGTAGTTTTATGGTTTTTGATTGGAATTTTTTTTCACATATTCTATACATAATTTCAAAATTCCGAGGCCGCTATGAACTATTCGACTATATAAGAGATAACATTAATTTTTTTCATTTAAATTTTTTAGCACAGTTGTTCAATCCATGAGCTCAAAAAAGTGCCTTCGCGCATTTTATGAAAATCTTTCTCTGCAATTTCGGGTTTAATTATAAAGTTAAGCAAATTTTCAAAAAAGCGAGGCCGCTATGAACTATTCCAATAGCTATTTTGCACCATTCAATAAGTCAAAAGTGTAAATGTATTTTTGTTTCTGAGATCGATAACGCCAAAATTGGCCATTTTACGCAGAAATCACAGTCGAAATGTAATATGCCTCTTAAGCGGCGCGGTGCGGCGGTTTGCATACAAAATATTTGGCCGCGTTGGTCCGCTCTAAAGTGCGTTTTGACCTTTAGAATAAAATAAAATGATGTGTTTCTGTAGAGACCGCTCCTGATCACGTACAGCGCGTGGCTGAGGATCCACAACGGGTACATGACTGGCCTCGTGAACGTCGCTCGCTCCGGTGACCAGAGGGTCAGCTACTTCGCCAAAATGCTGCGCGTGCGCGTCCAACTACAATTCAGAGACTTAGAGGTAACTATTTCTTTTTATTTATTAAAAAGCACTAGGTATAGCAAGAGCTTCGGTTAGTGAACTGTAGTAGCAACACCAACCATGCATCTGTCGAAATAACCCCACTAGAATTCCATTGGTTTTGTATGTAAGTAATAATTACTTATATTTATTTCCATTGATGAAATCTTATTGTGCGACTTCCATAATAAGTACTTACTTTCTTCTTCGTCGTTTCGCTCTTGGCAGAGCGGTCGTGGTCACATTGAGGCAATAAGTACTAGCATAGGAATATTTCTAATTTCATAACCATTTTTAGAGTCTAGTCTAGACTCTAGACACACTATGTTGAAGTTACGCGTCCGAAGTTCGACGGCAAGAAAAAAAAAACGCAACGTAATTTCAGCGCAATGTGTCGTCAGTACTTACTTCAATCGTACGTAATCATGCCGAACTTCGGTCGCGTAATTTCGGCATGTGTGTCAGACACTTTCAGCAACTATAGCAATATTTCTAATTTCAAAACCATTTTTAGAGTCTAGTCTAGACGCACTATGTTCAAGTTACGCGACCTAAGTTCGGCAGCAAGAAAAAAAACGCAACGTAATTTTTGGCATTAATAATTGTGTCGTCAGCAACCTTAGAGCATTTAACCAATAGTAACAGTAATTCAAATATCATTGCAGGCGTAATCATGCCGAACTTCGGTCGCGTAATTTCGGCATAGTGTGTCTAGACCAAAGACATAAAAAAATGTTCGCTTCGCTCAAGGTCTAGACACTTTCAGCAAGTAGTTTTGAAAAAGACTGGCTGAACCTTTTTCCACCCAATAAGTATAAATAACTGATTTGAGAATTCTTTTCCACAGTTCGTATACAGATACTTGGTGAAAGTGATGAACATCGGACCTACTGGTGGCATCATCGGCTCGCTGAACCGCTTCGTGGTCGTCTTCGACATACTGATCGACTTTAACAACGACGAGCTTCACCTTCAACAATTCTCACTTACCGATATCGGGTAAGTTGGTTGACGTCTATTGCGTCCATTTTACGACAAAAAAGCAGAATCACAATTCTACAGATTATTTAAAACTGAAATAGGTATATATATGAGATTAAATGTTTTCTGTATAATATAAAAAAATATTCCCACTGGTGAATCACATGCCTTCTTTATACAGGATAATTTTGCGACCTCCTTACAAAATCAAATATAAGTTAAAGGAAGCAATAAAAAAAATTGGCGGGATAATTTTAAATTATTTATTTTTAAATTCACAGTTTTCAGCCACTTTTTATGTCCAAAAAATTTAGGTGCGCACGCTCACCCTCGCGCAAGCGACGCGAGCGGGGGAAGGCGTGTAGCGGGAGGGGGGCTCGCGCGGGTCGACCGACCGTGCGATGCGCAAACAGTGACAACAATTTCAATTTGTGTAGGGAAAAGTTTGGGGCAAAAAATAAAATAAAATTTTTTTTTTACATCACAAATTGATTGTACTGCTGTTATAGAATGACCTGACAAAATTTGAAAAGGGGTCCAAAAATGACCCTGTAGATGCACGTGAGCCGGGGGGCTAATTGTCTAATTTAAAAATCTATCGCAATCGCTTTCATTTGACAGATGAATGCTAGACATTGCTGCATTTCTTTGGTAAGTTTTTATTTGTGCCAAAGAGAAGCATGAATGTATTACATCCTGAAAGCGATTGCGATAGATTTTGAAATTAGACAATAGAAAGGCCGGTTGATTGTTGGATATTATGACTGCAAATCCATACGGAACCAACGTCTTCGTGCTTTCCGAAAGCAAGCATAGAAGCTCCACAGACATAAAATTGGTCGCATTCATCTCATGACCGACCTTAGCGAAAGTTCCATCGCGAACCGAATGCGCTTATCCGCTGCACCATTTAATTGAGCTCCTAAAATCGTTATTTGATGTACCGTTGCATAAGTTGTCAATTTTGTTTGTTCTTTGTTGTTCGAAGTGTGTTTTGATAAATAGGTATCGTAACAAAGCACCACAAGTTTTATGAATATCAGATCAAATATGTACCTACTACTTATTTAGGAGGTAGGTATTATATTTGCTGATTAACTAATTTTTTTTTATATTAATATCGTGACTAGATTGATTAAAGATTGACAAATGCGTTGATGTCTTTTGTATGGGTCACATAATAATTATGAAATATAGGTACGTATTTTTTTTTTATTGGTGCAGTACTATTCAAGTATAAACTACAGTGATTAGCTTAGACAAAGCTGAGATTCCAACTTTTAAGAAACATAATTGAATAGGACCTATCCAATGATGTTTATAAACTACAGTGTTAGCTTAGACAAAGCTGAGACTCTTATTATGTTTAATAAACATCTTTGAATAGAACCTATTTACTTTAATGCTAATCACTGTAGATTATACTTGAATAGTACTGGACCTATTGGTCTATTTCTCTAATAATATCTTATTAGATGAATAACTACTTACCTATATTTCATCATTATTATGTGATGTGACCTCCGATCATTCAGATGATTGAAGGATGTGACCCATACAAAAGATATCAACGCATTTGTAAAAATTAACAAAGTAAGTACTGATAGGAAGATCGATACCATGATGCAGGCGGCGCATCACTATTTACCGATATTATGCGTCCCCGCACTAGGGTTGGGGGCTCGCTCGGTCGTCATCGGAGCATGTAGACGTGTTAAGAGAATTTGTAACTAATTTTATAATTGAATTAAATAGTTTTGTGAGAGACAAATAATCTTTCAATAATAAGATTCTTTTCAATTAAAAGATTCAGAAGTGTAATAAAAATCCACTTGCCCACAACTATGTGTGGACAACAATAAATAAGTTTTGTGTAGTGCTATATACTGTGATGTGAAGAACAATTACCAGAACTAAGTAATTTATATTTTTAAAAGTGCATAGTTTCACACATTTTTTTCTTGGACTATTTTAAATTTTGGTAAGCTTGTTTAAATATAAAAGTGCCTATTAAGTAATTCATTCTGTTTTGGATTACAAATAAAACGATTACTGTGTAGTGGTAAATTTTTGATAACCAAGTAATTAATAATGTTGAACATTTAATAACAATAATAAAATTGAACAATTGGTGCATATTAGTGTAGACAAAAACTTTTCGAGAACAAAGACTCTTTCATCCCTCAACGTAACATAAACATTTACTCAAGTCGGAGCCCGGAGCCCGGGGATCTACCGAGTTATCGAGGAAACACTTGAAATACTGCACCGATAAGCGCCTCGCCAACGTACCTGCGACGAACTTGCGGAGTCGGGTCACATGAGTAAAAAGTTTCCTCTGTGGTCGGGTAGCGGGACCGGACGAACGAATAGTTTTTGCTTCGATCATCTGTTATACAAGCGTTAGAGTGGGACCCGTCAAAAAAAAACACAAACAAAGTTTGGTGAGATCTATCCATACTTCACACAATATTTTAGTGACTTTGACTCTTTCTTTTATTCTTTGTTTACTGTGTATGTAAGAGACATTAATGGTAAGAAACATAATCTATATTGGTGACAAAATATAAATAGATATTATTATAAAGCATTGATAGACATAGACTAAAAGTGGATTGAAGACAATAAAACTTTTTTTTTATTATTTTAATTTCATATGTGAAACTTTTTCAAAGTACATTTTTTTTGAATTTTGTGTTTGTTGATGAAAGACTGAAGGGCAGAGTTGTAGACACCAGGGTCTTTAGGGGTAGTAACATTGGAACAGACCACTTTCTTGTAGTGTCTCGGGTTAGTGGTCTGTTCAAAAGTTGGCGTCATCGTCCCACAGTGTCAACAACGGAGCTGTCTAGAGTAAAAGTTGAGAACCTGGATGAAGTGGAAGTGCAAAAGACATATTTGTGCAAATTGAAAGAACGATTGGGAAATGTGGCTGAAGTGAAAGATGGCAAGCTTGAGGAAGTTTGGGAAAAGTTTAAAAAAGGTGTGACTGAAACAGCTGAGGAAATATGTGGAGTGAGTAAAAGGAAGAATGCTCCCCCAATAAACTGGTGGGATAGTGAGGTAAGACAGATAGTGAATGAAAAGAAAAAAGTATGGCAGGATCTGCTGGCCATCAAAGCCAGTAAAAGAGTGAATGCAAGTGTTACAGAAGAGGATGTTGATACAGTTGCAAGGGAGTTTAAAAGGATTAAGAAAGTAGTGAAAGAAAAAGTAGACGAAAAAAAGAGAAAGATGAAAGAAAAGTGTGACTTCAAACTCTGTGATAACTTTCGAGACAATATAAAATTGTTTTGGAAACAAGTGAAAACGTCTCGAAGTGGATCACATAAGTCTAAAATGAATGTGATAAGAGATGAAAAAGGTGAGCTAGTGACAGATGAAAAAGGTGTACTACAGGAGTGGATGAAATATTTTGAGAGTTTGTTTGAGGCGGATGGCTCTATGCTAGAAGCCTCGGATAAAAGGGTGGAAGACGAGGAAGAGACAGAAGTGGATGAAAGAGATATATATATGGATGAGATTATTAGTGCAATGAAGAGCATGAAAAAAGGGAAAGCAGCAGGATATGACAGAATTACTGTTGAAATGCTGAGAGGTGGGAAAGAGCTGGTTGCGTCCTGGCTGTGCCTGATCTTTAATAAATGTTGGAACAGTGGCAAAGTGCCGGAAGATTGGCGTAAAGCCGTGGTCGTGCCGCTGTACAAAGGGAAAGGGTCACGGCAGGATGCTAAAAACTACCGCGGGATCAGTCTTCTCAGCATTGTCAGTAAATTGTATGCAAAGGTACTGATTGAAAGAGTGATGCAAAAAACTGATCAGAGTATTTGGGATGTGCAAGCGGGATTCAGAAAGGGAATGGGATGCACGGATCAGGTCTTCTCCTTGAGGTGCTTAACCGAAAAACACCTGGCTAAGCACAAAAAGGTTTACTGTGCCTTTGTGGACCTGGAGAAGGCCTACGATCGAGTTGACAGGAATGAGCTATGGAAGGTGTTGTCCGAATACGGATTGGAGAGCAGACTGATTCATGCACTGAAATCTCTCTATGAGGATTCCCGTGCATGCGTCAGGATTGACGGCGTATACACTGACTGGTTTGGCATCTCTAGGGGTGTCAGACAGGGATGTGTTGCGTCACCATGGCTCTTTAATCTGTTTTTGGACAGTTGTATGAAAGGTCTGAAAGAACGTGACTGTGGGGTTGTGATGAATGGGACTCAAATCAAGTGCCTTCTCTACGCTGACGACCAAGTTATACTTGCGTCTTCTGCGCAAGAGTTGCAGGAAATGATGTCGGTTATGAATGAAGATTTTGTGAGAAAAGGGATGAAAGTGAATGTAACTAAGACTAAAGTGATGGTGTTTGAGAGAGATGAAGAAATGACTGACTGTACGGTAATGTTAGGTGGCGAAAAAGTGGAACAAGTCCGTGAGTTTGTATACTTGGGGAGTTTGTTCACAAGGGACGGAAAGAGTGAGGAAGACATAGAAAGACGAGTGAAGAAAGGAAATTCGGTGAGTGGTGCTATACACTCGGTTATGAGTAGCCAAACCGTTTCTGCAAAGGCGCGAATGGCTATTCATAACGGAGTGCTGGTACCGACACTGATGTATGGAAGTGAATCTTGGGTATGGCAGAAGAAGAATGAAAGCAGAATAAATGCGGTAGAGATGCGATCGTTGAGGAAAATATGCGGAGTAAAACTGAGTGATAGAGTGAGCAATGAGGTGATTCGCAAAAGGTGTGGTCTGAAAGATGATATAGTGACAAGAATTGAGAAAGGAATGCTCCAGTGGTTTGGTCACTTAGAGAGGATGAATGAAAGGCGAATCACGAAAGAGATATACTGTGCGAATGTGGAAGGAACGATTGCACGAGGGCGTCCCAGAAAAACCTACGCGGACCAAATAGAGGTTATTATAAAAAAGGCTGGTGTACGCAGTGACAAAAACCGCAGGGCATGTATGAAAAGAATGATGGATATGAATGAAGCGAAAGAAGTGTGCAAGGATCGTAGCAGGTGGCGATCCATAGTCTCTGCCTACCCCCATGGGAAACAGGCGTGAGTGTATGTATGTATGTATGTTTTTTTTGAAACGACGACGAAGTTTTAGTCTTACAAATAAGGACTTATTGCTTAAACTAAAACTTTCATAGTTTGATTTTATTTAATTTCTTAACATGGGCCGGCATAAGAAGAGACGTAGGTCAATCAGTTCGTCCTCCTCTAGCTCAAGCGGGACAATAAGTCATTCTAAAGTGTCTAAAAGTAAGAAGATAGAGAAAGATCTGAAAAGAAAAGATTGTAGGATTGAAGCTTTAGAAGGGTTGATAAGAGAATTGAGAGAGAAACATACCTATCACACGGAAACTCCACCTGAGTCATCAACGCCCAGGCCACAGTCAGTGGTTCGGTATGTGGGCCGTAATGATTTTATACCCGAGTTCGATCCACAGACAACATCTGTATCGATAGACCATTGGATTCGGAATCTGGAAGGTGTTGCAAGTATGCATGGTTGGGATGAACGCACTCTGATCTGCAACTGCACAGCAAAGCTTGGTGGTTATGCCAAAGGCTGGTATGAGCATCAAGATTCATATGAGATAAGCTGGTATCAATGGAAGGAAAAGTTGATCAGAGCCTTCCCATTCACTAAAAATAAGCTTTCACAGATTAGAGAACTTGTGAATCGCGTCAAGTCGAAAGATGAAGATCCGATCAAGTTTTATTATGATAAACTGGGTATTGGTATGACATGTGATATGAGCGATGAAGTTATTGCTCAGGCAATTATAGGAATGCTTGGGGATAAACTGCTTGAGGTTGGCGCCTTATCTGCTGGTTGCCATGATACAAATTCCTTACTTAAGTACCTGGCAAGCATGAAAACCTCAACTGACCGTGCTGTAGTACAGTACACAGGGACATCGTATAATGAAAATTCAGGCAAGGCAGTCAAGTGTTTTACTTGTGGCAAGGTCGGTCACAAGGCCAAAGTATGTGGTAAGCTTAGACCGAGGAAGCAAGATGACAGAAAATGCAATTTCTGTCACCGACTCGGGCATTTAGAAGGGAATTGTTTTAAGAAGAAGAATGAAAGCAAGCACTGCTCTCATTGTAAAATTAAGGGACATTCAATAGATGAGTGTAGAAAACAGAAAACGAGATAAGACAAAAATGTTAGGAAAATTCAAACAGCTAACGGTGATGTTTCCGACAAGAAATATTTCAAAACAGTTCTTGTAAATGAGTTTCCTGCCGAAGCCTTTATAGATTTTGGTAGTTCTTGCAACACAATGAAGCAAAGCTTTTGTGAAAAATTACAATTGGACTCTACAGTCAGTGACAACACTATCATCAAAGGATATGGAGATGCTTTGACACTACCGTTAGGTGTTACTAATGCATCACTTAATGTTGATGGCGTGGAAGTAGAAACGAAATTTTATATAGTCCCAAATGAAATCCAGGAAGTTGATATCTTAATTGGTCAACCATATACAGAATCACCTGATATACTTGTCATTAAAACATCTACACAGCTTAATGTGTTCAACAAGGAAATGATATCAGATGTTGCAGAGTTATGTGAGAAATTGGAGAAAATCCGTTTATATCCTCAAGAAAACACAACTTTAAACCCTGGAATGAATAAAGTCACTGTGAGAACAGAACCCATTACAAGTGGTCTTATAAAAGTAAATCATAGTGAACAAAGGCAACCTCGATATGAGAAGGATGTACTGGAAGAAGAAGTGGAAGGCCACGATGGTACAACTGTGATTAAACTTATCAATAAAACAACAGCAACCGTTGAATTGAAAAGTGATGAATGTATTGCCCGAGCTCAATTGCTAGAATCAGAAGCGAAACCAAGTGTACTTAAAATAGGTGATAGCTTAACTACGGCTCAGAGAGACTCTCTTACCTCTCTCCTCGACGAGTTTGATAGCTGCTTTTCAGGAAATAGTATGGAGTTAGGTAATTGTGATATTGAGATGACTATTACATTGTCAGAAAATAAAGTGATCAATTACAAACCTTATAGAATGTCATTTCATGAAAAAGAAATAGTAAGACAGATTGTAGCAGAGTTACTCGAAGCTGGCATCATTGAAGAGTCGACATCATCCTACGCCAGTCCGGTTCTGTTAGTCAAGAAAAAAGATGATGGTTATCGACTAGTTGTTGACTACCGGGCATTAAATAAAATAACTGTAAAGGAAAGGTATCCGCTACCTCTTATACAGGACCTACTGGACAGACTGGTGAATAAGTCGGTATTCTGTAGTTTAGATCTTGCAAATGGGTACCATCAAATCAAAATATCACCACAATCAAGACCATTTACAGCATTTGTCACCCCTGATGGTCAGTATCAGTACAGAATGATGAGTTTCGGATTATCTAACGCACTAGCTGTTTTTCAGAGGGCAATGAATAAGATACTTACTCCTGATACACAAGTGCGCAGAGGTCTACATTGATGACGTGATTATATGGGGAGATGATGCCGATGACTGCTTAAATAATCTACGATTGGTTCTCGAGCTGATCAAAAGGGCTGGTGTAAAATTAAAACGAAACAAGTGTTCTTTTTTGACTAAAACAGTAGAATATTTGGGTCATGACATTACTTGTGGTGAAATTAGACCATCTCCACACAAGCTGACAGCAGTTGCTGATTTCAAAACACCCGAGAATGTACATGAGGTTAGACAGTTTCTAGGGCTGGCCTCTTACTTCCGCAAATTTATCAAGGGATTTGCTACAATAGCTAGACCACTTACTTTACTGACCGAGAAGAATGTAGTTTGGTATTGGGGTACTGAGCAATCCAATGCTATGAAGACCTTACAAAGGCTTTTAACATCCGATCCAGTTCTCGCAATTTATAATCACGAGTGTGAGACACAAATCCACACCGACGCTTCTAAGGCTGGGTTAGGTGGTGTACTTTTACAGTGTCAAGAGAATGGCGAATGGAAGGCTGTTGCATATGCAAGTAGACAAACATCGGCGACTGAAGCGAAGTATCACAGCTTCGAACTTGAGGCATTGGCTGTTGTGTTCAGCATTCAGAAGTTCAAAGTGTATGTTTCGGGACTCAAGTTTCGTGTTGTGACAGATTGCTCTGCATTGCGTCTGGCATGGTCAAAGAGAGATCTATCACCACGTATTGCACGTTGATGGCTTGATCTTCAGGAATACGACTTCGACGTTGAGCACAGACCGGGAAGTTCGATGTCCCACGTTGACGCTCTTAGTCGAAATCCGATTGCAATTAAGCGCATTGAAGAGAAGGATTTTATTGAAACGCTTCAAGAGGGTGATGAAGAGATTCAATCACTTATCAAAAACCTTCAGTTGGAACTAGAGGCTGGCAAAAACAAAAAGAGCGGTCTTGCTAAAGATTTTAAAATCGTGAATGGCTTGTTGTGTCGCGTTGTGAATGAGGGGACTAGACCCGTTCTGCCCAAAAGTGCAAGGTGGCACATAATGAAAATATATCATGATGATCATGGACATCTAGGAACAGCAAAATGCTTAGAGGCGATTCAGGCAAAATACTGGTATCCAAAAATGAGAAGAAGAGTGGAAAAATATGTGACCAGTTGTATAGGATGTCAGTTCACCAAGAAGCCCACGGGTAAGCAGCCAGGACTGTTGCACCCGATCCCAAAGAACTCTGCTCCATTTCACACACTGCATGTGGATCATCTAGGGCCATTTTGTAAAAGCGGTGGTAAAACCTATATTTTCGCCATAATTGATGGGTTTACTAAGTTTGTATGGTTGGAGGCAGTAACTAGCGCTAATGCTAAGGGAGCAATTGGGGCATTAACTAGATTGGGTCAAGTATTTGGATACCCAATACGCATAATCAGTGACCGTGGTAGTGCCTTCACAGGAAAGGAATTCCAGGAATATTGTAAAAAACAAGGCATAAAACATGTACTTAATGCTGTTGCGACGCCACGAGCCAATGGACAAGTAGAACGATTGAATAGAACCGTTTTGTCTGCTTTAACTGCTCATGTAGGGGAAGA
Organism: Agriphila tristella; assembly: GCA_928269145.1. Lineage (NCBI taxonomy): Eukaryota > Metazoa > Arthropoda > Insecta > Lepidoptera > Crambidae > Agriphila > Agriphila tristella. The sequence goes on along the minus strand of OV743429.1, from coordinate 44,005,366 downwards.
ACAAAAAGGATGGGATGCTTATTTACCTAAAGTGCAGTTGGGAATCAACTCAACTGTGAGCCAAGGGACTGGTAAATCTCCCCTTGAACTACTTTGTGGCCTAAGACCCCGACTGGCGGGTGAATTACAAGGTGCACAGCATGCTGGTAATCTCAAAGAACTAAGAGAGAGTGCATCGGTACGGATTGAGCAGAATGCAATTGCCATGAAAACCCGTTTTGATAAAGGTCGACGAGCGACAAAGCCTATACCGTTAGGCAAGCTGGTCATGGTGGAGCGGAAAATTCTACGGCCCGGACTTTCAAGCGGGAAGCTTGTCCCAAAATACGCAGGGCCATACAAAGTAACCGCAGTTTTGCCTAACGACCGATATGAAGTCACATCAGCCGCCAGGGGCAGAAGGTCATACAAAAATGTTGTCGCTCGTGACAAAGTCAAGCTTTGGTGCTCGAGACAAGAAAGCTCGTCAGATGAGGACTAAACTGTATTATTTTATTATCTACGAGGTTGTTATATAACATAATCGCACACACGCATCATTATAATGCCTACGGGGTTATATTTTGTTGCCTATGTGGCTGTGTTATTTAGTAGCCTACGGGGCTGTTATATGATGATGCCTGCAGGGCTGTAATACGATGCAGCCTACGGGGCGGTAATATAAAGATGGGCTTATATTTAGTTGCCTACGTGGCTATGTTATTTCTTTGCCTTCGGGGCTATATCGCTGCCTGCGGGGCTACAGCGCTGCCTACAGGGCAATATCTTGCCTACGGGGCTATATCGCTGCCTGCGGGGCTACAGCGCTGCCTACAGGGCAATATCTTGCCTACGGGGCTATATCGCTGCCTGCGGGGCTACAGCGCTGCCTACAGGGCAATATCTTTGCCTACGGGGCTAACTTATATTGTTGCCTCCAGGGCTAACTTATATCGTTGCTTACGGGGCTATAAAAATGCCTGCGAGGCTATCTAACTGCCTACGGGGCTGTGTCAATGCCTACGGGGCTATCTCTTTGCCTACGGGGCTATCTTATATTATTGCCTACGGGGCTATATCACTGCCTACGGGGCTATATCACTGCCTACGGGGCTATATTAATGCCAATGGAGCTACGTCACTGCCTTCGGGGCCACACAACTGCCGTCTCGCGATGAAGACTGATGGGACTCCTTCGAGGACGAAGGAATGCAGGATGGCCGAACTGATAGGAAGATCGATACCATGATGCAGGCGGCGCATCACTATTTACCGATATTATGCGTCCCCGCACTAGGGTTGGGGGCTCGCTCGGTCGTCATCGGAGCATGTAGACGTGTTAAGAGAATTTGTAACTAATTTTATAATTGAATTAAATAGTTTTGTGAGAGACAAATAATCTTTCAATAATAAGATTCTTTTCAATTAAAAGTACCTACCTAAGTAGGTTGTGAGAATAACTTCAAATGTTATGTGTGGTGGTATGTTTATAGTTAGATAACTAGAAATAATAAGAAAACGAGATAGTTGTGTAGTTTTTGCTTGTTCGTGTAAGCAAAAGCGGCTTGCGGTAGGTACTTTTTTTATAGAAAAAAGAAAGTTTCGAGAGTTGTTTCGTGTGTTTCTTAATATTGCGTTTTGAGTTAAAATGGAACGTTGGTCTATCCGCCACCCATCTTCCCCCGTTCACTCGCTGAGCGCGAAGGTGTGTACGCGCCTAATTTAAGATTATCCTCCTCATATTAGGTCTTTACCTATGAAATTGCCGTTTTGTTTGAAAAAAGTTAAAGTATTTTTTTTTCGAACTTATATATTTCTTTTATTCAAAGTAATCACACCTGCAATTAATGCATCTTTGCCAACGCTGTGGCAGTTTATGGATGACCTTCTTGAAAAAATCAGCTGGACGGGAGACAACAAACTCTTCAAAGGCGTTTTGTACTGCCTCTCGGGAATTGAATTTTTTTCCCGCTAAAAAGTTGTCCAAATTTTGGAAAAAGTAATAGTCGGTAGGCGCAAGATCTGGTGAGTATGGCGGATGAGGGAGAGCTTCCAAACCCAACTCATGCAGCTTAGAGACGGTCTGTTGTGCAGTATGGGGTCGCGCGTTGTCGTGAAGTAGCAGTGGGGCACCCATCTATCAAGCTTTTTTATCTTGCCAATCTGTCGCAAATGGACCAATATTGTTTTGATGCTAACATCAAAAGCTGCTGCCAGCTCAGCTGTAGATTGCGATTCATCTGCTTCCACAATCGCCTTTAATTCATCATTGTTGACCAAAGTTTCCGGACGACCACGAGGTTCATTTTTCAAGTCAAAATTCCCAGAACGGAACCGAGCAAACCAATAACGGGTTGTACGTTCGTTTGTACAGTTCTCTCCGTAAACGTCGTTGATGTTACGTGTCGTTTGTGCCCCGTTGGTGCCACGACGGAACTCATATTTCATAATTACACGAAATTTCGAAGTATCCATTATGAAGAAAAATGTTGAAATCTAGTAATATAATAAGTCTATGTTGAAATGTAATGAAAATACAACGCTAATCAATAAACAAAAGACTGATTTTGTAAATAGAATGTCATATTTTTAAAACAAAATTAATTTGAATTTAGAATTCATAGCCAATCAAAACTTTTTTTTGTTTTCAAAAAGTCTGTACTGCAATACGGCAATTTCATAGGTAAAGACCTATTATTCTACTCTTGAAAAAAGGTCCAAAATCAACCCTGTATTTTTGTTGTATCTTAGATGATTTCCAATTGCCAACCCAATAATGACCGGTGTCGTAATTGTTTCAGCCGCCTTCGCGTCCGGTTTACTGGCAACATCCTCACAGACTGGTTGGTGAACCCTGTCATTGGCGTCTTCACGCGCATCTTCGACACCATCATCATTCGCGTGGTCGAAATCAATATCCGCAGCGCCATCCAGGGCGCTATCGACTCCATCAACTCCAACATTAATAACATCATGCAGAACTTGGAGTCCTATGGGTTTAATTATCTGCCTAAATATTAAATCGTGAGCCAAAGAACTCTGGTCTGTATTGTCAGTTATAAAATGTACTACAATAAATTTGAGAATCTGATTTGTTACCTATTGTTTACATTTTCGATTCCGTCCGTAGTCTTGGTAAGAAAAAGGTTGTCCTCGTATCCCTTTAGAGTAAGACGGGCTTCTGCAGAGACGAAGCCGTCGTTGCTCGAAGTCGTATCCACATCTCTCTATCTATTTTTAAGAATGAAAGTTCAAGTAGGTAACAATCAAACAACAGATAAAGACACAATTTTATAAAATCAAACTTCATATTTTATTATCATTAATTTATTTGTTCGAGGATAACCTCTATGGCATTTACAATGGTAGGGACACACTAACATTCAAACATGATTGAATTTACCTATACAAATTATTATCATAATAAATAACACAGTTTTTATATTTTCCTTCAAAATTACAATCATACGTACATACCTAAGTGAAATCAACCAAAGTTAATGACAAACTGACCTTGTGTTAAAAACACTTATCAATAGTAATGATTATATTTGACTAAATATCTAAATAAAACCGAATGGTTTCTTCAAGCTATTAAAACATTAATCACTGACTAGACTACCTAAGTGAGTACTTAGAAAAAACCAAATTGTCGTCTGGTATTTTAGAATCAGAAAACCAGACGACAATCCCTCTAGTCTAGACAATGATCACTTATTTGAGCTCGTATCTTACGTACTTAGGTAATTTATTCAGTAACGATTATGTAAAAAAAACTGTACACTTTACCCTGCGTAGCCGAATATGGACCTAATCAACATAATTTTACACTTCTCTTTATAAAGTCAGAATTAGTCACCTTAATTTATTTGTATTTAAATCAATTGTGTACTCTTACAAAACACATGAGCAATTTCTACCTCTAGACCAATAGAGGTATAATTAAAGAAGTTCACACTGACACCTTTAATTCTTAGAGCCATCGCTATTCGCTAGCCAATCGCTCAATCACTTCACAGTTGGATGTCATACCAAACATATAAATAAGAATCTAGATTGACACAATATCACTTATTAATATCTAAGTAGTAATACTTGCTAGATTTAAATAAACTAGTAAGTTAAAAATACCTAAATGTAAGACTAATGTCAATGTAACAGCAACACAGCAAAGCAAATGCGTTTTTTTTCTGATATTCAAAATAAAAAATAAAAACATTCAAGAGATTCGATAATAACACTCACTAACCCACTCAAACAACTACAATATTATACAGATACCTAGTTCAAGTACTTTATACTATTGGAATTCGATCGCAATGATTATTTATGATTAATAATCGCCCTTACTGACAATTAAGTCACATTGATTGATTCATGGTGGCGTCCAAGGATTCATGTGATTGAAACGACACGTTACTCTCGCAAAAAACAGGTAGGCTGCATTCCAGACCAAACTTACACTCCTAATATCCTGATATTTAAGGTATTAAATTAATGAGTCTTATTGCGAGTGTTTTCAAGATCCGACGATACGATCCAGCGATATAGTTAATCCGTATTTGCTACAATACTTATCGATACATATACCTATTCTACAACGCCGCCGTTTTTGATGTACGTTTCTTTCGCGATCTGAAAGAGTTGTGCCGACATTTTGTCACTGGTTTCGTTTACCATTTTGGTGAAGTGTGAGTTGGGATTGCTGAGTAGGCAGTGGGGGTGATCGAATTCTACCAGGCGGCCAGCATCCATCACCATCACCCGATCTGAATCCATGATGGTGTTCAGGCGATGGGCCACAGTCAACACGGTGCAATCGGCGAAACGCCTGCGTATAGTTCTTTGGATGAATTCATCAGTTCTGAAAAGAAACCATTTCTATCATAAACATCTGTCATGTTGCTATAAAGAGCGGATCGAAAACAGTTGAATTTAATGATAATGCTATGCTTGATAAGTAAAATTGATTAAGACGACGCCTCGTGAAAAAATTTTTTTACAGGCTCCGCCCACTCACCCCTCGTATCCCATAGTGACATTCTGCCTTCAATCGTAAAGTTTGATTTTCGCGCCAAATGCCTGTGAGGTTTCATCGAAAGTTTAAAGAAGAAGAATAGAGAAACGATGGAGTCGCAATACATTGTATTTAGAACATTTTCTTTGATAATTTAGGTATCTTCAAATTGAATGAAAAATGAAAATGAATACAAATACCTAACAATAGTTTATTAATTGTAAAAAAATACTATTATTATTAATAAAGTTGTACCATTCGGCGTTTTTCAATACATTTGCGAAAAACAGATTTGTAACTTTTGCGACAGAGGTCCATTTGGGGCCATCCATAAATTACGTCACACGTTAAGGGGGTCGACGACGTGTGGAGGGGTCCTAAATTCGTCAGTTCCAATTCAATAATTATTACTAGATATAAATCGTAAAATATGTGACGCCATCGTTTCTAGTTTTGCCCTTCAGAAGTGCGAGAAAAATAGTTTTAGAATTTTTAAAGCAATATTTATGGAGAAATGGAGAATGTGACGTCACTAAGGGTTTTTTACATTTCATTTAAATGTAAAAACCCCTTAGTGACGTCACAGCTCGGCACGGCGAAACACACACCTTTGCTCTTTGAAATGTGAGAGAAATTAAAACTGTCATTGTCAGTATACTGTCATTTTACGTGTTTTGGCTAGTAAATTTTTGGAGCGCTCAAGCACAGGTCTGTCCTCAAGGAAGGCTCGCGGCCGTCTGAAATTTCGGTGCAAAGAGGTAAAGTAATATAGCTTCCCAGCGCAAAGAAAGGGACAACAATAGCGCACGCATTCCGAAATAAAATAAAGTAAGCGACATTATGAAAATAGTTGATTTATTAAAAAACTAAATTATTTTTGAAAAAATTGGTTTTATCAAAAGTTGGAACTATTTATTACTTATCTTATTAACATAATTTCAGTTCAAACTATGAGTCCGTTTGCTTACAGTACTGCAAAAATGATATGAGAGGCATCAACTTTGGATTTTTTTTCTATCGAGAAAATTGTTTCCATTCATGTTTTGAGCTTGATCAAAAAATTTTGTTATTAGTCTATTTTAACATATTCCAAAATTAGAACAATAGTAGTAGGATCAATAGGACTAAATCTAAATTGAAAACCATGAAAATCCACGAGGTATCCTCTTAAGATCATTGCGTGCAGAGTTTCTAATTCTAGTTTTATCTAATCAGCGAATGATTGCGATGTACTATTGAGTATGATGATAATTGATAAAAGTCAAAACCGATAGGACACCAACTGCCGCTGCCCTAGAGAGAAGCTCGACTTAGTAATGCATATTCGACATTCAAAACGCTAGTTTTTTACATTCTCTTTGGATACAACTTTCGATATTCTGTCGTAAAACTTACTTGGGTTCAACGTTGGCGGTGGCATCCACCTCAATGCAGATTCCGCGCAAGGAGGCAGACCAGCTGCCAATACCCCAGCTGCCAATGCCAATACCCATTCGATCCGCAATTAGACTCCTTGGAGTACAACACAGGTCCACATACGAGGGTGGTTTGATAAGTCCATGAATTTGTAAAGAAGAAACACTTTTTTTCCACATATTTTGTTTTATTGCTCTACATAATCTTTTTGTAGCTATGCGTATTCAGTCCAACGAAGGTCCTGCTTCTTTAACCCATTATTTTTTATAAAACTGTGGTAACTGAAATCTTCATTTCAATTAGCCCATTTCAGACACCACCTTTTGGCTTAATGAAAATCTTCGCCCGCAAAGACCAAGAGATTCTCATCTTCTTTCGATGAGTTTTAATGTCATGAGAGCCGCCGAGAGGGTGGACAGGGTCATTAAGAAAAATTAGAAGTCGCTTGAGCTTTTGTTTCCAAAAATAATAATCTTTTGCCAAGTTTGAAAAATAAATTAGTGCAAAGATGCTAAAGGAGTTTATTTTTGAGATACAAAAATAAATTATAAATTATAAAAAAAGGATTTCTTTTTCAAAGTCATGGACCTATCAAGCCGCCCTCGTACACACACAGCCTCCGCTAGTACCGTGCAAAAGCTCAACCAGCACACAACAGAACTCACTTGGGATCAACGTTGGCGGTGGCCTCGTCCAGCACCAGTATGCGGTTGCCGCGCAGGATGGCGCGCGCCAGGCACACTAGCTGCCGCTGCCCCAGGGAGAAGTTCGACCCGCCCTCGGACACTTTGAAGTCCAGCGCTGGCACTGCTTCTTTTAAGTCCACCTGGAGATCACAGTTTTTTTTAAATCTAGATTTGGTTCAGGCTTAGCCACTGCTAAGCAGACAATGCGACCTTGGGTGTGACGTAACATCATTTGGAAGAATCCACCCTTGCCTTGAAGTTTGTAGTTTTAGAGAAAGAGAACCTATGGGCAGTTAGAGCACTTCAATATTTAGATTTAGAATATGTCGCCTTATTTAGATACTTTTTCACAATACCGATTGTCATAAGTCCACCATTAACAGTAGATTCAATGAAATCTATGCCAAGGAATTTATAAGTACTACGTACAACCGTAGTTTATAAATTTCTTGATCTAAACTTATAAAACAAACGTCCTAGCTAACCCAACTATTCATCCTTAAACCTCGAGCCTTAAACCACTGGAGTGAACGGGCTGAAACTTAGCACAGGTACAGATTAGTTATTGTGACGTAGATATCTACCAAGAAATGAATTATCTAATATCTCACGGGAAGTTACCGAAGTCGCAGTTGGAAGGTCCACTTCAATATTTAGATTTAGAATATGTCGCCTTATTTAGATACTTTTTCACAATACCGATTGTCATAAGTCCACCATTAACAGTAGATTCAATGAAATCTATGCCAAGGAATTTATAAGTACTACGTACAACCGTAGTTTATAAATTTCTTGATCTAAACTTATAAAACAAACGTCCTAGCTAACCCAACTATTCATCCTTAAACCTCGAGCCTTAAACCACTGGAGTGAACGGGCTGAAACTTAGCACAGGTACAGATTAGTTATTGTGACGTAGATATCTACCAAGAAATGAATTATCTAATATCTCACGGGAAGTTACCGAAGTCGCAGTTGGAAGGTCGTATTTAATAATCACAGTACATACTGCTTCTAGTGCATTCCAGAGTTGGTCATCTTCGTAGTTGTTGAACGGGTCTAGGTTGTAGCGCACCGTCGCCGAGAACAGCACCGGTTCTTGAGGGATGATGGAGATCTTGGAACGCAGCTCCTGAGGCGAAATGGATTATTACTTGTTTGGCCATAAATAAAAGTTAGGGTTAAGTAAATTGTGTCACTTGAACTGTTTTTACAAGATTTAAATAATTAAACCGTGGTTAACATACGTCTTAAGATACCTACTTAATAAGGCCGGATCCATAGCGCGTGTTTTGTCCTACACAATCAACAAAACATTGTTTCGAGAAACAAAATCCTCATACGTTTTTTTTGTAGAATGTTGAGATGTTTTTGTTGATATTGTGTAGAGCAAAACATGCGCTATTGACCCAGCATAAGTCCTACATACATTTAAGTAAGTATTTCAATTTGTTTTGTTTTTTGATGGTCTGGTGTAAGTGCATAAATTATGTAGCTATGGGTATCAGACCATATAATAATAAATAAATAAATAAATCATTTATTTCTCTTCTCACAATAGGTAGCTTAAGACTAGAACATAATATTTGAGTACATGTAGACCTGAAGTGTGAGAAGCTGGTGCCCGCAATAGGTTTAAAAAGAAAACCGGTTACACAGGTCACCAGGCCACCCCCGCAAAAGGATACAAATTGTGTTCAGTTTGAACCATAGAAGATGTTTTACAACATACAAAACCACTATATACCACCAACTATAGAAAAATTTTCGCTGCGCATTTCTATGTATAAAACATAATCTTAACTTAGCTATCAATATATAGAGGTAAACATACTTGCAAAGCCAGCTGTCCGGTGTTGACGTCATCAATGAGAATCTCGCCCTCGACGATGGCCAGGCGGAACAGCGACGAGATCAGCGACGACTTGCCCGCACCGGTGCGACCCACTATACCCACCTGGCAAACATAAATAATAAACATAATAATGTTTACGAAAATAAAAATTGGTCAACATTTTGATCTGGCCCGTGATTCTGATTATAGAATTCGAATAAATATCTAAAATTTACGGGTATACCTACCTCCTATTCCTATCATGTGGTGGGTAGGTAGAAATTTAAAAAGCACAATAGGTATCAGGCGTGCTGGCGCGTTTAAAAGTAAAACAGTATGAGTCGAAATAACCTTTCTATTTTCTATTCGTTTTTCTACTTTGATATCATTAATCTTTTAATTTTCATTCTTTTGATAGTGAATGGGTACTAATTAATTACTTGTGGTCAATACGTAATAATTTTCATGTTGATTTAAATTTTATCATGGAGTTGGGTACCTATCCTATATTTAATGGCTCAATATGTTAATTCCAGATTAATTTTAATCGATTATTCAATTAGTGGGTAATGGGATTTCTAGTTTAGTTTATATAATAGCTATATTATATATTACGACATTATGTTTGATCATAATCTGCTCGCATAGGTATTATTACATAACTATAATTATCAAGCGTTCGATTTAATGTCTTCTTTAATTATTCAATTCTTAGGCCTATCAAGAGAATCAAGACGTTTACATGTTTTTAAGAAAAATTTTACCTTCCATCCGCTTTCGAGCACTAAGTTCAGGTTCTTGAGGACGGGGAGGTCGTCAGGCGTGTATTTCATGTAACAGTTGCGGAACACAATGCGACCGCGTGACGGCCAGCCTTTGGGTGTTTCACGCTCTAGAATAAAAGGAATTTCTGATAGTTATTTTCGAAGACAATCTTCTATTGGTGTCATCCAGTAAAATATATTTTTAAGAGTTCCCGCAAACTGCAGACCAAACTATCGGCCGATAGTTGGGTCGGGCCTTTAATCAGTATGAAGAAGTATGCAAGTGCGCACATTACAACGATTTGGTATCGGTCGATTCTTCATATTAAAAACGGTCCGACCCAACTATCGGCCGATAGTCAAGACAGTCTGTAGTCTGCGAGAGCTCTCAGCATTCTTTATGAGCTCTTTTTACTATCTTGAAATCATTAATTTAATATATTTTGCAATGCGAAGCTTAGTAATTTGAATCAGTAACGTAAAGAATAGTTAGGACCACTTTCTCATCAATTGTTTTTGTTTTATTCGAATTAATTAAATGTGAGTGCCCAGATGGCATTCTGGGTGCAAGAGAGTTTCGCTCAATCCATTTTCTATTATAACTATATCAAATTAATTAAGATAGGAACTTGTATGAACTTACCTCCCTTCTCCCATTGGCTCTCCCGTTCTATGTGCGTGTATTGTAATATCCGCTCGACGCTGGTCATCTGCGAGATAACTTCGGCCGTCTGCCGCACTCCGAATTGTAACATGCCCGTTAAAATCAGAGTCTGAGATATTGCCAAGCCGACGTTGCCGGAAAATACAGTTTCTGTCAAACAACAATAAAGTGTCACAATCCATAAAATTATAAATACTTGTAGAGCTTTATATACATATAACTGTACAGTACATCATGTGTTGTGTGATGCATGAATCGACACATCCTTTGTAGAATTAACGAGATACCTAATTTACTAGCTTTTCACCTTTTCACGTTTTACATTCAAATCGTTGTTTCTTTGTTAATAGGTGCAATAACATTACATAAGTCAAATTGTAACACCAATATAAAGTGTTATTTAAATAGTGATAGATAAGATTAAACTTACTGCTGTCAATAACAAGGAATGCAACAATGACGATGGCAAGATACAGCACGCAGATGAAGTCGAGCCAGAAGCCGAGGGTCACACCACTCGCCAAGTAGCTGCTCCATGTTGACGTATGAATATCCTGCAATGATAATTAAATAGGTAACTAATCTGCAAAGATAATTAAAATAAACTAATCCTGCAAAGATAATTAAATAACTAAATAATAATCACTAATAGAGTAGACGTAATATCGTTTCTTTCACCAAGAAATTGAGTTTTAACAGTTTATTTTCTATTTTTTTTATTTCGTTCAAATGATTATATTATTTTTATAAGGAAAAAAATTATAAGTATCTACAGTCACGTCTATTAATATGTAAACAATTTAGAACTTTGTCACTTTATTGTAGTTGTCATTTGATATTGAAATCTGTTCTAAAAAGTAATAACTTTGAGAGTTACAAAGTTCTAAACTGTATAAATATGTATAGATGTAACTGTACATAGAAAAATAGGCATACCTGGAATCTATCGAACTCGGTGATGAGTCTCTGTTGAGCGCCGGAGGAGCGGATGGTACTGATGCCGTTAAGAGTTGCTGACATGTGGGAGAATACTGGACTGCGAGCTGGCAAATTCAAATTACACATTAAGGCAAATAAAACAAGGATATTATTATCATAATAGAAAGCTAGTTTCATTATTTAAAGAAATGTACATAGTATATTTATAGCTGACTTGAATATTAATAATAACAATAACAAGAATCAGTATATTATATGCATAATTAATATTTAACTTAAAAAGTTTTGTATTTTTGATTTAAAAGAAAATATTGAAGTTGAAAATAATTTTGTGACTTACTCGTGCCTTCCAATCGCTTTATAGACTGAGCTGACTTTAGGTATATTTGCAGTATGGTGTAGAATAGGAGTAAAATTATGGTAGTTGGAAGTAAGGTCCACACAAGTGCCGCCGCATTCAAAGTCAGAATACTGAACATCACCAAGTAAATTTGGATACATTCTAACAGAAACCGGGGCAGAAGCTCGTCCAAAGCGCCGACGTCTTTAGAGAATCTGTTCAAAATTCGACCTGAAAGAATATGAATGGATTTTTAACTATTAATACAGTTGGAGTGAGTAAAAATATGAAAAGTGATCATTTCAGGTTAATACATGATACCTATATCATATAGGCAGAAACGTAAAAAATACCTGAAGAATTGGTGTCGAAGAATCTCATGACACCTCTAAGCATAGAGTGGAACATATCGTTGTGTAAGTTGCGAGACGCCGTCATACAGACTTTGAAGAACATGAAGGCGCGAGCAGTGATAAAGAAGATGCAGCAAACGATCAGAGCTGAGTAGATGTATAAATATTGCGTCGTGTTCAAGGGGCCGATATTTGCCTCGATCTCCAAATCTAAGAAACAAATAAAAACAAAGTTATTACTACATACAAATGAACCTGAAAATTGGCAGTTCATCGTGAAATCAGTTTTAGTAAACTAACCTGCTTTTTGTTCAATGCCGTCAAAGTAGCTGACGAAGTTGAATGTGCCATTTCTTGGTGTTATAATCATGTCATATTCTTTGGTTGTGCTGTTCTTTTCTCTCTCTTTCATTCGCGTCACCTCGTTTGTCCTGCGTAATAGGAGTTGTTTATACAGTTGGTTGGTTATGTAAATTATCTCTATCTAGGTAGGTATTTTAATTATGTTTAATAGAATTCAATCATTATTAATCTTACCAATAAGTAACCCAGTAATCACAAAGTGTGGCGGAAAGTTGTCCCACAATTAAGAGTATAACCATGAATACAAGTCTGGCAGTTTTGCCGCCTGCCCTCATGTAAGCTCCGTACACGTGCCAGCCCATTGAACCTGATTCTCGTTCCTCTTCTTCCATCTCTTGTGCTGGAATGTCGCATCCCGAAGTAGATTCAGTAAGCGAAGGACGACGTGTAGTCGACAGCTAAAAAGTTAACAAAATTGAATTAAATACTTCTAAACATAAAAGTTTTCTGGAAAATAATTTAATTTTGAACATTCGTGTTGCTTTATTTAGTTCGATCTTACTCTAGAGGAAGTGCGTCTGGACATCGGAGGTGGTTTTTCCTTGTCTTTTTTATCTTTATTTTCATCTTGACTGGACGACAGTAGTTTGGCAAAGTCTAAGCCCGATGTCATAAGTTCATCGTATGTCCCTTTAGCTTCTACAGCACCCTAAATAAAATAAAAAATAATTATTACATCGGATAGCATAAAAACTGATTTGGGTACAATTAATTGTTACGAGTCTTTTTTCAGCGTTTTCACTTACATTACTCATAATGATGATGTAGTCAGCATCCTTGAGGTAGTGTAACTGGTGGGTGACTAGTACGCGTGTGGTGTGTCGCAGGTATCCGCCGATGCACTCGTCGAACAGCTGGCGACCAACATGGGCGTCCACAGCGGACAGTGGATCGTCGAGTAGGTAAATATCAGCCTGAAAATTGGTAACAGTTTGTTTTAAATTGTGTACCTCTATAATTGAAAAATCTGCGTCTGATTTAGGATGAGTTGGTTACCTGTCTATAAACTGCCCTAGCAAGATTAATACGCGCTCTTTGACCTCCAGAAAGAGATGCTCCTCTCTCGCCGACCAGGGTCTGATCGCCGTGTGGGAATTGTTGGAAATCCTTCTGTAAAGCACATACTCGAACAACCTGTAAAGAAGTCATTTTGTTTTATTTTCTTACAAGTTCTTGAAGATATTCGTGTAATGAGTCGACCTCGTGGGATAGATACTTGTGTGTTTGTCACCTCTTCATGCCTAAACGGATTTGGATGGAATTTGGCACACATATACGTATAGTTTATAACCTAGATAAACAAATAGGTCACCTACTTTTTTATCTCGGTCAAAGAGGTTCCCTAGGGTCCACGCGGTTGAATTCGCGGGCGGCCGCTAATTTCGAAATAATTTTAGCTTCTGTGGTATCACAATTAGTCCTGCAGTCAAGGTCATCTATTTTAGTAAATATTTGGTGGGTTATCGTTATCGGGGGACGGTTTGAAGATGTAAGTATCTTTCAACTTTCAACAATACTTTCAGTCTTCGCTTACCTCTTTGTATTTTTTGGAGTTATATGGTAAACCGAACAGTATGTTTTGGCGAACAGTAGCTACAAATAACCATGGCTCCTGGCTTGCATATGACAAGGGTCCTGACAGTTGTATTCGACCACTGATCGGCCTCAATTCATTGAGAAGAAGGTGAAGGATGGAACTCTAAAAGGAAAATAATCGGTTAGGTATACTTATTACTCGTCGTATTTTTAACTGTAAGTCTTTTAAGTACAGAAATTGGAATAATAATACTTTTCCAGAGCCAACGGAGCCAATAATGGCACACAGCTTGCCCTTGGGGATAGTGATGTTAATGTGACGCAGAGTGACAGGTCCATCTTCAGTCCAGCTAGCGGAGACATCGTGAATTTGTATGCCTACGTCTGGGTTCAATGAGCACAATGTCTGTTTTAGGAGGCCCTTTTCATTGCATTCAAAACCTAAAAAAAATATTTTGGTTTAGTGCTCAAACAATTAACAAAATTAAATTTATTTTGATTTCTTTATCTTATATTTAGCATCTTGAGTAGTGTATCGTCACTACTAGAGGGAAATGAGATTGTATTTACTGAATTTTTACATACTTGGGTTGAAAATGCCTTCCTCATCAATTTTCTTGAATGTGTTCTGGCAAAGATCTACTTCGCTCAAATTCTTTGTCTTTTTCTTTTCCACACTCTGCACTAATTTCGCTATATCAACATCGGCAACGCTACGCAGGTCCTCACGTTCATCTGTAGTTAAAACCATTAAGGTAATTAAAGCTTTTTATAGAATCGTAAACGGATTTGTTATTATCACATACCTATGATGCAGGAATTTTTAATAAAGTTATTATGTTAGATCAAGACTCTTGTAATAATGAATGTCTATGGATATTTATGATGCTGTCTGGGCTGATGCAGTCACGGCTAACGCCCGGTGTCACATTGGAAACACGTGAATGTTAATAAACTGGTGGTAGGTAAGTAATGAGTATAAATAAAATCAGCTTTGCATCTCGTTATTTACAGACAATTGATGACTCCAATTAAATATCCGTGAAAATTGACCAATGCACCATAAAAATATACTTAATTATAAATGTTTTAGAAAAGGTAAATCTAATTATAAATCCAATAAAATGTTATTGTCGTTTTAGACAAGAAGAATAGATTTAATAATAATAACAATAAATTTATTAATAATGAAAAATGTGTTAAATTAAATACATTGTGTTTTGTTTATTTACTAATAACTTATTATCTACTGATAGTCAGTTGATTATTAATAATTTCTTCAAAGTTGCTCATTAATGTTTACGAAGTGGGAATGAACATATTATTATACGTAAATGTAAATGTGCATGTCGTGATTGGATCGTTGTTGTGTGGAATACAATGTTTAAGTGTTGTTACCAGTTGTTAGATATCACTTGTTTCTTTTTTAGGTAGTTTAATATAGTTAGATAACTAGATGTAGCTTCTACTAAACTATTAACATCGTAAAGGCATTGAATGATGTGTGTCTGGGTGTATTTGTAGAGCAGTCATCAATACTATTTATATATAACTTTTTAATATCCATACCATAAATAGGCTATAAGTTAAAGAAAGGTTGCTATTAGTAAAATAACACAGTAAGTATGTCATGCATGTTAGTAGGTACTTATAGATGAAAATAAGAAAGTACTTATTAAATGTTAAGTAACACGTTTTCCCGATAACACTGTGTGAACCTCCCCATACTCAAACATATATCACTACATCACAGTACTGTATTGTTCAAACTCATACCCTTCAGTAAGAGAACTTCAAGACGTTTGATGGATGTATGAGTTTCCATCAATTGCGCAAGAGAAGACGGCAGTAGGATAGCTAGTGTGCATTGGAGAATGTTGAGAAATTGAGCCAAAGGGAAAGCCTGTAAAAATTATACGATGGTTTGATTTTTGTTTCACTTTTCTTCAAACGCAGTTTAGTATAGGCCGTTGTTTGAAGAAAAATAAGTTAGTTATACCTTCACCCTGTGCTGAAAAAAAGTTCAGTTCAGTACTCGGAACTGATTGCGAAGATATAAAGAAGAAAAACGATGGTTATTCTGTTAATAATAGTGCCGAGTCATAGTAATATTTCGGACTCGCTTTAGTGCTGAAAAGAAGGGAAGCAGCGACTGAGTGCAGTTTCGAAACCGAGACTTGGTCTCACATACCGAGCAGCATGAACGCCTCAAGGCGTTGCACCGATATCACGGCTTCGGCCAAGAACGAAACCGCGTTCGACATGATAATCGAGAGGGTTCCTTGTAGAGTGTTGAAGAATTGCGCCAAGGGAAACACCTGCAAATGTCCTTTTTGTAGTTGGAACCCTGACTGCATTGCATTATTTGGGTCAAAAGTAAAACAGGCAACGTTTGTTGAAAAAAATTATGTTTAGGGTTAAAATATAACCTACAAATATTTTATAAATCTAATAAATAATTAAACCTTCCGCTATTAAAAAATGGCAGCATTATAAGTAGAGAACCAGTTAAGGCCTCGATATTGCGAAGCTGTTACTAAAGAATTTGCACCTGCGCTGTTGACTGTGCGTTTGAGAGAGTTACTCAGGTGCAAATTATTGACAGGCACTATAATCACCATCAACCATAGTTGAAAATTATAATTTGTGCATATGCCTCAAAATTATTTTAAATTTTACAAGCGAAAATCTAGTTCTGTAACTACATCTAAAGGGTATCAATGTAGTGTTTCTAAAGTCATTTATTTCCATTTTCCACTGCTATGAAAGCAAATTTTTAATGTCACTAAAATTGACATTAAAAACCTCATACCAGTGCTGCGGTTAACAAAATTAATTTAATAGCGACTGAAAGAACATGGTTTTCTCAACCATACATAGGGTCCTTGCTCTGTCCGAAAGTACCAGTTTATAGCAGAGCAAATTCATATTAAAATTAATTGAAAAAAAGGATTTTCGCATAAAAAACTATAGAAATTTACAGTTCGATGCAAACTTAATATGGGCTCGGAAAATCGCGCGAGACGAAACGCAGAATACAAATTTTGATGTTAGCAGGTGGGAGAGGTGAGTAGTTGGGCACGGCTACGCGCATAGCGGCTAACTTCACAACACCCATTTAGTTTGCATCGAACTGTACTAAATTGTTAAGATAGTATTTAAAAGTTTAACTCACTATGTCTGCAGTGACTTGGTATCCGAAAAGGGAGTAAGTAAGAAGGGTGATGTAGAGGGAGAGGCGCTCCGTGAACACCATGAAGCTGAGGTAGACTCCTCGGAGGTAGGAGGCAGAGGTGATGCAGTTGATCTCGTTCTTGCGCGCCAAAGCTACCACCTGCTCGAAAGGCTTCTCCCACGCGTACATTTTGATGACCTATAATTGAAAAAAGCTTTATTATTTAGCATAACATTTTCGATAATTTCAAATCACAGAGGACAAACTATGAACATAGACAGGGCAGTGCTAGTGGAATTATTATCTTCAAACGAAAAAGAAAAGAGATCAAATCGTCAATCGTTGATGTTAAAATGGACAAAGTTCGATGAAAAAGGACAAAATATGGGTGTTTTCTAGATATACTCGTACATGAAAAATGATTACATTCCCAAAAATAAAAATGTTATTACGGGCTTAAAAGAATAGCTTTGGACCTAGTGGGAAATAAGAACAATAGACTACGGGAAAGACCCCAAATTATGACGTCTTCACTTCAATTAACATGTTCAAATTAATGTTTAAAATGGAAATCAGTACAAAGATGATCCCTAGCTCTAGTGATTGAAACCGAATGATGTGATTGATACTCTTAACCAGCTTATTCTGGTCATATTGTATGTGCATTGTGCTCATGATTGCCGGAACAAGGACATTGAACAGGCGAGCCCCTGAGCAACAGCTCACATTTTAAAGGCTCCATGCGTGCGTGACCGACTTAGATTTAAGCCAGAGAGAATCGACCTGGGTAAACTAATTATACATTTTCCGACATAACTGGTATTTCATCTGCGAAATTATGTTTATTGCTGCAACTTGAAACCAAAACGAGATTCGTTGAACGGATACTGTAGGTTGGCAATTTATCTACATTTCAACTTGTATTTTCATTCGTTTAATTCATTTACATCCGTATATTTCCCATCGAGTTTAGGCTCGTTTGATTTGTCTTGAAAAGTATGTCCTCTGTTGGGAAATAGCCAGGGTCTGATGAGAACTGGATAAGAAGGCCACAAGAACTCTGTAATAAAATCATACTACCCCATCGAGTTTGGGCTCGTTTTGACAAATACTTTGACGGGAGATGGTGTCCAGGGTCTGATGATGAAGCCGGAAAAAAGCCACAGAAAAAAAATATGTATAAATATATAATAATAAAATATGTAGGTATAATATAATAAGACTAAATAGCAGAACACAACTATAATTGAGTACCTACTGGAAAATCCCTAAAAAAAGTTAAAATCTTACATTGAAAAAGGTGTTTTAAAAAAACTCAGTAAACTTAGTCATGGAACTGATACATTCATCAGTGATGATGATTAAACGTTTTTAAGGCAATCAAAAAGCAATTAACATACCTGCATGCCATTAATGATTTCGTCCATAATGCGCACACGCTCGTCTGTCTTACACGCGGTCCTCATTCTGAGCCTGGCAGCCAATTTGCTCATGTAAGCTGCAAACCAAAATTAGTATTATCGCCTTTGTTAATTTAAGTCTTTGTTTTCTGGATCACGCAGCTATCACAGACAAAGAAGTTTAAAGACTGAACAATCTTTTGTTTTGTAATTATATAGATTACCTATTTAACGTCTTTAAAGTCTTTAGATTCAAAGTAAGGGTGATCATAAAATTATCAATATCTTTGATTTGAACTGTGATACGAAGCCAATACTTCTTGTGTTTAAAAAACATTATTCACTTCATGCAGAGTTAAAACGTTAAGAAAACAACTCACATTGTACTGGGATTGTTTGCAAAACGATACCGACGACTCCGACAATGGCAGCGTATCCGATTTTGGTGTAAATTAGGTAACATACGACCACCACTTGTAGGGGCAACAGCCATATAAAGTGGGCGTAGATGAAGGCGTAGTCAAATCGATTCACATCATTCGACAAGAGATTCACAACTTGACCAGCCGTCGTTTGCGCCAGCGCACCAGAACTCATGCGCATCACCTGTGGTAATTGATATATTTGGAACATCTTAGGATGAAAATATAAACTTTACCTTAGAGGTATAATGATAGAAAAAGACAGTAAATAACTTGTTGATCATTATTTTCATTGTGTCATGGAATAGGTATGTAGACAGTGCTGGATTAACCCTTAAACAAATTAAGCAATTGCTTAGGGCATCACGTCTGGGGGGGCACCATAATCGGAACCGAATGAAAAAGGATTTTCTTGTAAGGATTAAAAAAAAATATTTATTTCAAATTCATTTGTGTGGCCATGTTAAACGACTTACTACAAGATTAGTGGATGAAACGGACAAAAAAATCGGGAATTTTGAGCATATCGTAAACAGGCATCCTCCCTTACGTAGATGGTAACCGTATAGGGGTCCCACAGACATGGATAGCTTAGGGCCCCAAGTAGTCCTAATCCGGCACTGTAAGTAGATGCTTTTTTTTCAATTGATACAAAAACCAATGCTAATTAGTTTTTCACGGCAGATATACCAAACATGATTGATTTTTACCTTTCTGTAAATAAGAGAGCAGGTCGCAATGCGGACTTTCATGCCGAACTGTTGGGTGGAGTAGGCGCCATGGTGGTTGAGGAACGCGATGAACAGGGACATGAGTATGACGACGGACGCGCAGTATATCGCCTGCTCGTAGGTCATGTTCGACCCTGGCTCCCAGTACGTCAACATCATGCTCAGCGCTACTGGTTGGAACGGTCTGGGAAATAAATTGTTAAGGTACCTTGAAATATACTGACTAACTATAACTATTATCTGTTTTTATTTTCATTGCGTTTTCTATCGCAAGAAAAAATAGTGAATACGAAAAACGACATGAATAAATGTTTTTTTTTTAATTTGAGATTTTTGCATTCACAATGCTATTTTTAAACATTACTAAATAATATACTAGAAAAAATACGACTCGCACCAGATCAATACTTTTTCTAGTATATTATTTAGTAATGTTTAAAAATAGCATTGTGAATGCAAAAATTTAAAAATTATTTAGCTATTTCATCTTAATCAATTGTCTAAATATCTGGAAAGATATTTCAATTGAATGTCGAGGTAATTCCTCACATTGGTGAAATAACGCTGGCTTGCAGCGTAAGAGTAGGATATACTAGAAGAAATTCGACGATGTCACTAGTGGCTCGGTAGCTCAGCGGTCAGAGCATTGGACCGGATATCCAAAGGTCGCTGGTTCGATTCCCGTCTGAGTATTGATCTAGTGCGAGTCGTATTTTTTCTAGTATATTATTTAGTAATGAATAAATGTATGCGAATCCTAACTTGCTTAAGACTGCTCCGAGCACAAAGCGAAAAAATTAGAGTTACGGTAAACGAAAATGGTTTATTTACACAGTGGAAAATCTACATAATTATTATTAGGAATAATTTATTTTGCAAGGCAAACATTTATGAAATATGGTGTACTTAGTTTTTTTTTAATAGGCTCATGAAGTTGAGTATAAATCAACAAATACGTGTGTGCTGGGGCTGGGTGGGTTTCAGAGGATTTCATGTATTTTTACACAGAGATTATTTGTAGAATTATTGTTGCAATGCATGTGTGTAGTTTTATGCTACTTAAGGTACCACAGGGTGATTTTTTGAAGAGACGACAAATTTTGTGGTGCTGCTCAGGCCGTCAAACTGAACAACTTTGTCTATGGGACGAACTTAATCGGAGCAAAAAATTATTCAGCTGTTCTATACATTTTGGTCGAGTAAGATATTGACGTTTTCTATGGAACAGCTGCGGGGCTACTCAAATGGCCACTTTTCTATTCGTTCGCTAACTTAAAAATTAAAAATAAGCCATAAAACACCAAAATAACGTGTCGTAAGGTTGTTAATTCTGTACAATACAACAATGTCTGTGATTTACATAAACTTGCGAACGTCTGACTTGATGGTTAATTGCTTATTTTTAAGATTTAAGTTAGCGAACGAATAGAAAAGTGGCCATTTGAGTAGCCCCCCTGATTATTATTTTTTTGCTTTGATTAATTTGGCCCATAAACAAAGTTGTTCAGTTTGACGGTCTAAGCCACACCATAAAATTTGTCGACTCTTTTCGATTTTACCCTGTACATTCTACTAATATTATAAATGTGAAAGTTTGTGGGTTTGGATGTTTGTTCCTCAATCACGCTAAAACTACTTAACGGATTTGGTTGAAATTTGGCACACAGACAGTAGATAGCTAAGATTAAAACATAGGATACCTTTTATCCCGATATTCCCACGGGAACGGGAACAGCGCAGGTGAAACCGCGGTCGGCCGCTAGTCTTTAATATTTGCACCACTTGGGTCTCCACAATCGAAAAGTAACAGAACAAATTCTTCAACCGATTCAGGGGTATACGTGGTTAATTCGTCCAAGGGTATACAATACAGGCAACCTAATCACACTTAATAGTACCTACTAAAAAGTAAAAATCTTTTCCTACATCTTCGTGAATAATAAAAGCAAACTCATTTTATAGACACTACACTTCAAAGTCTGAGTCCTCACACTATAGTGTGAGGATCGTCTGAGTAAGTGCTAGTTAAAGATCTAGAACGAGTTTGGAACTCTACATCCTGCCAGACGAGATTAAGTCTTATCGACGTTAACTACATATTTTACTTTGAATTAATGGTTTTTTACCTACGTTTAATATATATATTAAATTTCACTATCTATTTATGATCTATGTAGGTATTTAGAAATGTATTTATGTGTTTTTCATTTACTATTGAACTTCACCACAATGATTCTAAAAACGTAATGGATTGAATCTTATCTGAACTTATCATGGGTAACTTATCTCCCTTTTTATTTTGTAAACTATGTAAGTACTGGGTACAAGTATAAATCGTTAAGTTATTATTGTGCTGTCATTGTCCTCAGTAAAACAAAATAAAACTAGCCCATCATCATAATAAAACTAGCCAATCATTTTTAGAGCAAAACCAAATCAAGAGACGTCAACACAACACTTAAAAATTAAATCGTGCTCAAATAGCGTAGGTAATATTGCGTCAAAAAACTGTTGATGCATCGTGTTTTTGACATGACAACGTCAATAGGGCGATTACTCACTTGAGCACGAGTGCCTGGATCAAGAACATGATTCCAGAAGGCGCGTAGCTCATCCAGAAGGCCTTCGTCATCGCACGCAGAAGTGACGGCTTTCGCCCTTTTTTGTTCGCCAATGCTATTTCTTCCAGCCATTTCCTGTAAACACAAATAAGTAACACAATGTAGAGAAAACGCATCTACCTATAAACTATGTATTTATTTCGTAAGTAAGCTTTTCAACATACGTGGTATAACTGGTTTCTCGTGTTTGTTTACTGGAAGGTACCTACTTATTTTCTCTCATATTTTACGCTTCCAACATGCATGACCATCTTAAAGCGCTTGACCTTACCATTTACTTACTATCTGCTCAGAGAACTGATTGTTAAGTATGTAAATAGTTTTATAGTACGAATGGAATGATATCACCGTTTTTGAATATAAATTAAAGGTCTATGCTTATCGCTTCCTTCTTTACTTGAATACGAAGTAGTTATGTACGAAAAGTAAGATTATTATTGCCCTACAAATAACGAAATGTTTGTAAGTTGTATCGTAATTTTAATTTCTACTGCAAAATACATTGAGATGAAAAAACTAAGACAAATCACTACACAAATGGCTATTCTACTAAAATTAACACTAGTAGAAATATTACAATGTATGGGATTGACAGAAGCTAAGCGTTAGCTTAGCTTTATGTCGGTAGATAATGTCATTCCCATACATTGTTATTCTGATCTACCAGCGTTAATTTGAGCAGAATAGCCATTTGAGTAGGGAGGCAGATTAGTATAAAAAACTTAGAAATACCGGTACCAATAAACTTCTCTTTCAGATGGGAGAGTATTTTCAGCGGTGAAAGTTAAACTTCATAATAAATATTTCGAAGTTATTTTCAGCTATCAACTTGAATAGATACATCTTAGAATATTATGTAACTAAGTATTACTGTCCTGATTTTGTGTATTAAGTTATTAATACAAAATATTAAGTGCAAAATAATTTGGTTCATAGGCATATGAGGTAAAATGTACACTTGTGAAGTAAACGTAAAAGGAAATGAGTCGTAGTCCGTCTCCACAGTAAAAAGCGTTTGTTTGTCAATTTTGTTTGGGTTATACGCCTTTGTGTTGATACAAACTGCGCTATCATCGAATTACCTATATATTGTTAAAATAGTAAATCAAGGAAAACGGCTGATTTGGCTGGCAATCATTTCATTAATGCAATTTGTTTACTACTTATGTGTTAACCTTTTCCAAGGCTAATCATGATGGCACAACTGTTGACGTCTATTTTGCTTGTATAGACTTGCTAACAGAAAAGCTTAATTTTAAGATAATTCATTTCATAGAAAAAATACTAGAAAAAATCGATTCAGTCGGCTGCTACGGGTGAGTCGATTTTTTCTAGTATTATTTCTATGAAATTAATATAAAAATAGCATTGTGAATGCCTAAAATCAAAAAAATCAATAAGCTTAATTTTGTTAATGTTGACAATATCGAGCAAAAAACACGTTATGATCCTTTAACGGTAGATATTTTATCGTCCTATCTTACACATAATACTTTTGTCAATATCTTAAAACTCGCTCGAGAGTGTCAATGCTCTTAAAAATTTATTTGCTCATTTACTGGGCTAATTAGTTAATCGTATCTTTGTAGATAGGCTGTAAAAGCTTTCTCTACAAAAGGAATTACCTACCATTTTTAACCGACTTCACAAAAAGGAGGAGGTTCTCAATTCGATTGTATGTTTTTTTTTTTTTTTTATCGTTGTTCGCGCATATCTTCGTCATTTGTAAACCGATTTTGATTATTCTTTTTTTGTTCGATTGAGTTTTCTCGCGAGATGGTCCCATTTATTTTTTTTTCAAATCGGTTCAGTAGTTTTCGAGAAATCCTGAAAATACTATGATTTTCATCAACTCACATGACGACTTTGTTATTTATGAACCGAATTAGATGTTTCTTTTTGTTGGGAAAGAGGTACTTTTAGTGTAGTCTTTTTAACCGACTTAAAAAAAAGGTTCTCTCTCAGTTTGACCTCTATGAATGTATGTTTCTCCGCGAATATCTCACGTTTGGCTGAGCCGATTTTTCTACCCAATAATATACCTATAATAATATACCTAATATAGAAGGTACTTACACTAAAAATAATAAAATAAAAAATTGTTTTAAAAAACAAAAAACCGACTTCAAAAACCTGCCTCTAAAAAGCAAGAAATAATATTCAAATCATTAGATACGCATTATCATTGTTATAACAACACGTCTATTGAAGTCGGGTGGGGCTTTTAGAATAAAAAAAGGAAGTTGTACTCCAGCCCCACCCGACTTCAATAGACGTGTTGTTATAACAATGATAATGCGTATCTAATGATTTGAATATTATTTCTTGCTTTTTAGAGGCAGGTTTTTGAAGTCGGTTTTTTGTTTTTTAAAACAATTTTATAATTTAATAACTCTGAAAGTAATAACTTTTAAAATATTTTTCAATAATTTATTTTATAGTATTATTAATTTATCATTGTTTATTTCACTAAACTAAGTAACTTCAAGGGTAAGATCTCGTTTAACATGATTAAACTTTTTATTGATATTATTGATATTACGAAGGGTCTTATGATTATCAAGAACGTACTAAACCTGTTCTTAGCTACTTCTAACCACAGAATAAATTATGCTGACTGATTAGGTATGACTCACTTACCACAATTAATAGTTTAATTAATTAAAATATCGTTATATTTATATTTCATTCCATTGGGCGAGATACCCGGTGTTTATTAATGTGTCCATAATAGTATCGATAACAGTAAAAATAACTTTTCCTTTTATTAATTACTTAATAGGTATTTAATTCGACTGGTATAGACCGGGACATGTGGTACACTTGATAAATAAAATAAGGTTTACTTAATTAAAGTGGTGGTTAATATTTTACGACAGTCGAGCAATTAATATAACATTGTAATTGAGTACATTATACTTATTTAAAACTAGCGGCCGCCCGCGGTTTCACCCGCGTGGTTCCCGTTCCCGTGGGAATATCGAGATGAAAAGTAGCCTATGTTTTAATCCAGGCTATCTTCTGTGTGCCAAATTTAAACCAAATCCGTTCAGTAGTTTTTGCGTGATTGAGGAACAAACATCCAAACATCCAAACATCTGAACAGTAAAGGATTATAATTTTTTTTTTTTTTTTTAATTTTTTTTTTATATATTGTAACAGTGCGTGTTATTTTTCCAAGCTTTTGACTTTAAAATATAAGTTTTCTATTATTATTTTCTTAAGTTATACATACTCTGTAGTTCCACGATATTAATTTACTTATTATATTTTGGCGCATTGTTGTTGAGTTTGATGTCATTAAAATAAAATTATTGTAAATGCATGACGTCATAATGACAAGTCTATCGCTATAATTTGATTTCTCAGCTTATGGGTGTAGAAAAGAAACACCCATGATAGATCACACGTCCAACAGCCTTATTATCACACGCTCATTAATATTAAAAACTACGACCTTATACGTGTGAAATTTTGTTTATGCATTTAAAAGAATGCTGTTTATTTTATAAACAACTCGTTTCTTGCACATTTTATGTAAGCTTGTTATTTGTTGTGAAAGTTACTACGATTAAAAGTATTTAAATATGTACAATATTGTATAGTATCTGATTTCGCTTTGCTAAGTGCAAACGCTATAATTGTGTGGTGTTAAGTGAAAAATGTGTAATTTGTGTATATGTTACGGCTAATACCTGAAGTGCGGCTAAACCTAGTTTTTGCCGGCTAAAACTAGGTGTAGCCGCTAGCTGTTGGCTAAAACTTGGTGTAGCCGATTTCAAATTTCTAACCTAACCCGGGACCTACAGGAGTAAAGCAGATCGGTTACACCTAGTTTTAGCCAACAGCTATCGGCTACACCTAGTTTTAGCCGGCTAGAACTAGGTTTAGCCGCACTTCGGGTATTAGCCGTAACATATATATTTAAGTAACTTTGAATTGGAATATCAATCAGTGTGAGAATAATAGACTAGCCTGTTTGTGAGAATTTGCGGTTTTGAGTTACTTATTCATTGCTTTTTTAGGGTTCCGTACCCGAAGGAGCCAGACGTGTGTATGTATCCGTCTGTTCTCTTTTAAGCCCTAAGTCTTCATATTTACACCAAAGATGAGTCTTGCCAACCCAAAACCGTAACCGGGTAAAGTATAAACAAATATACTAAAATATTTTAGAAGAAGGCTCCCTCCAATACAAGTGAAGAAGACGTGAAACGTGTGGGGTATTAGCTTGTTCAGAGCTTGTTATGTAAACGTAGACTGTATTTATTATTTTAAAAAATACTTGAAAACTAGACACGAAAAGCCGCCAAAGTTAGCTTTTTTCCAAAAATTTGTTCTGAAGTTTTTTTTATCTGTCCATTCACATGTTTACAACTAAGTAATGCGTATATTTTTAAGATACCATTGTATTGATAAATCTGAATTTTTATTTCAAATTCCTACATTTTCCAACAAATCACTTTAATTTTGCGGTCAAATGACGACACAGACAGAGGGACGACACCCTATTTGGTACGGAACCCAAAATGTGCGAAGTCCGACATGCACTTGGCCGGTTTTTTCATTAGTTATTTAAACAGGAAATCTTGTTTACTTATTAAATTAGGCCTTGGCAAAAATAACTTAAAACAAGATCATAAGTAAATAGACGAGTAGAGAAAGCCTACAGTTATTCTTGAAATGAAGTGACCTGTGTTTGCGCTTGGACTCGTGTGCCGCTAACACACTACTCGCACCAGTGAATACCTAAGTGAAATCAAATAATTGAATTAAGGTTATTTTTTATGTCGTTCAACGAACAAAATTTGCTGATACCTAGTCAATTAATATTCAAAATAAGTTGATGTAGGTAGTGTACCTATTATTAGACGTATTATTAGATCGCAGGCGGTGTAGGTAGAGATCAAATAATTAACTAATGTAAAATATTTCCGTATATAGGTACCATGGGCAACAGCGTCGCTTAACCACTGCTAAGGTTAAAATCGCTTGCACGCCGCGCCCGCGGTCACATACGTTTAGTTCGTGCAGGGCGATACGCGCGCACACGAATTTTGTTGCAAACTGGTTAAGCGACGCTGTTGCCCATAGTACCTACTTATAAGTGTTCCCGCAAGCATACAAACCCGGGTGAATAGGCTTTTTAACATGTTTTTATTAGGTTGCTTTCTCGTTTGTTTGTTTGTTTTTCTGGGCAAGCTCGCTCCATCTTCGGTCTCTTCTTAGCCTTATGGTTCTCGAATGTGGCCAATTGTAAGCCCATTTAATGTAAAAAAAAACATACTTTCTTACTTTCGAGTGAAACACCAATTATGATTTATTTTGGCGAGCCAAACAAAGTAACAAGTCCAACAATTAAATTAGATTATTGATGCATCAAGACGAAGATAGGCTTTATCCAGCGGTGAATACTGTACTTTTCCCACCAGAATAAAAGCTAGGGCTATTTAGTAAACAGTTTTTTTTCTTACTAAATGAATTTTAATATTTGAGTGGAAAACAATGAAGAGTTCGGTGAAAATTTGAATTTTTAGACTATAGATATACGGAACTGTTACCGTGCGTTTACTTCGACTGCATTGATTTGTTAAATAATATATAAACATTTTTGACAGAGTTGTGTTCTCACTATCTGTCAGATTCTGTTTCGAAACGATGTATAAAATTGTAAATTGATTAATAGAAACGTTTTTTTTTGTTCTGTGGTGGAAAACCGTAGTACTGTATTATGGTCTGTGGTGGAAACGCACTGTTAGAATAACAACAAATACTGTCTTTTGTTTCATTTTGTTCGATTTTGAAATAAAATCTAGGGAGTAACTCCTGACGCGATCGAGATCGCGTTCGAATTGAACGTCAAAACTGTTCTAAGGAAACCATATGGAAACCGTTTTTATAGGTGTACCAAAATAATTTGACGTCAATTCGATCCTGATGTGAACTCGATCCCGTCGAGACAAAGACTTCAATTACACAACACAGAAGTCTTTGCGTCGAGAGCAGGGGGCAGTTTTTAAAATTCAAATTAACTACATTACATCCCTTGAGGTTTTCATACAACTTTATATCCCTTGGGATATTGCCTTGCTTTACGTTGAGATTTCGTGTAGAGCAGGTGGTGTGAAAAATAATTAGGTACCACTACATTAAAAAATGCAAAGAGAATCTAAAATATGCCTATAAATGCTTTATCTGTCTCATTCAGAGTGCGTTTTGTTAGAACAGTCTTGTACCCGAGTTTTGTGATACATCTCTGAATAAGAAAGTATCTGTCTTATTCAAAATGCGTTCGTTAAACTAGGGCCAAAGTTAACATGGCGTTAGACTGCGGACTAACGCCATTTTAGCGCAAATCGTATTCAGAGTGACAGTTTAACGTAGGTATAGTCCGTTTAAGGATTAAAAGGTGCATTGTGATTGGTTTACAAGCATTGAACCAGGTTTTGTTAGAACCATAGACATAGAAAAATTTTCGCTGCGCTCAAGAAGACCAACAAAGCGTGGAAAAGAGAAGTTAACATCATACGGACACTGTCTACGTAAAAAAGAGACAAAGGATCAAGTGACATGGGCCAACATTTTTTACAGTAAGAGCCCGTAGCGTCCCGCCTAGCAAATGAGCAATCACAATTTGTTTAAAATATTTGTTCATCTTAATTAGAATTTGAAATAAAGGTATCGTGGAGCCATGATGTCTTGTGCTCTAAGTAATTGTGATGT
The DNA here is from genome assembly GCA_928269145.1 of Agriphila tristella. Taxonomy (NCBI): domain Eukaryota; kingdom Metazoa; phylum Arthropoda; class Insecta; order Lepidoptera; family Crambidae; genus Agriphila; species Agriphila tristella. The sequence continues at coordinate 43,976,406 of OV743429.1, read as the reverse complement.
GACAAAAAGAAACAGTCCAAGTAATCACACTTTTTACAGGTAAATAGGATATTGCCACACATTTCTCTAAAACCAAATTTCGCTACATTTATTCGTTTATCGACGAAGAAAACAGTATGGAACATAATTAATTAATTTCCTTTGCCATATATAGTCATATTTTATGAATCTAAGTCATATTTTACGTATCTCATATAAAATGTATGTATTAGTTTTCGGATCACCTGTTTATTGACATTGTAGTTCTTTGACATTCTATTTCTATGGTTAGAACAGTCTTGCACCCCAGTTTTGTGATACATCTCTGAATAAGAAAGTATCTGTCTTATTCAAAATGCGTTCGCTAAACTAGGGCCAAAGTTAACACGGCGTTAGACTGCGGACTAACGCCATTTTAGCGCAAATCGTATTCAGAGTGACAGTTTAACGTTTAGTCCCACCGTTTAAGGATTAAAAGGTGCATTGTGATTAGTTTACAAGCATTAAACCAGGTTTTGTTAGAACAGTCTTGCACCCCAGTTTTGTATAACATCTCTGAATAAGACAGTTACGCGTAAAAGCACTAAACTTAAGAATGGCCTAAGTCTTTTCTTATCTACAACTCGACCAAGTTAACTTAGCGAATGACAGCTACATGACGGCTAAGTTTATGACACCGTTTTAATTTGGTCATGTTGTAGTTAGGAAAAGACTTAGGCGATTCTTAAGTTTAGTGCAATCGGCCATTAGTGTTTACAGATATGGTATAACGCGGACCGTAACGTTGCTTTGTTAACGTTATGTTCATATAAAAACGTAGAAAATTTATTCCTCTGTAATAAAGGTCGTTAAACGATTGATAAAATACAGACTAGGCGTACTTAACATATTGTTCCATACAATAACTTCAGCAATTTATTTGCACATTGCATACACACGTAAAAGTGATGAAAAGAACTCAGATATTTACAGAGCTGCTGCTGTGCAAAGTGCAAATATGAAAATATTACTTATTATAGATTTTCAAGGAATCAATTACTTACCACTAAGTGTTTTAACTATCTGAAGATAAGTTTTTAAATAAGATTTTTGTGGTTGTGGAGTTAAATTATGTAGTAGCTGTTATGCAATTAAAAATACAATTCCATAGTTTTATAAATAGATATCATAAACATGCGACATTGTGTTTGTCAACCTTGTCCTGTTTCATGCTAACGATCTTGCTTTACTTAACCTCAAATTATTGTATATTTGCCATGAGCTACACTCTGTCTTTGGAATTTTCAATACGGTACAAAGAAGAACATTAATTTTAATTTTAAAATATATTTTATAGGTAAGACCATGGTAAGACAATGAAAAAAATGGTTTAAATAGTTAGTTATAAGGTATCGAATATAACAAGATATAAATGAAATTTATATATTTTTTTAACCCTAGAAAGCTAACGTTCCCAAACTTTCATGAGAAGTTAACCATTCGACTTTTTGACGAGCATATGTATTTTATTTGCCCATTTAAATAAAATGGTAATATATGTTTATTAGTTTCATTGTTTTTTTAAGTATGGTATGTAAATTAAAGATAATTATTGAAAAAAAATGTTTATTAATCTTTTAATATAATAAATCTCAAATCTTATATGGCACGTGTATTTTTAAGCTCAATTAGGCACTTTAACTGACAATGGCTAAATTAAGTGGAAATTTTTTTTGGCTTTGGTTACTTATAAAGAAGAATTATGTTAAAATTAGTAATTAAAAACAAAAACTCAAAAATTTTAGCGCAAGATGGCCAATAGTCAACTGTTTGCTCAAAAATACAGGGTGACATGGAAATTCGACCTATTCCTTGAAAGGGGTTATACTAAAGGTCATTTGCAACAAATTAAGACCAGTGAACCAGGGGTCAAAACTGGATGGTTACCGAGCTGTAGCCTCTAGCAAATGACCTCTAGTATAACCCCTTTCAAGGAATAGGTCGAATTTCCATGTCACCATGTATAAGCCAAATATTTGTAAAAATGCAAATATCTCGTCAACAAAATTAGTTATCAGCTGAACATGTCCTGCACAAGACGCAGTCTTGCGATCACTACGTTGGCACGAAAACACAAATCTGTACGTACGCACAATAATTAAAAAAATACAGAGAAAAAAATATTCAGTGTTCGTCATTTTGACGAACGTTAGCTTTATAGGGTTAAACAGACTCAAAAGTATAAAAAATGATTGTAGGTAAAAAAAAAAGAAGTTTTTTTCACCAACTCGACAAAGATTCTCTTGCTTTCTCTGTGAGAAATTCCTATTCTCTGTCGAGAGTTCGAGGGAGAGGGGGACCCAAATATCAAAATGTCAAATGTCAAAGCGCCCGCCCTCTTCGCCCTTTAGTGACATCTGTTTTATAATGTTTCATTACTGATATATTTATTAAAAAAACAGATCAACAGATCTTCTGAGATTGATCATGATCGGACGTGGAATGATTGATTTGATTTCTATAAAATGAAGGAAGATTTAGAAGGAAAGATCTAGAATTAGGCACTTATTTATACTTACTTGTATATTTTGGTGTAAGTAATAATAAGTACCCGATTTTGAAACTTAGAAAGCAAAGCAAAAGTCGCTTTAATTTTGAAAAACAATTGACAACTAACTACTACTAATAATCTTCATCAATAAATAAAACGGTAATTAAGGATTTTACTTTTAATGAAAATTTTGTTTTGAAATAGTAGATAATGCAACAAGTGAAAAAAGAAGGAATTTAGTTCGAGGTACTATGTTGGATCCCGAGAGCAGCGAAGGATTCTAGAGTTGAATCCCGAGCGTAGCGAGGGATTCAAAAGTGAGATGAATTTTTTTTTCACGAGTTGTGTACTCTACTTTTTACCATTGACTGCGAGAAAACATAATAGCAATACTTACACCTATAGTACCTATTCATAGTTATCAAATTTTATTATTTAGATAGGTAATCGGTAATTTAACCGTTAGAAAATAGTGAAACTATAGGTTTTCCAATGACATAAAACAACCATGCTATGAGGGAAATTACATGATCAGTCTGACATCAGTCCATTTCATCAGTTTGTATAGACTTTGAATTTTTACAGACTGAAGATCGTACCAGACTGATGGAATGGACTGATGCAAGACTGAACATCTAATCTCCCCCTAATATAAAGAAAAGAACCCAAAGATAAGACACTAAAAAGAACCTAATTAATTTGGCGAGATATTTTTTTTAGAAAAGAACCCAAACATAAGACCCTATAAAGAACCTAAATAAAATTGGCGGGATTTTTTTTTTATTTAATTGTATAACTATGGCTTTATCTATGGAATAGCTCCATACTTTCAGCACGTTTTTTTTTTGTACATAATTCATACGATGCGCGCTTGTTCCAAATTCAAATTATTTTTATTCACTCGGTGAATAAAATCGCTTATTGTTCACTCTTATCGTTGAATTAAACGCACTTTTTAGAGTGGCGATGGTAAAAAATAAATTACGGATATATTTCAGTTACAGAAAAGCATTAACATAATTACATGTAGGTAAATAATAGTTATTTGTTATACAAGTGACCAAAGTCGATTTGTGCTGCGAGTGCCGACTTTAAATCACGAACTAGCGAAGTAGTCTAGAATTGAATCACGAGCGTAGCGAGTGATTCTAATATAGACTACTGAGCACAGTGAGTAATTTAAAGGCACGAGGCAGAACAAAACTTTGGTCTCGTGTTAAACATACAACTTTTCACCTCGAACAGCAAGAAAAAATTCACGTGACTTTCCTGGTAAAAATCTAAATTCAGCATTAGAAACGTCTTGTTCTCTCAACTCTTTTGGAGTTAGATAACTATCTTCATCGATAGGTGCACTAATTTTTTGTTATATCACAAAATTAGCTATCAAAAATATATTCCTGTCGTTTTATTTAGGTACATTACGTTGTGTTTTTCTCTAATTTATTAATATCCCATCATATTGATTTATTTATATTTATAAAACACTAACTTGTTTAAAAATTTCATTGATTTTTCTTATTTAATATTTATTTCATACATGCGACCTCATTTCGTCCATACTCTGTATTTCGAATTATCAAACTTCTTTTTCAACAATCCTTATTTAAAACTCCTTGGTATATCCGTGCATTTTATTTTTATACTTTTTAATTCATGTATGACAACATAAAGCAGTCTTTCTATCCTTTTCTCACATATCAATTTTACAAGTCTCATCCTTGTCACTCTATTTCTTTTTTCTTAATTATTTCAAAAGTTGGTGTTAGAAATTAAAAAAGCACTTTGCCTCACGCTCGCAGCAAAAATCGATTTTGCTGCGAGTTTTTACGCGCCAAAAGTGCCCTTTTCGTGCTGGAGAGGTGAAAAGTATATTCAGTATGGCACTTAAGCGAAGGTACTTCAAAGTAAAGAGGATGTAAACACAAAAGAAGAACCTGTTCTGTTCGAAGGTTACGGAAGTGAAGCTTCTGATGCACTGCACTGACTGCATGTTGTCGAGGACGTTCGTAAGCTGCGCATGCGCAATCCTTTTAGATCCGCCCCATGATTTTGTAACTTTGTTGCGATCAACTTTGACATAACATTACATTGCTGCTTTAGTAAGAACCAATATGAAAACTGTCTTACTTAGAGCAGCAATGTAACTGCGAGTTCAATGGAAAATTGTTGCCAACAGAGCTACGTAATCAGGGGGTAGTGCCACAGCACCCCTTTCGAATGGCCAAGAATATAATTCAACCTTGAATCATCGAAGATTGACAGTGAAATTGCAATTTTGAGAATCGCACTGTAACTTTGCACTGCAATCTTCAAATCAAGTTCTAAAGATAGGCAAACTAAACTGGAACTGAACTCTTAACCGGTTCTTGTGTTCCTTCCTCTCCAATACTACGTAGTCACAATATGTCATTTTACGTCAGAGACATAGATATGTCATTATGCGTGTAATTCTTGTATTGTATTCCGTTTTTAGAATATTATAGCAAATTAAAAGAATTTTATCTACACCCATGCTTTAAATCCTCTGTAAAAGGTTTTGCAACGGTTAGCTTACTGCCACCATTACAGTATCCGAGCGGGAGGAGGCCCTGTTGCGCCGCGTGCCCACGCGCGAACCGTTGCATTATGAAATTCAGTACAACATTATAACACTCTCGCGGAAGACATAATGACGAGGAGGGGGAGGAAAGTCAAAGACAAAGTCAAAAACCTTTATAGAGGATACATATCATGGGTGTAGAACTGTAGATAAATATCATGCGAGTGTTTTTAATCCATATGTAAGTATTAAATATTGTTTGTTTCCCAAATAAAAATAAAAAAAATAAAAAATGGGTGTAGATAAAGTATTGTAGGCAACTGTACATAATTAAGTATTAAAACACTCATGTGATACTATTATCCCACATTCGTGTTTTAATACCCCTCATTATAGTACAGTTGCATAAATAACTATTCTAGAATTCACTTTTATAAAATATCAGCGTAATGGGTTTTAATCTTGAAACCCATTCACTATACGATATTAAATAATCATAAGGTGCGTCTTCATACGGTCGCATTCCCGTTGCCTTTCACTTTCATCTGTCGCATGCCTCAAATGAAGACGGACCTTTACATTGTCTTAATACTCATTATACCAATTACCTCGAAGTATTTGATTTTATTATTGATACGTTCTCTGAGTTAGAACCTTAATCGTGCGTCATACAATAATTATCGTCTTGCAATTTTAATGTTTTTATTCATTACTGTTTTAACATGACTGTAGTTAACTGGTGAGGTGAAGTATTGTGCACCAAACAATAATGCTAGACAGGTGTTTTTTTTGCCCTTTATTATGATTATGAGTATTTACGTCAGTAAAACCATTATACTATTATAGTCTACATTATATATTTTTTTCTATTTACTTTAATGTAGCAAACTACAGTGCAAATATTACATGGTTGCAATGACAGATGTAAATTTTATCAGTCATTAAAAGTTGGAATCATAATATAGTTAGTTTTATTTAAATTATTTTACAATTTATTTTACCTACTTTTGTCCTTAGAATAATAACATCTAGAACGATAATTCCCTACAAAGCGCGCTGTCAAAAGTGAGGCAACTAAAACAGCCAAAATGGCGCCGTTTTCAGATTTTTATTGTCCATTATTAAATAATCATACCTTATAAGTACAAAACAGTTTCGATTTCCCTACTTTAAAAAGATTAATTATTATATTATTGGATTATAGTTACGATTAGGTAACGTATGAAGGATATAAATCTGAGAACTGAGCCATTTTGGCTCAGTATAAGTTGCCTCACTTTGCATACAAGGACACGGCTTCTAGGTGTAATTATTCTAAGCTTTTGTCTTGATACCGAGCGTTGAGTTGCGTCCTGCGGCTGCGGGTGACGTTTATTTTGCAATGTATTACCTATATATTGATACTGAAAAGTTGCCGTTTCGATTTCCACATAAATACATTTTTATTATATCTATTATACGCATTATACCTATTCAGTACTTTGATCTGTTTGTATTTGAATTTGGTATGAATGACTCTCTTTATCTATTTCTCTACAATAAATCAGCATCATTTTAACTTTTAACGTTCTACGAAACATACCAACTTACCTACTTAAATGTAATTTTACAAAGATCTCTTCGCGTTTTCAAGGCGATCCTACTAATAATGTCACGTGATGCCGTGTTCACTCGATGCCAACTAAAGCTTCACACTTCAACTCTATTCTTTAAGTCAATGAGATAAAATTCACACTATCGCTACGAGCTTGGCTGTTGAGCGACAAGGCATCGCGCAACTCGCACCGACTAGGGTCAACGACTACCGTGCGACATACTTAACGAAGATCTATGCAAGTGCAATACTTAAACATAATCTCTTCTCTGATTATTAAACATCCGATTGTGTACATTAAGTACCTAAGTTTCCGGATGAAAATATCTTTATATTTAATAATAATAATTTAATTCAATACTTTAATTAATAGAATTAATTTACTGCATTACTGACTTCGGTTTCGAATTTGACAGTTAATAGTACGAGTGTATTAATTAAAATTTACATGATGTTTTGCATAAATACCCTTGTCATAATAGTTACTATTCTATGTCCTTGTCTTGATATTTGATATGATAGGTACGTCTATGCAAAAGCAAACCTAACCTAAAGTCAAAGACTTTCAAACTCCTGCGGCCACATATCGCGATAACCAACAGAAAAAAAGTTCATGTCGTCTGATCGGTAGGACCTGGTAGGACAAAGGTAGTCGGACCAATTATTTTGTAGTTTAAAAATCAATTTAAAAGATGTTGCCCGCCACGAAGCTAAAAGCTTTGCGACATCGCGATAATAGGGCCGTAGCACTAGCATTAGAAGTTAGAAGAGAATAGGGCTATATATTATGCTTTAAAGGAGAATGGCAGGTGCCCATATATTTTCAGAACCACATAAAGGCTTAGCGTGCCAAGAAGTAAATAGCATGAATTCAATCCTCTATTAAAGCCTAATAAATTATGTAATCGTAAGATACACTTTAAAGCTGGGGATAAAAAGTTGATTTTAAAACCTAACCTCAAAACAGCACCTAGTAGGCAATTACTTTGGATACATTACATAACCTACACAGAATGATTTTTATTTAAAAGCTTTAGGTGAGGCTGGTCATGAAATCCACAAATATTTAGTCATTAGACCGTAATAGACAATTTCCTACTACCTATCTATCATTGACCTGAAACATAGTATGATAACGATAGGTAGGTACTAATCCCGCTAATACCGCGTCAATTGGTAATGCGCCTGGCGGCCATGATTTTAACCTCAAAAACGAAAAACAATTGTTTTTTTTTTCATATACCTAGACCCTTTCTTATTGAAAATAAGAATTCAATAATTAATATATGATATTACCTATTAGAATTTTACTGTTTTTGTCATTTTTAGTTGCGGATGACATTGTTTTTCTAAATGTTGCCTCCTTCTTTACGAACACTTTAAATTGAAAAGTAACCACCAAATTATGACCTTTAAATCTCATAAGGTCCGAATTGGGCACGCTCAGTATTTATGAATTTGGAAAATGGTTCCCAGTTTGCCATTCTCCTTTCATTTTGATATTAGTTAAGTAAAAAATATTTGCAAGCTCGTTAATTTAATTATCATTTACAAGAACCAGTCGAAGTTATTGTATTTTTTAGTTATTATATTTTATAACCACAGAACAAAGACAATTTTTAGTGTTATATACCAATAGTACATTATGAGACAAGTTAACTTTGGTTGGTAGTGCATTGGGCCGGAATCCTAAGGGTGCGGGTTCGAATCCCGTCTAAGTTGCTACGGGTGAGCCGATTTTTTCTAATATTTTTCATTATTTATTCATCTTAATATAAAAATAGCATTGTGAATGCAAAAATCTAAAAGTTTAAAATTGTACTGTTTCACCTTAATTGATTGTCTGGCACCTGCAAGGGTACTACAACTGAATGTCGAAGTAGTTCTCTTCACATTGGTGAGATGGCGCTGATCTTCAGCGGAAGCGTGGAAAGTATTAGAAAATTTCGCCACATCACTCAGCGGCTTGGTAGCATAATTGGTAGTGCATTGGGCCGGAATCCTAAGGGTGCGGGTTCGAATCCCGTCTAAGTTGCTACGGGTGAGCCGATTTTTTCTAATATTTTTCATTATTTATTCATCTTAATATAAAAATAGCATTGTGAATGCAAAAATCTAAAATTTTAACTTTGGTTGCTCATTGCACACGAGGCTGTGAGCGTAACTCAGCCAAGTGTGCAATAAACAAGAGCTCACGTCACGAGTTTCATACGACGTTTTTCAACACATTTGTGAGGAAAAAAAACAATAGTACATTGTGAGACAATAATTTAGGTTGCTCATTGCACACGAGCCTGTGGGTTGCAGCCCGAGCCGCAGGCGAGGGCGTAACTCAGCCAAGTGTGCAATAAGCAAGAGCTCACGAGTTCTATACGACGTTTTTCAGCACATTTGCGAGGAAAAAAAAGTATTGTACCACACAGCAACAAATACGATAAAAACAAAATATGAAAACTATGGGAAAAGGCGCGCAGGTTTTTTTCAGACGCCCAATGCAAGAATATTTGGCGAACAAAGGGGTGAGTGAGCATACAGCCTATACAGGGTCATTTTTGGACCCCTTTTCAAATTTTGTCAGGTCATACTATAACAGCAGTACAATCGATTTGTGAAGTAAAAAAAATTTTTTTTTTACATTTTTGTCCCAAACTTTTCCCTACATAAATTGAAATTGTTGTCACTGTTTGCGCATCGCATGGTCGACCCGCGCAAGCACCCCTCCCGCCACCCGCCTTCCCACGCTCGCGCCGCTTGCACGAGGGTGAGCGTGCGCGCCTAAATTTTTTGGACATAAAAAGTGGCTGAAAACTGTGAATTAAAAAAGAAATAATTCATAATTATCTCACCATTTTTTATTACTTCCTTGAACTAATATTTGATTTTGTAAAGAGGTCGCAAAATTACCCTGTACCTATTACCCGGCTAAATTGGGAATGCTCTGTTTACTCGCATATAACTTGCAGTAAGGTACTAATTTAACGTTTTAGGGATAATTCTATAACGTACTAGTGTTTTATATATTATTGCACGGTGTTTGTTACAGCTCGGTTTATGGACCTAAAAGCGATGTATTAGGGCTCACTTTACGAGCAAGTGTGTTAAAAAAAAAAATTTTAATATTAACCCTGATATCGTGTGTTAATCCAACACTATCCACCATTGTCATCACGAAGTCCTTGCATTATACGGAATGAAGAAATACCTACATTGATTATTCTCTATTATCCTTAAAGTAAAACCACTTTTTTTTTGTTTCGTGTTTGTTAGATTTAATAAGATATTCTTATATTATGCATCCATTTGGAAAGCCTGTGGGGACATTAAAAATACCTGATGATAATAAAGTTACAGTAAACAGATGAGTCAATTTAAATAATATATTATATCATAATATTTACCTTTCATTGCAGAGTATGATAATTTTCTGAATTAATGAATACAAGACGAATATCGTAACCATTATAAAATCTATAAATTCTTTGATTTATGCTAAAACTTTTTAGATTATTGGTGTTTCGCAGAACTTGTAGTATAGTTTAAAAAAATACTAGCCCAGATTATCATTTAAAACTATGATGTCGTTTTAATCCATCCTAGTGGTCAAAAGAAGATGTTCCTTGATAGCCAAATGAAATAACAGAAATAGAAAGTTATTAAATTGTAAGTTACGTATTAATCGTCGCATAAAGTCCTAGCATTTAGTTCAATATAAATGAATGAAACGGTAAAACACTTTTAACGCATACTAGCATGGTTTTATTGAAAGTAATATGGTGATAGGTAGTTAAATCAATCTATCACAAAGATTAAAGGGACTCCTAATAAAATTAATATAAAATAGAGTTTGGTTCTCAATTTGCATTGTATTTGGATATTTTATGTGAAATTTGTCCAAACTGTAAGTACTTATATTGAAAATAATGGTTTCGAAGTGTCATGTGTCTATTGTAATCACAATGGCCGATCAATGCCATTCTATCATACTACTACAATAGGTATCATTAAGTAACGCATTGAAATTCCCACAAACTCACTTTGTGTAGTATTTTGTTTTTATCTACACTCACAACGTAATGTTCCAAATACCTATGAATTCAAAAAAGGTTGTATAAACACGTACTTTCAAAACCTTTGCGTAGGTACTTTATTTTCGTGGATAGGTAAAATAAAATAACAAAAATTAAAAAAATTAAAAACTCCCCCGACATACGGTACTGAATTTCGAATCGATAGGACATATGGAAGGTAGTCAGATCCCCTAATCAACTATTAAAGAGCTGATGATATTCAAACGGCTGAACAGATTTACATGAAACATGGCTAAGAACACTCGGGATACAAATATCTATGACACAAAAAAACTAAATGAAAATCAGTTCATTCGTTTAGGAGCTACGATACCACATACAGATGATACACAAACACGTTAAACTTATAACACCCCTATCTTTTTGCGTCGGGGGTTAAAAATAAAAACTTATTACGATGCAGTCAAGTAGAATATGAATATAAAATTTTTGGATGCAGTCAACTGCATCATAAAATAACTTTTTAATTTTTATAGCACACTTTTACTTTTTAATTTATTAGCGCGTATGGACAACAAAAAGTGAAAATTGAAATCATAACCTTTTTGTATTGCGTTAAAAAGGACGCGCCCCGCACCACAGACCATAGATTCATATCTACCACAGTATATAAGTTTTTTCAAAACAGTAGAGGAGCAAACGTCACTTAGGCCCTTTTGTCATTGCACTCCGTCGTATCGCTAGGGTTGGCATTTTCCGGCCGTCTCGTCGAATGCTACGCGTGAACGTTATGGAAACAACGGCGACGCGATGTGACAACCCCGACTAAAGTATTGCGAACTTTGCTTAGAACTCTTACTATGAGTTGTAAAACGTAGTGATTATTTCCTCTGTGATGAGTTGCACCAAAACGCTGTCAAAGTTACGGTTATCGTCAAATGATAATGCTACCTATTTGTCACGTCAAACTTGTCAAAGGACATCATGCTGGCTGACAACCTCTTTTTTTGGCTAACTTATGCTTAACCGGTACTATAACAAGCTTGTTATCGTTATAGTTAGGTGGTGCAAATCAGCCGAGTGACGTCAGCCGTCAAATTTTGAAAAAACTTATATGTATACTGTGTATCTACTGTACTGAATTTGTTTATTTTTTTAATTCTTGCTTAAAAATAGCTGACAGCAGTGAATGTGAAAATAAATTGACTCCACCCGATATTTTGGATACAGCAACGGAAATGACTTATATCAAGGTAATACAGTAGGTAATACCAGCAAAGACTCTCTTTTTTTAACTTTGTTCGTTTATTTAGTATGTTCAATTCCAAATTGTATGAGTGTAGATAAAGTATTGTATGAAACTGCACATGTATTAAAACACTCGTGTGATACTATTAAACACTCGTGTTTTAATACCACTCATTATGCATCAGTTTCATAAAGTACTATTATTGTTAAAAGTAATATGATAGACGAATATGCTTATATTATAATACGATTATTCTCAAAAAATGGGTTTAAAAGCTTGTAAACATAAGTTCAGTTTGTCTAAAAAATATTATGTTCTATTTTATTCTGAGTTCGGCCCGTTGATTACGTAAGTCTGTTGCTAACAATTCTAGATTGAAATCGATTGAAAGCGCAGTTACATTGCTGCTTTAAGTAAGATAGTTGTCACATTGGTTCTTACTAAAGCAGCAATGTAACTGAGATTTATGTCAGAGTTGATTCCAGCAAAGTTAGATAATTACCCTCCAGATATTTAGAGGAAAAAGGTAGAGAAAATTATTTATTTATTTTCCACTTACTTACTTATTTTAATAAATCTATTAAAATGAAGTCTTATTGTTAGTATACACGTAGTACTTACCTATTAACTACCACTTTATTGTACTCATTCTTTAACTATTTATTTGCGCGTAGCTACAGCTTCTCGTTATTGTGTAATCTGAATGTGAAAAGGTCTCTACTTTACTATAGTATCAGACCCGGCAACCATTTTTGTGGCTTCTTGTATTTTTTCGTTTACGAAAAACATTAAATTTACGTGTTTTAATATACATCATATAATCTTTATTATGATTGGTACCGCAGGATTAAATAGAATATATTTTTGCAATGGTCAGGCCATTGCAATTATAACTAATAAATAATAAAACGTCATCCAATCTTTTGTTCTTTTACAAGCATTATTAAATAAGTAAATATCCTACCAAAAACGTTTTCTTGTAAAGTGGTGCCACGACGAGACCATAATATGGCTTGGGCTTATTTTGACTAAGGTGTAGAGCTTGTAGACTTAGATAGACCGGGATGCCACCGTCGGTAACCCTACCTCATCGAGTACCAACACGAGACAGTCACTATAAGGAGAGAGACAAAAAGTATCGTTAAAAATTGTTGGTCTGCCTAGGCGCAACTTGGCCGGTTTTGTACAGTCATGAAAAAAGTGAGGCTAAAGTGATGACAAAATATGTCATCAGGTACCACCATTAAACCTTGTTGATACGATGGCGTAGCTTCTATGACATTCACAAGTGCTTGTAACAGCCTAGACTGAATAAATAATTTTTGAATTTTTGAATTTTTTTGAATTTTTTGAGGCTGGAAGAGTAAGACTAGGGTCTGTCGGTCTGACTGAAGAAACTGCCAGACTAAAGATCGGCAGACCAGTGTTTTTGGTAGAAGGTTGGTCAAAGCCATAGTAAAACATTGGTCGCATGTTGGTACTCGATGACATAAAAATCAACCCCCAATGCGCTCCTAAAATCAGTCTGACTGACTAAGTTGCCAAGATGGGGCGCGGCAGACCAGTTTTTTCTAGTCTTACTCTTCCAGCCTCATCGTATCAACAAGGTTTAATGGTGGTACCTGATGACATATTTTGTCATCATTTTAGCCTCACTTTTTTTCATGACTGTACAAAACCAGCCAAGTTGCGCCTAGGCAGACCAGCAATTTTTAACGTTACTTTTTGTCTCTCTCCTTATAGTGACTGTCTCGTGTTGGTACTCGATGAGGTAGGGTTACCGACGGTGGCATCCCGGTCTAAGAGCGTGTAGAGTTAGAAGCTTAGCTCTAGATGAGATCTGATAACTATATTTTGACAGTGCGAGCCATATGGTCTCGTCTTGGATATGACGCCTTCTAATCTTTTGTTTTTTTACAAGCATTATTAAATATCTTACAATATGAAGCGCTAAAATAAATTAACTGACAGTAATATGAGTCAGGGAAACGGATTGGGAAATCCGTTTAGTTTTGTAGACTATTGGTTGTAGAACGGAAGATATTCCTAAAGATTCTGTAACCAACTAGAGGCGAAGATGGAGGGCGAGGTTCAACCGCGAGATAGAATCAAGAAATAGTAGGTACCTAAGCCAAACATAAGGGGAGATAAAAGTAGCCCGACTTCGCCGGGGCATGTTGAGAGAATGGGAGAGGATCAAGCAACCAAAAGATCATATCTGGGACAACCGACTGGATACCGTCCGGTTGGGCGTCCGAGATATCCCTGGAGAGATGAAGTCGCCAAGGATCTTAAAAACCTAAATGTACCCGTATCGTCTGATTACAAGACTGGGCGAAACGGCGTACTCTGATGTCGGAGGCCAAGATCCACTTCGGGTCGCAGAGCCAGCGAAGAAGTAAGTTTTGACATAATTTTAGTCAGATAAAAACTCTTTATATTCGTTAAAACATTTAAAATCTCCTACTTATTTGGCAAAACCAAATTGCAGTAAATTTTCATAGGAAGGTTTTCAGCATTTAATTACCAATCAATCAGATAGGCGATTGCGTAAATTCAATCGTATTAATTTGACAGTTCATATTGTATCATAATATATGTCAGGGGTGGCCAACAAGTCGATCGCGATCGACCAGTCGATCTCTGGAGACAGTGCAGTCGATCGCCAGAGACAACAAAAAGTGCTTTGCTTGTGGTAGCAAAGCAAGTAGCAACAGAACAGTACGGGAGGCGGGTGCGACGGTTTTGTAGTAAAAAATATCCCAAAAATGAAAATGCTTTAAGTCGATCTCAATAAGACCGGAAATTATTAGCAGGTAAATGCAGGAATGAGGTGCCGGATCTAAGACTATAAGGGCGCTGATGCAAGCCACACGGAAACGTTGCGAAGATTAAGAACCAGTTTTCACATTTGTGATGCGTTATGTCGAATGGGTCCAAAGTCTCGGCTGGACGTTGAATTGGTTAATGAGAGGTTCCTGTGACCGAGACGGTTATCGAAGTGCCGTCACCGGCCACATTACCCAATGAGGAGGCATGGCTAATCACCATTACTCGGTACCACGAGAATTACCCACACAGGAAACCAGACTGTGCCAATTGGAACTCTTTAGTTGTTGTACCTAGTCCGAGGAAAGAGTTCGGAAGTACGCAGTTTGGATTAGGTTAAGGTTGATGGGTTGGTTCCGTCCGATATACGAATACCTACCCCAATTGACAACTTAACATAAGCAAATATAAGAAATATGGCTAAAACCACAGATAATTTATTGCTGTTAAACTGAAAG
This sequence comes from Agriphila tristella, assembly GCA_928269145.1. NCBI lineage: Eukaryota > Metazoa > Arthropoda > Insecta > Lepidoptera > Crambidae > Agriphila > Agriphila tristella. The sequence goes on along the minus strand of OV743429.1, from coordinate 43,961,197 downwards.
TTGCATGTAAAAAATAACTAATTTCGTATACAATTAATTTGCACTGAAAAACCAGTTCTACATCAACGAAGGATGTCTTTCAGTTCCGATAACTGCTCTAATAATCTACACTACATTATAACACTTAAAACTGGTTTTACCTGTAAAATTTTGTCAGCGCATTAGTCACGTCTTGGATTATTTAGTCAAATGAAAATATTTTGACGTTTAAATACAACATACACGTTTAAACACGACATATAAGTTTGACGTTTCAAGAAAAAGTAGGTATGGTATACCTATTGATGTGCCGGGCCGGGTGAGAATATTCCCGGCAATATTCTCAATCAAGGGAGAATATTCTCAATATTGCCAGGAATATTCTCACCTGGCACATCAATAGGTAAACCTATGCTTTTTTTATGTCGCTTCTTTTTTTTAACTAAATCTAATACAACAATTAACAGATAACCTTTGCAGTTTATGCCGGAGTTCAGTAATGTGATAAAAAGTGTAATAATGTATTGATGTCATCGATTTTTATAAAGTGTTAAATTGAACGTATATGGAGGTGTTTGTCCCCGTTTCTCGGTATCGCGGATGCCGCAGGCGCAGTGGTATCATCTGTTTTACGTTTATATTATCGTTAATTTGTTCGAGCAAGCCGAAGTGCGAAGTAGCGCCTGCTTGTGAACCTATTTGCGACAATCTGATATCCTCTATTCGGATGTTGACTCAGTGCTTCGCACTCTTTGATGATGAATTATCTAGTATTTTTTTGTGTCAGCCTCGTTTTGCTGCTTAGTTTATTAATTTATTAATAGTAAAAATAATACTGAAGAAGTCATACACTCAGTAGCTGTAGGTAAAGTAAAATGCGCTATTGAGGCTATTACATAAACACCTGCTTTTAGTTCGCACGTACGTTGTAATAATGGCATATCTTTTGAATGGGCGTTTGTTCCATTTTGTTACTTAATACTACAGCGGCACCTTTTGTGCGAAATTGATTTTATAAGGACAACATTGGCGTTGGGTCAGAGGGACAGCCGCTTGCCAACAGCTTTGATTCCACGAAATATGAAAAAGTTGAAATTTTATATTCAACTCTAACAAAATACCTACCGACATTTTGTGAGTGAAAATTCATGGAAACATCGACTATAACTTTTACCTTAAATCTGTGAAAAGAAATGAGATTCTGAAGAAACTGAAATCACTAGTTTTTTAGCAACCTTATGATTTAACTTATCAATGAATTTTTTAAATAAACATAGGTACATGAAAGTTGCCTAAATTGTAATATAAAAAAAATATTAAAAACAAGACTACCCTGCCAAAACCGAACTAAAAAGTTAAAAAAATATTAATAACAAGTGTCATTCCAGTCTGGGGACGATTTTGTGTAACAATTTTTAATCAGAGGTCCCCCGACTGCAATGACACTTGATATTAAAATATTTTTAACTTTTTAATGGGTTTTTGGAAGGGCAGTTGTATTTTTAATATTTTTTAAATTTATTTATTTTGATTTCACTCATTGACAAATGATATCGTTTTGAAATATGCTCATTAAAGCCTTTCATTGCCCATATTGTAATAACTGATGATATTTTCTTTCACATTTGAAAATGGCGTCGTACAGTCGCTGATGGCGTGGTACAGATAGACATTTTTAAAAAAAAAGTATAGCCAGTGTCACTCTGAATGATATAAGGATTCTAACGATACCCCACACATCCAAATCAGTTGAACCATTTAGAAGTTGCGGTGGAATAAAGAAACTCACATACCCACAAACATACATGAACCCTGAACACATAACACTCCTTTTTGGGCAGTCGTGTAAAAATGTGTGCACAGGTGAAAATGTTTGTAACGTAAGAACAATACGTGGCGAAAAATGTGTGAAAATGCTTATTTCCTTGTAATGTTTTAATTACTTAAAACATTACATTTCGCGATTTCAGAGTTGGTCCTGGTATAGTAAAAGTTGTTCAGTTTGATCGTCCGAAGTAGCTAGTCCGAAGTAGAAGTAGCTTCTTAAGAAATGGTTTTGATTAAGATCCATTCAGGTTCGTTGGTCATCCGCGGTCATGTTTTCAAACGTGACTTGTATTACGTACTTTAGCTTGTAACTGAACTGCGGGCACATTCATAACATCTCGTTTTTTATTTAATCTAGAGTCTTCCATGCGATCTTAACTTAGTAGATTGTATCGTGATTGCCATATAACATACATAATATCTACTCGTACATAGGTACTTTTGTTTAGGAAATCTGTACTTTTTGTCAACATCAAAAAGATGAGGTTATGGGGCCACTTGTCATAACTACGATAATGGTCACGTATTGGTGTTGTTATACGTTGGAAAACGAAAAAAAACCGGCCAAGTGCGAGTCGGACTCGCGCACGAAGGGTTCCGTACCAAAAAACAGCAAAAAAAATCACGTTTGTTACAACAAAACCCCCCTTAAATATTTTTTTTTTTCTGTTTTTAGTATTTGTTGTTATAGCAGCAATAGAAATACATCATCTGTGAAAATTTCAACCTGCAGTTGTTATTAATAGCGAGCAAAAACACCAAAAAATTCAGGTTTGTTGTATGGGAGCCCCCCTTAAATATTTATTGTATTCTGTTTTTAGTATTTGATGTTATAGCGGCAACAGAAATACATCATCTGTGAAAATTTCACCTATCTAGCTATTACGGTTCATGAGATACAGCCTGGTGACAGACAGACAGACAGACGGACAGCGGAGTCTTAGTAATAGGGTCCCGTTTTTACCCTTTGGGTACGGAACCCTAAAAAGTATATTTTACTATGAATTTTCATTAAAAATTAATTTTTAAATTTTGTATTTTATTCTTTCAGTTTATTCTTAATATTATAATACAATAATATTAAGAACAAATCTATAATATTATGTAATGGCTACGTTTCCACATTTAACTATAGTCTAATTGTGCACACAACAGACCTTTCGAATACTATTTTAAGACACTATTAAATTGCTGCCATACAAACCAATAAGTAATTTTAACTGTCATTATGAATGTTGATTGTTGAGTTACCAAGTTGGGTAATTAAATTTTAAGCAAAAACTTATTTAAGGAAGTATGTAGTTTAGTTTTTTTGTTTACTAGGTACCTAATACATGATACAAAACATTAACGTCATGAGAATACCTAAATGTGATTTTTTCAGGGACAAAGCTAATGATTATAGTAGCAGCAGTAAACACATTATTCATCGAATTCAAAGGTACTCTAGGAGGTATTTAAATTTAATTCAACAAACTTTATTGTACATTTATAAAACAAATGTTACAAAAGGCGGAATTAATGCAAACAGCATTCTCTCCCAGTCAACCTTTAGGAATCAGATATCAATGATGGCGGTAACTATTTGCGGTAAAATAGAAATAAATACAAACATAACATAATTTAATACATATTAAATATCTATTAGCTAATAAATACCTACTTGGATGCAAACGATTATTTATAAGAACATAATATGTTAATTTGATTGATAATTTAGCTATTATTGATAATTTATATTAAGTAAAAAAGTACAACGTATACATAAAAAAACATAATAGGAATACTTTTTACCAAAGTAGAAATATCTGTTTTTTACTATACCTACGATATTTGTTATTTTAGTTTTAAATCAAAAGCACGAGATCGATTATGTATATGGATGAGAGAGCCGTGAACTCGGTGGACATCCGCCAAGGTAACTATATGACTCCATACTGTAGAAAATAAATACATATGTATCTATACATATGTAGTATAAATACATATGTAGGGGAGGTCAGCTCAATGCGGCCATAGGAGGCAAAGCGGCCATGCCTCATTTCTCGGCAACTTATAACGATGGTACAATGTTTTATGTTCTGATATGCAGCAAACTTCCCTCCCCGCCCCAAGCAGTCATTTGGTAGTGGTCGGAACCAGCATGTGGCCGCGGCAACATGCGAAAGATTTTTGTTCATTTTGTTAAGAAAATCCAGGGTAAACTCAATCTGTTTTGATCAAAACACTATAAAACTCAATGTTTTTATTTTACGTCTATTATTGCTTATCTATTTGGCTTTGTTTGTGTAACATTGGCTCCGACATGAGAAAATGTTATGAGCACAGTTAATTTTTAAAACAAAACGGTGCAAAAAGGCAAAGCGGTCCGGGCAAAGTGGCCAAGTGCTTTGCCTAGCTGTTGAATATTTTAATTTAAGTAGAAGAAATGTTAGTAGATAAGTATGAGAAAACTGTTGCGTACCTATAACATAACTAAAATAATTATTAATATAATAATTAAAAATAAATTTAGGAAGTATTCGAAGATTCTAAGACTGTAATAATAAATGTCTCATTTGAAACTTAAGAACATTTTTTTTTTCATTAGTAGAGTTTTATGTAATTTGTTTCTGGTCTTCTTGTTTTTCTAAGCACGGTGTTTTTCAACTTTAAGTGAATTTCTTGTAATCTTTTGGAATGCCCACTTTGCCCTTACCCCCATGGCCGCTTTAGGCGCTCACTTGGGCAAAGCGGTTTTTTGACAAGTTTTCGTAATTTACAAATTAAAAGAAAGTATTAAAGTTTTCACGGAATGCGATTACACGTTATAAAAGTTTAATAAATTCCCTATCTATTGGTATAAAATACTTTTCCAAATTCTGTTTTTTTAAAGCATTTTTTTAAAGTCAAAGTTAAGGTGGCCGCGCTGAGCTGACCTCCCCTAGTCCTCCGTGACCACGGCAGCTGCAAAGGTGCCGAAACGTCGGGAAAATCAAAAATCAAACCAAATACCAACTAATTACCAAAGTACTTTCAATAAAACCGCGCTAGTATCCGTTTAAAAGTCTTTTATTTCACATATGTATCTACCTATTATAAGGAAGAATTATTCTTTAAGAATCGTTTTTTCTAGAATTTCATAGTTATTACAGAAATCAGCGCCAACTTGTAAGACTAAAAGGACAGTTAACTCTTGTTTATTTTTTTAAACTTTCATGATAATCCTAAGTTAAGATAAGCATTTGATGATTTTTTATTAGTCGTTGGTTAACAGGTTATCTTTTTATCATAAAACAATTTATTTACAGTAAATAGTGACTATTGATAAATAAATGCAAAGAACGTACACGGTAGTCCACCTATCTATTCATTATTTCAAAACATAAAAAACATATATATTTATTACATCGAAATCAAATGTTATTTACCTCTTATTATCATAAATCATTTTTATGTTAAAATTCGCCAAGTCTCGTTTCGTGACTCTCGCGTAAAAATAAGGTGCAGCCAAGTCTAGCAGTACCTACTTTATTTCATCTCACTGCTATGTCCCCTGATTAATTATGTTTCGTCATTGTACCTATTATGATATGTTTACGCCGAGAATATTTTTTGAGGTCAATCCGCCATCGGCGTTTGCGCTCGCAAGTTCAAGTTAAAGCGTAAATACCTTGCATATTTTGTTGTATCATTAAGGCAAGTCGCTCGTTACGGGGTCGCAATAACATGACGGCATGATAAATCTAGGGAGGCTGCGACGATGGATTACCTGACTCTTAAAATAGATACAGGCCTTCCCAACGACTGGGTAGAGCTATTTCTAGCTATAACGCCGACGCCCGACGGCAGCGCAAAAAGCTAACAAGTCAAGGGTCTGTATATGTAGTTAGGGCAAAGAAAATATACACTAACGCGAACTAACTGGTTAGTTAGGTTACTTGTGGGTAACGGTAACAGCTTTTATTTTAGAACGTTAGATGTAAAGCAGTTAATTCGTTTGTAAATGTTTAATGTGTCTCATATACTGGTGGGCATGCAATGTTGATGTAAGTAGCGTTCACTAGCCTCTCACACCGAAACCACAAAGTATAAGAGGCATAGAAGTCAATATTATATGCGATATTAGAAATCTAGTTCACAAAATAAAATAAAAGTGAGAAGTATACAAAATGTTAAAGAGAACAACTAGGTTGTAAGTTGAATGTACTGGCACTTAAGCTATAAAGAGCCTATCGCTTGTCTCGGCGCCAGGCGCCTTAATGCGTTCGGGATCGGGTAATTTAATCTTCTCGGCTTGTATAAATAGCTAGCCCATGAAGGATGTTCTTAATTTTTTACTTCCTAACGCGATCGAGAAACTTGCCGACTAAAAAATGAGAATTAATTAATTATAAAAAATAACGTTCTGTTTAGAGATGGAATGTGGCGCCAGCGCCGATGCTGTGTAGGTAGGTACCTGCCCTGGGCACTATCCAGTACTAGATTGAAATACAAAGACTTGGACATGACTCAACGCTAAGTTGTACAATTCCAAGCAGGCACTTGTAATGGCTTTACGGCCAATGAAAAAGTTGAGGGCAATAACATGAATGCTATGTTTTTTACTATCGCTGATCTCCAGGTACGTTATTTATTCACCTTACGTTTAAAGCGACGTAATCTCTCAGCAGGATAATTCCGCGTTGTTATTTATAAGGAGCTTTTAAAAGAATAAATTATAGCTTACCGGCATGTAATAAGATAGATCCTCAATGAGAACTGGTGTTCGAGCACGACCTCAAATACCTTTGTTTAATAGCCCGTATAAAGTGCGAGATTAGGCGACCAATAAATATTATAATCACTCGACTGTTTGTTCCGCTGATCTTAATTGTAATGTTGATATTTAAAATATCGATCATTTTATAAGGATACCTACCATCATCGTTAAATTGATTTTTTTCTCTCAATTACTATTAAATTATTAAGTATTTCAGTTAACTTTTACTCCCTTAGATAGGAATATAAATTATTGGAAGTTTTGGAGAATAAAATGTCTGCCCTGTATCCCTGAAGTTAGCAGGTTTACACTCCAACCAAGCTGGCATTATGTTTTATACGAATTTTATTATTTTTTTGCACCACAATGCTATAAAATAATGAAAAGATTATCCTTACAAAAAAGCTCATAAACTGAATTGATAGTGCAGGATGCAATCTTGAGATAGCATGCAGTCAATGTCATGGCTGACTTCTTCATTGATGATAAACATGCAAAAAGAGACGGTAATAATAATGTGTGCTTCGACGGTATAATGCTATGGGCAGTTACGCTGAACCCATATTTCAATAGAACTAATGAATTAAGTTATTTCTAACAATAATCTAATTGCGACTTAATATGCCACTTCCATGTTCCTTGATCGCTATTATGCACCTGTTCTCAGTGATTCATAAGTAAGTCTTGAATGTAATATCAACATCGTTTTTAAATCAATAATTCAGGAATTATTCAAAGATTATAGTTTTGCTATTTCTCAATGTATAGATAATAGAGTTTAGGCTGATTATTATGTGATCTGTTAAATATTTAGAACCTTTTCTATAGATACTTAGATGCATGCATTTTATTTTCAGTTTCCGGTGAAATTTATGAAACGATAAAAAAAACTAGCTAGAGCCAGCAAGCTTTCAAAATAATTCTTTACTTCTTTCGTTAAATGTTTTTTTTGGTCGTCTACAGTAAAATTATGCCAAACAGTAATAAATTATAAGTAGTGGTTCTAATATAATAATAGTAGAACCACTTTTTAGTACTCACCTTCCTATTCCAGGGTACCTAACAAACCGTCTCGCGAAATATTAGTGCCTAATATGACCTAATACAAAAAATGGCGTCCAAATAACTAAATGAGTAATTAATACACGATAGACATAATAATAACCTTGTGCGTAGTTGTCATAAAAAAACGATTTGTGCTTGTCACATGAGTCCCGCTTTCTAATAAAAAGTAAAGTTACATTGAATGATGAATAGGTCCAGAATTGGGGGCACTAGGATGACGTGAGTCGTCGTCGTTGGCACTCAAATCAAATAATCCGAGTTGTCGTTTCCAGTTTCGGCCCCGTGTGTAGGTACAGTCAGCGTCAAATAGATATGAGCGTCTAGAGTACCTAGTCAAAATGATCTGGAAAACATAACTCTATTTGTGCATAAGGCATTTTACAACGTTGATAGACAACTATGACAGCTTTGTTTGCTTAGATAATTTTGAACACTCTGACTGCTTCTTAAATATGAAACAATGAGTCCTAAGATATTTTGAACACCTTGTGTGCTTACAACAGTATGATGATTCTAACTGCGTAGATCAAATTGTTTTTTTTTATTTATTTTTTTATTATTTATTAGGACCGCCGGAGAAAATTATATTGAGTGTTACATAGTAGATATTTACATTATAACATAGAGAATGAAAAATTATATTGAAGGCGGCCACAACATGCCTTATAGTACGGACGGATAATTGACTATATAAATATTAAGTACTAACATAGCAGGTACTAACCTAAGGGACCGTCTCACAAAGTCCGGCCAAGCTGAAACTAACATACATGATGAGCAATTTTATATAAATTCTACTCCATTCCCAAATTAATCCAGTGCTCAATCAGAAATTGTGAAACAGGTACCTACCCAATTAAAACATTAATCTATTATATTATTACTTACGAACATAACATAATTATGAGATATTAACGATGAAATGAAACGATGAAAATGAAATGAACATAATCATGAGAAGATACGAACATAACATGATTGTTTTTTGTTTTTCAGATCATTTTGACTCTCATATAAATTTGACGCTGGCTGTACCTACTGTACTCATATTGGCATGCTTGCAGAGGTACCAGTCGTGACTTTGAATCGTGTTAATCATGAACTTTATTTGCAGAATACGTCATGAGTACTGAGTAATTGCGATTACTGGTAACGACTTAACATATCGTTAGAGGAGGCACCTTAACTTATTGTAAAGTGATTCTTAGTAATTAAATAAGGTAAAAACATACCTTTATAAATTGATAGTTTTTGCCCGCGACTTCGACCGCGTGATAGTTGTGCATTTATTTTGAATGTCACTGATTGATTACCAATATACCTAGGTATTTTTCTGTAGACCCATTTTTTTGTTCCATGCTTACTTATCCTCCGACATGATGGGTCAGTCTTTGTTCGCTTGGTTTTTTCTCTTTACAAATCGGCCAACGACTTGGGCTATAGGACCTACGTATGATATGACGTCAGTGAATCAATTGCAGAATATTTTTTTATACCTGCCTACATACCTAAAAATGATTTGCCTTGCTCATAACATCACAAATTCATAAACAAACTGAAACACTCTGTAGCACCCTGTATGATGGGAATTTTCCGAAACCCTTTCTTAGTGCTCACCTACACTATATGAAAGATATCTACCGTCTAAAAAAGGTGGCTCTACCTATTAAATTATTGATATTAGAGCTTTACTAGCTTTATTATACACATTTCAATTTTCCTATACAAATTCCCATACAAACTTTCAACTCCTATTTCATCTCCTTAGGGGTCTTATTTTTAAAATTCTTTCTTAGTACTCACGTGCAACCATGAAAGGAATCTACCTTCTAAAAATGGTGTCTCTATCTTCAGCCGTTAGTTGGGCTCTAGCCGTAATGCCAACAATGAATCAATCAATTTAGAGTTTTATGTATAGATCAAGGTGGTCAAGAAAATTAAGGAAAAAGACTATTTGGTTGTCAATAAGCACAATAATATAATGAAGGGTAACAAGTTTCTTTAATGATAATTGCCATCATCAAAATATATTATTGAGTAATGTAATATGGTTTAAACTTTAAATTGTAATAAGTACCTACTTAAGTTGTAGATAGACTATTTAAAATGTACTTATTTAACGATGGGACGTCTTACGAATATCAAACAAAAACTAGTTCTTTGAAAAATAATAAAATCATTGAAAGTAAATCAAGTTAATGAAAACAGTACGTGTCTCGTGTCCGAAAAATGTTTAATTCAATATCGTTACATGTTACACAACATGGTTTGCATGATCGCACATACTAACTGCAACCACTACACAGCTATATTTGGAATAACCGTGCAAATGCTGCGCTTGCAGCGGTTAAAAAAGGTACCAGTTCTAAAAATGAAAAACACGATTATAGAAATGTGTCCCGACTGGTTTGTAAAAAAGTAATGTCTGTGGAAAGAGCCCTGTACACGAGATCTCGACTGAAGTTTATATCCAACAAGACGAGACGTTGGCTATTTGACATCAATTAAAGTTTTTTGGTTTCGCAAGACGAAAAGTTTCCGCGAATAAGTTTTTGTACAAAACAGCATATTTTTTTTAAATAACTATTGTTGACTTAGTAACAATGTTCATATATTCAAGTTAGGTAAATACCAAATTGTTTCGTTATTATTTCTGCGTATTACCTTGCTGATTTAAAGGTCAGCATTTGTAAATTGATCATGTACATACTCAAACACAAACTGAAGAATAATGTTCGAGTTCTTGGAATCTGCAATTACGACACGGTGTTTTTTGTTTCTTTTTGTATAAATTATGTTCTAGCATACAAATTTCAAAATTTTTCTCCTGTTGAATAATATTTTTACGTTATTGATTAATTTTCACGCATATTAAAAATAACATGAATTTGGAACAAAAAATTAACAAACTTAGGTGGAAAGTTATCTATTACTCATATTTTAAAGCACCTGAGTTAATTAAATTACTTAAGTCGGTAATGTATTTTAACTTCCTGTGAATTTGCTCTACGGTTGTTATATTCTCTTATATACTCTTCACACAAAAAATATTTAATTTATAAAAATAATATTGTAATAACTTACTTTTCCAAGCGATCTCCAAGTTTATCGGAATGGTGACTTTCCTTAGGTTTAGTGAGGTCTGCATCGTACAGTTCCCTCTTGAACCCTCGCCAGAAGGTAGGCATCATCCAGACGAACCAAGCTCGCGACAAGAAGTTAGCTCTCATAAAATTGTTGGTCTTCTTCAGCCGCTCCTTCGGCGGAATCTTCATCGGATCGCTCGGCCCTTTGTTTCCACTAACCATGTTGAAAGTTCTATTGAGAAATTAGATTAAAAAAATTTGAGCTAAGCTCAGTCCAACTTTCAGTCACTGAATCAATTTCTCGTGAAAAACGACATTTTAAATGCAAACTCGTGAACGCAGTAGTGCTGCCGGATGGCGACCGGAGCGCACGCGCGGGGCTATGCAGAGGTGCGTACGACGCGCAAATCTTCCGCCTACTGAGGGAGCGCGTGCTACTATTTACAGTATAAACGTAATAGCACATAGCACTCTGCTGGTAGCTTATCTACTTACGTCTGCTCTGCCGCCCTCAAACCCCTCGTATATAGCCTTTTAAATTATCAACATTGTGGGTGCATCATGATGGCTATTTCTAGCGATATAGGTAGGTACTTAACGTATATTCATTATAGTGTGCTAATTTTTGTTAAAATAAAAACTCGAAATATAAGAAATATTAATTTTTATATAATAAAAACAACCAACGCACTTTCCCTAGTTTAAAATAAATTATAATTCACCAGTTTAGAATGTTGAGCAACATTCGTACAAAACATGGTAAGTAATAAATAAAAACCAGCCAAGTGCGTGTCGGACCACGCACTGTATAGTATTCCGTAGTTACCTTATATACCATACCATATGGCTATAAACTTATTTTTACTCCCTGTCATACACAACTAATGACTTTAACTAAGTATGATAACTAATATTTAATTAAATTTTCATTTAGTCGACAATGCCAAGAAATTTCGTTTTTACCTACGAAAACTTTTCCTATGTAAATATTTTTTATAAGTTGATCGACTATTACTCGTCAATTATAGCAGCTAACTTTATTATAATAATGTACTTTTGTCCCGATTTCTTCCACGTAGGTAGAAGGTAGAGGGGGACAGGGACACTTAATTCTAACAAAAAAAAAACACTTTAAAGCTTAATATTCGCTAACGGAACCCTGAATCAAAAAGTGGTTTTTAAAAACCCGAAATATTTGAAAATACCTATTCAATGACACTATGAGGTTGACGAGTTTTTTTTTTTCATCTCCCTACTTTAGGGAAAATCTTAAAATTCCACGCACAGCCGCACAGCTACGTGTGGTTTTGTTTGTGAAAAAACACCGCAGCAAACGACTACTTTTTAACCTTTCTCAAACGACGAGCGCGCTCTTTACTACTCATTTTTATTTGACGTTGCCAAAATGCGAAAACTAATATTTAAAGGTACATGTGTCTAGTACCTTTAAGTACCTTTACTTTAGTCTGTACTAGTCGCTTGTTGGCGATCGTGTAGTATACAATTCGATTGTCAATTTTGTGACATTTATGGTCTCCATCAAGAATATAAGATTCTTGGTCTCCATACAAACGGCGATACGTTTTCCACCCTCTAATGGTTATCAGATGCAAATCGCCTGAGACGTATTTTAGCCATATCTCCGAGGATTTTGGGAGGATCGAGATAAAAATAGTACCAAAAGTTGAAGAATTTATCAAGACATGTGTGAACGTTTGAATTTTGAAAATCTACTGGTAACTTTTTTGGAATTTTGTGAAATTCCTTGATTCCGGGATTTTTGGGGGGTGTTTGTTTACTAAATTGTAAATATTTCGAAAAAAAACCGACTTAAGAAAAAATGAAAAAAGGGTCCTAGGGTATTATAAGTTTAGCTACCAAATGGAGAAATAATTTTGAAAATCGATTAAAAATTGTGACCTGTGGTGGTCCCTTTAGATTTGGAATTGTAGAAAAACGGCTGTTTCCGTACATAAAAAGTGATATAGCTTCTATGATTATTGAGCGATCGTCATGGTAATAGTGTTAAAAGATGCAGAAGCAGACGAGAAGTGCATTCGTTTGAATTTTGAAAATCGGTTAATAATATTTCGGCTACGTCGAGGCAGTCAGCGGGCGCTTTTGTGATTCACAATCGTAAAGATAAATAGGTACTAGGGTGAATATGCCAATTACCAGCCCCCCCAAGGATTATTCAACTTTGAATCTCTGTTGTTGCCACAATTGCTATCTTAAAAATATTGTTGATACAGTTTTAGGTAGGTTGATTCATCTTTATTACGAAAATAGAACTTAGTTTTACGTAGTTTTGTGGGAAAAAAATAGAGAAGCGTTTAAATGTCCGAAGGGCGAAAAACCCTAACTCCAGCCGCCTTTGCCCTAATATCAGCCGCTTTGCTCCCTAATTCCAGCCGGATACAGGGTGTTCTAAAATAATACAACCATGTTAGTATAAAATAAAAAATATATAATTTGGTAACTCTCAATAGTGATAATAAAACACTAAAGGCTATAAATTATGATTCCCATAGCAAGTCATTGAAACTTACACCTCTCCTGTAGATATTAATCAATTAAGAATACACATATATTAAAAATGGCGTATCAAAAAGTTAACTTTGGTTTAATAAACATATAATCAACGAGTATGAAATCGTTTTAATTATTTGAAACTTTTTTAAGCGTTTTCCAAGAAGTGGAATTCAATATACATTTTTTTATATTGAATTTATTTTCTGTTTCTATGAGTGAAGAAAAGTATGATTTTAATTATTATTACTTTTTACATCTAACATTAAAAAATAAAACAAAATAATTAAAATCATATTTGAGAACACCCTGTATATTGCCGTAAAGTTAGATGACCGGCTGGAGTTAGGTTCTCATACATATCCTAATACCAGCCCCTAATTTGCAGAACAAATAACTTAGGAATTAAACATTTTTCACCCGGCTGTAATTAGGTCATAGGGTGCAGGGTTAGTAATTCTAGTGAATAGCACTACAAATTCCAACCTTGAGACGAGCAAATTAAGATGAACTTGATTTCTTAAACGAAAGTTAAATACCCAATACCAGCCCCGGCTGGTAATAGAAAGTTATTGAAAATCATCCAGTCAAACTCCAGCCCCCCTATTTTTTTCGAAATTAGTAAATTTAATTACAAACTAGTAATGTCAAAACGTTATATATCTAATCTATTACTAGTATCAAAGCTTAAAACCTAAAAAAATTGCATCTTGCCTTCGTAAACACACTTCCCAAAGTTCGCATCGATCGAGCTTTTATGCTGTTTTTCAAACATAGTCACCTCTACTCGGTCTCGGTAAACATTATTGCTCGTTGTGTGAGTTGTAAGTGACGTGACCGGCTAATAGTGATTTTCCAACTTAGAGGATTAACTAGCGGTGTGGCTCCATCAAACAGTTTCCGATTTTCACTGTTTTTTAATGAAAGCAAAGCAAAAACTTTTGGGGGCTGGTATTAGGGGGGGGGCTGGAGTTAGGCATATCCACCCTACCTAGGTAACTTTAAGAATATAATAGGACTTTGCATTTGATTTGATTTTGGTTTTTCGTAATTTTTTGTGTTCATTTTCAATGCTCCGATTCTTGCGGGGACTGTAAAAGCTGTGAATTTTTATAGTAGGTATGATAAGGTAATTAATTTCAGTATTATTATTGTTTTTTTTTTACTTTAAAAAAATGTGCTCGGCTCCGCGGGCCACAAGGTAACAAACGGTGGGCCGCATATGGCCCGCGGGCCACGGGTTGGCCACCCTTGCTCTAAACCTTAACTTACAGCAATGAACTTTTGGTATGTTTTTGAAATGCCTAAAAATTAGGGCTGTATGTTTTTATTTTTGAGATAGATATACCTATAGATATAGTGATTCATGAGGATGGTTTGTAAATATAAATTTGTCAAGGTTTTGTGTAAATTGGTTGAAATATAACGATATTTGTTGGAAGTTTTGAAAAAATTCAAGCCGACTTACTGGAGCTTTCATTGACAACGCTGCCAACGCAAATAGTTAGATTAATGTATAATTACTTTAATTATTTTCCATAATGAACTCATTATTATTTAATTTACCAAAAGAGTTATTGAAATAAAAAGTAAATTTAGTCATGAGTCTATAATATTTTCTGAAATTCTTTATCTTTGTGATAATCGCACCAATAATTATTTTTAAAACATCAATATTCATTATTATTAATTTATCAGATTCTTGTAAATATTGTTGTAGTTATTACTTCTTAAAATAATTGAAAAGGAAATAAATTTGGCTCTAAATATTTCCACAATATGGCGGTATTGCACTGCGGGGGGGACACTCTTGACACTCCTATACTAAGTGACATTATTGTAAAGGAAGTGCCTTCATCTCTCATCGGCGAAGATCATTACTTCATACAATATTTTTTTTATAAGAACTCCCTCAACGTGCAAGCAATGCTTGACAAGCACGTAAATGCTTGTCAAGCAGTTTATGGTTTGGGAATAGACAATGATTTTCTAATAGTCATTAGCGAGAGTATATACATAAAGGTAGGTATACTCTTTTTATCAAAAACAAAATTTAATTGTCAGAATTTTCCTTTAGCAATATCACAAAAATCTTTTTCTGTGTTTATTTCGCACGTTTACTTATTTCAGTTGCTCGATTCCACCGTTTCCTAACAAAAGAATAAGGGCCCGGATAGTTTTAAAGATTGGGTAGAGATTGTTGGTGAAAATGTGTTGACAAGTTAAAAGAATGGGGTCTGCAACCAGCACCTTCGCCAGCAGGATAAGGCCTGTACATATTAATAATCTAAGGGCCTGTAGGCGTAGTACCTTCCCTTCACTTACCGGCAATTCATCGTGTAAGTTTTTTATGTAGGTACTAGGTAGGTACCATAGTAGAATCAAATTACTTACTACCTCCTTGATTTAGGGTGCGTTTCCACTGAAGCAACATCACGTAAATTTTTTTGGGGTTGGCTTTAAAAATGGGGCGCTTGATTTTGAAATTGAAATATATATAACTTTGTAGAGTTTCGTAAGGCCTTTCAAATGATACTATAACCCCGGCGTGGAAATTTGTATTATTATTTTAGTGTTAATGAAAATATATTTTATTATGTTATATTTTTTCAGGCAACCAGACCCATCCAAGTTCCAGACCCATTTCAATTCCAACCCATCCCACTTCGTCTTCATATACCAGAAATATCATGTAAGTTTTGTTTACGCATATTAAAGGTAGATATTTCTCAAAATAATACTACTAGGTAGGTATACTAATGTACTACACAAACACGGTCAGGGTACCTACTGCGCTAGTAGGCACCCTGACCGTGTTTGTGAATGAATAAATATTAAGAAATAAGAATATGAACAATTTTGAATAAAATTATCCCTAGGCATAAACTGAGAGGAATAAATAAAAACATAATGACTCTTTCACTTAATTGTTTAATTTTGTGTCCTTTTCTTTTCTCCCTTTTGTAATTATGTTTTTAACTGTTTTGTTTTAGTTATCTCTTATAACATTTGAAACGTTTGTTCTCATGTGTTAGTTATTTTCTTCGGAAAAAATACTAATACTAGTGAACACGGCGTTTAGAATGTTATAAAAGATAATTAGAACAAAGCCGTAGGTAGGATTGCTAGATTAGGTACTAAAAAAAAAAAAAAACTAACAAGAAAATCGCCGATCAGAGATGGCGCTTCAAAATGAGTAAGTTTTAAAATCGCCAGAGGGCTCTCTACCCCTATTTTTTTTATCTTACTCTATGCGGTATTGACACGCCGTGTGACAGGAGGTCAAAGAGTACAACAGTGCGTTCCAGCAGACCAATCGAATCGCTAAATAATTGGTCACCACAGAGTTAGTTTTAACCATCAGCGCGTTTCTCACATCGATGACGGGACGCGAACGGGATTGAAACAGACCTTTGGAGCGAATGGAGGTGACGACTTGAAGGTATTTGTTTTCTTTTGGGGTGTTGTTGGAAGATCGAAATTGACAAAAAAAGGAAAGAACCGAAGCGAAGCGAGGGCGGGTCGCTAGTATTTAAAAATATATTTAATTATAACCACTAAGCCGTTATTGAAACAATAATTAAGCTTTAATGTAATTAATTAAAATCAGAAATTTAATTATTGCAAATAACTTTCAATACGAAATTCATATTTTTAATTAATTGTGGCACTTATACATAAAGTCGATTACTTTACCTTAATTGTGTAAAAAAGCGTAATACGCTTTTATTACTGACAAATAATAATGTAAGCGTATTTTCAATACTTGTGTTAATTTTTCCCTTATTTTGATTGCAAGTATGAATGTGTATGTAAATAAAGAAAGGTCAAGATCAATGCATTTTGATATTTGCGGCATCAACAAATGGAATATTTCACTTGATATCCTTGAACTGCATTTTAAAGTGTTTTAATTACCGGTTACTGTCGTTGAGTCGGGATTAATAGTTATTTATGCAACTGTACTATAATACCTAATTATGTACAGTTGCATACAAGGCTTACTTACACCCATGATATATCTTCTATATAGGGTTTTGATTGACTTTGATTTTTCTCTTCCTCCTCGTCATTATACCATCTGAACGAGTGTTATAATGTTGTACTGAATTCCATATTGTAATATTTCGCTTGTCCAGTTTGATGGTTTCTATCTACCATATTCGGAATTAGGGTTTTTTTGTAACACATTGTATAAGAAAATATGTTTTCACTCCTCTTGCTCTAAAAGTCCGTCATTGTAAGGTACAAGAGCCAGGATAAAATAGCAAAATTACCCCTAGGGGATAAAGTTTTTTCTTTTTTAATGTTTGTCTATTACCAATGAGCCTACTAAAACGAAAAAGTCTTTATTCATAATCACGAATAAAGACTCGCTCGACTTAATACTGTTTCTCATTTTTATTTTTGAAAATGGAACTAAAAGCAGCGATCTCTTCGGTGAAATCATAGACTTATTTATACTCTGTGACTTTAAGTTTGATCGTAGAATGCGTGCATTGTGTTTCTTAGCTGCTACAGAAGAAATTAAAAAAGGCGCGAAATCTTTAGAATTTTTCTCTAATACCAAACTGATTTCATGAATTGTGTGACTGTAAGTAAGTGATAGGAAAGAAATAATTTAAATCTTTAGCCGTCAAGCACAAATCATTTATTTAAAAACTGTATGAAAAGTTTATGAAGTGGAGGATAGAAAAATGAGTGGATTCGTTTACGTAAGTATAAACTAGGTATTTAATATTGTATTTTATTTTCTCGCCTTCGTAGTGAAAAGTAGAGTGTAACACACGACGCTAAAACCCATTGTAACCCGTTTTCTATTTATTCCCTCGCTAAAGCTCGGGAATAAAACTACCTCGTATGCAATGGGTCATTTTAGCGTCTTGTATAACAATCTACTATTTCTGTTAAAGTTAGATTTGGAAATAAAGTTATACTTACGAACTTTTTTCTTGACATTTTTAATCAAGATAGTATTCAAAGTTTCAATAGTTCTGCTAAAATATTGAAAGCAAATAATATATGCAAAACACTAATGGAAATATTCTAATAATTTCTGATTACACAACAATGCTATATCGTAGGTAGTGGTATCAATATTATGACCGAAGGGCGGGCATGTGGTTTGGAACCGGTATCGAAAATACAGCTGTTGTAAAAGTAATACCGGTATTTTTCATTTCGGTTCTTGTTAACAGGTATCGAAAACTATACCGGTATTATACATGAAAATACAGGTATTTTTTAAAATCCTGCCTATTTTTCAAATCAGGTGCGAGTGAGACAGATATAAGCGCGCACTAGCAGCGCTACATTTGTCTCACTCGCACATTGGTTACCATATGGTTGATACCGGTATTTATAAAGGTACTACCAGTATTTGGTATACCGGTATAGTAATAATACCTGTACTTTTAGGTTCCCTGTGTATTTGCATAAAATTTTAAGGCATAATATGTCATAGCATAATATGATTTCGCCGAATGATGTTTACGCATAATATTACTTAGTCATAACAGCTTATGCATAATTTTTTTAGGCATAACTAATTTAGGCATAATCATGTATAAGCATAATATTCTTTAGCATAAATTTAAATACGCATAATGTTATTAACGCATATTTTTATAAACACAAAATGAATACACTTCGAAACTTGCACATTTAAAAGCTATTGCTAAAATTTTACACTTGAACTAAATATAAATATTGTTTGTCCCATGCATGGCTGCGGGTATGTATTTACAATGCAGAAGTTGAAAAGACCGAATTTTACAAGACCCATGGATGAAACACCGAAAATCAAATGGTCGAACGGTTGTTTGGCCGTACGGTTAAAATCACGAAAGGACATTTTAACTAAAATACTAAATCCTGAAGCTTAAAAAACTGAAGGTTAATTGAGAGTTACATGCCAGCAGGTCGGTTCTGGCACTTCGCCGGCCGCTGCCGCGGCACGCTTGCTTCGCTCGCTCGGCTCGTGCATTGTTGGTCGCAATGAAACTTAACCTCCTCCTTGCTCGCTACGCTCGCTCGTCGTTGCACCTAACAGACCTAAACAGACTTTCGGGATTTTGAATTATCGGCATTTTAACTTTCGGGATTTCGAACTATCGGTCATTTAATAATCGATCTTTTAAGTTACGGTCTATCGGATATGGATATTTAGGATTTACGGTATTTTTAAAATAGGTGTTTTATACGTCGATAGTTCTGTCGTATGTGTTATTAATTTTCGGCATTTTAATACATACCCCTTTTGCAAGAAAATGAATGGGTACGTAAAAATATTTTTGTTGTTGTTTTTGATTTTTATGACTTAATAATATTAGGCGAATAGACAATATGCCTAATAACATTATGCGAAAACAAATTAGTCTAAATGATAATTATGCTTACATAAATAGTATGCCATAAAAATTATGCCAAAGTATTATTATAACAAAAAAAATATGCCAAATCCGTTATGCCAAATCAAATTAGGTATAAAAGCATTATGCGAAAACAAGGGATCCCGTATTTTTATTACAGGTTGAACAAATATACCAGTTTGTTGTCCAAGCCACTGATATCGGTATCGGAAAATACCAGTAAACCCTTGTACCAAGCGGTCAACTAAATCATTTAGTTAGACAGTCGTAGCTACATACAGGAATTGACTTGGAAATGTTGAATAAATTATTTTTCAATTCCGCATTCTTGCCACGAATAAATTACTTATTTATTTTTTGTCAACGTAAAACTTTCTATAGATGAGTCAAAAGAGTAATGGTGAATCTATTGAGATGTGTCTCATGGGTTGGTGGAAAAAAAATTGTGGATGTTAAGTAAAATAAGAAAAAAAAACCCGGCCAAGTGCGAGTCGGACTCGCGCACGAAGGGTTCCGTACCAAAAAACGGCAAAAAATCACGTTTGTTGTATGGGAGCCCCCTTAAATACAAATTTTATTCTGTTTTTAGTATTTGTTGTTATAGCGGCAACACAAATACATCATCTGTGAAAATTTCAACTGTCTAGCTATATCACGGTTCATGAGATACAGCCTGGTGACAGACAGACAGACGGACAGCGGAAGCTTGGTCCCGTTTTTACCCTTTGGGTACGGAACCCTAAAAACCAGCCAAGTGCGAGTCGGATTCGCGCACGAAGGGTTCCGTATCCAAAAACGGCAAAATATCACGTTTGTTGTATGGGAGCCCCCCTTAATTATTTATTTTATTCCAGTTTTAGTATTTGTTGCTATAGCAGCAACAGAAATAAGAACATCATCTGTGTAAATTTCAACTGTCTACCTGTAGTCATTATTAATATCGAGCAAAAAACGGCAAAAAATCATGTTTGTTGTATGGGAGTTTATTTTATTCTGTTTTTAGTATTTGTTGTTTTAACAACCGCTATAGCGGCAACAGAAATACGTAATCTGTGCAAATTTCAGCTGTCTATTTATCACGTTCATGAGATACAGTCTGGTGACAGACAGACAGACAGACGGACAGCGAAGTCTTAGTAATAGGGTCCCGTTTTTACCCTTTCGGTACGGAACCCTAAAAATCACGCTTTTTACGAGAAGAATGGAAATGGCTTATCAAAAATTTTATATTTATTTAGGTACTTTTTGATCAAAGTCAACTAGAAGTATAACCACTACCAAGACTTAACTTCTTAACGTTTTATAAACTAAGTAATACAAATATACTGTGGTTTTAATCAAGACGAGAAAAGTTAAAAAGAAAGAAGAAATAACTATATTCCTTCGCGCGTCACCTTCTTTAATATTTTTTCTTTTGCTCGTGCAGCAAAGAGGTTTTATCAGTAGCAAACAGCACAAGAAATAAAAATATTTAAGTAAATGTGATTTGACCAAAAACTTTATATTCTTGACCAAGATCTGATAGATCGTATTCATATCATCCTATTAGCACAGACAGTATAGATATGAGTTTTTGAGAAAACTAAATACTGTGCTATATATTAGGTAGATGACCGTAGGCAAGAATTTTATATTCATATCCTATAGCAAATTCTTGCCTATGACTATAAAATTCTTGGCCGTAGGTATGTGATTCTCTCGCCTTGTTATTGTAGTGTGCATTGGCCGCGGGGTCATCAGTTTGGGCAATAATGCGCCGGACACAATGCCACCAATACGGCTCCATTGACAGGCAGCAGCATCACATCACGGCCGCCGCGCGCCGCCCCGGCTGCTTTGTCACATCACATGTCACTGGCTGAACGTCAACTATCTAATTTAGCTAATAAAATAACAAATACCTAGTATACCTAGCTCTTTATCGTTAATTTTTGCTTACAACCTTCGTTATTGTAGTTCGTACGGGAAAGCTTGATTTATACACTTTTAAACTTTCGCGTTGCATTTTATTAGATTTGGAACACAGGTTTTAACGCGATTTTAACTAAAACATAGGTGTTGAGCACCTACCTTTTCCCGACGTTTCGAAAAAAAAAGCTTGATTTCATGATAGTTTTCAAGTTTTTTTTTATCATATACTAGCATTTCGTATATACAAAGTTCCAAGTTGAAAATCTTTGAAATGAATAAACCAGCATACATCAGAGGGCCTACCCAAAGTAACATTCGCTAATCTTCGTTATAGCTTCGCTTTCGAAACATGTATGGGATTGACATAAGGTTTTGTCATGAAGCTTATATGGGTTTTGTTATCAATCGAATTTTAAAACGTCAAATCCATACATGTTTCGAAGCGAAGCGATAACGAAAATTTGCAAATGTTACTTTGGCTAGGGGGTCAGAGGTTGCCACAACGGACCCCTATACACCAACTGGCGGCGAGAGGGCGCAAGTGCCGGAGTTTTTAGTGGGTATTCCCTCCTCCCGGGATCCCACCGAGCCACTCGTCTGGGTGGGATCGCGGGAGGCAGTCGTGGAGGGAGCCGCAACGCTGAATGTTGCGGTTCTCTCCTGGCGAGTCCCACATACCCCCCCTCTGCTCACCTGCGGAGGGGGAAGCGCTTAAATGCATTTTCTTCGGTAAAAAAAAAAAAAAAAAAAAAGAGGGGGTCAGAGGTGCCCATACAGTCGATCGCGATCGATGTCGATCGCCAAGGATAACTCAAATATTAGTAATTAAATATTTGGTGGGTTAAAGGGTCAAAATATCGATCTCTTAATTATACATTTTTGCTAGGTCTCCTCTCCTTAAGAAAAAGTATAGCCCTGTCCATTGTCCATCAGCCATTTTTGATTTCCCCACTGCTGGGGCACAGGCCTTCCTTATGGGTGGCAAGGAGGATTGGCCATAACCCACCACGCGGGCTCAATGCGGATTGGTGGGTGTTAACGACTGCAAATGCAGCCGGAACCAACGGCTTAACGTGCCTTCCGAAGCACGGAGGAGCTCGAGATAGTAATTTTTTGGTCACCCATCCCATGACCGACCCTTGCGAACGTTGCTTAACTTCCGTAATCGCTGGGCCAGGCGCTAAGCCACTGCGCCACCGAGGTCCTCATATAGCCCTGGCATACATCATAATCTAAAAAGTTGGTAGAGTCTTATTCTGGAATTATCTATTTACAATGAGGATTCTAATGTCTTCCTTCACGCTTGGCAGCCTGTTTGGAGAATAGGAGAATATATTGTTTATCGAATCTCAGTGCGTGCTGGTTTCAATCCATTCACCCAAATTTTGAGACCAGCACAGGTAAACAAGAGTTGCGGTTGCGGGGCATTTGCGCTGTACTCGCCCGGCCGTGGTTGACTGTCACGTTGAGCAAAATAATCTGTTAAGGGTCCATGATAGGAAAACATGGTTTACGCGGGCCATATTTTTAGATAGAAAACGTAGAGTTGTAGCCACAAAAAGAAACATACGACAAGCTAAAGAGATTATCTACATATATAGAATAGCTATATAGAATAGCTACAAGTATTAAATTGCGTATAAACCTCACAGATGATTGTAAAAAAAACAAAAACCCATCAAAAGCGCTTGTCGTGGGTCATATTTTTGGCGTAAATAATAGCGGAAACGTATTGAATTCTACATCAAAATACACTTTAACGTACCTTCTGTGTAGTTGCTCCAATAACTTTTTACAAGAGAGATAATTTTGTGCATAAGAAAGATAATGATGAAAAAAACAACGAAAAACATCGCAAAAGTGCAGAAGTGAGGTTATTTTCCATACTCTTTATACGTAAAGAAAAAGAAAGAGACAAATGTTTCCGCATAACGGATCCTTAAGCTATTGGAAAAAACCGAACATGTTGATTTAACGGGCTGCACTGTTGATTGATTGACGCCCTCGTTTCTCGTAGCTTAATCTTTGTAAGTACCTAGTTTTTTTTTTCAAATATTTTTAGGATGATATGATATAGCTAGCCTTTTTAACCGACTTCAAAAAAAGGGAGAGGTTCTCAATTCGATTGAATATTTATTTATCGTTGTTCGACAAATAATATTCAATCGAATTCGACATTTATGGACCGATTTTGATGATTCTTTTTTTGTTTGATTGTATTTTCTTGCGAAATGGTCCCATTTTTTTTTCAAATCCTAAAAAATACTATGATTTTGGGTAGACTACCTTGACGACTTTGTTATTTATGAACCGAATTAGATGATATTTTTGTTAGAAAAGGGGTACCTTAACGTGCCTTTTAATTTCATTGCCATTGTTGAACTTCGAAGATATCCAAGGGAACTCCTCAAACTCAAATAGGATATGTATAGTGATTAAGATATTGATAAGTTTATGACAGTTCAAAATAAACTGAGCTATTGTCTGCGACGTTCTGGAAGAGTCTTGGACTACGAAGGCACAACAAACAGCGTGAATTTGGAAATTGAGTTATAAGAATATAAAGTTAAAAAATATCACAATTCACACACAAAAAGTAGAAAACAAAAAAAACTTAAAAAAAAAAGAAAAGCCTCCTTCAAAAACCTAAAAATAAAAACAAAACAGCTTCAAAATTAAATCCAAAAAGCAAGAAATAATATTAAAAATCACCAATACCATATCAATTTTAATAAAAAACGTCTAATGAAGTCGGGTAGTTATTTTAGAATAAAAATAATGATTAAAAAGCGGACTAGAAACATCAAAGCAGACTAGTAAATCAGCCATCATCAGATCAGCTCAATGGCACCATAATATTGCATTGTATTCCAATTCTGACTTATGTTCAAAGTTTTAAGTCTCTAGCTTATCGGGAAGCTAGTATAAAATAGTTCGCAAACTTTGTGGACAAACAATCAAACGATAAAGAAACCTAAACGTGTTAAAAAAGTTGTCCTCATCCATCCAGCCCCAGCCTACTTCAATAGACGTTTTTTATTAAAATTTATATGCGTTTATTCTAATACTATTTTCAACACACTTGCTCGTAAAGTGAGCCCTAATACATCGCTTTTAGGGACATAAACCGAGCTAACAAACGCAAAATGTATAAAACACTAGTACGTAATAGAATTAAACCTACAAAGTTAAATTACTGCTTAACCTTACTGCAAGTTCTATGCGAGTAAAGAGAGCATTCCCAATTTGACCGCATAATTCAGTTATTTTTTTAGTAACAACAATAGTAGATTATTGCATCGAGCACAAAGTAATTTATTATCTAACAGACACGAGGGCAATATAAATTACTTAAGGCGAGGTGCATAATCTGCTTTTCTTTAAACTATTACCTATAGGAATAATAGATAAAATAAACTCACATCAAACAGTTTCATTTTCTAAAACATTGTCGGCTTCATTTAGAATGTTTTACGGAGTTAATGTGTCGGTTAGATGATTCCATTTTAATTCGAAGCCGAAGCACTCAAAATCAGATAGTATCACACTTTATCGTTTTTAAAAATATTGTCAAGCAAAATTAACAAAGTTCCCGCCAAATCACTTTTTTAAATTTCTTTCATTTTTAAATAAGAGATCCCGTCTAAGTTGCTACGGGTGAGCCGATTTTTTCTAATATTTTTCATTATTTATTCATTTTAAATCAGAGTTAGCAGCAATATTTTTTTAATTTGGAACAATTAGGATAGAAACGAATAATACACGTACCTACGTAAAAATAGTTATTTGTTATAGGTACAAGTGACCAAAATCAAATTGTGCTGCGAGTAGCGACTTTAAATCACGAACTAGCGAAGTAGTCTAGAATTGAATCACGAGCGTAGCGAGTGATTCTAATATAGACTACTGAGCACAGTGAGTGATTTAAAGGCACGAGGCAGAACAACATTTTGGTCTCGTGTAAAACATACAACTTTTCACCTCGACCAGCGAGAAAAATTTCACGTGACTTTCCTGGTAAAAAAGCTTTAGAAACTTGTTCACTTAACTCTTTTGGAGTTAGACAACTATCTTCATCGTTGGACGCATTCATTTTTGTAATTTATCACAAAAATAATTCAATCAAACCTATGCTGAAAAATTTTATTCATAGAGTCAGTAAAGTAGATTCCCGTCGTTTTGATTACATTGCGTTGTGTTTTCTCTTATTCATTAATATTCCGTCTTATTTATTTATTTATAATCATAAAACATATAATTTGTTAATAAATTTCATTAATTTTTCTTATTTCATATTTGTTTCATACATGTGACCTCATTACCTACATACTCTTTATTTCGATTTATCAACCTTCTTTTTTAACAATCCTTATTTAAAACTCCTTGGTATATCCGCGAATTTTATTTTTTTACTTTTTAATCCGTGTATGACACCATAAGGCACTCTATCTATCCTTTTCTCACATATCAATTTTACAAGTGTCATCCTTGTCACTTTATTTGTTTTTCTTTATTATTTTAAAAGTTGGTGTTAGAAATTAAAAAAGCACTTTGTCTCACGCTCGCAGCAAAAATCGATTTTGCTGCGAGTTTTTACGCGCCAAAAGCGCCCTTTTCGTGCTGGAGAGGTGAAAAAAGTATTGATATCGGCCGGCTGAATAAAGTTAATCCATTGAGATTGGCATCTTTTGGTGCGATTAAAAAAAAACTGTGCAATAATGAAATTTCATACATTTTTATTGCTCTAGAGAAATAAAGACTCGCTTTGTACTGAGTTTTTAGAGTGATTGTGATGAAATTAAAGCATAGTTGGAAGATGAGAGGTTTTATGCCGCTGAAAATTCATTATACCTTTTTGGAATAAAAAAATGTGTAAGTCCTTAATTAAGTCAAACAAATATTTATTAAGATAATAAAGAGAGAATAATGAAAAATATTAGAAAAAATCGACTCACCCGTAGCAACTCAGACGGGATCCCGTCTGAGTTGCTACGGGTGAGTCGATATTAAAATAGCATTGTGAATGCAAAAATCTAAAAGTTTAAAATATTTATTACTAGCTGATACCCGCGACTTCGTACGCGTGGACTGTATGACTTCGGCGTACGCATATAAATGAACTAATGTAGTTGCATAAGAAAATACTTGTAGCAGAGTTATGGTTCTGCATCAAGTGTTCCATCTTCGATTTTTACATCTCAAAAAAAAAAAATGCTCATCAGGCTGAACAACTTTTTCTAAGGTGTCATTTTTATATTCCTTATAGTTATGTTGGACCATTATGGTTCTGCATCAGGTGTTCCATTTTCCAAAATCAATTATACCCTAAGCTATTTCCAGGTTTAACAGCAATATAACAAAAAAAGTTTCATTCGAATCCGTTCAGTATTTCCGGAGATTAGCATGTTTGAACAGACAAACAAACAGACAAACAGACACATTTTTTTTTCAAATTCTTACTTCTTACTATGTCTCCATCGCCCCAGATATTTCTTTTTTTAATTTTTGTAATGTACAGACACACTTTTTCTACTGTTTTATTATATGTAAGTATTATCAAATTATTCATATTCATAATTCACAATATTTTGTTATAAAATATTTGCATTTTATCACTTAAAATTATAATTTTGAAGTAGGCTGTATGTTGGCAGTATATCACTCACCCCTTTGTTCGCAAAATATTCTTATATTGGGCGTGTGAAAAAGAACAAAAAACTTGCGCGCCTTTTCCCATAATAGGGAACATGCATAAGTCACCGATTTTAATAAATTTGAGCTTGATCGCTGCGGACACCTATAAAAACATGATTGAACAGAAAAATAATAAATAAAATATAATATTTTAGTTTTATCACACAGGTGAAAATTGCGATTTTTTTTTCATTTTCGGATATAATGCACTTAACAGTCGGATAGAATATCGAATAAGAAATAATATTTTGTATGACACATATGTACTTAAACGCAATATTTAAGGAGATATTTGAAAATTTTTGGCTAACTCTATAATAATGCGCCTGAATCGTGACATGAGTGACGTAACAAATGTTGACCGTTTTGTATAGAGCGTTTTCGGCGGGTGCTGCTGCGCGCTAACTTCAAGTGACTATATCTCGAGAAAAAAACGCAAGAGAAAAGTTTTAATATTACAGTTGATTATCTCACGCATTATACTTTTGATTTTGATACAAAAACAAATTGATGCATGTTCCCTTTTTGTCGTAAGTATTTGTTACTGTGTGGTAAATTATTTTGTTTTTTCATCGCAAATGTTTTGAAAAATGTCGTATGAAATTCGTGAGCTTTTGCTTATTGCACACCCGACTGAGTTACGCCCTCGCCTGCGGCTCGGGCTGCAACCCACAGTCTTGTGTGCAATGAGCAACCTAAGCTAACTTGTCTCATAATATACTATTCTAAATTCTTGCTTTTTAGAGATAATTAATTTTGAAGCCGTTTAAGTTTTTAGGTTTTTGAAGAAGTTTTTTCGTTTTTTTTAAAAGCTTTTTAATAGTTTTGAATTAGCTTGTATGTTGTTGTTAAAATACCCCGTAGCTTTACTAAATCACAAAGATTATTGCTTTCAGCGGCATATATGCCATTATTTTCCTATTGCCATAGTTTCGAGTTTTTTGGTAGTTATTGTATTTTCCTGGGCCCTATTCAATAAAATTTACAATTTACAAGTTACAATTACAGGTGACAGGTGACAATTTTACAAGTTTCTGTTCAATAAAAAATACAAGTTACAAATTTGTAATGGTGGAAAATTTACATATTTGTCGAATTGTACTTACAATTTTACATATTTCTGTTCAATAAACATTTTCCTGTTACAGGTGACAATTTACAAATTTGTAGGAAAAACTGCTTTATTGAACGCATAATTGTATTTACAAGTTTACTTATTTGTAGAATTGTAATACATTTCTGACAGGTGACCTCACCCTCGGTAAAATTTTATAACACGGCATTTTTTTTGTTTTAGCTGCTTTTTTTTTACCAAAATCCAGTATGTAAAGGAGTGATAACGATGAAATCGTGCTAATCGACCGACAAAGAAAAAAACGTGTTAATAAATATTTAAAAACAAAAGTTTTTTTTTCTTTTGATGTGACTGATTTCACATTAATGAGAAGTTTAGGGTAAGTAAGGCAACTATCGATTATTTTGAAATTCTAAGATTTTTGCAATCTATCCTCGTTAATTAAGAATCTTCAACAAAAATTTCGAGGAGCTTGGTGGCGACGTGGTTTAGCGCCTGGTCCACCGATTGCGGAGGTTAAGCAACGTTCGCAAGGGTCGCTCATGGGATGGGTGACCAAAAATTTATTATCTCGAGCTCCTCCGTGCTTCGGATGGCTCGTTAAGCCGTTGGTCCCAGCTGCATTAGCAGTCATTAACACCCTCCAATCCGCATTGGGCCCGCGTGGTGGGTTATGGCCCGTCCTCCTTATCCACCCATAAGAAGGGCCTGTGCCCCAGCAGTGGGGACATAAAAATGGCTGATGGACAACAACAATTTACAAATTTATGTAATTTGTAAATTACAACTACAAATTTATAGATACAATATTGTCATCGAAATCTACAGGCGTTTTCTACATTATGTAAACGTTTATTGAACAGCATTTATAATTGTGATATTTGTAAGATATTTACTTGTAAAATTCTTACATAATTGTAAGGTTTATTGAACAGCACTTGTCATACAACTTGACAAATATGTCACTTATTGACAAATTTGTAGGATTGTAAGTCTTATTGAATAGGGCCCATGTAAGATTTTCCCGATGTCAATTTGACTCCAATATCTAAATAAATCCTCAAGCATGGTAATTTAGTTTTACAAGGTAAGGCCTACACGTCAGGAGTGAGCAAGCCGGTAGGTAGTAGGACAGGATCTATAAATAGCAGGGCCTATAAGCAGCAGTCGACAATGGTCATACTTGGCAGGCTGCACCGTTAGCGGCGCTGCGCTGGCGCCGGCCGGCGCGTCTCCCACTTTTTACCCCGGTTCATTGCGTCTAACTTAACATGTTTGTCGATGCTAGCGGCCGGTAATTACCTACAAGTATAACGAGCATCATGTGACTCAGGTTCTAATGAGTTAAAGATTTTTATTTTTAAACTCACATCGAGACGTTATAATTCACATAGGTACTTTTAAGTTCTCAGAAAGATTGTCATAGAAAGGTTTATCACATTAAAACTAGATTCTTCAATTTGTTATTATGATTCACCACCGACTTCTTTACGTAATGAAAAACATCCAGATGTATTTATAGTACCTACATCTTCTGCGCATTTTGTTACTCTAAAATTTTCCGAGAACTTTTTGCATGTTTTCGGTTCAACAAATATTTTCATCGTTCATTATACGATATGACACAAAAGGGGAATCCAATTCTATACAACGCTTTTTTTCAGTGATTTTACAAAACAAGAACTAAAGGTTTTACAAAAAATTCAACATGATTCGCGATCACGCTATGATTGGCTGTAGGACACATGATGTCCAACTTGTTGTATGGTCTGTGTGTCCAAAATACACATTTTGTACTGTATTCACACTTTTTGTTTATTTCATGGAAAGCCATTTATTTTTTTACCTAGCTGGCGGGTGTTTTATCTATGGCGGAAAGTATTGCTCGTCTCGTCTTCGAATTTTTCTTCTGTTTCTGGCTCTACCTTGTCATGATTTTTTTTCTGTCAACAAATAGAAAAACTAAAAGTAATGTTTTGACAGTTTTTCTTGTCTAAATTCCTGTCATTAGGAAAAACGTAAAAAAAATCATAAATATTTTTAGGGAAATATTTTTAGTCAAAATTTCTATGGTTATTGTATATTAGATGTGTTTTGCAAATAATTTTGTAAATTGCAAACAATGTGAAATTTGTAAACGGTGACTGGGAAGCAAGGATAACCAATATGGATCAGGTGAAATAGATGTTTAATGGAAAAGTATGCTGATATTATCAAATCTTTGGTATTATCAATACACGCTGAAATTTAAATCATTTGGTTCCCGCAGTGGGGTGGTTCCACTCATGATTGCAAGCAACTTTTACAATGGGGCCAACTCTGATATCGCGAAAAAATAATCAACTGTTCCATACAAAAGCGCAATAACTACTATTAACCGTATGGAACAGCTGTTTTTTTTTTTCATAACGGCTAAAATGTCGTTTACTTGCGTTTAGTTGTTGCCCTACAAGGCTCGGGGTTCGGGTTTCGTTCAGTCTCAGTCAAATATGAGTTCTTCATTTGACTGAATGTGACTATTCACCTTTTTTGTTCTGGGTTGGATATTGGATAGGTGGTGGTTGGTGGTTGTGATGACTTACAAAGTGGCTAGTTTTACATTCTCTAATACTTTGAACTTGACATGTATTTTTTTTTATCTTTTACTTTATCTATTTATCCACTTTTAGACTCACAAGAACAAGAATGTGTTTAGTGACCCACCCGTGGTCAGGCAGACGTCTATGGGCACTCTTATCATGTGGAACATTTCAAAAGCCCTCAAAACGAATCCTCTTCTTGATATACAGGTACATTTATTGTCATCGTAGGCATCTCATTTTGTCCTATTGATAAAAACCTTGAAGGTAGATCCAAATTTTGAGCATGTGTTCAGTCCATGAAACCGAACAACTTTCTCTAAGGAACACATCATGGCCAAATATGTAAAAAAAATATCGACTATCAATAAAATCAAATAGATCACGTGATCAATCTAGCATGGGATGACCAAAATTTTGTAGCGAAATTCGACACATGTTTCTTAGAGAAAGTTGTTTAGTTTCGTGGACTGGACACATCCTTGAAATTTGGATGGTAAGTTCAGAATGACCCGATATAATGTGAGTGTAAAATCGAATCAAAAAAAAAAAAGCGAATCACGAAAGAGATATACTGTGCGAATGTGGAAGGAACGATTGCACGAGGGCGTCCCAGAAAAACCTACGCAGACCAAATAGAGGTTATTATAAAAAAGGCTGGTGTACGCAGTGACAAAAACCGCAGGGCATGTATGAAAAGATTGATGGATATGAATGAAGCGAAAGAAGTGTGCAAGGATCGTAGCAGGTGGCGATCCATAGTCTCTGCCTACCCCCATGGGAAACAGGCGTGAGTGTATGTATGTATGTAAAATACGAGAATTATATTTTTGCCTTGAATAATAGAGTCGTCGGTTTCTCCTACATGTTATTAATAGCAATGTTTCACCTTAGGCTGCTCTTCGTACGTCTTACGAGCGGCTTTCGAGTAAAGCCGGGGATAATAGGAACACATTAGAGAATCCAGAAGATCAGTACCTTATGTGTGCTATACTGGCTTGGCAACGGCTCGGTCACGACGGATGCGAGAGCCTTTATCAGTAAGTTCAATAGCAATTCATAAGTTTCCTTTCAATAGCTTACTTTAATTTCTTGTTTATAATAACTATTAACCTTGTATAGAGTTTGTTATCCTACTAATATTATAAATGTGAAAGTTTGTGGGTTTGGATGTTTGTTCCTCAATCACGCAAAAACTACTGAACGGATTTGGTTGAAATTTGGCACACAGATAATAGATAGCCTGGATTCAAACATAGAATACTTTTTATCCCGATATTTCCACGGGAACGGGAACCACGCGGGTGAAACCGTGGGCGGTCGCTAGTTGACAATAAAGCATGAAATGATGAAATTGTAGATTGGTTGTGTAATGATAGTGTAGCCTTTCATCATTTTCCGCGTAAGTGTATAATTATTGAATCTATATTCTAATTCATTCTTAGGTTGATGCAGGTCTGTAATGTTGCAATTTAATATGCTAATCTTAAGAAAAGATGCGGGTCTGTAATTGTCGTGACGAATGTCACTTCAAAATAAGGACAGGAATTAAAATAATCTCAGTTATAATTGTAAAGGCATTACATTTCTTACCATATTTATGTGTCAAGGTTAAAATGTATACTGAGAGTGCTAGTGTATTCGGAATAAGCTCGATCTAACCTTATTGTAGAAAATGTCATTCACATTTTTTTAGGTTTATTGAAACCAAGCTAAAAGAAGAAAGGCAAGCTATTGATAAAAATAAAGTTGAAGACAGAACACAGGCATTTGAAAAAAATAAGCGACTCTGCGTAGGAAGTTTTATCAGCTATAATGGTTCAAGCAACAGTAACGATCGTAATTTACCATACCATGATGCAGTAGGTCCTGTAGTAAAGTTGCCTTTGGAAACTAAAATCGTGATGCGCGTGGACAAATGCGATACCTCTGCGCCCATTTCAAAGAAGAAGCCAGAAAAGGTTTTAATGGAAAAAATTGAATCGGTAGGTTAGATAACATTATTAACTATAATAATAACCTATTTTTGCAGCTTTTCAAAACAGGATATATTGTTGTCACTGTGAATTGTAAATACCGTTAAATTATAATCTATCTTGTGGGAGATTATTGACTGTTCAAAAATTGTGATCCGTAGCATACTGTTACAATTTAGCGTATTATTTTTCGATAGATTTAATCGAACAAAGTGAAGCCGTTGAATCACTATCTACAAGGTTTTAGTAATTTATGGCCAAATACTCCAACAAATCTTAAATTTAAGGCCACCTTATGTTAAAAAAGTTGTCAGACTTGACAGAAACTTTATGACAGCTTCTTTAAAGTTAAAGAGGCCTTAACTTAAGATTTTAGCTAAGATGCCCTTGACTATTTAGTCGTTAGTCACCTTCTATCTACACAGTATGTACTATGGGCAACAGCGTCGCTTAACCAGTTAACGACAAAATTCGTGTGCGCGCGTATCACTCCTGAACGAACTAAACGTATGGTTGTGACGGCGCGGCGGGCAAGCGATTTTAACCTTAGGAGTGGTTAAGCGACGCTGTTGCCCATGGTAGGTACCTATACATCTAGCAGTGTTTTCCGATGAAAATGGTCTAACACTGCCATCTTGAACCCATCAACCAAGCGACGGGAATAGCACAATCCCAAGGTATTATGCGCGCCAAATAAGAATAGTACTGTCAAACGGCAATCTTGATCTTTTTTCCTTTTCTTGCACATGCTACACTCCTAAGGTGGAAGTGAAACGTAAACAAAAATGGCCGTTTTGACAGTCCTATTCTTATTTGGCTCTCATAGTAAAGGCATAAAAGTCGTGTAGTCTAAGTGTTATAGTCAAACCCCGAAGTCCAGGCGCTCCTAGGTTTGCCTAGATAACCTCAGGTTTGACAAGAAGGCTTAGTCAAAGTCCAAAACTTAGCGTGTTTCGGGCTTTGACTAACGCATTTATAGCCAAACCTAGGAGAGACTAACTTGGACAGTCAAACACCGAAACGCAATTCGATCAAATCGGGGTTCGGCCAGTCAGACTAAAATTAGGTACAGAATATGTTTTTTTTTCTATTTAAAAGTATGAAAAACACATTCTAGTGATAATTTAATTTTTATAATCTTCCTGTGAAACAAAGATTTCTGTTGTCTGTTAAAAAAAAATAACCACGAAATTTCTAACCTAAACGTGACCTACAGGAGTAAGGCAGCTTTGACTAAGATTAACCTAAATATGTATGAGAAACAGCATTCATTTCCGATGTTAGATTCAAACCCCGATTTGATCGTATTGAGTTTCGGCGTTTGACTATCTAAGTTGGTCTGGCCATAAATTCGTTAGTAGGTTTGGCCATAAATTCGTTAGTCAAAGCCCGAAATACGCTTTATTTTTGTACTTTGACTAAGCCTTCTTGTCAAACCTGAGGTTTGACTAGGCAAACCTAGGAGCGCCTGGACTTCGGGGTTTGACTATAACATATATACGCAGGACTTATAAACTCCTGCATAGACTACACTACACTAGACTACTAGACATAGACACAATGGCCGGCCAGCCTTTTTTGATGATTCGTTCTTCATACGGTACTTCTTCCGCAGGCATGTTGCATGAAGTCAGCATGCTTGGAACGATTGACGAAGCTGGACAAGGAGACATCGGAGCTGCGCTCGCGCGCCCAACGCCTGGCGAAGCGAGAAGCGCAGCGTGTGGAGCTCCTGGAACGAGCCGAGGCAGCCTGGAAGGATCTAGAAATGGGCTACCAGAGACGGCTCGCTGCAGCCGAGGAGAAGGAAGACGATATCAATAAAAATGTAATTAAAAAACTGTTCAATCTTGTCTATGGTTATTAGAACGCAATTTTGAAAAAAAAATATGGATGTATGAACAAATAGGTGGTACCTACCATTATTGATTTTCTTTTTTAGATCCAGAAACTGATACAAGAGCGTAACGGTTATAAAAATGCCTGCACATCTTTAGCAAAACAGCTGAAGGAGAAGGGTGATACTGTTGAAAAAAATCAGGCTCTTCTTACCACCTTAGATAAGGAAGTGTGCTCCACTGCTTGTGAACGGCTTCGTCTCAGTGAGGAAGCTGCACGGCTAGATGCGGAACTCGCCGAGCTGCAGTGCAAAAGCACGCAACTAGACAGAGAACTTCAGGTAAAGTTGTTCTATCTATCTATCCCTTCTGCAGTATGCTATGTTAATGCAAATGTGTTAGGCGTGCACATGCACATTGTTTTAGTGTGCGTCTGCATGCTCTCGTATTACGCACACTAATATAATGTGCATATGTATGCCTAACAACATTCAAAACGGTCTTCTTGAGACAGAAGAACTAGGATTAGTGCGATGGATGCTTATTTAAATTTAAATAGGTAATAGAGTATCCATCAATGTTTGCTCTGGTACTACCTTTTATTAATTCTGTGGTATGATGCATGCAATGTATCACTATAAACCAAATGACTACATAGTATAAAACAAAGTCGCTTTCTCTATCCCTATATCCCTATGCTTAAATCTTTAAAACTGCGCAACGGATTTTGATGCGGTTTTTTTAATAGATAGATTGATTCAAGAGGAAGGTTTATATGTATAATACATGGCGTCTAATTCCACACTACACCGAAGCAAAGCGAGGGCGGGTCGCTAGTATCGTTATAAATAGTGGACATGGCTAAGAATAGTTTCACATACTTAGGTACCTATTTGTGAATTAAGCACATATTTTAACTGAATCTTATCTACCTGATATTTTTTTCTATAATTGTTTTACTCTGTGTTCTATCTATATTACTGTACTAGCGGCCGCCCGCGACTTCGTCTGTGTGGAAAGGTTTTTGCTATCCCTCGGGAACAGTGCTTTTTTTTCGGGATGAAAGTTACCCTATGTCCTTCTCTGTATCGCAGTACCCCTGACAACGTGTATGCAAAATTTCATGACGATCGGTTGAGTAGTTAAGACGTGAGGGCGTAACAAACAAACAAACTGACTTTCGCATTTATAATATTAGTAAGGATAAGGATTAACTTGCTAAAAACTAAAATCTCGTCTACCGGTAGTCGCGCACGGCGGATTCGAATCCGCTATGGTCCGCGAATCAATCGATTATGGTTTTTAATGTATTTCTTATATTGTTATACAGTTTAAGGAGGAACAAATTCGAGGCAGATTACAAAACATGGAGAATGAAGTCGACTGTGCTCGTGCTTTGACTTACGAGGCGGAGCGCACGATACACGCGGAACTCAGCGCCTTGCGGGATCAGCTCGCCAAAGTTTCCGAACAACTCCTTGAAGAAGACGAAAATAACGGTCTCATAAAGGAGGAGGTATAAAATTCCTAACATTTATTTAAAACTTTAGATTTATAAATAGTCTTACAAAATAATTTTATCTTTGTTATGTATTGAAAACATGGTAGGACGAAGCAAATAGAATAATTGCTGTTTTATTTATCATATTTGAACGAATTCTAGTCTAACAAAACAGTTTTACGTACCTTTGGAGTCAAAAATAGTCTTTCATACGTATTCCGGAGCTAATCGT
The DNA here is from genome assembly GCA_928269145.1 of Agriphila tristella. Taxonomy (NCBI): domain Eukaryota; kingdom Metazoa; phylum Arthropoda; class Insecta; order Lepidoptera; family Crambidae; genus Agriphila; species Agriphila tristella. The sequence continues at coordinate 43,924,793 of OV743429.1, read as the reverse complement.
TTATCCAAGGTTATTTTAAGTTAATACAAAGCCTCTCGTGGGGTTGATCAGACCATCAAGCTGAACAACTTTCATAATGGGACCAACCTCGAAATCACGAAAAAAAAATCAGCTGTTCCATATAAAAGTAGGTACAATCCTACTACATCGAAATGTATAAAACAGTAAATTTTTTTTTGCGATTTCAAGGTTGGTTCCATAATGAAAGTTGTCCAGTTTGATGATCTGATCAACCCCACGAGAGGTTTTGAATTAACTAAAATAGCATTGTATAGAGTAGGTGCAGTGCCTATCGACCGCGTTCTCATGATAATTCGATTACTATGATTATTTTTTTATAGTTGGAGGAACTAAGGCGAGAGAAAATGGAATTGGTTGAGGATTTACAAGGATGTCAAGATATGTGTAGTAAGGCTAACAAAAAAAAGATGGACGATTTGAACAAAATGCGAGAGCAGTTGAAAGAACTTAAGGAGAAGGTAATGGAGTGCCAGTGCAAGCTGCCCGTCGACGAGGCGGTCGAAGTGAAGCGGACACCATCTTTAGTTGCATTGTGCAAGTGTACACCCGCCGACAAGTTCTCGGTAAATATAAAAAAAAAACTCTTTAAAATATAATCCCATGGGAAGTATTCATAGCACTGTTTGGGATCACACCGATTACACTTTCACGTCACTCACGCATGGCATAAATCCTTACTAATATTATAAATGCGAAAGTCCGTTTGTTTGTTTGTTTGTTTGTTTGTTTGTTACGCCTTCACGTCCTAACTATTGAACCGATCATCATGAAATTTAGCATACACGTTGTCCGGGGTACGGAGAAGGACATAGGGTACCTTTTATCCCGGAAAAAAGTATAGTTCCCGAGGGATCGCAAAATACCTTTCCACGCAGACGAAGTCGCGGGCGGCCGCTAGTATCTGAATATTTTACTAGTTTATCTCTAAGAACTCTTAGATTTGTAAGACCAGTGCAGTGAATCTAAGTCGACCTACTTGTTTTTTTGTCATGCGCGCATCGTTGCTACTACTTGCAACATGACGCGCTTCTTATTTTAACTTCTTTTCTCACTCAACTGCAGCGACATGTTTCACGTTTGCTTATTTAATACAAGGCTTAATTCTGAATCTTATTTACAGGAGTCGTGTTCGTGCACTTCGCTGCGCACTACTCTCTTGACGAACCTGTTGTCGGATTTGTTCAGCGGGCTGCAGTCTGAGCTTGGCGGGTGCTGCTCCCAGATGCCGTGTCAGCTGCTCAAGTGCTTGGAGGACAAACACAACTGGGAAAAGGCCAGCGTCATCAAGAACAACCTACAATCATACTTCTCGAAGCTTTTAATTGGGGAATTAAATATTGCGATAGCTACCTCAATTGAAAAGTCCCATGCTAGGGTAAATAATATGTGGTATTTTTTATAGAGCTTTGGATACAGCGAATTTTCAGCTGAAAAATTCGTTGCCTGAAGTATGGCTATAACACTGAAGACTTTAGGAAACACTGCTTCAGTGCACTTGATATATTCTTTTCGTCGACGAGGAAAGTTCCCTGCGTTATACCACAGTACATATATAAGTTTTTTCAAACAGTATGAGAGCTCCATGGAAACGTCAGAATTTGACGGCTGACGTCACTCTAAGAGCTCTTAGCAAAGTTCGCAGTACTTTGGTCAGGGTTGTGACATCGCGTCGCAGTCGTTTCCATAGCGTTCGCGCGTAGCATTCCACGAGACGGCCGGAAAATGCCAACCCTAGCGATCACGGAGTGCAATGACAAAAGGGCCTACGTGACGTTAGCTCCTCTACTGTTTGAAAAAACTTTGTATATGTACTGTGGTTATACGTTAGCTCTGGAATTGCTGGTATCTATAGGCTGCGATGACCGCCTAATATTATGATTGGCCTTATGTTCGTATACCAAACTAGTTGAAAAGAATGTGTGGATTGAGAAAGGTTTTAACCACTACCAATTATTTATTTGTATTATGTTTCTCGCAAAAATGTACATAGGTAGGTACATCTTACTGTAAAAGTCCGAATATTGGTAAATCTTAGGTTTTACTAGCAAATCTTAGGATTTAACAATATGAGTTAGTAAATGTAAGGATGAATAAATAATGAAAAAATATTAGAAAAAATCGGCTCACCCGTAGCAACTCAGACGGCTACGGGTGAGCCGATTTTTTCTAATATTTTTTTTATTATTTATTCATCTTAATATAAAAATAGCATTGTGAATGCAAAAATCAAAAAGTTTAAAATGTAAGGATTTTATAAAAATAAGTTTTTTTTCGGACTTTTAACACATGCTAGGTTTTATCAATTGCGGTTGATAAATATTAGTTTTTTTTTTGAATAAAATTTATATTTAGTTAATAATTATTTTAATATCTGTCAATCACATCCTTTAATTTTTTTTAATTATTATAATAAATTTTTTGTCATTTATTTTTGTTTGTCAATATACAATTTAATTAAATTTCCCATTAGTCAAATTCTTACATAGTTAAAGTTTTATAAATTGGTGTATTTATTAGTAGGTAATTTGTAATACATTATGCCATGTCTCTGATGTAAAACCTAAGATTTACCGAGTGAAGGATGGTAAAAGTTCGAAATGACCGTTTGTCACATAACAGTTTGGACTTTTAGCAGTAAGAGCTGGTAAATCTTAGGTTTTACTGGAAAATCTTAAGATTTACCTAAGTTCGGGGTTTTACAGTAACATACATAATGGTTTTCATATATTTGCAGTGGATAGGTGCATCATGCGCAGATGCAGCGCGCCGCCAGAAAACGACCTGCTGCCCAGTCGACACCAATACCAGCCCAGACCGAGTGTCATGTCAAGTCGAAAAGCGAGCACAGCAGCTGGCAGGGAAGCTCGCCGAGAAGTTGTTTCAGGAGCGCGCAGACGAGTTGACTGCTAAGGCCAAGGAGGTTCTGAAGACGGGGCCGCCTCCTTGCGATTGCAGTGGGCGTACTGGTGAGAAAACATAACCCCACATACCACGACATTATAGTCCAGTGGTCAGGTAGGTATGTTCTACACTATACCTGGAAATTATTCAAGGAGTTATGAATTCTTGTGCGTCCCGGTAGTCCAAAGGACTGTTAATTATACATTAAGTTAACTGTGTTGTACTAGTTAGACCCGAGTTCACTGTTCACCAACTACATAAACAGCTGATTAATTTCTAACCATTTGTTTTTGACATTACATAAAAATGACAAAAACAGACGGTTAAAACTTAATCAGCTGTTTGTGCATTGGTGAACTTCAGCCTAGAGCATTAATGCTCTAAGTTGTTGTAACTCTTCAACAATATACTAGATTGTATCAAAATATTTTGGTTTTTAGGTATAATAAATTGTTGCAAATTTAGTTCCCTTGCTTTCCTAACATTTATTGTTCCTTTTGAGACTTTTCTTTCAAAGTTTAGATATTATCAAAAATCCAAAGCTTCGATCACATTTCGTTTTTTTTTTACTTCCACACAGTTTTCAATTTTATTGAATTACAGCCCTCAGTATGTGCCTCAGTACTACCTGACGGACAAGACAAAAGTCTATACAAAACTCCTTGAACCATTTTCCAGGCAAAATTACGTCACAAATTAGTAAATGACTTCTACATTAATAGGACAAGCCTATGACTGATAGAGATTGATAGAATGTGACATAATTTTATTGTGTGTACATCTAAATGCTTGCGACTGCACATAATACATCAGCTGTTAATTTAGGCTATTTTTAACCTTCATAAAAAAACTCAATCATAAAATTATTAATAAAGACAACTAAACGAAAAATCAATCAGCTAAAGAATTTGTCGGTATACTTCGATTTCAATCAAACTACACTGGCCTGCAAAACTAAGTACTACAGAGGTCTATTTTCATACAAACGAGGTAACTTTGAAGTATTGGTTCTCCGCCCAGGATTAAACGTGGTGTGATCTGATGATGGCTATCCAGGGAGTGAATGGAGAAGATTCAGATCCCCATACACACCCAATAGATCTGATCAGCATTCTAAGAGCTGTTTGGATATGTTTAAAAAAAACACGAAAATAGCAATACAATGTATGGAAATGATGTAACTGATAACTCTTATCCTTACAGCTCTTAGAATGCTGATCAGATCAATTGGGTGTGTATGGGGATCTGAATCTTCTCCATTCACTCCCTGGATGGTCATCATGAGATCACACCACGTTTAATCCTGGGCGGAGAACCAATGCTTCAAAGTTACCTCGTTTGTATGAAAATAGACCTCTGTAGTAGGTACTTAGTTTTGCAGGCCAGTGTAGTTTTACATTAGAGATTGAAAAATCAGCCTTTAATTTGTTGAGATTACTAAACTTTTTTTACTTAGTAATTATTAGTACAATTGGATATATTATTCTGTGCTATTGGTAAACATTATACTACCTATAGTTACTAGCTTCCGCCTGCGACTTTCTTCTGCACAAATAAAAACTTACCAAAGAAATACAGCACTGTGCCACATCCATTTGTCAAATGAAAGTGATTGCGATAGATTTTGAAGATTAGACAATAACGGATGGACACCTGATGGATTTTACAGACTGCCTTAGTTTGGTAAGCGCTATTATTAATAACTATAATATCGAAGCCGCTTATTTACTCGGAGATTTCAACTCGCATCCTAATGAACAATTTTACAATGAATTGAACTGTTTCTGTATGGAATTAGAATGGACGTGTGCGGATGTTCAATTATTAGGAATAAATTCGGATACTTACACTTTTATAAGCGAAGCAAACGGTGCTAGACGCTGGCTAGACCATTGTGTAGCTACCAACTCCGCTATGGAGACTATTGTGAATACTTTCGTTAAGTACGATGCGCTATGGTCTGACCATTTCCCCCTCGTAGTTCAATGTAAGTTAGATAGTGTAAAGCCTAAATTGTATGACACAAAAGTTCAGCCATGTAGTAGAATAAGATGGGGTGAAAGAAATTCCGAACAAATTGACATTTATACAAAATTATGTAATGACAAATTAAAATTAATTGATTTTCCCTTTGAATTAAATACATGTAGTGACTATATTTGTAATAATTTAGACCATAGAATTATTATTGACAAAATGTATGATGACATTATTAAAGTACTGTGCCAGGCAGCTTGTGAGAGTCATGCGCCGGTTACTCGCAATAGCAAGGGTAGGGGGCCGGTTATAGGGTGGAATAGGCATGTGAGTGAAGCTCACCGGGAGGCTAGGATTAAGTTTCTGTTCTGGGACTCGTGTGGGAGGCCGCGAGAAGGGCCTGTGTGGAGTGATATGCAGACGAGCCGCAATATTTTTAAATCTCGCTTGCGATGGTGTCAAAATAATAGTGACCAAATCAAAATGGACATCCTAGCTTCATCTCACTCCAAACAGGATTTTCGAAGCTTCTGGAAAGTGACTAATAAACTTAATAATAAGCCAGGGCTGCCCATGAGTGTGAATGGGATCAGTGACCTGACCGGTATTGCTGAGATGTTTAGGGAACACTTTACTGTGAAGTCACCTTTGGGGCCACCACAGTCTTCATATGATGCTGGTTGTAGTGAAAGGGAAGTGTGTGTCCGATTTACAGCTAAAGAGGTGCGAAATGTAATTAAATCTATGTCACGTGGCAAGTCACCGGGCCATGACGATCTAAGTGTTGAACATCTTAAATATGCGGGCGTTCACTTACCTAGAATTTTGGCCATGCTTTATTCATTATGTGTGAGTCACTCGCACTTACCAACGCAGATGATGAGGACTGTGGTGGTGCCGATTGTGAAGAACAAGACTGGTGATATAAGTGACAGTCACAATTATAGGCCTATTTCGCTGGCCACTGTAATCGCAAAGGTGCTTGATAGTCTGCTTAACACTCAGCTTAATGAATACCTACATATACACGATAACCAGTTTGGTTTTAAGTCAGGTCACTCCACAGAAACGGCCATATTGTGTTTAAAGCAGACTATCAAGTACTATACTGATAGAAGTACCCCAGTCTTTGCCTGTTTCCTCGACCTGTCGAAGGCATTCGATCTGGTTAGCTATGATATTCTCTGGAGAAAACTACAACAAACGTCAATGCCGAAGGAGCTAATAAATCTTTTTAAATATTGGTACCAGAATCAGATCAATGTTATTCGACGGTCGGGGTCCTATTCTGCTCCATACAGGTTGGAGTGTGGGGTGAGGCAGGGGGGACTGACCTCGCCTAAACTCTTCAACCTCTATGTGAATGCGTTGGTGGAGGAGCTCAGTAGCACACATGTCGGCTGTCATATTGGGGGAGTTTGCCTTAATAATATTAGCTATGCGGACGACATGGTGCTGCTGAGCGCCTCTGTAGGCGGTCTGGTGACATTACTTGACAAATGTGAAAAGTACGCTGACGATCACGGATTGGTTTATAACGTGAAAAAAAGTGAATGCATGGTCTTTCAGGCCCGGGGAAAGCGTCTGGATACCATACCAGCCATTAAACTAAAAGGATGTCCTCTGAAAAGAGTTGATACGTTTAAATACCTTGGGCATATACTAACCCCGGACCTGAAAGACGATGCAGACATAGAAAGGGAGCGTAGGGCGCTGTCTGTTCGTGCGAATATGATAGCCCGCAGATTTGCTCGTTGTTCAAGTGGCGTCAAAATTGCTCTTTTTAGAGCATTTTGTACGTCCTTTTACGGGAGCAGTCTGTGGGTGAGTTATGCGCAAAAACAGTATAGCGCACTACGTGTCCAATATAATAATGCGTTTAGGGTGCTTTTGGGGCTGCCCCGCTTCTGTAGCGCATCGGGGATGTTCGCCGAGGCTCGTGTGGACTGCTTTTATGCGACCATGCGCAAGCGGTGTGCATCCCTGGTGCGCCGGGTGCGGGCCAGCCGCAATGGTATCCTGAGCGCATTTGCTGAAAGATTTGACTGCCTGTACTTGAGTCACTGTAGTATGATTCATGCACCGACTAATGTTAAAATATTATTCTAAATGTGAAATTCAAATTAGATTTATTTAAAAGTATTCTAAATGTAAAATTCAATTTGATTTATTTAATATTATTCTCAATGTTAAATTCAATTTGATTTATTTAATATTATTCTAAATGTAAAATTCAATTTGATTTATTTAATTATTTTGTTAATTCTAATTTATTAACTGTATTAATTTTGTATGACCCTATGTTGGTTGAATAAATAAACATTATATAATAAGTATCCGGGTCACTTGTGAAGCATCACTTAAGCATTCAGGGACATGGGATCATAATTACCTGAATCTAGAGATGATGTTCATTTAACAAATTGCAAATTGAAAAGACTTGAATATGGATCGCACATCATACATGTGATTATTTTATAACACGTGATTGGTACTATTTTCCTGTATATTGTAAGTAAATTAAGTGAAATACTTAGTTTGGTTTACTTAACGACGACGGAAATGCCAAAGGGAATAGTTCAGTTTAGCTTTACATGAACATTAAATATAATTATACCTAAACGATTCTCATTTATAATACTTTGTATCTAAAGGACATGAATTTATTATAGTAATAAAGTTGCCGCAGTCTCATATGTTATACTCGTACATAACAAGCATGTGTAATATTGTAATCTTGTGGCTGTATAAGTTAATTATGTTTGATTTAAAATAAATGAATTAATTACACTTTAACACTTAATTACTCAATTTCTACACTTTTTGAGGTATACTATAGTAATATAAATCGGTATTAATAACTTACAAAGAAAAATAAAAAAATCACGCGTACAGGGCGATTATAAAAAAAGAGGCAAGAATTTGATTTTAAACTTTACTTAACCGTGTTTACTGTAATCAATTTTCGTACTTGAGCGGTGTTGCAACATTGATAATTTATGATTTAATTACAGTGATTCGTTTTTTGTCTCTCCTGTAAAGTTGACAAAATCGACTTGCGCGGTGTTGTAATAGTAGTTTATGATACAAGGTTGGTAAGGAGGTTTTTAAAACGAGTTGACGTTTTATAATCGTCACGAGTTTTAAAAAACCTTAACAACCGTGTGCCATACTACGTTTTTCAATACATTTGCGAGAAAACATAATAGGTGCTACTGAAATTGTAATCTATATATATAAAATAAAACTGTAAATTCTAAATATTTGTGCGCGAATTACGCAAAAACCGCTAAACTGATTTTGATGGATTTTTCACAATTTAGTAGATTGAGGTCCAACTTAAAATCTAAGCTATGTTTCATCAAATTCAGGTGGGTGGAACCAGGGAAACAGCTTGAACTCTCCGTAGTACTAGCTTTCATACACTAAAGGGTCATTTTAAACTGGTTGCAATATGTTTCTACTGTCTACGCGGATAAAGTCGCGGGCGGAATCTAGTAGAAATTAAAAAAAACATTCGTAAACAAAAACGCACGGCGCCGCGCCGGCGTGCAGTAAAATCAACTTTCCGCACGCTGTACTAATCCGTAAACAAAAACGCACGGCGTGCGGTAAAATCAACTTACCGCACGTTCGACTGACATCGTAAAATTCCATTTTTGAGCAACTGTATTGAAAATATACTTAAACGACGAATTAGAACTTTCATTTTATGTAATACACAGTCACTAGCTTTATTCGTGACAATGTGTGAGGTTGGTGCTACATACCTATGTTGAGATGAAATTGCGCTTTCGTTGTGGTTAAAAGACTCAATAATTACAATGATATGACTGTGGATTGTCAGCTTATTATTTGCATTTCATAACATTTTATACAATTATTGACCTTTTTAAAATATCCTGCAGCTGCTGTATATCCGTGTTTCGTGAAGCAGCCGAATATAGGAAGCGCCCAGTCAACCGCGGCAACCACCTGTAGTGGTAGTGTGGCGACGACGGCTCACTGGCGCCGCACGCATCAAAATGTCTCACACCTTAAAGCACAGTTGGAGGATCTGAAAAAGGTACGCTTTTTTACTAATATTCTTCTGTTAGGAAAGCTATAAACAATTGAATCCCTGATAATTAGTGAAAAAGTATATTTAACCTCAGTTCTTTAATTTGTCCAAGCCTCAGTTAGATTTGGGTATACAAAAATGTATTTATGAATTCCCAGGATTCGATAAAGAAGGAGGATTTGAAAATGATGGAAGAAAACATTGCAAAAATCGTTCAGCGCTCGGTAAGAAATTTGAGAACAATGTTTTTTTTTATCTCTATATTGTATGAAATGAATGATGATAATGTTAAGAAACCTATTTTATTCAGTTTTGCAAGTCACGAGGGCTCATGGCCTCATAGTGCTTCTAACCTAAGACTGCCAGCCTGTTAACTTATTATGCAGCAACGGCCGACACAAGTATGAGGTATTAAATTAATTTCAATGATATCATAATTTTATGAAATGCACTAAAATTACTTATATTTACTACAAGTTTATTGTGCGCTCGTTACTTGCAATGACTTTATAAATAATTGATATTTGATTCCCATATTTCGTCTGAACGTAATGGAATCTTAGCAAAGTGCACTGAATTTATGTCCTATTTTTTTTAAATAAAGCTAAGGCTTTTAATAACTTTTATTTCATTCTGATCGTAAATAAAATAAAAGCTACTTATAAAATAAACAGTATAGCCGTGTGCGACTAGATTGTAGATGATCCAAGGCAAATGAAATTAAAGTGATTAATTCTAGTCATATGGATGTTTTAGATCACAGAAACCACTACGGATGACTACGCAACTATGAATCAATTAGTAACCCAGAATACAAAAACTACAAAAAAAGAGAAATCCTCTGTTTTAAGATCGGCAAATACTGATCAATGTATCAAACGATTACCAACAAAACTAAATAGTATAAAGAAAAAACAACTGGATATAAATCATCCAAAGCAAGCAAAAAAGAACATTATACTCGGTTTACACATGGGCAAGCCAGACAAACCCTCAAAACAACTATGCCCCTCATATGCTGTCAATTTATGTTTATGTGGAGTGCAAAGGGAAGATACCAAGAAAAAACAAAATCTTGATGAATTTCAATATTATGACTCCAAAAAGCCACATAAGGGATTAGTAATCAATGACGTATTTCCAAAGCCGGCAAATGTGAAACAAACGAAACCAATAGTTAAACACATGCATTCCGAGGATATTAATAGTGTGAAAAAAACCATCGTTCGTCCATATTGTCGCAGCGATGTTGCTTGTTTTCATAAACCACCATCAAATACATCGATAGATAATCTTTTTGGTACGTTAGCAAGGTGGAAGTGTGACTTGTTGAAGCTAAATAAAAGTGATAAATATAAAATCTGTGATGATGGCATTCATGAAAAACCGATTAATGAAAATAAAAATAAGGTCATCGATGTGAAAGTAGCACAGGATGTAAGTTTAGAAACGACCTTAAAAGTATCTGCTAAAACATCAATGAACAAATCTGAGCCACACTTTGTAAAAGAAGATGTTGTTAAGGTTTCGTATGGAACAGAATTGCAAAACGATTTACCAATAGTGAATACTGATTCGGAATACATGGGTGCTATTAATTTAGAAAAGAGTAACGAAAATTTTTGCAAATGTGTAATTGATACTGAAAACTTTTCAAAATCTCCTTACAGTTGTTTAAATTCTGCGGCATGTAACTGTTATATTGAGTCTAAAAATGAGAAAAAAGTAAAAGACAGGACTAAATCTAAAGACACCCCAGAAAATGCTAAGTTGGTTTCAGAGTATAAGCAACTAAATATGTCCCAAGAAGAAAATGAAGATGAAAATAATATTGAAAAACAGCAAATGGATACGGCTAGTTCAAAAGAAAATATTTACGATCATGATATGAGTAATATTTCAAAATCATCTCCGTTGTTGGCAGCTAATTCCGAATATTGTATAAAATTTCTAGGAGTAACATTAAAAAACAATAATCCTGGAAAAGATTTTATTGGTAAAGATAAAGCTTGTTATAATATTCATCAAACAACACATAAAAGAGATAAAAAGTTCATGAAACAAGCGGAGAAACCGTTTGATTTAAGCTCGAAAAAGGAACCAAAAATAACCGACCAATGTAATGGGGATGATATAAAATCACAAAACCATTTGAACCCATGTGATTGTTATATTAAATTAAATGAATTCAAAAGTTTGGTCAATAATCTAATGAGTAAACAACATGAAAACGTTCATAAAAATGAAGATAAAGCTTTAGATACGGGTAGTTTAAAAAAGTCTGAAAAGACCAGCTGTGTATGTTGCAATGCTAATAAAATAGACGAGTCAAGTGATTTGGAGGTCAACGCATTTCATTTGCTGAAAGAACATTTGAGAAATAGGTTAGATGAATTCAAAATCAATACTTGTAAATCTAACTGTATATCTCCTTCCGAGGAGGAAAAACTTTTTTCTTCTATTCTACAACGTGTACGACAAGTTATTTCAGAAAACACCTTGAATGTTGCTTGCAAATGTGTCAATGAAGAGCCATCAGAGGGAAGTTGGAATAGAGCATACATGCTATTACAGGAATATTTAAAGATAAAAATGAAGAGAGTGCAATGCTTATGTCAGTCGCCTGAAAATACTGAAAATGCAGCTTTGCCAGATGTTTTGGAAAAAGTATGCAATTTAATTGATGATGATTTTGAGCGTTTGAAAAGTTTATGTAAATGTAAAATAATTAGAAACCGGACAGATAACAATCTGGAGTATAGTGCTCAAAATGAATTACCTGAAAAAGATACAAATGTTGATAATCATATAAATAACTCTAGTTATGTTAAGGGAACCTCAATTATATCAATACTGCCCTTAAAAACCACAGCATCATATGTATCTTCCAATCAAAAAGTAAATTCAAGTCCATACAGTACTAATAGTAAAAAATTTGTAGACACTACTACCAGTCATCACTCAGGCAACAGTTTTAAAAAATATGTCTATCTTAATCAAAAAACGCACACAGAATTTGGTACCCAGATGGTAACGAACTATTGCATCAACGTTGCTGAACAAACCATGAGTACTGCAGCTGAGTTTAAAAATACTACAGATTTAATTACAGATTTAGATGAAACTGATTTTCTAGGAAAGGCCTATAAAAATTCCAAACATGATGAAAATCGTATAACTAACTTTCCATATATAGGTTATACTATAGATTGCTCGTGTAACGGAATACTTGGAGAGTGTTCTTGTTATAAGTCATTATCAAAAAATACTGATAATATAAATAGTATTTGGACAGCTGTAACGAGTAAAACATTAAATGTTAAAAAACACTCATATATAATGAATGCTGTGCCTGCTAAGACAAAAAGTAAAACTGAATTAACGGTTAAAAGTAAAACGGGCCCAGAAAAGTCACGTAAAAAGATATTTTGTAATGCAACTATAAGCGCACTTGACAATGAAGATATTAGTCTAAAATTTTCAAAAGATAAATTACGGAAGACACGTATACCTAGTACCACTACTACTTATGTCACGTCTAAAGACGATGCAAGTCTTGAAGCAGAAGAACCAATCGATTGGTGTGATTGCAGTAGTACTAAAACTAAATCTCACAAGGCTCACGACGCTAGCGATGGTACTTGGTCTGACTCCTTGTATTATCCTATTAATAATTTGATGAATCGCAAGAGCACTGGAGCAAAAGAGAAATCTGACCCAATACATTTTTCAAGATCCTTGCACACGAATTGTGAATGCAGTTTGGTTCCAATGTGTCACGTGAAAATGTTAGTTGAAAATATTGAAAAGAGACTGTTCCAATCAAAATGCACATGTGACTCATTATGCCCTACCGTATGTCCGGAACATTCTAATAAAAATATTGAAAAGTAACTTTTTTGTGTGAAATTACATCACATGACTTATCATAATTCATTGTAACAATATTGTTTATTTGTTTATAATTTTTTATTCTTTATATTTAAAAGTAAATTGTTCTTAATAAGTAACGGTGTTTTATTTATTATATTTTTCTACATATTTTTTATCTACTTTTGATCTCTACAGCCGCATCTTTGTTATTTTGTTTTCCTATACACAGCTACCAAAAAGAGAGTGACAAAATTAAAAAAATATATATTGATAAGTTCAGTGGTAGGATCCTCACAAATTACCGTAGACGCTAACGACCATATTTTTAACAGCAAACTACCAGATATGCAGGAGGTATCGTAAATCCTTTGTGCCAAAAGAGTGGTGGTCCCTGCTCCTTCCAACAGCGCTACTAGCACAGAATATTATACTCTCCACTAGCCAAATTGTGAATGAGGTTCAGTAACTGGCATTATAGCACAGAATACATATTATAGTCCAGTAGTCAGGTAATTTTGCCAAGGAAATAATTCAAGGAGTTTTGATTTCTTGTGCGACAGATAGCACTGAGACCTGAACCTTGATTACGTAAAGCTGTTGCTAACAATTCTCGATTGAAATCGATTGAAAGCGCGGTTGCATTGCTGCTTTAGTTAAGATAGTTGTCACATTGGTTCTTACTAAAGCAGCGATGTAACTGCGATTTCTGTCAGAGTTGATTGCAACAAAGTTACGTAATTACGTAACTTTTAATGATATAGTGAAACCTCACCTTAAAAAGTGTGTGCAAGTTATAAAAAAATCCAAAATTGTGTTTTTTGTATTTTTTTGATAATATCTGAACTTTGAAAAAAAAAAAATACCAATGTCTTAAAAAGAAAAATTTACGTTTGGAAAGCAAAGGAGGTTAAATTTGCAACAATTTATTACACTCAGGTAATTTAACATTTTTATACAATCTATAATTAAAGAGTGACAACACAATCGACCTTGGTAAGTGTTACAGATGTTTGTTACGTTGTCACCCTCTAACTACAATGTTGTAGTGTTATAAAATGTTGCTTTCCTAACATGTATTTTTCTTCTTTAGTTTTTTTTAAAGTTCAGATATTATTAACTAGCGGCCATACGTTACATTGATTGATATTTTGAACCCGTAACTTCAGAGATAATGGCATAAGAATAAATAAAACTTACAATGGTGCATGGCATCTTCAGTTAACTTTTTTAGTGTCCATTCATAATTATAATGAACTAGCGGCCGCCCGCGACTTCGTCTGCGTGGACAGTTTTTTTGGTATCTCTCGGGAACAATACTTTTTTCGGGATGAAAGGCTATGTTCTTCCCTGTGCCCCTGACAACGTGTATGCAAAATTTCATGGTGATCGGTTCAGTAGTTAAGACGTGAAGGCGTAACAAACAAACAAACGGACTTTCGCATTTATTACAATATTAGTAAGGGCCTGGCCACGTCTGCCGCGGCAAAACTGGCGGCAGAGGCAGGAGGCGCGGCAGGAGGCGCGGTGCGCGGTGGTATGTCACGGCTCACCTAGTGGCGGCGGCGGCGGCGGCAGCGGTGGCCTTATTTACACAGTTTTTAAATTTAAGATTTGAGCACACACAATGCTATAAATAATATACTAATAAAACATTCGTGACTCAGTAGTAGCTCAGTTGGAAGAGCATTGAACCGGGTTTCCGAAGGTCGCGGCTTCGATTCCCGCCTGAGACAGTCCTGGTGACGAGTCGATTTTTTTCAAGAAATTACATACCTATATTATTTAGTATTATTAAACACAAGTTTAAAATGGCACTATTGAAAATGGCAGTACCTACTGACTAGCCTGCCTTCATGGAAAACTAAGATTTGGAGCAAAAGAATAAATAAAAAAATATTCTTATGTTAGGGGAGTACATTCAGTCAATAAAAGGGTCGATCAACTTTAAGTGTCTTATCAATTTTCCTGTCCCCAAACATTGTATATTTTTTCTGTAAAACTATCTTATACTTAAATAATGGTTTGGGTTAAATGTAACACATAAAGTATCATTTTGGTAATAGAAATAAATATGTTGTTTACATATTAGTTCGTATTTTAACGGTTGTCCAGTTGATATCGATGTCTCTTTTCATTGTAAATTTCAACTGGGCAACCTATACAATACGAACAAGTAAGTATGTAAATAATATATTTACTTACCTATATTTATGTTACCAAAATGATAGATAATTTCTTAAGTTTAATTACTTATTTAATTATAAGCTAAAATTTCCCTTTATTTTTTATTTCAAGATTACACTTTTACCCCCTGGCCACGAAAACGGCGGCGGCGGCGAGAGGCGACGATTGCGGGGCGGCGAGCGGCAAGAGGCAAAAACAAATGTAGGAACATGTACGAGGTATGCCACGCTTACCGCGGCAGCGGCGAGAGGTGACGATTGCGGGGCGGCGCGAGTCGAGCGGCGCGCGGCGGCGGTGAGAGGGGCGGCGAGAGAACGAAACAAATGTACTGGCGAGTATGGAGGCGGCCACAATCCCGAGCGGCGGTGAGCGGCGCGCGCGGCGGCAGCTCTTGCACCGAGCGACCAAATCAAACAGTTTTGTTTCTGCCGCGCGTGAATATGGAAACGGAGCAGTTTATCGTTGTTATTTTGAGTTTTTTAGTATGTAATCGAATGTTTCTGTACCTGTACGTGTACCTACTCATTATAAAGAGTATGAAATTCGCCAAATTATTTTGATTTTTTGGGTCAATCGACTTTTATTTGTCCTATGGTTTTGATCAAACATAAAAGTGTAATCTTGAAATAAAAAATGAAGGAAAATTTTAGCTTATAATTAAATAAGTAATTAAACTTAAGAAATAAAGTATCTATCATTTTGGTAACTTAAATAAATATATTATTCACATACTTATTTGTTCGTATTGTATAGGTTGCCCAGTTGAAATTTACAATGAAAAGAGACATCGATATCAACTGGACAACCGTTAAAATACGAACTAATATGTAAAAAACATATTTATTTCTATTACCAAAATGATACTTTATGTGGTTCATTTAACCCAAACCATTATTTAAGTATAAGATAGTTTTACAGAAAAAATATACAATGTTTGGGGACAGGAAAACTGATAAGACACTTAAAGTTGATCGACCCTTTTATTGACTGGATGTACTCCTAACATAAGAATATTTTTTTATTTATTATTTTGCTCCAAATCTTAGTTTTCCATGAAGGCAGGCTAGTCAGTAGGTACTGCCATTTTCAATAGTGCCATTTTAAACTTGTGTTTAATAATACTAAATAATATAGGGTATGTACTTTCTTGAAAAAAATCGACTCGTCACCAGGACGAATGACGACGCGCCACCAGGATGAAAACGAGTGTCTCAGGCGGGAATCGAAGCCGTGACCTTCGGAAACCCAGTCCAATGCTCTTCCAACTGAGCTACTACTGAGTCACGAATGTTTTATTAGTATATTATATATAGCATTATGTATGCTCAAATCTTAAATTTAAAAACTGTGTAAATAAGGCCACCGCTGCCGCCGCCGCCGCCGCCACTAGGTGAGCCGTGACATACCACCGCGCACCGCGCCTCCTGCCGCGCCTCCTGCCTCTGCCGCCAGTTTTGCCGCGGCAGACGTGGCCAGGCCCTTACCCCCTGGCCACGAAAACGGCGGCGGCGGCGAGAGGCGACGATTGCGGGGCGGCAAGCGGCAAGAGGCAAAAACAAATGTAGGAACATGTACGAGGTATGCCACGCTTACCGCGGCAGCGGCGAGAGGTGACGATTGCGGGGCGGCGCGAGTCGAGCGGCGCGCGGCGGCGGTGAGAGGGGCGGCAGGAGAACGAAACAAATGTACTGGCGAGTATGGAGGCGGCCACAATCGCGAGCGGCGGTGAGCGGCGCGCGCGGCGGCAGCTCTTGCACCGAGCGACCAAATCAAACAGTTTTGTTTGTGCCGCGCGTGAATATGGAATCGGAGCAGTTTATCGTTGTTATTTTGAGTTTTTTAGTATGTAATCGAATGTTTCTGTACCTGTACGTGTACCTACTCATTATAAAGATTATGAAATTCGCCAAATTATTTAGATTTTTTGGGTCAATCAACTTTTATTTGTCCTATGGTTTTGATCAAACATAAAAGTGTAATCTTGACATAAAAAATAAAGGAAAATTTTAGCTTATAATTAAATAAGTAATTAAACTTAAGAAATAAAGTATCTATCATTTTGGTAACATAAATAAATATATTATTTACATACTTATTTGTTCGTATTGTATAGGTTGCCCAGTTGAAATTTCATACACTGAAAAGAGACATCGATATCAACTGGACAACCGTTAAAATACGAACTAATATGTAAACAACATATTTATTTCTATTACCAAAAATGATACTTTATGTGTTACACACCATTATTTACCCAAACCATTATTTAAGTATAAGATAGTTTTACAAAAAAATATAAGTACTTCTATGTTTGGGGACAGGAAAACTGGATAAGACACTTAAAGTTGATCGACCCTTTTATTGACTGGATGTACTCCTAACATAAGAATATATTTTTATTTATTATTTTGCTCCAAATCTTAATTTTCCATGAAGGCAGGCCAGTCAGTAAGTACTGCCATTTTCAATAGTGCCATTTTAAACTTGTGTTTAATAATACTAAATAATATAGGTATGTACTTTCTTGAAAAAAATCGACTCGTCACCAGGATTGTCTCAGGCGGGAATCGAAGCCGTGATCTTCGGAAACCCGGTCCAATGCTCTTCCAACAGAGCTACTACTGAGTCACAAATGTTTTATTAGTATATTATTTATAGCATTGTGTATGCTCAAATCTTAAATTTAAAAACTGTGTAAATAAGGCCACCGCTGCCGCCGCCGCCGCCGCCACTAGGTGAGCCGTGACATACCACCGCGCACCGCGCCTCCTGCCGCGCCTCCTGCCTCTGCCGCCAGTTTTGCCGCGGCAGACGTGGCCAGGCCCTTATGTTTGATCAAAACCATAGGACAAATAAAAGTTGATTGACCCAAAACATCAAAATAATTTGGCGAATTTCATACTCTTTATAATGAGTAGGTACACGTACAGGTACAAAAACATTCGATTACATACTAAAAAACTCAAAATAACAACGATATAACTGCTCCGTTTCCATATTCACGCGCGGCAGAAACAAAATTGTTTGATTTGGTCGCTCGGTGCAAGAGCTGCCGCCGCGCGCGCCGCTCACCGCCGCTAGGGATTGTGGCCGCCTCCATACTCGCCAGTACATTTGTTTCGTTCTCTCGCCGCCCCTCTCGCCGCCGCCGCGCGCCGCTCGACTCGCGCCGCCCCGCAATCGTCACCTCTCGCCGCTGCCGCGGTAAGCGTGGCATACCTCGTACATGTTCCTACATTTGTTTTTGCCTCTTGCCGCTCGCCGCCCCGCAATCGTCGCCTCTCGCCGCCGCCGCCGTTTTCGTGGCCAGGGGGTAAGGACTATCGGCCGCCACCCGCGACTTCGTCTGTGTGGATTTTTTTTTGCTATCCCTCGGGAACATTTTTTTCTGGTTTAAAGGTAACCTACTCGTATGTCCTTCATCTATCTCTCCGTCCTATGTCCGTCCAGGGGGTACAACCCTGACAATTTTATGATGATTAGTTCAGTAGTTATGACGTGAAGGGCCACATACAAACAAACAAACAAACTGACTTTCGCAGTTATAATATTAGTAAGTTTCATAAACATAGAAAAATTTTCGCTGCGC
Source organism: Agriphila tristella (assembly GCA_928269145.1). Classification (NCBI taxonomy): domain Eukaryota; kingdom Metazoa; phylum Arthropoda; class Insecta; order Lepidoptera; family Crambidae; genus Agriphila; species Agriphila tristella. The sequence goes on along the minus strand of OV743429.1, from coordinate 43,906,188 downwards.
TCAAGAAGACCAACAAAGCGTGGAAAAGAGAAGTTAAATATGGACACGGTCTGTGAAAAAAAGAGACAAAGAATCAAGTGACAATGTGCCAACATTTTTTACAGCAAGAGCCCCTAGCGTCCCGCCTCGCAAATAAACAATCACAGTTTGTTTAAAATATTTGTTAATTCTTATTAGAATTTCTATACTATAGGTATATCGAGGTGTTGAGGTACTTATACCAAAATGCCACCATGACGATCCGAGTACAGAACCAGAACACAAATCCTATCCAACTGCAGCGTGGTGTGAGACAGGGAGACGTTATCTCTCCGAAACTGTTCACAGCTGCGTTGGAGGATATCTTTAAGCTCTTGGACTGGAAAGGACTCGGCATCAACATTAATGGCGAGTAACTAACACACCTTCGTTTTGCCGATGATATAGTCCTTATGGCTGAGACCATGGAAGACCTGAACACAATGTTCGAAGATCTCCGTAGTGCTTCCCAAAGAGTGGGTCTTAGGATGAACATGGAAAAGACGAAAATTATGTCAAATGCCCATGTTGTACCCTCTCCAGTTCATGTTGGGAACACTACACTTGAAGTTGTTGACCATTACGTATACCTAGGACAGGCAGTCCAGTTAGGTAGGTCCAACTTCGAGAAAGAGATCTCTCGCCGAATCCAACTCGGGTGGGCAGCATTCGGGAAGCTTCGAAAAATCTTCGCGTCCGACTTACCTCAGTGTCTCAAGACGAAAGTCTATGAACAGTGTGTGTTGCCAGTGATGGATGACTTACGGCAGTGAAACGTGGCCGCTAACTATGGGTCTCATAAGGAGGCTCAAGGTCGCTCAGCGTCCAATGGAGAGAGCCATGCTCGGCGTTTCCCTACGTGATCAAATCAGAAACGAGGAGATCCGCAGGAGAACTAAAGTAACCGACATCGCTCGAAGGATTGCTCAGCTGAAGTGGCAATGGGCGGGACACATAGCGAGAAGAACCGATGGCCGTTGGGTCAGAAAGGTTCTGGAATGGCGACCGCGCACCGGACGACGCTCCGTGGGTAGGCCCCCGACAAGGTAGACCGACGATCTGGTGAAGGTCGCGGAAAGCCAGTGGATGCAGGCAGCGCAGGACCGATCGTCGTGGAGATCCTTAGGGGAGGCCTATACCCAGCAGTGGGTGTCGTGTGGCTGATATGATGATGATGATGATGATGATGATTAGAATTTCAAATAAAGGTATCGTGGAGCCATGGTATCTTGTGCTCTAAGTAATTATGATGTGATAAAAAGAAACAATCCAAGTAATCACACTTTTCAAAGGTAAATAAGATTTAGCTACACATTTCTCTAAAACCAAATTTCGCTACATTTATTCGTTTATCGACGAAGAAACAGTATGGAACATAGTTTATTAATTTCTTTTGCCATAATATAGTCATATTTTAAGTATGTAAGTCATATTTTACGTATCTCATATAAAAAGTATACATTCGTTTTTCGGATCACCTGTTTATTGACATTGTTGTTCTTTGGCATTTTATTTCTATGGTAAGTTTAGAACGCAACACAAAACTACACCCGATTATTTTTTTCTTCCAACTATGCTTTAATTTCATCACAATCACACTAAAAACTCAGTACAAAGCGAGTCTTTATTTCTCTAGAGCAATAAAAATGTATGAAATTTCATCGTTGCACAGTTTTTTTTTATCGCACCAAAAGGTGCCAATGTCAATGGAGACTATTCAGCCAGCCGATATCAATACTTTTTACCATTGAAAATGTTTTTTCGATCGCTTCGGTAAGGTACCCAATTTCAAACAAAGTCAGACATTGCCCTGGTCCCGTGAGTTTTAGGTCTACGTGTATGTACTAAATGTCAAAAGATGCGTCTCAGCAAGGGCTACAATATAGTGAAAAAAAATTTTGAAGAAGTCAAAAACTTTTTTCGATAATCGCATAAATGTAGAAAAAGGACACACTTTTTCTCCTCCACCCATATTCCACTCCTCCTCCACTCCACTCATATTGCCCTCGTGCCTGTTAGATTAGAGCCCTCGCTAACGCTCGGTCTCTAAATCAGGCACTCGGTGCAATAATAAATTACTTTGTGCTCGATGCAATAATCTACTATTATTAAGATTTTTTTATTGCTGTTCCTTAGTTTAAAAAGTGCCAAATATTTATGTTTTCCAATAAAATTAAAGTTCTCTTTTTTAACAAAAAAGAAATAAGATTATATAATCACATTTTATGCCTATTTTTATGTTTGCTGTTGGACAAATGTGACTAGGTACTTCGTTTGACCACGTGGAAGGAAACAGTAGGTAATTAATTAGGTATTAATCGAAGAAGAAAAATTTCTGTGAAACTGTGTAATTGATTACAGTTTTCGACAAATACCTTACGGTAAAAAGACCCAAGTACTTGTAACAACTTTTTTTTACATTTCTGATATAAAAAAAAAAACTTTTTTAAAAACACGTTTTTAAAACGGACTAAATTATTACAACAAAAAATCGGACAAAAAAATTAAAACGGTCTAGTAAAAACAGACTAAAAAGTAAAAAATAAATTCTTCTGTAAATATTATAACACTATAATATTTATACATACAGAAGATTTAAACCTAAAAACGTGGGGCGCATTTATAAAATTTATCATCCATGTAGTCTTTAGCACCCCACGCACTTTTGGGCCCCACGTTTTTAGGTTTTTTTCTGTAGGTATAAATATTATAGTGTTATAATATTTACAGAAGAATTTATTTTTTACTTTTTAGTCTGTTTTTACTTGACCGTTTTAATTTTTTTAGTCCGATTTTTTGTTGTAATAATTTAGTCCGTTTTAAAAACGTGTTTTTAAAAAAGTTTTTTTTTCAGTAAATTTTTATTTTCTGCCTTTTAGTTAACGAACTAAGACCAAAAATATACCATCTCCTATCGGAGCACTCGTCGAGACGATTCAAACGAGCCCATACTCGATGGGGTTGCTTGGTTTTATTACAGAGTCCCAGTGGCCTTCTTCCGGCTCCGTCATCAGACCCTGGAAACTATTTCCCAATAAAGTACTCGTCAAGACGATTCAAATGAGTCCAAACTCGATGGAATAACATGGTTTTATTAAAGAGTTCTTGTGTCCTTCTTCCGGCTCCATCATCAGACCCTGGAAACTATATCCCAACAAAGAACTCGTCAAGATAATTCAAACGAGCCCAATCTCGATGGGATAGCGTAGTTTTATTAAAGAGTTCTTGTGTCCTTCTTCCGGCTCCATCATCAGACCCTAGAAACTATTTCCCAACAAAGAACTCGTCAAGACGATTCAAACGAGCCCAAATTTGATGGGGTTGCATGGTTCCAATATTGAGTTCCTATGGCATGGCCTTCCAGCTTCATCATCAGACCCTGGACTTCGTCTCCCATTAGAGTACTCGTCAAGACGATTCTAATGAGTCCAACCACGATGGGGTTGTATGGTTTCATCATACAGTTCCTGTGGCCTTCTTCCGGCTTCATCATCAGATCAGCTCAATGACACCATAATATTGAATTGCCTTCTAGTTCTGACCTATGTTCAAAGTTTCAAGTCTCTAGCTCATCGGGAAGCTAATATAAAATCGTTCGCAAACTTTGTGAAGCAACAAACAAACACACAAACGAGAAAGCAACCTAATAAAAACGTGTTAAAATAAAGTGAATCACAAACAAATTATCACATCGAATTTCATCGCACAATTACCTACATCTATGATTAATATTATCATTACGTTTAACGTTATCTTAACATTTTGTTGTGATAAATTATATTACAATGATATAGCATCGATTCAGCAGTGTCGATTCAAACTTTGCACCAAACGGTTCAATGTATTTTAACAAAATTTCAATCAGTAGTGTGGTAAATTAAAATTATATTTAAGTAATCTTAATATCTCAATTAAAAATTAAATTAGGTGATAAAGTTATCTAATGGAAAAGCCGGAAGAAAAATTGTATCACAAGGAGAAGAAGAAACAGAACATAATTTCTAGAATATTTTTTTGTTGGATATGTCCAGTACTGGTCACAGGAAACAGGAGAGACGTGGTCGAGGACGACCTAATCGTGCCCAGCAAAGTCTACAGTTCAAAACTTCAAGGCGAAAAATTAGAAAAGTAAGTTCAAATGACAGAAAAACTATTTATTAAAAACGTGAAAATTATTTTTTCATTATAAACAAGAAAAAAGTTACTTACCTGCTTTCAAATTGATGCCGTCTTTGTCTATTGACGACGACGCTCCGTGGGTAGGCCCCCGACAAGGTGGACCGACGATCTGGTAAAAGTCGCGGGAAGCCGCTGGATGCGGGCAGCGCAGGACCGATCGTTGTGGAGAGATCCTTGGGGGGAGGCCTATACGCAGCAGTGGGTGTCGTGCGGCTGATATGATGATGATGATGATCTCTATCTTCGTTACAGTAAATAAAAGTGATAGCATTCATTTTAAGTAATAGATTCGCAATAGGCTATTAATTCGAAGTGTGAGAACAGCTGTCTCATTTTGAATGTGTAGATAATAAGAAACATTTGATTAATTTTCACAATTGTTTGATTATTTACTTACCTTTGCTTATTACGTTCGAACATGATGTTGAATAAAACTGAATAATACCATGATTCGGGCTTATACATGGTTAATATGATTTTTCCATATAGGTAGGGTCAAGTGCTTTACCTGTGGACACTTTCCAGAATTTGGAATAAAACATTTTTTATGTCTGAATTTGTGAAGATTTTTTAATTTTTGACATATCACATGTCTTAGTACGAAAAGTTGTAAGCAGTCTGGATGAGTTACATGTAGGGGCGTCAATATGCAAATACCTGTGGACTTTCCTCAGTCAAAGAAACCTAAAAGTAGACAGCAACAATAAGACAATTATAAGATGTACAAACAGAGGCCTGGCACAAGGAGATCCGATTTCTCTGCTCTTATTTAACATTGTCACCTCAAAAATATGCCATGAAGTTAAAAACGTCATGATTAGCCAATTTGCAGATGATTTTGCGTTGTATCTGAGTCATAGAGACTTACATATAGGCACAATCCTAATCCAGGATAACATAGAGACAATGATCTATCTCTTAAGGGAGATTGGTTTAGAATTATCACCCAACAAATCTAAATTCTGTGTATTTAGTAAGGGTTATAAAAGGCACAATGTTCAATTAAAAATCCACAACCAATTAATTATGGCTTCGGACTGTGTTAAGTATCTAGGACTTTGGTTGGACAGATCATTATTATGGAGGAAACACATAAATGAAATAAATGATATGAATAAATGAAAATGAAAATGACAAAGTCCTTAAATTTCTTAATTTGCTTAAAATCTTAGCTGGTGGGGGTTGGGGAATACATCCAAGACACTTAAGATCTATTTATATATCTCTGATTAGAAGCAGATTGGACTATGGGTGTTATCTCTATGGCAACAGTGCAAAAACTAATCTGGTGAAATTAGACAGGCTCCAAAACCAAGCACTGAGGTCTATAGGTGGTTTCATCAAGAGCACACCCATTCACACAATGGAAAGCGAATTAGGTATTCCACCTTTAGGTTTGCGCCGGCAATTTCTTACACATAAAGTCTGTCTCAAAATGCAGTCAATGGCTAATAACGTAACGATAGATTTAATAAACGATTTAAGGAACCTTTGCTCGAATAGATTTTGGCAAACTAAAAATAAGCCGCTGCTAGTTGAAGCCTATAATAAAACCGAACAAAATACCATTAACAGCTCACATCCACTAGAAATGTATAAGTTAGATATCTGGGTAACCTATATAAATGTTGAAGAGAATATTAGAATAAATTTAGATAACATTCAGGGTCCAAAACGCTCGAATGAATTAAATAATTTAAGAGTTAGCCTATTAACAGAAATAAACAGTAAATACAATGGCTGGTACAAAATTTACACGGATGGATCCAAACCCAACGGTAGGGGAGGCGCGGCTTTTTTCTGCCCTAATCAACAAATTAAAGCTATGTTTAATATATCGGTAAACATAAAATTAAGTGTAGTGAATACCAACAGTGAGTTGTTTGTGTATTTTGTGTGTTTTGTGACGTCGAACTACGATCACTTTCACTTACCGGTATGACAATATGACATTGCATTTTTATTTGTAAATCATTGTTATCTCTTTCAAAGTAGTAATTTTTGTATGTGTTTTTAGTCTAACCTCTTCAGTTTATAACTAGTAAGGCTAAATTTAAAGCCGATAGTGTAGTGTTATCATTTGGATAACCTCACTATAGTTGATTAAACATCCCCTTGGAATTACTTAGGTTTAACAAACACCTTTTTATTTTCACAATGTTGACCCGTAAGGCCGCATCTCGCCAGGAGGAGGCTAAACTCCATCAAACCCTACAGGAACTAAAGGCCACCAAGGAGTTGGTTAAGCAACTGCATTTGGAAAGAGATGAGAATGAAAAGGAATTGTTAGATGTGCTTCAAAGCAATACACAACTCAAAAAGGAAATGTCTGAGTTACATTTGTCACAACAGAAAGCCGTGGTCGTGCCGCTGTACAAAGGGAAAGGGTCACGGCAGGATGCTAAAAACTACCGCGGGATCAGTCTTCTCAGCATTGTCAGTAAATTGTATGCAAAGGTACTGATTGAAAGAGTGATGCAAAAAACTGATCAGAGTATTTGGGATGTGCAAGCGGGATTCAGAAAGGGAATGGGATGCACGGATCAGGTCTTCTCCTTGAGGTGCTTAACCGAAAAACACCTGGCTAAGCACAAAAAGGTTTACTGTGCCTTTGTGGACCTGAAGAAGGCCTACGATCGAGTTGACAGGAATGAGCTATGGAAGGTGTTGTCCGAATACGGATTGAAGAGCAGACTGATTCATGCACTGAAATCTCTCTATGAGGATTCCCGTGCATGCGTCAGGATTGACGGCGTATACACTGACTGGTTTGGCATCTCTAGGGGTGTCAGACAGGGATGTGTTGCGTCACCATGGCTCTTTAATCTGTTTTTGGACAGTTGTATGAAAGGTCTGAAAGAACGTGACTGTGGGGTTGTGATGAATGGGACTCAAATCAAGTGCCTTCTCTACGCTGACGACCAAGTTATACTTGCGTCTTCTGCGCAAGAGTTGCAGGAAATGATGTCGGTTATGAATGAAGATTTTGTGAGAAAAGGGATGAAAGTGAATGTAACTAAGACTAAAGTGATGGTGTTTGAGAGAGATGAAGAAATGACTGACTGTACGGTAATGTTAGGTGGCGAAAAAGTAGAACAAGTCCGTGAGTTTGTATACTTGGGGAGTTTGTTCACAAGGGACGGAAAGAGTGAGGAAGACATAGAAAGACGAGTGAAGAAAGGAAATTCGGTGAGTGGTGCTATACACTCGGTTATGAGTAGCCAAACCGTTTCTGCAAAGGCGCGAATGGCTATTCATAACGGAGTGCTGGTACCGACACTGATGTATGGAAGTGAATCTTGGGTATGGCAGAAGAAGAATGAAAGCAGAATAAATGCGGTAGAGATGCGATCGTTGAGGAAAATATGCGGAGTAAAACTGAGTGATAGAGTGAGCAATGAGGTGATTCGCAAAAGGTGTGGTCTGAAAGATGATATAGTGACAAGAATTGAGAAAGGAATGCTCCAGTGGTTTGGTCACTTAGAGAGGATGAATGAAAGGCGAATCACGAAAGAGATATACTGTGCGAATGTGGAAGGAACGATTGCACGAGGGCGTCCCAGAAAAACCTACGCGGACCAAATAGAGGTTATTATAAAAAAGGCTGGTGTACGCAGTGACAAAAACCGCAGGGCATGTATGAAAAGAGTGATGGATATGAATGAAGCGAAAGAAGTGTGCAAGGATCGTAGCAGGTGGCGATCCATAGTCTCTGCCTACCCCCATGGGAAACAGGCGTGAGTGTATGTACGTAATAGGTTACAAACTTTAATCAATGGGTTCGACCAGTGCAGAGATGAGTATGAGAAGGCCCTCAGACTCATCTCTGGACTGGAAAAGCAGCTACATGACGCTAATAACCGTATTTATAAGTTAGAGTCTGAACAAAACCAAGTGGTAGTAACTCAGAACTTGAGTCTTTACGATGAGTTAGTCGGCTGTGACCCAAAACTTGTTTCTCCCTCACTTAACCATAAGCCAACAATCACAATTGATTTAACTTCTGAAGACTCAATTAATTGCACTATGAGTCAGGCAATGGTTGGTTGTAGTAGAAACAAGCTAAAGAAATATGTAAAAATTAACAAGTATATTTCAAAAACAAAAAAGTTACTAAATAAGCAGAAACACTTTTTCAAAAATATTTGTCACATTAGGGAGCGTAGACAACTAATTGAAAAACTGGATACTTGTCAAATTATAATCAATGAGAATAGACTGACATATGAAAATAACATTGCTATGTTAAATACTAAAATTCACTCATTACAGGAGTCATTATCAAGGATGACCCAAAATTATGACCGTTCCAAAAAAGAGATAGGGGAATATATACTGGCACTTAAATGTTTATCCACCCCCTCTCTGTCAGAAGACCATTCAACCCATAATGATAGCTCCTTAGCGTCAGGCCTAGATGCTCGGGACCATTTACAAGACCAAACAGTGTATGAGCCCTTAATCTCAGAACATGTAAATATTTTAGCAAGCACAAGTGAAAATAATTCCTTTACCACTAACAAATGTTCAAACATTATGTTGTGTGATGAAATTGGAAAAGATTTAGGCTACTTATTCAATAATCTATTGGGAGAAAAAGTTTTAAATTATTGTATACCGGGTGCGACCCTACATGACATTATGAGAAAAGTAATAACTCTAAACTTAAATGAAAATACCAATTTAATTATATTAGTTGGTCAAAGAGGTAATGTAAACAAGAAGGATCTCATTTCATACTACAATAAGTTATGCAGTTTAAATATAAATAAATTTGTATTGTTTACACTACCTTACAGTGCTAGCTTGCCACAGGAAGAAAATAACATCAGATATAATTTGAATTTAACACTAAGCAATATGACTTATTATAATAGTCAGAGATGTCACATAATAGACATAAATAAATTAATATTTAATTTTAAATTGACAAAAGATAAATATTATCTTACAAATTATTTTAAAAGACAAGTAGCTTTAGCGCTATCATTTTATTTTAAACATTTAGCCAAGAACTTGGCTATCACTTCTGCTTCTATTGAGCAGAATAGTTTTGACATTTTGAATGTGACCTTGGAATCCGTTCCAAGTAATAATAATACAATTTTTACTCCTGCTCCTATTGAGCAAAAAATTGTTGACATTAAAAATAACACCTTGGCATTTGTCCCAAGTAATTCTTTTATTAGTAATTTAAATTACATAATAAGACAATAGAGGAAGTCTCTAGCCGTGTAATGACTAAGGAAAAGCCTAAATATTTAACTATAGTTCACCAAAACATTCAGGGCTTTTCTGGCAAAGAATTAGAATTAGAACTTTTTTTAACTGAAAAAAATGTTAATATTTTATGTGTCACTGAGCACTGGCTTAAGGAATATGAATTAATTACAGGATTTCAATGTTATAAAATTGCAAGTTCATTCAGTAGGAAATCCACCACTAGAGGGGGATCCTTGATAATTTTGCAAAATAATATGAATTTTAAGGAACGAAAAGATGTGATATCCCTCTCTATTGAACAACACGTTGAACTGTCATGTGTGGAATTAGATCAGTTGATAATGATCTGTGTGTATCGCCCACCATCTGGTAACTACCCTCAATTTGAGTCCGCTATGGAGGACGCTCTAAAATTAGTCATCAAAAAGAATAAAAAAATTGTGGTGTGCGGTGATTTTAACGTAGACATCTTAAAGCCGTCCTCAATGGCAAGTAGGTTTCTGAATTTGTTTAAGTCCTTCAATTTAGCAAACACTTTTTGTGAACCTACAAGAATCACTGCTACATCTAAAACTTGCCTAGACAATATTTTTAGCAACTGTAATGTACTTGATAAAGAAATAATAAATTGTATTCGTTCTGACCATAGCGGACAAATAGCTTCCCTTGAGCACCATCATGTTCCTCATCAGTGTAATATAATTTGCAGACCTCTAACTAAAAATAAATTAGAAAATTTTCATAATAATGTCACTGCCAAAACTCTTTGCTTACCTAGTAATGATAATCCCAATACTCATTATGATGATTTATTTAATTTAATTAAAGTAGAATTTGATAAAACATTTAAGCAAAGATCTATTAAATCCAAAGACTTTAAAAAGAAATTTAGTGATTGGGCAACACCAGGCATATATGTTAGCAGAAATAAGTTGTTTGAATTATATGGTCAGAAAACAATTTCAAATGATCCCGAATTTCATGAATATGTAAGAAACTATTCAAAAATGTTTAATAAAGTATGTACTTTAGCAAAAGCAAAATTTATATCTACAATAATTCATCAGTCAGATAATAAAATAAGAGCCACTTGGAATATTATAAATAAAGAGACTGGGAAAACTAAAAATAATGACCGTGAATACTCATTAGTATCAGACAATAAAATTATTGAGTCAGATGAAGGTGTGGCAACAATTTTTCAAGATTTCTTTTCTAAAATACCTATTGCAACTACCAGTAATTTAAATTCATCTCCAAAAATTTCTGTCTCCCTCTTGGAATCATGTGTTGATAAGTGCAATAATATATTTAAATTTAGACATATCAATAGTGATACCATTCTTAAAACATTTAATTCAATAAATATAAAAAAGACTGAAGATCTCTGGGGCATTTCAACTCACATAATTAAGTCTATAATATCTACCATTGCTCCCCATCTTGCTTTTATTTTCAATAAGTGTGTTGATGAAGGGATATTTCCAGACTTAATGAAATATAGTAAAATCATCCCTCTTTTTAAATCTGGGGACAAAAGCGATCCCGCTAACTTTAGACCCATTTCCATTTTGCCAGCACTAAGCAAAATTTTTGAAAAGATCATTTATGATCAATTATTAGCACATTTTCTTATCAACAAACTACTTCACGAGAAACAATTTGGTTTTACTCGTGGTAGATGCACAACTGATGCTGGAATTGCACTTCTCAAACACGTCTTTGAAGCATGGGAGAGTAAACAAGATGCAATTGGTATATTTTGTGATCTCTCTAAAGCATTTGATTGTGTCAGTCACAGTACTTTATTAGATAAATTGGAACATTATGGTGTATCAAAAAATGCAGTAAGCCTTATGCAATCGTATCTGTCGGCGAGAACCCAAAAAGTTGTTGTAAATAAAACAGAATCTTATGAAGCACCCATTACCATGGGCGTGCCGCAGGGATCGATATTGGGTCCATTGCTTTTTCTTATTTATATTAATGACCTTCCTTACTATACCAAAAACTTATGTGAAATAGTACTGTTTGCTGATGATACTTCTTTAATTTTTAAAGTTGATAGAGGATGTAACTGCAGTGACGATGTAAACAGCACTCTTTCCAAGGTGATGCATTGGTTTACTATTAATAATCTGAAGCTTAACTCTAGTAAAACTAAATGTGTCAAATTTTCACTTCCTAATGTGAGGCAGGTTCATATGACTATACATGTAAATGGCGAAGCAGTCGAATTTGTTGACTCAACAAAATTTTTAGGTATTACTATAGACTCGCGGTTGCAATGGGACCCTCATATCGATATCCTGTCAAGCAGACTTAGCTCTGCTGCCTTTGCAGTTAAGAAAATAAGGCTTCTGACCGACATTGAAACAGCAAGATTGGTTTACTTCAGTTATTTTCATAGTATTATGACCTACGGTTTGTTGTTGTGGGGCTCAGCTGCTAATATTAATAACATATTCATCTTACAAAAAAGGGCAGTGCGCGCTATATACAACTTACGGTCTAGAGATACTCTTCGTGACCTATTTAAAGAAATTAAAATATTAATGGTTGCTTCCCAATACATCTATGAAAATATAATGTATGTAAAGAAAAATTTAGATAGCTTTGTAAAAAATAGTAATGTTCATAAATTAAATACAAGAAACAAGAACAAACTTGCTGTTCCAAGGCGCAGACTGCATAAAACCGGAAGCTCTTTTTTGTGTAGATGTATTACCTTTTATAATAAGATACCAGAACAAGTCACAGAACTGCCCTTGGAAAAATTTAAAAATACTGTTAAATCCAATTTAATGAGTAAAGGTTATTACACTGTTGACGATTATTTGAAGGATAAAAAGGCATGGGCATAGCTTTTGTATTGTTAATTATTACTCTAATACCTCAGTATTGATTAGAAAAAGTCAGGGGTTCTTTCATAGGTCTATGGGCATAGCTTTTGTATTGTTAATTATTACTCTAATACCTCAGTATTGATTAGAAAAAGTCAGGGGTTCTTTCATAGGTCTAGATAAAAGTCCTTTAATAAAACTCGAATCGTGATTTTCTTTTCTAAGTATAAAATTGTGAGAAGTATCCTACCTACTTAAAAACGTACTACTGGCCTCTTGACTCGACGACTTAATATGGGTAGCTTTAGTATGTCATGCTCACTTCAAACATTTCTGCGGTGGTGTCGTGTGAGGCGGGTCGTTACGTTCCCTCAAATATGGTTGAGCGAAGCGATGGCTGGTTCATGCGTCATGCTCGTGAACGGGTGCTGCCAGTGGGAATGGGTCTGCTTCTGTCTTCTTGTATTAAGGGCGTCGTATTACTCGTATATAAAAGATCTGTTTTATATTGTCTGTATGTATGGCACTTCTTACTCAAAAAATATAATTCTTAATAGCTTACCTTGTTTTGATTTATTTAATTGCAATATTTTTACTTTCTATAGTCAGTAGTTTAGTAAAAGACCTATGAAAAGCTTTTGGATATAAATTTTCAATTCGATGCCTTAACATGGGTAGTCTTAGTATGTCATACTCTCTTTAATCATTTCTGCGGTGGTGTCGTATGAGGCGGGTCGTTACGTTCCCTCAAATATGGTTGAGCGAAGAGATGGCTGGTTCATGCGTCATGCCATGCTCGTGAACTGGTGCTGCCAGTGGGAATGGGTCTGCTTCTGACTACCTATCTTAACGCATATTGTATTGTATATTTTTCTTTTATGTTTATTTATTGTAACAACCTAGACTGAATAACAAGTTCAAACTTTGAATTTAGCTTAAAATCTGTAAATTGATTAAGAAATTTGAAATTCATTAAGAAATGAGCTAATTCAATAATGTTATTTATTTGTTAATCTTTGTTAATATTAAGTCTGGAAACGATATACATATTTGTAAATATCGTTCCATCTGATAAAGCTGACAAGTTTTTTGCGCCCATTTTTCTTGTCAGTTAAAAGACGTCATAATGGGTGGTAGGGTAAAAGAATTGACGATTTAAAAATGCTTATTATGTGAGCTTATTTAAATAAAATATATTTCACTTTCACTTTCATAACCATAATGACCTTAGAACTAGTCGCAATTTATGAGGCAATCCTACACGCTATAAATATTAGGGTTCGCAATGTTGTTATCCTTTCTGACAGCAAAAGTGCCTTGCAACATATAGCTCGATGCGCCTCTGGCTACAGAGGTGTATCGATAGCTTATAAAATTCTTGCAAAACTTCATGAGCTTAACTGTGACGGAGTTCACTTGAGGCTACAGTGGGTTCCATCGCATATTGGCGTAAGCGGGAATGAAGAGGCTGACAGACTAGCAAAACTAGCTGCTTCAGAAGGAAGACCATACAACTTACTACCGACATATTCAGAAGTCCTTCACGAATACAAACTCCTACAGTATGAGAACTGGAAAGAATATTTTAATTTAAGATCCAGGGATAAAGGAATATGGTATAAAACCATCCAATGTCAGCCTCTTACAGTCCCATGGTGTATACACTCTAAGCTGAATAGATTGTATATTGTAACAATGCTCCGGCTTCGATCCGGGCACTTTCCGACAAACAAATTTGGTTTCTTAATGAAGAAGGTAAACTCCCCGAACTGTGACGTGTGTGGAACTTTAGAGGATGTACATCATTTGCTGTCGGAGTGTGCCCGGAACGAAAGTGAACGGCAACTAGTAATAAACTCCTTACACCTCAATCCTTTAGACGTAGGCACTTTCCATGTTATCTTGACTGAACCTCTGTCGGATTCAGTCAAGATGCTTTGCAACTTAGTTAATAATAGATAGGTAGTGAATATGTTAATAATATAGAATAAGGTTAACGATAGGACTGACATGTCTCTGAATTAAGACAAAGTCCTTAAATTAAATAAAGATTAAAAAAAAAATGTCTTAAGGGATAATCAGCCTTTCTTAAACTAACAATTTTGTCTCAATATCGCCTATACTTACGAAAATAATCAACTTTTTTTTAAACTTCATGTTTGTCCACAGGTTCAACAGACTATTGTACCTAAGGACAGTAAATTCGTACCTTGTAGACTCCTAAAAACCACTTCAAACAAATGTAGATATACTCTTTTTAGACTAATTTGTATGCTTTACGACACGCTTCATTCCAGTTTTTAGTAAATTCATCGTTATTGTCATTATCGTCTAATACAAAGCATGCAACATAAACCAAACCTTCATCCTCATCATCAGACTCAAAGTTTTCTCTCTGTGACTTTAGAACACAACAAATATGATAGAGATGATTGCTAAACTACATTTGAGCATTCGGTTTTGTCTTTGGAACAAGTTTTACATTTCATACATTTTCAGTATAAGCAGTAAGACAATTTTGTACTTGTGGACAGCCCAAAGGTACATTCATATTTTTGTCCACAGGTACAAATTCAGACATAAAAAATAAAACTGATCTAACTTTGAGGATAAAACAGTCTTACGAATAGCAAAAAGGCACAAACTAAGCAATAAACAACACAAATCATACTGCAAACACGATCAAACCGATATCGTAAGTATTTTCGTGGTAAAACTCATTTAAATTAAGCAAAAATAATATACTTTTTGGCGCAAAAAACTTTCATAGTCGGCGTACTAAGAACCACATAGAAAACAAAGATGACGTCCAAAGGTACAGCACTTGACCCTACGTATAACATACCGGAATTGGTTAAAGGATTTCTATTAAAGTCTACAAACTCTAAAGGCCTCGAAAAGTAAATAACAATCAAATAATAATATTATTCATCATCATCATCATCATATCAGCTGCACGACACCCGCTGCTGGGTATAGGCCTCCCCCGTAGATCTCCACGACGACCGGTCCTGCGCTGCGCGCATCCAGTAGCTTCCGCGACCTTCACCCTCACATCGGTCCACCTTGTCGGGGGCCTACCCACGGAGCGTCGTCCAGTGCGCGGTCGCCATTCAAGAACCTTTCCGCCCCAACGGCCATCGGTTCTTCTCGCTAGTGTCCAGCCCACTGCCCCTTTAGCTGAGCAATCCTACGGGCGATGTCGGTTACTTTAGTTCGCCTGCGGATCTCCCCATTTCTGATTGGATCACGCAGGGAAACGCCGAGTATGGCTCTCTCCTCATTAAAATATTATGACTATTTACTAATGAAATTAGTTTAAGGGTCGGTACTAGATAAAACTTCTTCTGAAATTGTCATAAGTTTATAAAACGTAAAGTAGCCGTCACAAAAAAACATCTAACAAGATAAAGAGTTTGACGGCGGACAACTCTACGAAAATCTAATTAAGGATAAACCTTTTTTATTTAATGAGTTATTAATAGAAAAAGATTTCAATAATGTTTTACGTGAAAATTTAAGGGCCCATGGTTTAGTAATTTTAGAAGGTATCACTACATGCCCTCGTACAGGCGCGGTGCGAGGGGGGTTCACAGGGGACAACCCCCCAAAATCGTATATGTCACATAGAAAAAGCAAAAAAAATAGAAAAAAGCAATTGTAATATTATTAGTGGAATTTAAAAAAAAATACAGGCTGCGGCCGCGCCTGCCCTCGTTGTCATTCGTAGAAGTAGATAGCAAATGTGTCAAAAACGGCCACTTTTAGCAGTTTTGCTATTTACTTCTAGCAGTGACTACGAGGGAATGTAACGATACCGTCTAAAAATAAGGGTGGGCCCTTAAAATCCACTTAAAACACTATTAAAATTGTGTATTGGCATTATAATATTAAATAAAATTCACCGCAGCGCCACTTCGCTCAGGGAAACCTTAAAGATAAATGTAAAAAAAAAATATATCACTAAAACGTGCTAAAAGCACTTACCGTTTTTCCATAAGTTTGAAAGAATTTTTGAACATGAATTAAATTCCATATTTTATGAACAATTAAAAACAAAAGAACCCAATGAATGTTTGTTTGTTTTCCGTTTTGTGAAATTTATAATCCGAAATTCTGGGCCCAAAGTCTTCCTACTTTACAGCATGTTTGCGAATTTTTCACGCAGGATAGAGGTATTGTTATGGAAAACAGAATTAATTGGTGACTTCTTTGTTCCTTCTATAAAAAAAACTTTCACTGGTGTTTTGTTTGTTCTTATCTATGTCAAAGTTATGATAAATGTCTTTCTATAAAAAAAATCATTCACATTTCTTATCTGACCAAAGTTATGATAATAGTAGATTATTACAACTAGTGAAAAAAGAGGGAATTTAGTTCGAGGGATACAAAGGACCGAGATGGAATTTTTTTTCACGAGTTGTGTACTCTACTTTTTACCATTGACTGCGTGTAAGTCCTACGGTAGGATCACGAGTACATACTACATAGTGGTATACCGTGGTCCTACTAGTAGGGCAAATCGGTAGGTCCACGGGCCCGAAAGAAAATAGAGCAGTACTTATACCTATACTATAGTATTTATACCTAGTTGGTTACTAAGTTCTGTATGGAAAACATGAATAATACTAAATTTACAAATAATGCTACAATGAATTATATACCAAATGAAAGCACAAATATTTAAGATTATCATGTATTAAAATTATTCGAAATGACCGCCTCTGGCATGAATACACGCCTTTAGACGACGAGGCCAGTCATCGATGGCAGCACGAACTACCACCATATCCAATTCTGCGACTGCCTTGAGAATAGCGCGCTTAAGAGAGTCGAGATTCATGTGGGGCTTAGCACATGCTTTCTCCTCAATAAGTTGCCATATGGCATAATCCAGAGGATTTAAGTCTGGGCTGGAGGATGGCCATTCTTCCTGCGCGATAAAATCAATTTTGTTAGCCCGAAACCATGCTTGTGTAGATTTTGCTTTGTGCGCAGGGGCAGAGTCCTGCTGGAAGACCCATGGCTGGTTTTGAAATAAAGTGTGGCTTAAGGGTTTGACAACAGGTTCCAGAACGGTATCTTGATAGACTCTAGCGCCAGTTTTCACACCTTTTTCACAGAAATGAACCTTACTTAGCCCTGAATAGGACACCCCCAGCCAAATCATCACTGATGAGGGGTGGTGACCTCGTTGGACCCTCGGAGCAATCATGCTGGCTTCTTTACTATTCTTAGCGTATACTCTATCATTTTGACGGTTAAAACTTTCTTCGACTGTGAAGATTTTTTCATCAGTAAACAAGATTTTTCGATGGCCGTTTTGTGCGTACTGCTTTAGTAGAGCGCGACTTCGTGCTAACCTCATAGCCTTCAATCGTGCGTTTAGCAGATGGCCCTTTCGTCTACGGTAAGCGTGAAGCCCAAGGTCATCATTGATAATTTTTTTAAGGGAACTTCTCTTCACAGTCATCTGTATTGCCAATAACTTTTGCTTCCGGACGGGATTTCTCGTGATTCTCGCCTTCACTGCCTTGATCACAGCTGGTGTCCGAACGGTGCGTGGTCTTCCGGATCTTTTTCGGTCATCGACGGTCAAGGTATTACTGTACTTATGGATAGTGCGATAAATAAATTGCTTGTTGATTTTCAACTTTTGTAGCAACTTGAAAATCATATTCGGTGGCTGCCCACATTTGTGCAGAGCAATTACAGCGACACGATTCTCCTTCAACCCCCATTCCATGGTGAAATAAACAAAATATGATATACGTGTGGTATGGAATTATAGCTTATAAAACTGTCAATAATATGTCATTTTTATTTTTTCTTTTCATTTGTTTTAATGGCCAGTAATCGATAAAGAAACTCAGTAACAGAACTTTTGACCAACCTGTGTAGTTATCACATTTTATTATTTACGTAGGTATGTAATCGGTAATATTTAAACATTAGAAAATAGTGAAACCAGAAGTTTTCCAATGACATAAAACAACCACACTTAGACGGAAATTACATGATCAGTCTAGCATCAGTCCATTTCATCAGTGTGTATAGACTTAGAATTTTTCCAGAAGACTAAAGATCGTACAAGACTGACGGAATGAACGGATGCAAGACTAAACATCTAATTTCTCTCTAATATACATGTAGAAAAGAACCCATAGATAAGACATTAAAAAGAACGTATGTGGCTCTATGGAATAGCTCCATAGCACTGCCTTGCAAAGCCAACACACTATCGTGCAGTAGCGTGAAGGAGTAGCTCTACGATAAGTGGTGGTGCCAGGGTCGCGTCACGATCACGCAAAAATGTGTGCGAGTGGTCGCAGTAAAAAAAATGCAACCAGTTATTTAATTTTATGGAATCGTGTAGGTACAACATTATAACTATCCCACCAGTGCTACTATGGCGTCAAAATTAAACAGTATATCAATTAAAATAAGGAACAGTATATCGAATTTAATAAGACTGACAAGTATTTCAAGTTCTATTTAATAATTCACCCAATAAAAGTGCCTTAAATACATTATCTTTTAAATTATCAGGAAAATGTACTGGAGATACAGTGTTGTGGCTTACAAATAGCAAAATTTCTTACGGCTTTGTTACGCCAATACACGTTTATGAGTATTATTGCAAGAATATTCACTGTATTGGCCTAAAACTTACATGGCTATATCGATCATAAAAATATCTTTCGATTGATACCTAACACTATACACTTTAATTGAAAATTATAACTTAAATCGTCAAAAATATGAAAAATCTTTTAAACGCCTTTTTCTACTGTATCTTTGAAACGGGTGTTTCAGTGAATAAAACTAATTTGAATTTGGAACAAGCGCGCATCAAACCCCTTTTTAATATACTATATCTATGACAAAAAAGTACCTATACCTACTGGCTGCTATGGAGCAATTCCATAGAGCCAATAAATAAAGACACAATAAAATTAAGCGAAAAAAAATATACCGCCAAATTTAATTAGGTTCTTTTTAGTGTCTTATTTTTAGGTACTTTTCTATCTATTAGCCGGAGATTGAATGTTTAGTCTTGCATCAGTCCATTCCATCAGTCTAGTACGATATTCAGTCTGCTAAAATTCAAAGTCTATACAGACTGATGAAATGGACTGATGCCAGACTGATAATGTAATCTCTCTCTTGGCGTGGTTGTTTTATGTCACTGGAAAACTTCTAATTTCACGCATGGGTCGCATGGGTTGGTCATCGGATAGGTGACCAAAAATGTGTCATCTCGAGCTCCTCCGTTTTAAATGCTCTAAGCCTCCGTGCCTCGGAAGGCACGTTAAGCCGTTGGTCCCAGACTCCCAGCTGCATTTGCAGTCGTTAACACCCATCAATCCGCATGGGCCCGCGTGGTGGGTTATGGCCCATCCTCCCACCCATAAGGAAGGCCTGTGCCCCAGCAGTGGGGACATTAAAAATGGCTGATGGTCAACTATAAATACTAAGTATAAAGTACTGCTAGAGGTACCTATTTGTTTTCTCGCAGTCAATGGTAAAAAGTAGAGTACACAACTCGTGAAAAAAAAAAATTCTTCTCGGTCGTTTGTATCCCTTGAACTAAATTCCCTTTTTATTCACTTGTTGTATAATCTACTATTACATAATAATAATAATAATAATAAATAAGGAGCATTGGCAAGGAGCGACTAGTCAAACTTCTTGGTTGGCCAGATGTTTTTTTTCGTTACGTTTACGTTACGTTTTTCTATAAACTTCCAATCCCAACACTTACCTGTATAGTTTCAAATAAATCTTAAACTATAATATAGATATTGAAAAATGTTGGCTTCTAAAGGTCATGGCTAGCGGAATTGGAGCAAGCGGAAAGGCAAAACAGAAATCCTTCATTATGGACGGCGTTGTGGAAGGCGTACTGGCTGGAGTACATGCCCGGCGCCATATACGTCTCTACAATGACCACTGCTAGGTAAACACGTTCACACAGCAGGTCCTTTATAGCAGGGGTGTCAAAGATCCGGCCCGCAAGCATTTAATCTTTCCAGTGTGAATTTTGAACAACATTTGATGCCACTACGTATTGTAAGATAATAAAATAAGAGACTTCAGGTATCTTGATCCTCAAGCTCAAGAAAACTCCTTTTTATTACCTTTTGTATGAAAATTTACTTAAACGAAATAAATAAAGATTTTAATTTTTAATTTTGAGGCTGGCTGGCCCGCTAACATACTCTCAATCTTTAAATGGCCCTTTAGAAAAATTAGTCTGACACCCCTGCTTTATAGGACCGTTTTTAACGGATCTTTCGCAACTGTATTCAATTCACACGCATTTAGATGACCGTTTTATCCCTTTATTCCTCGCCGTGCCACCAACTGATTCCCATGGTGGCGCGAACAGGAATTTTCATTCCTCGCCGTACCACTGAATCCGGTACTTACATACAATGAAGACAGCTTTATTACCTTTTCGATAATTTTAGAATTCAATGCTGTTTTTTTTTTGCTTGTTTATTTAAAAAAACGGTGTGTTGCGTCTAGAGAATGTAATTTTACATTGACATTTTGTTAATTGAAATAAAGTAATATTAACTTAAAAAACGATAAAAAAATGTTAGGAAATTTACGGAATAAGGAGCTGAATGCACCCTGTCAGTTTGTGGAGGGCTGTTCCTTATACTCTATTAGAGTGATATTATCTAAAAGGAAATGCAGTAATCTTCACTGCTCTAGCAGGGTAGGCTCACGAGCAGCTTCAGTCCCCCGTGACCACGGCGGCAGCTGCAAAAGTGCCGAAACGTCGGGAAAATAAAAAATCGAACCAAATACGTTCAGTAAAATCACGGATTCTCAAAACATTAAATGCTGTAACTTGTATTTTTGCCTAACTTTGATGTGATTATAAAACACTATATTTACGAATCCAACTATATTTACGTATACAAAAAATACAGCGTAGATGTTACTTTTTTTTTGTTGGATTTACATTCACAATCAAATTATAGTTGCATATCAAACAAAAAATAAAGAAAGCATGTAATTAACAATTTTGCTAAAGCAACCAGACAAATGAATATTTTGATCAGTAAAAAAAAAATTCGTGAAAAGGACATCATCCATTTATCCGGCTTAAAAGTTAAAAGTGCTTTATTCTGATAGAATTTATCCACCTGAGCATTTCTTATTATGGCACCGAAACTGTAGCACCGCTATACTTGATTTTAAATAAGTTCAAAAAGTCTGTTTTTCATACATTGTGCCAAAATTTAGTCGTCCAAAAAGCAAATTCTGAAAGAGTTTGTCCACCTAAGCATTTCTTATAATGGCACCGCTGTACTTGATTTTAATTGAGTTCGAAAAGTCTGTCTTTTCATACATTTGGACATTTTGTACACAAATGTGAAGCAGTGCTACAGCTTCGGTGCCATAATAAAAAATGCTTAGATGGACAAAATCTATCAGAATAAAGCACTTTTGTCTTTTGGTCGGCACTTTCATATTTGGACCATAAATGTATGAAACGTGGATGATATCCTTAGTTGGATTCATTTAAAAAATGACAGCTAGCCATTTAATCTAACGATCAAAAGAAGAAAGAACGTCATACTAGCTCCCGTAATTTTACTGAACTACAACTAATTACCAAAGTACTTTCAATTAACCGCGCTAGTATCTGTTAAAAAGTGTTTTATTTCAATTATTGTTGAATTTAAATTGCTTCAATTTACTGTTAAAAAATCGACTTTATCAATTCAGGATAGTCCAGCCTATACTATTTAGAGTGCTTCTGTCATACTGGACGGTAGACTCGGAGATGACTGCGTTTGACGCTGGAATGTACGCGTTCGCTATGCTGGGTCTCAACTTCGTCACCATGATGTGCCAGCACCACAACAGCCTTTTTGTCATGAGCTTCAGTCTGAAAGTCAAAGTGGCCTGTTCTGCATTGCTGTATAGAAAAGTTAGTTTGTATTTCATATGCTATCTTATTTACTTATTTCTCATTATCATGTATATAGGAATATATTTGAGATTTAAAACAATATCTGCTTGAAGAGCGTTTGAGAAGCTTATTTGGTTTTGGAATAAGAATGTGAATAAGTTACATAAAGTTTGTTTTTGGAGTTTTTGGCGCCATTTTGTCTGGTTCAGTTTGGTGTCTATTTTAATTATTTGCAAATTGACTCATAGTGGATATTGTGCCTAAAAATTGTTGCAGTTTTGTGGTACAAGTGTCTACGCAACTGAACAATACGTGGGATAATTGAAATAGGCGCGATCTTGGTTGTGTGAAGCTGAGACTTTTATTGTAGTGGTAGCTACCTCGGCAGAACTTACCGAGTAAACTGTCTTGATATACTTGTTGCCAAATGCTCCAAGCAGCATTGGAATGCAATGCACCCGCATTCTAATGTAAACTTAAACTGAAACAATACCTACCACTGAACTATTAAACACTTGACACTGGCAAAAATTACTTCCAAGAAGAAAGTAGATTGCCAAAATAAAAATAAAAGAAGAAGAAGTTTTTTTTTCATTTTTTCGGGGTATTACTTATTTAAGGTATTACTACTACCTTAGTAAGTACTACTAGTTCATGGTAACTAAGATAAAAAATAATAATATTTACATGAAGCTAATTTTGAATTAAAGCTTTTCAGGCAATTGTTCTTTGAATAAGATTGTTGGAGAAAAACAATAAAGATTATTATTATTATTATTATATTATTAATAACGCTCGGTGTTAAAAATCATTGCTCTTTGTTTCTCAAAAAAATGTGTAGCTTTTTAGGAAAACGTTCCAAAATATATTTTTTTATATTACTATAAATGCTAATAAAATAGCTAACCGAATTTGCCTCAATATGATTTAAAAAGGATTTATTTATTTTGATTAAATGGTATAAACTGCCTACTTATTGTCTAATTTTCAAAATCTATCGCAATCGCTTTCATTTGACAAATGGATGTGGCACAGCAGTAGATGTGACACATTGCGGCATTTCTTTGGTAAGTTTTTATTTGTGCCAAAAAGAAGCGTCAATGTATCACATCCTGAAAGCAATTGCGATAGACTTTGAAATTAGATAATTAGCCCCCTGTTCTTTCCTAATTTTCAATTGTTTATTTTTAGCTTTTACGCCTAAACCAAGTCTCAGTAGGCGAAGTGGCGGGCGGAAAGCTCGTAAACCTGCTGTCAAATGACGTGGCAAGGTTCGACTTCGCGTTCATGTTCATGCACTACTTGTGGATCATCCCCATACAAGTGGCCATCGTGTTGTACTTCTTGTACGACGTCGGCGGGTACGCGCCCTTCGTCGGCCTCTTCGGAGTCATACTCATGATCTTGCCGATACAAGGTCAGTATTATTTTGGATTAGCTATGACGAAGATATAGACCGTGGAAGTGTGACGTCACATAATGGCAGAGTTAACATCACGAAACAAAAACATTTGAAGCAAGCAAGTTTCTCCTCTTGAGATATGGAATTACACCCAGCCCCCTTACTATAACCACCGAAATACGATATATTATATCGCGTGATATATCATTTTATCGACACTCTACTGTCAAAATCCATTGTCTTTTGACAGTTAAACGTGATAAATTGCCATATCATATCGCGTTTCAGTAGCCCGCCAGGAGCAAAACAATACGGCATAATAAATACTTATTCCTAACACCAAAATAAGTCAATAATTTGTTGACCAAGCAAATGTGCCAACTTTCTCGTCTTTGTTTTTACCCACAGACCATACAACAAGTACTTAATATCCGTGTTTTACCCAAATCAATCATCGTCGTCACCGTCACCCACGCTCTATTCATTTGTTACTTGATTGGTTTCATTTTATCATGTTTTAATAGAAATTGGTCAAAAGGTAAACTAGTTTGACAGTTGTTTTCGCCTTATTAATTTCCAATAACATTAACAAAAAGATGGGACTCATAATAGACCGGGCGGCCATCGCACGGTTACCTACCCCATCGAGTTACTGGATATTACCACCTTCCACGAAAAGTAGACCTTAAATAGATAAGAAAAATGTTGGTCTGCCGGGGCTCAACCTGGAGGAACCTTGGTGGTGCAAAGCTGTGCTACCTACTTTTGACCATCATTTTACCTCATGTGGTTACTGAACAAAACCTTTTCGTTGCTTTTAGTCTCTATTAGTAGAGTTTAAATAATTATGTCTGCCGAGCGAATTCTTGGAGGGTTCCGCAGTCCAACCATTTTTAGGGGCCGCATGGGGGTGCTATTTTACCTCATCGAGTTACTGCATGAAACCAAGTTCTCCTAGTAGCTAAAATGATCCTCTTTTAATATTAATTGGTCTGCCAGTTCGCAACCTGGCAGTTTTTGCAGTCCAACCAAATAACTACATAATATAAAACAAAATCGCTTCCCGCTGTCTGTCCCTATGGCACCCATTACACACACAATCTGATCACGCCAGACCGCGCCAGACTGACAAAGATTGACAGAGATTGATTGTGTAACGTTGTTCGCGATCTGTTTCAATCTGGCGCGGTCTGGCGCGATCTGGCGTGATCAGATTGTGCTGGATTGTCAATCTACGTCAATCTGGCTTGGTCTGGCTTAGGGTTGGCACCTTTTTTTCGAGGTATAAGTATTATTTTCAAAACATATAAAAATGTAGTACACATTTATTTTTAACTAGCTTCCGCCCGCGACTACATCCGCGTGGGTGGACATTCGAAAAATCATTAAAAAACAATCTAGCACAATCTGCTGCGATGCGATATTTTTAACCGACTTCAAAAAAGGAGGAGGTTCTCTGTTCGTATGTATATTTGTTTTTTATGAAGGCTGCATTGATTTGGATGAAATTTTGGAAACAGTTTATAGTCTGGATTAAAACTTATGATATTTTTGATCTCGGTCAAAGGTACCCTAGGCATTTTTATTTCTTTAAACATTTAAATTAATTTGTAGTACTTTTGGGAAATTTATAAAAATATAGCCCATATTTATTTTTAACTAGCTTCCGCCCGCGACTACATCCGGATGGACATTTGAAAAATACCCAGAAAAAAAACATACAGACGAACATAAAAACAACCTCCTCTTTTTTTGAAGTCGGTTAAAACATCGGATTTCAGTAGATTGTGCTAGATTGTCAGTCTACCATGGTAGATTGACAATCTACCACAATATGCTTGCATCGGATCGCAGTAGATCTTGGTAGATTGTCAATCTACCATGGTAGACTGACAATCTAGCACAATCTACTGCAATCCGATGTTTTTAACCGACTTCAAAAAAAGAGGAGGTTCTCTGTTCGTCTGTATATTTGTTTTTTATGAAAGCTGAACTGATTTGGATGAAATTTGGCAAACAGTTTATAGTCTGGATTAAAACTTATATTTTTCATCTCGATCAAAGGTACCCTAGGCATTTTAATTATTTTAAACATTGAAACTAATTTGTAGTACTTTTGGGAAATTTATAAAAATATAGCCCATATTTATTTTTAACTAGCTTCCGCCCGCGACTACATCCGGATGGACATTTGAAAAAAAACAAAAAAAAACATACAGACGAACAGAAAAACAACCTCCTCTTTTTTTGAAGTCGGTTAAAACATCGGATCGCAGTAGATCTTGGTAGATTGTCAATCTACCATGGTAGACTGACAATCTAGCACAATCTACTGCAATCCGATGTTTTTAACCGACTTCAAAAAAAGAGGAGGTTCTCTGTTCGTCTGTATATTTGTTTTTTATGAAAGCTGAACTGATTTGGATGAAATTTGGCAAACAGTTTATAGTCTGGATTAAAACTTATATTTTTCATCTCGATCAAAGGTACCCTAGGCATTTTAATTATTTTAAACATTGAAACTAATTTGTAGTACTTTTGGGAAATTTATAAAAATATAGCCCATATTTATTTTTAACTAGCTTCCGCCCGCGACTACATCCGGATGGACATTTGAAAAAAAACAAAAAAAAACATACAGACGAACAGAAAAACAACCTCCTCTTTTTTTGAAGTCGGTTAAAACATCGGATCGCAGTAGATCTTGGTAGATTGTCATTCTACCATGGTAGACTGACAATTAAGCACAATCTACTGCAATCCGATGTTTTTAACCGACTTCAAAAAAAGAGGAGGTTCTCTGTTCGTCTGTATATTTGTTTTTTATGAAAGCTGAACTGATTTGGATGAAATTTGGCAAACAGTTTATAGTCTGGATTAAAACTTATATTTTTCATCTCGATCAAAGGTACCCTAGGCATTTTAATTATTTTAAACATTGAAACTAATTTGTAGTACTTTTGGGAAATTTATAAAAATATAGCCCATATTTATTTTTAACTAGCTTCCGCCCGCGACTACATCCGGATGGACATTTGAAAAAAAACAAAAAAAACATACAGACGAACAGAAAAACAACCTCCTCTTTTTTTGAAGTCGGTTAAAAATATGCTTGCATCGGATCGCGGTAGATTGTGGTAGATTGACAATCTACCAAGATCTACCGCGATCCGATGCAAGCATATTGTGGTAGATTGTCAATCTACCATGGTAGACTGACAATCTAGCACAATCTACTGCGATCCGATGTTTTTAACCGACTTCAAAAAAAGAGGAGGTTCTCTCTTCGTCTGTATATTTGTTTTTTATGAAAGCTGAACTGATTTGGATGAAATTTGGCAAACAGTTTATAGTCTGGATTAAAACTTATATTTTTTATCTCGATCAAAGGTACCCTAGGCATTTTAATTATTTTAAACATTGAAACTAATTTGTAGTACATTTGGGAAATTTATAAAAAATAAAACCCATATTTATTTTAACTTTCTTTCCGGCCGTGACTACATTTGAAGAATCCCTTAAAAAATAAACAGATGAAAAGAGAACCTCCTCCTTTTTTAAGTCGTTTAAAAATATTGGATTGCAGTAAAAGATGATAAAATTTGGCACACAGTTAGTTTGGTACCCTAGGAAGTACCTACCCTATGTATGTACCCTATTTTTAATTTTTAAAGGAAGCTAGTTAAAAATAAATGAGGACTATATTTTTTCATAAATTTCCCATAAACCTACCTACTATATTTTATGCAATGTTTTGAAAAATACTATTTTACCTCGATATTTATACTATACCAGGCTATAAACTATATATGATGTGTGTAAAATTTCATCAAAATCAGTTCAGCCTTCTGAAGCTGAACTGATTTGGATGAAATTTGGCACTCAGTTCATAGCTTGGTAATATCGTATTAAAATTTATAAAAAATCGTATTAAAATTTATAATACGATATTACCAAGCTATGAACTGAGTGCCAAATTTCATCCAAATCAGTTCAGCTTCAGAAGGCTGAACTGATTTTGATGAAATTTTACACACCTGTGCGTGTAAAATTAAATATCGATATTCATCTAACCCTAACTAATCAAGGCATACAATGGGTGCTAGACAACAGATTTTACTAGGTACTTACTTACTTTTCGAAATAGATAGGTACTTATTATACGCAGACCGTCACAGAAATTAAAACTCATCATTTCAATAACGTCCGGGAATCGAACCCAGGATCTCTTGCGCGGTAGACTGGCATGTTGAATACTGCACCACTCAGGTCATCGATCGATATCACGCGAAAATTAATGCAAAAAGTTGGCAACCCTGCCAAAGCCCACCGTGGATCGTGGTAGATTGTCAATCTACCAAGATCTACTGCGATCCAGATCTCGCTGGATTGACCGTGTAACGTCGCAAACCAACCGCATCAAATTCCATCAATCTGCGGTTTTGATCAGATCACACCAGATTGACGTGTGTAATGGCTGCCTATGTATGCTTAGATCTTTAAAACCACGCAACGAATTTTGATGCGGTTTTATTTGGTAGATAGAGTGATTCAAGCTTAAGATTTACATGTATAATACTTGCAAAATATAGTAGAGAAACACTGATAATTTTAAAGGTTTCTAATGTGTTTTGTAAATAAACACTTTTTTTGCGCTTCCATTGCAAACGCTGGCTGAATCCTACGAGATAGATCAAAAATATGTACTACAGTATTGTCCATCTTAAAAAGGTCCACAATAAAGCCTCAAATAGTATATGTCTGTCTCTTAGGGATAACCCACAATAACCATTTTTATCCTTTCTTTTTATGAGAAATAATGGCTTATTTACGAAGCGATTTTATGCCATAATTAAGTACCTTAAATACATTGTGCATGCATGTGATATAGATTAATATAGCCTTAGTATCAGCATTGCACCCGTACGAAGCCAGGGTGAGTCACTAGTTTAATATGGTTTGTAAGTTCTCCTAGTATCTAAAATGATGCCCTTAAAGTTCGCAACCTGGCAGTTTTTGCAGTCCAACCAAATTTATTACAATTTAAATGTTAAACTTTCAGTCTACAGACAAAATTTTACTTGCTTGCTTGTTACTTTGTACTGATTTATGTAGGTATTTTTATTTACTAGTATACATACTTATTGACTATGTTAAAGGGTCAAAAAAGAAACAAATAAGTCACACACAACACAACACAATGTACTAATTTCTTACAAACGATTATTGTTATTGCTTATGCACATAAAGTAAAATAAGTACTGCAATATGGGGGACTGGACTTTGATCACTTTTGAAATTCAAATAAGAATAAGTATCAGTTTATACATATTTATAGGATAAAGTGAAAACAATATCTTTTAACCATCCGTTTCAAAGAAAAAAAAAAATCAGCTGATCAACTCTAAACTGATTTTGAGGCTGAATGAAAACTTTTGGGTGATCAAAGGATCACCGTATATAAAATATACGGTGGTCCTTTGGGATTTGAAAGTTTTTTTTATTATGCTTAACCCTTTAATATAAATAATAAAAAATAAAAACCGGCCCGCAGGATTTTGCGCTAAAGCTATTCATATTATTGGGGTTATTTTGTTAATGATACGAATTGGTTTTTGAATAGAGTATTGGTAGAACTAAATCTTAATCAGTTATGACGAAGCAGTCTATATTTTTAGTCTTTAATTTTCATCATAAAAATAATGTCACCCCACATTGATCATTGATCAAAGTAAACCCGTCCTCTGGGGCTCAAGTCTGCTAATTTACAAATGCATCAATGGAATCTCAATTGGGTCTCAAACGCCAATTTTAACACATTTGGTATTCCGCTCCTTAAATAAGTTCAATCGTTTTTTAATGACAGGCCATCGAACTATCATTCGATCGTCATGGTACTTTTTGGCATTCTGCTAATAAATGCGTTACAATCGCGTCTCGATCTTTCAATTGATTGGTATTCTGCTCTTATTTGACGTTTGTTTGACGTTTATATCAATGGTTTTTCCATGACGATTTTGTCATTGAACTACAATTGAGCAACGACACCTCTTTCTTAGAATTTGTTTGTAAACATTGAACAATGAGACCATCAGTACCAAGTATAAGCTGGCATATTTTGGTTAGAGATCATAGATATTGTGGAAAAACAATGTGTACCTACTTACCTATCCAACAGAGGAATTTTCAGGATTGATTTTCCTATCAATTTCATTTAGTAGGTACCTACCTACCTATAGGAACTTCTTAGGTGCTACGTGTTAGGTGGCTGTATCTACCAACTTTAGTTGTTCATTAAGCATTGGGTACCTGTGTATGCAAATTCTATTATTATTCAATAGGTAGGTAGTAACTGACCGTAACTAATTAAACAACAAATAGGTCCCTACCTGCTTAAAAAAATTCTGGATGTGCTTTTGCCGGACAACGTCTTCGGCTGCCCGTACTAATATAAACATATCTTCTTTTAACGCTACCTACTTACTGAATAAATAGGAAAAATCATGGATGAACATAATACCCACTGATCCCAAAATAAGTTGCTAAACACAATTATTATATTGGTGTCTACTGTCTAGTGGTCATTTTTATATACTTGTTAATATATTTTCATATATTCAGAAGTCTAATTTGATTTTCGAATCTTTGTATTTCGAATAATTTTTTTTTGGTGTTCAATACCTATCATATTAAAGTTTATTGTAATAGGTATATGCATAAGTATCTTTCTTTATCATAACATCCATAACCCAAGTACTTTATCGATTAATATTTATAAGCACCTACTTACGTATTGTAAACTCGCAAATTATAATGAGCAACACTACACTTTGCTTCATAAATTGAACCAACATACATAGGTACTACCTACTGTAAATGTAGTGATTTTAAATGAGTTTTCTTTGCCACGGGCCACGGAATACGTAATAGTTGCACGAGCCTTGATTTATTTGAGTTTTGGTAGATGTGATAGTAGACAAAATAAGACAGGTCAACATGGAGTCAATATTTTATTTTATAATTGGCTCTTAATCTAAATCATAAACCAATACGATATGTATAATTTTAAAGCACAATCTTCATTTTCCCAGCAGTCATTTTTCCAGTAGGTACCCAATGTTTCATAGTTTTGCTTAGTCGCTTGGAGCAAATATACATCTATGCTTTTGTTTGGTAATAACTTTTCCAGTATCCTTTCTTGACAATATTTAAGGTATGTGCTTATATATGCAAAGTCATTCATTACACATATTGTATCTGTAATAAAAATAGGTAATTATTAAATATTCAATAGGTAAGAGTGGGTAAAGAGTTTAATTCATCAACGCCCGAGCAGTCTCCGGTGACCAGACAACAATAGAAAATCTATTGTCTTATTTTCAGGGTGTTGACGAGTAGCAAATAATATACTTATTGAAAACAGTTACAGTTTTCATGTACTAAGTAGTTAGTATATAATGTACTCAATAGCAGTGGCAAGGAGTGAAATAATGGTGAATGTAACCTTTTCAAAAATGTTATGATCTACATAGTGGATCAGTGAAGTGAAATTTCTAAAAGATAAGCCGATGGTGATCGCTTTGTATGAACCCTTTGCCACTGCCTAATGGTACCTCAATGTCTAAAGTAGGAAGTATTACTTATTTAGGTACTTACTTTTTGTCTTTTTGTTTGATCATCTTTTCTTGCCATATAACTTGTTTATTATATTTTGCAATAGGTATTGTATCTAAAATAAATAATACCTAAGCAATTTGAGTTCATGAGATTGGTTTCAGAGTAATATTGAAAACCTTTGTGATATTTTGATGAGATTGTAGGAAAGTAGTTTACACTTAAATAGGAAAGCGCCTCAATGAACTACATATATGAAGTAAAAATAAAGTAATATTTACTAATTTACTTATTCGTAGGTAGGTACATCTTTGTGTATATATTGGGTTTATTTAAATAAATAGAAAATGGAAATTTATCGGCTATTTAAAACTTGCTGAACGACAGACTACATACAACAGGGGGCACACTTAGATTAGAACAACGCAAACGGTCGAAACAAAGTGGCGCCATCTCTGTATCTTTACCATCAACTTTCACAACAAATCTTCAAGTTTGCTAATAATGTCTCTGCAGTAGGACCAGACTAGGGGTGCCACCTTTTTTAGGACTAAGTATTATTTTTTGCTAAAGGTAGAAAAAAAAGTATATTGTATGGAAATGAAGTATTATTTATGTTTACCTTTAAAAACATACTTTTTATTACTTTTGGCAATATTTAAACAAACCATGTCAAATAAAGTATACACTTTATTAGAAATTACTTACGAGTGGCAGGCAACCCTAGCGGATTTATAAAAAAATATAATAAACTAATTAAGAAAACAATACAATAAAAATCGCCTTCTTAATTGGCTATAATAATTATTTATGCAACTGTAGTATAATTATGGCTATTACAACACGAATGTGGCCTTATCGCCTGAGTGTTTTAATACCTAAATTTATTATCTCTACATAATTAGGTATTCAAACACTTAGGTGATAAGACTTTATTATTGCATACAAGACTTTATTTTTTTCTTTAACCATGACAAGTATCCTCTATAAAGTGTTTCGAAACGGTGGCATAATATCCAAGCGAGGGCTGCTAGTTGCGCCCCTCGCGCGCGCGTTTGTTATGAAATCATCCGAACGAGTGTTTTAATGTTATACTGAATTTCTTATTCATAATGTATCGTTCGGGCGTGGGCGTGGAGAGCGCGACATGCTCTCGCTCGGATATTGCGGTTTTATGAGACTGTTTTTTTTAATGTTGGCTATAAGCTAACTGTTTCAGAACCTTTTTTAATGATTTATAGCATGATGGGTGTCGATAAAGTAATTTAAAAAATATTATTTTACAATTATGCAAACGAAAAAAATGATGAAATTTGACGACCTAGTAGCGTAGCAAATAACCACATCACCACTCATACATGACACTACTATCGTTGGACGAATACCATCTGGGGCGACGCCTAATTGACCCGGAGGAAATAAAAACTCGTAAAACTAAGAAGATGCTAGACTTCCTGGAAGCCGCTGGGCTTAAAGAGTTAGGCCGTCCGCTGCCTTGAGCGGGATCCCGCCACGGGTACACGGCGTGAGAATATAGATTGCTGGTTTTTGACGGACAGATGCTTGCGCAGTGCATGAGTAAGCTCTAATCTATGTCGCCCCGCGCGCGTGTCCCGCTTAACACAGCGGAGAGCCTTACTATAATTAGGTGGCGAGTTTTAGTTCGTAGTGAGTGACTACAGCTTTATCTGGGGCCGTACCGGCTAACTTAAATGGCTATCGTAATCGCTTTCATTTGACAGATGGATATGAGACATTGCTACTTTTCTATGGTAAGTTTTTATTTAAGCCAAATAGAAACAGCAATGTGTCACATCCATCGGACAAATGTCAAATGAAAGCGATTACGATAGCCATTTAAGTTAGCCAGTACGGCCCCTGAGCTGCATAGCCCCTAACACTCAAATAATAATAATCGTTGGACGAATATTTAGTTTAAACCTAGTCAAAATCACATATTTGTTTTTGCTGTCTTTTGTTTTGATTTATTCTTTTTCATTAATATTTTGTTACAAATAAAGAATATTACAAATAAAGTCAAAAAATATGTAATAAGAATAAAAAAATACGTTTTCAGCGATTATACGATAATTTCATGTTATTAGTTCCGCATCGATTTCCAGAGGCGCTAGTGGACTTTCCCTTACAATGATACTCTTTGGACTATAAACAAATATTGTGTTGTCATGACTACCGACGTTCCGTTCTACAAAGCTCTTATTAGATACTTCTAATAATTTAAATATTTTAGTGCAATATTTACCGTTTCGTAATACAATATGTCACATTTTGTTGTATTTTATGATGTTAAGAAGCTTTAAATACGTTTGACCGTTAATTATCCCCAAATAAGTCTTAAAAACAAAAATTTCGATTGAATACCGGTTTTTTTACTTGAAACGGAATGTATATGCGAGTGCTATTATTTTACACTGTGACATCTATCCTTTGGTAGATTTTAGTGGGCAACACCATCATTACGA
This sequence comes from Agriphila tristella, assembly GCA_928269145.1. Taxonomy (NCBI): domain Eukaryota; kingdom Metazoa; phylum Arthropoda; class Insecta; order Lepidoptera; family Crambidae; genus Agriphila; species Agriphila tristella. Next base: position 43,872,492 of record OV743429.1, on the reverse strand, counting down.
CGACATTACGATTCATTGACGACCATTAATGCGGTCATAATTTTTTTAGCAGAATACCGAATTAGTTACAAACGTAATGGCAACGTAATGAGCTGGCGTCGTGATCGCAAAATCGTGTAATTTTATGTCAATTAGCAGACTTGACCCCCTGATCAAAGACACCTCTGATTGTTTTTAAACCTTTAAAATAGGTACAAAATCAACAAAAACCCTTGTGCTTCCCATTCCTTAAAGTGTATACTTTTAGATATAACAAAAAATAATAATAGAAATATGATAATAGGACATCCTATTCTAGCATGAAAAATAAAAACTTTGTAGGTACATTTTATACCAATGTATTAATTTTAACTAGGTTCATACAAAAAATATAGAAACACAATTCAAAAATCAACAATTAATTTAAAAAAAGCCAAAAACAAAAAAATCGTAAGAAAAAAAATCGTAAAAAATCGTCACAGAAATGACCAATATGTCCGCAGAAATTATCAGATTAATAAAAAAAACTTAATGAGAATCAGTGTTCACTCGTTTTATAACACAGATGAAAAAAAAAACGTATTTTTTTATTAAAAATAAAAATATTTTTAGGAAACAATTTCAAAATGCAGTCTGCAAATGTTTTAACATAAACACCTGCAGACATTTAATGGTATGAGCGCCAATTGCTTTTCGCAGTATTAGGCCAGTCATATAATAGAAATCGCTAAAATCGCAAACTAACATGATAGACACATAGATGTCACATAATAGACATAAATAAATTATTATTTAATTTTAAATTGACAAGAGATAAATATTATCTCCCAAATTATTTTAAAAGACAAGTAGCTTTAGCGCTATTATTTTATTTTAAATATTTAGCCAAGAACTTGGCTATCACTTCTGCTTCTATTGAGCAGAATAATTTTGACATTTTGCATGAGACCTTGGAATCTGTTCCAAGTAATAATAATACAGTTTTTACACCTGCTCCTATTGAGCAAAAAAAAATTGACATTAAAAATAACACGTTGGAATTTTTTCCAAATGATAATTTAAATCACATAATAAGACAATAGAGGAAGTCTCTAGCCATGTAATGACTAAGGAAAAGCCTAAATATTTAACTATAGTTCATCAAAATATTCAGGGCTTTTCTGGCAAAGAATTAGAATTAGAACTTTTTTTAACGGAAAAGAATGTTAATATTTTATGTATCACTGAGCACTGGCTTAAGGAGTATGAATTAATTACAGGATTTGAATGTTATAAGATTGCTAGCTCATTCAGTAGAAAATCCACCATTAGAGGGGGGTGCTTGATAATTTTGCAAAACAATATGAATTTTAAAGTACGTAAAGATGTGATATCCCTCTCTATTGAACAACACGTTGAACTGTCATGTGTGGAATTAGATCAGTTGATAATGATTTGTGTGTATCGCCCACCAACTGGTAACTACCCTCAATTTGAGTCTGCTATGGAAGATGCTTTAAAATTGGTCATCAATAAGAATAAAAAAATTGTGGTGTGCGGTGATTTTAACGTAGACATTTTAAAATCGTCATCTATTGCAAGTCGGTTTCTGAATTTATTTAAATCCTTCAATTTAGTAAACACTTTCTGTGAACCTACAAGAATCACTGCTACATCTAAAACTTGCCTAGACAATATTTTTAGCAATTGTAATGTACTTGATAAAGAAATAATAAACTGTATTCGTTCTGACCATAGCGGACAAATAGCTTCCCTTGAGCACCTTCATGTTCCTTTTAAGTGTAATATAAATTGCAGACCTCTAACTAAAAGTAAATTAGAAATTTTTCATAATAATGTCACAGCCAAAACTCTCTGCTTACCTAGTAAAGATGATCCCAATTCTCATTATAATGATTTATTTAATTTAATTAAGGTAGAATTTGATAAGACTTTTAAGCAAAGAACTATTCAATCAAAAGCCTTCGAAAAGAAATTCAGTGATTGGGCAACACCAGGCATCTATGTTAGCAGAAATAAGTTGTTTGAATTGTATGGTCAGAAAACAATTTCAAATGATCCCGAATTTCATGAATATGTAAGAAACTATTCAAAAATGTTCAATAAAGTATGTACTTTAGCAAAAGCAAAATGTATATCTACAATAATTCATCAGTCAAATAATAAAATAAAAGCCACTTGGAGTATTATAAATAAAGAGACTGGGAAAACAAAACGTAATGACCGTAAATTCTCATTAGTATCAGACAATCAAATTATTAAGTCAGATGTAGGTGTGGCAACAATTTTTCAAGATTTCTTTTCTAAAATACCTATTGCAACTACCAGTAATTTGAATTCATCTCCAAACATTTCTGTCTCCCTCTTGGAATCATGTGTTGATAAGTGCAATAATATATTTAAATTTAGACATATTAACAGTGATACTATTCTTAAAACATTTAATTCAATAAATATAAAAAAGACTGAAGATCTCTGGGGCATTTCAACTCACATAATTAAATCTATAATAACTACCATTGCTCCCCATCTTGCTTCTATTTTCAATAAGTGTGTTGATGAAGGGATATTTCCAGACTTAATGAAATATAGTAAAATTATCCCTCTTTTTAAATCTGGGGACAAAAGCGATCCCGCTAACTTTAGACCCATTTCCATTTTGCCAGCACTAAGCAAAATTTTTGAAAAGATCATTTATGATCAATTATTAGCACATTTTCTTATCAACCAACTACTACACGAGAAACAATTTGGTTTTACTCGTGGTAGATGCACAACTGATGCTGGAATCGCACTTCTCAAACACATCTTTGAGGCATGGGAGGGTAAACAGGATGCAATTGGTATATTTTGCGATCTCTCTAAGGCATTTGATTGTGTCAGTCACAGTACTTTATTAGATAAATTGGAACATTATGGTGTATCAAAAAAATGCAGTAAGCCTTATGCAATCGTATCTTTCGGCGAGAACCCAAAAAGTTGTTGTAAATAAAACAGAATCTTATGAAGCACCCATTACAATGGGCGTGCCGCAGGGATCGATATTGGGTCCATTACTTTTTCTTATTTATATTAATGACCTTCCTTACTATACCAAAAACTTGTGTGAAATAGTACTGTTTGATGATACTTCTTTAATTTTTAAAGTTGATAGAGGATGTAACTGCAGTGACGATGTAAACAGCACTCTTTCCAAGGTGATGCATTGGTTTACTATTAATAATCTGAAGCTTAATTCTAGTAAAACTAAATGTGTCAAATTTTCACTTCCTAATGTGAGGCAGGTTCATATGACTATACATGTAAATGGCGAAGCAGTCGAATTTGTTGACTCAACAAAATTTTTAGGTATTACTATAGACTCGCGGTTGCAATGGGACCCTCATATCGATATCCTGTCAAGCAGACTTAGCTCTGCTGCCTTTGCAGTTAAGAAAATAAGGCTTCTGACCGACATTGAAACAGCAAGATTGGTTTACTTTAGTTATTTTCATAGTATTATGACCTACGGTTTGTTGTTGTGGGGCTCAGCTGCTAATATTAATAACATATTCATCTTACAAAAAAGGGCAGTGCGCGCTATATACAACTAACGGTCTAGAGATACTCTTCGTGACCTATTTAAAGAAATTAAAATATTAACGGTTGCTTCCCAATACATCTATGAAAATATAATGTATGTTAAGAAAAATTTAGATAGCTTTGTAAAAAATAGTAATGTTCATAAATTAAATACAAGAAACAAGGACAAACTTGCTGTTCCAAGGCGCAGACTGCATAAAACCGGAAGCTCTTTTTTGTGTAGATGTATTACCTTTTTAGATTCACCTACTAGTACTTACATACATTTGTTTTATTAAAATGTTTTCGTGTTTGATGATCGATAGTTACAAATTGTAGGTAGGTGTTATGTACTTATATCAAACAGATAACAACTTATTAATAATTTCTCGCGACTGTAAATTGATAAGGTTTGGATAGTTTGATCCGAAATTTTCATACGAACATTAGATATCAAAAAGCATTCAATTTGTTTTATGAAGATGAGGTTTCTAAAACATTTGAAATTATTTAGTTAAACTTTATACTTGAAAAAGCAACGACGACCTTTCGCAAACCGGGTGAATGCTCGTCTAACTCAGCGGTCGTACTTATAAAGAACGCATCGTGAAGGATAAAATAATCTTAATTTGGTAGTTGATAATTTTCTAATCAATCATATCCATCATCATCATCATCATCATCATATCAGCCACACGACACCCACTGCTGGGTATAGGCCTCCCCTAAGGATGTCCACGACGATCGGTCCTGCGCTGCCTGCATCCACTGGCTTTCCGCGACCTTCACCAGATCGTCGGTCCACCTTGTCGGGGGCCTACCCACGGAGCGTCGTCCGGTGCGCGGTCGCCATTCCAGAACCTTTCTGCCCCAACGGCCATCGGTTCTCCTCGCTATGTGTCCCGCCCATTGCCACTTCAGCTGAGCAATCCTTCGAGCGATGTCGGTTACTTTAGTTCTCCTGCGGAATCATATCCAAATATTAGCTTTTGATAAATTTAAATCATCGTCGAATACAGACATATTTTTAATTATTTTGATACTTTGATATTACAATATCATATGGTACCACTTTGTTTGTCTATCATAGATGCAAGCTATCCTAAATATTCAAATGGCACGATCGATTTCTGCATCGTCATCTAGATACTTGTTTATTAATGACGATGATCGTATCGCTACCTCGTTATCTTTAATAGGATCTACTTTTCGTTACGTTATGATAATGATTCAAGCTTTATGATGAATCACAACTGATTGAATTTATATTTATTTTTTCAAACTTCATACAAAGATTTACACCTGTTTTTAGTAATAAAGATTGCAAGCAAATACTTAACGCACAATCGATTGCAGCCAATCATCTCTTCTGTATCGTCTCTCCTAGTAAAATCAAGTAATAAAAATATGTAAAATCAAAGCATCATACAAAAGTCAACAAAGACATTCTAGATTATTTTATAGTTAGTTAGAAAGACGACCTTTACGAGTATCAGTCAATGTACGCGCGATGTGCAAGTCATTATTGATAGAGTTGCTAAGTGATATAGAAAATAATATTTCCGAATAACGAATTTACAGCTTCAAAACCGAGGAAATGTACCTACCTAAGATATAAATTATGTCGTTTTAAAGTGATTTTTTCGATTGTTTTTTACAGCGTGTCTCACCAAACTTACGGCTTCGGCGAGGCGAAAGGTGGCGGTGAGGACAGATAAACGTATCAAATTGATGAATGAAATCATTAATGGAATTCAGGTCAGACATCTTAAAAAGTTGACTACACAGTCCAGTAAAATTGACGTCTGAAAGTACGGGGTACCTTGCGTCAAATCCAGTAGTTCTGATTTTTTGCAGAGTTGTTTATGATGTTGGCCGAATGAATAATCCAAGTTTGTGACCTCGAGAGCCGAACGCAACTAATATGTCAAAAATCAAAAAAACCACGTAAATTTCGGATTTTGGCGATTAAAACCCTGAAGGAATAGTTTTTGACAGTACCTTTTCAGGGCGTTTTTAAAGTAGACTAAATTTGCTACAGTATCGGACTACAATTGTCTCAGTAGACGTCTTGAGAAGGTACTATCAAAAACTAGTCCTTTATGGTTATAATCGCCAAAAAGGCGAAATTAACGCGGTTTTTTTTATTTTTGACTTAGTTGCGTTCGTCGCTCGAGGTCACAAACTTGGATTATTCATCGGGTTAACATCATAAACAAAAATTTACAAAAAATGAGAACTACCGAATTTAACGCAAGGTCTGATGTATAATTTTACTGGGTTAACAATCTTGTTACAATATGTTTTGTCAGGAAAAATGTGACGTTACGAGGCATAACTTAATAAAATATTTTTTATCGACAATTTACAATCGTCAATCATTGCCTATCTAGCAGTATTTGTATTTACTGATGTACCTACTTGATGCCAACACAAATAACGAATGAAATCTGAAGGACTTTGCTTAAGTTCGGTTCGTTTAGCTCGAAATATTGGGTTTGCTTTACGAACTCAATATACCTAAACGTAAAATTCCATAATTGGGTTTCTTAAATGAACTTCAGCGATTAGCATAATCTTTCTTATCGAATCCGTCAATTTGTACTTTAATAAAGTACGCAATATAAAAAAAACCTTAAGTTATTCGCAAGGTAAAAAAGAATGTTGACATGTAGCACAGTGTAAAAGTTCCACATGAACCGCTTCTTACTTTTATGTGTTAATTTATATGTTTAATGTGTGCTCCTTAGAAATTAACAAGATTTCACTAGGTGTTTACTTTGCAGGTCATTAAAATGTACGCTTGGGAGAAACCCTTTCAATTAGTAGTGAAGGCAGTGCGGGCGCACGAAATGAGCGCGATAAAGAGGGCCATCTTTATTCGGAGCGTTTTCTTAGGATTCATGCTTTTCACCGAACGATCCATTATGTTTTTCACGGTGCTGACTCTAGTGCTCTCGGGCAGCATGGTATCGGCGACTACGGTATGATATTTTTCACTTTATTTGAATGAGGGCTATTGAAAGTGACTTTAAAAAAATAAAAATAGTAACTATTTTCCTCATGATGGCGTTGATGGAAAGAGAAGTCTCAAAATTGGCTTTTAAAAATAAACGGCCTGAACTAAAGAGGCAAGTAAGCGCTCGCTGGCTGATATCTGCCCAAAGGGAAACATTTTAGGGTTACATCTACCTCAAGAAGCTTATACCTCCCCCCAATGGAGATTGCACGGCCAGTGTCATAGTCAAGATAAAAAAAATGTCCTTGAGTGACGTGACGGCTTATTGCAACCTCTTTCTTTAGTGTTACAATACGTGTTCGTTGTTCGTCGTTCGTTCGTTCGTGAGAAACGAAAACGTATTGTAAAACGAATAAACCTTTTTCCAATCTTCACTATGATACTAGGCGTGCAATCTCCATTGTGGGTATAAGCTTCTTGATCTACCTGCCTACCTGAGCACTCTTCAAAGTTTAGTAAAAATCAACGCACTATATCGAGCCTACAGTTTTTTGTCATTTTGAAAAGCCCTCATTGCTTTTTAAGCTCTGAACATTATCAAACAACGTATTGTAACTAGGTCATTCAGATCTATGGGTGGGTTTTAGTTTTAAAAACTGTCCCTACTAGCAAGCAAGCAAGCAAAATATTTGTCTCCAATAAATAATTTCAATTTTGATTTAACTGACCAAAAATTCTTACTTCATCGTGGTCAAACTTAGTAGTCAAACTGATTTGACTATGAGGAATTTTGACATTCTTCGTGGACAAACTGTGTGTATTACGTTGTAGCCCGGCCACGATGCCAAAAAAGTCTGCACCTAGTTATATCAGCTTGGTGTAAACTTTTATTTTAATACGTCATAAAAAACCGTTTTTCAGATTCTGGAAATGGTAGATTCTGTACACGGCAGATAAGGTACCTAAATGGCAGATTCTTTAAACGACAGATATTTTGCTGTCAGTCAGCTAAAAGCAAAAGTTTTTAGATATGAGTTTTTTGTAAATATTGGTTTTGACGACCAGAATTTATTTTAATATTAATTACGTTTTGACGTTTATATAAAACAGAATGTACCAGGGTAGCAGAGATTTAAAAGAGGTTATCACTTTTTCCCGGCCACATGCCGCCAGTTTCACCGTAAAATACGCACCGTACAATCTACTGACATAACTACAGCCTTTTTTGGCACCTTGGCCGGGCCACGACGTAGCACACGTTACAGTTTGTCCATGAAGAATGTCAAAATTCCTCGTGGTCAAATCAGTTTGACTACTAAGTTTGACCACGAGGAAGGAAGGGCAAAAATTAACTCATACGGTGTTATTAATAAAAACGTAAAAGATTTTTAAAAACCTGTTTAACTTAGACACTGTTTAATGTGACGCTGTCACTTTTCTGACAATATTGTTTCAAAGAGACAGCATCACATTTAAACAGTGTCTTACTTTTGTAATAACACCGATAATTATCGAATTTTATAAATTTAAGACGTAAGAAGAACCTACATTTTTTATGATAGTCAATAACTTTGAATCGTTCAAACAAAGGATTCAGACACACCTAGCTATTTTGAAAACTTTACAGGTGTACCCAATCCAGCAGTTCTTCAGCACAATTCTTTTAAACTTGACGATGATCTTACCGCTAGCCATAGCAACTCTATCGGAGATGAAAGTGTCTTTGGAAAGGATCCAAAGTTTTATAGAATTAGGTAAGTTAGTTAAAAAATGCAATGGAACATAGAACATAGGAACTTGTTGTTATTTACGTTCCATTTTTTATTCAATTTTTGTCGAAACAATTTCCCGAATTTCCCCCTTGTTAGAAAAAGTATTATATATCTATTTTTATTACGATTTCAATATTTACGATTATACGTTTTCTTGTAACCCTAGGCCCTCCGCTGCCTTGAGCGGGACACGCGCGCGGGGCGACATAGATTAGAGCTTACTCATGCACTGCGCAAGCATCTGTCCGTCAAAAACCAGCAATCTATATTCCCGCGCCGTGTACCCGCGGCGGGATCCCGCTCAAGGCAGCGGACGGCCTAAAAACAATAAAAAAAAACACGTTTTCATTTTAAATAATACTTTCTTCTAATAATTAGGTACGTATTAACTGCATTGATTGTCTAATACTAAAGTCAATTTATATTGTGCTTATGAAGAGCCAATAAGTAATTTAAATTTTATTTTATTGCAATTATTTAGATGAAAGAGAAGCGTTAACCCATAAAAACGGAACTAGCAACGGGACGCTCAACAGAGCACTTTTCAGCTCTAAGCAAACGCCTATGGAGCCCATCATTACTGCAAAGAAATTTAAGACAACAGATGCCCCACAACAGCCTCAAAATGGTAAGTTTTTAATGCACAACGGATAGTGCGGCCTTCACCTCACTAATGATGTTAAGTGACGATAAGGCGAAGGTGGTGATGGGCTCTTTTTCCGCATTTAGATTCCCATCTGGTCCGTTATGCGTGAACACAGCATTGGTGTGGCTAGCCAAGCCATCCCAGCTCCTTCCAGAAGCGCAGAAGCCTCCTGGGGCATTCACAGGCTTCTAGGTCTTTGAGGATTTCTGCCCGGTGTGCGGCCAAACCCACGCACTCCAGGAAAGGCGAAGGTGGAAGCGCACTACATCCGGGATCCTCATCACTGAGGAACTGGCTATTTTACCTCTAACTGCCGAAACACAACATTTTTTAATTTTTGTTATGGCGTCATGTGTGATTTAAAAGGGATTGAACAGTCCCTCTAACCCTAGAGTCATCATCAAAGCACATAGTTCACTGCGGGAAGGGGGCCTCTTCCGTGTAACATCTTTATGTTGCCATAAATCTCCACCCCTGGCAGGCGAGTTGGAGGTTTGAAGATCGCAGTGTTCGATCGTTTTATGAAAACATTGCTGCCCATTTTTTGGTCAATGGACGGTAAATCTTTTAAAGCACTTCTAAAGGTAGATTGGTGAAATTTTATTGAGCCCAATGCAACACGGCAAATATTAAAATTAAATTTTGCCGTCTTTAAAAGCATCTAATTTCTTCCTGGATAGAAACCAACAAGTCTAGTGATTACGCGCTAGAACTCAGTGGGGTGACAGCCTCCTGGAAGGACGTGCCTGCGGAAGAAGCCACACTCAGGAATATTTCGATGCGCGTGCGCCGCGGCAAACTATGCGCCATTATTGGGCCTGTGGGATCCGGCAAGGTAAGCATTATAGCTCATTAAGTATTTTCATCGTTGCATTTGTACCCGATAATTTGTTTTTGGATCGATGTTTTACTAGCCTGTTCAAATATCTTGGGTACTCGAAAGAATCTTTATCAATTAGTTACAATACAACTGTCACTATTTGGCCATTTCTAGTCTATGAATCTAGTATTTTTTTTTGCAAGTTTCAAGATTGATCTCTTAAATAACAGTACCTATTTTAACACGTTTTTGTTAGGTTGCTTTCTGGTTTGTTTGTGTGTCCACAAAGTTTGGAAACGATTTTATATTAGCTTCCCAATGAGCGGAGTCTTGAAACTTTTAACATAGGTCAGAACTGGAAGGCAATGCAATATTATGGTGTCATTGAGCTTATCTGATGATGGAGCCGGAAGAAGGCCACAGGAACTCTGTGATAGCCATACAACCCCATCGAGATTGGGCTCGTTAGAATCGTCTTGACAATATTACTCTGACGGGAGATGAGGTCCGGGGTCTGGTGGTAAAACATGAAGAAGGCTACAGTAACTCAGTATTGCAACCATGCAACCCAATCGAGTTTGGGCTCGATTGAAACATCTTGATGATGATTACTCTGTTGGGAAATAGTGTTAAAAGGTCTGGTGAAGGATCCGCAAGAAGGCCACAGGAACTCTGTAATAAAAACATGCAACCCCATCGAGTTTGGACTGGTTCGAATCGTCTTGACGAGTACTCTGTTGGGAAATAGTTTCCAGGGTCTGATAATGAAGCCGAAAGAAGGCTACAGAAGTTCAGTATTGCAACCATGCAAACCCATCGAGTATGGGCTCGTCTGATTGGTCTTGACGAGTACTCCGGCCGGAGATGGTGTAATTTTATTTAAGTTTCAGCTCGTTGATTTAAAAAGCAGAAAAAAAAAATATTTTTTAAAAACACGTTAAAAAAACAAAAACAGCTTAAAAATTAAATACCTCTAAAAAGCAAGAAATAATATTCGAATCATTCGTTACACATATCAATATTAATAAAACACGTCTATTGAAGTCGGGTGGGGCTGGAGGACAACTTCATTTTTTTCTTAAAGCCCCACCCGACTTCATTAGACGTGTTTTATTAATATTGATATGTGTAACGAATGATTCGAATATTATTTCTTGCTTTTTAGAGGTATTTAATTTTTAAGCTGTTTTTGTTTTCAGTTTATTGAAGGCGGTTTTTCTTTTTTTTAAAAAAGCTTTTTTATTTTCAACTTTTTAGTGGTAGGTATGTAAGCGCAGCGTGTAAATATTTTTTTACTTTATATTATAATATTTTCAATGGTAAAATGCCCAGAACTCAATTTCCAAATTTACGCTGTTTGTTTTTGAGGAGTTCCGTTGTGTCATCGTAGTCCAAGTCTAGTCCAGAACGTTGCATCGCAAACCATGATTTGGTTTGTTTTGGATTGCCATAAACTTACCAAAACCTAAATCACTTTACTTATACTATTTGATTTTGAAGAGTTCCTTTATGTATCTTCGAAGTTCGAAGTCCAATAACAATGAAATTAAATTGTGACCACTCTTGAAGTATACCCTTTCAAATAAAAAAAGAATCATCTAAATCGGTTCATAAACAAAGATGTTATCTCCGAAATTCCATAAAAACTCGTGCGATGGCGAGCTAAATAATTGATATTTTTCAGGATTATAAAAAAACTACTGGCCAGATCTCTGTAAAAAAAATATGGGACCACACACGAACTATGTTCTTTGAGTTAAAAAAAGAATAGGGAATATGCATCAATTTTTTTTTTTATCTTAATCAAAAGTATAATGCATGAGAAAGTTAACTGTAATATTAAAACTTTTCTCTTGCGTTTTTTTCTCGTGATATAGTTACTTGAAGTTAGCGCGCAGCAGCACCCGCCGAAAACGCTCCATACAAACCGATGACGTCACACATCACGTTTCAGGTGTGTTTCGGCGCGTTTAATATGGAGTTAGCCAATAATCTTCAATTATCTCCCTAAATTTTGCGTTTAAGTACATATGTGTCATACAAAATATTGTTTCTTATTCGATATTCTATCTGACTGTAAAGTGCATTATATCCGAAAACGAAAAAAAAATTTCGTTATTTTCCCCTGATTTCATCGTGTGATAAAACTAGGATTATACATTTTTTTTATTTTTTTTCCTGTTCCATCATGTTTTTATAAGTGTCCGCAGCGATCAAGCTCAAATTCATCAAAATCGGTGACTTATGCATATTCCCTATTGTACAAATCGGGTAACAACTGACGAAGCTATGTTAAAACATACATAAAAAAAAAAAAAACCGTCGACTTGAGAACCTCCTCCTTTTTTGAAGTCGGTTAAAAAGTATAACAATCGGACTAATAATGCTAAAGACAATTATTTATAATAAGTCTTACGAAATGCGCCCCTCGTTTTTTTAGGTTTCAGGGTGTGAGTAAGGGGAAGGGGGAGGAGGTGAGTGATAGGGAGGGAACGAGTGAGAGGGAGGAGAAGGGGAGAGGGAGGGGGAGGGGAGAGTGAGAGAGGGCAGGGAGGGAAGAGGAAAGGGGGGAGCAGTGCGCTTTCTGGGGACCCACCTAATCACGTAACAACGGCTGATCTGATTTTAATTAAATTAAATCATAGAATACTATTTATCTGGTTAAAGGTTTGGTTAAGGATTTTCTCGAATATCCACGCGAACGAAGTCGCGGGCAGAAGCTAGTAAAGAATAATCGACAGTTGCCTAGGTGTTACCTAGCAACTAATCTCTATCAGGCCTATTCCTATCTATGTGGATTGATTATTAATTCTGGCCGTAGTAAACATCTTTGTTAATCCACAACACGTGTGTATCGCAGACAACATTGCTGCAACTGCTGCTGAAGGAGTTACTACCGCAGTCGGGGTCGGTACATGTCAATGGGAAGGTGTCGTTCTCCTGCCAGGAGTCGTGGTTGTTCCCGGGAACGGTACGAGAAAACATTCTATTCGGAAGCCCGTATGACGCACCAAAATATAAAGAGGTAAGAATGGGTGACGAAAAGCAATAACAAAAGATAAGATTTTTGATAACTGAGGCGTCGTCGTAGAAAATTACCAAAAGATATTATTTTGTCTGATAGACTTATTGATATTTTAATAAAAATATGTTGTAATAATGCAGTTAGTAAATGGTTTTGTTTTCGTTTATTTATAAACACCTCAACCGTTTTAATATTCTGTAAATGAGTGCAATTGCCATGGCTTATCGCTTGCTTTATGTCAATAGGCGCCATAATAAGACAATTTAAATCTTTGATAATAATTCTCTCAACTCATTCATTAAATTAAGTAGAAAATGTTGCTTACATAAATAACGTATTGCGAGTCTGATGATAGGTACTTGAACTATTTCTGCATTTATTAGATATGCCGCATATGTTGTCTGACACCCGACTTCAAGCAGTTTCCTTACGGCGATCTCTCCTTGGTGGGCGAAAGAGGCGTCACTCTATCTGGAGGGCAGAAGGCTCGTATCAACCTAGCCAGAGCTGTCTACAGGGAGGTATACAATACCCTCAATCTTTAATGTCAAAACGACAACCTCTTACGGGAGATGTAGTATAATTTTATTGGATGTAGTTTCATTTCCGTTCCAATATTTATAATTTTCTTTATTAAAAAAAATGCAAGTTATAGTTTCAGTTAAAAGGTACTGTAAAATCATATATTTTATAATTTGTTGTGTCTCTAAGAAGTAATTTTCAATTGGCGTTTTATTAATATCTACCTCTTTAGTAACTTCACGCAATTTTTAATTTATAATGAGGTCATTTCTTTTTTTATTTATATTTAGGCAGATATCTATTTGCTCGATGATCCACTATCTGCAGTTGATGCCAACGTGGGTCGGTTGCTGTTCGAAGGCTGCATCCGAGGATACCTTCGAGAAAAGACATGCCTGCTGGTCACTCATCAAGTCCATTACCTCAACGACGCTGATTGGATTGTCATTTTGAACAACGTCGGTATTACAACACAATTAATTGCTTTTCTAAATTTATTCACTGGAAGCTGAATAAATTTTGGTGTATGAATTTAGAACACAATTCGAGTTCCATCTTAATGCTATACATATAAAACATCTACAAAACCTCCTTGCGCAAAGAATACTCAACATACAAAGTCCTTGTGCAAATATTATCTTTCTTTTTCTTGTAGTCATGGTATAAAGAGTATACAACTCTTGAATTAAACGGATTAATATCGAGGGCCAGGAATCACTCGCGTCGCTCAGGATTCTAACTAAAATTTGAATCACTACCTGCGGCTGTGATCAATAGTTAGAATCCTTCACTTGCTAGTGATTCATCTCGCTTTAAATCCGTCCTTTATTCACTAATTGTATAATATATTATTTTGTTTTGAATGGTAAAAAAAATATTTCAGGGTGCTGTTGAAAACATGGGAACTTATGATGAACTAGTGAAATCTGGAAAGGACTTCTCATTACTTTTGACAGAACTACAGGACGGAGGTGCTACGGAAAAATTAGAGAAAGTATGTGTACATAATTCTTAATTTTTTTAAACTTTCAAATATTATCATCTGTTTTCTATGACTTACCTGTATAAAATAATTATTGTGTCTTGAAATAGGATGAGAAACGACCATCGATGCTGCGAGGTATATCGGTCAAAAGCGATGATTCCCCCGAAAATGAGAATGCTCAGGTGTTAGAAGCCGAAGAGAGGGCAAAGGGTAACCTAAAGTGGTCGGTGGTATCACAGTACCTGATGTCGGTTCAATCGTATACCATACTATTCCTGGCGCTGCTAACGCTGATGATAACCCAAGCAGCAGCTACCTTCACCGACTACTGGCTGAGTGCCTTGTAAGATATAAAAATACACTGGCCTGCAAAACTAAGTACTACAGAGGTCTATTTTCAAACAAACGAGGTAACTTTGAAGCATTGGTTTTCCGCCCAGGATTAAACGTGGTGTGATCTGATGATGGCCATCCAGGGAGTGAATGGAGAAGATTCAGATCCCCATACACACACAATAGATCTGATCAGCATTCTAAGAGCTGTTTGGATATGTTTAAAAAAACCACAAAAATAGCATCAAAATGTATGGAAATGATGTAACTGATAACTCTTATCCTTATAGCTCTTAGAATGCTGATCAGATCTATTGGGTGTGTATGGGGATCTGAATCTTCTCCATTCACTCCCTGGATGGCCATCATCAGATCACACCACGTTTAATCCTGGGCGGAGAACCAATGCTTCAAAGTTACCTCGTTTGTATGAAAATAGACCACTGTAGTACTTAGTTTTGCAGGCCAGTGTATAAATAAGTAGAATTTGCTTATCATATCAGATATGTGGATGACTATTAATATTTATCTTTCTAGTGCTAACGCTGTTGATGCTTATGTACAGGCATTGCCTGAAGATGTTGTTCCGGGTAAGTTTAGTTACATGATTTTGTTTTTTTTTATTATAGTTACGTACAACCGTCTAAAAATTAGGACTTTGTTCTAGTTGTCCTTGAATTTTGTTCAATACTGTACTGTCAGTTCTAAATATTTTTACTATGAATACATTTTAGATCCCAGTCTTGGTACAAGCTTGGGTTCGCTGACGACAGGCCAGTATCTATGGATCTACGGTGGTGTGGTCTTAGGAATTATCATATTTTCCCAGCTGCGTATTCTAACATTTGTTATTGCTACAATGCGTGCTTCGAAAAATATCCACAATAAGATATTCTACAATCTCATTCACGCAGTTAAGCGGTTCTTCGATACTAGTCCTTCTGGTAAGTTTTTAACACTGTACTTATTCATTTACTTTTCAGGAATATGAATAATTATCATAATTATCTTATCTACGTCTACATGTGTCGTATAAGGAAGTTGCTTTCTATTGTGATAGTTCAAATATTATTATGTTCCTGATTAACTAAGTATATCAAGTTAGCATCATAGATGCGAACCTTAACCATAATATATATACCAACCATTACCAATTCTTCCATACAGGTCGTGCCCTAAACAGATTTTCTAAGGACCTCGGTGCTGTCGATGAACTGCTCCCGAGGAGTATGCTGGAAACCTTGCAAATGTACTTGGCCATGACCAGTGTGTTGGTTTTAAACGCCATTGCCTTGCCTTGGACCCTGGTGCCGACGGCTATTCTGATTGTCGTATTTGTGTTCTTACTCAAATGGTATCTTCAAGCCGCTCAGGCTGTGAAGCGATTGGAGGGAACTAGTAAGTATTGTTTTTTAACTCTAGCTAGACGAATGACATCTTGTAAGTTTTCGTTAGTTTGTTTGATACTTTAATGTTTTTAGTTGTCTTTACGAAAAAAATTCGTGATATTGTTTCTCGACTAATAAATGATGGATCCTATTCATTCACAGCTAAAAGTCCTGTATTTGGCATGATCAATTCTACCATTGCCGGACTTTCTACTATTAGAAGTTCTAATGCAGAATACAGACTACAACATCAATTCGATCAAGCACAGGTAGTTATAATTTAAACACCTACATATAAAATACTGGTGAAAGAAGTTGATCAGAGTTCAACTTTTCCCACGATTTCAGAATCTCCACTCGAGCGCATTCTACACATTTCTTGGCGGATCATCAGCATTTGGATTATATCTAGATGCGCTTTGTCTAGTTTACCTGGGCTTAATTATGGCTATATTTATACTCTTTGAGTTTGGTAAGTTATTTAACAATTTCATGAGTCTTCGTCTTAGACACCCTAAATACCGTTTAGCATTCTATTTCAATGTTAACATTGTTTTTAATTACAGGCGAGGCAATCCCAGTGGGCAGCGCTGGTCTGGCGGTCAGCCAGTCAATGGTTCTGACGATGTTGTTGCAAATGGCCGCGCGGTTCACCGCTGACTTTCTTGCTCAAATGACTTCTGTCGAGAGAACGCTTGAGTATTCCAAGCTACCAAAGGAACAGTTCATGGATGAAGGACGTGAGAACCTTTTTTTACAATATTAACTTGTTTAAGACTGGTTCAATTCAAAACACAGACTCAAATTACCTACTGCATTTTACTTTTAAGAAAGCCAAGAATACTTTCTAGATTTTATAGTTTTTACAAATATAATAAAAAAGATCAATTTAACTTGATTCTGTTATTAGAAAATTGTATTGGCTGCTTTCCAAAGTCAAATAGATGTACCTATAGATACGCTCGCTTGCAGATTTAAAAGAATAAAAAGAAGACACTTAGGTACATTTTCAAATCAACTTACTCAACCCTCTACTAAAATTTGATTGCAGCCACTATGCCACCGCCCACATGGCCCTCCTCTGGCCAAGTCAATTTTGAAAATGTGTTTATGAAGTACGGCCCAGAGGATCCGTACATATTAAAAAATTTGAATATCGAGATCCAAAGTGGATGGAAGGTAATTGCAAGTTACCAATCAAAGTTAATCCTCCTTGCTAATGCTTCTAAAGATGAATTATTTTGTTTTTCCTTTCTGTTTACAGGTCGGTGTTGTGGGAAGAACCGGAGCTGGAAAATCTTCGTTGATATCTGCCCTATTTAGATTAACTGATATCGAAGGCAATATCAAAATTGATGGAATCGATACGTACGGCGTTCCTAAATCGGTAATCTGAACACGGATATATTTCATTTATCACAAGCGCCCACTTAAACAATCTTGATTTCTCAAGTGCCTACTTATTCATGAGCATTTAATGATATTCGGAATCTTTATTTTTGTTTTGAGATGATATTGAATTCGTTGTTTGTCTCAGGTGTTGAGATCCAATATATCGATAATACCGCAAGAACCAGTATTGTTCTCTGCGACGATCCGGTACAACTTGGATCCATTCGACAACTACAGTGATGATGACTTATGGCGAGCTCTGGAACAGGTTTGACACATATCTAGGTATTATTTTTAGGGTTCCGTACCTCAAATGGAAAAAAACGGAACCCTTATAGAATCACTTTGTTGTCCGTCTGTCTGTCTGTCAAGACCCTTTATGAGGTCGTTCGACGTCCCTTGAAGCTATAAAAAATCAAACTTCTAAGTCTACTTAAAAAAAAGTTACAACCATTTACGCATATTTCGACACTCTTAAGGGAATCAAAATTTCCGTTGACCTAGAATACTATTTGTGCTAGAACTATGAAATTCGGCAAGTAATATCGTCTTACACTACAAGTACCCATGAAAAAATTTGTTTGTTTATTTATTTGTTTGTTTGTTACGCCTTCACGTCGTAACTACTGAACCGATCATCATGAAATTTTGCATACACGTTTATAAGGGGTGCAGAAAAGGACATGGGGTACCTTTCATCCAGAAAAAACGTACAGTTCCCGAGGGATAGCAAAAAAACTTGTCCACGAAGACGAAGTCGCGGGCGGCCGCTAGTAAATCATAAAAGTACGTTATCCGGTTTTTTTCTTATCTACATAAGACTGAAGTGATCTAATGTAGGTCTAAAGCGGCCTTTGTAAACTACGGCCATTCACCTCCAATCACCTTTAAATGTGTGGTATAGTTTGGTTTATTTATCTTTATGGGATACGTAGGTAGTAAGTAACATTAAAGATTTCCGAATTCTTTAATGGGGGATCAAGTAAACATAATTATTATGTTCTTTTACGTCCTACTTTCCGATTGTGGGAAGTGTAAAAAAATCAGTAAATGTGCATTTTTCATTGCATCATTCAAGCAAGAATATTCATGCATGTATTTCCTTGGACTTAGGTTTGAACTATTGCAGTTACCTTATCTATTTTCAACTTGCGAATTAATCCAATAACTGATAACAAATAATCGTTTACCGGCCTTTAAAAATGATAATTTTAACCCAATTGATTTTAAATTAGCTTGTACTTATCATTCAACGAGACGTTACGGTTAACAATCCAGAGGGCCTAGCCAAAGTAACATTTGCAAATTTTCGCTATCGCTTCGCTTTCGAAACATGTATGGGATTGACATAAGGTTTCGTTAACAATCGAATTTTAAAACGTCAAATCCATACATGTTTCGAAGCGAAGCGATAGCGAAAATTTGCAAATGTTACTTTGGCTAGGGGGGCTGAATAGATTCGATAGAAACTTGGCATCTGCTTTTTATTGGGTGCAACTTTTGTGATATGTATAGGTACTTTAGATTAGACTAAAGAAACAGATAAGTCAATTTTTAGGGTTCCGTACCCAAAGGGTAAAAACGGGACCCTATTACTAAGACTCAGTTGTCCGTCTGTCTGTCTGTCTGTCACCAGGCTGTATCTCATGAACCGTGATAGCTATAGACAGTTAAAATTTTCACAAATGATGTATTTCTGTTGCCGCTATAACAACAAATACTAAAAATAGAATAAAATAAATAATTAAGGGGGGCTCCCATACAACAAACGTGATTTTTTTTGCCGTATTTTGCTTTATATTAATAACAACAACAGGTAGACAGTTGAAATTTGCACAGATGATGTATTTCTGTTGCCACTATAAGAATAAATACTAAAAACAGAATAAAATAAATATTTAAGGGGGGCTCCCATACAATAAACGTAATTTTTTTGCCGTTTTTGGTACGGAACCCTTCGTGCGCGAGTCCGACTCGCACTTGGCCGGTTTTTATTTTAACATATTTTTTTAATTTTCTTTAGGTAGAACTTAAAGATGCGGTGCCAGCATTGGACTACCTAGTAACGGAGGGTGGTAGTAACTTCTCAATGGGGCAAAGGCAACTGTTGTGTTTGGCCAGGGCTGTGCTGCGCTCTAACAAAGTGTTGATCATGGATGAGGCTACGGCCAATGTGGACCCTCAGTGAGTATTAGTTCTCCTTGATAGAGATAATACGAGCAAAAATGAAGTGGAAGGAAGATTAAGTGTAGTTTTCATGCTGATAGAGTTAATAAGTAACTTTGATTGAAAATAGTTATTTATGCAACTGTACTACCTATATTAAAACACGAATGTGATAATAGTACCACATGAGTGTATTAATACCTAATTATGTATAGTTGCATAGAAGACCTTATCTATACCCATTTTTTTTTATTTGGGAAACTGACATTAGGTATTTTAATTCCTATACATATGGATTAAAAACACCTATGTTATGTTCCTTTATAAAGATTTTTGGCTTGCCTTTGACTTTCCTTCTGCTCCTCGTCATTATATCATCCGAACGAGTGTTATAATCTTGTACTGAATTTCATAATGTAACTAGGCGCAGCGCGACATCCTCTCGCTCGGATATCGAAATGTTGGCAATAAGCTGTTTCAGAACCCTTTACAGAGGATTTAAAGAATGGGGCGTAGATAAAATATTTTATTGAGTCTGCTTCCACTCCGTAAAAGGTGGCAAATTGGCAAACAGTCACCTGCAAACTTATAACTAGTCAACTATTTATTTAACAGATTTAAATGTTACTTGGAATTGATATAAAATTAATTTCAGGACCGACGGCCTCATTCAAAAGACGATTCGGCATGAGTTCGCGGCGTGCACCGTGATCACCATCGCCCACCGCCTCAACACCATTATGGATTCTGACCGAGTGCTGGTCATGGACCAAGGCCAGGCTGTGGAGTTCGACTACCCTTACATACTTCTCTCTAAACCTGACAGCCACCTCAACTTCCTCGTTAAGGAAACTACGGAGAGTATGAGCAAAGTCCTATACGATGTAGCGAAGACCAAGTACTTTCAGGACAACCCACAGTGAAATTCACGCTCCCTTTTTTAGAACATTAAAGTAAAATACTCGTGTCAACCAGAAAATATTAACTTATGTTCCTACAAGAAGTATTTGTTTATGTTACATTATAATATTTCATACACTATACTATACAAAGCGTTTGTATAATATAGTGAACGGTAATAAAAATAATAAATTGTACGGTAGGTATAATTTTAGGAAAGATACCACTTAAGAAACTGACCACTTAGAAAGGTGACCACGTGGCACGGGCGTAGCCGGAATTCTGTATCGGGGGGGGGGGGTTTTAAGAAAATAAAACTACAACAATGTAAATGAAATGACATTTATATTCTTATGAAATGAACTCATGGGCATTAGAGGATCAGTCTTCTGTTTTTTTACTTCATCCGCATCAATTTCGGTTCCAAAATGTATATTCATGAGAGCCAAGTTCAGTTTGTTTTCACTCGTTGTGTTTACGCAAATAGTTTTTCAGTCTCCTTAGGCTTGAAAAAGTCCTTTCTGGGGTAGCAGTGGAAACGGGTATGGTCGCCAAAATGTGTAGCAATGTATAACACACCAGATAACGCCGATACTACTTTACGGTGTTTCGTAAACCTTTCGGTCAATTGGTGAGTTGTATCTATGCTTCTTCATAGAGTTTTACGTGTTCATCATCAGCATTATTTTTCAGAAGTTTTAAGGTATTAATAACATAATAACATCATCCACGTGCGCACGAAAGCTGTGATGAGGTCAATGTTAACAGCCTGCAATTGCTTTGATAGCGACAATGTATAGCTCATGACTTTTTGAAGAATCACCAAGCACATCATGAAATCCGAAGATCGAAGCGTGTTAAGCATTTGGACGGCTTGTTGCGACGTTTCCTTATTGTGGCTAGATTGGAGTTCTTCGAGAGCATCCACAATCACTGAATAAATTTCCTTGAATCTCATGACGGCTTCATGCTTGTGGACCCACCGTGTTTCGCACATCTCCAGCAGGTTTTTTTGGTGATCGGCGGGTAACAGCTCTTGAATTTTTTGTTTCAATACGGCAGTGCGTTGAGCAGAAAATCTAAAGTAGGAACCAACAGACTGCACGATCCCATCGCGATTTCGGACAGTAACTGTTGCTAGTGAACATGAGTCAGCAATTGCAAGGTTGAGGGAGTGTGCACTACAGTGTACATAAAGAGCAAGAGCACATTCTTGACGAACATAAGCCTGAGCACCATGTAAATGCCCACTCATAGCTGCAGTCCCATCGTAACCTTGCCCAACCACATAAGAACATTCAAGTCCATGCTTTATCAGGGCTGTAATAATGAGATTTGCGAGGCCGGATCCTGTGACGTCAACAGTTGGAATGTACTCGAGAAACATTTCCTTAATTTTATGATGTTTAATATCTTTTGAATCAACATATCGCAAGCACAGCGAAACTTGCTCCACACGCGCTATGTCAGTGGTTTCATCAGCAAGAATAGCAAAGAATTGGGCTTTCCTTACTTCGTTGATGATGTTATGTGGAACTATTTCACCACAAATGTCTGTTATTTCGTTTTGGATCTGAGGGCTTGTGTAAAGGGCATTCTTCTGAAAAGTCGCCAAATGCTCAGCAAGATCTTTATCCCCAGACTCAGCCCCGTAACGCAATAGGGCCCGAAAATTATCATCATACTGCAGTGGTTGTTCATGCTCTGGTGTAATGTGGATCCGCCCTGAATCAGTTTTACCTCTTAAGAGGATACCTCGTGGATTTTCATGCTTTTCAATTTAGATTTAGTCCTATTGATCCTACTACTATTGTTATAATTTTGTAATATGTTAAAATAGACTAACAAATAAATCTTTTGATCAAGCTCAAAACATGAATGGAAACAATTTTCTCGATAGAAAAAAAATCCAAAGTTGATGCCTCTCATTTCATTTTTGCAGTACTGTAAGCAAACGGACTCATAGTTTGAACTGAAATTAGGTTTATAAGATAAGTAATAAATAGTTCCAACTTTTGACAAAACCAATTTTTTCAAAAATAATTTAGTTTTTTAATAAATCAACTATTTTCATAATGTCGCTTACGTTATTTTATTTCGGAATGCGTGCGCTATTGTTGTCCCTTTCTTTGCGCTGGGAAGCTATATTACTTTACCTCTTTGCACCGAAATTTCAGATGGCCGCGAGCCTTCCTTGAGGACAGACCTGTGCTTGAGCGCTCCAAAAATTTACCAGCCAAAACACGTAAAATGACAGTATACTGACAATGACAGTTTTAATTTCTCCCACATTTCAAAGACAAAGAGTCTCTAATACTTATCCAACCTATTTTTAGGAGATGAAAATTATCAACAGAACAAAACTTCCAAGAGTCGCCATTGCGTAACAAAACAATAAACTAATAAATATTGTAAAATAAAATTTCTTTCCCGACCCGTGGTACAACTTTTAACTTTTACAAGTTTCGATCGTGAACAAATATTATTATTTTGCAAAATCATTAGTCTCTTTACGCGACAACGGCAAAGCAAAAAGAAGAGCAATAATAATAAATAATCTCAAAACGAACACTTACGTCTCGCATTATTACGTTATTTATTTAGGCACGCATCATGCGCACGCTATAATAAGTAGGTACGAGTATCTAACAAAGTGACAAGCTGTTTTACAAAAATCGCTAGAAATCTGCGAAATTGTATTATTTTAATGTTGGAGGATGCAAGAACTGGCTGTCGATTACTGGTATATCGAGTCATGCAGCACCGCAGGCCCGTGATCTTGGCTGGGCTGGTTGGGTGAGGAAATGATGGTGTTGCAAATTTTATTAACGCCAAATTCACTTCTAGTACGGCTCATTTCAACCAAACACCTACCGAAAAGTATAAACGGATGTTAAGTTGATTAATAATTACTCACCGAAGCTCATCAAAAGGAAATTTGGTCATAAAAAACCATTTTGTGTCGTCCTTTAGCGCCGATTTCAAACCACAAATTTCACATATGCTTCACTATGATTTGGTTAGGTACGCACTTAAAATTCGCAACGACTTGACCATTAACAACTGACTTATTATATTACTAGCGTACTATTAACACAAATTGATAATTTTATTTGTTATAATTTTATTAATACTAGAAACTTCCCAAAGATCTTTAAAATGTACTGCCGATAGTTGCTCTGACTGACAAATGAATGATATGACGTATCATCAAAGAACGAGAAAGAATGAGGAAGAGTGAGACAGATATAGTCGCCATCAAAATTCGTGTCTGTTTCATAGAATTCTTTTTTGTATGGAAGTTGCGACAGACTGCCAGCGGTCACCGGAGAGAGTGGACGTAACGACGCGCGCGAAGCGTGGCGCGTCGTATGAACGAAATCTTCATGAAATGTATTGCAGCTTTGCGGCTGCAGCTACAAAAGTATAGAAGTAGCAGCGTTTTCGAGTTGTAAGCTATTAAAATTGAACTGGTGGCGACACCAATGGGTATATTTGAAGCTTAAATAAAACGTATGGTGGGCTCTAAAATATTGTTTTATGGTCATCTAGGTCTAGACAGGTGTAAAAGTCAACAAGCGGTAGGGAAAGGGTTACAATAATAGTTTAAAAGCATTGTGAAAGTGTGTGTGGTGTTTTGGACAATAAACAGTGAACAGCAGCCTAGAATCTTTCATTCGACTACATCTCAAACAGTCGGGCTTAAACGCGTCTTTTGCCCATTTCTCTTTATGTGACATTTTGAATGGCCTATTTCTTTTATGTGGGTAGGCCAGATAAAAAAATGTGAGCAAAGGTGTGTGTTTCGCCGTGCCGAGCTGTGACGTCACTAAGGGTTTTTTACATTTCATTTATTTTCTCCATAAATATTGCTTTAAAAATTCTAAAACTATTTTTCTCGCACTTCTGAAGGGCAAAACTAGAAACGATGACGTCACATATTTTACGATTTATATCTAGTAATAATTATTGAATTGGAACTGACGAATTTAGGACCCCTCCACACGTCGTCGACCCCCTTAACGTGTGACGTAATTTATGGATGGCCCCAAATGGACCTCTGGCGCAAAAGTTACAAATCTGTTTTTCGCAAATGTATTGAAAAACGTCGAATGGTACAACTTTATTAATAATAATAGTATTTTTTTACAATTAATAAGCTATTGTTAGGTATTTGTATTCATTTTCATTTTTCATTCAATTTGAAGATACCTAAATTATCAAAGAAAATGTTCTAAATACAATGTATTGCGACTCCATCGTTTCTCTATTCTTCTTCTTTAAACTTTCGATGAAACCTCACAGGCATTTGGCGCGAAAATCAAACTTTACGATTGAAGGCAGAATGTCACTATGGGATACGAGGGGTGAGTGGGCGGAGCCTGTAAAAAATTTGTTTCACGAGGCGTCGTCTTAAAGGGATGCCTTGTTTGCCGCAAAAAAATATTGCTTTTACGATAGGGATTAATTTCTTTCGGTTTTCCTGTTTTTGTCTCTTTCTCTCAGAAGACAACTGCTCAGTAACTGAAAAAACCTGCAAAGACATTACTTTAAGAAAGTTATCTGCCAATTCTGAATTTCGCTTGTGATACCCTGATTTTGCATGAGTTCCAAATGTTTCTAGTGCATTTTTCCACTTACAGAAAGGCTCAGTCACGAGCTGGCTGATCCGCTGATGGTGCCCTTAACCTTCGTCAAGCCAACGCCCCATTACGACAAAAATTCTGCAGTATTCTCCACTTTTAAGTTCAGAATATGACAACCAGGGGAACCTCTCCGTCCATTTTAATTGAAAGCGCAAATTTCGTTTCGTGGAAATGGGAAAATTATAATCTTTAGATGGGGTCCAAGGCGTTTTTAAAATTTGGACCTTTATATATTCATCCTCGATTTTGAGTTGATTCGAGTAAAAACCAACGTGCCTTGCCTTGCCTAACTTTATTTTAATGTTATAGATCAATAAATAGATGATGCCTATTGTATATTTCGCCCCCCCTGGCTACACCCGTGCCACGTGGTTAATTCGTCCAAGGTGACCACTTAGGAAAGTGACGACTTTGGGAAGAAGACGCAACATTAGGAAGATGACCACGTGACTCTGAGAGAAGATTTTCTCTTATTTAACCCCCTGCATCGGCGCTCATTTATTACTTCAGCCTGTAACGAGCATGTAACGATGTATAGGTAGAAAACAACCGAGCAATAAGATATCCTTTCGTGCCTTTATTTTTGATATTATCTAAAGGCAGATTCCTATAACCTATCTTCAGTAAGAGGTCTAATAATGACCAGTTACTGTAATAGGCAACAGACTTGGTATTTAGTAATATCTATGCAACAAATATTTAGTAGGCCTATCTTTTACTAGAGAAATGTAATTAAAATAAAGGATAGTCAATTCTGTAAAAGTTAGCACAACTTTTTTATTTTACTATCCTTTACTTCAATTGCTTACATTTTAGTTAGAATGATAAATAACAAAACTCTGTTGTAATAGCTTCTTAATATTTTCTTTTGACTAAGATAAGTAATGTAATACTATTTTTTAGTAATTGTTTTTAACTAAAATCAAAAGAGTCAAACGAAGTAATTAGGTATTTAGATGAAATAAACATATAATGCACTTTCGATTTTAAACCAAAAAAAATATAAGGTCCTTCTTAAATAGTGCACAAAATTTTAAGGGGTCAATGTACGCATGCATACAAACAACTTTTACTATGGGACCAACATTGAAATCGCGAAAAAAAATCAGCTGTTCCATACATTTTGATGTTCGATTTTAAATTTTCTATGGAACAGCTGATTTTTTTTTCGCGATTTCAATGTTGGTACCATACTAAAAGTTGTTTGTATGCATGAGAACATTGACCCCTTAAAATTATGTGCACTATTTAAGAAGGACCTTATATGAGTAGGTAAATTAAATGATTACATTTTCAACATGATTAAAACGTTAAAATCGAAATAAGATATTACTTTCTGTTACTCAAAGTGGTTTACTGATTAACTCGTCAACGCCCGAAAAACAACACACAATAGATTTTCTATTGTTGTCCGGTCGCCGGAGACCGCTCGGTCGTTGATGAATTAAAAATGTTACGAATACATGAAATACCTAGTGATAAAATATTAGATTATAAGATGAAAGTTAATAAAATTATACTGTTTGTATATTATTCAACTGTGATTTGTGATTGTGATTTTTGTCATCATTATTGCTGCTGCAAAGCCCTCTGCTGGGCATAGGATAAATTAGGATTATATGTAATTATTTTTATACCTACAATCGCAGTCAATGCAAATAAAATACAAATTGAAGTTGACGATGTTTAATTTCACTCGACAGGTCATTACTCTATTTTATTTTGAATATTTATGATGGACTGCATGGGCACGGTAAAGACTCAGACCAAATAAAAAAGGGAAGACGGAGTCTTCTGAACGAAGCAGTGAAGCCGATAAAACTACGCTATGGCGTGTACATACACAGTTACACGCACACACATGTAACGAAACTACGCTGTTTCTTAACAGCCAGCGTGCGAAGCGGACGTATTAATAAATTATACATTTCATCAAAGAAAATGCCGAATTGTGTAGTGAAAGGGTGCAAAAACGAATCATCAATACATAAAAAGAAGGATGGAATAACATTTCACACGTAAGTAAAATTGGAAACGAATATTTTCACTAATTCAAAATAAACATTAAGGTATTACTTGAAACACAAAACCTCAACAAGTGTTGCCATGCCAGACGTTATAGTTTAAACCTATTATTGGGTAACATGGAATGTAACATAACGTTATTTGTTTCTTGTTAAAATAGCGCGTTAATTATTTCTGTTTCTGGACGTTTTTACCCACAACACGGACGGAACGGAACGGAGGCGGTATATGCGATTGGGGTTAGGCGACGGCTACACGCGTGGTAAATACTGTGATCCATCAGTATTTAATCAGGGGCCTATTTCATAAAAAATAGTAAATTTACTATAACAATTTACCATTGTTGTTATTAGGGTAGAATTATTTCTTAATAATGATAAAACATAATTCTACCCCAATAAACTACTACAATGGTATACTACTGTACTTTTTCATTCTTTTTTTTATTTTATTTTTTATTTATTTAATACATTTTTAGTTATTAGGGTAGAATTATTTCTTAATAATGATAAAACATAATGATCGGTTTTCAAAAGGCAGTTAAAAAACAAAAGTAGTACCCAAAAGACGGCTAGATGTCGTTGTTCAACTAAGTACGTAACTTTTTAAGAAAAAAGCAAAGGATTTTGTCAATTTGACAGTTAATCTAGTTCTTCTTATTTTTGTTTGGCAATCTACTCCTCTTAAGCGCGTCTACCGCCTAACTCTATCGCTTTGACTCTGGCTTTGGTTTATGACGTCAGTGCACTCTCCGTCCTTGTCATCGTGTTATGATATGACAAGGACGGGGAGAGCATACCTGTCGCTTTGGCTATCGCTTTGTGTTAGGCGGTAGGGCCCCTGGGAGTAAAATTAAAAAAAAACCTCCCTAATTGAATAGCGCCATCTTCAACATAAAAATAAACTAAAATTATTAGCCTCTGTTACCCATAGTACAGGCTTCGCCTAGCTAGTAATTCAGATGACCGTGTGTGTGAAATAGTACATTTTTGTAAATGTTAAATGTTTATTTATTTATTTGTTCTGGTAGGTAAGTAAGTATATTTTTTGTAAGGGTATAAAAATTTAATGATTAGGCTCTGTACTGAATATTGTAAGGACTAATTAATTGTATAACTTCTTAACGTTTTACGTTCTTTTTTAGATTTCCAAATCGAGATGAAAATATAAAAGAGATGTGGATTGCGGTCATTCGTGAAATCGGAATGATCCTTTCTGGCATCCATCTTCCCACAGCGTAGTTTGTTCAACTCATTTTGAGAGCGACGATTTGTACTACACAATAAAAGGGTTACGTCGTATAAAAAAAACGCATATCCAAAGGTTTCAAACTTTGTTTATAAAAAAATTATTTAGTCATATGATATTTAATATTACAATAAATCTTAAATACTACTTGTTTTGTTATGTTGAAAATTTGTTGATTGTTTTACTGAAAATGTTCTAGTTGATTGTTAGGTACAAAAAAGAAAAATAAATATATTAAAGCTAACTTATAAGATTTGTTTTCTATAATGTGAATAATCCAAAAGAGCCTGACATTTTCTATGTCCGGCCGGAATGCTGACACAAAAAGCCTAACATGTCAGGACAAACATCTCGCTTTAAATACCTACACGAAACTTTAGTTATTCTGTTAGTTTTATTTTTACATTTTTCCTATTTCCTTGCTACTTCCGCCACTACTTTTAAAGCGGGCTACTCACAGCCCTGCCCTGGCTTTGAGAAGCTCACCTTATCTATCTATCATTAAATAGGTGAATGACGGCTACACGCGTGGTGAATACTGTGATCCATCAGTATTATTTTATCAGGCGTCTATTTCATAAAAGAATGAAAAAGTACAGTAATTTACCATAGTAGTAGTTTATTGGGGTAAAATTATGTTTTATAATTAATAAGAAACATAATTCTAATCTGTAATAATTCTAAACTAATCTTTTATGAAATAGGCCCTGATTAAATACTGATGGATCACAGTACCAGGCGTGTAGCGTGATATAGCGTTTTGATTCTAATATGTGATATACTATGGCAACACCGGCTCACACACTAATGCATAAAAAAACTGGCTTCAGTGCATTGCTTGGAAGACTCCGTCTTTCCTTTTTTATTTGGTCTGAGGGTAAAGATATGTACCAGTAATCTAACTCGACCCTGTCAAAGAAAATATACACTAACGTGAAAAGAAGCGACACTTGCGCATGGGTGCTGTAAAATTGCTCGCGGCTATGTGTGAGTGCGCCGGGCGAGCGCGGGGGTGCCGCGACGCCATCGGGGCGAGGAATCTCCTCCGCGGAGGCACGTGCTATCAGGCTTGCCTAGTTCGCTCGCACCGCGCAATAGTACAGGCAAGGACGACAAACTAAAGTGATATGTGTCGAGCCGCATGCGAGGGCTTTAATCATTCATCGTTCAGGCAATGTAATTTGCTTTTCGTATTATAAGTACAATACAGGGCATTATTATTGCTTTTCTCAAGAAATGTGAGGAAATTAATAGTATATTGTACATTGAGGGGTGAAGTGGTAATAATTGCACTTTCTTCAGAGTAATACATAGTGCTCTATACTACAGAAAAATAAATAAATAAGTACCTACTTAAAATAATATTGAATTAAAGTAGCTACAATAATTAATTATGGTGTCTTGCCTTTCACCCCGAACTACTTTTGTAAGTATAGAAAAATATTAAAATACACTTGACCGTTTTTATACATTTTATTTATGCCTCTCATCTATTACCTCCATAGTTTTAAGGGGGGTCGAAAAAAACTTATTTTTTTGGTTCCGACGCACCGTGTCCGAGATATTTGCATTTTTGTAATTTTATTTAGAGATTAGGTTAAAATAAATACTGTTCTTTAAAATGTAGTACCCACACACTATTTAAGTTGTAATTAATAAGAATATAATTTGATATTAATTGTAATGAAAAAAACTATTTGGGCAAACAAAGAATAAACGTAGAAAATGGCGCAAATCAAAAATTGTATTAATTTATTGATCTACAGAATGTTTGGTAATACCAATCACCTTGTATATATTTAATCGTAATATAGTATAATGGATTAATATTAAAATTAATATAAAATCAATACTTCACCAAACTATCGTTTTATAATTTCCTTGCGTTAATGATGCTAATAGACAACCCTATCACAAGTCGTGACTACTCGTCACGACTTCGACGCAGCCGCCGCCAAACTGGCGCCAAGCTCACACTTACAGGGAGTGCCGCCGCTCTGACCCTGTCCTTAAAATCGCGGCCGAGAGCCGCGCGGTACGTCAACATACGATAGGGCTGCCCGCATCTGTATGTACAAAACTAGAAACAAACTCAAGTAGGTAGATGAAGATAACAGTACCTATCTCTACCTACTTGAGTTTGTTTCTAATTTTGTGATTGTGTGTTATATTTTAGAGATAACGGTGGTACCGTGTTTTTGAAATTGTATATTATGTCAAAATATATAATTTGCCATAATATACAATTTCAAAAAAAAATCAAAAATATGTTTATTGCGAATACAGGTGTTATGAAATTTCACATAGGTAGCAAATTAGTTCAGCCATATTCTGCCTTTCTGACATGCAATCATAGAAAAATATTACTCTTAAGCATGCAATAATTAAAATAATAGTAAGTAATTGAAGTAGGTACAATGCAAAGTCTTTTAGGTACAAAAATTTAAAATTTTCAATTTATAATATGGTTTGATATTTTGATAATAAGCAAAGAGAAAAAATATCTCTAATAAATAATAATACACTTTAGCCGCCGAGTAGGTCACCGGTAACTTAAACTTAAAAAATATTTTATAATTTTTATTTTCCCCAAATAAAGTTCGCGCCTATTTTTATATTGTAAATGAGATCTGAAATTTCCTACAAACATTTTTTGGCGCTGTAGGACGTAGCGTGAGCATAGCGTGATGGACATGGTACTAAAGTCTGGAGTCTGGAGATTCACCATTTTCATTGTACGTCAAAATCAAATAGGCACAAGAACTTTGCTGTCAAATCATACAGACAGATAAGATTCTTGGTCCAGTTAAATAGAAAAAAAAATCAGGTCAGTGGGTAGGAGGTAGAAAGTGCTGACGTGACTGAAAGCTTATAAATACCATAATAATGTAAAATAGACTATAATTCATATCAAAATTTTCAAGTTCATCGGCATTTTGTGGGCCATTTTGGCAACATGACTTTTCTGAAGTAAAAAAGCCTGCTGAATTCGGTCCTGAATGTTGCCAGGCCCAATTTTGGCTCCTTTGCCCAAAATTCAAGATGGCGGCCAAAATGGAGCCTTATCTTATTAGGATTCGATTCTGGTCGTGTGAGGTGTCCTGGTCCTGGCATAGGTTTTGGGGGTCGTTGAACTCAATTTTGATTTTGAAGTCCGTCCGGGTACCGGAAGTATGAGATGTGGCTGGAGGAGAGAAAATTCCACCACGCGACACATTTTTTTTAACACAGTTACTAGACAAAAATGTTTTTTTGTGATCAAATTTTCATAGTTTTAATTCTGTCGAGGATTTTCAAAAAAAAAATCAGAAAATTCTGCAGTACGACACAAAATATTTTTTTTAACACAATTACTAGACAAAAATGTTTAACATGTTTATTATTCTATATAGTGGGATAACTGGACTATTTACCAGTATTTTTTTTGAGGCAAATCCTCATAGTTTTAATTCTGTAGAGGAATATAAAGATATTTTCTTGAATCAAGTCGTTATAAGAGCAAAACACGCTTGAAAAAAAAATTCGGCTTGGCAACATTCAGAATCGAATTCAGCAGGCTTTATTACATCGGAAAATTCATGTTGCCCAAATGGCTCACAAAATGCCGTTGAAACGGTAAAGCAAGCGGATTTTTAGGATTTTCGACCAGTCTAAAAGCACAGTATTTTATGATGTGGTACTTATAACGGTATTTTAGGTACGCCTTCTGCTACTTTACTTTCCCTACTAACCACCAATAGACTCTATTGCCAATAGAAAGTAAAACCGAAGACCATCCTATCCATAGACATAGATTTTTTTTGCTGCGCTCAAGAAGACCAACAAAGCTTGGAAAAGAGAAGTTAACATCATACGGACACGGTCTATGTAAAAAAGAGACAAACAATCAAGTGACATGTGCCAACATTTTTTACAGTAAGAGCCCCTAGCGTCCCGCCTGGCAAATGAGCAATCACAGTTTGATTAAAATGTTTGTTAGGCTGGCCCCAGACCTACCGGTTTCATTTCTTTGCTTTGCTGTTCTACCATGGACCGCCGGCCAAGAGGCTCATTTTTAATCTATCGCATATTTTGACCAGACCACATTGGCAAGATAGCCATTAGTTTGGTGTTATCAAATATCATCATCTGGGTTGCAATGCAACGCGAAGTTTTAATTTTAGTTTAAAAAAAACTGCTGTTTCATACAAAAATGAATAACGAAATTATCAAAATGTATGAAACAGCTCATTTTTTTTTCGCGTTTTCAGATTTGGTGTTATAGTAAAAGTTGTTCAGTTTTATAGTCCCTAAATACCATATTCAGCTCTTATAAGTCTTTACCAAACATCTGGCATAACTATTCATTTATTTTTAACGATCGGAGTCCATGTTCAGGGTGGCATATCTCCTAAAAGCTTCCTACTTCGCAATCCATGCGATGATATTTGATAACACCAAGCTAATGGCTATCTTGCTAATTTGGTCTAGTCCTAAAATGCGATAGATTGAAAATTACCCTGGTTGGCCGGCGGTCTTTCAAGCAAGGTAGAATAGCAAAGCAAAGAAATGAAACCGGTAGGTCTGGGGCCAGCCTTAATCTTAATTAGAATTTAAAATAAAGGTATCGTGGAGCCATGGTGGCTTGTGCTCTAAGTAATTGTGATGTGACAAAAAGAAACAATCCAAGTAATCACACTTTTCACAGGTAAATAAGATATTGCCACAAATTTCTCTAAAACCAAATTTCCTTACATTTATTCGTTTATCGACGAAGAAAACAGTATGGAACATAGTTTATTAATTTCCTTTGCCATATATAGTAGTAGTATATAATGGAAGACCTGAACACAATGCTCGAAGATCTCCGTAGTGCTTCCCAAAGAGTGGGTCTTAGGATGAACATGGATAAGACGAAAGTTATGTCAAATGCCCATGTTGTACCCTCTCCAGTTCATGTTGGGAACACTACACTTGAAGTTGTTGACCATTACGTATACCTAGGACAGGCAGTCCAGTTAGGTAGGTCCAACTTCGAGAAAGAGATCTCTCGTCGAATCCAACTCGGGTGGGCAGCATTCGGGAAGCTTCGAAAAATCTTCGCGTCCGACTTACCTCAGTGTCTCAAGACGAAAGTCTATGAACAGTGTGTGTTGCCAGTGATGACCTACGGCAGTGAAACGTGGCCGCTAACTATGGGTCTCATAAGGAGGCTCAAGGTCACTCAGCGTGCAATGGAGAGAGCCATGCTCGGCGTTTCCCTACGTGATCAAATCAGAAACGAGGAGATCCGCAGGAGAACTAAAGTAACCGACATCGCTCGAAGGATTGCTCAGCTGAAGTGGCAATGGGCGGGACACATAGCGAGAAGAACCGATGGCCGTTGGGGCAGAAAGGTTCTGGAATGGCGACCGCGCACCGGACGACGCTCCGTGGGTAGGCCCCCGACAAGGTGGACCGACGATCTGGTGGAGGTCGCGGAAAGCCAGTGGATGCAGGCAGCGCAGGACCGATCGTTGTGGAGATCCTTAGGGGAGGCCTATACCCAGCAGTGGGTGTCGTGTGGCTGATATGATGATATATAGTCATATTTTATGAATCTAAGTATTTTTTTACGTATCTCATATAAAATGTATGCATTCGTTTTGGGATCACCTGTTTAATGGCATTGTTGTTCTTTGACATTCTATTTCTATGATCCTATCCAAGAACTTTAAAATCATATTTTGCGCCTAACCAAGGCTTGGTTGGCAAAATATGATTTTGAAGTTGACCACAGAGGATACGTTTTGTGATTGGTGATTACTTACTTGCTCAGTGCCAAGTCATATTCTATGCTCAGTGCCAAGCATAAAGTTAATATTGTGCCAAGTCATATTCTATGCTCAGTGCCTATCTCAGAGTATTTTTTTTCTGTGATCGATTACAACCACTGACGTTCATTAGGTTTACAAATGGACGTCAGTGATCACAACCTATCAATTGATCTGTCACAACGTCAAGACGTCAATCAAACCACAAATTGCCAAATTGTTTTGCCCCTATCATCATGAAGTGAACCAGCATATAAATAAATAAACATCATTAATGGAGTCAACCCGACAGGGAAAAGTAAACAAATGAAATAAGTATGGGTTGTTGCGAAAACGCTCAGTCATGTTGCGACGCGTCGATATTTGACAACCCGCACGTGCTTTACGTCAGTGCTATGCTGGTGATGATCATCGTCTACCTATCCTGGTCTTTGTACAGGTGCCGCCTCTGCCACCAGTAGAACCAACCAGGTACCTATATCACAGAATAGATATAAGAACTACCGTACAGAAAGGAAACTCTCCGCCCCGCCCCGCAATTAATTACCTCACCGCGCCCCGCGAGTTCGTAGGCCAGTTCGTATGCTCATTCAATAGCCCTAGACACCAGCGGTGCGCCGCCACTACTTACTTTGTGCCCTAGGCTTCACGCACACAGTTGCGCGTGTGCAAAAACGTCACTGTATAGCGTCTGGTAATAGGTAGTCGAAACGCGGCGTTTGTATGGAGTGCTCGGGGTGTGCCTATATACATTATACATATACCTACTAATTTTCTGCAATTTCCTATCAAATATGGTACCTAACCTACATTAAACCTAAAGTTACGAACGCAATCGTAGTTGCGAGGTCATACCAACTGTTACCAACAGAGATACAAAAGTGTTAGCAACAGCTTCTCAGGCCATGCAACCGTACATGTACTTACAAAAAATAACTCTCATAAAGTAAGTAGCATAGGTACCTACTTTTTGTTTCGGAAAACGAGTGACAGAGATCTACAAATCCAAAAGCTATAGAAAAACACGTTACTTTAGTCTATTATTATTACGTATTTGTGGATATTTCCAGCTTTGTTAAGGTCCACAAAAGTTTCCTTAGGTCGCACCGGAACCGGACCGGAGCTCGAACGGAGCCGGACCAAAGCCAGACTGAGCGCCGTCATTTTGTTCCAAAATCACGGGACAGGGGCCAGGGGCCCTATTTTTGAATCGCTCGGCTAGCGTCGAGCGCTCGTTTCTACAGATTTTCATTCGACAGCTCATACATTTGAGTTGATTTGTCGAACGAAAATCAGTATCAGGGCCCACCGCCTCCGCAACAGTCCTGCCCAATTTCATCTATAGAAGGCAATCGAGCTTAGAGTACGGCATAAGTACGACTTCAGTCCGCATACTATCAAGTTCTTCCAAGTGCCACCTATTTGACACGTAGTCAGTGCTGTGGCACTGTGGATCTCTCACAGACTCTCTGCCGACTATGCCGCTATTTCTTTTAATTGAATCAAGGAAGAAACCACGACCTCCCATTTCTGCACCCGTGTACATGTGTAATGTTTCGTATAACGCAATAGACCACCACCGTACACAGAGACACGCGGCAGCCGTGGTAAAACAGCGTCCTCGTGGTTATGCATGCTGGACGTGCGTGACCATCATGGTCATGATGGTCACGCACGGCACGACCGCGGTATGAAAGCTTATAATATTGGTCCATTTGAATAGTTCATTTGTATAAAAAAAATACTAAATGCATTAGTCACCGATTTTGATAAACTTGAGCTTGATCGCTGCAGACACGTATAAAAACATGATGGAACAGAAATAATAATAATAATAATAAAATATTTATTCAGTGTTATCACACGATGAAATCATGGGAAAATAACGATATTTATTTTCGGATATACCTAATGCTCTTAACAGCGTAACAGCGAGATAGAATATCGAATAAGAAATAATATTTTGTATGACACATATGTACTTAAACGCAAAATTTAGGGAGATAATTTAAAATTCTTGGCTAACTTCAAAATAAACGCGCCTGAAACACACCTGAAATGTGACAAGTGACGTCACAATTCATGTCCGTTTTGTATAGAGCTTTTTCGGCGAGTGCTGCTGCGTGTTAACTTCAAGTAATTAAGTAGGTAGATATATCATGAGAAAAAACACAAAAGTTTTAATATTACAGTTGATTTACTCACGTATAATACCTACTATTGATTTTGATACAAAAAAAAATGATGCATATTCCCTATTGAGAGAAGATGAGAAGGGATTTCGAGTAGGTATTTTAAATGTCAACCCCCATCTTTATAAAGGGTTATTTGTAAAACACCCCAACAACCTTGCAGCAGTAGATTACTAACATCATAAATAGCAACAGTTGTTATGCGAATTTTCCGAAAACAGACTAAAAAAGCGACTGTTCATACAAAACTCGATCAGCGCACTTCAATTATTTTTGCCTGTTTTCGGTGTTTTCTGTTTTCTGTTTTTTGCCTGAAAGTCGAACGAAGAACAATTAATGTTGTTCATGATGTTAGTAGGTACCTACTCTACTCTTGCGAGGTTGTTGGTGCCTTACTAACCCTGTATAATTTTTAGATTATAGGTATCCCATATCAAAGGGTGAGAATGAACTCCTACAAAATACGTTCCGTAAAAAAAAATTTTTGTTCTAAAACCTATCGTGTATGGTATCGAATAAAAGGGCTTGCTGAGTCGGTTAAAAAATATATCACAACATTACATTTCAGCCACTTGTTTTAAATTAAACCAAAATAGATTTTCAAAACATACCATGTTTGGGCACCTATAAGTACGATGTGATGTGATGTGACAACTAAACTATCTGCTACTATAGAAATTGATTGCAATAGTGTTACAAAATCAGCCCAAACAGCACCAGGAGCGGACGCCCGCGCCCGGTATCCCGCTTAAGGCTGGCCCCAGACCTACCGGTTCCGTTTCTTTGCTTTGCTGTGCTACCTTGCTTGAAAGACCGCCGGCCAACCAGGGCAATTTTCAATCTATCGCATTTTGGGACTAGACCAAATTGGCAAGATAGCCATTAGCTTGGTTTTATCAAATATCATCGCCTGGATTGCGAAGTAGGAAGCTTTTAGGAGATATGCCACCCTGAACATGGACTCCGATCGTTAAAAATAACTCGATCGCTTATTTATACAAGATGTTTGGTAAAGCCTTATAAAACTGAATATGGTAGATAGGGACCATAATAAAACTGAACAACTTTTACTATGGGACCAAATCTGAAATCGCGAAAAAAAAATGAACTGTTTCATACATTTTGATAATTTCGTTATTAATTTTTGTATAAAACAGCAGTTTTTTTTAAAACGAAAACTAAAACTTCTCATCGCACCCCAGACGACGATATTTGATAACACCAAACTAATGGCTATCTTGCCAATGTGGTCAGGTCAAAATATGCGATAGATTGAAAATGAGCCTCTTGGCCGGCGGTCCATGGTAGAACAGCAAAGCAAAGAAATGAAACCGGTAGGTCTGGGGCCAGCCTAACGCAGCCGGCACCCTGAAACGTTAACCTATTCTGTCGTGTTGTGTTGTGTCGCGCGACAGGAGCGCGACAAAAGCGTATAAGTTTTATATTTTATATATACATTTAGAATAGCTAGAAACACATTATTACTGTCACCGTTAAAGTGCGGAAATCCGTTAATCTGCAGATCAACTACCGTCATACCCTCCATCTTTGCCCGCTTTTTTTACATTTTTGAAGATTGTGAAAAAAGTATGTACCGTAGAGATACCTGAGTCACATATTTCGTTTTCAGAGATAAAGTAGAATAGAATAGAATGGTTCCAAATAAGTATTTCAAAGCAGTTTCTTTAAAAAATGGGGTTAAAGAGGTGGGCTAAGTTATGCGGCAATGTGCCCATCTTAGCCCACCGCGAATTGTGAAGCCATTTTAACACTTACGGTTCTGATATTAAGACCCAAGGTGCCCTATGAGACAAAGATGCGATCTACGTTTTAAATACTTAAAAAAACCCCTTACATTAAGAAAAAATTAGGTGGGCAATGTTGTGTACACAATTTCTGAAATATTCATACAAAAATTAATTGTGGCTAGGGGTGTCAAAATGTAAAATAAAAAACAATAAGTATGAACATTTTATACACTTTTAATATGAAACCTCGGGAACTAATCAGTCATAAAACTAAAGTACAAACATCGTTTAGTTAGGTACAATTAAAAAAAAACCCCTAGGTAAGTTACCTACCTATAAAAATCTTAACAATAATATAATCTAATTGAGAACCTTCTTTTTTGGAGTCGGTTAATAAAAAGTGTCAGCCCTAGTGCATTTCAACCTGTGGGCAATATTGGGCCGGCTTGAACGGACTTTTACTACCTAACATTACCCAGCGTCATAACTTGTGAAATATGCGTCCTATATGTGTGTAATCAAGCAACTGATCCTCATTTTTAACCTGTTTTTAGACACAACAAGCATTACTACGTATTTCCACTCCTTCTATCACTTCTCTAAAAAGTTTCCGGCAAGAAATTTTGCACCACTTTTACACGTCCAACTTTAACACCTTATGGTGAGACACTAATTGAGGTTATGAACGTCACATGCAATCAGTGCCATATAATACTTCAAAAATATACTAAACAGTCAAAAATCACCATAAATGGAATATTTTTCTGGCAATTTCAATTTAAAGTTAAATTTTGTCGTTGGGCAAAAATAGGACAAAAGGGCAAAGATGGAGGATATGACGGTAGTGAATCTGCAGATTAACTGGTCGAGTCAGTTAAAGTGCGGAATTTTTCTTAAAATAGACGATTTCCGCACTTTAACTAGTTAATCTGCAGATTAACAACCAAGGATCAGTTAAAGTACGGAAACCGGTTTTGTTATTTAAAGAAAATGAGTAATAACATAAAAGGTAGACACAAAAGCGGGGGGACGAAGGGGGGGGGGGGGGCGCAACTGCAACTTTATAATCGTATTTGACCTGACGTGTCCGTCGACACGTTCGATCGTATCGAACTGCTTTATTCCTGTACGTCCCGGGTTAGGTTAGAAATTTAAGGCGAGCGCGAAGCGCAGCGTAGCGTGAGCCTTAAATTTCGAGGTTATTTTTTTATAACAGACAACAGAAATATTTTCTTTTATTATTATAACTGACGCGGTACGTTGTAACGTTACAAAGAAAGAGGGTAACGCTACAACGTTTGCTGTTTACAAAGCAATTCTGGCTCTTGTAAACAGCAGACGCGTTAGTCGGACGCAGACGTATTTACCACGCAGCCGAAACTTCCCGAGTGGATAACGCGTCGGGTATTTACGAATATGCCCGGCGAAGCGCCAGAAACGAAGTTTTTGTAAAATAAACTTTCAATGTAGGTCTTTTACTTCAATTTCCAAAAGCCTTGGCTATTTCACTCACTGTATTCCGCACTTTAACGGTGTAGCATCCGTTAATCTGCAGATTAACTAGTTAAAGTGCGGAAATCGTCTATTTTAAGAAAAATTCCGCACTTTAACTGGCTTGGCCAGTTAAAGTACAGATTAACTAGCGAATCTGCAGATTAACGGATTCCGTACTCTAACGGTAACATTACCACAGTACATATATAAGTTTTTCAAACAGTAGAGGAGCTAAAGTCACTTAGGCCCTTTTGTCATTAATTTCACTCCGTCTGATCGCTAGGGTTGGCATTTTCCGGCCGTCTCGTGGAATGCTACGCGCGAACGCTATGGAAACAACTGTGACGCGATGTCACAACCCTGACCAAAGTACTGCAAACTTTGCTTAGAGCTCTTAGAGTGACGTCAGCCGTCAAATTCGAACGTTTCCATGGAGCTCTCATACTGTTTGAAAAAACTTATATATGTACTGTGTTATTACAGTGTGTTGTGTCGACCGACATAACACACTGTTATGTCTATGGCAACACACAACACAACACGACAGAATAGAATGTTTCCTCCTTAACATATTTGGTCTGTGTAACATGTGGGGTTTTTAATAACAGTACCTAATCTCTTTGTATGCTTTAAATGACAATGAAATGACAGCAAACTGCTGTATAAGTGATAGATCTTCGAAGTAAATCAAAATTTTATTAGGTTTTTTCAATAATGAAAGAAAGAACTCCTAACATAATAATATAGCCACTAATAGAAAATTGGTGCCAAAATGGATGGGATAGGCCGGAAATGTATAATATAATGAATCATAAAAACAACAATGGCTGGTCATTGTCCTTCTGGCTGTTGTGATAACTGCACCGATAATTCTTTGATGGTATATTATTATGATTACAAACCTCAAATACTTGTATTGGGACTGGTGCTGCTAGCATGCTTCATTGGTTACCGTCTATTTAAGTGCAAACATCCAAGGACAAACTTACTTAGTTACTTACGCCCGTAAAAGCCAAGAAATTAAGTTCCCAGGTACGTTAATCTTCCAAAGTAGCTGAACACGTAGTTCCATTATGATTGTGATTGTGTTCATTCCTTTAGCATTTTGTGTTGGCACCAACAGTATAATAGTCTGCCTACGTATAATTTTGGCCCAATGCAGAACAACATTATCATTACGTCTAACCATTTACCAACGTTGAGCTACTATTACTACTACTTTGAGTCGCCTATTCCACAGAGTCTAAAGACGAAAGTCTTCAACCAGTGCGTCCTGCCTGTCATGACATACGGAGCCGAAACGTGGACTCACTGTAGGGCTGGTTCACAAATTTAAAGTCGCGCAACGAGCTATGGAAAGGGCTATGCTCGGAGTTTCTCTGAGAGTTCGGGTCCGGAACGAGGTGATCCGACAGAGAACTAAAGTCATCGGCATAGCCCACCGGATTAGCAAGCTGAAGTGGCAGTGGGCCGGCCATATTAGAGATTAGAGTATAGCCGCGGATCGTGCTCAGTGGCGTGCACTCGGAGAGGCCTATGTTCAGCAGGCTGATGATGAGCTACTATTACTGCGAACCCACCAGAGCTGAGTTAGGCTGCGTTGCAGGTTCTATTGGTGCTTAAAAATACATCCCTCCCTTATTTCGTATTCAGTGTATTGTAATCTCATATTTCGTTGCTTTACCTTACTTTACTGTTCGATATTAGAAGTAGAATATTTTAACATTCTTTGTGTAGTGTAATTTCTTTTACATCATACTGCTCGGCAACTAGGATTTACTAGTATAGTAAGAGGCCGTGTAAGTTGGCATGTGCAACACAGTGCATTGTTTAGATAGAACGTTCCATTTTCAAATCACTTTACAATTCAAGCATGGTGAATGCTTTAACTGTAAAGTACAATTTACAATTCAAGCATTTAAAACTCCTTAGTGAACCAATCTCTTTTCTTATATTATAAACTGTGGAAACTTTTTACTGAAAAAAAAACAATAAATATTTTCAGGCGGCATTTCATTTCCGTTCAAGCTATGCAAAACTCCTTGGATTTTGATTTTGATTTTGATTTTTATTAAATTTTTATTTTTATTAAATTTACCTCGCATGAATGATGTAAAGTAGTATGCTTACCTCGGTTGTAAGTAGCTATTACACCCTCGAACTATATTCGCCCTCGCTCGCTTCGCTCGCTCGGGCGTCTAAATATCTCGGGTGCACTCGATCCATTAGCGCCCTTTGCGAGCTGCGCTCGCACGGGCGCCAAATTGGATCTTGTTCTGTAATAGCTCACTTACGTCCCTTGTGTAACAAACTACTATTACATCATACTGCTCGGCAACTAGGATTTACTTGTATAGTAAAAGGCCGTGTAAGTTGGCATGTGCAACACAGTGCATTGTTTAGATAGAACATTCCATTTTCAAATCGCTTTACAATTCAAGCATGCAATTCAAGCTATGTCAAACTCCTTAGTGAACCAATTGCTTTTCTTATAAAATGACGAAACTTTTAACTAAAAAAAAACTATGAAAATTCAAGCTATGCAAAACTCCTTGGTTAAACAATTTTATTTTTCATAAAATGGATAACATTCATTTTGAAAGCGCGAAAATAAATTTGCTGTTTTACATTTCGATGGAGTAGGCATTTCACTTTTGTATGGAACAGCAGATTTTTTTTTCGTGATTTTTCCCATAATGAAAGTTGTTCAGTTTGATGGTCTGATCAACCCCACGAGAGGTTTTTAATGAACGAAAATTATCATTGTCAATGTTTTATTTACCTCGCCTGAATGATGTAAAGTAGTATGCTTACCTCGGTTGTAAGTAGCTATCACACCCTCGAACTATATTCGCCCTTGCTCGCTTCGCTCGCTCGGGCGTCTAAATATCTCGGGTGCACTCGATCCATTAGCGCCCTTTGCGAGCTGCGCTCGCACAGGCGCCAAATTGGATCTTGTTCTGTAATAGCTCACTTACGTCCCTTGTGTAACAAACTACTATTATTTTGGGGAAGTTCAGCATAAACTTTTTGTGGTAAGCTACAATAATTACACAACTTGATATTATGTTGTTTTATAATTTATTTTTACAATTTTCGTACATTGTTTCTCGGTAGTACTTACCTATAATTTACTCTAAGCCTCGAGCATTATTAGCGGACCGGTATTGTCAAAAATATTTAATACCTTTCTACCAAAACGTAGATATATTACAAAATTTTAATTAGGTAAAAATATTAATATTATTATTTTGCTACAGTTAAACTCTAGATCACAAGAATATTGCAACTTATGTTACTTTAAGCCCTATAAAGATTCTATATCTAAATGCGTAATAGGAACTATTTACAGCTTAATAATAGAAATGCAGTAATAGAAGGATCATCTCGCGTTCTCCTTCATGTTGCTCTGAAAGTACGCTTCTTTCGCTACTTCGAAGAGTTGTGAAGAGTTCTTGTCTCCCGTCTCCTTGACCATCGAACTGAGATGGCTGTGGGGGTCTGACAGCAGGATATACGGGTGGTCAAATTCAGCCACTTGTCCCGAACTCATGACTAAAATCCGATCTGAATCCATCACAGTGTTGAGTCGATGAGCGATGGTAAGCACTGTGCACGAAGCAAAGTGCTTTCTAATAGTTTGCTGGATGAAGTTGTCGGTCCTGTTAAAATATAAAAAAATATA
This sequence comes from Agriphila tristella, assembly GCA_928269145.1. Classification (NCBI taxonomy): domain Eukaryota; kingdom Metazoa; phylum Arthropoda; class Insecta; order Lepidoptera; family Crambidae; genus Agriphila; species Agriphila tristella. Next base: position 43,829,214 of record OV743429.1, on the reverse strand, counting down.
AATTTTTCAGCTTTTCCTTCACGAAATTTCAAACTTAACACTTTTTCAGATTCTGACTCCGAAACTTACTGAGGATCCACGTTAGCGGTCGCTTCGTCCATGATCAGCACCTTGTTCGACCGAAGAACCGCCCTGGCGAGACACAGCAGTTGGCGTTGACCCACTGAGAAGTTAGCCCCGCCTTCCGTCACTTTGAAATCCAGAGACGTTACCGCAGATTTCATATCGACCTACAACAAACAAATTTTATTTTTTTAAACCACCAGCCAAAATGTAAAGCCTAAAAATATTTAATTCAGATTGAATAATAACGTAAAAACTGTGTAATATAAAAAATGCGAACGTATTTGCTGCGTTTCTTTATTATACCTGTTCAAGAGCTGTCCAGAGATCCACGTCGCTGTAGATGTTGAAAGGGTCCAAGTTGTATCTGATGGTCGCAGAAAAGAGAACCGGCTCTTGCGGAATGATCGAAATTTTCGATCGGAGTTCCTGTGGATTTATAGAATATATTGTGTATACTTCGTGTTTGTCTTTTTGTTCAATAATTTTCCGCAATCTTATTGTTTTTCAAGCAATACACGACTATCTGCTAATGCTACAGTTAAACTCCCACTGAAAGCACTTTGAAATTGAGCTATCAAGAAAGATCTCAAATTTAGTTCGTGTAATTAAGTACATTATTTATTAAACAAATATAAAAAGGTATTTTCCCATACCTGTCTAGCAACTAAAGATGTATCAAGGTTATCAATGGTTATCCTCCCATCGATGTAAGAGAACCTGAATAAAGCCGATATTAGGGAAGATTTTCCAGCGCCTGTTCTGCCCACGATACCCACCTGATACAAAATGAAAAACATTGATCATATTCTGAATGTAACATCCATTATTCATAATAATGATTAATGGTAATAAAGCTTTGGTTACCTTCCAGCCGCTTTCTATCACAATATTCAGATTTTTAAGTACTGGGGCTTCATCAGGTGCATAGCTCATGTTAACGTTATCGAATACTACTTCTCCCTTTGACGGCCAATTAGGAAGCGATGTTATTTCTGAAATGTAACACTTAGAATTAACCTCTTTTAGAAGTTCTTGTTGTTTTGATTTAAACGCTCTGGATTTATAAGATTTAGATTGACGTGAATGTGTCAATACTGAATATAGCAGTACCCCGAGGCGTCAGGGCCTCTGGCCTGCTCAAAATTAATTAAGGCTCTAAATAGTTCAACTTACTGCCTTCAAAGAGGTTCTGCTCAGTTTCGATGCGCGTGTAGTCAAGTATCCTCTCGACGCTGGTCAGCTGGGCGATGAACTCTACCAGCATGCGAGCTCCGTGCTGCAACATGGCCGTCAGAGTGTTGCTCTGCGTCACGGCCAGGCCCACGCTGCCCACCGCTATTATGTCTCCTGTAAATAAATAAGTATTAAGTGCGCCTCAGAACTCATGGACCAATTTCGATACAATACTTGAAAAATATGTGTAGATAATTAAAGGTGTGAAAATGGAATGAGAAAGTGTCTGTCCAGGCATTTCATTAAAATTTTCTGTGATGGTCCTGTGAATCCAAACAGCATTATGACCATTTCAAATAAGTAATTTGAGTCTTAATAAGTATGATGTTTCTTTTCAGAGTATTCTTGAAGTAGTATGGCACTGTGGTGTTGGCTTTTTCATTGCTTTTTAAATTCCTCGTGGTCAAATCAGTTTGACTAATAAGTTAGACCACAATGAAGGAAGGTTTATTTTCTAATAACTTTCTTCGACACTTACCAAAATCAAGAAATATGAAGACGAATATGACAGTTGCAAGGTAGATCTGACACATGGTGTCCAAATATAATCCAAATGAGCTTCCTCCACAAAGATAACCGTTCCATGCAGCTGTATGCAGATCCTGCAAAAATAATATTATTTTAGTACTCAAATGGCAAAGAATATTATATTTCAGAGTTTAAAATTGTAAATTATATTTATTTAAAGTTTTATAGCGTTTGGTAGACACTTATTTAGTTAAATACATTTGTAGAAATTTTACTAAATTAAAATACTTAGCAAAAAATGACAAATGTCCTTAACTTTAATTATATCTTACACAACATTTCAAGGTTTCATCCCTTAATTTTAAGTCCATTTAAACCAAAAGTGGTCACTGTCGACAAGATTCAATTTTAAAAGTAGTACCAAAAAATTATGAAAGATTTTTGTTTCTGTGCTTCTGCTCTCGCACCTGGAAACTCGCCCACAACGCAAACATTATGCATAAAGAAGTGAATAAAAAAAATTGTCAAATACCTGATGGTTGTCGAATTCATTGATAAGCCTGCTTTCAGCACCGGCGGACCTGATAGTAGCGATTCCGTTGAGGGCAGATGTCACAGTACCAAATACAGGACTTTTTGCTGCAAACAACAACACAATATGTATAAATTTACAAATTAAACATAAACGTTTAAGGTCATTTTATTTACAAATTAAACATTAACGTTTAAAGTCTGTAAACAGACTGATGTGCACTGCCAACTTTAATATTTTCTGCTCTTTCTTTGTGCTGTTTCAAAAATCAAATAACTTTTTGGACTTACTTGTTCCTTCCAATCTTTTAATACTTTGCGCGGTCTTTAGATAGATCCTGACCATGAAAAAGAAGAGTAGAAGCAGCACAGCCGACGGGATGAGCGTCCAATAAAGGGCGATAGCATTCAGTACTAAGATGGCTATTAATGTGCTGTAGATCTGCAGTACGTCAAGCAGAGTTCGAGGCAAGATTTCGTCCAAAGCACCCATGTCTTTCGTGAACCTATTTAAAATGCGACCTGAAAACAACGGAATATTAGCACTTGGTCGGATTCGCAAAAGGTCGGATTTACTTTCAAAATTCAGGGTCTGATAACACCAAAACAATGAGATTTAGGTATATACGTAGTCCGTTAATTATATCAATTGGTTGGTTTGTTTGTAACAACATGAAGGTATCGTTTTTTCAGTCTTAAAAAAATAATACATCCCAAAATTTAGGCGAAATCTTGTAATGGTGCATAGACTTCTACACGGATTACTTTGAAGTTTTTTTCAAATCATTCAATATTTTTTACATAAGCATACCTATGCTATTTTTGACAAACACTTGGCTTTAATGTATTACCTGAAGAACTAGTGTCAAAGAATCGCATAATTCCCTTAATCATTGTAGAGAACATGTAATTATGAAGGTTCTTAGAGGCATCTATGCAGAGTGATACGAAGGGAAACACTCGCAGGTTGGTGAGGAGGATGCACATTAGAACTAAACAGCCGTGAATGATCAGGTACTGTCCGGTCGTGAACAACCCCACTTGCACATCCAGTCCCGGCTCTGTAATAGGAAATTATACAAAAATTAGTATGAAGAGTGATCGGTTCAACTTTAAACTACTCTTCGTGAACTCACCTGGAGTACCACCTTCTAAAGACGCTTCATAAGCTGCCATGTTGTTTGACCTGATATGAAAAAAAAAATCCATTCGTTACAAGAATAGTTTTATACTTTCACCCTAGTGAATTTTTATTCCAACTATCTTTCTATGTTTTTTTAAATCGAAGGCAGTTTCAGAAGATAGCTTTTTTTATATAAGTACCTACCTAGCACATTTAAAAAAAACCTCCCCAACATGATATTTCCAATATGTTGGTATTTGACATGGCAAGCGCTCAAGAATACTGTTATGGACGAGCGGAGTCTCTTGTTACAGGCATTGTATGCTTAAAAGGGGACTCAGATCACTAATTACTGTAACGCAAAAAAATTATTTAAAAAAAATCCTTTTTATTCTGACGAAAGTGTAACAAAATAACGAAGTTTTTTCTGACCAAAGAGGAATTCCGTTTTCGTCAGAAAAAAACAGTCTTTATTTTTTTCCGACGAAAACGGAATCTGACGAAAGTGTCCTAGATCAAAAATTCGATCCAATTCAAGTACCATACCACAGAATATATATACCTAGTTGGTTACTAAGTTCTGTAACTATGGAAAACATGAATAATACTAAATTTACAAATAATGCTACAATGAATTATATACCAAATGAAAGCACAAATATTTAAGATTATCATGTATTAAAATTATTCGAAATGACCGCCTCTGGCATGAATACACGCCTTTAGACGACGAGGCCAGTCATCGATGGCATCACGAACTACCACCATATCCAATTCTGCGACTGCCTTGAGAATAGCGCGCTTAAGAGAGTCGAGATTCATGTGGGGCTTAGCACATGCTTTCTCCTCAATAAGTTGCCATATGGCATAATCCAGAGGATTTAAGTCTGGGCTGGAGGATGGCCATTCTTCCTGCGCGATAAAATCAATTTTGTTAGCCCGAAACCATGCTTGTGTAGATTTTGCTTTGTGCGCAGGGGCAGAGTCCTGCTGGAAGACCCATGGCTGGTTTTGAAATAAAGTGTGGCTTAAGGGTTTGACAACAGGTTCCAGAACGGTATCTTGATAGACTCTAGCGCCAGTTTTCACACCTTTTTCACAGAAATGAACCTTACTTAGCCCTGAATAGGACACCCCCAGCCAAATCATCACTGATGAGGGGTGGTGACCTCGTTGGACCCTCGGAGCAATCATGCTGGCTTCTTTACTATTCTTAGCGTATACTCTATCATTTTGACGGTTAAAATTTTCTTCGACTGTGAAGATTTTTTCATCAGTAAACAAGATTTTTCGATGGTCGTTTTGTGCGTACCGCTTTAGTAGAGCGCGACTTCGTGCTAACCTCATAGCCTTCAATCGTGCGTTTAGCAGATGGCCCTTTCGTCTACGGTAAGCGTGAAGCCCAAGGTCATCATTGATAATTTTTTTAAGGGAACTTCTCTTCACAGTCATCTGTATTGCCACTAACTTTTGCTTCCGGACGGGATTTCTCGTGATTCTCGCCTTCACTGCCTTGATCACAGCTGGTGTCCGAACGGTGCGTGGTCTTCCTGATCTTTTTCGGTCATCGACGGTCAAGGTATTACTGTACCTATGGATAGTGCGATAAATAAATTGCTTGTTGATTTTCAACTTTTGTAGCAACTTGAAAATCATATTCGGTGGCTGCCCACATTTGTGCAGAGCAATTACAGCGACACGATTCTCCTTCAACCCCCATTCCATGGTGAAATAAACAAAATATGATATACGTGTGGTATGGAATTATAGCTTATAAAACTGTCAATAATATGTCATTTTTATTTTTTCTTTTCATTTGTTTTAATGGCCAGTAATCGATAAAGAAACTCAGTAACAGAACTTTTGACCAACCTGTGTATAATAGTACCATACACTTACCAATAACTGATCCAGAAGTCAATAGCAGCGGCCGAAGCAGCAGCCATCAGCACCAGACTAATGGTGAACAGTATGAAGCACACATTGCCGCCGGAGCGGAAGTACTCCACGATCACCTCCCAGCGCAGGTCGCCCGACGCGCGCTCCTCCGCTTGCATCTTCTGTGCTTCGAACTCTGTCAGCTCTTCGCCTTCGCTCATCACTGAGATCGATCGCGGTAGGCCTTTTATCTCTTTGTTTTCTGTACTCTGGATAATAATTTTTCTTTTTTACTATTTTGTTGAGACAACAGTTAAAAAATGCTATTTGGTTTTCAATAACTAACTTAATACGTTTGTGGATAAAGACTGTAATCTCAAAATTTATTATTCTTGTCGGATCCTAATTTGAACTTGACCTACCCATTACGAAACTTTTTTTTAGTTTTTACAAATTAGTTATAGGTAATCACAGTTTTATCAAGCAAAATCAAAACGGAAGTATGCTCAAAGGATGGCACAAACCTTGTACCTTTTTACCACTTAAGCAGGTAATATCCTAGAAATCTTTGCAACTATCGCCCACTAGAGATCGACTTATTAGAAGACAGACTTGTGAAGAAGCTGAGAATTCTCGATTACTTTCAACAAATTCTTGTGCAACCTCGATTCCCCTTATTGAGGTCGAGAGTGCATGGATTCTCATTTCGAGAGCTGCAGCTTGGATATTATTAGAAATGCAATTAAGAAATTTCTAAGTTAATATCTTCGAACTTTTAAAAGCAAATAACAAGTGGACCCTGTGAACGTTGTATCACCTAAAATTTATATGATTATCAATTTTACCTTTTGAATTTTAAAATATTGAAACACAGCGCAATCTATTAAATTATTCATTTAATAACAAAACAAAGCAGCTGAATACTAAAACGAAAGCAACTACGTAAGCTTTTTTAGACTCAAACCTCTTTTTGTCAAACTCTTTATCAAAAGTTAGATGCCAGCAATCCCAAAAAGCAATTACCATACAAATGCTGATTTTTAAATTATTTCGCTGTTCTTTTGGGTTTTTCTTATTTTTTTGTTGCTAAACCACCCCAGTATATAGTACTGAGCGAACAAAACAAAAACCAATTATAGTTCTAGCCAGACTACTTATACGAATAGCAATTCATTTTATAGATAAAAATTAACTTACCACGCCAGAACCTACGCTATCTCCGTCTTTGTCCTTGCCTTCTTGCAGAGATCTTAGCATGGTGGAGAATTCTTTACCGGAACTGATGAGCTCGTCAAAGGTGCCCATATTCTCTATGTAACCCTATTTTTCAAAACAAAAGAAAACATTATAGTTTTATTTGTAGCTAGCTAAATCATCATCATCAGTAAAAATGCAAGTCAATGGTGTAGCAATAATGAGTGTATTTTGTTTGTATATACACTTTATCATTCGATCACAAAGTGATCTTACAGACCGAGAGCATCGTTGACTGATTATATTCTTTCATCAGTCACCATGCCTCTATATCCACATTATATAAATTCCCAATAAAATATTATCAATTATCACGTTTCTTTAGGAGTTTTGTTTCGCGATGAGCAGAATGATTTGATTATGGTAACCACACACCATAAAGATTATCTTTTTAAAACTCTTTTGTCTCTTTTTTCTTTACGCCAAAATTTATAAAATTGGTTCAGTGGTTTAGGTGTGAAAAGGTAACAGACAGACGGAGTGACTCTCACATTCAAAATTACTTCTTCTTATTGAATGAGGATTAGTGGCCACCTGTCTGTAAGGCCTCTAACTTGGCTTAACGACTGTTATCAGATGACAGCAGCTGGGACCGACGACGGTTTAACGTGCCCTCCGAAGCACGGAAGCGCTCGGTTGTAATGTCACTTTACGGTCACCCATCCGTCACCTGACCGGACCGAGAACGTGATCGAGTACGATCAGTCTGTCAAGCTCCGCCAGGAGTTAACACTAAATTACAGACGTGTCCATCAGCCATTGTTATGTCCCCACTGCTGGGGCAGAGGCCTTCCTTATGGGTGGATAAGGAGGACGGGCCATAGCCCATCACGCGGGCCCAATGCGGATTGGTGGGTGTTAACGACTGCAAATGCAGCCGGGGCCAACGGCTTAACGTGCCTTCCGAAGCACGGAGGAGCTAAAGAAAATAAATTTTTGGTCACCCATCCCATACCGACCCTTGCGAAAGTTGCTTAACCTCCGCAATCGGTGGGCCAGGCGCTAAATTACTAGGGGGTCGTCCATTAATCACGTGAGCCTCGAAAGGGGGGGGGGGAAGTTGAAAAAATTACAAGTATCACAAGGGGGACGGGGAGGTATAGTGAGATATCACGTGTATTAATTTTTTTCATTGAACGCGTGACTTATTCACCGTCACTAGGACGATTTTCCCGCCCACCGCGACATATTCGTACTGAAAATTGTTAAGTTAGTAATTAATGACGCCCCCTAGATTAATGGAAGAATAGGTTAGTTAGTATGGATTTTGAGAAGCTTACGTTGTTCAGCACGACGATGAAGTCGGCCGCCTTGAGGAAGTGTATCTGGTGCGTGACGAGCACGCGCGTGCGGCCGCGCAGGTACCCGTTGATGCAGCCCTCGAACAGCTGCCGCCCGACGTTCGCGTCCACGGCCGACAGCGGGTCGTCCAGCAGGTAAATGTCCGCCTGATTTGCGACACAAACAGCCAAAATTAGTGTGTTACGAAAATGAGATTCCTAGTGAGCAAAAATTTTATTCGTTCCACTCAAATCTGGATTTGTCCAGAAGTCAAATAATTTTTACTTCGTCATTTTGTGGTTTGTTTGCAATGATAGTGTTGTTTGTTTGTTAATCATCATCATCATCATCATATCAGCCACACGACACCCACTGCTGGGTATAGGCCTCCCCTAAGGATCTCCACGACGATCGGTCCTGCGCTGCCTGCATCCACTGGCTTTCCGCGACCTTCACCAGATCGTCGGTCCACCTTGTCGGGGGCCTACCCACGGAGCGTCGTCCGGTGCGCGGTCGCCATTCCAGAACCTTTCTGCCCCAACGGCCATCGGTTCTTCTCGCTATGTGTCCCGCCCATTGCCACTTCAGCTGAGCAATCCTTCGAGCGATGTCGGTTACTTTAGTTCTCCTGCGGATCTCCTCGTTTCTGATTTGATCACGTAGGGAAACGCCGAGCATGGCTCTCTCCATTGGACGCTGAGCGACCTTGAGCCTCCTTATGAGACCCATAGTTAGCGGCCACGTTTCACTGCCGTAAGTCATCCATCACTGGCAACACACACTGTTCATAGACTTTCGTCTTGAGACACTGAGGTAAGTCGGACGCGAAGATTTTTCGAAGCTTCCCGAATGCTGCCCACCCGAGTTGGATTCGGCGAGAGATCTCTTTCTCGAAGTTGGACCTACCTAACTGGACTGCCTGTCCTAGGTATACGTAATGGTCAACAACTTCAAGTGTAGTGTTCCCAACATGAACTGGAGAGGGTACAACATGGGCATTTGACATAATTTTCGTCTTTTCCATGTTCATCCTAAGACCCACTCTTTGGGAAGCACTACGGAGATCTTCGAGCATTGTGTTCAGGTCTTCCATGGTCTCAGCCATAAGGACTATATCATCGGCAAAACGAAGGTGTGTTAGGTACTCGCCATTAATGTTGATGCCGAGTCCTTTCCAGTCCAAGAGCTTAAAGATGTCCTCCAACGCAGCTGTGAACAGTTTCGGAGAAATAACGTCTCCCTGTCTCACACCACGCTGCAGTTGGATAGGATTTGTGTTCTGGTTCTGTACTCGGATCGTCATGGTGGCATTTTGGTATAAGTACCTCAACACCTCGATATACCTATAGTCCACTTGGCACCTTTGGAGAGACTGCAGCACCGCCCAGGTTTCAATCGAATCAAAGGCTTTCTCATAGTCCACGAACGCCAAGCAAAGTGGCTCATTATACTCCTCGGTCTTCTGTATAACCTGCCGCAGCGTATGGATGTGGTCTATGGTGCTAAAGCCTTTTCGGAACCCGGCTTGTTCGGGAGGTTGGAAGTCGTCGAACTTGCGAGCGAGACGATTCGTAAGGACTCTCGAAAACAACTTATAGACATGACTCAGAAGCGAGATGGGTCTATAGTTCTTTAAGAGGGACTTGTCACCCTTTTTAAAGAACAAGATCACCTCACTTATGTTCCATGTCTTTGGCGTTCTGCCCTGGACGATGACGGAATTAAAGAGCTTCTGGAGGACTTTGAGTATCGGCTTACCGCCCGCTCTCAGAAGTTCTGTAGTGATTCCATCGTCACCCGCCGCCTTGTTGTTTTTCAGCTGTTTGAGAGCCATACTAATCTCGTACAGGCTGACGTCCGGGATATCTTGAGTATAGTGTCGGGTAAGCTTGGCTCTGGGGTCTTTAGCCTTGCTTTCAACAGGTGTCTGCGTGGAATATAACTGCCCATAGAAGCTCTCGATCTCCCTCAGGATTTCAGGCTTTGATGAAATGATGCGTCCGTCGTCAGTTTTCAGCTTCGTCATCTGGCTTTGCCCAATAGACAGATCTCTCGCGAACACTTTGGAGCCTTTATTCCGCTCGATAGCCTCTTTAATACGATTCGTATTAAATTGGCGAAGGTCGCTCGTCAAAGACTTAGATATCTGTCTATTAAGCTGCCGATAACGATTAGCATCTACTGAACTCTGGAGCCTCATTTCACGTCTCTGATCCATGAGTAGGAGTGTGTGGTCGGAGAGTTTCTTTATCTTGGGACGGCGGGTCTTAAAGAGCTTGGACCCTACCGTACGGACAGTATCCACCACCATGTTGTTTAGATCGTCCACATCTATGCTGTTCTCAAGGGCTTCGAAGCGGTTTTGGAGTTCGAGTTGAAAGCTCTCGGGGTTTTGAATATGGGCCGGCAATGGTCGAATTGTTGATTTTATCAGTCGAGATCTTTCCAGCTTTGGGTTGATATTCAATGTGCCACGTACCAATCGGTGATCGCTCCCCGTCTTAACAGCGTTGATCACAGTGACATCATTGAATATTTGCTTTTTCGTCGACATGATAAAATCTATCTCATTTCTGACTTTACCGTCCGGACTGACCCAGGTCCACTTCCGGCATTCCGGCTTTCTGAAGAAGGAGTTCATCATAAAGAGGTTCTCCTTCTCCATAAAGTCAGCCAGCATCTGGCCTCTGTCATTCCGTTGCCCAACTCCAAATTGCCCCACTCTCAGCTCATCACCGCATCGTTTCCCCAACTTTGCATTGAAGTCCCCCATCACAACAGTGTAGTGGGTTTTGTAGCTATGCATGGCTTTAGAGATCTCCTCATACATAGCCTCCACTTCGTCATCTTGGTGTGTCGACGATGAACCCGACACCACCTTGGGACTGTTGGTCGCCCTCCCGGTAGTAAAGCAAGTTACCGGAGTTGAGGATTATCGAGTCCTCTCCCGCTCTTCGGACTTCAGATAACCCGATAATATCCCAGTGTACCTTGCTGATAACTTCTTCCAACTCGGTTAACTTCGCGTCTTCCCTTAGTGTGCGCGTGTTATAGGTTGCCAGGTGCAGTTGTCGTCGTTTTTGGTAGCCGAGCCGCACCCGGGGATTCTTAGCACCCCCTGCCCCGCCGTTACCGTAGCCGCTACCGTAGCTAGGAATAGCGGGGCTGCCGGGGACTGGGGGCCAATTTTTTGATCCATTATGCATGAGGGGGGGGGTTTGCCATAATCGCCACGCTTGGCAGGCGGGTTGGCGATCGCAGTAGGCCAAGGTTTTTTTGGAGACGCTGCTGCCCGTCTCTTGAAGGCTATGCTCCCTTAGTCGCCTTTTACGACACCCACGGGATGATAGGGGGTAGTGCTATTCTAGGCCGGCACATACGCGGCATACATTGTTTGTTAATAATGGACTTTTAATAAAATTAAAAACATTTATCTATAAAGTGAATTATTATTCTGTCCATCATTTGTTTTGGAATAACCTGTTTATATACGGTAATTTTTTTTATATCTAAAAATGGAATGAGTGTATCTCTTTCCTATTCTAATCAAGTAGGTAAGTACAGTTAAAAGTTTCAATTATTGAGGTTTGTTTATGTCCCAAAATTTTACTGATTTCAGGATTCAGAGCTCATTCATAGAATTACACGCGCGTAACTCAAAAGAGAGACCATCTTGTTTACCTACGTAAATAATGAAAAGAATTAATCTACACACGAGTCTTGCTATTTTTGTTAGTTGGCCTACAAAACTTGTTTTTTTTCCGATATTTTCAAACTATTAATTTTTAACTTTTAACTGCACGTTCATATTCAGAAACGTGGTCTGATATCCCCATTTCATTTTTAGTTAGTGTATAGGTACACTGTCCATATTTATTTAGCGTAATTCTAGATGAGACTGACAACCCTTTTTGTCATATTATTATGAATATACCTAACTTACGAAACAAATATGAAGAGTAGAGTGACCAAAAAATAAATTCCACCGCACAAACAAGCGAAGATCGTGTTATTAAGTTATGGACCGGTGTTTGTGCAGCAAATAAGAAAACATCCATACCTCTCTATAGACGGAGCGGGCCAAATTGATTCGGGCCCGTTGGCCCCCCGACAGGGACACCCCCCTCTCGCCCACCAGCGTCTGGTCGCCGTAAGGGAATTGCTTGAAGTCCTTCTCGAGACAGCACGCCCTGCACACCTGAACGAATAACAAGAATAAGTCTTATGTAGGTAATTTATACCACAAACCTACATTGTATTGGAAATTATCCTTACTAATATCATAAATGCGAAAGTCCGTTTGTTTGTTTGTTACGCCTTCACGTCTTAACTACTGAACCGATCAACATGAAATTTTACATACACGTTGTCAGAGGGAGAGAGAAGGACATAGGGTACATTTCAGCCCGAAAAAAGTACTGTTCCCGAGGGATAGCAAAAAAACTTTCTACGCAGACGAAGTCGCGGGCGGCTGCTAGTAGATACATAAAAAATACTTATTTCTATCATAAAAGCAACAGTGGAATAGTATTTTTCTCACTTATGCTCTGAAATCTTAACATTCCATGTGAAAAAGGAATGCGGGGCGTTTCACTATTCTGTGGGGGTCTGGTTCATGTACGGAAATGAATTTCAACTTTACTTTCTCGGCTCAGTGCACTTCCCGCACTGAGCCGAGAGGGCCGATTCACATGGCCACATGAATCGATAAAAAAACGTTTTCTTTGTTTTCTGTTTTATTATTCTTTATACAAATAATCTATTTTGTTTTTTCTTCGATTTTTCTCTTTTTCTTTTTTTCAATATGGGAATCAAATGAAAGGCCTTGATGAGCATTCCAAAATTATGTATTTTGTCACTAAAATTGAAGAATATTTTTTTTTATTTTTCAATATGGGTATCAAACTATCAAATGAAAGGCCTTGATGAGCACACTCCAAAACTACATAATTTGTCAGTAAAAATGAAAAAAAAGGACTTTTTATTTTATTTTTTTAAATTTTTTAAATCGAATTTCCTCGCATTTCTTGAGAAAAGCACTACACAAGCCTTGTACTGGAAGCTACTTGCATTGCCTCGAATGATTAAAGCCATCCTCGACAATGCAATCGCTAGCTTCCCGTTCTCGGCTGTAATGTACTATTTATGTCATTACTTTTTTTTTAAATTAAGGAGTCTTCATACAATCGCTTTCCCGTTCCTCTTTCACTTTCATCTGACACATGCCTCAAGTCAAGACATTCAATAGCGCTCGCTGACCGTGCGCTATCGCTTTCCTCTTGCGTATTCAGCAAAGGCATGCCTCAGGTCATGCAATAGCGCATGCCCTATCTTCTAAAGAAACATAAAATTTGTATGGCAAAAAGTTGGACGTGAAAGCGCACAATCAATATAATAGCATGCGTCTGACACAAGTTGACTTAAAAGTTGAAGTGAAGGTTGAAGAGACTCGTTGAAGACAGACCATTTTAAATTAGTAGATTATTGCATCGAGCACAAAGTAATTTATTATTGCACCGAGTGCCTGGTCTAATCTAACAGGCACGAGGACAATATAAATTACTTATGGCGAGGTGCATAATCTGCTTTTCTTTCAACTAGGTTACCTATAGGAATAGTAGATAAAAGAAACTCATATCAAACAGTTAAAATAGAAGTTTAATTATTGAAATTAAAAGTTATGCTTGAACAATTATTAAACGTAAGGTTAAGAGTTTTCACTTTTTTAAATTTCTTTCATTTTTAAATCAGGGTTAGCAGCAATCATTTTTTTTAATTTGGAACAAGTAGGATAGAAACGAATAACACGTACGTAAAAAAAAGTATTGATATCGGCTGGCTGAATAAAGCTAATCCATTGAGATGTGCACCTTTGGTGCGATTAAAAAAACTGTGCAATAATGAAATTTCATACATTTTAATGCTCTAGAGCATTAAAGACTCGCTTTGTACTGAGTTTTTAGTGTGATTGTGATGAAATTAAAGCATAGTTGAAAGAAAAAAGTATTTTTCAACTCTATTGGCAAGGCATTACATAACTCGATTGCTTGGTATCTGACTCAGTAACATTGGGTTGGTAAACTTTTTCGAAGAGAATTGTTTTATATATTTTTTTGATAGCACACGTTTGAAGAATAAAGAAAATAATATATTTTTTTTTATTTTACCTTGTTAACCAGATATATTTTTTATATTATTATCGCGAAAAAATATCAAACGTACGGCTGAACACGAAGTTTCCTTGCATTTACTGATTAAAAAAAACTGATTGACAGGACAGATTTGTCAGACAGTGTCAAAGAGTAATCATAATCATTTTACTCTTTGATCATTAATCACGACCTAATGTTGTTTTTTGTTTATCAGCTTATTTATTGTGATTTTCTAGTGTTTTTCTTGTTCGGTTATGGGAAATGGATCAGTTTGAAGAAATCCATTATCCATCTTACTACGCCGATGCGCGATGAAGTAAATACACTGGTTTATTCCGTTTTGTTGAAATAAAGATGTGACCATCCGCAGAACGTTTTTTTACAATTCCCATACCTTTGAAAGAGACGTGGTGCAGAGGATTTAACAGGAATTTTTGTCAGAGAGCTATCAACGGTTGTGATGATCACGTAAATATATGTATATCTACAAACTTGCTCTCAAAATAGTTGTTTTAATTATTTTAGCTGACTGTCACTGACTTGACAACTAGTTGATATTGCCAATGACAAACTTTTTTTTTTTTTGTATTTGAGCAAATTTATTACGCATACAGCCGTAAAAGTGATTTATTGTACCATGCTGTAAATTTAAATTTTAAATTATTATTTAAATTAAAATGAAGTATTATAAAAATTCCGCAATTGGTTATTCCTGACTCCAAAGCCAAAAGATACCAGAAAATATATAATTTACAACAGTTTTGGAAAAGTTTACCAACCCAATTACCCTTACTTGCCTTGGTCAGTTTAAAGCAAGTACAATAATTTTTTAATATGAAAAAAATCTTCAACTTAAAGTCGCCAATATAATTCCTACTGAAAATATACTTAAAACAAATCTTAGAATAAAACAATAATATTATGACAGATATCAGTGTTGGTTATCTGTCATACTTATCATCATTCGTCACTATAAGGTGTTCAACAACACAAAAACAGCCAATTAAATACCGTCTGTTTTTGAGATTTTTATGTAAGGAGAAAATGTCAAAAATAGATGATAAAAAATTAATTGGCTGGTTACGTAGTCGGTGAAGTCGGGGCTAAATGATTATTATGCACAGTGACAGATAAAATTAATAATAAATTGAAGTTTAATTTTGTTTTAATCCTTTGTTTACCTTCTTATATTTTTCAGCATCGTATGGCAGACCGAAGAGTATATTTTCTCTGACAGTACTGGGGAACAGCCATGCCTCCTGGCTGGCGTAAGAAAGGCTTCCATACACGGACACTGAACCAGTGGCGGCGGGTAGTTCTTTTAGCAGCATTTGTAGAAGGGAAGACTGAAAAACAGTAAATAGATTACAATGCTTGTCAATCAAAGCCAAGCTTGCGTTACTTTTGGAAATCTACTAAAAATTACGCAAGTTGCTGTACAGATACTGGCATATAACTTGGCACGAGAAAGATGATAAAAACCGGCCAAGTGAGACGAGAGAGATGAGCCCATGAGAAAGATGATAAAAACCGGCGCACTAGGGTTCCGTAGTTACCTTATACCATACCATATTTTAATACCACTATATTTTGTCGTCCACAAATACAACTTTGTTTTTCACAGTGTTTGTATGAATGACAAACTTATATTTGCGGTTTTGGAGTATGTACTATATCTCGAAAACTGATTACTATATCTCGTTCAAACTAATTTACGTTGAAGTGTTCAAGCTATAGTAGATCTTGCATATATTTTTTTTTAGATTTTTCACTGTTTTATTTTAAAAGTTAGAGGGGGGAGATACACATTTTACCACTTTGGCAGAGTAATGTATATCATTCAAACGGTTGACTTTGGGAAAAAATATCTTACGAACCTCAATGTCATTTTTGAAGACCTATCTATAGACACCCCGCACGTATTGGTTTGATGAAAAAATCTTATTATTTTTTTTAACTTTTGTGTAAAAATCGTAAAGCGGTTTACAGAAGACATCTACCTACCAAGTTTCAACTGTGTAGACGGCCGGACAGACAGACATGACGAATCTATAAGGGTTCCGTTTTTTGCCATTTAGGCTACGGAACCATTTACGGTAACATTTCTAAAAATTACCTTCCCAGATCCGACAGAACCGATGATAGCACAGAGCTTGCCTTTACGGAATCGCAGAGAGATGTTTTTAAGAGCACAAAGGTTCGGGTCTGCGGTCCAGCTAGCCGTGACGTTGCGCAGTTCCACCGCAGTGTCCAAGCCTGGCTGCGATAGGGAACGACGCATCTTCTGGTTCGGTGGCGACGATTCTGTTAGAAAATCGGCTCATATTATTATTATCTTTGGTTCCTAATACATGTATTCAATTAACAACTCTATTGTTGCTAGGATTTAAGCTAAGCGATGCGGACTTCTTCGCTGACTCCGTATTTCCACCTAGTCCGTAAAAATTAGGTCAGTTGTTCAGGGAATGTTTTTGCTAAGCGAGAAACTTCTAGGTGTAACAGAATCTTCCCTTTCTTATACATAGGTAATATTTTTTTCTTATTTTATGTAGGAAGCAGTAATATACGTAAAAAATATCATACCAATCGAATTGACGAATTCTGAATGCATTTGGAATGAGAGTGGCCTGACATTCTTATTAGAATTTTCCAAGGTAGGGCTGAACTTGCTGAATAAGGTCCCTGGTGATGGCGGCAATTCGTGAGTACTCTTCGTGAGATCGGGCCGATCCTCTGAAACCCAAAACCAAATATATATTTAAAGGAAAATAATAGAACATCACATTAATTGCCCAGCCCCTCTAGCCAAAGTAACATTTGCAAATCTTCGTTATCGCTGCGCTTTCGAACCATGTATGGGATTGATATAATTCCATACATTTTTCGGAGCGGAGCGTTAGCGAAAATTTGCAAATGTGACATTGGCTACATACAGATTATGATTCCAAGATACGTTTGTAAATCTTTTAATACCTTAATGTAATCGATAAAGGATTCAATCGGTGACAGTAACTTTAAAAATAATTTCCATGTCATAGAAAACTTTCGAAATCACAAAAAGCAAAATCAAAAGTAATTATTTCTTAGAAATTATCTGTAACATTAGTAACATCCCTAAATGTAAATTTACTAACATCGCTTTATCTATCAACCTTGATTTTTATTAAAACCACAATTAACTAAACCTAGTATTAAACAATAAAAAATATTATGTATATATATATATATATACATAATATTTTTTATTGTTTAATATATAATTTATATATATATATATATATAGGTAGTATAAAATTATTGAACGGAATCTATTAGGTAAGTACATACTTTGTATTAACAAATAGTAACTCTTTTGTTCTATCCAAAGTTAATATGGAGTAGCAATTCACTAAATTCAACTGAGAATTCTTAATTTCTAAGTTAAGTGTTTTGACACATACCAAGGTTAAGGAATTCTTGAATTCTTCTAATAGAGACGACGAGCTCAGCAGTGAAGGCCAACACGAGAGGCAGAACCAGAGTTATGTTGATCTGCGCCGCGTTCATGAACTGTTGCAGAGGGTAAATCTGAAAACAAGATACTATACTTAGTTGTATACCTCACCTCGAAAAGTTATACTTATCCGGAAATGTTTTAAAAGAATAGCGCGGTTTTTGTGTTTTTTTGTTTAGTTAGGTATTTTATTTGATTTCGGGAAATCCAAAAATCTAATATAAACAAACTAAACATATTATCAAAAAACATAAAACCTTGCTTGAATGTATGCGTAGTGTGTTTTATTTCACTGCGCATAAATCCCATAAGTGTGTAACATATCATTTTTGATAGGTTACATTCATATTATACTTTAATCATACCAACCTTTATTTATGTTTTCTTTATCCACTATTTCACATCATTACACAACATTTTTCATACATCCCACATTGCAAGGTACATACATCTTCATTAACTCTATTCCACGCAATAATTTCTAGTTTCTTTTTACACTTTATGGAGATTTAAATTCATCAACAAACAATATTTCGATCTGATGATTGACATTTTAATTTTATTAACATAAAAATCATAATTCTCGGACCATTGGCTCAATCTTGCGAGGAATAGCGGAACTAATGCCACGAGCAAACATCCAAATAAATATACTCCTTTTCATTCTGGCAGGGATGTCTAGCTATTTGCATCTCTTCTTTTCATAAAGCCACCTAGCGTTGGGATTCCACACTTCATCAAAACTTTAGCGCTACCTAGTGTCAAGTAGTGGCAATCGGTCGCAGGTATATTACCGTCTCTCTCACACCTAAATGCATAACCACCCTGTCATCTCATTCATACAATAGCACTCAAAACTGACATCTAGCGTGAAGTAGCTTCCTGCTTTCACAATCTGGTTCCACAGATAAACAATTTCAATTATCTATGATTCCTAAAAACTTTTATCAATAACTAAATAAATATCTATCGTACAATGGGAGTAATTAGTTATTAATAATCTACGAATCTTCCTTTATTTGATTTCATATAATTCTTCATTTTTCTTTAACCAATTTTATAACCATAGACAAAAATCTGCTCATTCTAGAAGTATGCTAGTCTTTATGATTTTTTCTCACTGTCTCGGGAATGTGGTAGATGATTCGCGAAATTGTACGGCTAAAATGAAAAAGATATAAATAGAACCCGATTTCTTTGAGTGGGGACATTCGCTCTCTCTGAATTTCTACCTAACTTGCTGTGTGTGCGCCCGTGTGTATTGTGATTGAGAATACTTCTCATACGCTGTGTGTGTGTCATCTATCCCTCGTAAACCACAAAATTGCGTCCTAGCTGCATCATCGTGGGCACCGCAATCTATTACATTTGTCCTCGAATCTTCAGTGTCCGGGTAAGCTTCTCTGCTAAACGGCAATCATGTCTACTGACATTTATTTTATGTCACTGTTTTGTCATAACGCTGTGTTCTCTATTTCCTCTACAGTTCTTTTAAATTCTGACGGAATCACCCATCCGAGGCGAGTGCTGCTGAGCAGACGGCAACATCGCCAAGCCCTCATTCTCTGACCTTCGGCCTTGAGTGACCGGTGATCGAGAAACCCCATCAGAAGACGAACATCAGGTGTAACCGTTCCTATACTTCTATTTTGCTACACCCTTTACTATTATTCACGTTTGTGAGTCATCCACAAGCGTGTGGCGCCCATATTCATCTCTTCTCTTCTCTTCTGTCATCTGTCTAACCTAGTCATATTTGATTTGTAATCTACTACCTTAATCTAGGGAGCGTTTGTCTATTTATCATATGATTTCCTATTGATTAATGATCTATAACTCTTCTAATATATTGTAAACCTATTTCAAAGATAGCAAAATTCAGATCTCTTTTGAATACCTTGTTTTGTTTAACTTCTGTTTTATAACTCATGTATGTAAACTCTCAACTCAGTGAGAATACTGTGATTTAAGGCCTTCCGCCAGTGCAACAAGTGAGCTGCAAGAATATTATACCCACGCCCTACATTTTAAAACTCTCTTAATACTATATTTTCTCATTTATTTTAATAAAAGTTCTCATTTAACCGTTTATTTTCTTTTATTTTCATAATTACCTGTTAGCTAGTAAAATAACTTTTTACAAGTGAATTATCCAGAAATGTTAGGTACCTACTCAAAATTAAAGGAATCGATGGTCCATAAATAATTCTGTAACTTATTTTAACACAATTTTTTTTTACAGAAACGCTCATCATTTAGACCGACCGTTTCTGTATTGTACTTAGTAATAACGAAACTGTACGAATTCTCCACACATCACAAAAATGCTTTTACACTCTTCCTGTTTCGTTTGATGAAATTTTGTAGAGCCAATTTCAGTATCCCATGGGGCGACCCCAACGTCATTATTATTTACTCACACAGTACTGCGTTGGCTCTACCTCGCAGGGATAAAATTGCTTCCGAAAATTACATTTTCAGTTAATTCATTGCTTTGTGGACTTCATTTACAAAAATAAATTTGATTTCATTTGTTTAACTGTAACAAATTGAAAACAATTTTATTATTTAACGGTGAATGTCAAAGTACTTATGTACTTTATCATTTCAACAACGTACTCTAAAATGCATATCTCAAAATGTTATCTTATAATTTTACAGTAGAATAAGGTACAGATATGATAAATACCTACAACTACTTAGACATAATACTATCCGCGTCAATTGGTAATGCGCCTGGCGGCCATGATTTTAACCTCAAAAACGAAAAAGAATTGTAATTTTCTCATACACCTAGACCCTTTCTTATTGAAAATAAGAATTCAATAATTAAAATATTATTTACCTATTAGAATTTTACTGTTTTTTGTCATTTTTAGTTGCGGATGACGATGATGTGTATGTTAATTTGACAAGGTTCCAGCGCATTCCAATTGACGGGGATAGTACTTGCAAACGACCATAGCCAGGTAATTTTACATTAGGAAGCTGTATTCATTTAAAATTCACAGTTTTGTTGGACAGCTTCGATAATTTGCTTGACCAACCATTGGAATCAAAATGCTTATTATGTAGACTAAGAGGTTTAATATGGATATCAAACTTAATCCTACTAATATTATAAATGTGAAAGTTTGTGGGTTTGGATGTTTGTATGTTTAGATGTTTGTTCCTCAATCACGCAAAAACTACTGAACGGATTTAGTTGAAATTTGGCACACAGATAGTAGATAGCTTAGATTAAAACATAGAATACTTTTTATCCCGATATTCCCACGGAAACGGGATCCACGTGGGTGAAACCGCGGGCGGCCGCTAGTGGGTATATAAATATCTGGTTAATAAATTTATGCTTTAAATGCCATACAGATAAGGCAGTCTAAAATGTTTGACCACGTTGACGCCCCGTGACGTCGGCCGACACGTCGACGAGATAGTGCCGCATTAGCATGAGACTTTGATTTTGGAATGAATCCAATCCCCATCGTTATTTCATATTACAAATTTCCTTCATAATCATGTTTTTTATTTATTTTCATACACAATGTTATTTACCTTTTAACTCTTTGATAGTATGACGGGTACAAATAGGTACGTACGTACCTTACCTACCTATAAGGATAAAGAAATTGTAATGGCTGGATCGTTACTATTACACCAAACCGCCGTCATCAAAGCAACTTTACTTTGAAGTAAAAATAAAATTGATTTGTCTAGTTGTGTTAATTTACATGTGTGTCGGGAAACTTACAATGTTAGCCGTCATGGTGTTCCCAAAGACAACAAACACCAGAATGGTGATGAACAGCGCCGCCCGCTCGGTGAACATCATGAATCCGAGGAAGACAGTTCTGAATAGCAGCGCTATCCTGACCTGCTTCAGCTCGGCGCCACGCTTCTCACCCACCACTTTTTGGAATGGCAACTCCCAAGCGTACATTTTGATAACCTGATACAAATAAAATCAATTAATCCATATATGACTCGTTCGAATGCTTAAGTTACAAACTTCGAGCTATAAAACTAATGTATTATTAACGATTTTACTCGCTGATAATTAATTATAAGTGAAAGAATGAAAAAAAAACAGTTACATAAGTAATTTTGAGTTTATATCCGTGTTATATCCATTTCAAACAAACAAATAACTACATATAAAAAGTGCCTTTTCTCTATTTTAGTATTAGCACAGATATAATAGTACTAAACGTGTGTAGTACTCATAGGTACTGAAATTAATTTTACGATCTAATTTTTCGTAAAATTAATGTAATTTTAAACTTTTTTTTTTGCATTAGGCCGGAATCCTAAGGGTGCGGGTTCGAATCCCTTCTAAGTTGCTACGGGTGAGCCGATTTTTTCTAATATTTTTCATTATTTATTCATCTTAATATAAAAATAGCATTGTGAATGCAAAAATCTAAAAAAAAAGTTTAAAATTGTACTGTTTCACCTTAATTGATTGTCTGGCACCCGCAAGGGGGCTACAACCGAATGACGAAGTAGTTCTCTTCACATTGGTGAGATGGCGCTGATCTTCAGCGGAAACGTAAAAAGTATTAGAAAATTTCGCCACATCCATCAGCTGCTTGGTAGCATAATTGGTAGTGCATTGGGCCGGAATCCTAAGGGTGCGGGTTCGAATCCCGTCTAAGTTGCTACGGGTGAGCCGATTTTCTCTAATATTTTTCATTATTTATTCATCTTAATGTAATTTTTCGTAAATAAGTAGTCATCACCTGTATTGCAACTAAAAATACAATTTGTAAAATGCGCAAGTATAGTAATGCTGATTTTACTTAAGACTACATGACCTAACTAAACTATTATTTATTCTTACACAAAGAAGTTTTTTTATCAATATTAACCTCATTGATTTGATCGCAGCGAGTGGAAATTTGTTTAATCTAATCGCTTAATGTTAGACCTATATCTTTTTTAATTTGCCATATTTTACATTTATATCTTACATTAAATATGACAAACATCTCAATAAAAAAACAATGAAATTGCAAAAAATCACTAGATTAGAAAAGTTCTTTATAGACATACTTACCCCGTACTGCGTACCCCGTACACATTACTTATTAGTCATTATTTTGTTTTGTTTATCAGATTTTTTTGTATTGTACTCATAGACATAGAAAAATTTTCGCTGCGCTCAAGAAGACCAACAAAGCGTGGAAAAGAGAAGTTAACATCATACGGACACGGTCTATGTAAAAAAGAGGTTTGTTTAAAATATTTGTTAATCTTAATTAGAATTTAAAATAAAGGTATCGTGGAGCCATGGTGTCTTGTGCTCTAAGTAATTGTGATGTGACAAAAAGAAATAATCCAGGTAATCACACTTTTCACAGGTAAATAAGATATTGCCACACATTTCTCTAAAACCAAATTTCTCTACATTTATCCGTTTATCGACGAAGAAAACAGTATGGAACATAGTTTTTTATTTTCCTTTGTCATATATAGTCATCCTTACTAATATTATAAATGCGAATGTCCGTTTGTTTCTTTGTTATTTGTTTGTTTGTTACGCCTTCACGTCTTAACCACTCTACCGATCATCATGAAATTTTGCATACACGTTGATAGGGGTACAGAGAAGGACATAGAGTACCTTTTATCCCGAAAAAATTTTTCGTTCCCGAGGGATAGCAAAAAAGCTTTCCACGCAGACGAAGTCGCGGGCGGCCGCTTGTATTTTATGAATCTAAGTCATATTTTACGTATCTCATATAAAATGTGTGCATTCGATTTCGGATCACCTCTTTGACATTCTATTTCTATGATTGTACTAGTCTGTTCATGGCTGTCATGGCTCTCACCTGTATTCCACTGATCACCTCAGTCATCACTTTTATTCTTTCGTCAGTCTTTTCTGCAATTCGCCCCCTAAGCTTTCCAATAATCCGACCGAGAAAACCTAAAATCACATTAAGTATATAAATTACATTACATGAAGTTTACATGAAGAAGAAAGCCACGGCCTTTCAGCCGATAGTTAGGTGTATATTGTGATGATGATGATAATGTCCAAACCGATTTCGGCCTCGACGACTGCATCCAATCTTAGTAATTGTTGTCGTGCGTGCGTTTGCACGTGGCTTTTGTAACTTACAATAGCATAATACAACGATATATCCAATGATTATAGAAAGTATGTGACCTACAAGGCTTCAGGAAAAGTATTTATTGTTGAATAATATAGGTATGTCATCACAATTCCAATTGCCGATGGATGGATGGAAGCAGAGGTGTTAGCCGCTTTATGAGAACCAAAATGTAATATGCAAGAACGGTGTGTTTTTAATTTGGGTGCTATGTATAAGTAGATAGGCATACACTGACCTTGGATTGGCAGCGCGATGATTATCAAGGCAGCTAACCCTATGAGCGCCGCAGGGCCCGCCTGGTTATAGCCCAGGTAACACACCGCAGCCAGCTGGATCGGGATGATCCATATGTAGTGCAGGAACAGCATGGCCAGGTCGAACCGCTGCATGTCATTGGATAGGATGTTCACCACCTTCCCTGCTGCTGTGTCGCCAAGTGACGCGTTGTTCATTCGCATTAACTAAAAGTTGAAAGACTACTGTCTAATACGCTATTTAGTAATGTGTAAGTTTTAGTGGCGAGAGGTGTATTATGGCGAAGGTAAGCTGCAGTTCTCCAAAAATGATCATAGTGAATAGGGAACATGCATCAATTTTTTTTATCAAAATCAAAAGTATTATGCGTGAGAAAATCTACTGTAAAATTTAATTTTTTTTTTCGTTTTTTTCTCGTGATATATTTACTTGAAGTTAGCACGCAGCAGCAACCGCCAAAAACGCTCCATACAAAACGAACATGATATGACGTCACATGTCACGTTTCAGGCGCGCGTTTATAATGGAATTAACCAAGAATTTTCAATTATCTCCCTAAATTTTGCGTTTAAGTACATATGTGTCTTACAAAAAATGATTTCTTATTCGATATTCTATCTGACTGTTAAGTTCATTATGTTCGAAAGTGAAAAAAAAATCGTAATTTTTCCCTGATTTCATCGTGTGATAAAACTAAAATAATACATTATCATTTTTTATTTTCCTGTTCCATCATGTTTTTATAGAGTCTGTCTAAAAAGTCAGTTTACCTGAGAAATTATTAAATTATTAAAAAAAACTTATACTGGTAACCCTGTCGGTGCTGTCAAAATTCTAATAGTAAACATATTTTTTTATTTATTTATTTAGATGGGTATTGGTGGGGTGGTTGGGGATTTAGGTGGGTAAAAAAATTATTTTTGAAATTACCCATGTAAACTGACTTTTTAGACAGACTCTACGTGTCCGAAGCGATCAAGCTCAAATTTATCTAAATCGGTATATTACCTATTGGTGAGGTGGGATTTCTAATAGGTAAGCCGATGGGAATTGGCATGTATAGACCCAGTAAGGACCCTTCGCCACAGGACTAGGTAGTATGGATCTTCAATCCATACTACTTCTTCCACCATATTTACTTTTTCGTTTACAATTTTGAATATCAAATGATTCTCAGTACGGGGTACCTTTATACTCGGTTTGACAGGTGGTAGGTACCTATTTTAAGTCTGTCACCATCTTAAATTACTTACATAAAATTCTAAAGTGTACAGTAACAGTTAAGTACATCCCGCGCATTATAAAGAATGGGATTTGAAATGGCGGCTCACCGCGCTTACCACAACGAGTGTGCTGTGTGACTGAGAGAGCGATAGGTGTGGCGTTTAGTGTGCAAGTGAGAAGTGAATTTAAACGATGCCATATCTAATCCCCTTCTTTATCTGCGCGGGTTGTAGATAGCCAAAAAAGCTTCTCATCATCGTCCTCATTGCCTCTACATCAAGTGAGTCTATACCAGTTGTTTATAAAAATCTTGAGTACCTTTCTGTACATCAGTGAGCTAGTGGCGACGCGCAGCATCATGCCGAACTGCTGGCAGTAGAGGTTCCCGTGGTGGTTAAAGAAGGCAGCTACCCAGTTGCTGCCGATCATGCTCACGGCGTACACCGCCGCCGTCTGCTGCGACATCGTCGACCCCACCGACCAGTATTGCAGCAGCAAGCCGAAGAGGATCGGCGTTGCTGTCCTGTTTAAATAACGAATATTTGCTGCCATCTCACGTATGTTCCAAGAGTGGCCAACGCAAAGCCATCGCATCACACACAAGAATTGGATGATTTATTAGATGCTTGTTAGTATATTTTAATTTATAATTTACATTTTAATAAGAGACAGATTGAGAGGACTCATATTTTATTAAAATATATCTCCTCCTGTCTGTCGAGTACACTCCATCAAGTTACTTCCCAAGATTGTGATAAAAAGTTAAGTTAATTATGTAATTTAAGTTTAATTTATTCTGAAAATAGTTTTATATTCTTGCCTGCAACGATCTTTGATAAATATTATTAAGGAAGCGTTATTATTATTTATAAATAGAATTACAATTGCCTATTATTGAATAGTTACAAAATCGAAAAATACTCAAACCCAGAAATTAATATTAATAAATAAAAGAAAAATATTTTTCGTAAATATTTATTGTCTTTTTTCAGTTTTTTCAGAAATGTTTTCTTTATTAAAGTGAAAAACCACTGACAAACTTTTTACAGTGATTTATATTTTTTAAAGTAGCTTTTATTAAAATAATCTACCTAAATATATTTTCTATGTTTCATCTTTATGTTAGTGCTAAAATCCACAATGGAGATTGCATGCCTAGTATCATAATGAAGATTGAAAAAAGACTCTTAAGTGACGTCACGGCTTATTGCTATCTCTTTCTTTTCGTTTAACAATACGTTTTCGTTTCTCACGAACGAACGAACAACGAACACGTATTGTAACACTAAAGAAAGAGGTTGCAATAAGCCGTCACGTCACTCAAGGACATTTTTTCTATCTTTACTATGACACTGGCCGTGCAATCTCAATTGGAGGGAGGTATAAGCTTCTTGATCACACATCACGTTTGTTACAAAACCTGCAATCGTACAATTGTCGGTTTTGTGACAACTGTGTCAGATATGTTTTAATTTAAAGATATTTTTTTAATAATTAACCAGTTCCATTTATATATTTAATTTTAAAAAGTAGTTGACTATTTTTTCATTTAACATTGATATACTTAGATGTATTTCATAATACTTTTACACGATTGTGAGATTAACCTACACTATTTACCGCAGCTAATACTAAAAATACACTTATACAGTAAATAAAGGTGGCATAAGGATACACTACACATTATCCCTTCCAGGCTACCCACATGCTATGACTGTATTAATTACTGACGAACATAACCAAATGTATCATACAACGTATTTAAACAAAATAATACGAGGAAAAAACATTGGCATATGTACAATAATAATATAGGTATAAAAAAAATAGGGGCCACTATAAATAGTTTTTAATACAAGTGAGCTAACTTTGGAAAAGTTTTTTTTAAATATAATTACCTACTTAGGTACCTAAAGACAAACAATGTCTATCTTTCATATTGGTTGAAGTCACACTCCGGAAAACGTGTTTTGGTTATATTTTTAACTTTTAATCTAATTACTTAATCGTTGTATCAAATCGATTTCTCTGCATTCCAAGCTAAATAATATTTTATAATTAATTTCGTTTCACACAAATAAAATGTTTTATGGTTACCTATAGAGATCAATTAATTAATAAAAAAAAGATATCGGAGATCTGAATTGACACAAGGCGCTGCTTATCTACGCCAAACATACTCAGAATACGCCATAAACGTATTTATAAACGAAGATAGACTTATAAACTTAAAAGATAACGTTACTCGCCAACTAATACAAACAAAACTTATTAAAAAAAAATACCGTGTATAAGACCTTCAATTGTAGACTTGAAAATTATTGCTAACTATCTAACTTTTATTCTGGAATTACTTAACAACTTTGTAATCGTGTATTTCTTGAGTCTCATCCATCAATATGAAATGATGATGTATAAATAGGGTTTAATAAAAACAGTATAAGGTTTCTTCACCGGCTATTTAAAATTACCTGATGGCCACGTATAAGAACTGCATGATCCCTCCCGGAACGAAGTCCAGCCAATATGTTTTGATCAACACTTTCGTGAGGGAGGGCGTTCGCCCTTCTGCTTTTGCCCTCGCCTCCTCCTCCAGCCATTTTCTAGAAAAAAAAACAAATTAAGTAAAAAAAATCTCTTCTTTTTGCTCTGACAATGTGCATTAACACTTTCACTGCCCATTACACGGTGCCGTGGAGGGGCGGGGTGCCTTGCCCACGGTGCCGTGGTTTGCGCCTATATATTTGCTAAGCTCCAACACAATGCAAGCACTCGCGGCACGGGTACGGTTCGCGCGTGGCACATAGGAACAATATTGAACTTTTACAAACACGTGTTGGATTTTAATTAGCTTTATTCGCTGGGTGCGAAGGTCTAATAATCGATCGCAGCGCTCATGGGGGCAAAAAGTAGAAATAATGTAGGCTCTGTCTGTAATCAGTTTGAAAACGATATTTAGTTTATTACCAGCGATACAGGAACAATTATATATGTTTATTCTCACTTAATAAAATTATTAAAGTAGCTTTATCCTCTTGTTTTACTAAATTTACAACTAAAAAAGAAGTAAACAAACCCTGATTTTACCAAAATAAAACACTCTCTTTGAATAGATCTTACTTGTCATATTTAAATTAAATGACAAAAAATTATTTCACAATACTTTG
The DNA here is from genome assembly GCA_928269145.1 of Agriphila tristella. Classification (NCBI taxonomy): domain Eukaryota; kingdom Metazoa; phylum Arthropoda; class Insecta; order Lepidoptera; family Crambidae; genus Agriphila; species Agriphila tristella. Next base: position 43,800,970 of record OV743429.1, on the reverse strand, counting down.
TCCACCCAAATCACAGTAATTTTGAATTTTACATTAATAACACAATATGTATAGAATTTTTAAATATTTAGTCACAATGCCGCCATTACATATCAAAACGTCAAATCAGTCAGGTCAGAGCCAACAAAGTTGCAAAAAGGTAGGTGGCGCTAAAAGCGTGCACGGTGCCAATAATAGTAGTTTATGAAACTGACACATAAAGAGGGGTATTAAAACACGAGTGTGTGTTTAAAAACCGAGCCGCAGGCGAGGTTTTTAATAGTATCACACGAGTGTTTTAATACCTAGTTATGTGCAGTTTCATACACTACTTTATCTACACTCATACATTTGGGATTGAACCTACTAAATAAAAGATCAACGTTAGAAAAGAGAGAGAGACTTTGTTTGTATAAGCTAGGTACCTACCTTGTAATAAGTCGTTTCCTTGGGCAGAGTCCATTTTTTCACATTTTAAAGCAAGAATAAAAAACCTACAAATTTCAGTAAGTATAACAAAATGTAAAAATTGAAATAAAAACTTTAATTGAAATGCTTTAGAAATGGCGCGCATTCTATTAGAAAAAAAAAGAGATCAGTGCAATCGCACTAAGTCATCGATTACCATAGAGTGCATTTAAATCAATGAAAATATGTGGGAAAATATCGTTGTTTTTTTTTAATGTTACGGCACTGGCTTCTTTTTGGATTTGCCCTGTATCGTAATGAGAAAAAAAGTTATTTTATGATGCAGTTGACTGCATCGTAATGAGTTTATTTTTTAATTTTACCTATCCACGAAAATAAAGTGCGTATTTATATTACCTTTTTTGAATTCATATTTGGAACATTACGTTGTGAGTGTAGATAAACATTTTAATACTGCAGCATGACGTCGACTCGCGTGACGTAAGCACGTTTTATAATCTGTTGTTGGATTTTTATTATCGAGTGCAGTTTTTTGTTTTTATACTAAACAATTTGTTTTTATAAAGAGTTTAATAAATTCAACATAAACATTTTTAGTGCAAAAATAAGTATGAACGACATTCACTATGCCTACACGGTGCCGTGGAGGGGCGAGAAGCATTTTAATTTTTTTTTGATATTTGTAATAATACTGAGACTTTTATTTCTATTATCCTCAAAAATAATACAGAAAAAAGGAATTAGTCATTAGTAGTGTACAATCTAAACTTTTAGTGTAAAATCTCTGCTATTCACGGCGCCGTGTATTTGGCCACACACTACTCGGTGTGCCCACTACACGGCACCGTGGATGAAGGTTTTTTTTATATTTTTTTATCTAAATCACTAAATTCATTATCAGTACATCCAAAGAATAAGTAAAATAATCTATTCAAACAATAAAAATATTTGGGCAACAGCAATGAATCTCTGAATATCTTAGGCAGTGAATGTGTTAATAAAAACATGATTTTTCACTCGGTTTCCTACACGAAAATAATCGTATAATATTGCTGAAGTGTCTACATTTTTAACGGACTTCAAAAATTTTTAACCGACTTCAAAAATTTGAAAAGGAGGAGGTTATCTATTCGTCGCGAATATTATTTTTTTTACTATGTATGTACACCGATTACTCGAAGAAGGCTGAATCGATTGAAATGATTCAAATTGAAGAAGGCTGAATTGATTGAAATGATTCAAACTATGAGGTTTGTACCCAAATTGGTCCAATTTTTTGAAATTTTGAAATCGGTTCCTTAGTTTTCGAGTAATCTTGAAAATACTGTCGTTTTTTTACCATTTTATATGAATTCAAACGGATTTTCAACCATAACTTTTTTGTTTATGAACCGAATTAGATGATTATTTTTTTGTTTGCAAGAAGACACCTTAAAAATGATACTATATTAATTTCATTGGTATTGGATTTTGAATTTTAAAGATACACGAGGGAACTCCTCAAAATCAAATAGGAACTGTACAGTGATCGAAATATTGGTAGGTTTATGACATCAAAAATAAGTTAAGTCTATTGTCAAGGACGTTCTGGACTAGAGTTGAACTGCGAAGGCTCAACGGAACTCCTGTGGAAATTGAGTTATTCGGGGTATACCTACTATTGAAAAATGTGAAACATTATAACGTTTTATTTTATAAAATATTCGCTTACATACCTACCACAAAATAGTTTAAAATAAAAAAGCTTTATAAAAAAAGCAAAACCTCCTTCAAAAATCTTTAAAAAACAGCTCTATGAACGTTTATTTCAAGGCTAAATAAACCCATATTAACAAAATTACATGAAATGAGAAATAAATTAATAATAAAATTAGACAAAAAATAAAACATAAAACTTGCCGAAGCTTCTATAAAAAGCAAGAAATAATGTTCAAATCTATTAATTAAAAAACGTCTATTGAAGTCGGGTGGGGCTTTTAGAATATAAACAATACAATAAGTAAAAAAAATACTTTCAGCTCCACCCGACTTCAATAGACGTTTTTTAATTAATAGATTTGAACCTTATTTCTTGCTTTTTAAAGAGCTGTTTTTTTAAGATTTTTGAAGGAGGTTTTGCTTTTTTTAAAAAGCTTTTATTATGTAAGGTTCACAATATTACGAATTTGGGTAAAGGAGAATGCTCGCATTCGAAAGAGATAGATGTTAGTAGCAAAAACCCACTTACGAGTATCTTCGTATTATACTACCGTAATCTACTTAACTCTACTTAATTTGTTTCTCCTGATCACTAATGATTGCTTTCGTCAGTGACGACCAGTCCACTGATTGAAAATCTGAGTTGAATAATAAATTAAAATTCCCAAAGTTTTAATGCAACTTGACTGTAATAAAGGTTCCAGTTTTCCATTTTCCCTTAAGCTAGGGATTCCTAAGATGACGGTGCCGTCATATTACGGCCGTAATTTAGCGACGTAGAACGTTTTCTATGTAAACAATACGGCGCGCCATTTTGTTTTCATAGATAACGTTCTACGCCGCTAAATTACGGCCGTAATATAACGGCACCGTCATCCTAGGAAACCCTAGCTTTACGAATTAGTTTTTGCGTGATTGAGGAACATACATCCAAACATCCAAACCCACAAACTTTCACATTTATAATATTAGTAGGATCCTTCGCCTTTATTACATAAAATTATCAAGCCATGAAAAAATAAAACTACATTCGCGTCCTAATTTTTTTTTTCATTTTTACAATATGTTAATAAACTGTGCAACTAGCTAATAAAATATAACTATTTTTATCAGTATGACACTTATCTTCACGAAACAGCTATAAATCATTGTTATTTACAACTTACACACTAGTATAATAGCTACTAGAGTCTCAGCAAACATGTAATGGATCTTGAATATGAAAATCAAGATTTTATTCTATGAACATTGAAAAATTATATGCTTGATGTGGTAACATGAGTGATAATTTGATAATGTTGATTTTCGGTCATTCCTTTAAACCATTATACTAGGTACTGTAAAGACCTCTAGCAGGTCTTTACTCAAATCTAACAATTAAAGATGGTATTGCTTGAATCTATATTTTTATTTTAACTGAACTTTTAACAACAATTCTAAAATGATCTCGGACAACCTGGCCTGTCGCCGGTTGGAATCAGACAGCCAAACCTAACGTCGTCATCCTTCTTTTTTAATTTACTTTTCGTTTCCACGATTTGAAACAACTAACTGTTCTAAAAAGGCTTACATACACACAGAGTAGACACTACTAGCTGATATAGCCTATAAATATACCATCCTTACAGTACCTACCGATTAGGTAGGTAGGCATCATTTGATGTAAGACATAGTACCTGGGTGACCGAGCTTTGCTCGGTTATTACTATATTTAATGTAATATGGTGGTTGGTGGTGTTTAGGTGATAATCTACATTGTTATCTCAAACATTAACTATATTTTTTTTAACTTGCTAAAAATAATAAAATTTTAAAAATATATATAAACTTGAACATAAAAAGTGGAAAAATCTACGGCCTTACATATAAACTTGAACATACAAGAAAACTAAAGTAAGTCACCGAGTGGGATTTGAACCCATAACACTCGTTTCTTGCCGTCCCCGCTGGACCAGACGGACAGTGGCCGCCGGCAGGACGAAATAAGCGACCGTATTTTGCGTCGAAAGAAAAACGCATGAAAACTCGAAAACACGCGTTTTCCCAAACATAAGACTAATCTCGATTGTTTACCTGCGAAAACTCCCATATACCAAATTTCAGCGAAATCGTTAGAGCTGATCGTAGGTACCTATGTAAATAAAAAAAATTACATGGGTACCTACCTATATATAAATAAATATACAACAATTGCTCGCTTAAAGGTATAAGATAGACAAAACAAAGTAGAATGAATAAGTAGGTACTAGGTCATAATTCTAATTGTTTACAAGTTGTTAATGACTTGATATCCAAAAGTTGCGGGTTCGATTCCCGTCCGAAAATTGATGGTGCGTGACGTATTTTGTCTAGTATATTATTTAGTTAGTGACATTTCTTACATTTAAGTCGTGAAATTTCCTTTTCCTTGCGATGATAGAGACAGGGCTTTTGTTAACCGAATACTTCAATACATACTACACTGGGATTAAAATTGTCAAATACTTCAGTCTTCACATTTTGAATAGTTTCTGGTTTAATTAAAACAAAAAACCAGTTCTGGTTTAAATTCATTTTCCTGGTGTTGTTTTAATCATAATTACCATTTGTGCCTACTTTGTATTATATACACATTACGAGGTATGGAGATATTTGAGTTATAAATTATAGAAGTTAATTCATTGTATGACATCATAATTATCAACATAGTGCCAATATATCAATTAAACAAAAAAAAATAGAGATAAGATAAATATTTATGGCTGACGAGTTCCAGTATGGAAATTTTATTTCAGAGTCTCTAGTCTAGTCTACCAGTATGAGCCACACCACGGCCACTCAAACTCCGCGAACTCTCGGACTCATTAATACTTAATGCATTTAAATAATACTAATAAAATAAAAACTCACAACACGATTTATATAATGTTTGAATTATAGAAATGTACATGAGTATGTTAAGGTTATTACTTAATCTTTAGTAAATTCCCACGCAAATACCGTATAGAACTAATATTTACAATACAATGATAATAATTCATAATATCGTTCTATATGTATATTATATATGTCTATGTGTATTATGTAATACGTATGCAACTTTAAAAGATAAGATGAAGCATATTTCAATTATACCGTTGCACATTGTGCAATGCACAGGGTACTTGTATTTAATGGGTTTATGTATAAAATTGCCGATTTTTTTTCATACATACAAAGACCTTCATAATATTATCTTTTCGTTGATGTTAAGGATGCCTTAAGCTAGGGTTTCCTAAGATGACGGTGCCGTCATATTACGGCCGTAATATAGCGGCGTTGAATGTTGTCTATGTAAACAGTATGGCGACACCGTAACGTCAGAAACCGCGCCGTATTGTTTACATAGACAACATTCATTTTTTTATTCGAGCTGAATTCAATTAACAAATAAAAACTAAAAGTTTGACCTAGAGCGCCCTTTCGCTGATTTTATTTATAACAGCTAGGAAAGTTAATAACATTTATACCGTTTTGGAAAGCTAATGAGGTCAGTAAGTTATTTTACTAATTTGTAAGCCAACTTACATACAACTTTTTTTCAATAACTAACGACGATTTTCGGGAAAAATATCAGAAAATAAAAGTTCTTGCTACTAAGGACCTTTTATTTCTGAGATTATGTATGTTTTGGGCCAGCGTTTTTTTTTTAAACTGATCACTTATTTTGCAGTTTTTAGAAAAGTATCAATTCAATGTTCAGAGTGAAGTAGTTTATTCATAATTAATGGTTTTAAGTAACAAGTCAGAAAATTTCTTAAAAATCGAAGAACCATCACAGCTCAGTAACCATCCAGTTTTGACCCCTGATTCACTGGACTTAATTTGTTGCTAATGACCTCTAGTATAACCCCTTTCAAGGAATAGGTTGAATTTCCATGTCACCCTGTAGGTAGACAACGTTCTACGCCGCCAAATTACGGCCGTAATATGACGGCACCGTCATCCTAGGAAACCCTAGCTTTATTTGATTGTTATATTCGAATTATGATCATGACAGCTAATTAGCAATAAAATAATTCTATTTTTTTTTCACTAACGTTAAAAAAGTACCTTAAAAGTGAGTCCTTTTTTGTTAGCAGAAACGACCACTTAAATCGTTATAACTTAGCCGATACAGATTTGTTACCTAATGCCCGGTTTCAGAGATACTTATCTGTGGTAAAACAGGGGGAAGGTAAGTGTTTAAACGCTTGTGCATAAACATTTTGAAACATTTAAATAAATTAAGAACATTTTAGTATGGAAAATGCAAATTCCTTCAAATTCTGCTTACCAAACGGTAATTTCATTTTGCAGGATATTGCACTGTTTATCAATTATTATTTTTTGTATTATGAAAAAAAAACATTATATGTGAATTTTTTTCGTGAAGTGTAACTTGATTTTTAACCGACTTCAACAAAAGGAGGAGGTTCTCAATTCGATTGTATGTTTTTTTTATCGTTGTTCGCGCGTATCTTAGATATTTATGAACCGATTTTGATGATTCTTTTTTTGTTTGATTGAGTTTGCTTGCGAGATGGTTCCATTTTTTTATTTTTCAAATCGGTCGAGTAGTTTTCAAGTAATCTCGAAAATGATTTTGCATCAATTACCTTGACGACTTTCTTATTTATGAACCGAATATGATGTTTTTTTTTGTTTGAAAAGGGATACTTGAGTGTAGTCTTTTTAACCGACTTCAAAAAAAGGAGGTTCTCAGTTTGACCCGTATGTATGTATGTTTCTCCGCGATTATCTCACGTTTGGCTGAGCCGTTTTTTCTACCTAATTAATATATCTAACCTACACTACATAATATAGAAGGTACTTCCACAAAAAATAAAAAATAAAATAAAAATTGTTTGAAAACAAAAAACCGACTTCAAAAAACCTGCCTATAAAAAGCAAGAAATAATACTTATTCAAATCATTAGATATGCATTATCATTGTTATAATAAAAACACGTCTATTGAAGTCGGTTTTTTTAACAATTTTTTTAATAATAAATATAATTAATTTATATTTAGGGTAGATATTTAATCTCTTACCTTTCTAATAAGTCTCCCACTAATTTAGAGTCGTATTGATGCTTAGCAGGTACCATGTCAAACTCTTCTAAGTCCCTTTTCATGCCATTGTAATACATAGGCATCATCCAGCAAAAGAAAAACCTGGATATAAAACTAGGAACATCTTTCGTAAGGGGCGATTCCGATTTGCTACTTTTCTCTGTTTTTGGCGCATGGCCATTCACTTGTTTTTTGCCTTCCATTATAAATTATAACTAGAACTGAATTATTTTAAAAAACTATTAAAACTTTCCTCATTTACATAGCTATTATCACAATAATTTATTATTAAAAATTTATGGTCTATTTAATTGACCGGATTGCGATTATCCGCCCGTCACGACACCCGGCAAAGCACTAAACTATATAATAATATTGTACACAAGTTTTATTCAGGCATTAAATAATAAAATAAATATCCAAGCAACGCCTTTAGACTAACACACTTTATCGCTAACTAAATTAAAAAATCCGTATCAGTATCACAAACATCTTATCACTTCAATTATAAAGCCATTCACCTAATGTTGTAGGTACCTATTATTGGCATTAAATATTTTTTGATAGGATTATTTATAAGCGCATTTATAATTTGTTACCTCCGCGCTCCGCGAAACTGCAACAGTACGCCATAGTGTGTACAAGTGCAAACCTTGATGCGCGCTCCGCATTTTGCGATCCGATACAATGCGAATGAAAACAAAGGGGGAGCAAGTAGAATTTCGCAACAGAGTGTTCGCGATCCGCGAATCTGCAAGCCGAGCACGAGGTTCACGAACCAGTGGGTACCCACCCTAGTCTCAGTTGTAGGTCAATAGGTAACAACACGAAAAAATAATGACTCTCAGTTATTCGACCACTGCACTACAAGTAAAATCACCATGGGATTTACATAATCCAGGATTAAAGGTAGAGTTCGCGTCTCGTAAATACAATCGCTATGAGCGTTAGGGGTCTTTTTACGTGACGTGAACTTTAGAGTAAATGTGGAGTTGTATCCAATGTATCATAGGTAATATAAAGGAGATGTCCTAGCATTGCCCCAGTTTCATTTTATTTAATTACTTTCATAATTAAAAAATGCTAATTACAATTTATTTAGGTATAGTATCAGTTTTATATTTAGAAAAAACAAATACAAAAACATTAAGTTGTTTTCTGAAGTAGTTTGTAAAAAAAATAAAGTAAATAGTACTCTAATGATAAAAAATTGTGATTTAAAAGCGTTTTAACTTAAAAATCCCACTTTTTAGCGCACAAAATAATTATCAATCTGATTCTAGAGTAAAATACCTACTCTGACATACTACTTTGATTAAGACGCGATAGACTTTGATTTTTTGCGAATGGTGGGCAAATAACATAGGCGCGATGGGACATGTCCTTTGTGAAAAATCAATGTGTTTGTTACCAATTAAATGGTAATCAGTTATATTACGTGATAATCGAAATTTTTCGCCAACGCACGATGACGTTACACTTTAATTAAATTGCAGTAAAGATAAAAGAAAAGCTAAAGGTATTGAGTATTTGTTCAGCACATACTCGTATCTACATGCGTTATTGGAGAATGGTACTGGGTCTGTTAAATCACTTGAAACTTTATGATCATGTAGCTAAATGTCTAGCAATACACGTGTTTTTGTTTCATTTAAATCAAGCGAGTAGTTTCGAAGTTTTAAGGGCTTGAAGGAAATGCCAAGCGCACTGAAATATTTACTTTATTAAGTACGACGTAAGGTTCACCGTATGACCAATGACGTCATAGATCACACAAAATTTACAGTATTCTAGACCATATAACTTTTCTGTTTTAAGAGATATCGCAAAATTTCTTCACAGTTGTTCATGTGGTCCCATAAGCTGTTGGATTATGTGATTTAACAGACCCAGTAACATTCTCCAACTTAGTTTAGTACTCAACTTGGTACTATATTATTTGGTACTAGCGGCCGCCCGCGACTTCGTCTGCGTGGAAAGGTTTTTTGCTATCCCTCGGGAACAATACTGTTTTTCGGGATGAAAGGTACCCTATGTGTTTCTCTGTACCCCTGACAACGTGTGTGCAAAATTTCATGATGATCGGCTCAGTAGTTAAGACGTGAAGGCGTAACAAACGAACAAAAAAAAGAAAAACCGCCTTCAAAAAACTGAAAACAAAAACAGCTTAAAAATTAAATACCTCTAAAAAGCAAGAAATAATATTCGAATCATTCGTTACACAAATCAATATTAATAAAACACGTCTATTGAAGTCGGGTGGGGCTGGAGGACAACTTTATTTTTTCTTAAAGCCCCACCCGACTTCATTAGACGTGTTTTATTAATATTGATTTGTGTAACGAATGATTCGAATATTATTTCTTGCTTTTTAGAGGTATTTAATTTTTAAGCTGTTTTTGTTTTCAGTTTTTTGAAGGCGGTTTTTCTTTTTTTTTTAAAAGCTTTTTTATTTTCAACTTTTTAGTGGTAGGAATGTAAGCGCAGCGTGTAAATATTTTTTTGCTTTATATTATAATATTTTCAAATGCCCAGAACTCAATTATAATATTTTCAATGGTAAAATGCCCAGGACTCAATTTCCAAATTTACGCTGTTTGTTTTTGAGGAGTTCCGTTGTGTCATCGTAGTCCAAGTCTAGTCCAGAACGTTGCATCGCAAACCATGATTTGGTTTGTTTTGGATTGCCATAAACTTACCAAAACCTAAATCACTTTACTTATACTATTTGATTTTGAAGAGTTCCTTTATGTATCTTCGAAGTTCGAAGTCCAATAACAATGAAATTAAATTGTGACCACTCTTGAAGTATACCCTTTCAAATAAAAAAATAATCATCTAAATCGGTTCATAAACAAAGAAGTTATGTCCGAAATTCCATAAAAACTCGTGCGATGGCGAGCTAAATAATTGATATTTTTCAGGATTATGAAAAAACTAATAGCCAGATCTCTGTAAAAAAATTATGGGACCACACACGAACTATGTTCTTTGAGTTAAAAAAAGAATTGTACAAATCGGGTAACAACTGACGAAGCTATGTTAAAACATACATAAAAAAAAAAAAAAAAAAAAAAAAATACCGTCGACTTGAGAACCTCCTCCTTTTTTTGAAGTCGGTTAAAAAAATAAACAAACAGACTTTCGCATTTATAATATTAGTAAGTATCAGTGGCGAGGGGTGAAATTATGGCGAAGGTAAGCCGTTCTACAAAAATGTTGTGATCTCCATTTGTGGATCGGTGGAATGGGATTTCTAAAAGGTAAGCCGATGGGAATCAGCTTGTGTGGACACTTCGCCACTGGTAAGTATAAGGATGTATTTATACTTGCTGCTTTTGTCTGAAAGAGCAATAATTTATTGAAACAGAGGAACTTTTGGGCGGTCAAAGGTTCCCTTTAGAGATTTTCCGAACGTCCACGCGGACGAAGTCGCGGGCATCAGCTAGTCTATAATAAAAATAATAAAAAAGTTTCTTATCAAGTGGCCGTAAGAGGCGAAACGAATAGCTTCCGACTATGCGCGTATTTTCCAGTTTAAGCATTCAAGAACGGGCGAGGGCATAAGATTATAAAATGAAAACAAAGGCATAATGCAACTATATCATTAATTATTGTCTTGTATCTCTTAATTATGCGTACATAAGGTGTGTGTTACAAAATAACCCCTAATGCCGAATATGGTAAATAGGGATTATCAAACTGAACTACTTTTACAATGTAACCGACTCTGAAACCGCGAAAAAAAATCAGCTGTTTCATACATTTTGATATTTTCGTTATTAATTTTTGTATGAACAGCTGATTTTTTTGCGAATCCAGAGTTGGTCCCATAGTAAAAGTTGTTTAGTTTGACGGTCCCTATCCACCATATTCGGCATTAGGGGTTATTTTGTAACACGTTGTATATGAGTGCTGCGGCTTCCGTATCCGCAGCAAACGACGTGGTTGAGGGCTCGTCAGTTTTTACGGGCCGCGGCTAATTACCGCCCTCGTGCGCGTTATGGCGTTTACGACACAGAACAAACATCCACTGCCTGCAATGCGAACAAATTAATTGGGTATAGGTACATTTAATACCTATCTGGGATTGGCCCTAAAAAAAGATGCGCAGCGAATGCGATTGAAGTTACGCAACAGCAAAAAATACGCAATTTATTCATAAGGTGTACCTATTTACATATAGGTAACTCAAAAGTTACCTATACGTAAATAGCTAAATAATACTAACCATTTTTAATAGTATAAATACATGATAAATACCAGCATAAAATATTATATAGGTACCTATTTTATGATATATAAAAATGAATAATAACAAAAGACCACCTTCACACTTATAACTACAAAAGTTCGAAAAACTTATACACACTTGTACAAATATTTAAATATCAAATTAATCAAACATGTATAAAACATTTAAGTAAGTATTGTTTGTGTATATGCGCAACATAACATATCAGAAACCTTCTAGGTATATTATGTATTTAAAATCTAAACTGCCACACAAGCTTAGCACACAAGTTTAACAAACTTCATGGACAACTGTTTTGAACCGACTTCAAAGAAGAGGAGGTTCTCAGTTCGGTTAATTTTTTTTATCAAACTTATTTTGGTCACTATTGAAAGTTTGTTGAAATACTCGCCAACTGCCCTTTCATTTAGCGAATGTGTCTACTGCTTGTTTAACTTAATATGTACATCGTCTTATACACTCTTCTTGTTCACACACCAATAATTGTATGATTCATCTAATCGGTGCAACGCTACGGAATTTGAAATATTTCAAAGATTTTACCATGTAATAATGTGTATTTCTATTTCCATCAAGTACTACGCACTGCTATGTACCTACAGGGAAAACATACAAGTCCCACTGCAATGCAACGTGCCTATTTTTATAAATGCGGCACCATATCACGATTGTCGCCTATCAGGTTAAATACGTAAAAAGAACGATGCTTGGCAATTCAAACAATTCCAGCGGTTTTCCCATTTTCATATGCAAATCTGAATCTGTTTCCCGACCAGTGGCCAAGTGTTTTCAATTTCTATTGGACAAATGTTGGCATTATATTATGCGGAATCTATAGCAATAAATAGCAGATTGTTCTGTATATAACATCCCTGCATTCTGCTTTGCATTCAAATCAGACTACCTATTGTCGTGCCTTGGAAAACCAGAAATCCACTCTAGATTTTGAGCCAGATGTGGGAAATGCTTGCATATCGGCAAGGTATCCTTTATTCACTTGCATTAGAAACAAAAACTTTTATGTTTATGGCTGTAATAGGTATCCACAAACATCGAAGTCATCGTTACAAGTCAATTAATTGTGTTATCCATAATATTTTATGATTTCGAAGTCACACCACGGGTAATGTCCAATACATTAGATCTCGATAAGTACACAAATATAGACTTTAGTATGCAATACATTATTATCTTCTTCGGCTGGCGGCTCAGACGTTATCGATCATATCGTAAACATACTCAGTATAAAAAGATATAACGATTAACATTTTCAACTACTTCATATCTTAAGGTGTTAATATAAAAAATATGATGTAGGTATTATTTTGAAGATTGGTGCTATTCGGAAACTATGTTTTTCCCTAAAGAAAAATTTTTTTCCATAATGTTTCGAGAAAACCCTAATAGGGTAATAGGTATACAGCGAGCAAAGGAGCCCATATACCTAGGTAGTTCAATATTTAGCTATGTGGTCTACCTTCAGTATTGCAAGTCAGCACCACCTTATTCGTCGATACATGACATTAAGTAGAGTATACACATTATGTCATATTACCTAAGCAGTCTACGCGACCACTGCGACCACAACACTTACGTTTTATAGGTATACTTGCGCTTACGCGTCACAGCTGTGACGTACAAAAATTGCGTCATCCATCACCTTATAGTGACTTTGTTTTTCAATTAAACCATGAGTTTATAACTTCTCACTCTCTGACCTCTCTGTATGGCGCTCTTTTGTGTTTTTTCTGATACAATTTGGATTAGGGATGTATTTAATAGCACTTTAAATTTGATGAAAACAGCAATAAAATTGTATATCAGCACTTTAAAATAATGGTTTGCACTACAAAAATTTTGTCAGCACTTTAAAATAATAATAGATCTATAATTTAATATTATCACTACAAAAATAATGGTTTGCACTATAACTGTGTCCCAGCTCCGAAACCATTAACAACCACCAACCAACAACAATTTCTGTTTAACCACGTGTCAGACTGACCACTGTTAAAATGAGATGGCTAGGTGATAAAAACTTGTGGCATAAAATACATAATCTACACGCCATCAGGTCAGTTCCGGCGTTGCTGGTCACAATCACAATGTCACAATGGAACCCTTAGAGCAAGATGGAACTTAACCTCGTCCTCGGCTCCTCTCTCGCTGCGCCCGCTCGTCGTCGCACCTAGTCGTCTGTTTACCAGTACTAAAGTTATAAAATTAATTTGTATGGTGCATAGTATTAATTTTAAAGTAAATCAATTAAATTGTATAGTGCAAAGTATTAATTTTAAAGCTTAGCATATTTATAGTGGAAACCATTATTTTGAAAGTTCATTCAATAAATTTTGAAGCTAAACATTTTAAAGTATGTTACATTATTTTTAAAGTGCATTTATATATTCCCCTTTGGATTATTAGTTTGCCTGGTATAATCAGAAGGAGTCGTTTTTAAAACTGTTTTCAACACACTTGCTCGTAAAGTGAGCCCTAATGCATCGCTTTTAGGGCCATAAACCGAGCAATAACAAACGCGTGCAATAATATATAAAACACTAGTTGGTTATAGAATTATCCCTACAAAGTTAAATAGGTACCTTACTGCAAGTTCTATGCGAGTAAACAGAGCATTCCCAATTTAACCGGGTAATACAGTAATTTTTAAACCTACGCGCCTTTTCCCATCATAATAATCATATTTTGTTTTTGTCGTATTTGTTGCTGTGTGGTTAATTACTTTGTTTTTTCCTCGCAAGTGTGTTAAAAAACGTCGTATGAAACTCGTTAGCTCTTGCTTATTGCACACTCGGCTGAGTTACGCCCTCGCCTACGGCTCGGTCTGCATGCAACCCACAGCCTTGTGTGCAATGAGTAACCTAAGTTAAATTGTCTCATAATTTACTATTTATCTATTTAAATAAAATTAAAAGTCCTGACTGACTGATATACAGCCCAAACCGCTGAACCTAGAGACTTGAAATTTTGTACATAAATATCTTATAGGCTTATACATAGGCATAAGGGGGTAAAATAGAGAATCAAAGTAGTTTAGAAAGATCGTCAGTTTCAAATTTAGGATCTCCAAATTTTGTTTTGAGGTTAACGACTGCAAATTAATATTTACATGCCTCAGCGTTAAGGGCTGATGTTGTTTATGGAAAGTTCTTTATTTTCAAAATAAAAATCACTAAATGAATTATTTAGGCTTATGTTTGGAAATCACAAACAAATAAGCAAATAGATATTTCGTAATTTGCTGAAAATCAACCCGTTATAGGCTGCCTTAAAAGGTAAATGGGGTAAATAAACCTAAAAATCAATATGGATGTTGTTATTCAGGTTTTATGGGATTTTGGTTGCATAAATGGCATTCATTTTGAAATATAACACGGCGGACACGATTCATCCCCTAAAGGGTTGACATTTTTTATGGAAAAATAATGTAAATAGACAATTTTTATCCTGTTTATAGGGGCCTCAAGGATTTTCTCGAATGTCCACGCAGACAAAGTCCAGGCGGAAGCTAGTTTAATGTATATGTGATATTACTATGACTTTTATGCGATCGTTTTAGTAGAGTCCCTAGAGATTTAGGAATAATAAAATACAAATGCTGTACAGAGAAAACAAATGGGAAGGAACTACAACAAAGTATGTATAAGTATATATATCCGATGCAAACTGTTCCAAGCTCTTTGACAATAAAACGTAGTGATTATTTCCTCTGTGTTTGACAAGGCGATTAATAGTTGCCTAAATATACTATTACCACAAAATATATTTTGAAAAAATAAAATATATACTGTGCTATTACGGTGCTAAATATCTAAACACTAACTAAACAACAGTAATATTTAGTACTTACCTCATCCGCTTCATCATGCGATTCAAATACGTCCCATAATAAGCATTAATAAATATGTTTGAATAAAATGAAATCTAAACGTTTAAGTAAAATATTTTGTTTTGCTTTTTATTCGAGGAATGCTCGATGAATTGTCCATTATGCCAGTCACGCTGTTACAATCGAAATTCGTCATTCCAATTATGTTATCTCGATACGCCATCCGAACCTTTGTCATATTAGCAGCCTTTTAACCGCATTATTAATAAATCGATTTACCAAATCTGCCTCATTAGCAATCATACTGTTAGATTGTTACCAGTTAATATTGGTACGTAGCATAATATCGAGCGGACACGTAACAAACTAGCCATTGACCCACTAAACCTTAGTATGCAAAGAAGAAAGAAAATTAGTAAATAGCCCAAGGTCCTCTGTCAATAATAAATGATGGTGAGTGGTGCGATGGTGTGCGGCAGGCGGCGGGCGGCGCGAGTATGCGGTGCGGTGGGCCGCCCGCCCCCGCGCCCGCGCCCGCCGCGCCGCAGTGTTCCGCCGCCCTCGCCGCGCCCGCCCGGCTGCACCATGCCAGGACGCAACAACATCCCCGCATGCCCACATGCCTGCTCACATCCTACACCCCTTGCCTAACCCGTTGAACACTCGAAACTTTCGCATTCACCAGTGAAGTGCCAGTGACTACTATAAAACTATGCATTTCAAATTTCACTGAACGATATAATTTATCTTCCCGAAGCGAAAACAAAAAGTTTAAGAAATATCATAAGTTTCAATGGAATTGCAAGTGAACATGTGAAATCTGAACAAAGAAATGTGTTTACAATGATAAGTAGCGTAGCAACGGCCACTTATTATGGTTACATAATCGTAACGCTCGATTTATCTTAGTGTAACTTTGTTTGGGTAAAACTTACTATTACTAGTGCTAAAAGCATAAGTATGAACAACAATTTATAAGTGCATCGTGAGGCGCAAAGACATGCAGACCTACAAAGGTTTCTTTTGTTATATCACTAGGTAATAATGAAAGTCACCATTGTCATTAGCAATTTTAGATAATAAAAATGCTGTAATGTGCATGGTACGGTCAGGCACTCTAGCTTATAGCGTCTCGCCAATCAGAACCTTACAGGCAGCGTAGCGTAGAAACGAGCCATGTTTCACTAACAAATATTTCAAATAAGTTGCGGCGGCATTATTACTCGGAACAATCAATATTTTAGTAATTTGAAATTGTTGACGTCGACCTAAATGTGAGCGTATAGGCTTTATCATAGTTTGATCATATTGTCAGTTTAAAAAAAACTACTCGTGTAAGACAGTAAAAGTGTAAGTACGTATCAATTAACTACCGTCGAAACTTTAGAAAATAACATTAATACGATAAGTACGGGCCTGAAGACTATGACAGTAAACAATTAAATAAATGAATGTGATTGTGTATAGATATTGTGTGATTAATGTGAAGTAAACTGCATCGAAAATGAGTTCTTTACCATGTATACAAAAAACAATTTGAAACATATGCAGAAAACATAATCAAAGTAAACCCGACTATCAGTTGTGGTCATGGAAAACGGTGCCTTAAAATATGGGAGCAACAACAACAATAATGATATTCTTGAAGAGAAAGTGGTGAGTAAAATTATGTTTTTATCTTAGAATAACTACACCTAGAACGATAATTCCCTACAAAGCACGCTGTCAAAGGTGAGGCAACAAAAACAGCCAAAATGGTGCCGTTTTCAGATTTTTATTGTCCATTATTAAAATAATCATGCCTAATAAATACAAAACAGTTTCAATTTCCCTACCTTAAAGAGATTAATTATTATATTATTGGATTCTAGTTACGATTAGGTAACGTATGAAGGATATAAATCTGAGAACTGAGCCATTTTGGCTCAGTACAAGTTGCCTCACTTTGCATACAAGGACACGGCTTCTAGGTGTAATTATTCTAAGGTTTTTATATAAAAACTTCAGTCTTTTTCTTTGGAGAGGTACATCTTTTTCTTTGGAGTCATATCTTTGACTTTTTAATGACATTTACTCATACTTATGATGAGTACCTTTAAATACAATTCAATATTGACCCCTCGGGAGAATATTTTATCATTATTATATTTATTTATTTAATTTTTAGAAAGACCACTAGCTTAAAACAAATAGCACTAGTATAGCAATAAAAATAGGAAGTCATTTACATTTCCTTGCATTTATACAGGGTGTCTTTTTATTCACTCTCCAAATTTTAAGGATGTGTTCAGTCCATGAAACTGAACAAAACATAGGGTCGTTTAAAAAAAATGACTTTCCATACAAATCAAAGAGATCACGTGATAGTTTAGTAAGGGTGACCAACATTTTGTGGCATATTTCGACACCATGTTTCATGAAGAAAGTTGTTGTTTCATGGACTGGACACATCCTTCAAATTTGTTGAGTGAATAAAAATGCAACCTGTATAACAGGCTAAGCTACAAAAAGCGACACAAGCGTTATACACTTAACACTTACAAAAAGTTAATTGTAATTAAGAATTTTTTTTTTACCATAACTTGCCACAGATTTTTTTACCATAGATCTATTATTTTAAAAATATTTAAAGAGATACTCCGTAGCTGAACGAAATATTGCTTGTCGGAAGGGGAACAAGCTTGCATTGTTCGATGTAACTATTTCGAAGACATTTACATCTTCACGTGTTTGATGCCAACTTATTTGTTATATACTTCTCTGTTGCCATGGCTTATTTACCTAATCTTACACAAAAGCTATTTCTTCTTTCACTTCTTTTCTCTCTCGGAGATAAAAAAAGCTGGCTACAGACCAATATTGAAGGGAAAGATAACATAAACATACGTGCTTACCTAGACACTTTCCTCGCAATAACGATGCGTTATTAATAAGATTGAGTCCTTGATAATAAATTAGCTTCGGTTTTATCTACTAACTAGGTACTAAGCACTACTAAGCAAGTAAAACTTAAGTTTAAACACTTTAACTAAGTACTAGGCAAGTAAAACTAAAATGCTGGATCGAAAAAAAATATTTAAAGGAAGAAACTTTGTTCTTAAATATCTCATCTTAAGTAAACCCAAATGTTAGAAATATGAAAATATATACCTACTTACTACGTTCTAACTTGGATTTTACGCTTAGCAGACCGATCTTCTTGGAGATTCTTGGGGCTAGCCCTTGCCCAGCAGTGTGTGTCTCGAAGTTGAAATGATATTGTGAACTTTTCTGAAAATACTCTTAAATACAATAATAATAAAAACACTTTATTGCACACTAAGACATGACATATTACAAAGAAAAACAATAAACAGAGAAAGCACACCAAAGGCGGCCTTATTGCTAAAATAGCAATTTCTTCCAGGCAACCTTGAGTAATAGAGTGAGAGAGGAAGAGGACAGTGGGGAGTGGGTGCAAATATGGTGAGAAGAACAGATATAGATTATACAAGAATATATAGAAAGAAATGAAGTTTTCTAGATTAAAAGCTATAATCAGGAAAGGAAGTACGTTAGATAGAAGAGAGGAAATGTCTTCTGACTTGATCGCGAAAGGAGCTCTGAGAACGAGCCTTCCTGATACCCTCCGGGAGTAAATTCCACAGACGTACAGCATGCACAGAGAAAGAATATGAGAAGAAGTCATTTGAGTGGCGTGGGATTTCTAGAGTGAGATTGGAAGAGGAGCGCAACGTGCACTGTGTGGATGAGGAGCGGAAGGAGAAACATTCCTTGAGATAGGCTGGGGACGCTGGATGGAAAAGGATGGAATAAAGAAGCGTAAGAGTAGGTATATAAGTCCCTGCGCCGGCGAATAGGGAGCCAATTGAGCTTAGAACGCAGGTGGGATACGTGGTCATATTTACGTATATTGAAGATGAATCTGATGCACATATTCTGCAGTCTCTCTAACTAATTAAGCATTACCTCCGTCAGATCCGTATAACAGACGTCAGCGTAGTCCAAAATAGATAGCAGAAGAGACAAAGTTAGTATTAAAAGTACATTGACTGTACTAAACATTTTGCGCATAGGCTCTATATAAAAGTGCATGCAAGTTTATGTAACCTACTTTATGGAGAGTAGTAATCTTGGAGCAACCTTTTTTCATATGGCAGGCAGCCAAGAGCACTGCAGGCGCTATATCCTTCGAAGCAACAAAAAGCAGTAGCCAACAAGCCTCGGGCGCCAGACACCATGCAATATCTCAAAAGAATGGGGTTTATTTCTTAAAACAAGTCTTGCTTCCAAGATTTCAAAGAATTGAACTGAATTTAAGTCAAGTAACCGTGTAATAAAAATTATTAATTATAAATGAATTGCTTGCCTTTTTTACAAAATCTTAAACTTACATCCATTATTAAATTATGCACTTGAAATAATGGACTGATTGACTGACTGGGTGTTCACAATAAGAAGTATTTTTCTTCAGAGTAAAACTTTTCCTTATGCGTCTATGCAAATTATTATGTGTTTAAATCCTTACTTCCTTACTTCCTTAATCCTTACTTTAATTATAAATGCGAAAGTCCGTTTGTTTGTTTGTTTGTTACGCCTTCACGTCTTAACTACTAAACCGATCATCATGAAATTTTGCATACACGTTGTCAGGGATACAGAGAAGGACATAGAGAACCTTTCATCCCGAAAAATAGTATTGTTCCCGAGGGATAGCAAAAAACCTTTCCACGCAGACGAAGTCGCGGGCGGCCTCTAGTATTAAAATAAAAAGGTACTTACGTTGTACATTCTTAACCGACTTCTCGTTTAATCTATTTAATGCCATGGTAACAGGAAAACAAGGCTTACCTTGATTTCATAATTAATAATTAAAAAATAAATAAATAAAACAGCTTTATAATCAGACAAGATTTCTCACAAGGCCATAAATTAATCTCATTTGTCAAACTTTAAACTTGCGAAGTTGCCAACATTCTTGGCTATGCTTTGGGTACCAACACAGTACAACCGGCCAACTTGTACATATCAAACACAATGTGGGGTGTGCAATGTGCATTCTTCATGTTTGCCAACACATTTTATCCCGGATCTATGTATCAGTTGCAGTAAATAGTATTACTTTGCCAAAAACATTGTACAAGTTCGTCCGACCAAATTACGAGTACTATTAATAGTTAGAATTTTTATATTCTTAAATATCTAAATATTCCTAAATATGCAAACTGTAGGTAGGGGTGTCGTTGGATATGTCTTTTAAATATAATGTCGGTTAGTAAAGACCGTTCGCGACTTCTTTAACTTTTAGAATGGCGATTGATTCTATGATAGTTTAGTTGTTCGCCCACCCGTTTAAGACGCAGAGGTCCCGGGTTCGATTCCCAGGGGGGTACAATTTGTACTCGGTTTGGTTGGTGGTAGGGCTTATTTCAAGTCCGCCTAGCTAGCTACCACCATCTTACCTAAGTCTGACGCCATAACAACAATTTCAAAATTGTTGTGTTCCGGCAGTTAGAGGTAAGATAGACAGTATTCTGGGTGTAGTGCGCTTCCACCACCTTCGGCCTTATCGTCATTTAACATCAGGTGAGATGAAGGCCATGAACTATCCCGTTGTGTATAAAAAAAAATATTTTGTAGATAATTTCAACAACATTTACTTAGTCTGACATATTTTTATGTAAAATTACCGTTTACCGAAAAAAAAAGTGTTTTTCTTTGACCTTGAATAACTTTTTTAACAAAGTGGGGTCAAAGGAGACTTTTTAGTATTTTATTCGTGATAATCTTAGAATAATAACACCTAGAAGCCGTGTCCTCGTCTGCAAAGTGAGGCAACTAATACTAAGCCAAAATGGCGTAGTTTTCAAAATACGTTACCTAATCGTAACTAAAATCCAATAATATAGTAACTAATCTAATAAATGTAGGAAAATTGAAACTGTTTTTTACTTATTCGGTATGATTAGGTAATAATCGAGAATAAAAATCTGAAAACGGCGCCATTTTGGCTGTTTAAAGCTTTGTCCAGACTGGTTCATTTTGGCGTGTCAGATCACCGTATCTTAAACATACGTCGTCTCTTTGATACAGTATTACTTCAACGCACGCCCAACCGAACTAGCGATGTATGGTAAAGATACGGTGATCCGATACGCCAAAACGATACAAGTCTGGACAAAGCTTTAGTTGCCTAACTTTTGACAGTGCGCTTTGTAGAGAACTATCGTTCTAGTGTTATTATTATAAGGTCATAATGTCCCCAGATCTGCACCAACTTTCAGCTCTAAGTATGCAAATTATTGTAATCGAAATGTCTACTTTGACCGAACTAAACACCATTTTTGATGTACTTGAAAGTCATTATGTTTGTTTGCTATGAATTAAAGTTATATTAAAATAAACATAAGATTTATGACTAAAGTAAAGATAATAATATTAGTAGAACATATGGATATATGGAATATGAAGAAATTCATGGTTATCATAGTATTTCGCATCGGTTGTCGTGACCCCGTTAACTATGTAGTTGCCATAATGCAGTATAGCTGGTGTGGCTGTGAACACAGAACGTGTATAAATTACTCAGATTAATTTCCATAAATCATCCACTTTACTTACATAAATCTCAAAAGCTTGTTGATGTTCGCACTTTTTTAAGAATAGGGAATATGCATCAATCAACTGTAATATTAAAACTTTTTTCTTGCGTTTTTTTCACGTGATATAGTTACTAGAAGTTAGCACGCAGCAGCAACCACCGAAAACGCTCTATACAAAACGGATATGATATATGACGTCACATGTCACGTTTCAGGCGCGCGTTTACTATGGAGTTATCTAAGAATTTTCAATTATTTTAAATTATCTCCCTAAATTTTGCGTTTAAATACATATGTGTCATAAAAAAAATCTTATTCGATATTCTATGTGACTGTTAAGTTCATTATATCCGAAAGTGAAAAAAAATCGTTATTTTTCCCTGATTTCAGCGTGTGATAACTATTTTTTTTTTCTGTTCCATCATGTTTATATGCGTGTCCGAAGCGATAGAGCTCAAATTTATCAAAATCGGTGACTTATGCATATTCCCTATTGTGTTGCGAAATCATTTGGGACATATGTGGTAGGGAAAATTTTTCTCTACGATACGGCTACGCTGTCACATAGACGCTAGCGCTAGAACGACGAGCTCGCCGACGGTCGGAACTATTTTTCTATACAAAAATGACGTTTCCGCAGCGTCGAAATGCGCTCGACGCTGCGGATGTTTTGAGAGAATTGAGGGGTTGGTATTTTGCTGTTGAAAAAGTGGTCGTTAACGTATACGGCAATTTGCGTTCCTGGCACTATGCGTCGAAAGGGTTGCAATTGCCTTCTGTTATCGGTTTTAATTTCAATATCATTTATTATTGGATCTATTCACATAATGGTATTCTGTTAATTATGAACCCTCGGCACTAGATTTTCGTGATTACAGAATTGCTCATTATTTTTTATTGCATGCTAAACCCGTTTTTAGCATTTTGGAACAAAGCAATAAATCTGCAGTTGCCGAAATATGGATAACCCTATATCTAATAATACTTATTATATGATAGTAGTACCTACCACAGAATAAGTAACAGTACTAAATTAAACGTGTAGTACTTACACAATACTGCTCAAAAGAAAATGGCTACCGTAGGATTTTCCATACAAAAGAGCTAAGTTGTGAAAGGTACCTTCCTGATAAATTCAATCTAATTTTATTTGAATTTGATATTATTCACAAGCTGTAATATAGTGGAGCGAGAGGAGTGGCAGCATGGATTTTACTGATAAGTAGTTAGAATTAAAAAAAAAACACAGATTTCGCAGTTCCCGCAAGAATCGGAGCATTGAAAATGAATATAAAAATTTACGAAAAAACTAAATCAAATCAAAATTAAAATCCTATAATTTTTCTAAGGTATACTAGGTACTTTTTTATTTTTACGATCGATTGTGACACTCGGCTGCGCCTCGTATCACAAAAGTGCCCCTGACTGCTTCGATGCGGTTGAAATATTTATAACCGATCCACAAAAATTAACTAATGCACTTCTCGTCTGCTTCCGCATCTTTCAATACCATTACCATGACGATCGGTCAATAATCATAGAAACTACATCACTTTTTATATATCGAAATACCCGTTTTTCTACAATTCCAAATCTGAAGGGACCACCGGGTCAGGTACCACTACAGGTCACAATTATAAACCGATTTTCAAAAAAAATTCGCTATTTTGTAGCCAAACTTATTAGTTTGGCTACAAAATAGCGAATTGTTTTTTGGGGGGTGTTTGTTTACTAAATTGTAAATATTTCGAGAAAAAAACCGACTTAAGAAAAAAATAAAAAATGAGTCCTAGGGAATACCCTAGGACTCATTTTTTTATTTTTTTCTTTTACAAACACCCCCCAAAAAACCCGAATTTTTCGAAATTTCAAAAAAAGTTACCAGCCCATTTTCAAAATTCAAACGTTCACACGTGTCTCAATAAATTCCTCAACTTTTGGTATTATTCCCATCTCGATCCTCCTAAAATCCTCAGAACTATGACCAAAACTACGTCTGAGGCGATATGCATTTGATAACCATTTTCAATGGTAAAAACATATTTTTATATGAAACTCCAATTTCTTTTTAGTAACTGATACACGGACATCATCAAAAATCATCAAAAGTGTGTCCTTGTTTGATTTTCATTGTCTTATGATCAAAGGAGCCACCGTTTTTTAACCCGCAGCGCAGTGAATCTTTCTGGGAATCTTTTGTGCACCAAAGGGCATTACTGCGTTTAGACAATAAAATTCCACGAAAATTCACGTAGCTAGAATCATTTTAGAACTTGGACGGATTTAGTATTCGAAGTAATAAGATTTTGATTAAAGCCAAACTTAGCACTTTTTTAATTAAAAGACGTATAAATTACAGTAAAGCACAATTAAATAAATTATTTCTTTTTTGTCAAAATGTACTTATATGTTACATGTATAATGTTATCTCACCAATAAAATAGAGTGAAGGCTTTGATCCCTCAAGATCCAATTATATGGAATATCAATCGGATTCATTATACTCGTATATTTGAAATTGTGCCAAGGTTCGTATTCCAGCGATGCCCATTACAAGCACCACCGGTGGATACCGGTAAGACGCGGCTAGGTCAAGCGCACACTTAGTGAAAGTGTTGGGCTGCCCTATAATGCGAGTGTTCAATCTACGCTACATAGTAGCGACCTGACTTGAGCAGCGAACTAAAATCTATGGAACAAGCATTGCGCTCAAAAAACGCACCACACGAAAAGTACAACTAAAAATGCTGGCATTTTATGCAGCACAAAGCGTCTGAGCACTGGTTGCTTATTAGCGACCATAATTTGTATACTCATAGATATTTTCTATACTTAAACGAAAAAATATGATACGTTATTACTGCACATTTTTACTGCCTTCTTTGCGTCTTTTATACTATTTGACTACACAGGACATCATTTCTAAAAAATCTTTGTTAAATATTAATTTCTGAACGGCTTAAAAATATCATCGCTTGAGGGTAGGCTCACGAGTAGCCTCAGTCCCCCCGTGACCACGGCAGCTGCAAAGGTGCCGAAACGTCGGGAAAATCAAAAATCAAACCAAATACCAACTAATTACAAAAGTACTTTCAATAAAACCGCGCTAGTATCCGTTAAAAAGTCTTTTATTTCATGTCTAGTGAGCGCGTAAGCTTGAGAAGTGAATACATCATTTCTAATAAACTTTCTCTTTCTCTCTTTTCTCTACAATACAAACTGCAATTAAGTATTGTAAAGAAAGTTAACGTCAGTCACCGGGTGCGTGGCTGGCCCGACTAAAGCTGAGCGGGTTGTACTTTTTTGGCCCGTGGTGCCATTTTTTAAGCAATATTTGTTTGCAATTACACTTCCATAGCTTTTAGTTCGCTGGACTTGAGGCGTGGCCCACCCCATTAGCACGCGAGGGTTCAAGGCCCCAATATCTCAGTGACTATAGATAAACTTGTTACCTATTGCGTAATGATAGGCTAAGTTGGGTGAAAATCGGAGGGTTAAGTCCAGTATATCAGTAACACGAAATACAACAAGCTGAATTTGCATCATACTGAATCTTATTTGGTAAAAAAAATGCTCTATATACAAAACTAAACATAGATCACAAATACAATGTCTTTGGTCTTGTATTAGCGTTAAACTAAAGGCGTGAAATATACCAAATTTTATCAATAAAAACATCCACATGTTGTGTCCATCTCCTCTCCTATTGGAATGACCCGCCATTAAAAATGTTGCTTTTTATTTTAGGATGTCACTGCTAAAATATAATTTCTCCGGATCTGGAATTCCTATAGATAAATAAAAATAGAACATAATTTATTTCTATGAAATTACTTACCTGTAAGTAATTTAATTGGAGCATCCGGAATCTGTGAAACAGACACTTTGGTGTTACGCAAATCTTCAAACAATGCTCATCATTTCCAGCAGAGATACGAAAAACAAATAGGTATTATTGTTATTCATGCTCCAATCCAAATCCTTAGCCAGGGCTGCCAAATTAAGGTTCTTTTCACCATTTTGGGGAAAATTTAATAATTGGGAAGAAAAGAAAACCGTTATCTTCGTACTAAACGTATCATTTTAGGGAAAAATAAATTGAGATTTGGGGAAAGTTTGAAATTCATATCTGGCAACCCTGTGATTAGCATTCATAGACAGATAGGCGGGGTAGTCCGGTCGTGGCGCAACTTATCTAAATATATAAAAAGCTAAGAGACTGACTGAGCTATCAACGCACAGCTTAAACTACGGACTGGACGGATCAAGCTGAAATTGGGACGCTAATAGTCAGACGTAGACATCCGCTAAGAAAGGATTTTGGAATATTTAATCCCTAAGGGGGTAAATTAGGGGATGAAAGCATAAAAATCCGTCAGTTCCAAAGTTAGGATCTTCAAATTTTGTATTTGGGCTGACTATTAAAAACGGGGAGGGAGACGCGAACGGGGGACGCACTCATTTTTTTGTAATATATCACAAAAATAGTTCAAACCTATGCTGAAAAAATATATTCATAAAGTAGATTCCCGTCGTTTTGTTTTACATTATGTTGTGTTTTTCTCTTATTGATTAATATCCCATCTTATTTATTTCATTATAACCACAAAACACTAATTTGTTAATAAAATTAATGTTTTTTTCTTATTTTATATTAATTTTATACATGCGACCTCATTTCGTCCCTTAGAGTAAGACGGGCTTCTACAGAAAGAGAAGCCATACGAAGCGTTTCCCCTCTACCGAAGTACAAGCCCAAATGGGCATACGCGTTAGTAAAACCAGTTGCGCCCGGATTTCTTTCTAGACCGAGTTAGAGATGGGTAGGTCCGCTTTTAATTAGGAGTTGCATCAGGATGTATATCCAGCTCTGGTGATGTACATCCAGGTCCCGTGTCCGTCGGACCCATATGGGTCCGGCGGCAGACTAACTGTCCGTCGTGATCGTGAACCTCTATCCCCTAAGGCAGAGTCAGAATTGGGACGGAATGCGATTGAACAGGATAAATAGGAAATAAAAATAGTATGGGACAAATCAGTCTCATACCTATATATTTTGTAATAATCATGAATTACCAATAATCTCTAATTAAAAAGTAAAAAAAAAACAAAAATCCCCTAATTTGGTAACACATCTAAAAAAATCTAACGATAAAACATAAACAAAAACACTCATTGGGTAGATATAACAATTGAAAAATCGAATACCTATAATACTTATTACTACTTACTACATGAAAAACAAAACTAAAATAAATACGCCTAACAACAAGTTTGAAGCTAGATAATTTGAGAACAGGAGTAATTTGAAATGAATTGAATAAATCACACCCGCGCTAACGAACGATGCATATCCCCACGCGCGGTCCCACTCCGACTCCGGGGCCCGCCGCCGCCTCCCCGCCGCACCGCACCTCCCCCCGTGGTCCGTAATCCCCTGATTCAGTTCCACAACCGATAAGTATCTCTATGAACCGCTGTGCAATCCGCTCCGGGGTGAACGGAATCCAACTGGTCGTTGGATGTACATCCATCACTGTGGCATGTGATGCAGGTCCACTGATGCGTTTCCAACCGGACCTACCCATCTCTAGACCGAGTCCAGTCGCGCATGTGAACGCTGCTCTGTTTAAAATGTCGAATTGAAGAGTTTTTTGCTGTTATGTTAAAATTATAGGATCAGGCATACATAATTAAAAGCACTAAGTCAATGTTTAACAAGGATATATTTAAGTTACCAAAAGCAATACTCGCATTGTTAAGAAAACAACATCTTTGACCTTATTAATCACTATAATATTCTATTAACCAATACTAAGCAAGATTTAACCAGAAAACATCATTAATCTTATTAATCACTATATTTTACCGTACCTTTTATAATCACTAACATTCTAAATTGTGTAACTAATAAAACGACACATTAGACTGCATTATTTATATTGAAAAATTATTAATAACCAATTTTACATTAATTGCCAATAAACAACTCATAAAACATTAATCATCATGAATAAACAATTCAACTTTACTTTTGTAATCACTACTATTTTAAATTATTTGTATTACGAATGAAATAACACACTGGTCCTTATTATTCATTCTAACGAACATTGGATTAAATGCCAATAAAATAACCCATTCAAATCAAACAAATTAATCATCACATCATAACAAAGGGTTCTGATCAGAATAACATCTTAGACATTATACTCCTTTGATCAAAAATAACACTGGTATTCAATACTTATCTTATTATTCAGCGAGGCACAAAATCAGACTGACCCGTTACACCGTTTGATTTCACTTTTAAGCATTCGTTATTGGCGGGAATTGACACTTCTTTCCCGCCATTACTGTTCATAGTCAATGTCATATCTTTTTACTGTTAATCATTAATTTTCAAGAAAGTATGCAAAACACAATTTTAAAATGGACAATAAGAATTATTTAAATTGTATCACGCTAATAAATGTGCCCAATTACATGTATAAATTTAACAAATTAACTTTTCTGTAAAGCCAAATACACTTCCGTCAATTCACATACTTTTAATCTGCTAACTAAAAATTTTATGATTTACTAATTAACATTTTTACGATTAATTTAACTCATAAAAATTATATAACTCATAATAAAACTTAGAATTATTTAATAACATCGTTATGATAACTTTACTATCAATTGTTACCCAACCGGAACACTCGATATTTAATAGTTCGTCCATCCTGACACATTTGCGTCCCCGCAAATCACGTGGCTTCTGTAGGATACATCTGTAATAAGAAAACATTTTGTATTCCAAGTTATCAATGATCCAATTTCCATTGTGATAATTTACCTATTTTCCATTGTCTGATCCGACGGCCCTATTTAATTTATTTTTAAATCTGAAAATCTCTACTAATAGTCCAATATTAACTTGATATTATTTATCAATTTACAACGAACAGTTAACCTTTAATATTTAGAGAATTTAAATAATTCGGACTACTACACATAGTTTGCCCATTAAAGTTCATTAAAAAAAAGCATGGTATAATTTACTTAAACCCTTAATTTCTGATAAACTTTATTAAGATCCCCGTTACATGCCACCCAGGTGGTCCTTAACAAAATAAATCTCTTTTTCCATCATCAGGTTAGACAACGTTTAACAAGATAAATCTTTTCTTCATCGTCAGTTTAGACGACTCTTAACAAAATAAACCTTTTTTTCATCGTCAGGTTAGACGACACTTAACAAAATTGACCTTTTTTTTTCATCGTCAGGTTAGACGGCCCTTAACAAAATAAACCTTTTTTTCATCGTCAGGTTAGACGGCCCTTAACAAAGTAACCTTTTTTTTCATCGTCAGGTTAGACGGCCCTTATCGATTAACTCCTTTTTTTTCATCGTCTGGAGTGACGGCCCTTATTGATTAGCTCCTTTTTTTCATCGTCTGGAGTGACGGCCCTTATTGATTATCTCCTTTTTTTCATCGTCTGGAGTGACGGCCCTTATTGATTATCTCCTTTTTTTCATCGTCTGGAGTGACGGCCTTTATTGATTATCTCCTTTTTTTCATCGTCTGGAGTGACGGCCCTTATTGATTATCTCCTTTTTTTCATCGTCTGGAGTGACGGCCTTTATTGATTTGATTAGTTTCCTTTTTTTCATCGTCTGGAGTGACGGCCCTTATTGATTAGCTCCTTTTTTTCATCGTCTGGAGTGACGGCTTTATTGATTAGCTTCCTTTTTTTCATCGTCTGGAGTGACGGCCCTTGAAAAATATATAGACTGTTCGCATTACTGTAAAAGCCATTCTTTTATTTTTACAATATTAATTGCAAAAACATTATCCCTCCAACAAATCTATAAGTTATCTGTGCTATCAACTTGAGTCACTAATCTCACTATCACTTGCCTCATGCATTAGTTCATTAAGCTTCAAAGCAACTACTTATACACTTATACTCATTGGGTCCCTTATTGAATACTATCATATATAAAATCACAATATGTTTACGACTTTCATACCATCCTACCACCAATTTAACTTTTCTAGCTGACAGGAAACTAATTTTTAGCCTCTGCAAAGATTAGAAGTTCACTTATTTACATAATATACCTACTCGTAATTATTATTACCAATTGTATTGAAATACAGAATTGCAACATATTTATAACATAATACTATAAAGTCAAATGAAAACAACCATTGCGGTCTTTTTAAATAATCTTGTAATAGCTTTGCTTGTGAGCATATTTTACCATGTATTTTAAATCTATGCCAAAGCAGCTCAACTATTTTGTGGAATTTCATCAACGAAAGGCAATGCCTTTCGACATAACATAGTTTTTGATGTCTTAATCTTGGAGCAGCAACCTCATTTTATTTCCCGTATTAAAACAATGGGTATCACCTTATCAAGCGATCCATATAACTTACAACCTTAAACTAAACTCCTTTACATATCAACATATTAATTTTCCCTAAACCATTCTCTTAGATAATCCTGCAACCAAAGGTGTACTGTGCGTTCTGTGATATAGCTTACAGTACAAACAGCTTAAACATCCCTTTTGAAGTACAAATATATTCTCAATATTAGCTGCTGAGCCTTACAACAGTACTCAGCGCAACCATTATATTAAACATAATATTTTATTTAATATTATTCAATAGTACACTACGCTATGAAAGTAATGAAAACAAAAGCAAGCAAAGAATAGCCTTCTTGATAAGACAAATATGTGGATTGGATATCATTGTCGTCGTGGGTAATTAAATTTTTTAATAGGTACATTAGAGATTTCGTATTCTCAACAACCTCAAACTAAGTCTGCATTCAAATTAATATGCATAAGTATATTCGGTAATGTAAGAAAATATTCTCTTTTTCTTCGATTGATAATTTATGTTGGGCAAATGTAAAACTTAAAAAGGAGTACTAATGTCGTCGTTAGAACAATTTTATTATCAATATCACCCTTGCCATCAGAAAAAAAATTAAACTGAGTCTTATATAGAATATAAATCATTGGGGAATATTCCAATAATTAATTGAAAATGATAAAATATTTTCTTTTCCCTTTATTTTACTTGGTACAAGTAATTATAATATTCTTATAATATGCACTACGTACAGGTAAAATAGATATTGGCCTAAAAGTTGGGATCACTTTTATCTCCTGCTTCAAACAAAGGAACCAATTTTATTTACTTCATATTTTCCCACTGGGCCAAGAAAAGTACATTCCTTAGTGTTAAATACTATTACATCAATATTAATGATTAAAAATATTGGTAGGAATGACCCCACGAACATCGATTATATTAACATTGCTATTATTATTTTTAAATCTAAATACCTCAACACCTATGGACATCCGATTCAAGGAGGTCAACAAGACAACAATGCTGTGAAGAAGTCCATCAAATCACCCCACATCCTCAACATCAGAATCTTATTCTAAGAGAGAATGAGTATCACCCTTTGTTTTCCCAGTTTCTTGACTAAAAATTTTCACAAACAAGTTCTAATTTTCATTTCAAATATACTTGAACATTGCTAGAATACATACATGTCTAAATGTTTTTGATTAGATTCTTCAACATATTCAAAGCAATCAGGATCACAGTAAGTAGGTTTTTTTCTTAAAAAAACCGCATTTATAACTCATAATTAGTATACAAATTAAGTTAAATATTAACTACTAAAAATTTGTCCAAAGCATTGTATCCACTAAT
Source organism: Agriphila tristella (assembly GCA_928269145.1). NCBI lineage: Eukaryota > Metazoa > Arthropoda > Insecta > Lepidoptera > Crambidae > Agriphila > Agriphila tristella. The sequence goes on along the minus strand of OV743429.1, from coordinate 43,769,353 downwards.
TATTGTCTTTAGCTCTAGTTGTTATTTGTTTGTAGATCTTCCACAAAACAAATAATAAATAAAATTTATTTCTACTTCTACGATTGATGATCAGTTGCGGCTAAATCACTCAATTACTTTGCATCATTTTGTTTAGACCACTCCAAATAAAATATGGTAACAGAGGTTATTGAGTTACCTAGTAGGGATTAGTGCAATTCCAAGTTTTATAGTTATTGGCCATTTACTACCCATCGCGTTTTAAAACTGACATGATTGATTATGTTTTATACTTGATGAACATACTGTTAAAGTATGGGTTATCCATTTGTTAAGTTTATATTTTCCAATTATTTTAAAGGAACAAACTTGATAGATTCAAGACATATTTTCGTAATGTTGCATACTGTTTGTTCATCGTAACATGTTGGCCAATATAACGTATACCTACCTACCTACCTATATCGACGACTTTTAGCCACTTTTCTATCAAAATGAAATCATTCTATTCCTTTCTAAAACTTGCCCCGTAATGGACTCAAACGCCGGATGTTTCCCAGGCAGGAGTGTCCACGTATACACTAGACATTAATAATTATTTATTCAAGTTACACACATCTAAACAAACCTGCATTAACTCAACATAAACTCAACAACAACATCAACTCAACATCAACATCAACTAAACATCAACATCAACATCAACACAACATCAACTCCCCTCAACATCAACATCAACTCAACATCAACTCCCCTCAACATCAACATCAACTCAACATCAACATCAACTCAACATCAACATCAACTCAACATCAACATCAACTCAACATCAACCCAACATCAACATCAACCCAACATCAACATCAACCCAACATCAACATCGACCCAACATCAACATCGACTCAACATCAACATCGACTCAACATCAACATCGACTCAACATCAACATCGACTCAACATCAACTCAACATCAACATCAACATCAACTCAACATCAACATCAACTCAACATCAACATCAACTCAACATCAACTCAACATCAACTCAACATCAACTCAACATCAACTCAACATCAACTCAACATCAACTCAACATCAACTCAACATCAACTCAACATCAACTCAACATCAACTCAACATCAACTCAACATCAACTCAACATCAACTCAACATCAACTCAACATCAACTCAACATCAACTCAACATCAACTCAACATCAACTCAACATCAACTCAACATCAACTCAACATCAACTCAACATTTTTTGCAAAGCGTCAATAATATTAATTAACCTTTCATCGAAATTATTAAACACAACATAAGATATTAAATATTTAAATTAAAAACGTCATCTGAATAATACAAAGGAAAGAGTCATCCCAACACGAGTATTTATATTACTCTCTGGGGCTGTCTCAAGGAAATTCTGTAACTGAATTATTGAGGAATAATTTATTTTATTATAATTTTTTTTTTTAACGGATCTCTTCTCTTCCGATTATGTTAATACCGAATACTGAAAAACCTTCCTTCTAATTTGACAAAGCTAGCCTCTAATGCCTCGAGCGGTAATTAAAAAAAAATATAAATTTAATCATATTTTAAATAAGCTCTATCTAAAATTATTTTCTACCTGTAGCAAACTTAGACTACAGGGAAATATTAAGACTTCAATTTTCCTAACATTCAGGGAACTTCCAACGACACTTTACAACACCTACATCACATTACCTATGCACTGCATTTGATCAATGAATGCCTATTATAACAATAATCGGAACGGACTTGCCTTGTGTTTTGCTTGCGTGCCAATAACACCCTGCTTTCGTCGGAGCTGGAATCTTGCGAGAACCTCTCTTGGACTTCACGGACGCAATCGCTTCTCTTCTGGTTCACAAGGATTCTCGGCTCGACCTCGTTGGCACCTTGTCTTCGGACATACTTGGTTATCACCACTTCTGAAATTGTTAAAATTATAGGATCAGGCATACATAATTAAAAGCACTAAGTCAATGTTTAACAAGGATATATTTAAGTTACCAAAAGCAATACTCGCATTGTTAAGAAAACAACATCTTTGACCTTATTAATCACTATAATATTCTATTAACCAATACTAAGCAAGATTTAACCAGAAAACATCATTAATCTTATTAATCACTATATTTTACCGTACCTTTTATAATCACTAACATTCTAAATTGTGTAACTAATAAAACGACACATTAGACTGCATTATTTATATTGAAAAATTATTAATAACCAATTTTACATTAATTGCCAATAAACAACTCATAAAACATTAATCATCATGAATAAACAATTCAACTTTACTTTTGTAATCACTACTATTTTAAATTATTTGTATTACGAATGAAATAACACACTGGTCCTTATTATTCATTCTAACGAACATTGGATTAAATGCCAATAAAATAACCCATTCAAATCAAACAAATTAATCATCACATCATAACAAAGGGTTCTGAACAGAATAACATCTTAGACATTATACTCCTTTGATCAAAAATAACACTGGTATTCAATACTTATCTTATTATTCAGCGAGGCACAAAATCAGACTGACCCGTTACACCGTTTGATTTCACTTTTAAGCATTCGTTATTGGCGGGAATTGACACTTCTTTCCCGCCATTACTGTTCATAGTCAATGTCATATCTTTTTACTGTTAATCATTAATTTTCAAGAAAGTATGCAAAACACAATTTTAAAATGGACAATAAGAATTATTTAAATTGTATCACGCTAATAAATGTGCCCAATTACATGTATAAATTTAACAAATTAACTTTTCTGTAAAGCCAAATACACTTCCGTCAATTCACATACTTTTAATCTGCTAACTAAAAATTTTATGATTTACTAATTAACATTTTTACGATTAATTTAACTCATAAAAATTATATAACTCATAATAAAACTTAGAATTATTTAATAACATCGTTATGATAACTTTACTATCAATTGTTACCCAACCGGAACACTCGATATTTAATAGTTAAAAGAGATCTTGAACATCAAGTATACAAAAAGACGGTTTTACATTTCACATAAAAGTAATTTTTTATCGTATTATTGCTATTTGTTTACATTTAAACATTAAATTCGTATATTTTATTCTTGATTAGTTGTCAAATTTGTTCAGTGACATCGGCACCCTGATTATCTAAAAAGAAACTATTTAGCGACCGGTTGCATTTGACATACATTGCCACTTTTCTTTGGTATGTTTTTTTTTAACCCAAAAAGAAGTAGCAATGGATCACGATCATCTGTGAACTGCAACCTAGCGACTGGCTAGGTGGTTTTTAATTAGATAATCAGCCCGCGGGTCTGCTAGTCCATGGCTCGTCCGTACAAATTTCAGATCTGTCGCTAGATAAATCCGAGTTCTCGCCGATGGGCAACTTAGTGATGTTACCGTTAAATAATGTTTGTCGATAAAGTGTTGGTCAATCTGGCCCTGATTCTGCGCCAAATTCATTTGCGAGATTTTTGCATGATTTGCTCTGCACTGATGTGATCGCGACAGATATCGCGAAATAAATGTCTAAATAGTAGATTATACAACAAGTGAATAAAAAGAGAATTTAGTTCGAGGGACTAACGGCCGTCTCTCGAGCAAGATAATTAGGCACATGATAGCTGCATGACAGCTAAGTTCATGACACCGTTTTAATTCGGTCGAGTTGTAGTTAGGAAAGACTTATGCGATTCTTATCCAAGCTGAATACTGACCGTAAGTACTGTTAAATAAACTATATTCAAATTAAAGCAAATAACACTGCTAAGAGCTGAATAGTAGCCGAAGATTCAGCATCGCTCTGTATAACTTAAAATCGCTTATTATTCACTCTTATGGTTGAATTGAACGCACTTTTTAGAGTGGCGATGGTAAAAAAGCAATTATTCAATGATGTAACTGTGATCAACGTTAAGACGGGGAGCGATCACCGATTGTTGTAAATTCAAATTGTTGGGTGTGCAGATGGCAGTACTGTCATGGAGCGATGTTCTGTGTCAGTAGCTTGAGCCCAACTTCCCTGGGTACACATTAGTCCCAACCCAATCACCTACACTCTCGAGCTTTTTGTATAAAGCTCGAGCGTATAAAAATGACCTCTTTGTTGTTATTCACCCCATCGTAAAATGATTGAGTTTGCAATCTTTATTCCTTTTTCCGTATCGATATTGCTGCATCGACAGTTGAGCCCAGCCTTTTATGTCAATAACCTGTCATATTTTGATGTGTGACTCATCCGTACACAAATTTTTGCTGTTTTGTTTTATTTTTTATGTGTGAGTGTCGTCATTACAGTGTAGTTTTTGTATGTGGGTATGCGGAACTGCACTTGTGTGCATTTTCCCCCCCCCGCAAAAAATGCCAGAATAATTTGAATAGAGTAATATCGCTAATGCTTCTCCCTTCGTGACAAACGAAGCCTTTTGTTGCTCGAAGTTTCGTCCATACTCTTTATTTCGAATTATCAACCTTCTTTTTTAACAATCCCTAATTAAAACTCCTTGGTATTTCCGTGCATTTTATTTTTTATACTTTTTAATTCATGTATGACAACATAAAGCAGTCTATCTATCCTTTTCTCACAAATACATTTTACAAGTCTCATCCTTGTCACTCTATTTCTTTTTCTTTTTTTATTTTAAAAGTTGGTATTAGAAATAAAAAAAACACTTTGCCTCACGCTGTTTTTACGCGTCAAAATCGCCCTTTTCGTGCTGAAGAGGTGAAATAGTTATTTGTTATTCAAGTGACCTAAATCAAATTGTGCTGCGAGTGGCGACTTTAAATCACGAACTAGCGAAGTAGTCTAGAATTGAATCACGAGCGTAGCGAGTGATTCTAATATAGACTACTGAGCACAGTGAGTGATTTAAAGGCACGAAGCAGAACAACATTTTGGTCTCGTGTAAAACATACAACCTTTCACCTCGACCAGCGAGAAAATTTTCACGTGACTTTCCTGGTAAAAAAGCTTAATTCAGCATTAGAAACTTGTTCACTTAACTCTTTTGGAGTTAGACAACTATCTTCATCGTTGGACGCATTCATTTTTGTAATTTATCACAAAAATAATTCGATCAAACCTATGCTGAAAATTTTTATTCATAGAGTCGGTAAAGTAGATTCCCGTCCGTCGTTTTGATTACATTGCGTTGTGTTTTTCTCTTATTCATTAATATAAGGTGGTACCAAATTATCTAATGATACTTAAACAGGTGATAGTGTTGCTTACACTGAACAACTTTCTCTATGAAACATAGGTCGAAAAACGAACTTTTTTTTTCGCCTTTCCATAGTAAGTCGGTCAGCTGACCAGTACATTTTGTATGGGAGTGTGAAAATTTTTTTTCGTTTTTCGACCTATGTTCCTTGGAGAAAGTTATTCAGTTTAAGCAACACTATCACCTGTTCAAGTATCATCAGATAATTTGGTACCACCTTATATTCCGTCTTATTTATTTATTTATAATCATAAAACATATAATTTGTTAATTAATTTCATTAATTTTTCTTATTTCATATTTGTTTCATACATGTGACCTCATTACCTACATACTCTTTATTTCGAATTATCAACCTTCTTTTTTTAACAATCCTTATTTAAAACTCCTTGGTATATCCGTGCATTTTATTTTTTTACTTTTTAATCCGTGTATGACACCATAAAGCACTCTATCTATCCTTTTCTCACATATCAATTTTACAAGTGTCATCCTTGTCACTTTATTTGTTTTTTCTTTATTATTTAAAAGTTGGTGTTAGAAATTAAAAAAGCACTTTGTCTCACGCTCGCAGCAAAAATCGATTTTGCTGCGAGTTTTTACGCGCCAAAAGCACTCTTTTCGTGCTGGAGAGGTGAAAAATCGTTTTCATCCCTTCTATTCGAAAAATGATGATTTGTTCCTATATAAGTGGGACCAAAATAGCTCTTTTCTGGTAAGAACTTTTTAGTGGGAGGAAAAGAGATTTGAATTTAGAACATGTATCTCTCAAAGAATTCGAACGCGCCGCCGCCGGCTGGTATGTATTTGACTGGCTGTATAGACGGCGCGGAGACTAAAAAAAAACATAAGCACGCGAATTAAGTCTGTGTTCTTGTAATTAGTACATACTTACGTACTTATTTAGTACAATAACTTTTGAAAATTGCGCTAGTGTATCAAACGTAACTATAAATTTGTAATTATTTTTACTTTTCACGTGTCTTTTTTAAATAAAGAACATTTTCATTAATTACATAAACACAGTCTCCTATTTATTTTCTCATAGAAAGGGGATGAAAAGTAGAGTATATGACTCGGGCGCAAAATATTTTTGGCGAGGGCGACATACTTTGAATCCCTCGCTACGTTCAGGATTCTACTGAAGAATCCCTCGCTATGCTCGGGATTCTACTCTAGAATCCCTCACTTCGCTCTGGATTCAAAAAAGCGCCCTCGCCGTAAAAATATTATTTTGCTCCCTTGTAATACAATCTACTATTATCAGTAATGTCCCGGTTCAACACAGTAATAACTTAGAAGCAGCCATCCTTACTTTGTTCTTCCAAATTGGAGACATTACAAATGCTATTTTACTTAGTAGAGTGAATATCATTCACCTATCTGTAATAACTTGTAAAGGGCGCTAATGGATCGAGTGCACCTACTGCGCAGATGGGTACACCTCCACTCATTTAGATAATTATTAAGCAATTATTGTTACTAACCCTAGTTCGTAACAAAATTGTTACTAACACTATGGACTCTGGTCTGAAATAAATTCATTATTATTATTATTATATATTCTATTTTATTTTTTCACTCATTACTGAGGTAAATACATACTATGCGGGTTTTTGACCAAGCATTATTATTATAACGTCACTTTCTAAAGCATGCCTCCGACTGCATGTTATTATGTTGCCTTTAATATTTAATCTTGTTTCCATCTTTTCAGTTGACTTGTCTTTTTATGCAGGCGGGTTTTTTAATTTTTTCAATTTTTATCGCTAGGTCTACAGCTCACGGAGCCACTAGTCTTATTTAAGTAATAACTAACTAATTTTGACATATTCATAATTTTACATCATACTGCTCGGCAACTAGGATTTACTAGTATCATGGACGATTTTTTCGTCCATGCTAGTATAGTAAGAGGCCGTGTAAGTTGGCATGTGCAACACAGTGCATTGTTTAGATAGAACGTTCCATTTTCAAATCACTTTACAATTCAAGCATGGTGAATGCTTTAACTGTAAAGTACACTTTACAATTCAAGCATTTAAAACTCCTTAGTGAACCAATCTCTTTTCTTATGTTATAAACTGTGGAAACTTTTTACTGAAAAAAAAACAATAAATATGGCGGCATTTCATTTCCGTTCAAGCTATGCAAAACTCCTTGGATTTTGATTTTTATGTTTATGTTTATGTTTATGTTGGTTTTTTGGTACGGAACCCTTCGTGCGCGAGTCCGACTCGCACTTGGCCGGTTTTTTTGTTCTGCCTCGTGCGTTTAAATCACTCACTGTGCTCAGAGTCTTTCTTTCAACCAGTCAGAGTGTGACTCGTTTCAGTGTGACTCGATGAGAATATAGGGTCTATATTAGAATCCTTAGGCTAATGTTTACATTACGCAAGCAGTTTGGCCCAGCAAATTAAGTGGTATGTTTGACGTTCTTTTAAAATCGACGAACATGCCAGGCAATGTACTTCTACTCGCTACTCGACTCGGTCGTCTACTTGACTAATGTAAACTAGGCCTTAGAGCATTCAACTGAATGCTCTAACTACTTTGCTAGTTCGTGATATAAAATCGGCACTCGCAGCACAAATTGACATTGGTCACTTGTATAACAAATAACTATTCTCCACTCTTAGTGACTATCGGTCTAAATTAACTAGGTATTTTTTTTTTTTATTTATTAACGAAACAAACAAATTTATTTCTAATGATTCTTAAATTTTTTTTCAGTGGCCTTATTTTTATATCTTTGGTTTTATCTGATAACAATATCTTTGACACATTTAAATCAGTAAACAACTATGATGCGCCTAAGTATAATCAGGTTTATTGTATAGCAATTTGTTAAAACGAGGTCAATGTGCTGTAGAGAATGGACAACATTTCATTTTGAGAAAGTACTAAAATTAGAAAACCATTTCGAGATTTTAGTGTTCTAAGCTCATATTTATCTTTTCAGATTTTTCAGTTCAGTATTTTTTACGTTATTTAAAAAAAACTAAAATCTAGTCCAAATTTTATTGGGAATGTCAGGAAGTTTGAGTTGAGTCTATTTGTCTTGTATTTATATTATCTGTGCATTCATTAAAAAAATAAAATCCATTGTCATAATAAATCATAGTGACAGAATGTCATTTAAGCGTATTTCAAAATGTAGAAATTTATAAAGTATTCTTGTAAAAAACTTAAAAGAAAGTCATTGGCATTGTTTGGGATACTTATGCGTTACCAGTGAAATTATGTCTTGTGTGATTAAAGGCTGTAAATCTCGCACAGGAAGAAAAGAAAATAATCAATAAACATTATGATTTAATCGGTAAGTTTACATTGTATTTTTGAAAGGTTGTCCATTTTTAATTCCAAAGATTTTATTCAAAATAAATGAGATAGGTACCATGAGCAACAGCGACGCTTAACCAATCCTAAGGTCAAAATCGCTTGCACGCCGCGCCGTCACAACCATACGTTTAGTTCGTGTAGGGGCGATCCGCGCGCACATGAATTTTGTTGCAAACTTAGAATAATTACACCTAGAACGATAATTCCCTACAAAGCGCGCTGTCAAAAGTGAGGCAACAAAAACAGCCAAAATGGCACCGTTTTCAGATTTTGATTGTCCGTTATTAAATAATCAAGCCTAATAAGTACAAAATAGTTTCATTTTCCCTACCTTAAAGAGATTAAATATTATATTATTGGATTTTAGTTACGATTAGGTAACGTATGAAGGATATAAATCTGAGAACTGAGCCATTTTGGCTCAGTATAAGTTGCCTCACTTTGTATACAAGGACACGGCTTCTAGGTGTAATTATTCTAAGGTTGCAAACTGGTTAAGCGACGCTGTTGCCCATAGTACATAAAATTTTAGGAAGGTTTAAAAATTCAGATTGATGATGATGATGATGATGATGCTCCTGACCGGTTTCGGCCACGGCGACTGCATCACTCATTGCATAGGGCTTCGCTGAATTGCCCTATCGTGCGCTCTCATATGACTGCAGTAGCCAGCTTTGTTGCTGAATACACGTGCACATATACCACAAGTTAGTACTCCATTTACAATGTTGTACGCGATGGCTGTTGGTGGTCTAGCCTTCAGTTTGTCCCGCTTGGCATCGAGGTCTGCCCTTCTTTCTTCCTCGAAGTCTTGCACCTTCGAATGCACTAAGCGTCTCCATTCCGGACGATTCTGAGCGCATGCCTCCCAGTTGGAAGATTCAATTTGGCAACACTTCATATGGCGTTTTAGTACGTCCTTATATCTGAGGAACTGGCCACCCTGCTTTCGTTTGCCTTTTTGCAGCTCATAATAAAATATTTGTTGTGCCACTCTTTCCTCTGACATCCTGGAAACATAGCCACACCACCGCAATTGACGCCTCATAAGGTAGGTCTCTATCCCACTAACATTTGCCCGTCGAAGAACTTCCGTGTTCCTGACACGGTCTGACCATTTGATATTCATTATGTTACGTAGGCACTTATGATGAAATCTATCAATCATCACGAGACTACCTGTTACCTAAGTTAAAGTTTAAAGAATTAAAAATGAAAATATTTGAAAAAACATATTATACATATACATATTAATTTAGAAATCGGAATGCCTGCCCGTTGCTAAACAAAATTAATGCCACAAATAGTGACCTGGGAGCTTATATCGACACACGATTAGAATAACATTGTAACTATTCCATATCCGACTATATTTGGTATCAGTAAAAAAATCATTTCTTTGGTCTAGAAAACGTATTTCTACGACAAAAATTACTTAGTGTATTTTTTAAAAAGCGGATTGCATTGTAAGTGCGGAAATTTAAAAGATTCAGGCATAAAAGTATAGTATTTTTAATAACAATGGGTGGTGAATCTGACTTTGATATTAAATAGTGAAAATTTCATTGCAAATTGACTTACAATGTTCTTCTTTACAAAATTTAATATTTGTTATTGTGTATTTTTAAAATATTATTATGGCTTAAAATCAGGAAATTCTATATAATTATTATTCTTTAATTGCAGTTTTCCACGATATTCATAAAAAAGTGCAAATTCTATTATAGAAATCAATAGAAATGCATTGCAAGCGACACTTCGATGTTAGATCAAAATTAATATCTTGAATCTACTAACTGTCTGTATCTTGTAACCAGTTTATACAATTGTTTTATATCCTAAAGTAGAAAAATATGCATTGTAAGTGTCTGAAATGTCTGATAAACACGGATCTATCGTACTTACTGAAATTTAACATATATCATGAAAAAAGCATACCGGCTTTAGTAAAAATCAACTCATAATTAGACAATTAGTATTGGCGCTATACGGTAAATCTTAAAAAATGTATTAAAAATATTTATTCCTGTAAACTTGACAAAAATGAGTTACAATGTTATTCTAATCGGGTGTCGAATTATTTTCTCGTACCAATTCTGATTGGTTACATTATACGTGGAAAATAAAAAACAATTTGTCGGTATTAAAAATTTTACAACCCAATTATGACGCTGGAAATTCGCTGTTTTTTATGACGTCATCTAGGTACAACCTTTAAGCTGGGTTTAGATTGCCAATAGTTACCTTAAACCTATTGTAGAAATCCGTGCAGCCTTTGGATGATACGAGGTAATAAAAAAAATTAAAATATTACAAACACACATAGAAACATAGATAAAAAAATAATGAGTAAAAATAACTATTGATGGCTATGGCTATCCTGATCCTGCAGGTACATTATGAAACAGGAGAGCAGTAAGTACCCTTAGGTATTGTGCCCTTAGCACTAACCAAGAACTTTATATTATGAATATAAGATTATTGGCACTAACATCTATCGAGAAGAAAAAACGTTCTTAAAACTACTCAATAGAGTTATTATCTATGGAAAATTTCATTTCGCTTTTCGACGGTAGATGGCGCTGTACAAATTTCCCATACAAAATTACTCTATCGAATGTATTTACGCACGTAATTTTTTCGATAGCTGTGCGTGTTAAGGGTACAGAAACTGAATGCCTGCTCGTAGCTAAACAATACGGACCCGGACGCCCGGACTCCGATGGACCCTGACCTGGATATGCGTAAGGTCTCGTAAAAGGTTTAGTAAAAGACCTATGAAAAGCTTTTGGATATAAATTTTCAATTCGATGCCTTAACATGGGTAGTCTTAGTATGTCATACTCTCTTTAATCATTTCTGCGGTGGTGTCGTATGAGGCGGGTCGTTACGTTCCCTCAAATATGGTTGAGCGAAGAGATGACTGGTTCATGCGTCATGCCATGCTCGTGAACTGGTGCTGCCAGTGGGAATGGGTCTGCTTCTGACTACCTATCTTAACGCATATTGTATTGTATATTTTTCTTTTATTTTTATTTATTGTAACAACCTAGACTGAATAACAAGTTCAAACTTTGAATTTAGCTTAAAATCTGTAAATTGATTAAGAAATTTGAAATTCATTAAGAAATGAGCTAATTCAATAATGTTATTTATTTGTTAATCTTTGTTAATATAAAGTCTGGAAACGATATACATATTTGTAAATATCGTTCCATCTGATAAAGCTGACAAGTTTTTTGCGCCCATTTTTCTTGTCAGTTAAAAGACGTCATAATGGGTGGTAGGGTAAAAGAATTGACGATTTAAAAATGCTTATTATGTGAGCTTATTTAAATAAAATATATTTCACTTTCACTTTCACTTTCTCACCTTTTATATACAATACCTACTAGCTGTAATGTAATTTCTATCAGTTGGTGTCTTTTTTTCTAAAACTCACTCGATTTTGACATTTTACCACGTAACCAAAGAACAATAGAAATCTATAATAAAAAAATACCTATATTTAATTTATATATTGTACCACTTATAAAAATAATATATTTTGGTAAAAAAATATTACTTTTATAACTTTTAAAGAAAAAAAATACGACCTGCACCACACAAAGAAAACTATCTGATTAACAGCTTCATTGTTCAGCAATACCGGATATCCCGTACTGCTACGCCGTAGCATTTCGTAGCACTGTTACCTAAAACTTACCGATATTTTTATTAAGTATAAGTATATGAAAGTGAAATATTTTTCATATTGTTTATTTTATCGTCAATTACTATGTAAAATCGTTCTGGTCAGCCAAATCTGAGTCATACAAGTGAAAGAGTTATAGTTTAGGAAACGGCATGTTTGTTGGTATTATTTGCGGCTTAATATCGAACAGTCACGTGATGTGTCTGGCATTATTCAACAGCACGACGAGGTGACACCATGCGTTCCAGATGAAATGTTCGACGAGTGGAGGGGAGGTTGTGCGAGGTCACGCTACTCGGGCAGCCTCGGCGGCCCCCGCCCGCCCTCGGGCCGCACGGGCGACCGGCGCGCGCACAGCGACCTCTTGCGTGCGCCGCACAGTGCCAGATCGAGTTTACGTCCCGCGAACTCGCTGCGGACTCTGCCGCCTCTCACACTGCCATCGAATTGTTATCTAAATATCGTTCCTAGGCCTCCGCCTTCAGTGAACGTAAACGCGATACCTATCCGAAACGTACGCCCTTTAAACACAAAAACGTGTTAAAATAGCCCTCGGTCCAACTATTCAAAAACGTACCGAAAACCAGTCGAGCGTTTTAATCGATCGACTGCATTAAAAAGTAAAAGCTTATTATCGTTTGCAGCCGTTTACAAATTTATTTACGCTGCGATAGGACCCCTAAGTTTCCTTTTTAAGCATTTTACCAAAAAGTGGTCGGATATCGCTAGTGCAAATCGCCTTCTAAATTATAGTGTGGTGCCGTCCTGTGCTTAGTTCAGTCAGTGAACCGTGCGTCAATTCTCCGAAGGTGTTTTTCTTGCCGTTCCTTTCGTTGCGAGCTTTAGCGGTCTATTGTTTCTGTTATTTACTGCTTTGATTTGCTATAACTGTGAAAAAACGCGATCCATGCTTGGAGTTATGACTACCATGGTATGGTTTCCTTTGTCTAAATTACGTACATTTTCTCTTCTATGTAGGAAGGTAGCTTACTATTACAACTGATGCATTTAGTCTTTTCTTGTACGAATGCGACACCTTACTAATCTACATTACATCTTTCATTCATTTCTGAATAACGCCGATTAATCCATAGTTTCTTATTTAACTACAGTGATTGACATCTTAGTTGTCATAGCAATAACAGTAGAGTTTAGTCCTTGCGTAGTTATTCAGCGATCGAAAATTCATCTTACATTGTTCATCTCGAATGTTCCATGCTTTGTTCAATATTATGTATTAATGAGAAGTTCAAATAAGTGAATTTGAACTGAGTTGAGCGCTGCACACGCGGCCTATATGTATTGCGCGACTGAAAAAGTTTGCAAAGCATGCGGCCCCTCCCTCCGCTTACTCATACAAAAGAATGCCTTAAGGGCTGGCAGATTGAACTATACTGACTACCGACATATCTTTGTCGAATCTGACTCTTGGCACATACATACATACTCGTACATACACAGCTTTGAACTCTCTCAAGTCAACAACTTTCAAAGTTACATAACGACCTCCTTTGATTTTTCAAGCCCTTATCATGATTGTAGCTAGGTGCATCGACTGCTGTCATACAAAATAGTCGGTCTTGCTGCATTAAATAGAAAAAAGCTTTTGAATGTATAAATCGCTAATATAAAGTAAGTAAAAAGACATAAACAGAAAACCTGAACTGACACATAATGACACTTTACATAAAATTAATAACCAACATACAAATACATGCTAATACCTAATTATATTTAGTTCTTAATGAATATTATATATTATATTTGAAAGGTATACGTACCTAAATACAATCAGAATTTATGATGAAATACGAGGTAGAGATTAATATTAGTTTCATAAAAATATGTATTGACTATTTATGTATGTTACTATAAATGAACCTTATTGTTTCAATCAATTAAATAGTATATCACTTTTATTGTTAAATTTATATACATATTATTATTATAATAATGTAATTATAATACTTTACGTTTAATCGTGAAGATACAGCAAATATTATCGATATTTATACTCATTTTGTGATTGAATTTAATCAGCATCAGTCTTACTATCTTTATTAATATTTAATATGGTATATCTTTAAGATGTTCATAAATAGTATTTTAAAATATTTTCTTCCATTCAAATTAATTCTACAAACTGCCCCCTACTCAAATGGTAAATATTCTATAAGTTTGAACGCCAGGCTTACTATTAAAGCTTGAAAATAAGCAGTAAACTATAAAATTACGTGCCGTAAGCTACTAAATTCCATACAATATGTCAAATCCTGTGAATTATATAAGTTTGCGACATTTGATTTAATCGTCTATTGCTCATATTTAAGGTCCTGAAATTAATTTAGCGAATTAATTATCCAAATTTTGTGAAAAGAAGATATTACTTGGGTTATGAAATTGCCGATTTTTTTTTCTCACAACCATCTTAGAAGATATTATTATGAGATTTAAAGATATTTCAGTAGCTTGCTATTATTTCAAAGAACGTTCATAAGAGCCAACTATCAGCAATAAAATTATATCGTGTTTTCTTTCCGCATCGTTAAAAAAGTACCTTAAAAGAGACTCTTTTTTTGTTAGCAGAAATTACCACTTAATTCGTTGTTACTTAGCTGATACTTATTTTTTAGTTAGCTGAGTGTTCAAACACTTGTGCGTAAAAGTTTTGGAAAATTAGCGTTCATGGTTGTTTAATACATAAGAAAATGATAGTATGGAAAATGCAAATTCTTTACAATTCCCCATACAAATCGGCAATTTCATACTTCAATCTCTAATATACCTTAAGTTAATGCAGTGAGCTGTCTTTATCAACAAAAATTACGAATATGCCGAATATGTATTTTATATTTCTTCATTTAGATCGCTATACTACGGAACATGTCTCTATGACTCCTCTGTGAATAGATGAAAAGATCCAACCACCCATTGACATACTGTCTCAAATAAGACACGGCCTCGTTCGCTTGCAGCCGCGCGCAGCCCTCCGCCCGCCGGCTCGGCTCTATATCTTAACTACAATGTCTCGACGGACGTTTGCGGAAACCCCCGTGCTTGAGCCTCTAAATGTAAATGCGACACTGCTATTCGCTTAGACTGTTTCACGTCACACACAATACATTTGTGTTTGTATTGAAGTATTCACGGTACCATGAATACGCCGTTTTTTTTTGTTCGACTGAAACGTTGTCTATCTTTCAATGCTCAAAACAGTTTCTTGGTAGCAAACACAAGTGTTTCATCAAACAACAGACTGTTTCGGGCAACGGCACCCATATCAAACCATACCATAGTAAGCATACCATACTTCTCTCCAGAATACGCTCGCAACTCACCCTAAATCATAGTAACCGTCTCGAAGAAACGGAAAATTTCAAGTGTCGGTGGACGGATACCGTGCATCTATGCAAAACACGGCAATAGCCCTGCTGGAGTCGGCGTCGGCGTTCGAGCGAGACGTGCTGGAATGTGAGCACCTGGAGGTGTCGGAGTACGGCGGGTTCCGGTGAGAGCGTTGGCGCGGCAGCGGCATGGAGGAGCGCGGCCCACCGGACGTGCCGCTGATCATGACGCCGCCGGGCGGGGCGAGCCCCGGCGCTGCGCTCACCACCTCGCGGCGCGCCGCCTCCGCGCGTGGCTCCCGCGACGATATGCCTTCCACCTGGCGCTCCTCGGTGCGTGTGCGTGACACCGGTTTCCGCGGCTCGCGCAAGAGCGTCGTACGCCTTGAACCGCCCTGTAATGGCCTCAACGGGTTGCCCGCCATCGGCAAGGAGGTAAACATTTATCTCTTCGCCTGATATAAGCGTACTTACCAGGACAGCTATTATATCGTTTATAATTTAAATCCTTAATATATGTATGAACCGAAAAACTTCAATTTTTTTTAAAAGACATGCACATATGTCATCTTGTCAAGCTGTCTGTACCGGAAACTTACCGGAAATAATACAAACTACATTATATTTCATTTAACTACGGTTAAAATTAAAACCAACTCCAATAGTCAAGAACCTCTTCGTGACACCCACAGCCTATCTGCAGCAGTAAATATTATAACACACGCAGTCCATGTAGGTGAATGATTAATGTAGCTCGCATCTCGCTGACCTTTACTTACACTGGCGGCACCGGAATACATGGTGAGCCAAATATACTGCTTTATTAATTCCTTGCTCTGATTAAATCTAGGCTAAGTTTACAGCTATTTTTTTTATATTTAATAAAAGCTAAAAAGGGTTAAAAAAGTTACTTCTTGAAACTGGAGTGAAACGAGGTTTCTATAAATTAACTAATCATCATCAAGTCTCAACCTCTTTTTAACTGACTTCAAAAAAGGACCATATCGTTTCTTTTAGTTACATATCGTTTCGTATATACGTCTCGGGTAGAATGGTACGTTTTATGCACTTCTTATACAATCTACTATTTTTACCCTACTCAGATTAAGTCTTTTTACGGCTTTTGACTTCTGTATCGATATTAATTGAAAAAAAAATCAATATAACTAGAGTAACAAATACAGTTTTCCTTCGTTTCTTCATAGCACAAAGACAACTAAATTACCGAAAAACCAAAATTACAATGTTTTATTTTAATTCGTTGGTAAAACATCGTTTTGTGAAACTCTTTATTTTCAAGATTTTGAATTGAACTTTAATTTTGATGATAACAGATTTTGTAGTTACTTTTGACTTTTTAACCAACTTCAAAAATTTGAAAAGGAGTAGGTTATCTATTCGTCGCGTATATTTTTTTTTTATATGTATGTACACCGAATACTCGAAGACGGCTGAACCGATTGAAATGATTCAAACGTTATAACATGAGGTTTGTACCCAAATTGGTCCCATTTTTTGAAATTTTGAAATCGGTTCAGTAGTTTTCAAATAATCTTGAAAATATTGTCGGTTTCGTTACCATTTTATATGAATTCAGACGGATTTTCAACCATTACTTTTTTGTTTATGAACCGATTTAGATGATTCTGATTTTGTTTGAAATTTCATTGGTATTGGATTTTGGATTTTGAAAATACACGAGGGAACTCCTCAAAATCATATAGGAACTGTACAGTGATTGAAATATTGGTAGGTTTATGACAATCAAACACAAGTACCTATCTATTGTCAAGGACGTTCTGGACTAGAGTTGAACTGCGAAGGCCCAACGGAACTCCTGTGGAAATTGAGTTACTCCGGGTATACCATTGAAAAATGTGAAACGTTATAACTTTTTATTTTATAAAATCATTAGTACATACCACGAAAAAGTTTAAAGTAAAAAAGCTTTTTAAAAAGCAAAACTTCCTTCAAAAACCTTAAAAAAACAGCTCTATAAAAAGACAAGAAGAAGACATAATGTTCAAATCGATTAATTAAAACACGTCTATTGAAGTCGGGTGGGGCTTTTAGAATAATATAAACAATACAATAATTAAAAAAATACTTCCAGCTCCACCCTACTACAGACGTGTTTTAATTAATCGATTCGAACATTATTTCTTGCTTTTTTTATAGAGCTGTTTTAATAAGGTTGTTGAAGGAGGTTTTGCTTTTTTTAAAAGCTTTTTTTTTATTTATTCATAATAGTTAACTTTTTGATAAATATTTTACGATACCATGTAAAATCTTTCAAAATATCTGTTTCCAGCACAAAAACAAAAGGATCGGGCGTGTAGGCAACCCGATTTTTAAATTATGAATTTTTTCATTAAGCTGTACCGGGAAACGACTGTAATGTAGGATGTTACGAGTGAGTTCATTCGTAATTGTATCTTTTGGAATTGTATTGAATTTAATTATTTAGAGACCGACAAAAAAAAACGTTAGGTAAAGGTGTTTCGTTATTCCATTAATTTGTATTTTAGGCCTCGTTACTAATTTCTATGTGATTCAAACTCCCCGTGTAGTAAGTACCTATTTATTAAACATGTAAAGAGAAATAAAGAGAATGACTAACTATGTATTTCGTTGGTAGTACCACAATCAAGATTTGTCATATTGTATCAATAAAAACTAACAAATTTAGATTTAACTTAAATAAATTTACCAATTTCACCTCATGTAATTACGAAACAGCACAAAAGTTCATTAAGTAGCAAAGTAAGAATTTATCGGTTATTACTAACTATACGTAACTTTTTTAAACGTATAAAAACAATAGTATTGTAAACATTTATTTGAATTTTTTACATTACAACATTACAAGCACCTCAAAGATAAATAATAAAGTAGCTAGGTACCTTAAAAACAACCGAAATGGCTGACAAGCTCAACTTGGGGATGTGGAGACTAGCCTTCTAGTTTCTATAATATAAACCAACTGCGCGTTCAATCGCTTAAAGGCTCCAAAGTACTGGGGTTCTGAATACTGGAAGGATTTCCATAAACGCGACGCCGATAGAATCCACTACGCTGGCTTACAGCTGGATCCGTAATAAGCTATGATTAGCAGCTAGATAAGTAACTGCTGGACTTACTGATCAGGAAAACTGTTGTAAAAATGTAACAAGTTGATGATATTAACAAAAAAAATTCGAATAGAAAAAGAAACACATTCTATAAAATTTCAAACGTGCTTATATCTTGTTCATACAAATTTTGTTTTTATTAACAACGTTCTGTATGTGTTAAACCAGTTCCAGTTTAATTTCGAAAAAAATAGTTTCTTCTGGAAGTTGTTCCTAAATATGTATACGCAAATCAAACTTTTGTATATAAAAAATATTGACTCTACAGTACAACACTAATACAAAAAACACAATGAATATTATATTGTATTGATTGAATGTAAATATTGGTTATATGTTTGTTCGAAGGTATTATCACTGGGCGCGACGGGGCCTAAAGGGACCACGCAGCCGTCACACCCCTGCACGATCCTCCACCACTCTCCTTACAAGGTAAGACCAAACAAGTGAGGCAACTGTAGTACTAGTCAAGTGAGAGTGACTGTACTACAGTACCGCACTTTTAGTAGGGAAAAGTTAGGTACATCTTGCCAGAGCTGTTCCCTAGATTCCAGTTTGGGAGGAGCTTAACCGGGGGCAGGGTAGCTCAGGACTTCTTCAAACCTCGTCATTAAAAAAACAGACAAATCATATTAAATTTCCATGGTTATTGACGTTAATAGAATAAACTATGTCGGGATTTACGGAGTCTCAAAAATAAACAGGTACATGGTGTAAATCCCGACATAGTTTATTCTACAGACAAATCAAATTGGTGATACATGAATAAAGAAGACTTGAGACCCTCCTCCTCTTTTTTTAAGAATGTTAAGATGATTTTGTTGTTCATGAGCTCACTAGACCTTCTGGAGCCGCCACTGAAAGGTACCCAACGTTGTACGAGTATCATAGCAATATTACAAAAAAAATTGCTGAACTAATTTATTTGATGCCTCATTGCCACCATACAGAACCGAAAGAATAGAAAACTATAAAAAGGTGATATTGGAGATTTACTCTAGCAAATAATTGTTATCATAATTACTACAAGTTATTACTTTAATAACAATAATAGCACATTACTTGGCTAAATTAGTTAGATAAGCAGAATAGTTTCATCTTTTAGGGGCCATCCATAAATTACGTCTCACGTTAAGAGGGAGTGAGGGGGTCGACGAAGTGTGACATTGTGTGTGGCAAGGGGGTGGGAGGGGGACCTAAATTTCATGACGTCACATTTAAAAATCATTGAAATAAATAAAATTTCGTAACTGCTGTTTTAATTCAATAATTATTTCTAGGTGTAAAATTGTCAAATATGTGACGTAACACTAGGGAGAGGGGGTCTCACAAATGTGACCAGCTGTGACAAGTACGGGGAGGGGGTCAAAAATCATGATATTCGTGTGACGTAATTTATGGATAGTCCCTTGACCTACATCCACAATATATTAATTGATTTATAATTTTTCACGAGTCCCAATTCGCGAAAGTTTTAAAGTAACAGCCTTCCTGTAACAGCCCATATTGTCGTATTAGCAAAATTAATGTTGTTACCTCCCAGCTTCAAACTAAGTAACATGAGAAAGGAAAATCAAAAGCCGTTTCACAAATTGGAGCATATCTTATCAAATTATGTTCTGAAACTGAGATTGTAAGGATTGTAATAATGACATCTAGCTTTCATAGTGTGAATCTAGAAATGCTAACTCTACAAGAGAATCTAGCTAGCTAATAGAATCAATGATGCTTCATGTTATTATTGTAAAATTATATCAACGCTTCTATTAATTTAAACTTAAAGATTACAAAATCTGAATATTAGGTATATAGGTGGAGCAAACAACTTCCAGCCCACTCGATGCTTTACTCAAACTAGGGCGATAAGTTTTTTGGGAAGTAAAATTTGCCGAAAAATATTTTGACCAAACGGCAAAACCCCGTCTGTTTGAAAAAAGTAATATTGATTGAAATTTTTAGTGAGGACTCATACAAAAAATATAATTAAAGCATAATTATGAAATATAGGTAAGTAGGTACCCACCTACCCAGTTTTTGTCGCAATGGCCTCATTTCCATTGGACACGCAAAAGGGCAAAATACTTTCATTCCACACGCCACAAATATAATTACCGACATGGTAGTGGCTAAAATACCGATCGATTCAGTGGAAAAAGAGAAAACTACCTCCTAAGCTATTTTTATAAAAAGATTTCGTAAATAGTTGACTAATGAGATGATAAGGATCAAAATAAGTACCTATTTGAGATTACATATTACCAGTACGAGGGCGGTTTGATAAGTCCATGACTTTGAAAAGAAGAAATACTTTTTTCATAATTTATTTTTGTATCTTAAAAAACTTCTTAAGGAATCTTTACACACTAATTTTTTTTCAAATTCGGCAAAAGATTATTACTTTTGGAAACAAAAAGCTCAAGCGACTTCTATTTCTAACTTTTCTTAATGATCCTGTCGACCCTCTCGGCGGCACTCATGACATCAACAAAACTCATCGAATGAAGATGCGAATCCTTCCTATTCTCTAGATTCAATACCCACTGAGATTTTTTCTCCTACGAAACATGAATAAATGTCTTGGCGGGCAAGATTTTCATCCAGCCAAAAGGTGGTGTCCTGAAATGGACCCTCTTTTCAGTTACCAGTTTTCAGGCGATGAAAATAAAAAATAATTGGTTAAAGAGGTAGAAACATCGTTGGACGGAATACGCAGAGCTACAATAAAGATTATGTAGAGAAATAAAATAAAATATTCCGAAAAAAAGATATTTCATGTACGGGACTGGGGGTCCGTAGTCGCTCCAGCATTGACCATCAAATTGTCGTATTCGATTCAATGAAATATGGTTAATGTACCTACCTGTTAAGGTACCCTATTCTTCGGATAGGGTATGAACGGTTATATTATAATCCACAGCTTCGTGCTTCTATTTTCCATAAAACTTATTTCGTAAGCCATGTCTGAGCAACTACGATGTTTTACATTTGTGGTTGTATTGTATAATTCCAGGCCGCTTGGGATTGGCTGATCCTCATCCTAGTGATCTACACCGCGATATTCACTCCCTATGTCGCCGCCTTCCAACTCAACGAGCCCGACTTCGACAAGCGCTCGCGCAGCTTCGGCGAGGACCCCATCGTCATTATTGACATGATAGGTATACAGTGCCCACTTCTTACATCTCTTTAATCTGTATCTTATAAGAGTTGATTTGGTATTTCAGTCATACTGCTTCATCGGCATCACTGAGAGTATTTTTGCATACCTTTGGTTATCTCTCAATGGTTAACTGAGCATTGTCATTTCATTACGTTAGCCGTACCTACCTATGGCTGTAGGTACTGTCGATAATCTGATCTACGAGTAATACATGTTCACGGCTAGAAAGATAAGCTTTTAACACGTTTTAAACACGCACAATTATTGTTTAACTTTCAGTTGACGTGACGTTCATAGTCGACATCCTGATCAACTTCCGGACGACGTACGTTAACATCGCAGACGAGGTGGAGTCGGACCCAGCCAAGATTGCCATGCACTACCTGCGCGGCTGGTTCGTCATCGACCTCGTCGCTGCCATCCCCTTCGACCTGCTGCTCTTCGGCACCGACACCGACGAAGTGAGCTGCTTTTACTCCCGCCACCTACCATTCGATATCATTTCACAAACACGTCCTAATAGAGTTAGACAACTCAGTTAATGCCTAAATTAGTATTGTAATAGTTGTCCGAAACTTGTATGACTCCCGAACAAAAACAAAATTGCCGTAAACCTACGGTATTAATGGATAGGAAACCTCCTATCTCTTAATAATTTATACAAGCTAGAGGCCATACTACGACAGAATAAGATTAGGCTTAAAATATATACAGTCAGTAAAAGGGGTAAATTAGGTCTTATGTAAATCTAGGTCTCCGACGATTCATCAATGAGGCTTCTTTCTGTCGTTGTTCGGGATTATTGATCAAATTCAATTTCGGACAAATGCACATCTGGCCATTTTCTAGTGATTCACGTTACTTACACTATCTAGTGGAATGCATTTATTGCAAATCACGATAGAAATAGAATTCGGTTACCGCTATCAAAATTTGTCACTCAAAGGCTCCGCGTTATCAAAACAATAAGCTATTTATGATTTTATTTATTCAAAATTACCAATCGAAATGAATAAATTTCATATCATTATTTTCGTTCTTCATATCAATTGCTATTTTTATTTGTTGAATTCTATCATTGATTATAAATTACCTAATTATTTTCCTAACAACGTGTGTTATTTTTATGATTTCATTAAATAATCACGGTATGCAGAACCCGAAGGTGGGTGCGTATTGAATCTTTTATAACATTTCTTGTTACAGCAGGGGCTGGAAAGTGATGAGGTATACCATCTTTGTGAACTATTTTTATGTTGCTGCCACTCAATTTTCTTACATTTTAGTTGACATATTTATCCAATAATTTCCACTAGCCATTTTCAATCCACTAAGCGAATGCGTTAATGGAAGATAATGACGCTTCCCATAAGCAAAATGTTATGATCATGTTCAGACTACACCGTGCCGATCATCCAAGAAGCCCACTACCATGATATCACGAGCTTGCCCGCCCAAAGATCAGAACTGAAGTGCGACTTTAGTATCATCTGTAAAGATTAGCAGGCAATTATTAACGTAGAGTTACATTTCAACTATAGCTCTATGCCATGGAAAACTTTATAACCGAGCTATAAGCTCCGTAGCTCGAGAGGCGTACAACATCCTAGCCAGCTTAATGTTAGTATTGCAGACTGCGGCTGCAACGATCGTCGCAAGCTGCAGGGTGACCTCTAGGGGACCTTCACCTTTTCAATAGTATAAAAGAATCCCTAGGTATTTTTTAAGCTTTTCTCTTTTCTTGATTGGCTTCTACCTAGGTACGTATTTTTGAATGCTGATTTTTAATTGAAGAATGAATTAAAGTTAAAACAGACCAATACAGTAAGCAAGAAAATCGGAATATAATGTAAAAGCGGGACATTTCATTGGCTTCTCATAGCAAAAGTGCAAAAATCACAAAGTGCACTAGCTTGTTAGCAAATACGCTCACACTTCCCAGACAAAAGTTATTGTTTAACCTCTTATTGGATACATGTATTATCACAACATCTGGCACAGAGTACCTAATGACCAATCTCCGACATACTGTCAACTTTCCATGTTGTATTTATAGCACCCACCTTACATAATATGACTTTTGAAAGCCATTACTGTATTCAACCAATAATCCACTCAAGTTTTATTAGTCTTTATTTTTTTATTTCAATAAAACAACGTTGAATTATCACGAAAACACAAAATGAAACATGTAAAAGTTTTACGACGTCCTTATTTCATTTTATTATTACTGTGTTGTTTTGTTTTCTTATTCGAAATAAATTATTTTCTCTCCTTTTTTGTTTCACTCATCATCCTACCTTTACTAAATTTTTCATTTCCTTAAGAGCAAAGCAAATTTTATCATATTCAAAAGAAAGAAAAAAACATATTTTCAGAGTTAACAATAAACAAACCAAGTTTAACAGGTACCTACTTGTACATACCATAGTTCAAAACTATAGTACCTAGATAATTGATAGCATGTAAAATTAACTATTTTATTCTTCACACAGGTTGTTGTGAAGCCAATTCTGAGCGTATAATTTTACGTGCATTTAACGATTTTCTTTGCTCCTGGTAAGATGAAAGATGATAATCCAGCCAGAGACACTCAGTTATAAGAATAAAGACAAAAGAAAAAAACAGATAAAAAGCCGAGTCATTAAAAACCATGATTAAAGAAAATTTCAAAGACATCTACAAGAAATTAGTAATAGCATTTTGTTTGAGTATGACTCTAATTTTTAGTACTGCTAGTATTGTAAAATAAACTCCTAGGTACGCACTGTTTGCCTTTTTCAGTCGTATACAGTATAAATACATATCATATCACTCTAACTAAACAAATTATTTAATTAAAT
The DNA here is from genome assembly GCA_928269145.1 of Agriphila tristella. NCBI lineage: Eukaryota > Metazoa > Arthropoda > Insecta > Lepidoptera > Crambidae > Agriphila > Agriphila tristella. The sequence continues at coordinate 43,744,596 of OV743429.1, read as the reverse complement.
AATACAACACAATCTGTAAAAATCATACGATAATGGGAGGATATAAAATTTCAGGGAAATAATCTTTGAATCAAAATCCTTCATTATATCAAAGATACTGAATCAAAATTAATAAATCTCAGACATTTATTTCTCTGAATATGTTCAAAGAAAAGTGATAAGTTTATTTATAAACACACCGCTTCAGAACTAAAAAATATTTCATTATGCGAGTCAAGTTTACCATTTAAATAAAATAGAAAGGAGCTATTCTGCAAAATGATTTGATATTTTGGTTCATTAGGTATGTATGGAAAAAGTTTACATCGTGCAGTCACCCTGCCATCCCTCTTTGGTATAATGTGCCTTATAATTTCATAAATTAACGAAGATTTAACCAGGTAATATTTTTAATATCATTGGCTTATGCACAGTGTGTTTACCAAATTTATCACGGTTCTGTTCAGCAAATGTCATTGTATTGAAACTAACCTTAAATACAAGTACGTACATTTTTGGCTCAACATATCCTACAAGTTTATACAAATAACAAAAACAGTCACAAGACTCTTCAATTTTAAAGAATGAGTATAACTTTTACAAGGATACCAAGTTCAGTCTTAGAATTTACATACAATTTTGCACCGCATTATGTACGAAGCCAGCTAATATTATAGTTTTCCAATAATCGCTTGTAATACTAACCGCCAAGTATGTCTCAGTTTGGTTGAGCTCTGAAGCATATTCATAGGCAACTTTTGCTTGGTTAGCGTGGTTTTCGCTATGAGGCCTCGTTGATGCTATTTTAGTATAAGCGAACGAATCATGAACTGCTTGAGTTGCGGCTAAGTTGCGCTGTTGCTGTTGGGGCGGAGCGTTCTGAGCAGTGCTTGTGGTGGTTGCAGACGACGACACTCATCGGACTTCTGAAGACCGCACGCCTGCTGCGGCTCGTGCGAGTCGCGCGCAAAATTGACAGATACTCCGAATATGGCACTGCCGTCCTTCTACTTCTTATGGCCACGTTTGTGCTTATTGCACACTGGCTGGCGTGCTTGTGGTGAGACTTTATAACTTTACTGTTACCAACAGTGCTATCCGGGTTAGAAATTAACGAACTATATCTGATGATACAGGTACGCTATTGGCAGCTGGGAACGACCACAGTTGGCTGCTCCTATTGGATGGCTGGATTCCCTCGCGAATGACGTTCAAGCATCTTATGAAAATTCAACGGGTCCATCTATGAGGTTATTAAATACATTTTTGACATAAAAGACGGTAAAAGCCCCTCGTGTTTTATAACTTATAAATTTGACTGCTCCTTTTAATATAATAAAATATTAAAACGAGTAATGTGTTAATTTTAGTGTTTGTCTTCTAGATCTCGTTACATCACTGCCTTGTACTTCACGTGCACATCATTAACGAGCGTTGGATTTGGGAATGTCGCGCCCAACACTGACATAGAAAAAGGATTTACGATATTCGTCATGCTCGTAGGATGTCAGTATCATTTCTAATATATTATTAGGTCTTTACCTATGAAATTGCCGTTTTGTTTGAAAAAAGTTAAAGTATTTTTTTTTCGAACTTATTTATTTCTTTTATTCAAAGTAATCACCCTTGCAATCAATGCATCTTTGCCAACGCTGTGGCAGTTTATGGATGCCCTTCTTGAAAAAATCAGCTGGACGGGAGACAACAAACTCTTCAAAGGCGTTTTGTACTGCCTCTCGGGAATTGAATTTTTTTCCCGCTAAAAAGTTGTCCAAATTTTGGAAAAAGTAATAGTCGGTAGGCGCAAGATCTGGTGAGTATGGCGGATGAAGGAGAGCTTCCAAACCCAACTCATGCAGCTTAGAGACGGTCTGTTGTGCAGTATGGGGTCGCGCGTTGTCGTGAAGTAGCAGTGGGGCACCCATCTATCAAGTTTTTTTATCTTGCCAATCTGTCGCAAATGGACCAATATTGTTTTGATGCTAACCAACGATATGTCAAAACAAGTTTAGATGCGTCATGCGCCAACATCATGCAATTTAAAACAGCGACAGGTAGGCTGCAGATACACACATTGACATTATTATGTCGAGAGAGGGACAAAAATGAACGCCACCATACGGAATACTTGTCGTTAGAAAGAGATAAACAGACATCATAAGTTTCGTCTGATACGCTGCATGCTCATTGGCGCGATCATAGGAGTGAAAGTCGCAATGCTCGCTCTTTGTAAAAAATGGCCGATTAGAGTAATACAAAATACGAAAATACATTTTACGGTTAAATACAGTACTTACGTATGAAATGAAACATTTTTCCGATCTCTGACTGTTGGTGTATAATTTGCACATCGTTTAAAGACGCAGGAAGCCATTTTTGATAAGGATGTCACGGTTTTTTAGTGTCTGACTGACGAGAGTGGTGTGTGTTTACGTGTCACGAGCCTGTGCCTGACTAATTGAAAGTCGGGCAATTACCTGACTTTCGTCTTGCCATTGTGGAGCGCGGGTAACGTATCTAAACTTGTTTTAACATATCGTTGATGCTAACATCAAAAGCTGCTGCCAGCTCAGCTGTAGATTGCGATTCATCTGCTTCCACAATCGCCTTTAATTCATCATTGTTGACCAAAGTTTCCGGACGACCACGAGGTTCATTTTTCAAGTCAAAATTCCCAGAACGGAACCGAGCAAACCAATAACGGGTTGTACGTTCGTTTGTACAGTTCTCTCCGTAAACGTCGTTGATGTTACGTGCCGTTTGTGCCGCGTTGGTGCCACGACGGAACTCATATTCCATAATTACACGAAATTTCGAAGTATCCATTATGAGGAAAAATGTTGAAATGTAATGAAAATACAACGCTAATCAATAAACAAAAGACTGATTTTGTAAATAGAATGTCATATTTTTAAAACAAAATTAATTTGAATTTAGAATTCATAGCCAATCAAAACTTTTTTTTGTTTGAAAAAGTCTGTACTGCAATACGGCAATTTCATAGGTAAAGACCTATTATTTCCATTAATTATCTGTATGAGTAGTATCACTAACTAAACTTCTTTCTACAGCTCTCATGTATGCTAGTATCTTCGGTAATGTATCAGCGATAATACAACGATTGTATTCTGGAACCGCTAGATATCACACACAAATTCTAAGAGTACGTGAATTCATTCGATTTCACCAGGTAGGTCTGTTGTCATCTAAACAATATACATATTTAGAGACTAGATTTGTAACTATTGATGTTTTTTTTATCCATAGATTGCTAATCCACTTCGTCAAAGATTGGAAGAATATTTTCAACACGCGTGGAGCTACACTAACGGCATCGATACCTCTAGCGTTCTGAAGGGCTTCCCCGAATGTTTACAAGCTGACATCTGCCTTCACCTTAATCGAAATTTATTGGCAAATTGTTCAGCTTTTGAAGGAGCTAGCCCAGGCTGTCTCAGGTAAATATTGATATTGGATCTTTAACACTTTTGCATTTAAAAAGTGATGTATTTCATACTTGAATTTGTTCCAGGGCATTATCTTTAAGGTTTAAAACTACCCACGCACCCCCTGGTGAAACATTAGTTCATCGTGGTGACGTTCTCACTTCCTTGTATTTTATATCCCGAGGCTCTATAGAAATTCTTAAGGACGACATTGTAATGGCTATTCTAGGTAAGAACAAAATTTTGTATATTTTCTTAAAATTGTGGCAGTACCACAAAATGCTAGTTAACAACAAGTAGGGGTCCGTTGCCGAGCCTGTAGATCTATTCCAATACCACTAACATTCTCGTTTAGTTACTCTGTGGCAATACCGTATGAGATTCGAAGAATTTCGAGGAAATATGTTTTTCTATACTGTCTTGTGTATTTAGACTTCTATGGTGTATTTTGTTTTCATTTATTTTAATTTATCATCATCGCAATCATTTCATTTTGTTTTAATCTTCGGTTGGGCGCCGGCGTTGTTTTGTTTCTAATGTTAATTTATTAGTAAAGCTACGCAGCTTCATGATGATGATGATGATGATTGGTTACCAAAAAATAGAGCAATACGTACGCACGTATTGTTCTATTTCTTGGTAAACAATCATCATCATCATATCAGCCACTCGACACCCACTGCTGGGTATAGGCCTCCACCAAGGATCTTCACTTACCCTTAACGAATACAAGGACTAATTTGTTTCTCAGGCAAGGACGACATTTTCGGCGAGAACCCGTGCGTGTACCCAACGGTGGGGCGGAGTAATTGCCGCGTGCGCGCGCTCACCTACTGCGACCTGCACCGCGTGCACCGCGATGACCTGCTCGACGTGCTGGACTTCTACCCGGAGTTCAGGGCCTCCTTCGTCAACAATCTGGAGATCACCTACAACATGCGCGATGTTAGTACATACGTGTATTGCAATAACTTCGTCTTGGATACAGTTGTTTTATCTCACGAATGCGGTTCGGCTATGAATGTTGTTAGGCGTGCACCGCGTGCACATGCACATTATTTTAGTGTGAGTGCGAGCGTGCGGACACTAAAACAATGTGCACCAGTGGCGTAGGGTCCATACAAGCCGATTCCCATTGGCTTACCTTTTAGAATTCCCATCCTACCAATCCACTATATGCAGATACAACATTTTTGTAGAACGGCTTACCTTCGCCGTAATTTCAAGTCTCGCCACTGATGCACGCCTAACACAACACCGTAGCCGAACCGCATTCGTGAGGTAAAACAATAATCCTTTTATTTCACGAATTTATTACTGTACCTACTATGAAGATAACAAGAACGCACTAGCAACTAATTTGAACCGAAGGTTGGTTTTAATTAATAGGCACAATTAAAAGAAAAGAAAAAAAATTAAAAAGATTATAATAAAAATATAAAGTATCTCAATCACAAATTAAGCAAATCTTCAACCTGCCAAAATAACAAATAACTGACAAATGTACCTAATAAGTATGTAACTATTCATGTTGTACAGCCACGGTTTAATTGCTTGTGATACAGTTATTGAGCCTCTTCTTTCTTTAACCTGTCAAAAATTCTGCCGTATAGCTTTTGTTTATATTAGTTAAACCATTCTACGTCATTCATTCTATCATTGCCTTGCATTATTTCGATACAGGATGAACTAAGTGGCATAGAACCGCGCCGGCGCATGAAGTACGAGAATCCTAGCGACGCGCGGTTGCTGCGCGAAGCGTACGCGCGCACGACCAGACGACCCCACACCGAGACGTTTGCAGAGAAAGTGGTAAGGTGGCAGTCTGAGATTTAAAAACTCAACCTATCTTTGGAGTCCCCACAAACTACCAACCAAACTATCGGCCGATAGTTTGGTCGAGCCTTTAATTAATCATATGAAAAAGTATGCAAGTGCGCACATTACAACGATTTGGTATCGGCCGATTCTTCATATTAAAAACGGTCCGACCCATCTATCGGTCGATAGAAAGGTGTGTAGTTTGCGGGGACTCTTAAGATCTACTTATTAATCAGAACAGCATAGCTCATGTATAAGCTCAAGATGGCTCTCAACAACGTTGAAAGTGGTATATACATATATGGCAGCCAATCCAAGAATTAGGGACATTTCTTTCTTTAGTACAATAATTATGATCTTGTCCGTCTGCATGTATGGCACAAATGTCGAAATGGCAAACTGCAAACCAATGAAAATTGAAGTGAAATGATACAATGATAAAATAACAATGTCAATCAGTATCAGTCAATAAACTAATAAGCACTCATTAGAGAACAGTAGGTCTTACTTTATCACCAAATTAGTAAGATGAAGGAAAAATGTTTTTTTCAGGACTCCCAGTGTAGCGATGAAGAGACCGAATCACCAGCGAGTCGAGGTATTTTGGAATTTTCTACCGATAAAGCTGGGCAAGATGTCACCCCTCTTAACTTCAACTTTAGTAAACAAAGGTCCACCACTCTCAACTCAATCACGGGTGAGTGGTATTACATTATCATGTGGAATGAAACCAAATACTTATCTACTTTTGACTTCTGAATATGTCCTTCCAACATGCACCACGAACGCCTCGTGTAAATATAGCTTTAAATTCGTTCGTACAAGTGTTCTTTGGAATATAAAATTTAAACGAGCGTTATGTAGTGTCTGTTACTTATAGAGTAGAGCAACACATCATAGTTATGGATGAGCTATGTGCAATTCCCTTTCGAAATAATTTGGAATATCACTATCCTTTTTCATTAAGTTCTGGTAATCTTCTTCTGTTGTTATTTACTACCTTATTTTCCAAATTTCCTATTAAGTAAAATTTTGAAAATATAAGAAGTTTTTCAGACTCTTATATTTAATGAACATTTTACAAAAAGTTTGTTACAAACAAAAACTAATTAAGTTTTCTTATAGGTCAGTAGAATAAAACAAAAAAAAAATCCTCCGGATTTAATTCCTACAAAAGGTTTTATTGTTTTAATAGCTTCATTTATTGTCAAATATGACTGTCCTAGGTTTTCCCCCTCGGCTGAGTTGTGCTTAAGTGGCGGGGGGTAAAAATGTACCCCAAACGGGGTATTTTCACTGTATTTTGGTTATATCTCGTTTTTCATCAAGATTGTGTAAGAAGATTTTAAAGTTGGGTAAATTTAAAACAATTTGCGGGTAGAACGGTTTTGATACGAACAATAGTTTCGGAGACAAAGCATACTATATTTAATACGACTATCATTTTTCGTTTGCAAAATAACTTTGTTTTTCATAGTGTTTGTATAAATAACAAAGTTATATTTGCGGTTTTGGAAAATGTGCTATATCTCTAAAACTTAATATATCTCGTTCAAACTAATTTTTGTTGAAAACATTTATTAAGATTTACAGCATTATTTTTTAGATTTTTCTCTCTCTTATTTTAAAAGTTAGACGTGGGGAATTTTGGTGAAAATCGTGTAACTTAAAAAGTTGGCCTAATTTCGAAAAACTGTGTCTCCAAAACTATATATCGCTCGTATCAAAACCGTTCTACCCTCAAATTGTTTCAAATGTAGCCAATTTTAAAACCTTCTTACACAATCTTAATGAACAACCAGTCCTTCCGGGTCAAATCCCCTTTTTGGGTACATTTTTACCCCCCAACACTTAAGCACAATTCCGCCGGGGGGGGGGGGGACTTAGGATAGTCATATTGGGCACCAAAAGATGCCATTGAAACAATAAAACCTTTTGTAGGAATTAAATCTGATTTAAATGCTAACGCTACTGAACTATTATGAATTAATAAACTTGGGACTTCATATTTAACTTTTTGTCAAATGTCATTTGTCATTAAAATACGAGAATAAATTATTATATAGATATATTCTATTTTTGAACGACGTATGGCAAGCAATATTGTCAAAACTTTTATTTCATTTTTAAGGCTGCATGATTGGAGCTTATTGTTTACGTATTATTTATTTACTTCCGTTGAACGGGTTCGTGGGCGAGGGGAAATCGGGTTATAGATGCTACAAAAATGCAAGGAATATTAACAAGTTACCCTGATCGTTACCGAACCCCCCGCCCCCGTGCCCTGCTCTGAGCGCGGCCCTTGTGTGCAGGCATGCTAGCGCAACTAAAACGGAGCTTCCCCGACCTCTACCATCATAAAACACACCAGCCGCTCCACAACAAGTACTGTAAGTATACATTCTTTATTAGTGCATGCTACGGACAACCTATTTGTATCAGCCCATGAACCACTTGGAGAGAAAAGTGAATTATTATACCTATGTATAGTTAGATCGGAATGTTTTGTCACATAAATCAAAATCATCTTCAAAATTGTACATATCTAAACAGTATTTTTTATTAATTAAACAATAAGTAAATCGCGTTTCAACTATCAATGCCTTACAGTACAGATATTTCGTGAGTATAACAAAATAAAAGAACGTATGCTTATTGAGAAAAAATAGGGTATTGAATGCGTGGTTTAGCTTCACTCATTGTCAAATGGTACATTGTAATATCCTGTTCCAGCGCAATCAACGCCGCAAACGTACCGTGGTCGTTCCGCTGTGCGTCGGCAATCCTCAGTGGGACCGTTGAACGACACTTCGCCACTGACGGGGCAAGCGGCGGGCGAGCCAGCCGTGAGCACTCCGGCGCATAGCACCACACTTCCAGTGTCCAGCCTCAGCACCAACCCAAGCTCATACTACACCAACGCATCGCCCAGCCCGCCCGCGCCCGTCCACGTCTCCTGCGATGACATCCTGGCTCCCTCCTCGACCGCGCGCACACCGTCGTCTCGCTCAGCACCCCACTCAGCAGTCAATCTTCATCAAACTGGACGCCCATCTGCTCTTGCTTTCGGTAGTGAAAGAACTCAGGGGTCTGCTCAGGTATATTTTCAGAAAGATAGAAAAATATTTTTGTTTTTGTGTTGCATAAAGATCCAAAGTTTTATCTCTCAAAAAGTAAGACTTACCTACATTTTACCTACTTATTAATAAAGATGCTTATTCTTACCTTACTTATAAAAATACAATATTTCAGCCAATTTGATTATTTTCAGACATAAAGTACCCATACTTTAAAATTATCCATACAATTCGGCAATTAAGATCTTCCTGATTGTTTCGGTAACACTCAGTCCTATCGACTACGACTGAAATACTCCTTCACTACTTATAGGAGACAGTTTCTCCCCAATACCAAAACGTTGGGACGGCGGCGACAGCGGCTTCAGTGGCAACGGTGCTGACGCGGCTAGAGGAGCTGAGCCGGCGCGTGGCGGTGCTGGAGGCGGGGCTGACGGCGGACGTGCGCCGCATCTTGCAGCTGCTGCAGCCACGCGATCCCGCGCACCACAACACGCCCGCGCCCGCGCACACCCCCGCGCAGCCGCTGCCTAAAGCATCGCTCTCGGTGCCTCAAACTAATGATGTAAGGATCCACAAAGTTCAACGGCTGTGATTATGGAAAATACCTCTAATGGGACGGGGAGGCTGTGCACCATACCCACATTTTTCCTCATTCCGTCCATCCCATCCTGTCCGTGTTCTCGTCACGTATATTTATTTCCGTCCATCCGCCCCGTTCCTTCCGGGACGTGAAAAAACCCGTCACTTATATTAAGACCTTAATATTGATTTGAATACAGATCTAACAACGCAGTATCTACCTATATATTATCATTATCAGAGCCAATGGGAGTGGAGCTGGAATGGCGACAGGGAGCGCGAGCGCGGGCGGTTCGGGCGCGAGTGCGGTGACCGCACGCCCGGCGTGCAGCGGTCGGCGTCCGAGCCGCACGCGCCCCTGCCCCCCGCCCTGCCTCCGCCCCCGCACTCGCACTCCTTCTACAGGTACTCACTACCACAAAATAAATAACAGTAAACAATATTTTTCAGCCAACTTTTTACATGTAGCAAAAAAATGTGATGGTATGGTATTATACTTAATTAACAAGAGACAATTTGGAGACTAAAAGTTTCGTATCGGTTATACGACTCATGATGATTAGACAGACACAACACAATCGTAAGATAATGCGCCTTCTATTAAAGATACCAACATTTTCAAACTCTATTTCACGTTTCACAAAAGTAATCATTCGATACTTTGTTAGTGTTCAGCACCGTAGCATACTGCTACGAAATTGCTACGTAATTGCTACGAACAAAGATTTTGGCTACGAATTGTATCGTAGCGTAGAAGTGTGACGTAATCTGAGGGTGGGAATTCTTCCCCGTCGTAGACTTAATTCACCTGAGCTAAATCACCTGGGCGAACTAAGTATACTGAGCTCATCGCCGCACCGCATTCCGTGCGTTTTTATTTACAGGAAAGCGTGTGGGAAGTTGATTTTAACGCACGCCGTGCGTTTTTGGTTATGGTTTTTTTTCTATATTTTTATTTGAGTAATTACTTAAGTATAATGTTTTCTCAATAATCATTATATCTATTGAAAAACATCGTATGGTACACGCTACACGGTAGTTAAGGTTTTATAATTGAAGAAAAAAAATAAGCACTATGTATCACTCGTAAGAAGTAATCGTTCTTTTTCCGCCTTTGTGTTGTACAATTGTAGATTTTATCTACACCCATGCTTTAATTAAATCCCCTGTAAAGGGTTCTGAAACGGTTCGCTATACTTAACTGCCATCATTACGATATCCGAGCGAGAGGAGGTTGCGCTGCGCCGCGCGCCCACGCGTGAAGTGTTACATTATGAAATTCAGTACAACATTATAATACACTTTCGGAAGATATAATGACGAGGAGAAGGAGGAAAGTCAAAGTCACTCATGTGATACTAATACCCCTCATTATAGTACAGTTGCATAAATAACTATGATGCTATTTTATATCCTCATGTTTTGGATCGTAGGTAGTGTGAGGCAGGCGAGACGAGCGCTCCCCGCTCCCGGCCGTCGACGCGCTCGCTCGCCGAGTCCGCGTCGTGCGGCTCGCTGGCGAGCGGTGGCGGCGGAGGCGACGACAGGGCCGGCGCGGCGTCGGGCGCGGGCGCGGCCGGCGGCGGGCGGGCCACCCGGCCCCCGCCCCGCCATCGCTTCCACTTCTGCCGACGCATCACGCGTGCCCGCCTCGACGACGCCCGAACATTCCTCTGACGCGGCCCCACCCGATGCATGGACCAATTTTATACTTCCGTTAAACGCCTAAATTAACACGTCCTCGCGATTTCGCGACCGGGTGCCGCCGCCGCCCGAGTCGAGTCCGTTCGTATTTAAATATTTCGTGATCGCTTTAGTAAATACTAGAAGACGTTCGGCCGGAATCGATAGTAAGGACTCGGAGCGCCGCCGATTGTACCTGTTGTGAGTTGCACGAGTGGTTCGAAATGCAATAAGTGATGGATATATTGGGTGCTTTAATTTTATGTAATTTATGGGCTTTTAATATAAGCCGTTTATTGAATATTACGTATGAGTATGGTACTTAAATGTACAATAGCACTATCTGACAGTATTATTCTACGAACACGTTCATATTTTTAATTAAGTACCTACATCGATGAGATACACATTTGAATTCAATATCTAATTTTATTTTATATCTCAGCGGTTTCAGGTTGAGGTTAATAAGACTGAAAGACTACGTAATACCCACCGTGAACTGTATTTCCGGAAGAGAGTAATGTTATCGCTTTCCACCCGTCCTTGCTCCTTGCCTTGACATAGTAGCTAGGTAGGTACACTACTATGTTCGCCATTATTGAAACTCCTTATGGAAGTGCGTTTATAAAGTTCACTCAACATTAAGGTATATTATACCACTGCATTGTGTTTAATAATGCATAGCTATATAAATATTGTTCAATCTATTTTTGACATCATGTATACGTTTGAAAAGAAAACGTTTACGGATAAAAATATACAAGTTTAACGTCACCCAGTTTCATAACAACATATTTATACCGATTCTTCTACTTCTTCACATTCACTTGTATAAATTTTATTGTTATAACGTCGCTCAAGTTTCTGACTTTATTTTTTTATGTGTATCCTAGTTACGGTTTAAGAGTTTCGCCAATTTAAATATCATATAAGCAATAATAAAATCCACAATAATATTTAAGAAATTAAATCGTTTATTATTGTGTAAGTAATACAACATCTTTATTAAAATTAAATTATATTCAGATAGTGCTACATACCTACCTACTGCTTTAAATGCATACCTACTTAATTATATACAAATCATATTATCTTCATTCAACCTATTTGATGTTATTATAGAGAAACATCTCAAAAGTGCGTAAACAAAATATGATTTCCATTAGAATGTTTAATTGGAAGTTAACAAGAAATAAACATAGAACGATATAAAAGTGTTTAGATGATTAGATGGATATAGAATTTCTGAAAAAAAAAACATTTTGGCTGAATATTTTTATAGGTAGGCTGATTATTAAAAGAAAAAGTTTCATAATCTTTGGTTGCGTTTGCGTGGTTTTAAAAAAAATAACTCTACTTCGTAGGGTTTAGTCTTAAGGGAATCATCTCCATTATTCCCTTGCTATTTCCTAATCACCACATTTAATAAAAGTCAACTGACAATGACATTTCTGCATAAGTAGTTATTTCAGTTAACTTTTTGTAAATATGTGGTGATTAGGTGTGGTGGTAGGGTAGTGAATTAAAGGCCCTTGTTATTCGCTACCCTACATCCCTTTTTACAAGGGAATAATTCCATTCTGCTGTTACTTCTGTAATGTGGTCTGTGGGGGCGTGGCCTACTTTTGATTGGCTACGGTAAATAATCTATTCTGTGGTGCTTGTCAAGCATCACTCCTAGACGATCAAAATGTGATTGACAAGCCGATGCAATGTAAATGATTGAGAAGTAGTTTTGATCGTTTAGTTTAGAGGGTGCATAAGAGTGCGTTGTCCTAATAAAACGCGACTCCGCGATTTTCGAGCGAAAGTGAGCGCGAATAAAAATACTAAGCAACGATCATTGACGAGTTTGAGATAGAACGATGCTACATCCTTAAAATAATAACACCCAGAAACCGTGTCCTCGTCCGCAAAGTGAGGCAACTAATACTAAGCCAAAAAAAATGAAATTGTTTTGTACTTATTCGGTATGATTAGGTTATGGAGAACAAAAATCTGAAAACGGCGCCATTAGTTGCCTCACTTTTGACAGCGCGCTTTGTAGAGAACTATCGTTCTAGTGTTATTATTATAAGGCTATATCAAAGAACTTGAACTAAATTTTGATCTATCGAGATCAGAACGATCAGGGAATGACACGACCAGAAAAGTGACCAACTAGGAACGGGTCGATCTGAGAATGGGACCATTGGTTTTTTACATAACCTCCTCTTTTTTTAAATCGGTTAAAGGGACTTAAAAGACTGAGTCTGTTATCATTTTATTTCGGGGAACGTGATGGATGACCTATTTTGAAGGTATCCCCAACGATTCGACATCATGTTTGATCGCGCGTTCGTACGAAATTATTTCGTGTAAAAAAAATTAAGACACCTATTTGACATCAGTATGTTTGATCGCGGATTCGCACGACTAAAATTCGCGCGAACTTGCGATGATCGCGTAGTCGCGGGTGGTTAGGACTATTTCAGGAAGTCATATATTTTTTTTACAGATTCAGGCATCGAAAATACTGAAACTTTTTCTATTAATAAGGGAGCCTATTCTGCCAATTTGATTGTTTCACATATTCCCCATTAGCAGATATTTTACTGATCACTGAAATATCATCAAACTATTATTTTATTATTATATTTTTTTATTATTATAATATAACAAGACAAACTTAAACTGTCTTACTAATAAATGAAGAAATTGTTATTTGTTATACTAGCTAGATAGAGCGACCAAAGTCAATTTGTGCTGCGAGTGCCGATTTTAAATAATGAACTAGCGAAGTAGTTTATATAGAATTATAATTCTTTGTAAATGTTACCGTTAAAGCTCGGAATCCGTTAATGTGCGGATCGAGTCAGTTAAAGTGCGAAATTTTTCTTAAAGTAGCAGATTTCCGCACTTTAACCAGTTAATCTGCATATTAACGGATGCTACAAGTTACAAAAACACCGTTTCTGGCGCTTCACCAGCCACTCCCGCGGCACGCTCGCTCCGCTCGCTCGGCTCGCGCGTTTTTGGTCGAAATACTAACGTAACCTAACTTGGGTCTACTACCCCCTTTTACGTTATAACACATTATTTTCAATTAACGAACCTATTTCCATACTTTAACTGATCCTTGGTCGTTAATCTGCAGATTAGCTAGGGAATCTGCAGATTACCTAGTTAAAGTACGAAATGAAAAAAAAATTCGCACTTTTACTGATTCGACCAGTGAATCTGCAGTTACTAGTTAATGTGCACTCTAACTGATTTCCGCACTTTAACGGTAACATTAAAGACTACTGAACACGTGAGCGTGAGTACGAGATGCGTGAGACAAAAAAAATGTCTCGTGTTAAACATACACTTTTCACCACTACCAGCCAGAAAAGTGTTCTAAGTAAGAATAGTTATTTTCACGTGACTTTCCTGGTAAAAAGCCAAATTCAGCATTAGAAACTTGTTCTCTCTACTTTTTTATTGTTAGACAACTATCTTCAACGCTGGACTCACTATTTTTTTTTTTATTACAAAAATAGTTCAATCAAACCGTTGTGAAAAAAAGAAATAGTAGGTAGCTTACTTCCGCAAAAAATATAATATGCAAGATGGGCAAAATGCACCGCCCACCCACCCGCAAAATAATGCACATGCGCACCACAAAATAACAGTGCACAATACACTTAGCAAGACAGCAACACACACACGTTACGTCCTTAAGTTACGTCTCAAAGCCTCATAATATTCCTAAACAAAATTTTTGGTTATTCTAGATCAGCGGTTCCCGAATTCTTTTGGCCACGGAACCCTTTTTGGTTCACCGGTTTTGGGCGGAACCCTAGCTTAGTAAGAAGTAAACTAACCAGGGTTTCCACATTCAGGAACAGAATGTGTAACCCTGCGCGAGAAATTTTTAGGTCTATTTTCTAACTAAATGTACGTTGAAATCATTAAAACTGGCAGTAAAACCACTGTAGAGTCTGGGGCCCTATTTTTGAATCGCTCGGCTGGCGTCGAGCGCTCGTTTCTACTGATTTTCGTTCGACATCTCATACATTTGAGTTGATTTGTCGAACGAAAATCAGTAGAAACGAGCGCTCGACGCCAGCTGAACGATTCAAAAATAGGGCCACTGGTAACTGGTTGAAGGACACGTTTAATGTATGTGAATGTTTGTAATTAGAATACCTACTCAAAATCAATGGAAACAAACAGGCAGGTCAGCAAAGAGTAAAATAAAAAATTAGAACTAGGTACCTAACGAAGGGAAAAAATACTTTTTATTTAATGTTTTAGGTATTTTTATTTTGACTCTGGTTCTCTAATGTTTCCATGCATAATTTCTATTACTACGGGGCCTAAACTAATGGATCGTCGCGACGCGGGACAATATCATCGAAATCGGGACTGTCTTTATACCTAAACTCTTGAATTTTCGCGGAACCCCTGAGAGCCACTCACGGAACCCCAGGGTTCCGCGGAACCCCATTCGGGAACCGCTGTTCTAGATCACCTAGGTATACTTACTTAAACTTATTCTTCATTTATTAGTAAGGAAGATGAAAATAAAGCAATAACACACTTATTCAAAACTTATACTCAATTCTCTCACCAAAAATTCAAATTAGTTTATTACGCGGCAATACGAAACGGCAAACTGATTCCGCAGTTAAATATTAAGAACCCGTTACGATTTTGCCGCTGACTGCAGCTCTCTCGCTCGCACATTTCATGTTTTCTCAAGATTCCTTAAATCTGAGTGCGCAATTGAAAAATGTGTCTCGGCCACTTTTCGCAATATTAGATTACAGACATTTTAAAATATATTCCAGTTTTTTGTTGCTAAAGTACAAAAAGTTATCGTTTCTAACAGTTATTTGAACTGACAAACACGATAACTTTTTGTACTTCAGCAACTCGAAACTGAAATATATGTTGAAATGTCCGTAATCTTATATTGCGAAAAGTGGCCGAGACACATTTTTCATTTACGCACTCAGATTTACAAAATCTTGAGAAAACATGAAATGTGCGAGCGAGAGAGCGGCAGTCAGCGGCAAAATCGGTACGGAGCCTTAAGATTATTTTAATTTTATATATATACTTATAACAAACCTTTGTGTTCCTTATTTTATCCCTTAAAACGCACTATATAATGGCATAGACAACGATTAAAGTGTGGTTTTGTTTCACATTTTCGCCAGAATAAACTAGTTGTAACATTTATTACAAACGTAAGACAGTTCGTACATTTTGTTTCAACAAAATTTTTAAGTACAATAATTTTCCTGATCATTGATTATAAGCGCGACATGTTTGTAAATATTGTAGCTAGATTTAGATTTGTAAATTGGTCAATTCCCAGTTAAAATATTGTTCTCAAACTATTGTATAGGTACTTAGTTATAAACAAAAGTATTTTGCTTTGCTTTAACTTATCTCGCCGAGCACTCTAGATCTTTGAACTTTGCTTTTGTGGTACTTAATAGAATTCAACTTCGTTAACCTACTACTAATTGAATACCTGTCATCTATCGAAAACAAAAGAAAAAATATTTTATGTATGTAGTGACTAAAATACAGATATGTAAAATGTAACTTACTATATAATCATGATTAATTTCAGAAAAAAATATTTTTATGAAAAATTAGGCTAACTTAAGTAGGTAGGTAAGTAACTGCTTAACTGCCATACAAAATTTAATAATTAAACACTAAACTACTTCTTCTTCAAACTATGAGAGACAATTTCAACAAGTTCGATTTTCTTAGATGGAGGTATTCAAACCACGTAGTGGGTCTTAGTAGACATATAAACCAAAAAATAATAGTGTAAATATGTGTCACAAATACATAGTAACAATACATGAACTAAAAAAATGCATAAACTATGTCGGGATTTAGGTACACCATGTACCTGTTATGGTGTAGAGGTACATGGTGTAAATCCCGACATAGTTTATTCTATTAACGTCAATAACCATGGAAATTTAAAACAATAAAAAAATGCAATTTTAAACTTTTAGATTTTTGCATTCACAATGCTATTTTTATATTAAGATGAATAAATAATGAAAAAATATTAGAAAAAATAATATAAAATATTGAAATAATAATATTTTTTCATTTTTTATTCATCTTTATAAAAAAATGCATTTAAAAATAAAACGTTATTTTATCGTTTTATCAAAAGCATTTAAGCCAAAAGTAAATAATTATAATTATTTGTAGATTAACAAACTATGTAGGTATGCAATCAAGCTACAGCTGCCATAAATATTTTAACATAAACCATTAGATAAGAAATAATTGATCGATTTTACTACATCAACTGATTTTTTTTTAATTCAAACGTTTTTTTTAAACAATTACTTTACTGTAATTGTTTAAGAAACTTGCAATAAATTGTTGGACACTCACTTACGTATTCACAAACAACACTCAAACGAACCCTAGCTACGCGAACTCACTGCGTTGAAATCTCTATTTCAATCTCTGTGATTGGTTTGTCTCTAGCTCTGTTTTTGGTTCGTTTGTTTTACGTATTAGGCAGGCCCCACACAGACAGAATCCCGTTACGGAATCCCGTTACGGAATTCCGTACATGCGTGATTTTTCCGTACGGGATTTTCATACATTATCAATATTCCATTCGGAATTCCGAATCGGGATTCCGTCGTGTGTGTGGCCGACCTTACGTGTGATTTGATTCGTGGGACGCTGTGCGTCCGCGTGCACTGTGAGACCTCATAGCAATGTTTGTGGATACGGGTGTAAGTATCGTATGTTTATAAATAGCGCTTAAGCACAGGGTGTATGTTGTTTAATTGATAACTATAAGTTAGGTATAAGGATCCGTTTTATTATAGACGTACTAGTGCGTTTTATTTCTAAGAAGATTAATGACATAGTCTTTGTTAATATTATTTCTTAAAATAATAAGCTGACAAGCACCAATGCACTTATATTTCATAAAAACTTCCTTTATTAAGTTTAATATTTATATTCAATCTAATTTTGATTTGTCGCATTTGTCGTAAGTACTTAATTATACTTTTTTTAATGACTGCAATTGTGCACAAAACTTAAGCATTTAACACATAAGTTCGTTTTAGTTAAGTAACAAAATTCAATGAATTAAATTATTACGCACAAGTTAATAACTTATTTTATTTTATTTGTTTGTACGAGAGTAGAGCGTTTTAAGAATTGGTGATGTCAAAAGTTTACTCACACCACACCCTTTTCAAATCAATTACGACAAATCAAACTTCAAATATTGATATTGTAGTTAATAATTTGGGATTTGTAAAAATGCTATACGGTTCTACGAACAGCTCGAACATCGATCGAGAAAAAAACGCGATACCTACCTATTAAATCTGTGAAAATCGAGGAAATCTGTACAGGCATGTACAGGCAGCGTCATCTATGTATCTCTGAAAAGCAAAATGAGATTTCCCATAAACAACTCTATCTAGTTTCCTTAGGCGCGTTTTTTTCTCGAAAAATGTTCGTGCTGGTACTTCACAATATTCTGAAAAACGTATTCTTACAGAAGAGTTCTTCTGCTTACGGGCAGTATCGTCGATCATGCTTCCTGCTGAAGTAGATAAATTGAAGCGGTGCAGATGAACGTGACATATACAGGGTCATTTTGTACACACCATCAAAATTTAGAGGTGTGTTTAGTCCATGAAACAGTTCAGTCAAATCAAAGAGATCACGTGATCAATTTAGTATGGGATAACAAAAATTTTGTGGCGAAATTCGACACAATAATGTTTCTTAGAGAAAGTTGTTTAGTTTCATGGACTGGACACATCCTTGTTTGGATCGTAAGTTCAGAATGACCCGATATAGTACGTTTGCCTTTGTCTGTTTTTGTAAGTACCTTCAATTCTGTACACGCAATAGTAAAGGGTTTCAATGTAGGCAAAGTACTTACTTACAAAAAAGCCTTTTTAACGCAGATTATGCTTATTACGTGTATAAGCACTCTCATCAAAAACAACGATATGATCTATTTTGAACGGTGTGATTTAGCTACAGTGATGTAATGGTATCATGACTAGTTTAAATAGGTATGCATCTTGTAAAAAAATCTAGAAGCTATGCAATTTTAGCAGGCTGTTAAAAGCCCTTCTCTAGATATAATAATAATAGCTTAGTCGCCACCTTGCGAATATAACTTCGTTAAAAATCATTTAAAAATGTTGCCTTGAAATAATTTAGTTACAGAAAACTGGTTGTTTCCGCTTTTAATAATCTCACAATTATATTAGAATATCGTAACGATAAGTTAAGTACCTATTTTATATTTCAACATTAAGCGCATTGTGAAATGCGTTAATCGTATTATGTAATTTTGTCTGTGATCAAAGTTTTATATAGTTAAGCTGAAAAATAAGCGCATTTAATAATTTGAAAATGCAATACTTATTTATACATTCTATTTCTATTTAATTTCAACATCATTAGGAATGCCACTATCATTATTCGTTCACATTATAGGTACATAGAGGCGTATAATATGAACGAATAAAAAAAATACTTATACCTGCCCCCTAGCATGACCGATTTATATCGCGTGATATAGCATTTTATCGACACTCAAACAGCTGTCAAACTCCTTTGTCTTTTTGACAGTTAATCGTGATAAAACACTATATCACGCGATATATTTCGTGTTATGCTGGTCATGCTAGGGGGGCAGGGTAGGTAATTGTAGGTACCTACTTGAAATCTTTGAATTGAACAATTATGTTTGCTATAAGGATTTCTCATATTGATCCATATTTTAATAACTTGCTTTAAAGATAATAAGTATCAATATTGTGTTGATTTTACTAATCAATGTTATGTTTTATTGAATTTGACAACAATTTTGAATAGAATGTATAAATAATTTAAAACAAGAATGCATTGCATCTTTTGAATTTCCTGATTTCATATCGTTAAACATACAAATAAATTAAAGTTATCTAAGTTCTGTTATTTACAAAATATTGTGCTAAACTAAAGCATGATGCGTGTTACAAATATAAAAAATACCTATGAAATGGTTGAAATAAGAAAGTTGAAACCTATTTGAATGTTACGAGAATCTGCAATAGTTTGAACTGTAAATAGATAGGTTGTAAATGCAATAGAGCAGTGTTTCCCAATTAGTGGGAAGTTTCATAATGGGGTACGCACAGCCATCTCTTATAAGACATTATATTAGTAATAAAAAAAAATCTTTTATCATTCCTGCAATAAGGGATACGCGAGTTTGGGGTCTTTCTTGGAGGGGTACGTAAAAAAACGAATTGGGAACCACTGCAATAGAGGTCTGGCCTGTATATAATATCAAAATATACTACTTTAATTAAATAATGATAAAATTAACTCGTTGTTGGTCTGCTCACCACGATTGATTTATATTATACCTAATATAATGTCTTTAATTTGAAAAGTTAGCCCAAACTACACTCGACGTCAGAAAAACCGCACTTCTTTGACACTAAGTTTAGACTTGGCCATCTGCTATTGCTAGCTAACGTTTTATTGTGTAAATGTTGATATCTATTGTAAGTACATTTAATGAGCTTTCTTTTGATAATTGTTTGATTTAGTTAACATAACAGTTACCATAATTAAACGATTAAAGCGTTATTGCTAGCGCCACCACAAAAGGGAAATAAAAGGGGTCAATTCAGGAAATGCGGGTAAATTTGCTATCGAGATGATGGAGAAAACACACTTCAACAGTTCAATTAAAAAAGGAATACCCAAGATGGATACTATTGCCCATGAAGTTACTCAAATATAGCAAAAAAATTAGGCAATGTAATGTGCTCGGAAACTCAATCTCAGTAATTGATTCCGTTCGACGAGTATTCCAACGGTTTCTAAAGACTGTTGGCTATGTCCGAAGGGGAAGAAGTATATATAACACTTATCATTAAATGATATGGGATTAAATTAACTTTGAAGAAAAGGTGCGGTTTTTCTGACGCCGAGTGTATGTCAAGATTGCCTAAGAACGTATTTTTTATAAGTTTCGTTGCTCAGCCCCATAATAAAAATTTCAATGTTACAATTTGATGTAAAGTTGTTAGAAATATGCTTTTTTACCTGTATTACTATACTTCCTATAATATCAAACTCATTTTATTAGTCGTTATCAAAGATTTTGCCTCAATTTTATTTGAGCACTGACTGGACGAACTGTACGATTATTTTGTTTAAAAAAAATACGCATACCTCTGCTTTATAATATACTTCTTTTGTACAACTATATTATTGTTTCGTTGACTATTGTTATAAAGAAAAAAAACTGTACATGCTGAATATTATCATGTACTTATAGATCGTTATGAAAAAAGCACATTAGTCACATAGATAATAATCGAACATTGCATTCATTGAACAAAGCAAATAGTACTTATGTGAAACCAGTTCAGTGGATTAAAATATCACGCACATGCGACTGGCTGTTTCATTTCTTTCACACTGCCTCTAGCTAGCCCATTCCACACTTTACAGGACTTAAAAAATATTAGCCATATTTACCATTTTTCCCAACTAGTCACACCCCCACTCACCTGTAAAAAAATCAGTGTAAGGTACCTACTCGATGGGATAACTTTCTAGGAATGTGACTTGTTGGGAAACAAATACACCCATCCAGATACACTGTTCCATGCAGCCACCTTACTAATTTCTCCTCTATTTGTAAGTATGTAGGTACTTAAAGCTCTTGAGATTTTTTCTTCTCACTTATGTTTTGAAAAGGGGAATGCGAGGCGTTCCACATTTCTGAGGTGGCTGGTTCTGGACCATCGGCCAAAAGGCTCATTTTCAATCTATCGCCTATTGGGACCAGACCACATTGACAAGTTAGCCATTTGTTTGATGTTATCAAATATCGTCATCTGGGTTGCGAAGCTTCTGGAAGATATGCCACCCTGAACATATGGCCTCCCATACAATGATCTCCAATCACAAAAAATAATCTATCGAATATTGATATAAATGGGGAACAGCGTCGTAGGTGGCATCATTACAAACATGTTAGACATCGGCTTGGTTAGTTTTCAGGAAGCATGCGTGCGGCCAGGGTAAAAACATACAGACTTTTTCCCAAAAAAATATCGACTATGTACATAATGGCATGTAATTAGATTCAGGGGGTGGGGTAGGTCCCAGGCGTATAAAAATCACAGTCTTGCGTCGCTTTCAGGAAGCGTCTAGGAGGTCAGGGCAGGTAAGTACATTTCACATATCGACGCCTTAGAGTGAAAACTTCGGAAATGCATTTTTTGGTATTATTTTTTATTGCTTTTTTAGGAAGAAAACCTCGCATTGCATTAATCTTGATCTCACTAATTTGTTCTCTCGATACTCGTTACGCCATCTATGACAATAAAAAACATAAAAGCCTCCGTACAAAAATTTTTTCTTCCTCGTGAAAAGTTTCTTCTTTTACACTTACGAGGTTTTCACTCTAAGACGTCGATATATGCTCTTGTGATCCTTGTTCCTTATTTGATCGATATGAAAATACAAAAAAAAATGTTCCGGTAATGATGCCACCCATGACCCTGTTCACCATTTATATAAGTACTAGCGGCCGCCCGCGACTTCGTCTGCGTGGAAAGTTTTTTGCTATCCCTCGGGAACAACACTTTTTTCGGGATGAAAGATACTTCTCTGTACCCCTGACAACGTGTATGCAAAATTTCACGACGATCGGTTCAGTAGTTAAGACGTGAAGGCGTAACAAACAAACGGACTTTCGCATTTATAATATTAGTAAGGATGCGATCGATATTATTTTAGCGATGGATGGACCATGTTCAGGGTGGCATATCTCCCAGAAGCTTCACAACCCAGACGATGATATTTGATAGCACCAAGCTAATGGCTATCTTGCAAATTTGGTCTGGTCCCAATATGCGATAGATTGAAAATGACCTTGGTTGGCCGACGGTCCATTCATCACGTTCTAAATTTGAAATTCAGTGCGGGGAATTTTCAATACTCATTTCATTTCCCGATCAAGTACCTTTTCCAAATTCCAACTTCCCGTTCTCGGCTGTAATGTACTACCTATTTCTTTCCATTTGAAAAAGGATGCGGGTGTTCAACATTTTCGAGCTGGTTGGTGGCACAATATTTTGTGCTGGTGGTGACTGGTTATATCCATAAAGTTAATATTACCTGGTATATTAACTTTATGGTTATATCACGTTACTTATCATTATCACGTTCTAAATTAGAAATTCAGTGCGGGGAATGAGTTTTAACATAGCCTTCTTTAATACCAAGCCGTGAACATAAGTTTGGCAACGTCTGTTACTGTCAGTTCGTGGTCATGTCGTCGGCCAGTCTCCATACCAACTAAATGTATGGGAATATTTAAATTTTAAGAGGCCGATGTTTTTTTCGTAGTTATCGTATGAGGTTTAAAATATGAAAATAATTTAGTTCTTTTATTGAAATGCTTCGTATATTAAACAATACGAAAAATATCAATGTTAACCAGGAAAAAATTGCTGTCAAAATTGTCATCTTTTTACCATTAAAAATGGTTATCAGATGCAAATCGCCTGAGACCTATTTTTACCCATATCTTCGAGGGTTTTAGGAGGATCGAAATGAAAATAGTACCAAAAGTTGAGGAATTTATCGAGACGCGTGTGAACGTTTGAATTTGGACTGGTAATTTTTTTTTGGAATTTTGCGAAATTCTGAAAATTCCGGGATTTTTGGGGGATGCATGTTTACTAAATTGTAAATATTTCGGAAAAAAAAACGACTTAAGAAAAAATGAAAAAACGGGTCCTAGGGTATTAGTTCAGCTTTCAAATGGCGAAATAATTTTGAAAATCGGTTTATAATTGTGACCAGAGGGCCTAGCCAAAGTAACATTTGCAAATCTTCGTTATCACTTCGCTTTCGAAACATGTATGGGATTGACATAAGGTTTCGTTAACTATCGAATTTTAAAACGTCAAATCTATACATGTTTCGAAGCGAAGCGATAACGAAAATTTGCAAATGTTACTTTGGCTAGGGGGGCTGTAGGTGGTCCCTTTAGATTTGAAATTGTAGAAAAACGGCTGTTTCTGTACGTAAAAAGTGATGTAGCTTCTATGATTATTGACCGATCGTCATGGTAATCGTGTTAAAAATGCAGAAGCAGACGAGAAGTGCATACGTTGGAGTTTTGGAAATTGGTTAATATTATTTCAGCTGCGTCGAGGCAGTCAGCGGGCGATTTTACAATCGTAAAAGTAAATAGGTACACTACCTAGGTATCTTCTTTAAAAATATTATAGGACTCTGCATTTGATTTGATTTTGGTTTTTCGTAAATTTTTGTGTTCATTTTCAATGCTCCGATTCTTGCGGGGACTGTAAAATCTGTGAATTTTTAACACGTTTTTATTAGGTTGCTTTCTCGTTTGTGTGTTTGTTTGTTTGTGTATTTGTTTGTTTGTTTGTGTGTTTGTTTCTCTACAAAGTTTGCGAACGATTTTATCCTAGTTTCCCGATGAGCTAGAGACTTGAAACTTTGAACACAGATCAGAACTAGAAGGCAATGCAATATTATGGTGTCATTGAGCTGATCTGATGATGAAGCCCACAGGAACTCTATAATGAAACTATACAACCCCATCGTGTTTGGGCTCGTTAGAATCGTCTTGACGAGTACTCTAATGGGAGATGAGATCCAGGGTCTGATGATGAAGCCGAAAGGCCATGCCATAGGAAGTATAGGAACTCAATATTAAAACCGTGCAACCCCATCAAATTTGGGCTCGTTTGAATCTTCTTGACGAGTTCTTTGTTAAGAAATAGTTTACAGGGTCTGATGATGGAGCCGAAAGAAGGCCACTGGAACTCAGTAATAAAACCATGTAATCCCATCGAGTATGGACTCGTTTGAATCATCTTGACGAGTACTTTAATGGGAAATAGTGTCCCAGGATCTGATGATGGAGCCGGAGGAAGGCCATAGAGACTATAATAAAACCATGCAACCCCATCGAGTTTGGGCTCGTTTGAATCGTCTTAACGAGTGTTTCGATGGGAGATGGTATATTTTTAGTTTTAGCTCGTTAACTAAAAAGCAGAAAATAATAATTTACTGAAAAATCTGTGAACTTTTTTAAAAACACGTTTTTAAAACGGACTAAATTATTACAAAAAAATCGGACTAAAACATTAAAACGGACTAGTACTAGTGGCTCCGTGAGCTGTAGACCTCGCGTTAAAAAGTAGCTCAAATTGTATGTTGTTTAAAAAAATATCTAAAAGATGCCCCCCCCCCCCCTTTTTCCCACAATGTTCACGAGCTTTTCAAAGCAACCTGCTCACAAAATTTGACGAGAATCGGTTGAGAAATGCGACCTGTAGAGGAGAACATCCAGCGCCAAAAAGCCGGACTGAAATATATTTTTCTTACATATCTGCGCCATTACGAAAAATTTGGAAAAACTGTCTCAACTTAAAAAAATCTAAGTATATGATTTTCGAACCTGCCCACAAAATTTCACGAAATTCGGTTCAGAAATGCGACCTGTAGAGGAGAAAAGACAGAGCCGGGAAGCTGGACTGCAATATGTTTTTTTACATATCTCCGCCATTTTGAAAAATATCGAAAAAGTGGCGTGACAAAAATTCTATATTATTTTCAAATCTGCTCACAAAATTTCACGAGAATCTGTTGAGAAATGCGACCTGTAGAGGAGAACATCCAGCGCCAGAAAGCCGGACTGAAATACATTTTTCTTACATATCTCCGCCATAATAAAATATTTGGAAAAACTGTTTCAATTTTAAAAAATCTATATGATTTTCGAACCTGCCCACAAAATTTCACGAAATTCGGTTGAGAAATGCGACTTGTAGAGGAGAAAAGACAGAGCCGGGAATCTGGACTGCAATATGTTTTTTTTAAATATCTTCGCCATTTTGAAAAATATCGAAAAAGTGGCGTGACAAAAAAAATCTACATTATTTTCAAACCTGCTCACAAAATTTCACGAGAATCGGTTGAGAAATGCGACCTGTAGAGGAGAACAGACAGCGCCAAAAAGCCGGACTGAAATACATTTTTCTTACATATCTCCGCCATTACGAAAAATTTGGAAAAACTGTTTCAATTTTAAAAAATTTATATGATTTCCAAACCTGCCCACAAAATTTTACGAAATTCGGTTGAGAAAAGCGACCTGTAGAGAAGAAAAGACAGAGCCGGGAAGCTGGACTGCAATATGTTTTTTTTACATATCTCCGCCATTTTGAAAAAAATCGAAAAAGTGGCATGACAAAAAAAATCTATATTATTTTCAAACCTGCTCACAAAATTTCACGAGAATCGGTTGAGAAATGCGACCTGTAGAGGAGAACAGACAGCGCTGGAAAGCCGTAAAACCTGTTTTTTTAACATATCTCCGCCATTTTGAAAAATTTTAAAAATCTGGCTCGACAAAAAAAAACTATATAATTTTCGAACCTGCTCACAAATTTCCAAGAGAATCGGTTGAGAAATGCGACCTGTAGAAGAGAACATACAGACATACGAAAGAATTTTTGCCCAAGCTGAAGCAGAGACGCTTCGCTCGCACTTCGTGCTCGCTCGGTCAAAAAACAGACTAAAAATTATAAAATATTTTTTTCTGTAAATATTTATAACCCTAAACCTACAGAAATTTTAAACCTAAAAACGTAGGGCGCATGCCAAAAACAATATGGATGATACATTTTACAAAATGCGCCCCACGTTTTTAGGTTTAAATTTTTGTTAATTATCTTCAGCAGGGAGTTGATTAACACGCCCTCTAGCAATAAATGATATATATATCATAAGAAAAGTCTTTTAAAGAAAACTATTTGCTGTTAATATACTTTATATCAATTGTTAATACTTTTGGAGTAAAAGGTTATTAAAATATAAAACTTGGTTCATTGTCTATGGGAGTTGATCTACCCCACCTCTAGCAATAAATTTTTAGGTAGGTTAGGTACCTATCATTAGAGAGGTTTTCATATGACAAATATTTGCTGCAAACATACTTTCTATTAATTTTAGTATTTTTGGAGTTTTAGGTCATTAATGTTCCATAGGTCATAATTGTAAAAAAATTGGTCAATATCTGAGCGTTATAACTCTCAAAGTACTAATAGTTGACGTTTATTGTTGTACAATAAAGTGTTTCAAATTTAAAGACCTTTCCAATGATGTAAGATTTATTGCTAGAGGAGGCTTAGATCAAAATGCTCATCGTACTAAAGGACTCCCGAAAACTTCAAATAATTTGGCTCAAACCTTATGTCCTAATAATTAAATAATAATAAATATAAAACCTTGATTGAAATAATCTTACATCACAATTTACAACTAGTTTAAACATAGATAATGTAGGAAAAACAAATTTTCAACAAATGTTCGTGGTCATATTGTCGTCCGCCAGTCTCCATACTAAATGTATGGGAATATTTCAATTTTAAAAGGTAGGTAAATTTTTTTCGTAGGTAATCGTTTGGGGTTGAAAATAAGTCAGTTCTTTTATTGAAATGTTTTATATTTTAAACAATAACAAAAAAATTCACAGATTTCGCAGTTCCCGCAAGAATCGGAGCATTGAAAATGAATACAAAAATTTACGAAAAAACTAAATCAAATCAAAAGCAAAATCCTATAATTTTTCTAAGGTATACTAGGTACCTTTTTATTTTTACGATCGATGCTTCGACGCGGCTGAAATATTATTAACCGATTCACAAAAATCAACTAATGCACTTCTCGTCTGCTTCCGCATCTTTCAATACCTTTACCATGACGATCGGTCAATAATCATAGAAACTACATCACTTTTTATATACCGAAATACCCGTTTTTCTACAATTCCAAATCTAAAGGGACCACCTACAGGTCACAATTTTAAACCGATTTTCAAAAAAAAAATCGCTATTTTGTACCTAAACTAATACCCTAGGACCCTTTTTTTCATTTTTTCTTAAGTCGGTTTTTTCTCGAAATATTTACAATTTAGTAAACAAACACCCCCAAAAAAAACCCGAATTTTTCGAAATTTCAAAAAAGTTACCAGCCGATTTTCAAAATTCAAACGTTCACACGTGTCTCAATAAGTTCCTCAATTTTTGGTACTATTCCTATCTCGATCCTCTTAAAATCTTCGGAACTATGACCAAAAATACGTCTCAGGCGATTTGCATTTGATAACCATTTTCAATGGTAAAAACAATGTTAAGGTGGCACCCTGGGCGTAAGTGGCGCCGCGGTGAATTTTATTTAATATTATAATTCTAATACACAATTTAAATAATATATTACGTGCAGTTTTTAGGGCCCACAAGTTTTTTATCTTTTTAATGCCACTTTAAACCCTAATGTTTCATTAAAGTATTGCAGGAAAGAAAATAAGATGCATTTTAAAGCTCCTTTAAAATTTAAATATGGAAATGTCAAACTTATCTAATGAAGTGTCAAATAACCCATTAACGGTATATTGTATTGCACGAAGCGACTTTAGCGCATCAGAGCTCATTAAATTACATTTTAAAGGTAGAATTTTTAATGGGTCGATGATGGGCCATTAAACCAATTTCACGTCGTGTTTACTTTGTATTTTCGCTGGATATGACGTTGACCGACCAGCTTATCGTCGTTGTCGGATCCAGAAGATGTTCCTTGAATAAATTTATTCGAAAAACATGACGGAGAAGAATTCCAGCTGCGCTACCGAATCTCAAAGGAGGCAGCGCTGCTGCTTCGATACCGCCTCAATCTTGAGCCACAAACCATCCAACCAACTAAGGCCATTTGTGGTCTTACCCAGCTTCTGATCTGTTTGCAGTTCTTTGCGACAGGGTCCTTCCAGATGGTACTGGCTGAACTGACGAACATAGGCATCTCTACTGTCCCCTGGTACATCACATCAAAATGAAACATTGTGCGATCAGCCTTTGTAAAGACAATATTCGCCTAGTATGTAGATGGTGTAGCTTTATTATCTCGAGCTCCTCCGTGCTTCGGAAGTCACGTTAAACCGTTAGTCCCCGCTGCATTTGCTGTCATTAACACCCACCAATCCGCAATGGGCCTGCGTGGTGGGTTATGGCCCATCCTCCTTACCACCCATAAGGTATGTGCCCCAGCAGTGGGGACATTAAGAATGGCTGATGGACATGTACCTTGATGTTGATCTTTCTTTTATATGTATATAGGTACTAAGAAATAAAAAAACATTCAGTTTTAAGTAGGTATTGAATTTTTATTCAAAGGTTAGGTAAATAGATACAATTATTAGGACAGTTTTTGGTACAATCGCATACCAAAATACAATCTCTGACTAATTTAACAACTTAAAATAATCCATAGGTATATATTATCTAGGCCATGTTCAACATTTCCAACTGTTTGTTCTGTTGTCTTTCCCAGTCGTAGAGTTTCTAAATATTGTATTGCCTAGTAATTTCAGTCTAGGCCTCTTTCTTTTTGTTGATAAATATTGTCCCAGCGTTCTTATATTGTCCATAATCTAGAAGAAAACAAAGAAAATAAATAATAAGTAAAAAATTACAAACTTACGCACCGAGTCAGTGGCACGAATCATGAAAATTTTTCGACGGAGTGGGGATAAGTTCGCGCATGTGCTCTTGTGAGCGACCAATAGCGCGCGCCCCTCTCTCACCGCCCGCGCCCCTCACCACAACGCATACCCAAAATACGCGTTCCGCGCAATCCCCACCCCATTTCATGATTCGTGCCACTGACTGTAGGTACCTACCTACGTATTAAAAATAAAGTAAAACTTACTGTTTTATGAGATCAGCCAATAGTGCTTTTTTCTGGAGTATAGTTTGCACCTCGTTCACGTTTTTCATTTTGGTTTAGAGACATTTTTCTCACAAAGAAAATAATACCGAAATAATAAAATAATCACATCCAAAGAATTTGAAAGAAAAACGTCAAAGTTGTCAAACCGACTCAAACCATAGGCAAACACGTTTTTTTGGCCATTTATACTGAAAACTTTTCAAAACGTTCGTTCATCCCATTCATTTTTTAAATTTATTACTGGCAACAATGTTTAAGGATCTCATTAGTTAAAGGATCGAGTTTTTAGCCTAAAGCAGTTTGATGCAACAAACTAATGAAACCATTATTTTAATGATTCCATTAGAGATAATGTGGCATTAGCTAAAGAAGCTTTAAAGTGAAGTTTCTTGCAATTGAGTGGTCTAGTATTTTTGGACGGTATCGTTACATTCCCTCGTAGTTACTGCTAGAAGTGGATAGCAAAACTTCTAAATGTAAAGAAGGACGGCTACGCACCTTCTCGTATCAGTTGACTCTATGATTGTACACTGTCACTCAATTGCAAGAAACTTCACTTTAAAGCTTCTTTAGCTAATGCCACATTATCTCTAATGGAATCATTAAAATAATGGTTTCATTAGTTTGTTGCATCAAACTACTTTAGGCTAAAAACTCGATCCTTTAACTAATGAGGAGATCCTTAAACATTGTTGCCAGTAATAAATTTAAAAAATGAATGGGATGAACGAACGTTTTGAAAAGTTTTCAGTATAAATGGCCAAAAAAACGTGTTTGCCTATGGTTTGAGTCGGTTTGACAACAATGACATTTTTCTTTCAAATTCTTTGGATGTGATTATTTTATTATTTCGGTATTATTTTCTTTGTGAGAAAAATGTCTCTAAACCAAAATGAAAAACGTGAACGAGGTGCAAACTATACTCCAGAAAAAAGCACTATTGGCTGATCTCATAAAACAGTAAGTTTTACTTTATTTTTAATACGTAGGTACTACTCGGTGCGTAAGTTTGTAATTTTGTACTTTTTATTTATTTTCTTTATTTTCTTCTAGATTATTGAAAATATAAGAACGGGGACAATATTTATCAACAAAAAAAGCTTTTTAAAAAAAGCACAACCTCCTTCAAAAATCTTAAAAAACAGCTCTATAAAAAGCAAGAAATAATGTTCAAATCGATTAATTAAAACACGTCTATTGAAGTCGGGTGGAGCTGGAAGTATTTTTTTTATTTATTGTATTGTTTATATTCTTAAAGCCCCACCCGACTTCAATAGACGTGTTTTAATTAATCGATTTGAACATTATTTCTTGCTTTTGATAGAGCTGTTTTTTAAGATTTTTGAAGGAGGTTGTGCTTTTTTTTAAAAGCTTTTTTATTTCAAACTTTTTTGTGGTAGGTATGTAAGTAATGATTTTATAAAATAAAACGTTATAATGTTTCACATTTTTCAATGGTATACCCCGAGTAACTCAATTTCCACAAGAGTTCCGTTGGGCCTTCGCAGTTCAACCCTAGTCCAGCACGTCCTTGACAATAAATAGGTACTTAACTTGTTTTTGATTGTCATAATCCTACCAATATTTCAATCACTGTACAGTTCCTATTTAATTTTGAGGAGTTCCCTTGTGTATCTTCAAAATCCAAAGTCCAATACCACTGAAATTAATATGGTATCATCTTATCATCTAAATCAGTTCATAAACAAAAAAGTAATGGTTGAAAATCCGCCTGAATTCATATAAAATGGTAACAAAAACGACAGTTTTTTCAAGATTTCTTGAAAACTACTGAACCGATTTCAAAATTTCAAAAAATGGGACAAACTTGGAAACAAATGTCATGTTATAACGTTTGAATCATTTCAATCGGTTCAGCCGTCTTCGAGTAATCGGTGTACATACATATATAAAAAAAAAATATACGCGACGAATAGATAACCTCCTCCTTTTCAAATTTTTGAAGTCGGTTAAAAAGAAAGATGCCTGGACTGAAATTACTAGGCAATACAATAGAAACTCTACGACTGGGAAAGACAACAGAACAAACAATTGGAAATGTTGAACATGGACTAGATAATATATACCTATGGATTATTTTAAGTTGTTAAATTAGTCATTGTATTTTGGTATGCGATTGTACCAAAAACTGTCCTAATAACTGTACCTATTTACCTAACCTTTGAATAAAAATTCAATACCTACTTAAAACTGAATGTTTTTATGTCTTAGTACCTATATACATATAAAAGAAAGATCAACATCAAGGTACATGTCCATCAGCCATTCTTAATGTCCCCACTTCTGGGGCACAGGCCTTATGGGTGGTAAGGAGGATGGGCCTTAACCCACCACGCAAGCCCGATGCGGATTGGTGGGTGTTAATGACTGCAAATGCAGTAGGAACTAACGGCTTAACGTGCCTTCCGAAGCACGGAGGAGCTCGAGATAATAAACCTACACCATCTACATACTAGGCGAATATTGTGTTTACAAGGGCTGATCGCACAATGTTTCATTTTGATGTGATGTACCCGGGGACAGTATACAACAAAAAGACGGCTGCAGTACATTTCTATGATTTATAAAAAGTCATATCTATGTATTATTAATTCAAAATATCTTAAATCTATCATTATCAATCTCTAGGTACCTACATATCTATTATTACATTACCTACACATCTTTTATCTATCAACACTCGCACAATCACCGTTCTATTTACGTTTTTATGCATGCAAAAGTATGTATTACTATAAAACCACCGTTCTTGTTATTCCTTTTCGTGTATCTCTATTTCAGGCCCAGCTGAAAATCAGCGTCGTGATCCTAAGTGGTCATGATATTGTTAGCTGAGCTGGTTGCCTTTTTGGTTACCATTACATAATTATACCTAAGTAATTTAGAATGCGTTTAAGTATTTTATAAGCGATTGTTTTTGTAAACCATTTTGTTTGTAAGTAACCAAATAAAGTTTTATTCATTCATTCATTCATTCATTCAGCTGCCTATGTTCGTCAGTTCAGCTAGTACCGTCTGGAAGGACCCTGTCGCAAAGAACTGCAAACAGATCAGAAGCTGGGTAAGACCACAAATGGCCTTAGTCCTCAGGGTTTGTGGCTTCAGATTGAGGCGGTATCGAAGCAGCAGCGCAGCCTCCTTTGAAATTCGGTAGCGCAGCCGGAATTCTTCTCCGTCATGTTTTTCGAATAAATTTATTATGTCTGAGATCTGGTGGCGGCAAGGAACATCTTCTGGATCCGACAATGATGATAGACTGGTCAGTCAACGACATATCCAGCGAAAATACAAAGTAAACACGACGTGAAATCGGTTTAATGGCCCATCAACGACCCATTAAAAATTCTACCTTTAAAATGTAATTTAATGAGCTCTGATGCGCTAAAGTCGCTTCGTGCAATACAAAATACAGTTACTGGGTGGTTTGACACTTCATTAGATAAGTTTGACATTTCCATATTTAAATTTTAAAGGAGCTTCAAAATGCATCTAATTTTCTTTCCTGCAATACTTTAATGAAACATTAGGGTTTAAAGTGGCATTAAAAAGATAAAAATGGCTCGCACGGTTTGTGCATTAGCCAATATCAAGTAGGTAATAAAGGTAGGGAAACCAAGGAATTTTAATAATAAAAATAAAAGAAATGATCGGAATTTAGGAAAAATCTTGGAAAAATAATAGGATCAGGGGCAGGATAATTAGTGAAATAGATTAAAAATAATGAATAGTATAATATTTACATAAAGGTAATTAAGTAGGTAGGTAGGTAATATAAATGAAGGGTATATACAAGGTGTTTGGTAAAAGCCTCATAAAGCCGAATAGGTAGATAGGGACCATCAAACTGAACAACTTTTACTATAGGACCAACTCTGAAATCGCGAAAAAAACAGTTGTTTCATACAAAAATTAATAAGGAAAATATCAAAATGTATGAAACAGCTGATTTTTTTTCGCGATTTCAGAGTTGGTCCTATAGTAAAAGTTGTTCAGTTTGATGGTCCCTGTCTACCATATTCAGCTTTATAAGGCTTTTACCAAACACCTTGTATAATTTAATATTATTTTCAGTTAAAAATTTTGAAATTAAACTATAAAGTCTGGATTTATGCAGCTCAACAGGGTTGGGATTGATGTAGGGAGAGGAACACGGAGGGACACAAGGGAATTTAAAAAAGAGGAGCAATCATGAAGCGAACATTGAAAGAAAATGTGATTTAGGTCCTCGTCACCAGCACCACAAGCACATACACTGCTGTTGCAGATTCCTATTCTAGAAAGATGGGATGCAGTATTAAACATGACCTAAACGCATTCTGATAAGACTAGATGTATAGCAAATTTACTTAAACACTGTGACATTGAATGTTATGCTATGCTTTGTCTATGTACCTACTCTCTTTGTGTTTATATCCTGTCTAGCTGTCATTGATTTTTCTCTAATAAATCCATAGACTTAGATTTTTTTCGATTAAGTTTATGAATAAATCGTACAAATTAAACTCGTAATAACTTATCGGGTATGACGGTGACGAAGGATATCGCATTTGGGATGAGGAACATCATAAATTAATCCGGTCACCTTCCAAGAATACCCCTTGCTATGAGAAGCAGAAGATTTGGGAAAGACAAAATTGAAGCCACACACACACACACACACACACACACACACACACACACATACACATACACATACACACTCTGTTCACTTATCTAAAATGACAGCAACAACATGAATGTTTCGCGAGACGTGACGTCACGCGTCTGTGATTGGTGTTCAATGTCACATGATTAAATGGCCAATTTTGCCGATTTATTTCCGTAAATATTGGTAATCTTTATTTATTTTAATGAAAAAAGTGTTTTTTTTATGGTTACTGTTTAACATGATTAATCATTAGAAACCTTATGCTAGCCGATTTATTCTTAGTGGAAACAAGCCTATTCTTACGGCCACTACCATGCCACTACTGTCACAAAATTGAACGTAATCAAACAAAATATTGAGGTGTCATGTTGGCTACCCACAACTTGACGCAGTAGCAAATCGCGCACGAAAGGTTATCTAGCTTTTTAAACCCTTACGTGATATGGCAGAAAAAGAATAAAACTTTCGATCAATAATAATACATGGAAGTGTCTATTCATCGGGGCGCCTCGACGAATAGTATTTTTCTCTATCTAGCGGTGCGCACCACTGAATAGCGCTTTCTCTAGGGATTGGCTATATGCCGGTGCCTCGGGTTCGATGATCCCCGCGGGAAGTAACATCTTTGAGTTGTTGTTTCTAGTTTGGTTTGGACATTGCAGGCTGATCACCTAATTGTGCGATAAGAAAAATGATCCGTGCTTCGGCTGTAGATCCTGCGCCTGACCTCTCCGGTCTTGTCGGTCGTCCTGATGCCGTCCTATCGGAATTAGAGAGTGAAGGAAAAGAGAGTGCAAACACTTTTCTCTCAAATCTCAATTAAACTGCATCTTAATCTCTAAACACAAACCAAAACTACGCACTGCACTAACAAATCTTCTAAAACCACAGCCAAAGATGATTACCTACTATACCCGCAAATGCGCACTATGGAACCTTGTCATATTAACATCTACGTTAAAGTCATCCGCAACAAAAAAATTAGGTACCTACATGTAACAATAAAATTCTAATGTATTTTTTTATTAATATTACTTATTGAATTATTAATTTTAATAAGATAGGGTCTAGGGCGTTAGAGTATATATTCTGTGGTCTAGGTATAAAAAAATCTAAAAATTTTTTCTTTTTGGTTTAAAAATGGCTGCCAGGTTCAGTAGCAATTTGCGGGGATAGTATTACAAGGTGTTTTCGAAATAGCAAAAAAGAAAGCAGCTGTTTCATACAAAAATTAATTACGAAAATATCAAAATGTATGAAACAACTGATTTTTTTTTCGCGATTTCAGTGTTGGTCCCATAGTAAAAGTTGTTCAGTTTGATGATCCCTATCTTCTATATTCGGCTTTATAAGGCTTTTACGAAACACTTTGTAAGTATTATAAAAAGCGGCACCACAGCAATAAAATAACACTGACGGTTAAATTGAATATAACGAGAAACAACAACTCAAAGATGTTGATTCCCGCGGCGGGGATCGAATCCACGACCTCTGGATCGAGAGAACAACACTCTAACCA
This sequence comes from Agriphila tristella, assembly GCA_928269145.1. Taxonomy (NCBI): domain Eukaryota; kingdom Metazoa; phylum Arthropoda; class Insecta; order Lepidoptera; family Crambidae; genus Agriphila; species Agriphila tristella. Next base: position 43,708,980 of record OV743429.1, on the reverse strand, counting down.
CTAGCCTAAGAGGCATTTACACAATTATTACTACCTATTTGAATAGTTTAACTTACGATTACGACAACTAAAAAGGAGGGCACCGGCATATAGCCAATCCCTAGAGAAAGCGCTATTCAGTGGTGCGCACCGCTAGATAGAGAAAAATACTATTCGTCGAGGCGCCCCGATGAATAGACACTTCCATAATACATTGTTACTTATATATTTTTTTCTCGAAAAGTTAATAGTTTTTGAGTTAATTGAAATTTAGCATTTTTTTACCAAAAGTACGTTTTCAGACACAAAAATTTAAAATAAAAGATCATTCGATTCCGGTTTTTTTTATTATTTTAGGATAAAAAACATTCCAAGTGTTGATGATGAATAAACAAAAATACAAAAAGTACAGGTGTTAATAAAAAAAAAACAATCCTTAAATGCATTAAATTTTTTTTATTTTTCCTGATTTTTTGGAAATAGCAGAGCAGCAAATATCTTAAAAAAATCTAGTAACTAAGCGTGCAAAATATTTCAAAAACATCACCACCTATTCAGCTTTCAGTTGAGGTACAAAACTTATTAATAACTTAAATAAAAAATGAGAAAACTAAGACTTAACTAATAGTAATCCCATTTCATGTGGAAAAAATCTACTTCGAGCGCTACGAAGGTGGCCGTATTATCCTACTTATAAATGTGAAAGTTTGCTTGTTTGGATGTTTGCATGCAAGACAACAGTCTTGCACCCCAGTTTTGTGAAACATCTCTGATTAAGACAGTTAAAGTAAAATAATTTAATGGTACACAGTACGAGGCAAACATCTTGAAATTGGGTAGAAGTTGCGCAGAACGCGTTTTGAATATGCGGAGTACTTTGCGTATGCGGGCGGCGGAAGAGGGGTGCACTATTGTATTGGTCGCTCACAAGTGCACATGCACGAACTTATACCCACTCCGTCGAAAAAGTGTCAAGATGTTTGCCTCGTTTTTTTTATATATAAAAAATTAAAATGCATGGTTATTTTATCCATGGATATAAATTTTTTATTTTTTTTTATAAAATAAAAATCCATGGTTATAAACTCTGTGGTGACCGATGACTCAGCGATTGGTCTGCTGGACTGCACCTATTGCTGTCGGTCTGTTTTGTTGTTACTGTCAGTGTCAGTGTCAAAGAACTGTCAATGTCAATGATGAATGGATGAATCGCGGATGGATGCGATGCGATTGCGAATTATATTACGATTCATTCATGTGATGTAAAATGTAAATAAATTTTAGTTTTTTAATTATTTCCTAATATATATGTATTGATTTGATTGTATTGTAGTACATACATTTATCTCAAATCCAAATTAAATTAAAACAAATAACCTCAAAGAAAATAAACCATTCTCTATTTTGTTTATTTAAATATAACCACGTGTATTGTATAATACAAATACAATGGAAGCTACTCTAGGAATAATCAAGTGCCAAAAGTGTCGACGAATATTACTAAATGAAACAAGAAATAGTTACGTCAACTTATGTAGTCCACAGACATGCAACAGCTACAGTTTGAACAACTTTATATACGTAAACGATGATGGACTGCCTGATTGGATCAAAACTAAAGTGGAAGAAGAGGAATGGACCAAAGGCAAATTACATTGTTTGAACTGTGGTCACAAAGTAGGCTCCTTTGATTTTGTGTCGGGGAGAAAATGTGAATGTGGCTCTACAGTTTTACCACCTGTTCATTTTATTGTTAGTCAAGTTGATCGATCCATGGAAATTAGCTTGGCTAAGGAAATAAACCATACATAAAATTAATTTGTTTATTTCTTGTCTCCTAAATTTAAACTCTTTCAGGGATTCTTTAAATTAAAAGCTAATATTTTCACATACAATAAACAATCTATTTCCAGAGTATACATATGAAAAAGTTTCATTCTACTACCATTGCTGCCGTTATAGACTCGTTCACTTCAATATCTCTGCATTTGGCTGCTTGTAACTCTTTTCTTATCTGGTGAAAAATAAGAAAAATATTAATAATCAACACTGAAGTTTAATAATTGATACATAATATTGTTATTTCTACATACTTCAGGTGTAATCGTTGGATGAGACTGCTTCCTAAGTAATTCAAGTAAAGCATCCCGCTGCTCAGTAGAAATGTCAGCTTTATAACGTTGGACAAATGTTAGAAGAGCTTGGTGCCACAAAACAGGTAAATTTCGGGAATCCCTCTGAAACCTGAAACAGAAATCAAACGTCGTCCTGTCGCATTAAATGTCAAAGATATGACAAAGACAGCATGCTGTTTGAGAGCCGCTCAAAGTTAAATAGCGTTTGAATATTTGGCCATTAATCTTTTAAATCTGGAAAAACTAATATTTTTCGGCGGGACCAAACTAAATTAAAAAGCCAAATTTAAAATGCCAGTCATTCCAACAGGAGAGGGGATAGACCCCAAAATGTGGGGGTTTTGTAGATAAAATTAATCATATTATCTGCCTTTAAAAGCTCCAACATTGCTAACCAAACATATTGTATATGAATAAATATTCATACTAAAATTATTGTTATTCAACTTATGTACCTTAAAAAGTGAAACACTACTGAATCCACCACACGATAAGGGAGGGCATATTTCTTATCAAATAAAATTCTTAAGAATATTGAATTGGCGCCTGTGTAATCCATTTCTGCAATCTTTAACATGGCAGCACTAGAGTGCAAAACAGGTACTGAATTTCTGGCTAGAACAGACCCGACAATGATAGCTTCCCGTAGTGTGCAATCTCCGGCCTAAAAAATACAGTAAGAATATTGTTAAAATACTATTAATCTATTGGTATTGGATTGAAAAACAAAGACCTTGTAATTATTGTCCGAGACCTATGCCATGTTTATCAAAAGTCTACTACAACATTTACTACAAGTACTTTATAAAAGAAAAATTTTACAATTTCATGTAAACTATGTCTTTTTCCAAATAATTTATGCAAGACACTTGTAAATTTGTCAGACGAAATGGAGAGTCACCGGACACCCTCAGAAATACTCATGATTTTCCATTGAGTTTTTTACAAGTTGTATTTTTTTTTACAAGTTTTTTACTAACTAAATCACTAATATAATCTATAATAAGGGTCAAAACATATTAGTTAAATAAAAAAAACATTTGTAGCATTTAATTTAATGTGTTTTAATAAACGAATTTGTGGAATAATTATTTTCATAAGTAAAATGCTTGTTTTTAAAAGTACAAGACTTGTAAGTTTTGTTAAACAGGGCACAGCGTACACTCACACACACGGGCCTAGCATGCACACTGTGATGTGACTGTTTATCCACACTTATCTCACAAAGTCAGCCCCGCTCACATCATTGTGATGTAAGCGACACAAACACTGCTTATGCTAGATCGCTAGAAGTGTTGAGAAAATGTTGGCATGATGTGCATGCTATGCCCACCCACAAGAGACATTTAAATGTCTAGTTATATGGATACTACATATATTTGTTTTTATTATTTATTTAGTTAGATAGTAGAGGAAGATGCAAAGAACTCATTTTTATGTGTAACAAACAAACAGAAGCAGACAGGCTCCAAACAAATTTAGTAAGCTATTTATACAACATGAGCTGTTGTGATAAATCATCTGCTCTGTCATCACAACTTAGGGCTCCTACGGTAGGAGCTATTCCTACCTATCTGAGATCTATAATACAAATTCTGTTATCTTACTTCTAGCAGCGGCAGCAATATTCCCTTCATGAAAGCACCTGGCTTGAATAGAGATTTTCTGAGTGCTTGGTACAAATGAAAGTTTAATCTTTTATACTCTGCTAAATCGTCTCGTACACGAGGTAGAAGAACCAAATTGTAGAATCTTTGAGCCATTTTCTCTTTAAGGTTGGATGCAAAGATCCTTGTTGCCTATAAAACAAAATATGTATTAACACATCATCACACATTGATTTTATTTTGATGGTAAAGGTGGCATTCTGATGTAGGTGACCGGACTGCACCAGGCAAACAGTGACCTATTTACTGTTTAGTAAAAATTTGTATGGAGCCTTAACCAACACAAACAACATTGTCACGTGATCATAGTTGTGTGGGACTACAAATTCATACTGAGCAGTGGGTCCGGTTGCAGTCACCTACATCAGATAGACATGGGCGCCGCGCCGGCGCGACGCCGCCTCGGACAACCGGCACGCCGCCGCCGCCACCGTCTCTGCCGCGCGGCGTGCATTTTTTGCCCAAAAACAAATTATTGGCGAAAGTTTTACTATTTTTGTCAGTTTTTTGAAGAATCGCTATTTCCGTAACCATATAACTGATTGTGCTGCCCATACAAGCTGTATTTAACTAAGATTTCTTTCTCGAAGAAGTTGGACTTATCGAACAGGACTTGTCTGTCCTACTCTACCTAGCACATATTAGTATGTAATGGTCATCACATCAACTCGAGTCTTGTGATCCCAATATTTTCTGCTAAAGACGTTTCTTGGAAAGCAAGCACTACTTACTATTTGACCTGTGTTCAAGTTCTCCAAGATCTCAGCCTCAAGAAATGAATTATGGGCAAACCGAATGTATTTAACAAAATACATTCGCAGTTCTTTTCCAGTGCGGATACAGAAACTAAACCATTGCGTTGCGTTGCTTGGTGAACAGTTTTGGAGAAATAACCTTTCCTTATCTCACTCTTCCCTGCGATAGTATGGGATTTGAATGTTAGTTTTGATTTTTACCCGAAATAGTGGCTTTTCATATAAGTACCGCAACATAACACTTCGAAGTTGGCACCTTTGGAGAAACTGCAGCACAGCCCAGGCCTTCATCGAAGCAAAGGCTCTCATAGTCTTCGAACGCTAAGCAAAATGGCAGATTCTCCTCAGTTCTCTGTAGGTTTTTTACGACTGGAAAATGCTTTATGCATGTTCCGCCCACAAGAGATGGCCGAGGGTAAGAGGGATGAGTGCGACTTACCCTCGATCGGCCATCTCTTGTGGTCGATTGTTGATTTTAGAAGATAATATGGCTCTCACTATGGTGAGCCATATTATCTTCTAAAATCAGTTAAGTGTCCTTTTGAATCGTCTTGGAACTGGAACATCGAACCATTCTTCTGGTGGAGCCACGGGAACCATTGCACACATTATTGTAATTATCCACCCACGGGTGCCCACAGTTGATAAGTCCCTCTAGTCCGACCGTCCGGAAAGTGTGTCCTGGGACACGATACGTAGGAGACTCTAACTCAGGCGAAACCGTGCAGGTCTTCCAAAGTCTCAGCTACAAGTACCACATAATCAGCAAACTGTTGTGCTCATATCTCAGTGCTTTCCAAACATATTCCCTGCTGGCTTTCGAGAGAAGGCGAGGGTTGTAAAATAAACCTTTCCGACCAATCCCTATACGGTCTGCCACAGCGTATAGTATGGTTGGCAATTAACAAAAGTCTTTTCGGAACTCGGCTTATTCTGGAAGTTGTTAATCGTCAAACCCGCGAACTTCTGGAGAGCTTTTAAGCATCGGTATACGGCTCGTTTTCAAATGTTTTTTTGTGATTCCGCCATGCCTTGCTGCCTTGTCACTGTTTAGTTGCTTACGCCATACTATTCTCGTACAGGCAAATCTGTTCTGGTCTGAAGTCTTTAAGCCTTACTTTGAACCAGGCGTGGCGTTTCTGCATCTTACAGAGTTCTAATAAACGTAAAGTGTTAAATTGTATCATGCAGCGTCTTTTAAAGTCACTTTCTGTTTCATGTTATCCACGCCGCCGGCGCCGCGCCGCCCCCGAGCTAAAATTGCCAGTTCGCCGCCGCTGCGATTTTTTAACGCGGCGCCCATCTCTAACATCAGAATGCCAATTTGCTGGTGACCTTGATTATCTAAAAACTCTAATCATAAATAGAAGATATACATGCCTGGTACATAGCTGCTGCTGACCACGTGGTTGGTTCAGTAAGATACAGTATTTGCTCCCAATTTTGAAGATGTGGTATCATTTTAAATGCTTTAGGCAATTTTCCAGAACGATACTTTTGTAACACATCTCTCACACCTTCGTACATTGCTTTAATTCTGAAAATAAGATTCTCAATATTTTTAATTCACATTAAATATTTTATTCCCTTTAAAAATATTAAAATACATACCTGGGATCAATGTTTTGTAATTTTAAAGTTTCAACATCAGAAAATTGAGTTTGGAGTTCAGTGTGTTTATCTGTTATTTTGTCTTTAATAATATCTGCCAGTGTACGAGTTCTTTCAGGCTTTGTTGACATAAACATTTTTAATGCCTCTTCATCTTCAGTGTTTATTTCGAGATTGTCATAATAACTATCAGGTTCTAAATCGTCATGGTCAGAGCCTGAATCATCATCGGAATCAACTTCTGAAACAAAAAGTGCACAAACTGCAAAGGACTGGTAAACATTCAAATTGTTTGTCAGATATTTGAGTGTTACTTGACTTTAAGGGAATTTTCCCATTTAGATTTTTTCCAGATATACTATCCATGCAATTTCAAGATTTTACCCTAAGGTCAAGGAACTCTACAAATGTTTGACAAACGTGTTTGAACATTTACCAAGTCCAGGACTCGCTATAAGAGGCCAATAGATGGTTAGATGGACTGATTTAAAAGTAACGTGGTTTCCCAGGATTTTAGCTTTTACACAATATAATTTAGTCGAAGAGGTATTTAGTGTGTTCCGATAACAAAAATTTTTTGTTTACTATGAACTATGTTATTAAAGCAAACTTATCTCATTAAATGCAATATATTTGTAGTATTTGGGGAATACAACTGACACCGTCTATGTGTGAGTGCATTGCACATAGGAATCAGAATAAATTTAATGAAAGTAAGTCCAAATTTACCATTGAAAGATGTAGGTAATTGCATATTCTTAGCCGGTGATGGCCCAGCATCATCATCTAATTCAGCCTGCTGTCTTCTGGCGGCCTTCAGAATCTTTTTTGATAGATCTGCAGTAATAAACTGGAAAAGAATATTAAAAGTTATTGTTGTTTTTCCAATTATCTTCATAGTCACTGATCGTCAGTACTAACCTCATCGTCGTCGTCATGTCTATTACGTTCTTTTATTCTATTCTTGTTCTTCACAGAAGCTACAGCTTCTATTTGATCAGCAAGTGCTACATTCTTTCCAACTTGAGAAGGCTTAATTTTTTTTACCTTTCCCATTTTTACCTTTACCAGATGTAGGTACAACTAAATTCAGTTTAATTAGAAATATAAACTAAAATACATACTTCTTTCAACGAAAAACACACACGAACAAACAAAAAGTTGTGATTTTTTATAGGTTATATTTTTTTTTTCTCTCATATCATCTCAAAATCGAAAGCAAAGGAATGGATAGTGATATTCCAAACCATAGAAGGCTGCGTTCCGTCGCTTTGAGTGTAGTTGTTTGGTTAAAGTTTTTTTTATTTTATTTAACCCGTTTGGGTTGCAATTGGGTTGGTAAACTTTTTCAAAACTGTTGTGAATTGTATATTTTCTGGTAGCTTTTGGCTTTGGAGTCAGGAATAACCAATTGCGGAATTTTTATAATACGTAATTTTAATTTTAAAATTATAATTTACAACGTAGTACAATAAATCACTATTACGGCTGTATGCATTATGCTTTTGCTCAAATAAAAAAAAAAGTTTGGCATTGGCAATGTCAACTAGTTGTCATGTTAGTCACAGTCAGCTAAAATAAATAAAATAACTTTTGTAAATTTGTAGATATACATATGTATTTACGTGATCATCACAAACGTATAAAGCTCTCTGAAGGCAATTCCTGTTTAATCCTCTGCACCACCTGTCTTTCAAAGGTATGGGAATTGTACAAAATTTGTTCTGCGAATGGTCACATCTATATTTCAAACAAAACGGAACAAAGCAGTGTAGGTACTTCATCGGCGTAATAAGCTGGATAATGGATTTCTTCATGCTGATCCATTTCCCATAACTGAACAAGAAAAACACTATAAAATCACACAATAAATAAGCTGAAAAACAAACAACAACATTAGGTCGTGATTAATGATTATCAAAGAGTATAAAATAATTGGATTACTCTTTGTCACTTTCTGTCAAATCTGTCCTGTCAATCAGTTTTTTATCACTAAATGCAAGGGAACTTCGTGTTCAGCCGAACGTTTGATATTTTATCGCGATAATAATATAAAAAAATATATTTCATTAACAAGGTGAAATTAAAAAATGATAATATTATTTTCTTTATTCTTCAAACTTGTGCTATAAAAAAAATATAAAACAATTCTCTTCGAAAAAGTTTACCAATCCAATTTGCAACCAAGCGACGAAACCTTAGAGCATTCAATGAATGCTCTAAGGACGGAACGATCGAGTTGTTTTATAACCTCTTTAAGTACAAAGTTTTTGTTTTCCACTTGTAATACGGATAATTTAAACTTTCCCTTAAACTAAATCAAATAAAAATTTGTTTTTTGAATAGAAACCATGAACTTTTTGAAACTTATGGCCGGTATACATTTTGATTAGTGATTAGTGTGAGTGGCTCGTTTAGTGTTTAGTGTTTAGCAAAAAACAATTACTTAACACTAATCAGAGAATGTCCGAACGTGTTTTTTGCTAAACACTAAACGAGCCACTCGCACTAATGTTTATCGGCCATTAGACACAAACATCAAAAGACAAAATAATGTCAAAATTACAATGACATAATTTTGGTAAGATAAACGTCAGAGCGTTTTTCAACCGTTTTTCAACATTTTGATGGCTACTTATCACTTAAATCGTGTGAGCGACAATTCACTAAATTTTAATTTAAAATTAAGTTGCCCATTTAGTTACTACTTAATCACTTGACCCATGAAATGAAAGTGAAAGTGAAATATTAAATAAGTGAATTAGTAAAATAATTCTAATATCATTGCGCAAAATAACTTGGGGGATCACGATCATCTGTGAACTGCAACCAGTCGCTAGCCCGCCGAGCGCTTCCGCCCGCGCCTGATCCCCGCGCAAGCACTGTATTCGTTTACTGCGCATCGTTCCGCGCGAAGTTCAGAACCGCCAAGTTATTTTGCGCATACTATAACAACTTGACCCGTGTAAATTAGTTTATTTTTATTTAATTTCAACTCTTTAAGGCGACGGCTCCATGCTGGTAAATACCGTGATCCGTCGCTTACCATTTCTATTTATTTTTATTACTATTTACCACGCGTGTAGCCATCGCCTAAGGCAAAGCTGTACTATTAAATTAAATTATTATTTTCGACAGTTAATAATGGGTAGTATTTAATCGGGTAACAATAAATTCCCATTTTGGATATCAAAAATACTGAATGTAGCGTACTGAAATACTAACGGGCGGCGGACCGAGGCCGAGGGCGACTACAGATATTGAAAATGGGTGATTTTAAAATACAAATTGGGTAGGTAACTAGTTATTCAGAACGGGCGACCAAATTACTATTTGGGCGACAACCTTATAAGGGCTCGAAAAAACATAAAAAACTGGCACAATATTTATTTTTTAAGATTACTATTATCCTAATCGAGATGACAAAAAACAGACAAGCAAACGAGAAAGCAGCCTGATAAAATACCACGTTGGGCAGCTAAATCAGTTATGCAGTTGCCTACTTGGTATAATAATAGCCCACTCAGTATTTTTGTCACCCATTTAGAGTTTTCACTGATAACTTAAATTATTTATCACCCATATGACTAGTCGCCCGTTTTGAGTATTTTTGTAATCCACTGTTAGTCGCCCGTTTAGTTATTTTGTCGCCCAAAAAATAAACTGCTGCCCAGTTTAGTATTTAAGTACAGCTTGACCATAAAGAGTTGACAAAAATTGAGGGCGCCAGCGCCACTTTGTATGTAAACACGTCAAAATCACGAATAATTTGGCAACACTGACTATATTTTGTACTGAAAAATTTGTATTTATCGTAATCCATCGCCATAGAGTAAATTTTAACCATGGAAAGTAATTTGTATGGAATGTTCAATATTTTACTTTCCATGCTTAAAATGTACTCTGGGTGATGAATCACGGTATTTACCACGACGTGTAGCCGGCGCCTCACATTCCCTTATCCTATTACATTAACAGTCGCCTTTAATTATTTCCAGTCGCCCAATTAATTAATTCCCTTAATTAATCTACTCTATGACGATCGCAGACCCAGCGATTAATCTACTGGAATGTACCCAATATGTCAGGCAGTCGTGTCAAAATTGACATTTTGTCATCTCAAAAAGTCAAAAAGAAGCATTTTTGCCGTAACCGTACGTATATTCATCTGTGATTCTGCCTGCTGCATTTAGCTGGTTTTATAGAAATTGCGAGATTTATTGTAATAAAGTAAGTTCATGGCCGTACTGTTCCTGTTATTATAATGCTTATTTTAAGTACCACCTAAATTGTAGTTCAAAATTTCAGATGAATTCAGAACCGATTGCTACACCACCATCAGTTTCTTGGGCACAAAGAAGTTCTCGTGTGCTTTTAACTTTTAACGTGGAGTGTGATAAACCAGAAATCAAGTTTGATAGCAAAAAAGTATACTTTAAAGGTATATGTGCACCAGACCAAAAACAACATGAAGTTGAAATACCCCTCTATGCTGAAATTGATCCAGAAAAAAGTGCCTATGTTAACAAAGGCAGATTTATTGACGTTGTTCTATCTAAACTGAAGACTGATGAGCAATTTTGGCCCACACTCACTAGTGATAAAAAGAAGCACCACTGGCTCAAGATAGACTTTGAGCGCTGGCAGGATGAGGATGAAAGTGGCGAGGATTATGACATGAATGACATGTTTTCAGACAAAATAGGTGAGCTTGGCGATGATAATGAAAAGGATGAATCCAGTTCAGACGAAGAAGATTTACCTGATGTACAATAAAATATTCCAATAAACTCCATAGCCAAAATACCAAAATAATAGTGTCTAGCTAGACATATGTATCAGTTATGTGCTTTTATACAAGGAAATAATGTAACATACGGCCGAATACTCAAACGCTAATTAACTTTGAGGACAAAGACAGCATGCTGTTTGAGAGCCGCTCAAAGTTAAGTAGCGTTTGAGTATTCGGCCAATAGAGTTTTAATTAAGAATGGTAAATTTATTTTTCTTCAAATATTTGTTACCATAGTATTGAATCATTTGAGTTTTATCATGGACAATTTTTTGTAAGAATGAATTAATGCCTGTTGGAAAATACAACATCTAAAATATTTACATAAAAAAAACAGGATTCATTGAAAATCATGGATCTAATTAAAAATATGTTTTTATTATCACATGCATGGTAATGAAATGTTTTATTTGAATGCATTGTTTTAAATTATGTTCTTATAGTCACATCAGCATCAGTATTAAGAAATACCATGTATTGTTGCACTGTTACACATATATATATTTAAAGTGCAACAATACATTATAGGTACATGGTACAATGCGATTAAATTGACAATACACAGTAATCTACTGCAACTTCACTAGAATGTATGGCAAAGAGATCATTTTACAGATTAAAGTACATTATTTTGTATCGCAAGTGCTCTGAAGTTTGTTACTTCTGCTGTACAGTGTTAAATTAATTGCATTGTACATTGTCACCGGGGGGGTTATTCACGATTGTCGGAAACCAACTTTCCGAGTCGAATCGGAAAGTCTGCCGAAAAACGCGATTCACGATCATCGGATCGAATATTTTTGACATTACTTTGTCGATTGAATTCGATTTATTATCCGAGAGCATTTTTCTATCGGAAAGAGATCCGTACACTAAGAAGATTGGAATTAATGAAAAAAAAAACTTGAAATTTACCTAAGTATATTCGAAAAGCTTATTGAAAACCCCAAAATTAAGGCCACGTAGTAAGTAATCTCATTTTTTTGTGCACTTTAGATTATAGGTTAATATTATATATAAACAAAATTTATCAAAACTACGGTACATAGAGTTGAGCTTGAGCGCAAAACGGAAAAAGATTTTTTTATTGTAAGAAAGAAGTAATGTTCACGTTTACAAAGAATGTTTCCATGTTAAATTCAGTATTTTTATAATTTATTAAATGTCGCAGATTTAATGAAGAATGTTATTTTTTTTAGATAATAGGATGAAACTTGTTAAATATCAATGTAAATTTTAGTCATTTATCACGAAATATCAATTCCAGCTTATTGATTTTATTTTCTATTCGTCCATGCTTATGCTAACAAACTTTGTAAATGCACTGCGCTTTCCTGTCGGAAAGTTAGTCGAATGCTAGTCGAATGTATTTGTGAATAGCAGTTTTCGAATCTATCGGTACGGAAACGGATTCGAATCGAATGCTTTCGACTTTATTTCCGACAATCGTGAATAGCCCTACAGCTCTTACACACAGCGCGGCCGGCGCCCCGCAGCTTTTAGCTTGGCAACGCCGCCAGCATGTGTGTAGGAACCTTTACATTACATGTACATTCCTCAACACTTCAAATTGTGACCAAAAATGTTTGCTTCATAAATTAATCACAAGCCTTTTTTTACTGTTAAAACAGGGTTTAAACAAAACATTTATAGGTTACTTAGAACCTTGTAAAAATAATAAATAATGAACAAGTCTAGCAGTAGCACAAAATGTAGACTTAATATTTTGTGCCTAACACAGTCCCTACACATTGTGCCCGCCCGGGCGGCTTAGGCCACTGAATTTGCTACATAAAGGAGCCACTCATCATCAGTCTATGTGTCAGTCAGCCACCAAGTATCATCAGTATATGATGCTTGGTGGCTTTGTGCAAGCTTCTGCCTTCTGCGGTGGGTGCCGCACGTAGTGATTATTTTCTCTGTGGGTGCCGCCGGCGGCAAAGACGCCCGGCATAATATGCCGGTGTCACGTGTGTGTAGGAAACTAGGAACCCATATTAAATAATTAGAGTCTAGACTAAAGAAACAAAAAAGAGCCTAGTCAGTGTAAAACATCCATCTAAGTACCTACAAGCAAGTTTCATTTTAAACACGTGGCAAGTATGTTATTGGGATGGTGGTTAAAGTTCAACCATTTATTTTCATTAGATTGCAATCTTTAAGAACATAACATAAAAATCACAAAGTAAGTTTTAATTTTTAATAAATATATTACAATGTACAACATGTTTTTTCTCTTTGACTAACTTTTTTCGTGACCGTCAGAATGGCCGGTCAACCGTCGTATTTAACTTTGAAATTGTGTCTAAAAATTGCTTATGAATTGCTTATATTTGCTTATCATAATGAGAGAATTGCTTATTGCATAATTAAAAAGAAAACATTTAAGGTTGACCGGCCATCCAGACATCAGAATGGCCGGTCAACCTCTGTACAGCAATAACTATGTCGAATTACTGAAATTTTCATGGGCCAAAAATTGCTTATGAATTGCTTATTCCACAATTTGCAAGCCGAGAGCCTGTTATTCTTTCCATAAACTAGGTATGAGTTTAAAAGTCTCAAGCGCCTGTTAAAAATTGAGAGCAAAGTGACGTATAGTGCTAATTGCGTTTATATTCCAAAAGGTTTGAGGGGTCAATTGAATCGCAGGTCAACCGTCGTTTTTGACTTTGAAATTGTGTCTAAAAATTGCTTATGAATTGCTTATATTTGCGTATCATAACGAAAGAATCGCTTATTGCATAATTTAAAAGAAAAAAAACATTTAAAATTTACCGACGTCTATCCTGACATCAGAATGGCCGGTCAACCTCTGTACAGCAATAACTATGTAGAATTACTGAAATTTTCATGGGCCAAAAATTGCTCATGAATTGCTTATTCCACAATTTGCAAGCCGAGAGCCTGTTATTCTTTCCATAAACTAGGTATGAGTTTAAAAGTCTCAAGCGCCTGTTGAAAATTGAGAGCAAAGTGACGTATAGTGCTAATTGCGTTTATATTACAAAAGGTTTGAGGGTTCAATTGAATCGCAGGTCAACCGACGTATTTGACTTTGAAATTGTGTCTAAAAATTGCTTATGAATTGCTTATATTTGCTTATCATAATAAGAGAATTGCTTATTGCATAATTTAAAAGAAATAAAACATTTAAGGTTTACCACGTCTATCCTGACATCAGAATGGCCGGTCAACCTCTGTAAAGTAATAACTATGTAGAATTACTGAAATTTTCATGAGCCAAAAATTGCTTATGAATTGCTTATATTTGCTTATCATAACGAGAGAATCGCTTATAGCATAATTTAAAAGAAATAAAACATTTAAAGTTTACCGATGTCTATCCTGACATCAGAATGGCCGGTCAACCTCTGTAGAGTAATAACTATGTAGAATTACTGAAATTTTCATGAGCCAAAAATTGCTTATGAATTGCTTATATTTGCTTATCATAATGAGAGAATTGCTTTTTGCATAATTTAAAAGAAATAAATCATTTAAGGTTTACCACGTCTATCGTGACATCAGAATGGCCGGTCAACCTCTGTAAAGTAATAACTATGTAGAATTACTGAAATTTTCATGAGCCAAAAATTGCTTATGAATTGCTTATATTTGCTTATCATAACGAGAGAATCGCTTATAGCATAACTAGCTTTTGCCCGCGACTTCGTGCGCGTGGTTTTACCGGCCATTCTGATGTCAGGATAGACGTGGTAAACCTTAAATGTTTTATTTCTTTTAAATTATGCAATAAGCAATTCTCTCATTATGATAAGCAAATATAAGCAATTTTTGGCTCATGATAATTTCAGTAATTCTAAATAGTTATTACTTTACAGAGGTTGACCGGCCATTCTGATGTCAGGATAGACGTGGTAAACGTTAAATGATTTATTTGTTTTAAATTATGCTATAAGCGATTCTCTCGTTATGATAAGCAAATATAAGCAATTCATAAGCAATTTTTGGCTCATGAAAATTTCACTAATTCTATATAGTTATTACTTTACAGAGGTTGACCGGCCATTCTGATGTCAAGATAGACGTGGTAAACCTTAAATGATTAATTTCTTTTAAATTATGCAATAAACAATTCTCTCATAATGATAAGCAAATATAAGCAATTCATAAGCAATTTTTGGCTCATGAAAATTTCAGTAATTCTACATAGTTATTACTCTACATAGGTTGACCGGCCATTCTGATGTCAGGATAGACGTCGGTAAATTTTAAATGTTTTTTTTCTTTTAAATTATGCAATAAGCGATTCTCTCGTTATGATACGCAAATATAAGCAATTCATAAGCAATTTTTAGACACAATTTCAAAGTCAAATACGACGGTTGACCTGCGATTCAATTGACCTCTCAAACCTTTTGTAATATAAACGCAATTAGCACTATACGTCACTTTGCTCTCAATTTTTAACAGGTGCTTGAGACTTTTAAACTCATAACTAGTTTATGGAAAGAATAACAGGCTCTCGGCTTGCAAATTGTGGAATAAGCAATTCATAAGCAATTTTTGGCCCATGAAAATTTCAGTAATTATACATAGTTATTGCTGTACAGAGGTTGACCGGCCATTCTGATGTCAGGATAGACGTCGGTAAATTTTAAATGTTTTTTTTTCTTTTAAATTATGCAATAAGCGATTCTCTCGTTATGATACGCAAATATAAGCAATTCATAAGCAATTTTTAGACACAATTTCAAAGTCAAATACGACGGTTGACCTGCGATTCAATTGACCCCTCAAACCTTTTGGAATATAAACGCAATTAGCACTATACGTCACTTTGCTCTCAATTTTTAACAGGCGCTTGAGACTTTTAAACTCATACCTAGTTTATGGAAAGAATAACAGGCTCTCGGCTTGCAAATTGTGGAATAAGCAATTCATAAGCAATTTTTGGCCCATGAAAATTTCAGTAATTCGACATAGTTATTGCTGTACAGAGGTTGACCGGCCATTCTGATGTCTGGATGGCCGGTCAACCTTAAATGTTTTATTTCTTTTTAATTATGCAATAAGCAATTCTCTCATTATGATAAGCAAATATAAGCAATTCATAAGCAATTTTTAGACACAATTTCAAAGTTAAATACGACGGTTGACCGGCCATTCTGACGGTCACCTTTTTTCTATTTTAATTTTATAAATCGTTTACGCTATAAGTACTTAGAATGATCCTGATTTGTTTTAAATTATGCTATAAGCGATTCTCTCGTTATGATAAGCAAATATAAGCAATTCATAAGCAATTTTTGGCTCATGAAAATTTCACTAATTCTATATAGTTATTACTTTACAGAGGTTGACCGGCCATTCTGATGTCAAGATAGACGTGGTAAACCTTAAATGATTAATTTCTTTTAAATTATGCAATAAACAATTCTCTCATAATGATAAGCAAATATAAGCAATTCATAAGCAATTTTTGGCTCATGAAAATTTCAGTAATTCTACATAGTTATTACTCTACATAGGTTGACCGGCCATTCTGATGTCAGGATAGACGTCGGTAAATTTTAAATGTTTTTTTTCTTTTAAATTATGCAATAAGCGATTCTCTCGTTATGATACGCAAATATAAGCAATTCATAAGCAATTTTTAGACACAATTTCAAAGTCAAATACGACGGTTGACCTGCGATTCAATTGACCTCTCAAACCTTTTGTAATATAAACGCAATTAGCACTATACGTCACTTTGCTCTCAATTTTTAACAGGTGCTTGAGACTTTTAAACTCATAACTAGTTTATGGAAAGAATAACAGGCTCTCGGCTTGCAAATTGTGGAATAAGCAATTCATAAGCAATTTTTGGCCCATGAAAATTTCAGTAATTATACATAGTTATTGCTGTACAGAGGTTGACCGGCCATTCTGATGTCAGGATAGACGTCGGTAAATTTTAAATGTTTTTTTTTCTTTTAAATTATGCAATAAGCGATTCTCTCGTTATGATACGCAAATATAAGCAATTCATAAGCAATTTTTAGACACAATTTCAAAGTCAAATACGACGGTTGACCTGCGATTCAATTGACCCCTCAAACCTTTTGGAATATAAACGCAATTAGCACTATACGTCACTTTGCTCTCAATTTTTAACAGGCGCTTGAGACTTTTAAACTCATACCTAGTTTATGGAAAGAATAACAGGCTCTCGGCTTGCAAATTGTGGAATAAGCAATTCATAAGCAATTTTTGGCCCATGAAAATTTCAGTAATTCGACATAGTTATTGCTGTACAGAGGTTGACCGGCCATTCTGATGTCTGGATGGCCGGTCAACCTTAAATGTTTTATTTCTTTTTAATTATGCAATAAGCAATTCTCTCATTATGATAAGCAAATATAAGCAATTCATAAGCAATTTTTAGACACAATTTCAAAGTTAAATACGACGGTTGACCGGCCATTCTGACGGTCACCTTTTTTCTATTTTAATTTTATAAATCGTTTACGCTATAAGTACTTAGAATGATCCTGATGAGACAAGGGGTTTCCCATCTAGTCCTACTCGTACGCAAAAAAAAAAAACGCAAATCGATGTACAGCAAAGCCGTTTGGTAGGTACACGTATTATATACTTGAGGTAAAAACAAAATTTTGGACCCGCAGCGCAGCGTTAGTACTACCTAGTTGGTTACTAAGTTCTGTAACTATGGAAAACATGAATAATACTAAATTTACAAATAATGCTACAATGAATTATATACCAAATGAAAGCACAAATATTTAAGATTATCATGTATTAAAATTATTCGAAATGACCGCCTTTGGCATGAATACACGCCTTTAGACGACGAGGCCAGTCATCGATGGCAGCACGAACTACCACCATATCCAATTCTGCGACTGCCTTGAGAATAGCGCGCTTAAGAGAGTCGAGATTCATGTGGGGCTTAATAATAATAATAATAATAATAATAAGCCTTTATTTATTTCACAGTAGTACATAATGATACAGTTAAATTACAATAAAACTTATTTTAATTTATCTCATTACTATGAATCCCTTCTCGGGTGAAGGCCTCCTCCATTCTCTTCCAAGTTTCTCGGTCTTTTCCTCTCTGCATCCATTCCACTCCTGCCACCTGAATAATGTCGTCGTTCCACCGTTTGATAGGCCGACCAACATTCCTTTTTCCATCTGGTCCTTTCCACTTTGTCGATGCTACAGTCCATCGTTCGTCTTTCAGTCGCGCGATGTGTCCTGCCCATTGCCATTTTATTTTTAAGGCGTGTTTCAGTGCATCGGTTACCTTTGTTCTACTTCTAATTATTTCACTTCTGACCTTATGAACTTTCTTTATTTTTAATATGCTCCTTTCCATTCCTCTCTGGCAAGTCCTTATTCGATTTCTAATTTTATTTGTGTAAACCCACGTTTGGCAGCCGTATGTTAGGCATGGTAGCAGGCAGGTGTCCATTACTATTTTTTTCATACTTATATTGTAGTCTCCCTTAAGTACTTCTTTATTCGCCCAGAATTTCTTCCATGTCACGTTTACACGTCTTTCCACCTCTTCTTCATTATGGAGCTTGTTAAACGAGACTTTTTTCCCTAAGTAAACATAGCTATTTACATATTCTATCTGTCTGCCACTTACTTTGACCGATATTTCACGACTATTAGTTATTATTTTTGTTTTGTCAGTATTCAGTTCCAATCCAACTTTAGAGCTTTCCTGGGAGAGTGTATTTATCATTTGTTCTAGCTGTATTGCGCTTTCAGAGAATATGACGATGTCGTCAGCGAATCTTAGATGGTTTAAGCTTCTATTACCAATTCTAATACCTTTTCCTGTCCAGTTTATTTTTTTGAATACTGACTCTAGCACTGCAATAAATAATTTTGGTGATAATGGGTCTCCCTGCCGGACACCTCTTTTTATTTGTATTTTTTCCCCTCTTTGTTCTAGTTTCAATCTACTTGTACTATTTTCATAGATCTTTTTGATAATAGTAATATATTTCTGGTTGATGTTGCATTCCTTGAGAGCTGTCCAGATTGCGTTGTGGCTTATGCAATCAAATGCTTTACTGTAATCTATGAATACTACGTAGAGAGGTCTGTTAAACTCATTGAATTTTTCTATAATCTGCTCTAATGTGTGGATATGGTCTATAGTTGAAAATCCAGAACGGAATCCTGCCTGTTCAACAGGTTGATGACAGTCGATTTCCTTTGTTATTCGGCAGAGCAAAAGTGCAGTAAAGAGTTTGTATATGCTCGGCAGTAAGCTGATCGGTCTGTAATTGGCTATATTTTGTGGATCTCCTTTTTTGAATAAGAGCACAATATCGGAACTGCTCCATTGTTCTGGCACGGTCTCTGATTCAAGCACCAAATTAAACAAAGTCACAAGTAAACCGGCAAGAACAATGTATCCTCTCTTTAGGGCTTCATTGCTTATCCCATCTGGACCAGGGCTCTTTTCCATTTTCAATAATTTTATGTGCATTATTACTTCGTTCATGTCTATTTCTTCTATGTTGTTTTCATTTCCTAATTTATATTCTCCACTTTCTTCATTTTCACAATAGTCTTCGTTTCTGTTATTTCTTTCATACAGTTGTCTATAGAAGTTTGTTGCACTCTCTAAAATTTCTTTTCTTGATGTTGTTGTTTTTGAGTCTTTTTCCAGATTTTGTATCCAATCTTTGTTAGTTGCTTGTAAGCTCTTTTTGAACTACGATATTTTTTAAGGTTCTTTTCTATAACATGATGTCTTCTTTTTTGATGGCCTTGTTAGTTTCTTTGAATAGTTTACTTAACTCTAATTTCATTTCTTTAGTTTTATTTGTGGTTTTAATTAATTCTGTTCTTTTTTTTATTAGGTTTTTTGTGTTATCGCTAAATATTTGGTTTCTGTTATCTGTTTTTTCCTGCATTTTTAAACTTTTAATAATCGCTTCCTCAAGCATGTTGTAGTATTTTTGAACGTTGTTTTTATCATCTTCGCGAATGATATCTCTTAACTCCTTAGTTTCTTGTTTCAGGTTGGAAAGGTAATCATCTATTTCATTCTCTGTTGTAGGTATCTTTTGCGGTTTACTAAAATTGAATCTAGTTTTCTTAGGTAACTTCAGTTGGAGCGTTGCTCGTACTAGTCTGTGGTCTGAAGGGAATTTCACATTATTCAGGACTTCTACATTGGTTATTAATTTTGGTTTGTTAGTTAGTATAAAATCTATTTCGTTTTTAGTTGAGTAGTCTGGAGAGTGCCATGTCCATTTCCTGCTTTTTTTCTTCTTGAAAAAGGTATTCATAATTGATAAGTTGTACTCATAAGCATAGTTTATTAGTAGCTCGCCTCTTTCATTTCGCGTACCATAGCCGTATCTTCCCATTATCATGTTTTCTTCAGGTTTCGGCTCTCCTATCTTTGCGTTGAAGTCTCCTACAACTATTGTGGTGCTCCTTGCAATTGTATGGGCTTTCTCAAGGTCGTTATAAAATTTTTGAATTTCTTCTTCCGAACAGCGTTCTGTGGGTGCATATGTCTGGATTATAGAAATTCTTATTTTCTCAACTTGTATTTCCAGTATGGCTACTCTTTCTGAAATTCCATTGAAATTAATTATGTTCTTTTTCAAATTTTTCTTTATCAGGAAGCCGACTCCATATAGTCCTTTCGTCTCTCCTTTATAGCATAGAATATGATCGTGATATTCTTCTATTTTGTCGCCCAATCTTCTAACTTCCGATAGTCCCATTATGTCACAGTCTATTGTTTCAAGTGCGTGTGTTAGTTCCATGTATCTCTCTGTAGAAGCTAGTGATTTTACATTGTAGGTACAAAGGACATGTCCTAATTTGGGCCACGTCTATGTACACCACCCTCAAAGATGGAGAAAAATATGCTGATTCTGAGAAAAATACAAATAATTTTATAGAATGCATGGTTAAATGGTTATTAATAAAAACAGATCAATATTTTTTACTTGAAATAAAGCGTCAAATATGGCAACTCTCCGTTAAAAATCCGTCAGTGGGCGCATTCTGCCAGACAAATCGTGGAGTCATCGATTGACATTTTTAACCATGGAAAGTATAGCGATAGTGAGTGTTTCTACACGGTGCAAGTAGCCCGCGCAACTTGAGTACTTGCGCAAGTTACATGCCCCGCGTGGAAACACGTAAAGCGGGTCTAGCTCCATAGCATTGTACACCCGCGCAAGTAACCCGTGCCTCAACGTGCGCAAGATACATGCACCGTGCAGCACTCTTATCGCGCGACCGACGAGCGAGTGTAGGAGGCCTGCGGCTTGATTGCTTTGTCTATTTTTTGGTTTATGACGTCAGTGCACTGTCCATCCTTGTCATCGTGTTATGATATGACAAGGACGGATAGAGCATTGCTTTCGCTTTGAGATAGGCGGTCTAGCTGCCGGTATTGTTCAATATTTTACTATCCATGGTTAAAATGTACTCTCTATGGCGATCGATGACTCAAAGATTTGTCTGGCAGAATGCGCCCATTGTCACTGTCATTGAGTTCTACCTACTCTGTGCTGTGGGTTGTTGTTAACACAGACGTATAAGAAGTTGTTAACATCTTCCGCCATGATGCTTTTTTTATGCGTTTTTGCATTTTGTTTTATGTTCCTTCCAGAAAACAAAGCGATTTTAAAGAAATTGAATAATTATATACTCTTTATTGCACTAAAAACACAGTTATACACACAAGTTACAAAAAATGTGAGCAAAGGTGGGCTTATCTCTAGAAGAGATCTCTTCCAGCCAACCTAGAACTTGTTGGAGAATTTATAAGTCAGCAGGTGACACAAAGTGCAAAATTATTGGAATAAATGAATAACAGAAAAGAATAAACTTTTTTAAAAATACTATAATAATATGAAAGCAAATAATAATATAAAGTACATATATACATAAATAATAAATACATATAAAATATATATAAATACATATAATACTTATAAAAAGAGAAGGTGTTAATATCTCTTGATCTCATGAATCGTACAATTGTGCTAAAAAGTGTGCTTTAACCTTGGATTTGAATGACATAAAGTTAGAGCAATCTTGAATGTCTGTCGGAAGTCTGTTCCACAGTTTGACAGCTTTGACAGAAAAGGAGTTGTGAAAGAAGTGTGTGTTACTTCTAGGCAGCTCAAGTACAGTAGTAATACAGGGCCGCCTGGAGCGGGTAGGAGGTGGAAGCATCTGGAAACGGGAGACAAGGTAGTTAGGAGATTTAGGGTCCTTAAGGATTTTAAAAAGGGCAGAAAGGATGTGCATATCACGGCGAAGGCGAATGGGAAGCCATTTAAGTTGACAGCGGAACGAAGAAACACGATCATACTTGCGTAACCCGAATATGAAACGGATAGCTAGATTCTGTAGACGTTCCAGCTTGTTCAGCTGTTCCTCGGTCGCATCCAGGTAGCAAACATCGGCGTAGTCGAGAAGGGGAAGGAGAAGTGATTGCGCTGTGATTGCGCTTAGAAACTGTTTATCGTGTCTTTATCTATTTTTTGGTATACTGTACAAAGACGTGGCCCAGACCTCATACATTTTTGGACATCACCTTTTAGTGTTTTGCTTTTTTCTTTTGGTTTGATTCTTGTTTTTGAATTCACTTGGTTAAGTGGAGGGTGGTGGTCTAATCCCCCACGGTGACCAGCCGGATTGGGGAATGTTTTGTTTTTCTTAGAATAATTACTTTCTGATTCAATTTCGTATTTCCGGTCCGTAGTTGTTACTAGTTGCTATTGGTTGTCCGATTTTGAATTTTCTGTGGTTGATCGAGCTCTCATATAAGTGAAAGCGTTTATCTTGTTCATTTTGTTCGGGGCTTTGTTTTGTCTTAAGTTTTCTTCTGTAATTGTGTTATTAGGTGACCCAGACGGAGAACGGTTTCTTTTATTATTGTTATTTCCAACTCTTTTTACTACTAATTTGTCGTACTTAATAAAGGCTTGATGTCCCCTCTCACGTTCTTGTTCTAGTCTCGTTTTTAAATCTTTCCTTTTTGCTAGGATTTCCTTAGGAAAATCTTCTGTTATATAAATACCTTTTGGGAGGAATTTTTTGTTCTTCAATACGTTGATTTTTCTCCAGGTTAACGTGAGGGTGATTAAAATAGGCCGGATTTTTCCTTCCTTTTTTTGCCCTATGCGATGGAATTTTACTATTTCCCATTTGTCGAAGTCTTCGAATTTAGCTTCCTTGCTAATAAGATTCAGCTTACTGAGAAGTGCTTGTAGCAGCTCATTGCTGTTTGTTTCTATTTCTTCCACTCCATGCAGAATAATATTGTTTCGTCTATGTTCCTTCTCTAAGTTTTAAACTTTGTTTTCGAGCATCTTGACTTCTTTCTTTAGCTTTAGGTTTTCTTCTACTAAAGGTTGCAGTTTTTCATCAATTTTGCTGTTAATATTATCAACTTTCTCTGAAAGTGCCACTGTTTGTTTGTCTAGTTCTTCTCTCAGCATAGATAGTAAAGTCTTTGTTTGCGGGTCCATTTCCACCAATTTAATTTGTTTTTTATTGTAATGGCAACACTGAGTATACTTTTGGTGATGTTCTGTGGTGGGTTTTCGATGACCCAGCGATTGGTCTGCTGGAATGCTTTTGTCTACTCTGATGTGATCTGTGTGGTCGTTAATTATTATTTTGTTGTGTTCACTTTCTAACCTCAAAAGTCGTTGATATTTATGATGAGATTTCGTGTCCAAAAGCTGGAGATGAGTGATGACCTTTACTTGTGCACAAATAACTTGATTTGTTCTTCACGTTTTTTAGTATTTTCGGTCTGATATTCACTTGAAAAGCACTGGATTCTTTAATTAATTGCGGAGCGTAATTACGACAAGTTAACTGTTTGACAGCCGGAACCGGAAAAATGTGGGGCTTAGCACATGCTTTCTCCTCAATAAGTTGCCATATGGCATAATCCAGAGGATTTAAGTCTGGGCTGGAGGATGGCCATTCTTCCTGCGCGATAAAATCAATTTTGTTAGCCCGAAACCATGCTTGTGTAGATTTTGCTTTGTGCGCAGGGGCAGAGTCCTGCTGGAAGACCCATGGCTGGTTTTGAAATAAAGTGTGGCTTAAGGGTTTGACAACAGGTTCCAGAACGGTATCTTGATAGACTCTAGCGCCAGTTTTCACACCTTTTTCACAGAAATGAACCTTACTTAGCCCTGAATAAGACACCCCCAGCCAAATCATCACTGATGAGGGGTGGTGACCTCGTTGGACCCTCGGAGCAATCATGCTGGCTTCTTTACTATTCTTAGCGTATACTCTATCATTTTGACGGTTAAAATTTTCTTCGACTGTGAAGATTTTTTCATCAGTAAACAAGATTTTTCGATGGCCGTTTTGTGCGTACTGCTTTAGTAGAGCGCGACTTCGTGCTAACCTCATAACCTTCAATCGTGCGTTTAGCAGATGGCCCTTTCGTCTACGGTAAGCGTGAAGCCCAAGGTCATCATTGATAATTTTTTTAAGGGAACTTCTCTTCACAGTTATCTGTATTGCCAATAACTTTTGCTTCCGGACGGGATTTCTCGTGATTCTCGCCTTCACTGCCTTGATCACAGCTGGTGTCCGAACGGTGCGTGGTCTTCCTGATCTTTTTCGGTCATCGACGGTCAAGGTATTACTGTACCTTTGGATAGTGCGATAAATAAATTGCTTGTTGATTTTCAACTTTTGTAGCAACTTGAAAATCATATTCGGTGGCTGCCCACATTTGTGCAGAGCAATTACAGCGACACGATTCTCCTTCAACCCCCATTCCATGGTGAAATAAACAAAATATGATATAAGTATGGTATGGAATTATAGCTTATAAAACTGTCAATAATATGTCATTTTTATTTTTTCTTTTCATTTGTTTTAATGGCCAGTAATCGATAAAGAAACTCAGTAACAGAACTTTTGACCAACCTGTGTATTATATATTCTGTGCCCGCAGTTCTTAAAAATTCCCTTAGGAGAGGAGTTGTGGTATCATCTTTTTTTTGTATGGGAAAAATTTTTTTTTCCTTAACCCATATATGCCCAGAACAATTTTTTCTCTCCGAATTCTTTCAATTTTGAATATGTGGATACCTGAAGGGTTCTTATGAAGACCGCAAGCGAAGATTTAAGGTGGCAGTGGCGGAATGGTGTTTTTTTTAATTGGTCGAAAACGACCCCTAGGTCAAATATGTTACTTAAAATTAATGATGATTAAAAATGCCAATATTGTATTAATTATTTAATTATCGACATAATTCAAGACAAAATTCAGGAATGAAGCTTGGAGGGGCATTTTGCATCAGGAATGAAGCTTGGAGGGGCATTTTGCATGTGGACTGGCACCACATTTGCTGCACGCCGCCGCAGCTCCGTCTCCGCACGGGGCGCAGCGGGGTCTCGACAAGGCCTCTCCGATCATATGCTCTGCATTGTGCCTCCGCACCGTGTGTGGTGCGCTGGTTTGGACCCCTCGAGCGGGCCCAGGCTGAGGCCCCCCGGAGCCGCGGCTCCGCAACAAAGTGCGGGCAATGCTCCGGCGAAACTGCGTCTTTCAGTGGAGCATTGCCCGCACCCTGCTGCGGAGCCGCGGCTCCGAGGGGCCCCAGCCCGGGCCCGCTCGAGGGGTCCAAACTGGCGTGCCGTATGCGGTGCGGAAGCGCAATGCAGAGCGTATGATCGGGGGGGCCCTGTCGAGACCCCGCTGCGCCCCGTGCAGAAACGGAGCTGCAGCGGCGTGCAGTGGATGTGGTGTCGGTTTGCATGCAAAATGTTTTTCTGGGTTTCATTCTTGAATTTTGTCTTGTATAGTCAGTTTATTTATTCTCACTGGATGCGGATTCTTCAGCAAGTGGACGTCTCAAAGTTAGACTTGCAGGTGCGAGTAGCTGTCGACGAGATAAATGATGGAAAAACATATCTTCTTCATCTCCGGAATCACCGTCAGATACCTTGCCATCACCAGGAGGGGCAATAAAGACATCAGCACCTAATATCTCATCGTTGGACTCCAAATTTTCCAACTCCTCTATGATATCGTTCGTTGTAAGCGGTCTTCTAGACCTAAAACAAAAAAATGTAATTAAATACACTTCTTCCCAAGGGGTCGTTTACGACCCACAAATGTTTTAGCAACTATATCTATGTAATAAACATGTATTTCATAACACTTTCACTGTCATGAGATAGATAAACTATCAAATTTTATAATAAAAACGATAAAATAGGTGTTATAACGCAGGAAAAAATATTACTTACATTATTCTCAGCAGAACCGGACTTTTTTGCCACCAAAAATGTGTGCGTTACCCCAGCAAAAAGTTGAGCTTTAGAGAGATGAGACCTTATCAGATAATTAGTGTGTCATGAGGAGAAATTTGTTTACTAATAGCAAAATTTGTGTGAGTTGTAGTTTTTAAGATATATGATAAAAACAGATTTTGCTGGGGTCACGTTTTAAACATGACCCTGGCAAAAAAAGTTGTTTCAGCCTGGAACCAAATACATGAATAGATAGCTTTTGTTGCATAGTAAATGTTAGCAAATAGCAAAAATTGTGTGTGTTATGGTTCTTAAGTTATTTAAGTTTTTGCTGGGGTAACGTTTTGGGTTTTCTCAGATCTCGAAGACGGTTCAACGCAGAAGTTTGAAAAAAATACCACTAAAAGACCTTAATTTGTTTAAATTTGTTTAATTGTTAGTTTTTGATTTGGTTGTCGCAAATCAACGTAATTAAATGGTTTCGAAAAACAGAAAAAACGAATTTGCAAGTAAACTAGTACACTTATAATCAAATAAACAGCTGTTAAAAATGGACGTGGTAGACACTTATTACGGCAAGAATTTTAGGCTTTGTAACTTTACACGATGTAAAGATATAAACAAATTTAATAAATTTTAGACCGGTCGTACTTTAGCGATCGAATACACAGTTTCCATAACATTAAGACACATCGCATACATTAAACAAATTTAAGTAATTCATTAACATTCCTTCCTGTTAATTTCAGCTTTCAATTACGCCTATCATGAAAGTTTTAACAAAAACAAGATTAAGACAGCAATTCTTGAATAAGCCGACCAAATTGTAAAGGTCACTAAAAAGCGACCGCACCATACGTACGGGTTATCTTCGCAAATTAGCAGCTTAGTATCCGATGTTTTGTACAGTTATGAAGAAAAATGTTATTGATATAGCTTAGATTCAACTAGTTTTCTATTTTATAAATTAATATCGTGTTTATTAATATCAAATAATACACTTACGCGATTAATAGTATTTTAAAAAGAATGTAATGATTCATGAAAGTTAAAAGTTTGAAGGCACTCAACATTACATAATTAAAGGTAAATAATAATCTAAACCTAATTAGGTAATAATCTCGCTAAGCAATTTAAAGTGTGATTTATTTGTCAGTATCAATATATACATTTATAGTAATTTGTTGCTTCTGTTTTTTCAAACCAAATGTTTTATTTTAATACCAAACCTACTCATGTCAATCCAGTGACCACTATGCTTGACAGGTAAAAACATTTACCCATAAAAACTGTTCCTACCTAGGAACAGTTTTTACGGAAACTACCTCGCATTTTTTCCATATAGGTATATTTCTCACCATTTAAACCTTCCCCTGGAACTACGACAAACATTTTAAAACCAAAATCGGCCAAGCCAATCTTAAGTTTTCGCGAGACTAACGTACATTTTATATTTAAAGATAATCTGCGGGGCTACTCAAATGGCCACTTTTCTATTCGTTCGCTAACTTAAAAATTAAAAATAAGCCATAAACACCAAAATAACGTGTCGTAGGCTTGTCAATTATGTACAATACAACAATGTCTGTGATTTACATAAACTTGCGACGTCTGACTTGATCATTAATTGCTTATTTTAAAGATTTAAGTTAGCGAACCAATAGAAAAGTGGCCATTTGAGTAGCCCCCCTGACCAGCAAACTTTTGTACGCAACTGTACTAACAAAAGATCCATATTATCCCGTTCATTTAAGATGGTTACGCTTATGTATAGCGCGGTCGCTTTTACGTGACCTCTACAATTTAGGCGGCTTATTAGAGAATTGTTGTCATATTCTTGTTTTTGTTAAAACTTTCATGATAGGCGTAATTGAAAGCTGAAATTAACAGGAAGGAATGTTAATGAATTACTTAAATTTGTTTAATGTACGCCATGTGTCTTAATGTTATGGAAACTGTGTATTCGATTGCTAAAGTCCGACCAGTCTAAAATTTATCAAATTTGTTTATATCTTTATATCGTGTAAAGTTACAAAGCCTTAAATTCTTGACGTAATAACTGTCTACCACGGCTATTTTTTACAGCTGTTTATTTGATTATAAGTGTACTAGTTTACTTGCAAATTCGTTTTTTCTGTTTTTCGAAACCATTTAATTACGTTGGTTTGCGACAACCAAATCAAAAACTAACAATCAAACAAATTTAAACAAATTAAGGTCTCTTAGTGGTATTTTTTTCAAACTTCTGCGTTGAACCGTTTTCGAGATCTGGGAAAACCCAAAACGTTACCCCAGCAAAAACTTAAATAACTCAAGAACCATAACACACACAATTTTTGCTATTTGCTAACATTTACTATGCAACAAAAGCTATCTATTCATGTATTTGGTTCCAGGCTGAAATAACTTTTTTTGCCAGGGTAATGTTTAAAACGTGACCCCAGCAAAATCTGTTTTTCTCATATATCTTAAAAACTACAACTCACACAAATTTTGCTATTAGTAAACAAATTTCTCCTCATGACACACTAATTATCTGATAAGGTCTCATCTCTCTAAAGCTCAACTTTTTGCTGGGGTAACGCACACACCAAAAATCAAGTCGTGACGTGAACTGTCACCAGTAGTAACAAAACTACCCCGCCAATACAATCACTTACTTGTTTTGGTAGATAATACTGTATTTAATCAATAGATGGCGTTAGGCGTCGCAAATAAGTGTTTCGATTTACAAAATAGCTTGTTTCCCATAACCTGTTTTACAGGACAAAAACGACCCACTGGGCATATATGGGTTAAATCTATCGTGCATAGTATCGAATGAAAGGGCTTGCTGAGCCGGTTCTAAAAATATATCTTATCATTATATTTCAGCCACTTGTCTTAAATTAAACCAAATAACATTTTCATAACCCGGTGGCCTATGGCACCTATTTATTCCCATCTGCCTCCTTCAAACTCCATTAATATAAATTTTTATTGCTCATGAATCATGATATTCTGTGATATTTTATTTCAATTTCCATTGTAAATGTCCAATACCAGGCACGTGTCCAGAATTTTAATTCGGGGGGGGACAACTGCATACCGCAAACCGGAGAGTGCCTCGCCCGCTAAATTTGAATTTAGTTCTGTATTGTTTGTTCTGGATTTCGGGGGGGGGATAAATCCCAACTATCCCCCCCCCCTTGGATACGTGTCTGACCAATACGAAATGCGAATAAATCCCTGTCACAGAATAACTAATAGTACGAAGGGGGCAGATGGGAGTAAATAGATGCCATCGACCACCGGGGTGGTGAACGCCACCTATTATTGCCAACCACCACCCCGGTGGCGGAGCTTGAAGGAGACAGATACTAGGGAATAAAGGAACTAGTTATTTAGAACGGGCGACCAAATTTCTATTTGGGCGACAACCGTAGCCGTAGGGCACACGATATATTTAAATTTTGGCATATACAACGTGTTAGAATGAACGCAAAATGAGAAAACCTTTTTTTCGGACCATCAAACTGACCAACTTTTACTATGGGATGGGACCAACTCTGAAATCGCGAAAAAAAAATCGGCTGCTTCATACATTTTTATATTTTCGTTATTAATTTTTGTATGAGACAGGTATTTTTTTTGGTAGTATTTAATAGGGTAACAATAAATTCCCATTTTGGGTATCATAAACACTGTATATAGCGTACTGAAATACTAAGTTGGCGACGGACTGAGGGCGACTACATATGTTGAAAATGGGTGACTTTAAAAATTGAGTAACTAGTTATTCAGAACGGGCAACCAAATTACTATTTGGTCGGCAACCATAGGGCACAAAACATTTATTTACTTTTATTAGTACATTTAAAAATGTTTTGATGACGTAGAATCGGAAAATGTTGGTTTCGGTCATTGCGTTCACTTCCCAATAAGGGAACGTACCCATACTACGTGACCGATTTTAAAGCTCCGGCCAAACATTAGCGTATAGTTGGCAGACTCACCATGGAATTAGAAGGTTTTGACTAGGTCAAAAAATTGTTAATAAATAGTGATAAATAGTGAACTATAGCATATAAATAGTGATACTATGATTCAAAAGATATTTGAGTATCTTGGTGAGGCTGCAAACTTGACGTCAAGTTGGCAGACACCTTAAGAAATACAGTTCGTATCATTATGATTTATATGCCAAAAAATTGTTAGAAAATAGTGAATCGTATACGCAAAATTCCAATAACATTGCTTCAATACAAGCCGAGATATTACGGTCTCTAAGTGGGCTGCCAACTTGACGTTTCAGGCAATAGCGATTCCAGAGAAACGGGTACAAGTTTTAAACAAATAAATATATCAAAAAATTGTTAGTGAAATTGTGATTCCTACGATATAAATAAAACAAGAATTTTTCATTGCTATTTTCTAAAAATCGAATGTTAACTTTTACATAATACTCTGAATAGGATGTCGATCAATATTGAACTTTGCTCCACAGGAATAAGGTTCCAACTTTATTGCAATCATGAGGTGAGTACTATCAAGCAAAAAAGTTAGATTTATATTTTTAGCCATATCCTCGAATTATTATTACACTTGTTTTATTAATTAAATGTTGGTATCAAACAATAACGATATTCATTAATAACAATAATATTCATTACAATAGCGCCATCTCTCGGAAAAGATTGTCAATTTCTTAGTTATAATTTAAAGTTAGGTGCCTATATATGTATTAGGTATTATTTTACTTATTTATTTTTGAAATTCAAAAAGGCAAATCATAGCGTGCCAACCACTTTTATTCGTTGCGTCAACTGTCTATTTTTACGAACGGTGGCTTTTGCGCCAACAATAAAGGCGATGATCGACTGTATAAAGACTACTCTTTACTAGGCTGTGGTCAATACCCTACTCTTAATTCAATATTATTAATTCAGGAGAAACTATTAATAATTTCTACTTATATTACTTCCTACCTACTCACATACCAACTGATACTCATCCTTACTAATATAATATTATATATTATATTATATTATTATATAATATTATAAATCCGAAAGTCCGTTTGTTTGTTTATTTGTTTGTTTGTTTGTTACGCCTTCACGTCGTAACTACTGAACCGATCATCATGAAATTTTGCATACACGTTGTCAGGGGTGCAGAAAAGGACATAGGGTACCTTTCATCCAGAAAAAACGTGCAGTTCCCGAGGGATAGCAAAAAAACTGTCCACGCAGACAAAGTCGCGGGCGGAAGCTAGTAATATTATAAATGCGAAAGTCCGTTTGTTTGTTTGTTTGTTACGCCTTCACGTCTTAACTACTGAACCGATCATCATGAAATTTTGCATACACGTTGTCAGTGGTACAGAGAAGGACATAGGGTACCTTTCATCCCGAAAAAGAGTATTGTTTCCGAGGGATAGCAAAAACTCTTTCCACGCTGACGAAGTCGCGGGTGGCCGCTAGTTTTACTATAAATCTCACCAGATAATAATAATAATATCTTTATTCTAACTCATACATAAATAGGTACCTAACGTTAAATTATAACTGAGAAATTGACAATCTTTTCCGAGAGATGGCGCTATTGCTATGATTGTTATTAATGAATATCGTTATTGTTTGATACCAACACTTAATTAATAAAACAAGTGTAATAATACTTGGAGGACATGGCTAAAAATATAAATCTCACTTTTTTGCTTGATAGTACTCACCTCACGATTGCAATAAAGTTGGAACCTTATTCCTGTGGAGCAAAGTTCAATATTGATCGACATCCTATTCAGAGTATTATGTAAAAGTTAACATTCGATTTTTAGAAAATAGCAATGAAGAATTCTTGTTTTATTTATATCGTAGGAATCACAATTTCACTAACAATTTTTTGATATATTTATTTGTTTAAAACTTGTACCCGTTTCTCTGGAATCGCTATTGCCTGAAACGTCAAGTTGGCAACCCACTTAGAGACCGTAATATTTCGGCTTGTATTGAAGCAATGTTATTGAAATTTCGCGTATACGATTCACTATTTTCTAACAATTTTTTGGCATATAAATCATAATGATACGAACTGTATTTCTTAAGGTGTCTGCCAACTTGACGTCAAGTTTGCAGCCTCACCAAGATACTCAAATATCTTTTGAATCATAGTATCACTATTTATATGCTATAGTTCACTATTTATCACTATTTATTAACAATTTTTTGACTAGGGCATGGATACCGGTATACCGGTATACCGAAATACCGGTATACCGGCAATTTTTTTCGGTATTTTGATACCGGTATTTGAGAGTAAAATACCGGTATTTCGGTATTTCGAAAAAAGATTATATATTTTTGCAAAAGTGTTTAAAGACTATGCAGAACGTTCAATTTCTATGGTTCATAGTGTTGTTCATACTGGAGATGAGTTTACGATATGAAAACTCAACGAATCACGAATAATCACGATTATAGGAAAAATCACCACTAAATCAACTACGCAAAACACTGCATGCATATAGCTAGTATCTAGATGGTATTTAATGATATTCCTTTTGGTTGTTCGTTTAATGTTTTCATCATCATCGCACGACGACAACTGCTGGTCTCATTCAAGGATCTCCGCCTCCCTCAAGGATCTCCAAGACGATCGGTTCTGCGCTGCCCGCATCCAGAGGTTTCCCGCGACCTTCACCAGATCGTCAATCCACCTTGTCGGGAAACGTCGTCCGGTGTGCGGTCACCACTCCAGAACCTTTCCGCCCCAACGGCCATCGGTTCTTCTCGTTATGTGTCCCGCCCACTGCCAATTCAGCTGAGCAATCCTTCGAGCGATGTCGGTTTACTTTAGTTCTCCTACGGATCTCCTCATTTCTGATTCGATCATGCAGGGAAACGCGAAGCATGGCTCTCTCCAATGCATGCTGGGACCTGGGTGACCTTGAGACCTACTCCTTATGAGACCCATAGTTAACGACCACGTTTCACTGCCGTAAACTATCTTTTAATATAGATAAATTATCTTTATGTTTAGACTTTCGTCTCGAGACACTAAGGTAAGTCGTAAGTCAGACGCGAAGATTTTTCGAAGCATCTAGAATCCGAGTAGGATTCGACGAGAAATCTCTTTCTTGAAGTTGGACCTGCCTAACTGGACTTACTGGACTACCTGTTCTAGGTATACGTAATGGTCAACAACTTTAAGTGTAGTGTTTCCAAAATGAAATGAAGCGGGCTCAACATGGGTAGGTGGGCAATCGACATAATTTTCATCTTATCCATGTTCATCCTGAGACCCACTCTTTGACTACGGAGATCTTCGAGCATTGTATTCAGGTCTTCCAAGGTCTAAACGAAGTATAGAATATCATCGGCAAAACGAAGGTGTGTTAGGTACTGGCCATTTATATTGATACCAAGTCCATTTCAGTCTATGAGTTTAAAGATGTCCTCCAACGTCTCCTTGTCTCACACCTCGCTGTAGTTGGATTTGTGGTCTAGAACTCTAGACTCTGGTGCTAAAGCCTTTTTAAAACCCGGCTTGTTCGGGATGTTTGAACTTGGAAGTCGTCAAATTTGCGTACGTGACGATTCGTAAGGACATGGCTCAGAAGTGAGACGGGTCTGTAGTTCTTTAAGAGGGGCCTATTCCCATTTTTAAGAACAAAATAAAAAAGTATTATCTAATGTTTTACTTGCGCCAGAAAACACGATCTAGCTACTAAATCTACCACCAGTTCACAAAATAGGAGGCCTCTCAGAGAAAGAACTGGCGGAAAAATACTTAGAGAGGTTATCTTGACCTCCCTTTTGATCCCTATCTACAAAACGAACTAACTGTATCTTTAGATCCTGCAGTGTGATTTGGGATGGGATTTTAGTTGATGAATTATAGGGTCCCAAGTAGTGATGTACAAAACTTGAGTCGTCGAGTTCTACTTTTGAAGACTCGAGTCAGATTGGCATGACTCGGTCAGCTCGGTAGGCTCGTAAGCCCGAGCCTAGCCGAGCAACGAGCTCTTTGAGCCACGCTTCGAGGCTTCAAAAGAGTTCAAGCCTTCAAAAGAGCTCGAACCTATCAAAAGAGCTCGAGCCTTCAAAAAAGCTCGAGCCTTAAAATGAACGCAAGCCTCATAAAAAGCTTAGAGTTTATGTTTTTATACTTTAATATCTCCGTAAATAATAATATTTAGAATATAGCCGAGCCTATCGAGCTCACAGAGCCCTGAAAATCTGACTAGTGTCTAGTCTCCAAAATTAGAACTCAAAAAGATGAATGTCTTTATGTTATAGAGAGCACTGTAGATGCTTAATCTATTGTGCTTTAGCTCTACATATCCTCATTCATCAGCAGCCCATCACAATTAGTGCGCCGAAAAAGACTCGAGCCGTGAAAAAGCTCAAGATTGACCGAGCTCTCAAAAAGGCTCGAGCCATGAAAATGGCTCGAAATCGGCCGAGCTCTGAAAAAGACTCCCGAGTCGTAGAGCTTCATACAAACGAGGCGAGCCCTGTAAAACGATTCCGAGCTCTAGACAAAAGGACTCGCGGGACTCGAGTCTTGTACATCACCAGTCCCAAGCTGGTGATACTCTCCAACCATCTCTATGGAAATTTTGATATTTGTTGATTTCAATAATAATTGAATCAAATAACGTATTTTTTTAGTATTCTTAATTACCTAGATATTACTTTAATAACTCATTTTGTGGTTTCTAGGCAGTTGGGAAATAGTTTGAGTGTTTCTGCCATAAAGTATAGCTTAGAAAATTGCTTTAATCACTCTCCACAAACAAGACTTACTAATCGTTCTTAGAAACATTTAAAAGTAGGTAACTAGCAGTTTTTTAAAAATACCGAAAAAATACCGAAATACCGGTATACCGGTAATTGAAATTTCAATACCGGTATCAATACCGGTATGAAAATCATTCCGGTATTCCATGCCCTATTTTTGACCTAGTCAAAACCTTCTAATTCCATGGTGAGTCTGCCAACTATACGCTAATGGCCAAACTGAGGCGAATTCCGCGCGAAATTCGCGGCGCGATTCGCTCCGCTCGCGCCGATTGCGTCAGCTATCTTGTATGGGCGTGTTCACATTGGCGCGACTAGTCTTGTCGCACGAGTTGCAGCGAATCCGCGAATCGCGCGATAGGGTTGCGTTCAGAGGGCCTAGTACGAGTTGGTTTTTTGCTCTCACTTCACTTTTCGAATAGTTAACTATCGTTTCCTCTCTTTCACTCGTTCACTCACTCGCATGATTTCCTCTCTTTCACTCGATACTATTCGCAAAGTGAGGTGAGAAATACAACTCGTACTAGGCCCTCTGAACCTATACGCTCCAAGTGCAACCAAAGATCTAACGGCGCGTTCCAAACATAGCGTGACATTCGGCGGACTGATTATCTTATTAAAAACCATCTAGCGACCGGTTTGATTTGACAGGTAAATGTGATACATTGCTAGTTCTTTTTGGATTAAAAAAATCATACCAAAATAATGTAGCAATGTGTGTCAAATGAAAACGGTCAGTAAATAGTTTATATTTAGATAATCAGCCTGCCGTTTACACAACTTTTTAGTTTCTCGTTCCAAACGTCACAGGCGACGACGGCTACCTACACGTATGGTAACTATTGTGGTCCAACTAAGTGATTATTTTACTCTTTGTGTGTGGTATAGTGATGGATCCATAAAGTTAATATTACCTTCCGTAGGTATATTAACTTTATGGATGGATCACATACCGTCTAGAGCAAGGCGACGGCTAGACGCGTGGTATTTACTGTGATCCATCTCCATAGAGTAAATTTTAACCATGGAAAGTAAAATATTAAACATTCCATACAAATTACTTTCCATGGTTAAAATAAAAATTACTTTGTGGTGATGGCCATCGATGACTCGAAAGATTTGTCTGACAGAATGCGCCCAATTTTTGACGCGTGCGGTGCGATTCGCCTCAGTTTGAACGGCTAAGCGAGCGAACGAATCGCGTAGTATTCGCGTCCCTGCCGCGCGAGCGAATCGCGTCATTTTGGCCGGAGCTTAATGTGGAAATATCGTCACTGCCTTCTTCTTGGATTTGCCCTGTATCGTAATGAGAAAAAACGTTATTTTATAACATTGCTCAGTATAGCGAAGGTATGTTATAAAATAACTTTTTAATTTTTTTTCGGTATTGCGTGTATAAAGTATGTCAATATAAATTCGATTTGAAATTCATAATTCAAATCTTACGATATGAGAGTAGATAAAATAACTTTTTAATTTTTTTTCGGTATTTAGTGTAAAAAGTATGTCAATATAAATTCGTTTTGAAATTCATAATTCGAATATTACGATATGAGAGTAGATAAAGTCTTGTTTGTATGCAACTGTACATAATTAGGTATCAAAACACTCATGTGATACTATTAATAACTAGCTTCCGCCCGCGACTTCGTCTGCGTGGAAAGGTTTTTTTGCTATCCCTCGGGAACTATACTTTTTTTCGGGATGAAAGGTACCCTATGTCCTTCTCGGTACCCCTGACAACGTATATGCAAAATTTCATGATGATCGGTTCAGTAGTTAGGTCGTGAAGGCGTAACAAACAAACAAACAAACAAACGGACTTTCGCATTTATAATATTAGTAAGGATAATAATAAATTACGCTTTATTGCACACAAAACAAAATGTTACAGAAAAGAGGACAAAAATACAAAGAAGAAAATATACAAGAGGCGGCCTTATTGCTAAGCAGCAATATCTTCCAGGCAACCTTTGGGTGTAAAATAAATAGAAAAAATAAAAAAATAAAAAAACCCGCTTGCATAAAAAGACAAGTCAACTGAAAAGATGGAAACAAGATTACATTTTAAAGGCAGCATAATAACATGCAGTCGGAGGCATGCATAAAGAAAGTGACATTATGAATGATTTGAATTATATGCCTGCGACTGCATGTTATTAAATTCTGGAATGGCGACCGCGCACTGGACGACGCTCCGTGGGTAGGCCCCCGACAAGGTGGACCGACGATCTGGTGAAGGTCGCGGAAAGCCAGTGGATGCAGGCAGCGCAGGACCGATCGTCGTGGAGATCCTTAGGGGAGGCCTATACCCAGCAGTGGGTGTCGTGTGGCTGATATGATGATGATGATGATGATGCATGTTATTATGCTGCCTTTAAAATGTATTCTTGTTTCCATCTTTTCAGTTGACTTGTCTTTTTATGCAAGCGGGTTTTTTAGTTCTTTTATTTATATCTTTTTAGTTACTAGTGGCTCCGTGAGCTGTAGACCTCGCGTCAAAAAGTATGTTGTTAAAAAATAATCTAAAAGATGTCGCCACCCCTTTTTGCCACACTGCTGAGCTTTTCGAAGCACATAGTGGGTTCGTGCTGTTTGGTATATTATTTGGTATGTATATTTGCAGCTAGATGGCGCTTCTAATTTTGACCATTTTTCGAAATAGGTGATTTTGTGGCGTGATCCTCGGAAAATTTCTAAAAACGGGCTCGAATAAAAATTCTGTATAATTAACGAACCTGCTCACAAAATTTCACGATAATCGGTTGAGAGATGCGACCTGTAGGGGAAAACAGACAGCTGGAAAGTCGGACTGAAATATGATTTTTACGTATCTCAGCCATTTAAAAAAAAATAAAAAAACTGGCATGACAAAAAAAATCAGAATGCGACCTGTAGAGGAGAACATCCAGCGCCAGAAAGCCGGACTGAAATATTATTTTTTTACATATCTCTGCCATTTCAAAAAATTTAGAAAAACTGGTTCTACTTAAAAAATCTATATCATTTTCGAACACGCCCACAAAAGTTCACGTTAATCGGTTGAGAAATGCAACCTGTAGAGGAGAAAAGAAAAGCCGGAAAGCTGGACT
Organism: Agriphila tristella; assembly: GCA_928269145.1. Classification (NCBI taxonomy): domain Eukaryota; kingdom Metazoa; phylum Arthropoda; class Insecta; order Lepidoptera; family Crambidae; genus Agriphila; species Agriphila tristella. The sequence continues at coordinate 43,670,896 of OV743429.1, read as the reverse complement.
GAAATATGTTTTTTTTACATGTCTCCGCCATTTTTGAAAAAATCGAAAAAGTGGCGAGACAAAAAAATCTATATCATTTTTAAAACTGCTTACAAAATTTCACGAGAATCTGTTGAGAAATGCGACAGCGCTGGAAAGCCGTAAAATCTGTTTTTTTAACATATCTCCGCCATTTTGAAAAATTTTAAAAATCTGGCTCGACAAAAAAAATCTATATTATAATTAATGAACCTGCTCACAAAATTTCACAGGGATCGATTGAGAAATGCGACCTGTAGAGGAGAACAGACAGCGCCGGAAATCTGGACTGAAATATGCTCTTTTTTCATTATCTCCGCCGTTTAAAAAAATATTGAAAAACTGGCTTAACAAAAAAAAACTATATAATTTTCAAATCTGCTTTCAAAATTTCACGAGAATTGGTTCAAAAATGCGACCTGTAGAGGAAAACAGACAACACCGGAAAGCCGGACTGAAATTTCTTTTTTTAATATTTCTCCGGCATTTTGAAAAATTTCAAAAAAATTGGCGTGACAAAAAAAATCTATTTTAATTTTGAACATGCTCACAAAATTTCACGAGATTCGGTTGAGAAATGCGACCTATAGAGGAGAACAGACAGCGCTGGAAAGTCGGACTGAAATCTGTTTTTTTAACATACCTCCGCCATTTCGAAAAATTTCATAAAACTTGCTAAACAAAAAAAAATATACATCATTTTCAAACTTTTTTACAAAATTTCACGAGAATCGGTTGAGAAATGCGACCTATAGAGAAGAACAGACAGCGCTGGAAAGCCAGACTGAAATAAGTTTTTTTAACATATCTCCACCAATAAGAAAAATTTCAAAAAACTGGCGTGACAAAAAAATTTTATGTTATTTTCAAAACTGGTCACAAAATTACAAGAGAATCAGTTGAGAAATGCGACCTGTAGAGGAGAACAGACAGCGCTGGAAAGTCGAACTGAAATCTGTTTTTTTTTACATATATCCGCCATTTTAAAAAATTAAAAAAAACTTGCAGAACAAAAAGAAAATGTACATCATTTTCAAACCTTCTTACAAATATTGACGAGAATCAGTTGAGAAATGCGGCCTGTAGAGAAGAACAGGCAGAGCTGGAAAGCGGACTGCAATCTGTTTTTTTAACAAATCTACGCCATTTTAAAGAAATTCAAAAAAATTCTATATAATTTTCAAACCTAGTTACAAAATTTCACAAGAATCGGTTAAGAAATGCGACCTGTAGGTTGGAACAGACAGCCGGACATACGAAAGAATTTTTGCCCAAGCTGAAGCAGAGACGCTTCGCTCGCACTTCGTGCTCGCTCGGTCAATTATATATTACAGTCATGACTCATGATATAGTACCTTTTTGAAATCCTTATAATAAGCCCTTTAATTTGACACCCATATTGCAGTATTCTAAAAAAATTGTTTTTCCATTACGTATAATAGCACCGTACAGCCGCCATGATGGTTTTTTTATAACGCCACCTTCCTAAGAACACCGGCTGACAAGACAAATCTTGTGGTCGTTCTAAGAACTCAAAATCAGTGGAATACCACAAATCGATGTACAGTATAGCCGTTTGGTACACGTATACTTGAGGTAAAAACAAAATTTTGAACTGCGGAGTTCTTAAAAATTCTTCCCTTAGGAGAGGAGCTATGGTGTCATCTTTTTTTTGTATGGAATTTTTTTTTGTTTTAAAACCTATCGAATGAAAGGGCTTGCTGAGCCGGTTCTAAAAATATATCACATCGTTATATTTCAGTCACTTGTTTCAAATTAAACCAAAAAACATTTTCAAAACATACCAAGTTTGGGCTCCTTCAGATCCGATTTGGTTGAACTGTTTCTTGTAAAATACACCTTAAGAGTTACATAATATCCTCATATCAAAGCACAAGAAAGTAATTTTGAAAATATCTAAATTTAGTATTTTTTTCAAATTTTTGCCCAACCTTACGTTTGTATGGGATTTTTGGAAATTGATTTTTGGTTTAATTTAAAACAAGTACTGAAATGTAATTATGTGATATATTTTTAGAAACAGCTCAGAAAGCCCTTTCATTTGATATCACACAAGATAGGTTTTAGAACACATTTTTTTTTTAATAAATATAATCACTTTGTGAAAGCTTTGAAATCATGAAAAAATTAAAAAAAATACTAAATATCAATATTATCAAAATTGCTTTCTTGAGGTTAGATATGAGAATATCACATATCATTTGAGGTATATTTTATGAAAAATAATTCAACCATATTGTATCTGTAGGAGCCCAAACTTGGTATGTTTTGAATTTTTTTTTTGTTTAATTTAAAACAAGTGGCTGAAATATAACGATGTGATATATTTTTGGAACCGGCTCAGCAAGCCCTTTTATTCAATACCATACACGATAGGTATTAGAAAAAAAAAATTTTTTTCTCATACAAAAAAAAGATGACACCATACTCACCATAGCTCCTCTAGTCCTCTCCTAAGGGAAGAATTTTTAAGAACTGCGGGTCCAAAATTTTGTTTTCACCTCAACTATACGTGTACCAAACGGCTATACTGTACATCGATTTGCGGTATTCCATTGATTTTGAGCTCGTAGAACACCCACTATACGTAAGCGTTGTAAGCATGAATCGGACCGGGTGTTAGCGCGCTCACAGTGCTGTAAGCGTGTTTCGGAACGCGGCCTCACTGCCTGAAGGTCCAAACAAATTATCGGACGCGGCTTATGGACGCGGCTTACTGCCGCGGCTGATAAGTGTGCACACTCTAATAACATCCTGCGTTCCAGATAGCTATCGGACGTCCGATGACGTCATATTAGTCTATGGTTACGTCCGCGACCTACTACATCCGATAGTTTGCACACCTCAGATCAGCCGCGGCAGTAAGCCGCGTCCGATAATTTGTTTGGACCTTGAAGGTCCAAACAAATTATCGGACGCGGCTTATGGACGCGGCTTACTGCCGCGGCTGATAAGTGTGCACACTCTCATAACATCCTGCGTGCCAGATAGCTATCGGACGTCCGATGACGTCATATTAGTCTATGGTTACGTCCGCGACCTACTACATCAAGGTCCAAACAAATTATCGGACGCGGCTTACTGCCGCGGCTGATCTGAGGTATGCAAACTATCGGATGTAGTAGGTCGCGGACGTAACCATAGACTAATATGACGTCATCGGACGTCCGATAGCTATCTGGCACGCAGGATGTTATGAGAGTGTGCACACTTATCAGCCGCGGCAGTAAGCCGCGTCCATAAGCCGCGTCCGATAATTTGTTTGGATCTTCAGTCTGTCAGAAATTCATTCGCAAAGTCAGCAACTTCGCGAATAGGTTCGCATATGAGTGTGCGAACCCATTTGCACTTCCTCCTACACTTGTTCACGAATGTTTATTTTTACTTGAGATTTTGTGAACAATGAACGGTGAAGATGATTTTAATAGAGCTGTTTGACTGTTTTATGTGTGCTCATTTACTATTTTCAATATAGAAAATAAAGGCTATCAATAAAGGTCGCCACAACTACGAAAAATACGCGTAACCACAGATTACTAATGGTCGTACGAATGCTTTCGTCTGTGGCACGAATGTGTGGGAGGCTAAGCGAAGGTTCGAGGTTCGCGCGCTTTGATGTGCATCAAAAAACCGACACAGCTTGGAAAAGTACGAATGTCTCGAAAACTTCGCGAAGTCATTCGCGAAGGTCGTCCTACCAAGGAGGTTCATATAAGGAGTGAGTACTCTACAAAAATTCTCACTATGCGTTTAAAAGAAATTCAACTTTATTGTCTTTGTCATAGAGTTGAAATTCTATCGACGACATTTACTGAAGACTCTACTGTGTGAATGAAACATCACCAAGTAGATGAGGGTGTCTCGTTCGCACAATTGCCATTACTAAACAATAATACCACGATGGTAGGGAAAAAAAATGTACGTTACCAATCACGTAGTGTATCAAAGTTAAGGATTCGGAGTGGAATATTGAAAATATACTACTTAAATATTAATTTAGAATAACACATAGTTATTGTGAAATAAAACTGAACTTACTCTTTTGATTTAATAAGATTTTCACAATAATGCTAATCAGCTATCATCGGTGAGGTGGTGTTAAATTCAAGTGTCAATCCTGGCAACTCCGATTTTGACTTTGGCGCTGAATTTCAATTTTAGAATTTCAATATTTAGGAAATATTCCTTTACAAAACTAGGGTGACCATTAATACTACACCATTTCAGATTTTCAAAAAACGAAATTGTTCTATTGAAAGAAATAACTGAAAGTCGCAGGCGAGGGGTAAAGTTAATATTAATAATCAAATTCATGTTTGTGCGCCGATTTAGATGAAACTCGGTTTTTGGTACAATTTTGACAAGACAATAACAACGCAATGTTAAAAATATTTAAAATCCAAGATGGCGGCCAACTTTTTTGTTTTTAGGCCGATTTCAATGAAACTCGGTTTTTGGTACTATTTTGACAAGAAAATAACAACGCTATGTTAAAAATATTAATAAATCCAAGATGGCGGCCAACTATTTTGTATGTGGGCCGATTTTCATAAAACTCGGTTTTTGGTACTATTTTAACAAGACAATAACAAAATAACAACGCAATGTTAAAAATATTAAAAATCCAAGATGGCGGCCAACTTTTTTGTTTTTTGGCCGATTTCAATGAAACTCGGTTTTTGGTACTATTTTGACAAGAAAATAACAACGCAATGTTAAAAATATTAAAAATCCAAGATGGCGGCCAACTTTTTTGTTTTTAGGCTGATTTCAATGAAACTCGGTTTTTGGTACTATTTTGACAAGAAAATAACAACGCTATGTTAAAAATATTAATAAATCCAAGATGGCGGCCAACTATTTTGTTTGTGGGCCGATTTCGATGAAATTCGGTTTTTGGTAATATTTTAACAATACAATAACAATGCAATGCTAAAAATATTAAAAATCCAAGATGGCGGCCAACTTTTTTGTTTTTAGACCGATTTCAATGAAACTCGGTTTTTGGTACTATTTTGACAAGAAAATAACAACGCAATGTAAAAAATATTAATAAATCCAAGATGGCGGCCAACTATTTTGTTTGTGGGCATGAAACTCAGTTTTTGGTACTATTTTAACAAGACAATAACAACGCAATATTAAAAGTATTAAAAATCCAAGGTGGCGGCAATTTTTTTCTTGTTCTTCTATTTTTCAACCCAGTTATATTAAAATCAACCCAAAACTTTTGACATTGTTTACATTGAATTATTATTTTCTTGTCAAAATAGTATCAATAACAGAGTTTCATAGAAATCGGTTCTCAAACAAAACAGCTGGCCACCATTTTGGATTTTTTAATATTTCCAACATTGCGTTGTTATTTTCTTGTCAAAATAGTACTAAAAACCAAGTTTCATCGAAATCGGCTCGGAAACAAAAAAGTTAAGCGCCATCTTGGATTTTAAATATTTTAAAAATTGCGTTTTTATTTTCTTGCCTAAATAGAACCAAAAACTGAGTTTCATCGAAATCGGCTTACAAACAAAAAAGTAGGCCGCCATTTTGTTTTTTTTTTATATTTTCAAAATTTCATTGTTATTTTTTGTCAAAATATTACTAAAAACCGATTTTCATCAAAATCAAGCCAAAAACAAAAAAGGTTGGCCGCCATCTTGTTTTTTTTATTTTTAACATTGTGTCGTTGAAAAATGCTTGCACCCATTTTTTTATTTCACTACTAAAAAATTGGAGCAAGTATTTAAGACCTTATTGATATATTTACCAAAATAACAGTTTTTAATGAAAGAAAATAATTATGGTAGAAAGCAACCGAATTTTAAAAGTCAATAAAGTCGAAAATCGTTTGCACCTGTTTTTTAACTACAGATCACTAGACAATGTTTTCCTACCTTCATTTGTTTTTCCAACATTCATTTGATTTCCGTAATACACGCACATTGTATTTTTATCAAAATTGAAATAAACTTTATAGTTATGTCATTATTTACACTTGAGTTTTTGTAAATATTGGTTGATTAACCATATTTATAAATAAAAACAAGAAAGCAACCTAATAAAACGTGATAAAAACGAGATGATTTATTTTTAGTAAATTATTATTTTCTGCTTTTCAGTTAACGAGTTAAAACTAAAAGTATACCACCTCCTATCGGAGCACTCGTCAAGACGAATCAATCGAGCTCAAACTCGATGGGGTTGCATGATTTTATTACAAAGTTCCAATGGCCTTCTTCCGGCTGCTTCATCAGCCCCTTCGATATTATTCCCCAACAGAGTACTTGCCAAGATGATTCTAACGAGCCCAAACACGATGGGGTTGTATGGTTTCATCATAGTGTTCCTGTGGCGTTCTTCCGGCTCCATTAGCAGATCAGCTCAATGATACCATAATATTACATTACCTTCTAGTTCTGACCTGTGTTCAAAGTTTCAAGTCTCTAGCTCATCGGGAAGTTAGTATAAAATCGTTTGCAAAATTTGTGCTCAAACAAACAAACGAAAACACAAAAAACAAACGAGCAAGCAACCTTATAAAAACGTGGCAAAAGTATTAATTGTAAATACAGAACTACCCTTCGAGCAACAAAGGCTTCGTTTTTCACGAAGGGAGATGCCTTAGCGATTAAACTCTATTCAAATTATTCTGGCATTTTTTGCGGGGGGGGAAAATGCACACAATCGCAGTTCCGCATACCCACATACAAAAACAACACTGTAATGACGACACTCACACATAAAAAATAAAACAAAACAGCAAAAATTTGTGTACGGATGAGTCACACATCAAAATATGACACGTTTTTGACATAAAGGGCTGGGCTCAACTGTCGATGCAGCAATATCGATAAATTTTGAAAAAGGAATAAAGGTAAAAAACTCAAATTTACGTACTTATTAATCTTTATTATTTTAATTATCTTTATTTATCGGTTAAATCATTATTTACATCATTATCTCATCATCTCATCTTATTAACAACATTAGATATCTTGTGAAGTATTTCATTAATTTTAATATGTAAAAGACAATCAGTTAGGCGATTGCGTAAAGTCAATCGTATTCATTTGACAGTTCATATTGTATCATAACATATGTCATCCCATATTAAAAAACAAATTACATCCGATGGAATACGATATGAACTGTCTGATCAAAAAAAATGTGTTCCGGCAGTTAGAGTTTTAAGTTTCATAGACGAAAAAAAACATGTACCCCCTGTACCCGGGTTGATTTTTTTATATTATAGCTACGTTTATATAAATCAATTTTAAAGTGGTTTGAAGCAGCAACCTAAAGCAACCTATTGACTTTTTTTTTAGAAAACCAAGTGTCCATGCCGAGAAGGGAGTTTTATGAAGAATGGTTGAAACACCATAAAAATGATAAAATTTTTGTTTATTCAATTATATTTCTGTAAAATTAGAGTTAAAAGAGGCAACAGAAGAATGCATAAGAAATATAAAATTAAACATATCTCGGGTTTCTTCGAAATTATCAGAAAAATGGCTGCAGTGTGGAAAAAATCGTGAAAATTTTAACGATTCTTAAGTTTAGTGCAATCGGCCATACGTGATGTGAGTTTGGTTTCAAGTTTTGAAAGTGATTCCGATTTTGATTGATACTTATGTCAAAAAACAAATAAATATATAATTTATAAAAGTATTCAGTATTTGGTTAAGTAGGTTAATATCGTATAAACCAGCCGGGCTAGGATGAGCGCCGTGACTATTTCTCGACATTTATCTCGCGATATCTGTCGCGCTCACATGAATGCAGAGCAAATCATGCAAAAATCTTGCAATAAATTTGACGCAGAATCAGTGCCAGATTGACCAAAACTTTATCGACAAACATTATTATAACGGTAACATCACTAAGTTGCCCATCGCCGAGAACTCGGATTTATCTAGCGACAGATCTGAAATTTGTACGGACGAGCCATGGACTAGCAGATCCGATGTCACTGAACAAATTTGACAACTAATCAAGAAAAAAATATACGAATTTAATGTTTTAATGTAAACAAATAGCAATAATACGATAAAAAAATACTTTCATGTAAAATGTAACACCGTCTTTTTGTATACTTGATGTTCCAGACCTCTTTTAACAGCATAAAACTCATCAATTCGACATTTTAAACAGAGCAGCGTTCACATGCGCGACTGGACTCGGTCTAGAAAGAAATCCGGGCGCAACTGGTTTTACTAACGCGTATGCCCATTTGGGCTTGTACTTCGGCAGAGGGGAACGCTTCGTATGGCTTCTCTTTCTGTAAAGAAGCCCGTCTTACTCTAAGGAACTACCTTAGTACTTAAGTTTATATTAAACAGTTTAAAGTAATAAGTATGTCTCCGACCAACCATACACTTTGGTCACCCTAATGAAGAAAGAGATACAATTATCTACTTGACCGCTCTGTCGGCTCGTTTTGGGGCGAAGAGCTCAATCTGGTTTATACCGAAGGGATTTGCTACATCTATGCGTCCTACACATGTGGGTTTGACGTATTCGCGAACCTTTGCGCGCATGTGAGTGACCGGCGGGCTGATTATCTAATTAAAAACCACCTAGCGACTGGTTGCAGTTCACAGATGATCGTGATCCATTGCTACTTCTTTTTGGGTTAAAAAAAAACATACCAAAGAAAAGTGGCAATGTATGTCAAATACAACCGGTCGCTAAATAGTTTCTTTTTAGATAATCGGTGCCGGGTGACAGTCTGTCACTTCTGTCAGTGGCTGCATTCCGAATCACACTAAAATCGATGACAGCGCACTAAAATGCGTTCCGAGTCGGTGATTTTGTATGGGTTTGACAGATAACGTGAGCGCTGACATCGATTTTATCTGCCTAGTTCCAAATCACGCCAACAGCACTGTTAGCGTATAATCCATTAAATGAAGTAGGTACACAAATACCTTATTTGTGTTATATTTTGTGACTATTTAATTTGGTTGGATACGCGCTAACAGCGCTGTGAGCGTGATTCGGAACGCGACAATCCTGATTCGGAATATAGCCAGTGTCTGACCGCGTTCCGATTCACGCCAACAGTGCTCACAGCGTGTGACGTCATTGTACACCGGTCCAAATCATTAGCACGCTGTCAGCACGCTCACGATACTATTGAGGCTGGCCCCAGACCTACCGGTTCCGTTTTTTTGCTTTGCTGTGCTACCTTGCTTGAAAGACCGCCGGCCAACCAGGGTAATTTTCAATCTATCGCATTTTGGGACTAGACCAAATTGGCAAGATAGCCATTAGCTTGGTTTTATCAAATATCATCGCCTGGATTGCGAAGTCGGAAGCTTTTAGTAGATATGCCACCCTGAACATGGACTCCGATCGTTAAAAATAACTCGATCGCTTATTTATACAAGATGTTTGGTAAAGCCTTGTAAAACTGAATGTGGTAGATAGGGACCATAATAAGCTGAACAACTTTTACTATGGGACCAAATCTGAAATCGCGAAAAAAAATGAACTGTTTCATACATTTTGATAATTTCGTTATTAATTTTTGTATAAAACAGCAGTTTTTTTTAAAACGAAAACTAAAACTTCTCATCGCACCCCAGACGACGATATTTGATAACACCAAACTAATGGCTATCTTGCCAATGTGGTCAGGGGGGTAATTATGTAACTTTGTTGCAATCAACTCTGACAGAAATCGCAGTTACATTGCGGCTTTAGTAAGAACCAATGTGACAACTATCTTACTTAAAGCAGCAATGTAACTGCGCTTTCAATCGATTTCAATCGAGAATTGTTAGCAACAGCCTTACGTAATCAAGGTACAGGTCAAAATATGTGATAGATTGAAAATGAGCCTCTTGGCCGGCGGTCCATGGTAGAACAGCAAAGCAAAGAAATGAAACCGGTAGGTCTGGGGCCAGCCTGATTCGGACCGCTCGTGAGAGCGCTCACACCGCTAACGTTGGATTGTTTTTAACAACGTAACCTCCGAAAGGGGTTATCTCGATAAAGTAAATATTAATTCTATGGGATAAGTAAATACAAAGGCAGTAATGAATATGAATCAAGTTCCTTCACTCTGACCAGTTATTTACTAACCAATTTATAAACCATCAAAGATTCAAAATACTTATTACCACTGCTAAATCTCTCAAAATCAATTTATTATAAGTATTTCATTCGTAGCTTCGCAAAACACCTGCAGATCAATAAATTCAGCCATCTTTTTTAAACATCACAAATAATAACCACAAATTTTAACAAGAATGAACTTTGACAAGGAAGTTTGACAGCTACACCGACAACGCTCACAGTGCTTTGGTAGAATACGCTGAGCGTCGTTAGCACATGCGATGACGTCATCTGTGACGTCACTGCAGCTTACGTGAGCGTTGTTAGTTAGCATGAATCGGTCCGGGCGTTAGCGCGCTCATAGCGCTGTAAGCGTGATTCGGAACGCGGCCTCTGTCTGTCACATGTCTGTCACTGTCAGTCATGTTGTCATGAAATGAGAAATGCATTTTGTGTGTAATTACACATTTCGTGTGTAATCAAGGGCTCTCGTGTGTAACCCGTGTGTAATAGGAATGTGTGTGTAATTGTGTACTATTTCAATCTTGGTCGTAATTTATAAATAATATATACATTTCTGCGTGGAAAGGAACGCACCTTTTGTTTGTCACTTTGTTTGTAGCCTTTTTCTACAAACCTCTAGCACCCCCCCCCCCCCCCATGAGAGACCTCAGATATGCTAATGTGTGTAAGCGTGTGTAATGAAGGAGTCATGTGTGTGGGATTTGATCGAGAGGCTGTGGCAACACTGGAAATGAAACTCATCAACAAAATATAAACAAAATCAAAAGAAATCCGGGGTAGTTTAAAACACCCAGAAAAGAAACGTAATTTAGTACAATTAATTTGAGAAAAGAAGAAAGAGAAGGAAATCATGAATAATTTTAGTGGAAACAATGAGAACAATACTTGTTTAAGTCGACCGCAAATCATTGGTTTCATGAGTGTTGATGTCTCTCGAAAATATCAACCAGATTTATCTCAACTAAAATTTCTCAACTACATACCAACCGGAAGAATATGCCTAGACTTGAACCATGGAATAAGAAATGCTATAAAGAGAACTACTGATGATAATAATGAGAAGATAGAACTCTTATTAAAGTTCCTTTTAAACAATATTGATCTTGTGAAACTAAATACAACAGAGCCAAGATTCATAAGTTATAGGAGAACTTTAATAAGTGTGATGTGCAATGCATTCAACAGTGACCATGTTAGAATAATGGCGTGTCTGTTCAAGGGGGCTATTTACTTGTGTTCTCTTGAAACTCCTCATGAGCTGCATAATCGATTGTCTCGCAATAGACAAGAGGACAGGTTTTGTGCATGGGGATATAAATTTGAGCAATACATGCTAGCAGGTTAGTTGTTATAAATTTAATTCTTGAATCATGAGTGGTTTAAACGAATATTAACTTCTTGACGCCGACCCGGCCGCATGAGGCCAACTAAAAAATATTTAAGCCATTCTGTCAACGCCGAGCCGGCCGCATGTGGCCAGCACTTTGTTTACGTTTTCTTCTATTGTTCTCTTATCTTCTCTGGTGATAATAATTTTTAGAATTTTTAGGCAGGTATACGGCCGGCGCAGATGGGTTAATGAATTTTTAAGTTTGTATCATAATTCATATTATGCTTTGAGTTTCCTTAAGGGTGTTGATGAAAACATCATTTAATACAAACTTTCAAGTCCTTATTTTTTAAATGAATGAACCGATTCTAATGAAACTATATACACATAAGCAGGACGTAGTCTAAAAAGTTAGTTAACCTTTTGAGGGCCACGGTCTTCTATAGAAGACAATTTTTTTCGTGCCCTCAACGCCACGTCTTTATTAGAAGACAATTTAAATTAACAATTATCAATATAATAATTAATCCCATCACTACTTTTTACTATAGAGTCGTTATTCATATTTTATTTATTTCTTGGGAAACATACAGCATAAATTTTTACATGTAGTTGCAACATACATCAATTTACATTAGCCTAAACAGTTTATACATTTATAGCTTGGCGATAGAAGACAAACCGCTTTCGGTATGGGTTGGTGGCCAAAAGGTTAAGAATATATTTGATAAATATGGAAATTTCTGTTTCTATGAAAAATTTAAAATCAGTCATTATTTATGGAAAATGTAGGTATTCAATTAACTTTACTAGAATTCAATTTTAGGCCCATGTATTCTGCTGATGTGTATAAAGTTTCATTAAAATCGGTTCATTCATTTGGAAAATTAGATCTTACTTGAAAATTTGTATGAAATGCCATAATTTGTCAATGCTCTAATATAAAAATATTTTTTGATTTTGCGCCTTCACAATGCTACTTTAATAGTACTTTTTCGTTGGTTTTTTTTTGCATTTGCAAAACTATTTTTATATTAAGAGCATCTACTGCATAAGCGGGATTCCGAAGCCGGTACACGGCGTGGGAATGTAGATTGCTGGTTTTCTGACGGACAGATGCTTGCAGTCCATGAGTAAGCTCTAATCAATGTCGCCCCGCGCCGGGATCCCGCTTAATGCAGCGGACGCACTAAGATTTATCTTATAAGATTAAGTATAGTCAGGTGGGGTAAGTGAAACACGGGGGTAAGTGAAACACCCAACCATATCTAAGAAACTATCGTAGTTTATTCTCATAGTGATGTGTCGATAAAGCAGGAATGACGAATTATTTCCCTTAATACAACACAGATATCGCTGCGATCATTAAACTAGCTAGTAAACCAAAAAGAAATTCATTAGATGTCAAAACGCAAAACACGATGTTTTTTTGATAAATCTTTAAAACTGGACCCTATTTTATGAGAATTTGATACATTTTGGATATTAACGGTTAAACATGATCCTTTTGTCCTGTTTTTAATTAAATGGACACAATATTTAAAGCTATTTTGGCCACTGTTTCACTTCCCCCTTGTCAGGGGTAAGTGAAACACTTCTTAGCTTTTATATTCTTTTCGTGATTTTGTTGCTTAATGCAAGTCTTTAGATATTTATATTCATACCGTTAAAGGCTGATTTAATTAGGAGTACATTGCCTATACAGCTACTTTAATTGCGAGTTTTATAGCTTTACTACACCTTGTTAAATAAAAATAAAGTATGTTTCACTTACCCCACCTGACTATATATTATTTATAATAAACTTGATTAAATTGACCATACTTATTTTGCACCTTCAGATTCCCCAGATGTTCAACCTAACATTGAGAAGCCTGTCATAGAGAATGAAGAGTTTTCTTTATACTATGAAGCTCAATTAGGAAGTCATGAACTAATGTATGGAGCACAAATTGATGGCATGCTTGCTACAGATGGCACCGTATTACATCCACCTAAAAGTCCAGACAACATGACAAATTTGAACTATCTTAGAAGAAATGCGTATATAGAATTAAAAACAAATCGACTACTACAAAATCACAAACAGGAAAAAAACTTTAAGTAAGTTTGCTATTCATAAAAATATGATATACCATTAATTTTGCATTAATAAACATACCTAATTGATATTACTTTGCAGAAGATTTAAGTTGTTAAGATGCTGGTGTCAATGTTATTTAGCAGATTTAAAAGGACTACTTGTGGGATACAGAGATGACAATGGGATTGTTACAAAACTTCAATATTTTAAGACTGAAGATATTCCCAAACATTGCATGGTGAGAATCAGTAATATCCTTAGTTAGTTACTCTCATAAAAGTCTTGGATAAGTACTAAGAAATTGATTGGTCTAGTTCCATTTTATTAAATGTGTTCAGATTGTGTCATTAGATCAGAGTTCTAAGATTATCTGCAGACAGTACACATTTTGCTGTGGTTACCATTTCTGGATGATTATAAATCTTGACTGATGGTGACTTTGATAGGGCCCTGATACCTAAAGTCCTACACTGATTCACATTGTTGTTTCAGAATGAGTGGCAACCTGCAAGAAGTTTACAGAATTTGGATAATTTTTTGTCATTTGTAAAGACTACATTTAAGGGAAATAATGTAAACGAAAATGAACCCTTTTCACTTATATTTGATTTGTATGGCAGTCAAAATCCAATTACAGTTTCTCAATGTGACGGAAGGGAGTCTATCTTACCAGAGTGGTATATTGAAGTTTTAAAAATTAAAGATTGATTGAGAATGCATGTCTTCTATTATTAAATTACCTATATTGTGTATACCTATTGCATATATGTGCTATTTTTTGTTATACGTAACATAATGACTAGCCATAGCCGGTTTGCATTACAGTGCTGCTGGTTCTCTAATAATACCTACAATGGTTTTGTATTCAGCTTTTCTCGAAACACCTGAGTCGTGCCGCCGAAATGCGCAAGCGCTACTGAATTAAAAGAGTACTCTGTGAGCGCAACCATAAAGTTAATATTCCGCTAGGTATATTAAGGCTCGTATTACAGAATCAAACTCAAACTCAAATCTCTGCTTGAGTACAGTTAGATAGGGATGGCGCTATATGCGATGAATAGCACCATCCCTTTCTAACTGTACTCAAGCAGCAAGCAGTGCTTGAGTTCGTCCTATAATACGGACCTTACTTTATGAGCGCAACATAGGTAAAAAAAGCCCCCTAAACCACAGAATATATAATAGTACTAACGTCCTAAACCACCCCTTGCGAAGACCGCGGGATGCGGTTTCGTTTTCGTGAGTTGACGACAGGCGCGGTCCGAGGGGGGGTCACAGGGGACATGACCCCCCCCCCCCCCAAAATAGTACATGTCACATAGAAAAAGCATAAAAAATTAACAAAAAGCAATTATATTATTATTAGTGACCCCCCCCCCCCCCCAAATTTCAGGCTGCGACCGCGCCTGGTTAACGAGCGCCGCGCGGCACCTCGCAGTTTGAACTTTCTTGATCATTGTTTTTTACTGCTTTATCTACCTTAGAATCAGAGCCATAAGGCTGGCCCCAGACCTACCGGTTTCATTTCTTTGCTTTGCTGTTCTACCATGGACCGCCGGCCAAGAGGTTCATTTTCAATCTATCGCATATTTTGACCTGACCACATTGGCAAGATAGCCATTAGTTTGGTGTTATCAAATATCGTCGTCTGGGGTGCGATGAGAAGTTTTAGTTTTCGTTTTCAAAAAAACTGCTGTTTTATACAAAAATTAATAACGAAATTATCAAAATGTATGAAACAGTTCGTTTTTTTTCGCGATTTCAGATTTGGTCCCATAGTAAAAGTTGTTCAGTTTTATTATGGTCCCTATCTACCATATTCAGTTTTATAAGGCTTTACCAAACATCTTGTATAAATAAGCGATCGAGTTATTTTTAACGTTCGGAGTCCATGTTCAGGGTGGCATATCTCCTAAAAGCTTCCTACTTCGCAATCCAGGCGATGATATTTGATAAAACCAAGCTAATGGTTATCTTGCCAATTTGGTCTAGTCCCAAAATGCGATAGATTGAAAATTACCCTGGTTGGCCGGCGGTCTTTCAAGCAAGGTAGCACAGCAAAGCAAAGAAACGGAACCGGTAGGTCTGGGGCCAGCCTAAATTACTCATATTATTTGCTTTATTCCTCATTTCAAAATCTTAGATCCATTAGCTAAAATTTTACACTGTGGTATAGGAAGAGGTAGTAACCTCTTCCTATAACTATACTTTACCGACACTGACGTCTATTATTATACAAGTACGCTGGACAGGCGAACGTCACCAATCGTTTTATCCGTTTCGGAAATCGCCATATTGGCGCTGAGAGCAGTAGATTCTACTATGGCAGTAGTGAGTGTACTTGGAACTAATTAGTTCCAAGTACACTCACTACTGAGAGCAGTAGAATATACTGCCCTCAGCCATCCTCAGCGCCAATATGGCGATTTTCGAATCGGATCAAAAAATTGCTGTCATTTCATGACAATAGCCTGTCCAGCGTACTTGTATAATGGACGTCAGTGTTTACCGAGATATAAGTATAATCTTTACCCTCTTTCTACTAAACATGTCAGTGCTACCAAAGAACACAAAAGTTCTTTCATGATGAAGCACGAAGTTTGATAGTGTCAAAATGTGATCAGTCTCAAAATCAAAGATTTTTCAAACATGTTAAATTCCTGAATCCACATCATAAGCTTAATAAATCCGAAATCATGGTCTAGGATCTATCAACCATATAGATAATGCAAATATGGGGCAAGTAGCAGAGGAAAGTTCTTCTACGATGTCCAAAAAGAGCTCGTCGTCAGTGAAACCAAAAGGATCCCATAAGAAAACCAATGTGAAACATCATGAGTCGTATTGTTTGTCCGACCCTAAAGTGCAAGGAGCACTCCTTGTGGGACTCCTGGCTGTGCTTGCATTGGCCCTGTGGTTTGGTTTCACTCACGGTTGTATGTCACGAAGACGACGCCGTCGCTCTACCTGTTGAATTTAAGTAAGTTACGATCTTAATGTTAATTTATACTTACATGGCCATTTACATTATTATCACGTATAAACAGTGTAGGCAGCAAATCTAACAACCTCTAGGCAAGCATATGAGGGAATCTTGTACCTACCTAATCTTGGTACCTATTATAATTTGCCTTACCTGTCTGCAAGTACCTCTAAACTGTTCGCGCCGGGCCGGAATAATAACCTAGGTCCTGACATTATAGGATGCAAAGGACGTGGACCTAAAACAAGCCCTACAATAGTTCAACACCCAAGTACTGGAGTTGCAAGTTCTGCCGCGTCGATGTTCTTCGATGAACTTTTATAGTTACCCACGGTACCTACGGAGTAATATTGGAAAGTGCATTGAACACAGGATGGCACAGATACCGATGATGTGGGACACTTGGCTGTCTTAGTAAAGGAGTTACGACCATAAAATCTTATTCGATATTTTAGAAAATAGGTGCTTTCAAGTGAATAGAAACATTTTATTTATTAATATAATACAATGAAATTGACAATATACTTACGTACGTGTATGATCTATGCTGCACTCGAGAATGTATTGTATGGAAAAGAGAAAATTTTACAGATTATAAGGTACGTCGTTTTGTACCGCAAGCGCTCTGAAGTTGCTCACTTCAATTGTACATTGTTAAATTAACAACAGCAATAAGCAACAGCCTCGCTTAACCAGTTTGCAACAAAATTCGCGTGCGCGCGTATCGCCCCTGCACGAACTAAACGTATGTGACAGCGGGCGCGGCGAGCAAGCGATTTTAACCTTAGCAGTGGTTAAGCGACGCTGTTGCCCATGGTACTATGGGCAACAGCGTCGCTTACCACTCCTAAGGTTAAAATCGCTAGCACGCCGCGCCGTCACAATATACGTTTAGTTCGTGCAGGGCAGGGGCGAGGCGATACGCTCGCACATGAATATTGTTACCTGTTGCCCATAGTACCGACCATTCGCGTGGGGAGGCCTGTACCCAGCAGTGGGTGTCTGCGGCTGATATGATGATGATGATGATATATTTACTATGAAACTGCATCCACTGACGAAGAGCCGCGGCAATATTCTGTGGCCGCGGCGGCGGCGGCGTGCTGCATCGACGCCCGCCTTCATGGTAAATGTATCTATAGAAGGCGAATTATTGCGATTCGATTAAGACTACTCGGCGTGCCTAGTAAACGCCAACTATGACGACCATTTCGCTATGAAACTGTACCGAAAAAGGACCAGTGCCGGATTTACAGTCTTGGCCGCCCTAGGCCCTAGGTGAATGGCGTTACTGGTCTGCCGCCCCCCTAGGTCCTTGCCGCCCCTAGGCCGCGGCCTACTCGGCCTATTGACAAATCTGGCACTGAAAAGGACTCGACTATGTCATCTCGCTAATAGTAGAGCGAGACATAGCATGCGAATTCGAAACGCTGCCATATAACTGACAGATTTGTCATTGATTCGCCTGCCCATAGCCTTCTTTAATTGCAAGCCATGAACATAAGTTTGGCAACGTCTGTTACTGTCAGTTCGTGGTCATGTCGTCGGCCAGTCTCCATACTAAATGTATGGGAATATTTAAATTTTAAGAGGTCGATATTTTTTTTCATAGTAATCGTGTGAGGTTTTAAATATGAAAATAATTTAGTTCTTTTATTGAAATGCTTTGTATATTAAACAATAAGAAAAATATCAATGTTAACCAGGAAAAAATGTCTGTCAAAGATGTCATCTTTTTTGTTGATTTTCTTCAGCAGGGAGTTGATTAACACGCCCTCTAGCAATAAATGATATATCATTAGAAAGGTCTTTCAAAGACAAATATTTGCTGCTAATATTCTTTATATCAGTTGTTAATACTTTTGGAGTTAAAGGTTATTAAAGTATAAAAGTGGTTTATTGTCTATGGGAGTTGATCTACTACACCTATAGAAATGAATGATATATCATAATAACGGTTTTTATATGACAAATATTTGCTGCAAACAAACTTTCTATTAATTGTTAGTATATTCGGAGTTTTAGGTCATTAATGTTGAAAAAATTGGTCAAGCTTAGAGCGCTATAACTCTCAAAGTACTAATAATTGACGTTTATCGTAAAACAATAAAGTGTTTCAAATTTAAATACCTTTCTAATGATGTAAGATTTATTGCTAGAGGAGGCTTAGATCAAAATGCTCATCGTACTAAAGGACCCCCGAAAAGTTCAAATAATTTCACTCAAACCTTATGTTCTAATAAATAAATAATAATAATAAATATAAAACTTTATTGAAATAATCTTACATCACAATTTACAACTAGTTTAAACATAGATAATATAGGAAAAACAAATAATAAATAATTTTTAAAATAATTTTATACTATGTGCTTGACCACATGCGATGTTGCCGTTCTGCTCAACTTCAGGGCTTGGAAGATATAGAAGGCTATGGCCTGCCGCATGCGAATGCGACGGAGTGTGTCGGAGTACTAAAGAGCTTATTAGATCATCCTGAATTAAGGATCCGGAATTCAGAGTCCGATTTAGGACGAGAAATTCAGTCGCCAATTAGACCGTCCTGAATAACGGATCCGATATCACAGCTTAACGATCATACAGTAGTTACACGAATGTACTTGCGGAGAGCAACGGAGGGGAAAATACAGTGACCGTAAAAATACATGTAGATAGGAGGTATAGGTAGGTAGTAGGTACGTGTCATTTTCAATGCTAATCTGAACTAGGTTTATTAATGTAGGTACTAGTATGTAATTTGCGAATAACTCATCTAATAACATACCTAAAATCAAGTTTAAATACCAACAGATGACAGCTGTCAAACTTAAAACAGCAATTTTTACGACTTTTAAACGATGTTTACACAAAATATAAAAAGTATAAAAGATTAAGGGGGGATGGAAATGAACATGGAACTGAAACGGAAAAAAAATCATTTAACCTATACGTGTGGGGTGCCTATGGATAGGTCTTTAAAAATGACATTGAGGTTTCTAATAGTATTTTTTCTCAAAGTCAACCGTTTAGAAAATATACACTTTCAAAGTAGTAAAATGTAAGAGAGTGAAATATAAAACAATAAAATATGTTGTAGATCTTTATAAATACTATTTACGAAAATTGGTTTGAATGAGACATATTTAGTAGTTTTAGAGATATAGCACATTTTCCTAAACCGTAAATATAACATTGTCGTTTATACAAACACTATGAAAAACAAAGTTATTTTTGCAGATGAAAATTATAGTGGTATTAAATAAGGTATGGTATATGGTAACTACGGAACCCTACTGCGCGTGGCCCGACACGCACTTGGCCAGTTTTTTTTTAATTCAAAAAAGCAAATCACAGAGTTATTATGCCCTTATACACTTAGTTTTGTCGTTGCACCAACTGCCTATCTAAACGAACGGCGGCTTTTTTTTCACCAACATAAAAAGCGTTGACTTACTATATACTCTTTAGGCTGTGGTACTACTGTATCGGAGCAGAGCGTCCTGAATGCGATTACACTGTCCTAAGTGCTTCCGATTTAGCATCCTTAACGCCGGAGAACATTTTCTATCCTAACTAGGATCCTACCTTCCTGAATGCAATTACACTTTCTGAATTAAGGAGCGACTTCATTCCGGATCCTTAATTCAGGATGATCTAATAAGCTCTTAAGTTTCAAGTCTCTAGCTCATCGGGAAGCTAGGTAGCTTCCCGATGAGCTAGAGACTTGAAACTTATAGGTAGGTAGGTTGTTTTTAACACGCTTTTATTAGGTTGCTTTCTCGTTTGCTTGTGTGTTTGTTTGTTTGTTTCTCCACAAAGTTTGCGAACAATTTAAACTAGCTTTCGGATGAGCTAGAGACTTGAAACTTTGAACATAGGTCAGAAATGGAAGGCAATGCAATATTATGTTATCATTGGGCTGATCTGATGATGGAACCGGAAGAAGGCCACAGGAACTCTATAATGGAACCATACAACCCCATCGTGCTTGGGCTCGTTAGAATCGTCTTGATGAGTACTTTAAAGGGAGATGAGGTCCAGGCTCTGATGATTTAGCTGGAAGGCCATGCCATAGGAACTTAATATTGAAATCGTGCAACCCCGTTGAATTTGGGCTCCTTTGAATCGTCTTGACGAGTGCTTTGTTGGGAAATAGTGCCCAGGGTCTGATGATGGAGCCGGAAGAAGGACACTGGAACTCTTTAATAAAACCACGCTACCCCCTTGAGTTAAGGCTCGTTTGAATCGTCTTGGCGAGTACTCTAATGGGAAATAGTGTCCAAGGATCTGATGATGGAGCCGAAAGAAGGCCATAGAAACTCTATAATAAAACCATGCAACCCCATCGAGTTTGGGAAATAGTGTAACGTATAATAACGCGATATCTAGGTAGGTCGATACGTGCGCGACCGACAACAACGACGATGTGCACCTTCTGAGCCGGACGCCGTGGGCGGGCGTGGCGCGGGGTGGGTCACGCCGAGGGGCGGGCGGGTGCCGCTTCCGCGGCCCGCGCGCGAGCCGTCGCGTTCGCGTTGGTGAGCGGTGCGGTGCGGTGCGGCGTGTGTGTCCGTCGAGTTATTCACAAGAGCAACAGTCTTGTTTTGTTTGATACGATTCTTGCAATTTGCATTATAGCCCAGTAAATGAAAAGGTGTAGAGGGAAATGATTGGAACACAATTTTTGACTTCGTAACTTTGTTTGGACCAGTTAGGAAGAGAACATATCAAAAGTCCCCGCCCGTAGCCCCTATGCCGGGGGGGAGGGGGGGGTTTGAAGGTCCAATTTTTCGGTTTTTCAGATATATCTCGAAAACTATGCATTCCAGCGACATGAGTTCTTTTACAAAATAAAAGCTGATTAAACTTGAAACAAGATTTATTTAAAAAAAAATCGATATCTTGTATAGTTTTTGAGATATCCGCTCCTGAATATCTGTAATTTAGGAAAAATAATATTTTTTGATTGATGATGATTCGCCCCCATTTCATCCCCATAATGGCTGAAATACTAACAATAACGATATACGTCGAGTTAGATTTGCATCCATATGCCAAAATTATAAATTTAGCTATTTTTTTTTACTTCAAGAATGAAGGATTTTCTATACACAACTTCATCCCCTTTTTCACCCCATCGGGAGTAAAATTTTCAAAAACGCTGGGACAAGTATATATTAATTTTTTATCGTCAGCCTAAACACAAAATTTGAAGATCCTAGCTTCGAAACTGACGGACTTTCATACAAACTTTGGACCCCCGTTTCACCCTTTAGGGGGTGAGTTTTGAAAAATCCTTTCTTAGTGTATCCCTAGACCTCATTAGGAACCTATGTGCCAAATTTGGAGTCTCTAGACCCAGCGGTTTGGGCTGTGCGTTGATATGTCAGTCACCAATCAGTTTCTTCTTTTATAAATTAAAGATAAAATTACAGACTTTTAATAGTGAATATCTCGAAAACTATACAAGATATAAAAAAAATACTGAATTTAACATGTAGCAAATTTAACCAGCTTTCATTTTGTAAAAAAACTCATGTCGCTGGAATGTATAGTTTTCGAGATATATGTGAAAAACCGAAAAATGGGACCTTCAAAACTCCCCCTCCCCCCCGGCATAGGGGCTACGGGCGGGGACTTTTGATATGTTCACCTCCTAACAGGTCCAAACAAAGTTACGAAATCAAAAATTGTGTTCCACGCCTTTCCCTCTATACCCTTTTTTGAGCGTTCATTTCCTGAACTATTAAGTAAGTACCTACACATTAGAGGTTTTTATCTACTTAAAAAAAATGATACTAGGTAAATATACTTCATACCTACTAGGTAAAATATTTCTATTCGTGAGCCTTTCGAATTTTCAACCTAGTCAGATATTAATGTTATGTAGGTTTCTAATAGGTAGATAATAGTTGAAAAAAAATATTGATTAATATACAAGGTGTTTGGTAAAAGCCTTACCTATAAAGCCGAATATGGTAGATAGGGACCATCAAACTAAACAACTTTTTCTATGGGACCAACTCTGAAATCGCGAAAAAAAAATCTGCTGTTTCATACAAAAATTAATAACGAAAATATCAAAATGTATGAAACAGCCGATTTTTTTTTCGCGATTTCAGAGTTAGTCTCCTAGTAAAATTTGTTCAGTTTGATGGTCCTTATCTACCATATTCGGCTTTATAAGGCTTTTACCACACACCTTGTATAAGTAAAGAGATAGGTACTTAAAATTTTATTTGACACGACGACTGCAAATTGAAAATATTTATAATTAACCTCTTAACAAACAATGATTAAAGAAAAGGAATTTGGTATTAGGTAGGTGCTTAAAGAACTAAAACAGAAAATAAAACAAATACAAAAACTACAATGTAAATATCTCCAATACTACGTTGATTGAAAAAGACATTAGAGACTTACTGCCTTCTCTTTTACTATGACAGTAAGCACGGCCGAGCGTGCTAGAAATTGTGTGGTGTAAATGCGCGCATTCTTAGTCGTTTTCAAGACAGTCTTAAAATCGCTTGCTTAAAATTGTATAGTGTAATTGAGCCTTAACGGATCCGATATCACAGCTTAACGATCATACAGTAGTTACACGAATGTACTTGCGCAGAGCAACGGAGGGGAAAATACAGTGACCGTAAAAATACATGTAGGTAGGAGGTATAGGGTGTGTGTGTGGTTTGAGGGCATTAAAACTTTTACTGTACCTAGTGTTAATAGTTTGTTCGCAACAGCCGGGCCCTCAATCCTCCATGTGAGAACTGAGGGCCCGACTCTTCAGCTAATAACTCGGTGAAGATGACTTTCACAAAATCGATTCCAAGTTGCACATTTCTTTTATAATGTCCACTAAATCATCAGTATACTTTTATTGACTTTCGAGCAAGTGGCCCTCAAACCACACACACACGGTATAGGTAGGTAGTAGGTATGTACGTGTCATTTTCAATGCTAATCTGAACTAGGTTTATTAATGTAGGTACTAGTATGTAATTTGCGAATAACTCATCTAATAACATACCTAAAATCAAGTTTAAAAGCAAATAGCAACTGATGACAGCTGTCAAACTTAAAACAGCAATTTTTACGACTTTTAAACGATTTTTGCACAAAGACATATAAAAAGTATAAAAGATTAAGGGGGGATGGAAATGAAATACATGGAACTGAAACGGAAAAAAAATCATCTAACCTATACGTGTGGGGTGCCTATGGATAGGTCTTTAAAAATGACATTGAGGTTTCTAAAAATATTTTTTCTCAAAGTCAACCGTTTGGAAAATATACACTTTCAAAGTGGTAAAATGTGTGAGTCCCCCCTCTAACTTTTAAACTAAGAGAGTGAAAAATAAAAAAAAATATGTTCTAGATCTTTATAAACACTATTTACGAAAATTGGTTTGAATGAGACATATTTAGTAGTTTTAGAGATATAGCACATTTTCCAAAACCGCAAATATAACATTGTCGTTTATACAAACACTATGAAAAACAAAGTTATTTTTGCAGATGAAAATGATAGTGGTATTAAATAAAGTATGGTTTTAAAATAGTTAGTTATGGTTAGGGTTGCCAGATGTCCGGTATTCAAAAAAGCGTACAGTCCGGTATTTTCGAGGCGTGTCCGGTAAAAAATAAATGGTCATACCGGACAGAACAATGAACATTATATTTTGTTACTAATGAGCGGTTTTCAAAAGGCAGTTTAAGAAAAAAAAGTAGTTCATAAAATAGAACTAGATGTCGTTGTACTTAGTAGGTAGCTTTTTATGAAAAATATGAAATGTAATTACTATTTTATTATACGTTTGTTGAGTATGTGGTTTGTTGCTTTGTGCGTTGGCTGTCCGATGGCCGGTAACGAAAACTTTTCTATGACCAATATGACCATTAGTGGGAAATAATATTTAAAAAATCGACTTAGTTGAAGTAACGCCATCTGTCGACATAAAATTATACTAAAATTCTCTGCTGTCAGAAAACCGCTCATTTAGTTGATTTGTGTGATGTTGATTAATAAATTAAAAATATTAGTATAAAAAAACCCCTATTTTTTGGCGACCTAGCATAACCCCCCGATTGGGGTTGTCCGGTATTTTTTCGCGACTCACCTGGCAGCCCTAGTTATGGTATATGGTAACTACGGAACCCTACTACTCGTGGCCTGACACGCACTTGGCCGATTTTTTTAATTCAAAAAAGCAAATCACAGAGTGATTATGCCGTTATACACTTAGTTTTGTCGTTGCGCCAACTGTCTATCTAGACGAACAGCGGCTTTTTTTTCATCAACATAAAAAGCGTTGACTGACAGTATACTCTTTAGGCTGTGGTACTACTGTGTCGGAGCAGAGCGTCCTGAATGCGATTACACTGTCCTAAGTGCTTCCGATTTAGCATCCTTAACCCCCTGGCCACGAAAACGGCGGCGGCGGCGAGAGGCGACGATTGCGGGGCGGCGAGCGGCAAGAGGCAAAAACAAATGTAGGAACATGTACGAGGTATGCCACGCTTACCGCGGCAGCGGCGAGAGGTGACGATTGCGGGGCGGCGCGAGTCGAGCGGCGCGCGGCGGCGGCGAGAGGGGCGGCGAGAGAACGAAACAAATGTACTGGCGAGTATGGAGGCGGCCACAATCCCGAGCGGCGGTGAGCGGCGCGCGCGGCGGCAGCTCTTGCACCGAGCGACCAAATCAAACAGTTTTGTTTCTGCCGCGCGTGAATATGGAAACGGAGCAGTTTATCGTTGTTATTTTGAGTTTTTTAGTATGTAATCGAATGTTTCTGTACCTGTACGTGTACGTACTCATTATAAAGAGTATGAAATTCGCCAAATTGTTTTAATTTTTTGGGTCAATCAACTTTTATTTGTCCTATGGTTTTGATCAAACATAAAAGTGTAATCTTGAAATAAAAAGTAAAGGAAAATTTTAGCTTATAATTAAATAAGTAATTAAACTTAAGAAATAAAGTATCTATCATTTTGGTAGCATAAATAAATATATTATTTACATACCTTATTTGTTCGTATTGTATAGGTTGCCCAGTTGAAATTTCATACAGTGAAAAGAGACATCGATATCAACTGGACAACCGTTAAAATACGAACTAATATGTAAACAACATAGGTACCTATTTATTTCTATGACCAAAATGATACTTTACGTGTTACATTTAACCCAAACCATTATTTAAGTATAAGATAGTTTTACAAAAAAAATATACTTCTATGTTTGGGGACAGGAAAACTGATAAGACACTTAAAGTTGATCGACCCTTTTATTGACTGGATGTACTCCTAACATAAGAATATTTTTTTATTTATTCTTTTGCTCCAAATCTTAATTTTCCATGAAGGCAGGCTAGTCAGTAGGTACTGCCATTTTCAATAGTGCCATTTTAAACTTGTGTTTAATAATAGTAAATAATATTGGTATGTACTTTCTTGAAGAAAATCGACTCGTCACCAGGATTGTCTCAGGCGGGAATCGAAGCCGTGACCTTCGGAAACCCGGTCCAATGCTCTTCCAACTGAGCTACTACTGAGTCACGAATGTTTTATTATTATATTATTTATAGCATTGTGTATGCTCAAATCTTAAATTTAAAAACTGTGTAAGGGCCTGGCCACGTCTGCCGCGGCAAAACTGGCGGCAGAGGCAGGAGGCGCGGCAGGAGGCGCGGTGCGCGGTGGTATGTCACGGCTCACCTAGTCGCGGCGGCGGCGGCGGCAGCGGTGGCCTCATTTACACAGTTTTTAAATTTAAGATTTGAGCATACACAATGCTATAAATAATATAATAATAAAACATTCGTGACTCAGTAGTAGCTCAGTTGGAAGAGCATTGGACCGGGTTTCCGAAGGTCACGGCTTCGATTCTCGCCTGAGACAATCCTGGTGACGAGTCGATTTTTTTCAAGAAAGTACATACCTATATTATTTAGTATTATTGAACACAAGTTTAAAATGGTACTATTGAAAATGGCAGTACCTACTGACTAGCCTGCCTTCATGGAAAATTAAGATTTGGATCAAAAGAATAAATAAAAAAATATTCTAATGTTAGGAGTACATCCAGTCAATAAAAGGGTCGATCAACTTTAAGTGTCTTATCACTTTTCCTGTCCCCAAACATAGAAATATATTTTTTTTTGTAAAACTATCTTATACTTAAATAATGGTTTGGGTTAAATGTAACACATAAAGTATCATTTTGGTAATAGAAATAAATATGTTGTTTACATATTAGTTCGTATTTTAACGGTTATCCAGTTGATATCGATGTCTCTTTTCATTGTATGAAATTTCAACTGGGCAACCTATACAATACGAACAAATAAGAATGTAAATAATATATTTATTTATGTTACCAAAATGATAGATACTTGGACGAATTAACCACTGGACGCGAAATGACAGCCATATTCGCCTTTACCCCTTAGCCACTTACTGTGACCGATAGCCTCAGTAAACGATATCGCGGTGTCAGTGTTACGCGAGAGCTCGAGGCGAAACATTGATAGAAAAAATGGGCAAATGCTCCGTATTGTACTGCAAAAATACTAGTGGAAAATCAAGAATGTTTCTTTTCACGCGTAAGTACATTTTCAACCTATTATAGTAGCTATTTCTTCGTAAAATAAATAAAATTTGGTATGTAAACAAAATATAACACGTCATTTTAAAAAAGTACTCATTGGTAAAGTAAATGCTTCATAAATGTTGCATTTAATTTGGTTGTATTATATCAGTCACTCATTCATTTGCTTGTCATTTTTTATTAGTAAGGGGCTGTTACAAATATCGATAAATAGTATCGATGTGATTGTAAAGTGAAGGATTTTAATTTAAGTTTAAAAAAAATTATAAGCATCTTTAATTTTAATAGAAATGGGTATGAATTGAAAATAATTTTGCAGATTCCCAGTTGATCCAGTACGAAAAAGAAAATGGGTAGAAGCAGTTCGCAGGGAGACTACATGGATACCAACCAAACACCACCGTATATGCAGCATACATTTTCAAACAGAATGCTACAATGTTAATTCGTTAAAACAAAAAAATTGAATAAAGATTCTGTCCCGACATTGAATTTGCCTAAATTTGTAAGTACACAACACACACCAACCAAACGTTTCAGCTAGGTACTTCATACTAAAAGTTAACTAAATTCACCAAAATAATGTTAACTTAACCAAACATTTATCTTAAAAATGTTTGCTAATGAAATTAGTGTTATTATTTACTAAGAGTACTTTATTCGGAATGAAAGGTATCCTATGTCCTTCTCTGTACCCCTGACAACGTGTGACTCCTGACAACTCGAGTTCCTCCGTACTTCGGAAGGCACGTTAAGCCATTGGACCGAAACCATGAAAAGTTTTTTATTTGATTTCAATTCAAAAGTTTATGTTTTCAGTCACATGAAACGAAACGTGACGACAATAATATGTTATCCGATGAGATAAGTATTAAGAGTATTAAGAGAGATGATCAAAACATAAAACATAATCTTAGAAACAGAAATAAATTAATACTTCCTAATTCTTATATGAAACACCATTCGTCCAGCCCGCTAGCCATGTCCATAAAAATTTTCAATAAGCTACCCGATTCACTTAAAAATATCAATGATGATAAAAAATTCTCAAATAATTTAAAACAATTACTTACAAAAAAGTGTTATTACAGTATGAAGGAATATTTAGAAGATGAAAATATAGAAATATGAATGTTGTAGACAAAAAGTAAACTAAATTAAAACATTAAAATACATAAGTGCAATAAAATTTAACAGAAATTAATAAATAAAATAGCTATTTATTTATTTATTAAAAGGAAGTAGTTTTTATTAATTAAGTAAATAACTCCTATTGTAATGAAACAAACATACAACAAACAACTAATTAAGATATAATTAACTTCATTAAGTATGATTTATATAATAATGTTTAAGTAATAATAAATAAGTGTTTGCTATCTATTAATAAACAACAATAAGTAATAACTTATTGTTGTTGTGCCCGACAGGGTCCATAGTGATCTAAAATATTATAATAAAGAACTACTGTAACACTGTGGAATGCAATAAATGATTTAAGTATTGAGTATTGAGTATTGAGTAAAAGTCATGAAATAATTTACCAATATCCTATAAAAATTATGAAAGAACAATTTCGATGCAGTGTAATCATCTTTAATGTTAGGTTTATTAATAAGTAAACGAAAACAATTATTTCAAATATAAAGTAGTAATAAATATTACAAATTAAGTCCGCTTCAATATTAATCAAACACATGAATTCAATAAACTCATTAGGTTCATTCATTCATTCACTCTTTACAGTGTCGATAAAAAAATATCGACTTCTTTAAGCACTATTGTCATTATTTGACAAGTGTAATCCCCCCTCGCCCCGCAAAAATTGGTTGAACGTGATTTCATACATTTTTCTTGCGTTTCGTGTCCAGTGGTTAATTCGTCCAAGGATAGATACTTTATTTCTTAAGTTTAATTACTTATTTAATTATAAGCTAAAATTTTCCTTTATTTTTTATCAAAACCATAGGACAAATAAAAGTTGATTGACCCAAAAAATCAAAATAATTTGGCAAATTTCATACTCTTTATAATGAGTAAGTACACGTACAGGTACAGAAACATTCGATTACATACTAAAAAACTCAAAATAACAACGATAAACTGCTCCGTTTCCATATTCACGCGCGGCAGAAACAAAACTGTTTGATTTGGTCGCTCGGTGCAAGAGCTGCCGCCGCGCGCGCCGCTCACCGCCGCTCGGGATTGTGGCCGCCTCCATACTCGCCAGTACATTTGTTTCGTTCTCTCGCCGCCCCTCTCGCCGCCGCCGCGCGCCGCTCGACTCGCGCCGCCCCGCAATCGTCACCTCTCGCCGCTGCCGCGGTAAGCGTGGCATACCTCGTACATGTTCCTACATTTGTTTTTGCCTCTTGCCGCTCGCCGCCCCGCAATCGTCGCCTCTCGCCGCCGCCGCCGTTTTCGTGGCCAGGGGGTAAATGAGGCCACCGCTGCCGCCGCCGCCGCCGCGACTAGGTGAGCCGTGACATACCACCGCGCACCGCGCCTCCTGCCGCGCCTCCTGCCTCTGCCGCCAGTTTTGCCTAAAAAAACATTCGTGACTCAGTAGTAGCTCAGTTGGAAGAGCATTGGACCGGGTTTCCGAAGGTCACGACTTCGATTCCCGCCTGAGACAATCCTGGTGACGAGTCGATTTTTTTCAAGAAAGTAGATACCTATATTATTTAGTATTATTAAACACAAGTTTAAAATGGCACTATTGAAAATGGCAGTACGTACTGTACTGACTAGCCTGCCTTCATGGAAAATTAAGATTTGGAGCAAAATAATAAATAAATAAATACAGCGTGAAATTTTGATCATTTGGTTCCCGCCGTGGGGTGGTTCCACTCATGATTACTAGCAACTTTTACTATGGGGCCAACTCTCCTCGCAAAAAAAAATCAGCTGTTCCATACAAAAGTGCAGTACCTACTCGACCTTAATGTATGGAACAGCTGATTTTTTTTTGCGAGCAGGAGAGTTGGGCCCCATAGTAAAAGTTGCTAGTAATCATTAGTGGAACCACCCCACGGCGGGAACCAAATGATTAAAATTTCAGCGTGTATTCTTATGTTAGGAGTACATCCAGTCAATAAAAGGGTCGATCAACTTTAAGTGTCTTATCAGTTTTCCTGTCCCCAAACATAGAAGTATATTTTTTGTAAAACTATCTTATACTTAAATAATGGTTTGGGTTAAAAGTATCATTTTGGCAATAGATATAAATATGTTGTGTACATATTAGTTCGTACCTATTTTAACGGTTGTCCAGTTAATATCGATGTCTCTTTTCATTGTATGAAATTTCAACTGGGCAACCTATACAATACGAACAAATAAGTTATGTTACCAAAATGATAGATACTTTAATTCTTAAGTTTAATTACTCATTTAATTATAAGCTAAAATTTTCCTTTATTTTTTATTTCAAGATTACACTTTTATGTTTGATCAAAACCATAGGACAAATAAAAGTTGATTGACCCAAAAAATCAAAATAATTTGGCGAATTTCATACTCTTTATAATGAGTAGGTACACGTACAGGTACAGAAACATTCGATTACATACTAAAAAACTCAAAATAACAACGATAAACTGCTCCGTTTCCATATTCACGCGCGGCAGAAACAAAACTGTTTGATTTGGTCGCTCGGTGCAAGAGCTGCCGCCGCGCGCGCCGCTCACCGCCGCTCGGGATTGTGGCCGCCTCCATACTCGCCAGTACATTTGTTTCGTTCTCTTGCCGCACCTCTCACCGCCACCGCGCGCCGCTCGACTCGCGCCGCCCCGCAATCGTCACCTCTCGCCGCTGCCGCGCTAAGCGTGGCATACCTCGTACATGTTCCTACATTTGTTTTTGCCTCTTGCCGCTCGCCGCCCCGCAATCGTCGCCTCTCGCCGCCGCCGCCGTTTTCGTGGCCAGGGGGTAACGCCGGAGACCATTTCTATCCTAACTAGGATCCTAACTAGGATCCTACCTTCCTGAATGCAATTACACTTCTCTGAATTAAGGAGCGACTTCATTCCGTATCCTTAATTCAGGATGATCTAATAAGCTCTTAAGGCCCGTATTTATAAACCGCTCTCAATACCGATCTCGAGAGCGATCTCAGCTGATACGCTCTCAAGATGTGAGCAGCATCTTAAGTTGCTTATTAATTAATAGTCAGATATCAAGAGCGTATCAAATGAGATCGAACTCAGCTCTTAAGATCAAACTTAAGAGCAGGATCTTAAGTTCACGGAGATTTTTGTACGGTAACATGACACTTTTGAATTAATATTGAATGATTAACGTTTCGTTTAAGCTGTGTAGAATAATTAGCTCAAATTACAAAAAATAAAGTTTTTATAATATTGATCTCTCATAAATTAGTGCAAAACATTTTAAACAAGTGGTAAAATGTAATATTTATTTATATTACTTTATTTACACATTAATAAAATATCACTTTATTTTACTTCGTCATTTCAAGAAGACTGGAAATTTTCGATTATGTAGGTATTTTGTGGCTGTATGGTGCAAATGTGCCTTTGCCTTTTCTGTTTCATGATAAAAAAACGGAAAAATTGGCGGGATATTGTAATTGTTATTATGACTAATATATATTTCGTAATTTATGTACATAATATCGTAATCAATATTATCATAATGATTAACTTTCTTTATTAGATTTTGTAAATCTATAGTTTTATCCACGTACAAAAGTACAAACACATACAGCAGTTCAAAATAAAATGACACCCCTCTCTTTTTGCATCGGGGGTTAATAACTATTCCGCGCGCGCACGCTCTCAAGTCACGGTTTTGCAGCACTTGGCGAACACGCTCTCAATCATCATCTCAAGAGCCATCTCAAGTGCAGAGTTTTGTTTATTAATATGAGTGATCTCAGTTGATACCACGAACTTAAACGTGTACTTAAGTATGATCTATTAATTAGAACAGCATCTCGAGTGTGATCTCAAGATAGCTCTCAACGTTGAGAGTGGTTTATAAATACGGGCCTAAGAGCGTTTTAGCCGCGCGACATCCTTCAACGTCCTTGGAGGAAGGCGCGAGTTCCATCCGAAGTATTCCGCACCCTGATTATCTAAAAAGAAACTATTTAGCGACCGGTTGCATTTGACATACATTGCCACTTTTCTTTGGTATGTTTTTTTTAACCCAAAAAGAAGTAGCAATGGATCACGATTATCTGTGAACTGCAACCAGTCGCTAGGTGGTTTTTAATTAGATAATCAGCCCGCCGAAGATGGAGTGTGCGGATTTCGTTTCTTTTTTGTTTTATGATTTGGAACGCGTGATTTTGCTACGCGAGCGCGATTCACAGTGAAGGGCGACCGTTTTGGCGCTTGGATGGAAACTCGTGTAGCCGCAATACAATCCACGGATGGAAATCACGCCCCAATCAAGCTTCCACCAAGGTGACCTCTGATGGGAGGCGTGATTACATCCGCCTGGAACATGCTATAATGTGAAGGGGTCCGTGGTACAGCGCTGCTATCGCGCGACTAAAACGCCTATAATTGAGGTCTGTGGAAAGCGCTCTAATAAGTAGTTTACATGAATATGCATACACATCATGAGGTTTTCTTTAAAGCCGCGTTTCTATTATGCAACTACTTGCATATAGGTATGACCTGAATTCAACTTGCAGCCTGCAAGAATGTAAGTTTCCACTATGCAAGTTAAATGCAGAGTACTTGCATAATGGAAACGCGGCTTAAGTTTCAAAACTACCAAAATTCAACTTGCAGCCGGCATGCATGTTTTGCGTTTACACTATGCAAGTTGCATGCAAGCTACTTGCATAGGTAATGGGAACGCGGCTTTATAGAGATGAGTGAGAAAACACCACTATGTAGTTGACAGATTTATCAAAACAACTTCTTAAGAAAAAAAATGTGTATTTAAATTTCTTATAATTATGCATAGTCGCGTAGCCAGAGAAAAATTACCTTCGATAATACTAAAAGTTTTAGTTTTTGCTGAGTGTATAGATTATGTGCATTGTGAGCTATTGTTGAAAAGTTAGAAGTTTTATGCCGGTGCTTTAGGTATCGTTTAGGTATTTCGTAATATTTCGTTTAACGTAATATATATAGAATTAAAGTTTGAAATGTTGATTGTTTCATAATAAGAACTATGTTATCTTCATGTTGTAAAATATTTAGAAAGTTATTATGTGTGGAAGTACGTAAATCACAAAATCACTCTTTTGTGTTCGAATAAAATTTTAAAATTTCTGAAATCTTATTTTAAGACTTTCAGTGGTTAGTTATACCAGTTCAACAAAGTTTAGAAAGTTAAGTGGTGTGCTTCTTTGATATTTTCATTTTTCCTTTATAACATACGGAATAATGAATTAAAAATTGATAAGATCGCTCTTACAATACCTTTTCAATGCACTTATATACTACACAAAAAATTAGAAACATACATAATGTGGGTTTTGTTTAAATTACGGATAAATTATTGCGCTAAAATACGAATTATACGGGACGCGCGGGTGCATACAGCCCATACAGGGGCCGCTGACTGCCACGCGGCGCGCGGGCGGGCGCGGGGCCACAAACAATAAGCTACTCTCGTTGCATGGCAATAAAGTACAATTTCAAATTTCACAGCGCTGCGTGCCTGATATTACAAGCACCTACGAAGCGCCACTCTTTTTGTCGCGTAATCGATGAAATTACACAGAATACTTATAAAATAAAATAAAGCTACCTACCTACTAAATAAGCTGATCATAATTGTTTTTCTAAGGTAGTTTGGCAAATCAACTTTTAAGGCACTCCTTTCAGAGGATTTTGAAACAGAAAACAAAAAAAAAATTAATTGAATTTACAAGAATTTATATTCGAATTTATATCATTTATCTAATTTTTAGATTTTAAAGGTGGCCACGAATGGCCACGATGTTTGACGTTGAGTTTTTGAGATTTTTGAGAATAACAAAAGATCGTCTTAAAAATTTCCCCTCTGTTATTTTGTGTTTTTTTTGTGAATGAAAATGATACTTCTAAGAAAATCAGATACCGTAAACTGCTGCAACTTTGCACGAAATTTAAGGTTTTTTTTAATATCTCTTCAAGTATTTATTATCTGTGTCCATTTTTACATTAGCGCGCGAATTGGAGATGTATGTCATTTATCTTAAGGTTCATAACGCCGAAACGGCTGTTAGATTGATCTCCAGAAACCGTCAAAGTCGTAGGCAAAGTTGTGATAAAATATCCCAACTTTGCCTAGAAGATTATAAGCAAAAATACGAGCCGCATTTAAAAACTGGTCTTAATTATAGAGCCATACAAATTGCTTTACCATCGAGATGTGCATGGATTACCACATATAAGCATCAATATTTTTTTCTGGCAAGCAGGCGAAGTTGGGCACAAGCAGGCAAACTTTGAGCATTATCAGTAAATATTTCCATAGTAAATTTGGAGCATACTACGGGTTGCCACAAATAGAAAAACACAAAATTTAAAAGACTTACTATAATTTCAATAAAAATGGGTAAATCCGGACGTAAACCAACTAAATTCACAGGACTAAACTAATTTCATTTGATTTGTTTTAATTTCTTTATTTTGAATTTATTATTTTATTTTGAATTTATTTTTATATAACTATTAAACCTTTAAACATTTATAATTACTTTTGTAAGATTGTTTTCTATTTTTATAGCTGTATATCTTTTTATTTAATAACTAAACAAAGTAAACATAGACTGCCCTCCAAACCGCTTTACTGTCGTTGAGTAAGTAGTGGCAACCCTAGGGCTAGGCAAACTTGAGTCACTAATGCTCGAGAAGCCTTTTACAACATTGCCTACCGTGGTTCTAGCCGTAAATGATTGACATTAACAAGAAAAACCCTTATAAACAGGAGAAAGAGCATATTTGCTTACCCTATAAATACTAAGAGAGCTGAAATTCTCGATTTTTCCAAGGAAAAACTAAAAGTTTGCGACCGTTGACAGCTGTCAGACAAAAAAGTAACGGTGTTGCCACTTTGGAAATGGGTTGCCAATAAAACGAAGGTATTTCTCTCATTATCAAAAGTAAAAAATAGATGGCGGTTATGAAGTAATGTTAGTTTTACTAGATTAGGCAAAATTGAAGCTTAGGGGCAATCTTGCAGCAGTTTACGGTACTTACATTTAGTATTTAATACAACAAGAAAGTATCCTATCAAAATAATGTATCTATGTTTATAGTAATAGTTTCTAAGATTTACATGATTTTAACTCCACTGCGTTACTTTGACATAAATGTATGTTAAACTTTAAAATAATTTGATATTAAACAGCCACTTGAAACTTACGTCTATGTCAGGCAGTACCTTTCTTTTCTTTATACATATTACGTTCACTGTATTGTTTACAAGTATAATTGAATTGTATAAATTATTTATACATAAAAACCTTCGATCAAGTATATCCTAGATAACGCTTACGAACTAAAACAGTATGCAAACATGGCACCTCAATAGCGTCCCACTTACAAACTTGGCGCTTATTTTGTACATGATCACCTCTTATTTTGTACAAACTCACATTTTATATCACTTATTTTGCACTAAATAAGCTTATTTTTTACAAAAATACATCTTTTATCACTTACTTTGTGCAAAATAAGCACCCAGTTTGTAGTGGGACGCTATTTGAGGTGCCATTTTTGAGACTCTGACCGAACATCTAGGGTATTCTTGATCAAAGATAAAAGTAATCAAAAATTAGGGGACACCAGGGTAACACTAGAGAATATAGTAACTCCAGAGAAAAGAAAATAATTAGAGAATACTAGCTTCCGCCCGCGACTTCGTCCGCGTGGACATTCGAGAAAATCCTAAGGGTACCTTTAACCAGGATACGAAGTATTCTATGTTCTAACGTCCTGCCTCGCTAGGCAGTACGCTTGGTGTGGACGTACCTCGCTTGCAGGCAGGGCGTTTGCCACTTGCGCGTGAGGATGCGGCCCGACATCGCACTCGGTCGCTATAGTACGCGCATACCAGCCAGAGGCCTGCTGCGCGCAAGGCACGTTCACACCTAGCAAGGCAGGATATTAAACTTTTTATCCAGGTTAAAGGTTCCCTAATGATTTTCTCGAATGTCCACGCGAACCAAGTCGCGGGTGGAAGCTAGTAGTATAAAATAATATAATACTTAGAACTTAGACTTAGCGGGCTTAGATTTTACTGCATTCACGTGCATTTTTTTCTGAGAAATTACAAAAGACAGACCCCAAAACTCTACACTTTATTGTTTACTTTTAAGCCATTGACCATTTTACCGTGCCAGATGTGGGAACACCAGGTCCTGAACCCCTATTGTAAGTTTTCACAAGGAAAAAACGTAACTACAGCGTTTGCGTTTCGAGCAACATTTGTATGAGGAAAGTACAGCGCCGCCACGCGGCGAGAGGATGAACCAATTCTCGTAAGTGTGAGTTTGACCAAAACGTAAGTCGATCGGTTTTTAAACGCATCGAGCGCGTTTTGCTATCCGAATGGGGTTTTGGGTGCTTTTTGTGTTGTTCGCTAGTGAGATCGAGCGTTTCAGTGTTTTGCAAGGATATTTTGAAGTGTTTAGGTATTCATTTATTATGGCTACTAGTTTTTTTTTTAAAGATATCAGCGAACACTGAAATGCAAGACAGATTGTGATTAGCTACGCAGGCAAAATACTATTTTAGAACTTACTTTGATCCAATCAATCTTACAAAACAATTATGTGTATTTACGGTGGTGCAACAAGAAGTACTTATAAGTAGGTAGGTACTCACTGTTCCATTAATTCACCAATATTTTGAATTGGTTAGCACTTGGATTCATTCACTTTCGGAGGCCTATGATAAACTATTATTTCGATTTAGTTTAAGACCTAAACTGAGGCTCGCAGACACTCTACTCCTTTAACAACAATAACCACGGAAGCTCGCCGAAATATAACGCACTCACAATTAATCTGAAATGCATTTTTTGCAGTTTCTTTATTGTTTTTAGAAATCATATGTTAAAAACAAACAACTGCTCACCAGCCATTGAATGTTAACTAGTAAAGTGTTCTCTGTCTGTGCTTGAAAGAATGGCTAGCAGGTAGTTAATACTTAGGGCCGCATCTTTTGTCTCCGTCTTTCTTGGGAATAAAAAAGAAAAAGCACTAAGCTCATTGATGAGAAATGTTATCCTATTTTAGGAAGAGGTATTAAGTTATACAAGACTACTCTCTTAAAGTATAGCTTCTAATTTGGTCGTCTATTATTCGTCGAAACCGAATCCGAAGACAGGCTGACAACATAAAAATCATGACTTAACTTTCGGATAAGTGAGCATACGTAAAAGTTTATCGAGTGGTGAAATATAACCTACACTCACATGTGTCACACATACTTTAAAGTTTGCGTTAACTCGATTAACTTTTTGGTGACGTTTTATGATTTGGAACGAAAAACTTACACTAGGGGTTCAGGTAGTCGTCGTTAGATATTGTTACAACGAATTCATCGTAAACTCTTCTTAAAAACTTAAAAGTCGTATATCTTTTGATTGAGTGAACTGATTGCGATGAGATAAAGACTTAATTACTTCGCAAAATACATAGTATATTTCTATGTAAACATCATTACGATTGAGTTAGCGCTTTTTAAGTTATTAGCGCACAAACATACAGATAAATAGATAAAAAGGAGACAACCCTAACAGCGTCAGAAGAGATGAGCGCTACGCGATAGAAAGAGAGAAAACTTCTAGGTGAATATAACTGTAGGCGCTGTAGCGGTGTGCGATCTGAATTGCGCCTTATAGAGTCGTAGCAAGAGTCGCTATTTAATTAAATGATGTTGCAGAATGCGGCTTCTGTACTTGTACTATTATGTATTCTGTGACGGAGTGCACGTTTTTTAGGTGAGTGTTAAACTTTTAGTTTTTCCTTGGAAAAATCGAGAATTTCAGCTCTATTTACGGGGTAAGCAAATATGCTGTTTCTCCTATTTATAAGGGTTTTTCTTGTTAATGTCAATCATTTACGGCTAGAACGACGGTAGGCAATGTTGTAAAAGGCTTCTCGGGCATTAGTGACTTAAGTTTGCCTAGCCCTAGGGTTGCCACTACTTACTCAACGACAGTAAAGCGGTTTGGAGGGCAGTCTATGTTTACTTTGTTTAGTTATTAAATAAAAAGATATACAGCTATAAAAATAGAAAACAATCTAACAAAAGTAATTATAAATGTTTAAAGGTTT
Source organism: Agriphila tristella (assembly GCA_928269145.1). Classification (NCBI taxonomy): domain Eukaryota; kingdom Metazoa; phylum Arthropoda; class Insecta; order Lepidoptera; family Crambidae; genus Agriphila; species Agriphila tristella. The sequence goes on along the minus strand of OV743429.1, from coordinate 43,632,512 downwards.
AATAGTTATATAAAAATAAATTCAAAATAAAATAATAAATTCAAAATAAAGAAATTAAAACAAATCAAATGAAATTAGTTTAGTCCTGTGAATTTAGTTGGTTTACGTCCGGATTTACCCATTTTTATTGAAATTATAGTAAGTCTTTTAAATTTTGTGTTTTTCTATTTGTGGCAACCCGTAGTATGCTCCAAATTTACTATGGAAATATTTACTGATACTGCTCAAAGTTTGCCTGCTTGTGCCCAACTTCGCCTGCTTGCGAGAAAAAAATATTGATGCTTATATGTGGTAATCCATGCACATCTCGATGGTAACGCAATTTGTATGGCTCTATAATTAAGACCAGTTTTTAAATGCGGCTCGTATTTTTGCTTATAATCTTCTAGGCAAAGTTGGGATATTTTATCACAACTTTGCCTACGACTTTGACGGTTTCTGGAGATTAATCTAACAGCCGTTTCGGCGTTATGAACCTTAAGATATATGGCATACATCTCCAATTCGCGCCTTAATGTAAAAATGGACACAGATAATAAATACTTGAAGTGATATTAAAAAAAACCTTTAATTTCGTGCAAAGATGCAGCAGTTTACGGTATTGATCAAAGTGTTTAAACCAACTAACTTGTCTTATTTATCTATGTAGCTGCCTACATCTGTGGCTAATTTCATAAAATTACTGTCGTCTTTTATCGACTTCCATTTTGTGGCAATTGTATAAATTAGGTAGGTAGGTACATTAGTTAGAGAGCTAGGTAGATTAGAGTCGCACTATCCATACTAATATTATAAATGCCAAAGTCTGTTTGTTTGTTACGCCTTCGCGTCATGAATACTGAACCGATCATCATGAAATTTTACATACACGTTGCCAGGGGTATAGAAAAGGAGATAGGGTTTTATCCCGAAAAAAGTATGGTTCCCGAGGGATAGCAAAAAAACTCCACGCAGACGAAGTCGAGGGCGGCCACTAGTGGAATCATAATAATATCATTTCGGGATAAGAGATAGGTCAGATAGGAGTCGACACGTCTTGTAAGTAGCCGAGCGTACAACTTGTAAGTAAGTAGGTAGCTGTAGGTAGTGTAGGTACCTTCATACACTTCGCGCGCGAGCATAAAGGTGGCGACTGACCTGTAACATTTCATCATAACGTAACGTTACGTTACGACGAAATGTTACAGATCAGTCGCCACCTTAATAATAATTTATTCTTATTTATGGCGCGAGTGGGCCTGGGACCCTATTTTTTTTTGAATCACTCGACTGGCGCCGAGCGCTCTTTTCTATTGATTTTCGTTCGACATTTGACTCAAATGTATGGGATGTCGAACGAAAATCAGTAGAAACGAGCGCTCGACACCAGTCGAGCGATTCAAAAATAGGACTCCTGGACTGGCGGCCGGCCGCCGCGCCGCGCCGCCGCGCGCCGCCAGCGGCACCGGACCGGCGCGGGCGGCCTGTAGCGACAATACTACATATTTTATCCGTAATTAAACAAAAGCCACTGTATGTATTTTTCTAATTTTTTGTGTAGTATATAAGTGCATTGAAAAGGTATTGTAAGAGCCATCTTATCAATTTTTAATTCATTATTCCGTATGTTATAAAGGAAAAATGAAAATATCAAAGAAGCACACCACTTAACTTTCTAAACTTTGTTGAACTGGTATATATAACCACTGAACGTCTTAAAATAAGATTTCAGAAATTTTAAAATTTTATTCGAACATAAAAGAGTGATATTGTGATTTACGCACTTCCACACATAATAACTTTCTAAATATTTTACAATATGAAGATAACATAGTTCTTATTATGAAACAATCAACATTTCAAACTTTAATTCTATATATATTACGTTAAACGAAATATTACGAAATACCTAAACTATACCTAAAGCACAGGCATTAAACTTCTAACTTTTCAACAATAGCTCACAATGCACATAATCTATACACTCAGCAAAAACTAAAACTTTTAGTATTATCAAAACTTCTTTATGAAATTTAATGTCCCACGACCGGACTAGCACGTTGTTAGCAATTAACAGAAAAAATACGAATAAAATGACCTTTTCAGTGTCAGTAACCATTAGCTAAGTAGCTAAACATGGCAATCCATGTTTACACGAGCTAAGCTACTAAAGCTTGAGTACTTGCCACGAACCCTAATACACCTTCCATGTAAACATACTAAGCACTTGTTTAGTATATATACACGCATGGTATTTAGTGACAAGTATTAAGCAATAGTAGATAAGCTCGTGTAAACGTGGCAGAATGAGGATCAGTGACAGGTTTGAATCCTATAGTTTTATTGGTATAGTATAAAAACCTATTCATAGCTATGAAACCCAGTGAAAGATTTTTTGAAATCCGTTTAGAAATGGTTGAGTTATAAGGGTTTTGAAGGAAATGCCAAGCTCAATGCAATATGTGCTTTATCACGTACGACATAAGGTTCGCGTACGTCTCGATGACGTCATAAGGAGCCCCCAAAATGACAGTGTTTTAGCACGTTTTAGCTCGTATAATTTCTCAGATTTAAGAGATATCTTAAAAATTTCTTCACAGTTAATCATGTGGTGGCATAAGCTTTCTGATAAGCCACTAAACAAAAATCGTTACTGATCCTCATTATGCCATTCTTATACCTATGTTGTATGTAACTAATTTACAGAGATATTATAATAAAGAAAATTTTCTTTTCAGTGTATCCTACGCCTGCGCAAATAATCTATACTGACAGCGTTTCGCAACACTACCCATCTGGAACAAAACAGAGAATTTCTATATTAATATACCTTTTCATATTTTTTTATAGTGCCATTATAAAATGTTAAAATAAACTGCAATATAATATATGTTACTATAAATAGTATTTACCATCATTTCATTCAGGGGTTGGTTCGTCCCAATTTCCACTGCCGTTGCCCCAGTCAAAGCTGTCTTTATCATAACCCTCATCGCCTGCAGTCTCTGCCTCTAAAGTGAATAATAAAAAACTTTTGGTTAGGGCTCATTCACACGACGGAGGGCCGGCTGGTCTAGGCACAACATAGCAAAACGATAGCTGTTCATGGAATTTGATCTGGACTAAAGAGGAAACACCACGATCGAGAGAATTAAAAAATTCCTATACATGGTCATTTTTGGACCCCTTTTCAAAATTTGTCAGGTCATTCTATAACAGCAGTACAATCAATTTGTGGAGTAATTTTTTTTTATTTTTTTTTTACGTTTTTTCCTCAAACTTTTCCCTACACGAATAGAAATTGTTGTCACTGTTTGCGCATCGCACGGTCGACCCGCGCGATCCCCCCTCCCGCCCCCCGCCTTCCCCCGCTCGCATCGCTTGCGCGAGGGTGAGCGTGCGCGCCTAAATTTTTAGAACATAAAAAGTGGCTGAAAACTGCGAATTTAAAAAGAAATAATTCATAATTATCTCACCAATTTTTTTTTATTACTTCCTTGAACTTATATTTGATTTTGTAAAGAGTTCGCAAAATTACCCTGTACAAAGTTGACAAAATCAACGTTTCGTTGTCCCCTTTCATCAAAACAAAGGAACACAGCCAAAGCATTCCTTTTTAATTTTAATGAAAAAACATTTAAATCAGTCTTGTTTTGGAGGAGGAAAGAGGGGACAACGAAACGTTGATTTTATCAACTTTGTATAGGAATTTTTCAAATCTCTCGACCGTGGTGTTTTCTCTTAAGGGTATATATGCGCGGGACACATTCCATTTTTAAATTTTCAATACAAATGCTCTTAACAACTCTGCGCGAACCGTAATGAGGGCGAACTTTGAAAATTCCTATTAAATTGATAATTGGATGTACAAAACGGCCAATACATTAGACAAATACCTCATTATTCCTAAAAAAGATAAAAAATAACTTTACAATCTTTAAATACGAGTAAAAAAAACATGTTAAAGTGTACAATTTGAGCATTTTTTTTATTTTAATTTTTCTGTGATTAAAAAAATATTTTTTTATTATTTTCTCTCTATAGATAGTGCACTCCTTGACAATACAAACAATAAGTGAAAAAAAAATGAGTCGTATTCTTATTTGTTACAGCTGAAACTTTTGTGAAAAATTCCTCCGACTAGAAAATTTGAAATTCCTCTTGAACAGATTGTCCTCGTTTAAAAATACCTGATATTTTTTTACGTTTTTCTCTATACGGTACTAATTTAAGAATTTTGCTTCCTAAAACTAAAGTTTACATCAATAATAATGCTTTCATTCTTTAGATAACTTCTTTGGAAAAACGCTAATTTCATTGAAATGCGAATATACAGCCTTAAATGACCTGCGCCCATTGACAGCATGGCCACAGAATAACTAATTTGGCTAATATACAGGGTCACTGGAAATATGACGTATTCCTGCTAAGAGTTTATAAATAAGGTCAAAACAAATATTTTTTGTTACGTGACTTTTTCTCAAAAATTAATAGTTTTTGAGGTTATTGAAATTAAGTATTTTTTTTTACCAAAAGTACGTTTTCAGACACAATAATTTAAAATAAAAGATAACTATTCATTCGATTCCGGTTTTTTTTTTGGGATAGAAAACACTCTAAGTGTTGATAATGAATAAAAAAAATTACAAAAAGTACAGGTGTTTATAAAAAATCTATCCTTAAATGCAATTAAATTTTTAAGAAACAGCAGCAGTATCTTTAAAAAATCCAAGTAACTAAGCGTGCATAATATTTTAAAAACATCATCATCTATTCGGCTTTTATTTAAGGTATAATTCTTAATAATAACTTAAATAAAAACTGAGAAATTAGGACTTAAGGCGAGGTGGTAATGAAAGTGGCGCCGCCACTACATTTATTTTTATTACTCGTAAACCAAGTCAATATTTATTAAAAGCTCAAGTAATAATCTCTTAAATTGTCTCTAATATTTTTTGAATAACTCTTCAACAGTTTTCAATCTTTCTGTAAGTTTTAAAATTAATTTTAGCTCAAAGTGGCCACTTTTGTCAATTATGGATTTTAAAACTTACAGAATGAATGATAACTGTTGAAGAGCTATTCAAAAAATATTAGAGATAGTTTAAGAGATTATTACTTTAGCTTTTTTTAAATATTGACTTGGTTTACGAGTAATAAAAATAAATGTAGTGGCGGCGCCACTTTCACTACCACCTCGCCTTAACTAAATAGCAGTTACATTTCATGAAGCAAAAATTTCCTACTTCGAGCGCTTCGGAAGTGGCCGTATTATCCTACTAATATCATAAATGTGAAACTATTATCTTTAGCGTAGCGTAGCGATCAATTTAGCGTAAGCGCTCATGGCAGAGCTTGATAGATTGAACGTACTCGATCACGTTTGTTAAGCAATGCTCTGTCCGGCCAGCCTTTCTATTGTCTAATTTCAAAATCTATCGCAATCGCTTTCAGGATGTAACTCATTGATGCTTCTCTTTGACACAAATAAAAACTTACCAAAGAAATGCAGCAATGTCTTACATTCATCTGTCAAATGAAAGCGATTGCGATAGATTCTTTAAATTAGACAATTAGCCCCCAGGTGTCGGATGGGTGACCGTTAAGTGGTATTACAATTAGCGCTTCCATGCACGTTAAACCGTCAGTCTCGGCTGTTGTCATCTAATAACGTCAAAGGCCTTAAAGGCGGCTTGATAAACTCGAACACCAGAGGTGGCCACCAATCCTCATAAAATAAGAAAGAAAGAATGAATTTAGCATTGAAACTCTTTTATTTTAACACAATAAGATCGAAACGAGCCGCGGGATGCTGCAACACGTCGCGACATTCCACAAGATGTGCGGCACGCCGTTGCATCACGCGAGAGCTTAGGTTACGTCATGTTGTCAGAGGAATGTGAGTGCTAAGTCGTTAAAATAAGGTTGACTATTGTTTAAGCGACAAAAAGTACTACAAAGCTTCTTCGGAGTGCACTACATACTTAGAGATAATTCTTAATTTTTATATTTAAGGTAAGACCGCACTAGGCGGAACTGCACTGTAGCGGAGCGACGCGACACGGCCAAATATTCTTAGTATGCAGTTGTATGAGTTAGAACGCACTACGCGGCAGTTCCGCCTAGTGCGGTCTTACCTTTAAGCACTAAATTTTTTATCCAATGGCGGCGCTAGTGAGCAGCCTACACGCTCTTATTATAGAAAGGAACTTACCTTCTTTGCTTTGTGTTGCGGTCTCAACCGCATTCCGGCTGTTTTCGTCTGTAACAAAAACTGGTGTCACAATAATTAGTATTTTTAAATGTATTTATACAAACGTCTTCATTCATAATAGATAAGGATGTTGCGTAAATGAAATGTTGCTACCGCAAATCAATACGGCACAAAATAAAAATAAATCATCTTTTTTTTTACCTAATGTATGTAAGAAACTGAAACATAAATTCGTGAAGGTAGCAACTAGCCGTAACAATTATCGATAAAACAAAATTGAAAAAATTCTGCCTCCTTCATACTAAACAAGGAGGCAACCAGGCACCAGCCATCCTGACGTCAGAATGGCTGGTCAAAAATAATACTACATTTCTCTGAAAGTATTGTAGGTAGCAATTTATAAAGCAATAGGTAGCTATTAGGTAATAAATCGTGAATATACTTTGAGAACCATTCGCCACAGATAACACGGGCAGGTTTATCCACTCTGAAACAACCACCGGTGCAGGGTTGGAAAAAAATCATGATTTTTTGCAAAAAATCAAAAATCACTGATTTTTTGCAAAAAATCGAAAAAATCAGATTTTTTCGATTTTTTGCTTGAACCTTTAAAATCCACTTAAAATAGTGTGTGAAACCACAATACGCTTTTGTTTTGCTTATTTGAGACTTTAATTCGGAAGAAACACAAGTAAAGATCAATAGAATAGTTAAAAATGTCTAGTAGAATATACAAAGGACAAATTATTTGGCAGTTTTTTTTTTAAGAAAAATCAGTATTGTGCAGTATTTCTAACACAAAGTAAATTTTAACATACATTTGTATGTGTCTATCCTATCAGTTATTTAAAATAAGACATTTCATTTTTTTTATACAAAAAGGAAAGAAAAAAGCAATTTGATTGAATCAATGATTTTTATTCAAAAAATCACTTGATTTAAATCGTGATTTAAATCATGATTTAAATCAAAGTGATTTAATCATGCCAACCCTGCTAAGGTGGATACTCGGAAAACGCGTGTCCATCTATCCACCCCGTCATAGTTCATGGTAGGGGCACTGTTTGGTAAAAATGTTTGTACACTCTATTGTTTTGACCTGGGGCTGTACCGGCTAACGAAACGATTATCGAAAAGTCTGCTGGGTTTCAAATTAAAACAGATAAATCGAGCCCCAATTCATGATGTCACACGAACATCGTTATCTTCCAAATTACGACAACAGAAAGTACAAGACGAAATTCCTTACTTTGATTTTTCTGTTTTAAGTTGAAACCCAGCAGACTTTTCGATAATCGATTCGTTAGCCGGTACGGCCCCAGGGGCCGTACCGCGCCTAACTTACATGGCTATCGTAATGGCCTTCATTTGAGCCCGTTAGCCGGTACGGCCCCGGGGGCCGTTCCGGCTAACGAATCGATTATCGAAAAGTCTGTCGGGTTTCAAATTAAAACAGATAAATCGAGCCCCAATTAGGCCAAAATGGCGAACCCTAATTTACACGAACATCGATATCTTCCAAATTACGTCAACAGAAAGTACAAGTCGAAATTCCTTACTTTGATTTCTCTGTTTTAAGTTGAAACTCGGCAGACTTTTCGATAATCGATGCGTTAGCCGGTACGGCCCCTGGTTGACTTGTGAGCACCATTTTACTATATTTTTTGCGTATAAATATTCATTATAATTTGCTCACCATCATTTCCGGGCATGCCGCCTTTCATCACCGTCAGTATATGTTGCTTCTCTTTATTGAGATGCCTTTTGCCATTCAAGTGCATCGTCATTTGTTCTGTGCACGTCACAGAAGTCTGGAACAACAACCGAAATGTTATTCTAGTAATATACTAGTGGCTCCCTGAGCTGTAGACCTCGCGTTAAAAAGTAGCTCAAATTGTATGTTGTTTATAAAATAATCTAAAAGATGTCGCCACCCCTTTTTCCACACTGTTCACGAGCTTTTCAAAGCACGTAGTAGGTACGTGCTGTTTGGTATTATTTGGTAGGTATATTCGCAGCTAGATGGCGCTTCTAATTTTATTTTTTTTTCTAAATGCTGATTTTTGGTAAATTTAGAACTAGTGGCTTCGTGAGCTGTAGACCTCGCGTTAAAAAGTAGCTCAAGTTGTATGTTGTTTAAAAAATAATCTAAAAGATATCGCCACCCCTTTTTCCCCACACTGTTCACGAGCTTTTTGAAGCACGTAGTAGGTACCTGCGTGCTGTTTGGTATTATTTGGTAGGTATGTTCGCAGCTAGATGGCGATTCTAATTTTAAAATTCAAATTCAAATTCATTTATTTGCAAGAAACATGGTAAATACAGATGTTAGGATTAAATTATGAGCATACATATTTCGCCAAGCATTGGCATGCAAATGTCAGTAGATAAACATAATTAAAGTTATCAGTCAGTATATAAACATTATAATTAAATTGCAAGTTTTACACTATTATACATTTTTATGAAACAATTCCGAATGTACAATCATCTCAGCTGAATTGTAATCAATTTATTCAAATTTATGATCAAGAAATTGCTGAACTGTATAAAAATTACACTGTTTTAATAGTTTGCATAGTTTAGATTTAAATATGTTATTTGATAATGACTCTTTAATACTCTTTGGTAATTTATTATATAATTTAACGCTCATCGCAAGACAACTTTTTCTATACAAGGCAGTATTCGTTGTGTGAGGTAAGACCAATCTATTCGAATTTCTAACTGACCGCGGATATATATCCTTAGCCTTCCTAAATAGGTGCAAGTGCTGTCTAACGAAGCAACATAGCTCGAAGATATACAAACATGGTAGGGTCATTATTTTCAACCGCTCAAAAATTGGTTTACATGACTCAAATGGAGGAGCTCCAACCATAGCTCTTACACACTTTTTTTGCGCTATGAATGTGCTGCTGATATTAGTCGAATTACCCCACAAAATTATGCCATATCTTAAGACTGACTCAACATAAGCATGGTAAGCCATTAGTGCAGTTTTTACGGATGCTATTTTACGCAGACGATTGAGGACATACACAAAACGATTTATTTTATTATTAATCTTATTAATCTGTTCTTTCCAGTTTATGTGTTTGTCTATTGTTATTCCCAGGAATAAGGCAGCTTTCGTTTCCAGTATGGGCTTCCCATTATATTCTATATTTAAATTCAATTCATTGGAAGTATAGTTATTTTCAAAATTCATATAATTTGTTTTGCTCGTATTTAATTCTAAGTTATTTTTCCTAAGCCAATTAGCAATATGCTCTATAGTCTGATTTATTTCATATTTTAATTCTGAAACATTCAATTTTTCAGCTGTCACGACCACTGATATATCATCTGCGAAGAGCACTGTTTTGTGTAATGTTACATCGGGTATGTCATTTATATAAAGTAAGAATAGAAGTGGTCCTAGAACACTTCCCTGCGGCACACCAAACTTGTTGTATAAGTAAGAGGATTCATAAGTAGTTACACAGCCATTTTCATCAGGTTTAGCGATTTGTACACATTGCATTCTGTTTTCTAGATACGACGTTATCCAATCAAGGGCTACTCCTCTTATGTCAATTGTTTCTAGTTTACGTATTAGAATTTCATGTGCTACAAAATCGAATGCTTTTGTAATGTCAAAGAACAGTGCAGCAGTTTTTAGGCCAGCATCTACATTTGTAATTATAGTATCAATGAGATCAAACATTGCATCTGTAGTTGATTTGTCCTTTTGAAATCCATTTTGTTCTTTTTTGATGATTTTATATTTGTCACAAAATTCCGTTATTCTTTTATGTACGCATTTTTCATATATTTTGGAAAAAATAGAAATTAGTGCTACTGGTCTATAGTTAGTAACGGCTTTTTTGTCACCCTTTTTATATAGTGGTTTGACTATAGCTTTTTTTAGTATTTCTGGAAAGCTTCCTTTTTCCAGTGACAGGTTCACTAAGTGACTGATTACAGGTGATATTTCTTCAACACACGCCTTTAAAACCTTAGTTGATATCATATCTGGGCCTTCTGCATTGGTATTTTTTAATGATAGTATAATTTTTCTTATTTCGTCAGTAGATGTGGGTGTAAAATAAATAGAATTTCCGGTCTTATTGCTATTTAAATTGTATTTCATGTCAGTGTTACTACCATCAATAAATTTATTAGTCGTTTCTATAAAATAATTATTAAATGTCATTGCTATTTCAGAGGGATTCGCGATTATTTTTCCATTATGATTTATTTCATTTATGTATTGAGTTTTTATGTCATTATTATTTGTTTCTTTTATAAGTTGCCACGATGCTTTACAGATATTTTTACTGTTGACAATGAATTTATTGTTTGTATACTTTTGTGCATGGTTATAGACCATGACACTGACACTTTTTTAATAATTTTGAGTATTTTAAGAAGTTATGTTTATTAGTACTATTTTTATTTCTGTAATAAGTGAATCGCAGATGCCTTTTCCTGTTACAGCTTACTTTAATTCCCTTTGATATCCATTTCTGTTTTCTATTATTAACAATCTTTATCTTTTTAGTAGGAAAATTAATCTTGTACAAATCTGTAAACAAATCATGATAGCGATTAAATGCCAAATTAGGATCAGTTTCTGAATAAACTTCGTCATAGGATATATTTTTTAGTAAATATTTAAATCTTTGTAAATTTGTTGCATTATAATCTCTTTTAAAAAGACTTAAAGACTTGAGATTTTCATTTTTATATTTTGTTGGGAAACTTAACATTTGAGCAGTTTCATGGTCAGAAAGTGCTAATGGTAACACCGTGCCAGTACCTGAATGAATATTGCTCAATATCTGATCCAAACACGCTTGTCGTCTAGTTGGCTGATTTATATGAACACTTAAGTTATAATTCTTTGCTAAAGCATGAAGTGCGTCGCATTGTTTACTTTTCTCTAATACGTTTATGTTGAAGTCTCCAGCTACTATTAATTTGTTTTTTGTATTTTTTGTCAATTCATGGAGCACTAAGTCCAGCTTATTAATAAATAGTGTAACGTCGGACTTTGGCGTTCTATATATGCAAACCACATTCAACTTTTGACTGGGTAATTCTATTCCACAGCACTCAAAGGATTTGGTTAAAGCGTATTGCTTTAGCAACTTAATTTCTTTAAACTCAATATTGTTCTTTACAAGCACACAGACTCCTCCCCTTTTTTGGCTTCTAGAAAAGCTTGATGCTAATTCAAAACCATGTATTTTTAAGTTTTTTTCATTTCCGGCTTCTAAAAATGTTTCAGATAAGCAAATAATATTTGGTTCTCTTTTATTAATTTTCAGTTCATTTAATTCTACTTCAAGTAATTCTTTTTTTGACAAAGCACTGGCTATGTTTTGATGAAGTAATCTGAAATGTAAATGTGTGTTACTTACGAAAGGAGTGATTATTTGACTGCTCGACATTATCTTGCCCAATCCTCTGTTTAGGGACTGCTTTAAAGTAGAAGGGTATAGTTCCCTTCTTAGCTGTCTTTGGACGTGTCTCTGTCTCTGAAACTGGTTTTACTGTACGAAAGTAATATGGAATAGTTCCTTTTTTTAAAACCTTTGATAATACAGCAGATTTGTTTGTGTTACTATCATTATTTTGTAAATTTTTTCTGTCGTCTTTATTGGTTTTAATACATGCACTATTTTTCTTTTTATTAATTTTGCGTGTGTCCTCAATCCTGTCAATCATATTTTTAAGTTGGTACTTATTACTTACGAAATGACACATTTCTAGATTTTGGCAAATTAATTTAAATTGATAATTCAATAGATGTTGATTATAGTGATTATTGTGATTGACTTTTATTACATAAATATCATTATTTGAAAATCTTTTTATAATACTATGCAACTCCATTATAACACTATAAGGATTACTGTCATTTTCACCAATGCTTATAACTATTTTGTCGTTGGCTTCGACGGGTGTGTCGTTGCATGTTCTTAATATTTCTTGAGTTGTGGCATTTGGTTTTGTATATGAAATAATATTAAAGTTCTTAGAGAGATTACTATTATGTTCTTGCTTTATTTTTGATGCCAATCCCACACAATATTGACCACCAAAGATCCAAATTGTTTGTTTATTTTGTTTCGGAAAATGGTTCATGTTCGTACTTTTATTTTTTTCTGGACTTGTATGAGTCTGTGTAGCACAATTCTTGGTTTTATGCGATATCATATTATTTTTGTCTTGTGTTGGTTGGTCAGATTGGTCAATTTTGTCTGATTTGTTTATTTTGTCTGATTCGTTAATTATGACTGTTTTTACATTTTCAGAAATGGTGATTTTTGTTAAATTTAGAAAAACTGGCTAAACTAAAAAAATCTATATAATCATCGAACCTGCTCACAAAACCTTTAAAGGAGAAAAGACAGAGCCGGAAAGCTGGACTGCAATGGGTTTTTTTTACATATCTCCGCCATTTTGAAAAAAATCGAAAAAGTGGCGTGACAAAAAAATTCTATATTATTTTCAAACCTGCTCACAAAATTTCACGAGAATCACTTCAGAAATGCGACCTGTAGAGGAGAACAGACAGCGCTGGAAAGCCGTAAAACCTGTTTTTTTAACATATCTCCGCCATTTTGAAAAATAAAAAAAATCTGGCTCGACAAAAAAATTCTATATAATATTCGAACCTGCTCACAAATTTTCACGAGAATCGGTTGAGAAATGCGACCTGTAGAAGAGAACATACAGACATACGAAAGAATTTTTGCCCAAGCTGAAGCAGAGACGCTTCGCTCGCACTTCGTGCTCGCTCGGTCAAAAACTGGCTAAATTAAAAATAATTATATAATCATCGAAACTGCTCACAAAATTTCACGAGAATCTGTTAAGAAATGCGACCTGTAGAGAAAAATGGACAGCTGGAAAGTCGGACTGAAATATGTTTTCTTACATTTCTCCGTCATTATGAAAAATTTCAAAAAACTGGCGTGACAAAAAAAAATTATGTAATTTTCGAACCTGCTCACAAAATTTGACGAGAATCGGTTGAGAAATGCGACCTGTAGAGGAGAACATCCAGCGCCAGAAAACCGGACTGAAATACATTTTTCTTACATATCTCCGCCATTACGAAAAATTTAGAAAAACTGTCTCAACTTAAAAAAATCTATATAATTTTCGAACCTGCCCACAAAATTTCACGAAATTCGGTTGAGAAACGCGACCTGTAGAGGAGAAAAGACAGAGCCGGAAAGCTGGACTGCAATATGTTTTTTTTTACATATCTCCGCCATTTTGAAAAAAATCGAAAAAGTGGCGTGACAAAAAAATTCTATATTATTTTCAAACCTGCTCAGAAAATTTGACGAGAATCGGTTGAGAAATGCGACCTGTAGAGGAGAAAAGACAGAGCCGGAAAGCTGGACTGCAATATGTTTTTTTTTACATATCTCCGCCATTTTGAAAAAAATCGAAAAAGTGGCAAGTCTGACGCCATAACAACAATTTTTTTCTGTGTTCCGGCAGTAAGAGGTAAGATAGCCAGTTCCTCAGTGATGAGATTCCGGCACCCTGATTATCTAAAAAGTAACTATTTAGCGACCGGTTGCATTTGACATACATTGCCACTTTTCTTTGGTATGTTTTTGTTTTTACCCAAAAAGAAGTAGCAATGGATCACGATCATCTGTGAACTGCAACCAGTCGCTAGGTGGTTTTTAATTAGATAATCAGCCCGCCGGTGTAGTGCGCTTCCACCTTCGGCGTTATCGTCACTTAACATCAGGTGCGGTGACGGCCAAGCACTAGCCCGTTGTGCATAAAAGAAAAAAAACCGGCCAAGTGCGAGTCGGACTCGCGCACGAAGGGTTCCGTACCAAAAAACGGAAAATCACATTTGTTGTATGGGAGCCCCCTTTAAATATTTATTTTAAATTGTTTTTAGTATTTGTTGTTATAGCGGCAACAGAAATACATCATCTGTGAAAATTTCAACTGTCTAGCTATCACGGTTCATGAGATTCAGCCTGGTGACAGACAGACAGACGGACAGCGGAGTCTCAGTAATAGGGTCCCGTTTTTTTACCCTTTGGGTACGGAACCCTAAAAAACCAACAAGAATTAAACGATCAGACACGTTAAAAGATACTCATTACTCACCTTGCATATATCACAATAGAGTTCAGATGCAACGGGCTTCGACTCCTTAGCAGACTCGTCAGCATTCTGCTCGATAACATTTTTTAGATGCTTCTTCTCACGGCGGATAAGCTGCTCCCTGAGAAATTGAAGTGTACCTAATAATTATACGAGGGTGGATTGATAAGTCCATGACTTTTTAATGAAGAAAGACTTTTATCGGAATATTTTGTTTTATTTCTGTACATAATCTTATTGTAGCTCTGCGTATCCAGTCCAACGAAGTTCCTACCTCTTTAACCCATTATATTTTTCTTTCATCGCCTGAAAACTGGTAACTGAAATGAGGGCTCATTTCAGACATCACCTTTTGGTTTGATGAAAATCTTTGCCCGCCAAGACATTTATTCATGTTTGGTAGGAGAAAATATCTCACTGGGGTTGAATCTACAGAATAGGAAGGATTCGCATTTTCATTCGATGAGTTTTGATGTCATGAGTGCCGCCGTGAGGGTCGACAGGGTCATTAAGAAAAGTTAGAACTCGCTTGAGCTTTTTGTTTCCAAAAGTAATAAATTTTGCCGAATTTGAAAAAAAATTAGTGTAAAGATGCCTTAAGGAGTTTCTTTTTAAGACACAAAATAAATTATGACAAAAAAGTATTTCTTCTTTTCAAAGTCATGGACTTATCAAACCACCCTCGTATCAACTGATCACCATTATCAATAACAATTCATCGCAATAGTACTGCTCTGCCTTCCAGTGGGCAGAAATAAAGCATATTTGTAGCAGTAGCCACAGGCATAGGCGTAGATAACTTGAGTTCATCAAGTTAGTGATTACATTAAAATTATTACAATAATCACAACAGACTCACATTCGAGCTCTCATGTTCGGCTGCAGAAGCATTGGATTTTTAGGATACTTCCGACCCTCCACAACGCTGAAATTAAGTTTTTTTTTCATAAGTATATTTGTCAACAATTTAAACACCCGTACTAAAATCCCTTGAAATAAATATACATACGCTCGATGCGGCTTTCCGGCATAATGGGATTCGGCGTGAACTTTCGATGTGATTTGTACATCACATAGCTCACAGTACAGCTCACGAGCTCGTAATGGAACCTAAAAGTTAACGGAATAATAAAGTTTCCGTAATCTGTTTCATTCACGCCTGTAGCACACCTCCTCCGCCGCGAAACACCGCAGTAGGTTCCGCCATCAGTGTCCGGGCACGAAAATGGCGGCGGCGGGGCGGCAGCGGGGCGGCGCGACAGCGGAGCGGCGGCGATGCATTCAACAGTATGGCACAGTATGGAGACGCGCACGAAACGGGCGGTGGCGGCGCGGGGCGACGAGCGATGCACGGGCGGGAGGAGAGCGACGAAAACAAATGAACAAAGTAGTTTGATTTGGTCGCCCGCGATGACAGTAGTGTTGTGTTGAAACATATAATAGTGTCTGTTTGATTACTGGGTACTTATTTATTATTATTTATTGATTTAAAAATATTTAAACTTAGATTTTTGCATTCACAATGCTATTTTTATATTAAGATGAATAAATAATGAAAAATATTAGCAAAAAATCGGCTCACCCGTAGCAACTTAGACGGGATTCAAACCCGCACCCTTAGGATTCCGGCCCAGTGCATTGGGCCGGAATCCTAAGGGTGCGGGTTCGAATCCCGTCTAAGTTGCTACGGGTGAGCCGATTTTTTCTAATATTTTTCATTATTTATTCATCTTAAAAATATTTTACAATAAATATCTAATAGGGTCAGTTATTCTACGGGACATAATAACCTATAGAATTCAGCACTGTGATATATCTAATCAAATTTTATATTTTTCGGTATTAATTTAACAAGAAATTGTTTCCATAGCAACATCACATTTAAAACATCAATAGAAATAAAAAAAAATAAGAAGTTTTTTTAACATACAATTTAGGTTTGTCACTACGATATTCTAAAAAGCCCTAGTCCAGTAGGACCACGAGCACATAGTGGTATACCGTGGTCCTACCAGTAGGTCAAATCGGTAGGTCCACGCCCTTAATGGTATTTAGCCCATCTGTCACAACACTACTAGCGCGGCTGACCGGCCGCTAAGTGTCCGGGCACGAAAACTGCGACGGCGGAGCGGCAGCGGGGCGGCGCGACAGCGGAGCGGCGGCGATGCATTCAACAGTATGGCACAGTATGGAGACGCGCACGAAACGGGCGGTGGCAGAGCGGGGCGACGAGCGATGCACGGGCGGGAGGAGAGCGACGAAAACAAATGAACAAACTAGTTGGATTTGGTAGCCCGCGATTACAGTAGTGTTGTGTTGAATAATATAATAGTGTCTGTTTGATTACTAGGTAGTACCTATTTATTCAGTATGGATGTCGGCATCTTGGACATCATTTAAAAAACACAAGATGAGCAAAGAATCCGGTTTTGAAACTAGTTAACGCCTATACTTAGACCATTTTTTCGAACTAAATAAAATTTTTAGACATAGGATATATTTCGTCCTTTGAATATTTTTCGGTATTGATTTAACAAGAAATTGTTTCCATAGCAACATCACATTTGACACATCAATAGAAATAAAAAAAAATAAGAAGTTACTTTAGTGGTATACCGTGGTCCTACCAGTAGGTCAAATCGGTAGGTCCACGGGCCCTTAATGGTATTTAGCCCATCTGTCACAACACTACTAACGCGGCTGACCGACCGCTAAGTTTCGTGCCCACGTTCTCATCGCCCCGCCCCGCCGCCGCTCCGCTGCCGCGCCGCCCCGCCACCGCTCGGCCGCCGCCACTTTCGTGTCCGGACACTCAGTTCGACAAGCGAAACAAATGCGAACAGCCTGTTCTAAGGCTGCGTTCAAACGATAACACACGACCCAACCTCAACCCGAACTCAACTCAAGCTCACCTCAACCGCAGCCCACCTTGAAATACATCGCTTACAATTTTGAGTCTTATGACACATTAATAAGCTCCTGTGTAATGTTCAGGTGAGTTTGAGGTGAGTTTAAGTTGAGTTCGGGTTGAGTTTGAGTTGAGTTCGGGTTGAGTTTGGGTTGTGTTCGGGTTGAGTTTGAGTTGAGTTCGGGTTGAGCGCGGGGCGTGTGCAGTTGCATCGCCAAAATATAACAGAGCTTATTAATGTGTCATAAAACTCAAAATTGTAAGCGCTGTATTTCAAGGAGTGGGCTCTGTTTGAGTTGAGTTCGGCACCCTGATTATCTAAAAAGAAACTATTTAGCGACCGGTTGCATTTGACATCCATTGCTACTTTTCTTTGGTATGTTTTTTTTTACCCCAAAGAAAAGTAGCAATGTATTACGTTCATCTGTGAACTGCGACCGGTCGCTAGGTGGTTTCTAATTAGATAATCAGCCCGCGGGTTGAGGTCGGGCCGTGCGTAATCGTCTGAACGCAGCCTAATGCATAGATTTTTCGCGCGCGATTCCGCACTATATCGGCTCCGACCGTACGCGTTGGTTGACATACGCGAAAGAAATGACGCGAAACCGCTATGAAGATGTGATCCTCATATATCGTCGTCGATAGAAGACAATGGGCATGATGAAATTTTTTTTATTTTATGTTACAGAAATTACCTCTCCAAAAAAAGAAACATTGGTAAAAGAATTATTTCGCTAGCATGAAAACTGCCTGAGATGTCACAGTTTGAAATGCACAAAATTGGACTCACCCGAAAACGCTCCATACTAACGGCTACTCAATTATGACGTCACGCTTGAGTAGTTTGTATTCAATGCGGACTAATTAAAGGTATTATCTATTTTAATAAATTGTATACTTTTTGAATGGACTTGTCAGCCCAACTTTGAAAGGTCATAAAACAAATAATACGCAATATATAAAAGGGTTTGAAATTATCAAGATAAATATGCTTCTTGATAATTATCGCGATAATTATCATGATAATTATCGGATAATTATCGGATAATTATCAAACAGATATTAGCCTCGCAATCCTTGTTTGATTGATATTAAGTATAATTATTTACGTTTGAAGCATGTAGTTTAGTAAATAAACCATACCATTTTACAATAAAGGTAATTTTTCATTTTTGTTTATAATTTCGTGTCTTAAAATTTGCAAACCAAAATAATTACAATTAAATTTTGAGTGGCATGTGCATATTATCCTCATCAAACTCGACTACATTAACTGGATTAGGATAGTCTACCTATATCTGTAGAATGAAGAAACTTTTGTGATTAAACTTATCAAAGATATCAACCCATATTTATCTTGATAATTATCATGATAATTATCAATGATAATTATCACTTCAAACCCTATATAAAACCAAGAGCTAAGGAACTATGGCAGATAAACCCCGGTTTCGCTGGTACGGTTTCGCGGCGTAGGTGTAAGGAACTATGGCAGATAAACCCCGGTTTCGCTGGTACGGTTTCGCGGCGTAGGTGTGCTACAGGCGTCAAAAACCTACAAAAGGAGTCGTTTTAGTTTTGAAGGAATTATTAGATGGGTTCAAAGAATATGGATAATTAGTTAAACATACCTACAATCTCAGACCAAATAAAAAAAAAGTAAGACGAAATCTTCCGAACAATGCGGTGAGGCCTGTAAAACTACGCCTTGGCTGTGTACATACACAGTTCACGAACACACGTGTAACGAAACTACGCCTTGGCTTTCCATATAAAACCCTGCCGCCCGGCCCCTTATATGTACACATGTACCATCAAAAACCGGCCTCACTTCATTGTTCGCAACGCTCCATCTTACTTTTTTATTTGATCTGAGCCTACCATACCATAAACTGAGCTATCATAGAAAACTTCAAAATGGAAAAAAAAAATAACTCCATGTTCTTACAAACATTGAGCCAGACAATTTTAGAAATGTAAGTTTCGATTTCAACAACAGAGTTCACATAACTCACTTGATTAATATTGTCAATCATTGATTTGAGAAGACAAAGAAATGTTGACAACAGCACAAGTGAACAAACACACACAGTGTGAAATAAAATTATTGTTATTTTTCTTGTGTTTGGCAAAGTCCCTATTCGGTTATGTGAACTATTAAGGTTGCTAAATCGTCTACGGAAACGTTACATCGTCCAATTGTCTTATTATTTACCTCCTTGTGCATATTACTAGGTCCCATTTCAGATTTCTTTGATAGCCATCTCTTTTGGATCTTCAGATGGTTTTTTGAAATATAATGAATGCGCGCTGTAATAATAATAATAATTTGATAAGTCATCTAATACTAATTTGAAGTCTCTGTACCATCTTCAAGTAAGACTTACACATAGTAAATGAATCAAAGTTTTGGCCACATATTCCACAGCAGTGTGGTTCAATATGTTGCAAGAATTCTTTAGGAAGATTTTTAAGATTTTCTTTTGCCATCCCACAGCCTGAAATAGAGAGATTGTTTATTTAGTAAATAAAAAACATAATGTATTTAAACACTCCTTATGTGAGACAGGTAATGCAGTGAGGATATTTTTACTCCATCACATTGAAATAAAACATACACAATATTGACGTTAACCATTTGCATAAACCAAATGAAAACATGAGCTGGATTCATAGACCAAGGCTGGACTCCATCAAAGTGAAGAGGAGGGTACCTAGATGTTTTCAGCTATAGCTAGTATATTTCCACTGAAGCTATGCTTAGAGGAACGGAGATGTGTGCTGGCTAGAGTGGGGGAATATCAAATGCCAAAGCAGTCAAATTAAGTAATTTCATCGCCAACTTCTAGTTTAAGCTGTGGTTTAGGTAAAAAGCACACTTTAAATTTCTAAGAAAGATTTTTCTTAGAAATTTAAAGCATGCTTTTATACTTATTTTTAAAAGCACAATAGAAAACCTATTGTGTCTTGTTTTTGGGGCGTTGACGAGTTAAAGAACCAATTTGAGGAGTACATATTTTATTTATACATCTTGTCTTCACTCAGCTTGAGCACAGAGAAGAATGAAATTTTTGTAAATAATGAAACGTGGCCACTCAAACACTCGGTTTGCCCTGATACTATACAAAATGTATTGAAAAAACTCGTCCGCAGCTTGTGGTGCGGACCAGAGCTTCTAGTGGCTTAATGTGCAGGCGCTCTAAGTAAGCACTTTGCACAATATTGGAATAATGTCAGTCCGCAACTGTAATAATTTTTGAACTATATTAAAGTATGTACTTACGTATGAGATATTTGATTGCCTTGTCTTCATGTGGTGTCCTCTTCAAAGGTCCTCCGGGTGGCCCTCCAGGGCCGAATCCTCGGCCCCACAAAAACATAGGCCTTGGCGAAAACCCCAGGGGTGGCGGTGGAGGTGGTGGCTCTGTACCACCTGGTGGACCATAACCACCTCTGTAGTTTCCATAAGCGTTGTTGTAGCGGTTATTCCTAAAACAACAGATTTGATGATTTCTGATTTTTCAGAATTTTACTAAACATACCTAGTTATTTAGTTGTAAGATTTTTTCATGATTGGCGGTGCTACTGGACGCACGATGCACCCTTAAATTATATGATGATGACAAAATAAATAAAAAAAAAACTACTTGTCCTGGTTTTCTTCAAATAATATGGTTACCCTTTGTTGAGGGAGG
This sequence comes from Agriphila tristella, assembly GCA_928269145.1. NCBI lineage: Eukaryota > Metazoa > Arthropoda > Insecta > Lepidoptera > Crambidae > Agriphila > Agriphila tristella. The sequence goes on along the minus strand of OV743429.1, from coordinate 43,611,580 downwards.
CTTTCTACCTGGGCAGTAGAAGGTGTATGGTACGTTTGAATCTTAAGTTAATTTTATTATGACAATCTGTTCTGCACATGCGCGGCAGTCAGTATTTGACACACTTCGAGCTTTAGTGTCCGGACACGAAAGTGGAGGCGGCCGAGCGGTGGCGGGGCGGCGCGGCAGCGGAGCGGCGGCGGGGCGGGGCGATGAGAACGTGGGCACGAAACTTAGCGGTCGGTCAGCCGCGCTAGTAGTGTTGTGACAGATGGGCTAAATACCATTAAGGGCCCGTGGACCTACCGATTTGACCTACTGGTAGGACCACGGTATACCACTAAAGTAACTTCTTATTTTTTTTTATTTTTATTGATGTGTCAAATGTGATGTTGCTATGGAAACAATTTCTTGTTAAATCAATACCGAAAAATATTCAAAGGACGAAATATATCCTATGTCTAAAAATTTTATTTAGTTCGAAAAAATGGTCTAAGTATAGGCGTTAACTAGTTTCAAAACCGGATTCTTTGCTCATCTTGTGTTTTTTAAATGATGTCCAAGATGCCGACATCCATACTGAATAAATAGGTACTACCTAGTAATCAAACAGACACTATTATATTATTCAACACAACACTACTGTAATCGCGGGCTACCAAATGCAACTAGTTTGTTCATTTGTTTTCGTCGCTCTCCTCCCGCCCGTGCATCGCTCGTCGCCCCGCGCCGCCACCGCCCGTTTCGTGCGCGTCTCCATACTGTGCCATACTGTTGAATGCATCGCCGCCGCTCCGCTGTCGCGCCGCCCCGCTGCCGCTCCGCCGTCGCAGTTTTCGTGCCCGGACACTTACCGTTGTTAGGAAAGGTGGTCATTTGAAATCAATCTATAGCAAATGTATAAAAGTGAATTGTGTTTAGTGCAATAAACCACTATACTAAGTCTTCTGGTCTTCTTATTAACGTCCTTGGGCATTCTGTCCAAGACCCTTCACAGAGAATTCTTAAGGAATACCGAAAAGTATTGTATTTCAGTCACCGAAAGAGATACAGTGCTGAAATATAGTGATGTATTTAGGTTTTTGATTCCGTTGTTAAGTATCTCAGGTAGCCTACCTGAGATAGGTACAGTTAGTTGTTTATATGCAAAACGTCAGGATTGAGGAGCCATAGAAAATGCATTTGTTTACCAAATACACTGTGTCTTATCATTTAATTCCTATACTGCAAAATCATACAAACCACATGCTAAATTATAATTATGTCGAATATATTAATTGACCTATCACATTCATGGGAATTCACCATCTTATTATTATAGATATCAGGATTGAGGAGCCATACTAAAAGTATTGTATTTTCTTGAACTCCAGCACTACTGAGCTCAAATTTCTAGCAAGTACTATACACAATATGTGCTAAATGGTGCACTAATTTTCAAAAATATTCAACTGGTACTTAGCGAGTTCCAGGTTGGCTCCTCAATCCTGAAACCTTCGTCAAAACCTCCTTCGTCTGAGGAGCCACCTTTGCATCGATATATCTCGTGATATATTTTGCTGCTAAATCCAGGATTTGTTTTTAAGCAAACACAAAAACACATTAGCTCTGAAAGCAAATTGGAGGATATCATACCATACCATAGATTAATATTATATACTGATCATACGAGATTGGAGAAGGACGCTCGGGAGAAAACGCAGTGCTGGGGCCATTCATGTTTAGTAATAAAAACAGAACCAGGAATGGTGAGAAAATAATTGAATTTGCCCAAGAAAACAACTTAACAATCTTAAACACTGTTTACAAAAAAAATAAAAAGAAGATGTGGACCTGGATTTCACCCGATGGGAAAACGAAAAATGAAATTGACTTTATTATGACTAACAAAGGCAACCACTTTTCAAACTTTGATGTTGTATGCAAACAAAACTTTAACACAAATCACAGACTTATCAGAGCCGAACTGAAAGCAAAACAGCCAAGTAAACGAAGACCAAGACAAGAACAAGGTAATTATACACTTGGGAAACACCAACTAGAGCAAGTGGCGAACACCTTGAAAGACAAACTCAAAGATTTCAAAGAAATGACCACAAACACGGGTGTTCAAGGAAAATACGACTTTATAGAGAAGGCTATAAAATGTCATACACAACAAAGGCACAATTGTGTAAAGAAAGAAAAAAGCTGGCTGTCAACTAAATCTATAGAACTACTTGAACAAAGAAATAACCTATTAAATGAAAGAAACACACAAAAAAAAGGAAAAGGCTATCAAAAATTAACAAATTAATAAAGGAAAGCATGAGAAAGGATAGAAAACAAAGTAAAATGGAAATTATAGAGAAACACATAACCAAGACAGGAGGTGTAAAGAAAGCCTATAAGGATATAATCAATACAAAAGAATGGATCGTAAAAATGAAAAATAAAAGGGGAAAGTGGAGCCACCGAAGACAGGATATATTGGAAACTGCCACAACATACTACCAAATGTTATACGAAGACACCACAATACGAGGAAAAGTGGAGCTGAAGGAGGCATCTGATATACCTGTTATACTTCCTATCGAGGTCGAGAAGGCTATTGACACTCAAGCTAAAGACAAAGCTCCTGGCCCAGACGGCATAAATAATGAAATACTGAAACAAACTAAGGCAGTCTTGATACCTATCCTAACAGACATATTCAACGATATTGTAAGGACTGAAACCATCCCAAAACAATGGACGGAGTCGAATATTATCCTGCTATACAAAAAAGGAGATCAATACGACATTGCCAACTATCGTCCCATCAGCCTCATGTTGAATATATATAAGATATTCGCAAAGATTATACTAAAACGAATAGAAGGGAAATTTGATGAACACCAGCCGATCGAACAAGCAGGTTTCCGCAAAGACTACTCAGTGTTAGACCACATACATGTTGTGCGCCAGATACTAGAAAAATACAATGAATACCAGCTCACATACTATATAGCCTTCATCGATTACGCCAAGGCATTCGATTCATTGATACACGAAAAAATATGGGAAACACTTAAAGACCAAGGGATCGAACACAAATACATCCGACTGATCAGAAATATATATAAGAATAGTACAGCGAGAATCCAGCTGGAAAAGAAGGGTGACCCGTCAATGTGGAAAAAGGTGTAAGGCAAGGAGACCCCTTGTCTCCAAAACTGTTCTCAGCCGTATTAGAATCAGTATTCAGATCTCTAAACTGGGACAATTTGGGCATCAATGTGGATGGCTACCAACTTACACACTTAAGATTCGCTGACGACATAGTGTTATTCGCTAAAACCGCAGACGACATAAACATAATGATAAATCAGCTGGCTTTGGAGAGTGAGAAGGTGGGCCTAAAAATGAATCCCGAAAAAACAAGGGTAATAACAAATGGAGAGAAGAAGACCATAAAAGTTGGGATTACACAAATCAACTACACAGACAAATACATCTATTTGTGACAATTAATGACACAAAACGATTGCATAAACAAGGAAGTCGACAGAAGAATAGCTAATGGCTGGAAAAGATACTGGGGCTTGAAAGAGATAATGAAGGACAAAACGCTTGACATACATTTGAAAAGTAGACTATTCAATACTTGCATACTACCTATACTAATGTATGGCAGTCAAACTTGGGCTTTAACACAAAACAATACAAAGAAACTAGCAACATGCCAACATGCAACGGAAAGAAGTATGTTGAATGTAAGGAAATTGGATAGACTACACAACCAACATATTAGAAACAAGACTAAAGTCCAAGATATTACCTATAAAATAAGAAGGCTCAAATGGCGATGGGCAGGCCATATGGTGAGGGGTAAGGATAAATGGAGCAAAATTGTAACACGGTGGTATCCCAGAGAGGGCCACAGAAGGAGAGGTCAACCACAAAAGAGGTGGGACGACGACATTAGGAAAGTAGCTGGAGTTAGTTGGAGCAGAGTGGCGGAGAACCGGTGGGAGTGGAAAAGGTTGGAGGAGGCCTTTGCCGATTGGCAATCAGACTTGCAGCATATAGTTAAAGCCCAAATACTTAATTAACAGATGTCTGAAGCAAGAGGCTTGATGATGACTGATCATACAACTTAGGCTGGCCCCAGACCTACCGGTTTCATTTCTTTGCTTTTCTGTTCTACCTTGCTTTAAAGACCGCCGGCCAACCAGGGTAATTTTCAATCTATCGCATTTTGGGACTAGACCAAATTGGCAAGATAGCCATTAGCTTGGTGTAATCAAATATCATCGCCTGGATTGCGTAATAGGAAGCTTTTAGAAGATATGCCACCCTGAACATGGACTCTGATGGTTAAAAATTTTTTTTTTTTTTTTGACACTCTTTTCCATCTGCGATCAGCCCATTAGCTTTAATCAGATTGTATGTACTTTCTTTTTAGTAGTTCGGGTATATTCACATCCTGCGATGTGTCACCTCATGTTTTGCTTATTATTTGTGAGATTTACTATATTGAGGCTATTCGTTTCCTCTTAAGTCTACATGTAGATGTTCCACTGTCCAGCAGTGAGAGTGCAAGTTGGTTTTTATGGCTTTGAAGCCTTTGTTTGTAACTTTTGGTATATCTCTCTACTTCTTCCTTTACTGTTGGAAACTGTAGGTACTCATGTATTTCAGTGTTTCTTGTAAACCAAGTAGCGCCGCTGATCGTTTTTAAAGCTTTATTTTGAAATCTTTGTAGTATCTCTATATTTGAGTGACTTGCGGATCCCCAGAGTTCTATGCCATAGGTCCATATAGGTTTCAGTATACATTTATAAATTATCATTTTATTAGTCAAACTAAGTGCGGACTGCCTGCCCAGCAGCCAATACATCTCAATGAATTTTCAGTTTGCTTGGTCTCTCTTGTTTTTTATGTGTTCGTGCCACGTAAGCCTTCTGTCTAAATGCATGCCTAGGTATTTGACGGTATTTTCCTGTGGCAGTAAGTTTCCATTGAAGGTTACCGGTGGACAGTTGTTTCTTCGGAGGGTAAAGGTAATGTGGACAGATTTTGTAGCACTAGCTCTGATTCGCCACTTTTTTAGCCATAGTTCGACATCATTTAAGTGCTTTTGAAGTAATAAGGATGCGGATGTGTGATTTTTGTTGCACGAGAGGATAGCAGTGTCGTCTGCGTATGTTGCGGTAACGACGTCTTTGGATGTTGGTAGATCTGCAGTGTAAATTGTATACAGAACTGGTCCGAGGACAGAACCCTGTGGTACTCCAGCTTCTATTTGGTATAAGGATGACAAAGAATCACCGTTCTTTACCTGGAATAGCCGGTTTTGCAGGTAAGATCTCAAAAGTGTGTAAGCCGTATGTGATGTGGTAGGCATATTTTCAATTTACACAGAAGGCCCTTGTGCCAAACTCGGTCAAATGCCTGTTGCACATCAAGGAAGACAGCCGAACAGTATTCCTTTCTTTCCAAGGATTGGCGGATTGTGTGGGCCACTCTGTGTATTTGTTCCGTCGTTCCATGATGTGCCCGAAATCCGAACTGGTGATCTGGGATAGTTTTTTGTTCTTCCAGTATAGGCAGCAGACGTTTTAGAAGAAGCTTCTCAAATAATTTTGATAGCAGGGGCAAAAGGCTTATTGGCCTGTATGAAGCAACCTCCGTTGGAGGCTTTCCTGGCTTAGCGATCATATTAATTACAGAAACTTTCCAAATGAGCGGAAAATAGTGTAGCCTCAGAATCGCATTGAATAGTATTGTTAACAGGACGATTCCTTTTTTTGGTAGATGATTCAGGACTTCAGATGTGATTAGATCAAAACCTGGTGCTTTTTTCTTCTTTAGTTGTTTTATGTGTTTTTTAACCTCTGCAGGAGTACAAAGTGGTAATGGTAAGGACATTTGTTGGTCACTATTCAGAATGTCGTCAGCTTCTTTATCTGAAAACATGGCATGTGGTTCATTGGGTTTGAAAATGTCTCTTAATGATTGGGCGAACAGCTCGGCTTTCTCTTCTGGTTTTCTTGCCCACTTGCCGTCTGGTTGTTTCAACGGCGGCACGTGCTGTTTTGGCCTTTTCAGTGACTTTGTCAGTTTCCACAACGAATAATCATCTGGTTTGTAGGGTGACAGAGTTTTAAGCTTTTCTTGGAGTGTAGTATCTTCATTTTCCTTGATGAGATCTTTTAGATCCTTTTGTGCTTTATTTAGTGCTCTTTTATCACTTGCGTTTGTAACGTTACAAAGAAGAGGGGAAGATAGAGAGCCTACCTAGAGTAGAAGGATTGAATCTAGCTAGTTAAGGAGCAAAGTAGAAAGATGGAAATATAGTACAATTAACATTTATTTACACTAAACCTAACAGAAAGGAAGCTAAGGAACTTAAATGCTACGAGGGAGGATAGGGGTAGGGGCGATTCTTCAGAGGCTTGCAGAGGGACAGGGGAACGTTGTCTAGCGCGCGGAGAGGGGACGCGGAAGGGACGTAGTGGTACCGTGGATGAGCAGCGTAGACAGGCCGGAGATGGAGCGCAGATGAACGAAGGCTGGCCGCAGATGGAGCGTTTCAGCAGTAGAATAGTAGGTGCTGCCCAGCAGGAGTTGGAGACTCGCAGCACCCGTAGAACTATTAGTTGACACTCGCGGCGCGGGCTTTCTTGTAAGGCCCGGGAACACTACTTGTTTACACCGTAGATCTCGAGGACTGACTGACCCCGTAATAGGTTTGACAATCCTTTTATACATACAGTAAATTTTGAAAAACCGAAAGAAAAATGTAGAAGAAAAATAATACAGCATTTCAAAATGGGAATTCGTGTATTCGCTCGGCAGCAATACAAAAGAGCGGAATGGCCAATAAATTGATAGACAACCTACGCGAAGTGTGAGTAGAATTGAAAAAGCAAATAAACTTAGCTGTCACTTGTAAACAAGCAGCTGTCAAAATAAATACAAAATTATAACCTCACTTTTCCACTAAGTATGAAATTTATGTATGAAATTCAATAAAATTGTATGAAAAAGGATGAAACTACAAACCTAATAAGAATCGCCGTAAAAAGACGAATAAATTGCTGCCAAGCAAATGCTTATTTACAAAGAATTTGGAAAGTTATGGCCAAAAATACTTATTCCCTAAGAAACTTAAACTAATTAAAACTAGCTTAAAACTAAGAGCTCAGGAGCGACAGGCAGCACGCTACATTATTCCCCCCCCCAAAGAGAAAATTTTCCCTTAGGAAAATTTTACAAGAGTAAAACAAAGCTAATAAAATATGTACAGTAATTTACAAATTCATACCAATGTGCTATAGTTACACAAAAGGCATTGTCCTGCAGAGCTTAGCTACTCTGCAGCAAAGAGAATAAAGAGAGAGATTATACTTGATTTCTGTCTGGAGAGCTTAGCTACTCTCCAACAGAGAGTAAACATAGAGACGATGTGCACTATGGCCGCCTGTATGCAGAATAAAAAATTAAAATCATGCTCAAATATACAGAATAGTGTGCCTGCCGTCCGCATATGTACTAGAATAAAATACAAACAGAAATAAACAAACCGAAACAAAATTACAACTTAAAATCTTTTATGTGCCATTTGCCTCTGGCTCCATTTTGGTCTTCTAAAATATAAACAAGAGGAGAAAGCTTACGTATAACTGTACACTTTATAAAACGTGGTGCCAATTTCGCAGAGAAATATGCACCTGCATCACTTTGGACATAATTTCGACGCCAAACAATATCGCCGACATTAAATTCCTTAAAAGAGCGCCTTAAATTATAAGGACCAGTGTTCTTAACATACGCATTATATAAAGCAACTTGAACCTGGTCAAAGTAGGATGCTAAATGCCCAAGATTATTAGCATAGATATCACGGGGCATAAAAATTATCTCGTCCAAGTCAGATGTTGGTGTATAAAGGGAGCCAGTGGAAACATACTCCCGACCATGAACAAGAAAGAAAGGAGAAAAACCCGTAGATAAATTTACACTAGAGTTCATAGCGCATTGAATCTTGCTGAGATGTTTGTCCCAAGAGCGATGATCATTACCTACTAAGGCAGCTAACGCGGTTACGATGGTACGATTATATCGCTCGGTAAGATTAACCTGTGGACAGTAACGCGGAGTAAAGGATACGAACGGAATATTATAACGTGAAAGAAAATTTGAGAATTGATGAGATTGGAACTGTGAGCCATTGTCCATAATAATAATTTGGGGAACGCCATGGATATAAAAGACAGAGTTCTCCAAATGAAAAATAACATTTTCGGTAGTTGCGCGTTTGAGAGGGAAAATAAGTGTATATTTGGAAAAGCAACAATTTACAACTAAAATATATTGATTCCTTTGCCTGGTCATTGGAAGAGGACCCATTAAATCCAATGAGATGGATTGCCAAGGGCGCGAACAAATTTTTGGTTTTCCCATTGGCCCAAAAGGAGAATGGTTCAAATGTTTATACGCCAAACACGTTTCACAAGAAGAAATAATTTTTGAAATTTGTTTAAACATACTAGACCAATAGTAAAGAATAGAGAGTTTGTTGTACGTTTTAAAAATGCCAAAATGAGGACTTGAAGCGTCACCATGAGCGGCCTTAATAAGGTCTTCTCTAGCAGAAGGTGGGGGCACTTCCTTCCAAAGGAAATCTTGGTTCAGCGGTTCAGATGAATTAAAACGACGGTACAACTTACCATCCCGAACACTGAAATTAGGATATAAATCTGGGTTTTCGCGACAGTTATTAAATATATTATTAAAACGATCTGTCTCTGAGGTTTCACTAGGAATAGCAATAGGTTCGATCATATTCGTTTTCGATCTAGAAAGTAAATCAGGGACAACATTTTCTTTACCTCTTTTATGTTTTAAAATAAAATTAAAGCACGACAGACGAAGAGCCCATCGGGCAAGTCTCCCGGTTGGATTGGACATATTCAAAAACCATTTCAGAGCTGCATGGTCGGTGAAAACAGTAAACTGTTTACCATTATCTAAGTAACAACGCCAGTGTTCAATAGCTGTGAGCACTGCTAAAGTCTCTCGTTCAGTTGTCGAGTAATTTTGTTCATTTTTATTTAGAGATTTGCTCATATAAGCAATAACTACCTCATTAGAGCCTTGAGTTTGTGTAAGCATAGCGCCTACGCCAACATTAGAAGCGTCACAATGGACAGAAAAAGGAAGATCAAAATCAGGACATGAAAGAATTGGAGCCGAAATAAGCGCTTCCTTTAGTTTGCGGAAAGCAGCCTCAGCATCAGGATTCCAAACAAATTTTGAAATTGAACCAGAAGTCAATTTATTAAGAGGAGAAGCTACAGAGCTAAAATTGGGAATGAAACGTCTAAACCAACTACATGTTCCCAAAAATTTCCTCATTTCCCTTTTATTCGTAGGAATTGGAAAATCTAAAATTGCCTGAACCTTGGCCGGATCAGCCCGTAAACCCTTATTGTCAACAATATACCCGAGATACTTTAATTCGTTACGAAAGAATTGACTTTTACCAAAGTTGATTGTGAGACCAGCAAGAGAGAGTTTTTGGTGAACTTTCATCAAAAGAGAAATATGCTCTTCAAAAGTATTACTAATGATAATTATGTCATCGAGATAACAAAACACTTTATTTTCGAATTCTGGAGTAAATAATTGATCCATTAAACGTTGTTGAGTAGCAGGGGCATTCGTCAGACCAAACGGCATTACCGTAAAACGATACATTCCTCTGCCGGGTACATAAAAAGCGGTCTTATCCCTATCATTAGGGTCCAAAGGTATTTCCCAAAATGCTTTTGCAATGTCAATACTAGAAAGATATCGAGCATCCCTAAGGTTATCCAAAATTTCACTTATTAACGGAAGGCTATAAGCATCCTTTTTAGTAATTGAATTTAATTTACGACTGTCAACGCAGAACCGCCAATCACCATCCTTTTTTGGTGTTATTAAAACTGGAGAAAGCCAGGGGCTCTCACATTCCTCAATAACGTCAAGTTCCAACATTTTATCCACCTCATTCACGAGAGCTTTCTGTTTCTCTGGAGAGAGTCTATAACAACGCTGACGAATAGGTGGGGCATCGCCCGTATCAATTTTGTGACAAATTAAATTTGTACGACCAAGCTTGCCATTCTGTTCGAAAGAAATATTTTTAAATTGATCAATGACATCAGAAGCGATAGTTTTCTGAACGTCAGACAAATGGGAAAATGATAAAACCTGAGTATCAGTAGAACTATTTATAGTATTAATTTGGGAAGAAATATTTTGTAAGGGTATTTTGGGAAATAAGTCAAACTTCTTCCAAAAGTCAATACCAAGAATAAGGGAAGGATATATATCGGAAAAGACCAAAGCTTTAATTAAATGAGTAGAACCGTTAAAGGTCATGGGCAAAAGCATATACCCAGAAGATTTCACAGTATTTTTATTTGCAACCATTACTTTCGCAGACGACTTGAATAGAGTAAACCCAAGGTTTACAAATTGTTTATGAGAATCATTACCTAATACAGTAACACAACTTCCGCTATCTAATAATCCGGAAAATGATTTACCGGCTATGGAAACATTGGTAAAAGGACGCTGGTTATCAATTTCCTCGATAAAAATGGAAGTGCTAAAATAATTTAATAAATCTTGATTATCTTTAGAATTTAGGGAAGAACTACTATTCAAGTCGCTATCTAGTTTTTTGGAGACGAAGGCCTATTGCATTTAGGACAATCAGTAGCCTTAGTACCTTTAAAGCCACATTTAAAACAAACGGGATCCCGGGGTTTGTCACAGTTATTAATTGAGTGCCCATTAGTCCTACAACGTACACAGAATAGATGGGACTGAAAGGAAGGCGCATTATCGACACGATTGAAATGATTACCCGGGCCGGAAGGCTGACCGGAAAAGCGGTTTGTAGAAGGAACTGGAACATAACGAAGTCCACTGTCAACAGGAGGTGAAGACTGGAAAGTATGTCTGACAGGTGAATGAATTCTAGCAGGAGCAGGAGTCCTATAACCTGGTTGTGGAGTGGAACTACTAGGGGAATATTGGGAATTACCTGAAGTCGCAATAGAGCTACGCTGGGAATACTGGGAATTACCTGGGGGTGCAATATTAACCCGATGGGAATACTGGGAATTGCTTGAAGGAGCGATATTATCGTGATGGGAATATCGGGAAATGAAACCTGGAGGTGTGATAGAAACGTCCTGGGAAAAATGTACAGCCCGAGCAGAGGGTCTTGCAACGTAATTAAATTCCGAAGCACAATTGTTTAGTGGCTTCGGTTCGTGAAAATTTCTGTCTCTATCGATCATATGATCATAAGATTGACAAGTAGTTATAAGCGAGTCTATCGAGAAAATATTATTAAGAGCAACAAATGTAGAATAACAAGGACGAATGTTATGAAGTAAAATATCAAGCTGTTCCTGCTCAGATAATTTTCTAGAAAGCCTGGAAAACATTCCAAACATAACAGAAACATAGACTATAATTGATTCCCCTAAGCCCTGTGTACGATTACGAATAGCTTCCATTAACTTATAATCATAATCGTGAGCACCAAAATCTTTTATCAGGGATTCCGTTAATTGATCCCAAGAAATATCCGGATTTCGAAATAATTGGAACCGGAACCAGTGTAAGGCATCTTCCGAAAATATTTCGAATGCGTGGTTTCGAAGAGTGGTTTTATCGATATTGCGGGAAATAGAAAATTCCTGAATTTTCTGGAGAAAAGAACGAGGACATGACTTGCCATTAAACGAAAAGGATTTCAATTCTTTGATTGAAACTGGATGGGGAGCACTTGCCTGATTTGACTGTGGCCTGTCAAGGTGAAGGTTTGAAGAGGCAGGGTACAAAGTTGGATTGGGAGGAGAAGTGGAACGTTGGTCACTTACCAATTTTTGGACTGGTTCAGCAGCTCCAAACGTCAAGGGTTCGAATCTTTTTTCTAAGAAGTCAAATTTCTGTTTAATACTAGAGTAAAGTTCACTATTTTCGGGGCAAAGGAGAATATCAATCCTATCCAAGCGAAAATAGGAATGGTTCAGAAAGGTTTCGATTTTTCTAATTAAATTTCGTTTACCGCCTTCGATTTGGTCAATCTTAGCGTCGATATAATTTAAAGTAACCGATAATTGCTGAAGATCGGTGTCGGGTGACAAAATGGAGTCTACGACTTCCTCAGATGGAAGAGTCTCTAATAATTTGGAAACTTGAGTACGCAGCTTAATAATGGTATCTAGTGGTACTTCACCCCTAACTTCGACTTCATACACCAACTCCGCCTTATTAAGGTAAACTACATTTATAAAGCGAGCCATTTTACACAGAGAAATAAATATTCACAGAGCAAATAATTCCTACGTGACTATGTGACTATACGTACATACCTAAAGAGGCAAACAGCAAAAAGATAAAAACTCCTTACTGAGAGATAAAATCCTCCTTTATCAAAGTAGGTTTCTATGCAAAATAATTAGAGCAAAAGTTGAATTTAGAGTAAATTGATATTGAATTTAGAGATCCGATTTAATGAGAATAAATTTTGAAAGTAAAATTAAATTTAAGGTCGCCCAATTAAAATGGGTAGATGAGATGAGATAGATGAGATGAGATAGATAAATGAGTGGTAGTTGTAGTGAGTGTAGTGGTTCGGTACCTCTTAGTCGGACTCGAAATCCTACGAGGTACCTTAAGCGCTTGTTTGACTTTCCAGGATACTCTCCTGGAAGTCAAGTTGTATGTATGCTCAGGTCCAAGAATAACTATACAATTACTTAAAATAATTGTATAGTTTAAACTCGTGAACCTAAGTATACGTGCTACTGTCACTAGGACAGCGTGATTGTGTATCTGACTGTTTATGTATGTAGCGATTTGATCAGTGTCCTGTAAAGTAAGGTATAGTGTATTTAGATGCTTCTAACTACAGGATGAAATGAAAATGCAGTTACGTGGAGTTAGTTTTGTCGGTAGAGTTTGGTGTGAAGTGTGTATGTATGAATGCACTGTCGGGGAGTCGCCCCGACCAAGTGCTGTGATTGGAGAGTAAGCACGATCGGAGAGTCGCCCCGATCACGTGCTGTGATTGTGTAGTATGTAGTGCACTACCGGAGAGTTGCCCCGGCCAAGTGCTATGAGTGTGGGGAGAGAAGTGTGAGTTTGCCAAAAATTGCCTAAAATTATCTACCTTGGGGAAGGGTGTTTTAGAATTTAGGGAGTGGGGTTCTTTTCCGTGGGCGCCAAAACTGTAACGTTACCAAGAAGAGGGGAAGAAAGATAGAGAGCCTACCTAGAGTAGAAGGATCGAATCTAGCTAGTTAAGGAGCAAAGTAGAAAGATGGTAATCTAGTACAATTAACATTTATTAACACTAAACCTAACAGAAAGGAAGCTAAGGAACTTAAATGCTACGAGGGAGGATAGGGGTAGGGGCGATTCTTCAGAAGCTTGCAGAGGGACAGGGGAACGTTGTCTAGCGCGCGGAGAGGGGACGCGGAAGGGACGTAGTGGTACCGTGGATGAGCAGCGTAGACAGGCCGGAGATGGAGCGCAGATGAACGAAGGCTGGCCGCAGATGGAGCGTTTCAGCAGTAGAATAGTAGGTGCTGCCCAGCAGGAGTTGGAGACTCGCAGCACCCGTAGAACTATTAGTTGACACTCGCGGCGCGGGCTTTCTTGTAAGGCCCGGGAACACTACTTGTTTACACCGTAGATCTCGAGGACTGACTGACCCCGTAATAGGTTTGACAATCCTTTTATACATACAGTAAATTTTGAAAAACCGAAAGAAAAATGTAGAAGAAAAATAATACAGCATTTCAAAATGGGAATTCGTGTATTCGCTCGGCAGCAATACAAAAGAGCGGAATGGCCAATAAATTGATAGACAACCTACGCGAAGTGTGAGTAGAATTGAAAAAGCAAATAAACTTAGCTGTCACTTGTAAACAAGCAGCTGTCAAAATAAATACAAAATTATAACCTCACTTTTCCACTAAGTATGAAATTTATGTATGAAATTCAATAAAATTGTATGAAAAAGGATGAAACTACAAACCTAATAAGAATCGCCGTAAAAAGACGAATAAATTGCTGCCAAGCAAATGCTTATTTACAAAGAATTTGGAAAGTTATGGCCAAAAATACTTATTCCCTAAGAAACTTAAACTAATTAAAACTAGCTTAAAACTAAGAGCTCAGGAGCGACAGGCAGCACGCTACACGTTTCTGCTGGTGTGCCACTGTCGTCTCAGCCTCCGTTTTGCAGCTATCATCTTTCGAATGTCCATTGTGTAGTCCTGCTTTTGTGGATTGTACTCAATGTGAGGGGTGGATAGCCAGGCAGCTGTCTGGATGAGGTTGGTAGTGTACCATGCAGCATTCTCTATGTCTTCCTCTGTTTTGAGAGGTATGTGCAAGTCGGCTTCATTCTGTATGTAATCGTGGAAGGCCCTCCAGTCAGTCCTGCCATTGTACATTTTTTCGGCGGGCTCTTTACAGATGATCGTGGTACTTAATGTACATATCGCCGGAGTGTGATCGGAACTGCCGTCCAAGCATGATTCCACTTTTGTGTAGAGATCTGAGATTCCCCTCGTGACAAAAAAGTCGAGCAGGTCAGGTGTTTTATTGGGGTCTGATGGCCAGTAAGTTGGTTCTCCTGTTGACAGTGTATTGAACCCATTGGCATCTATGGACTTTTTTAACTCTCTACCTCTGGATGTAATCAACCTAGAACCCCAATAGGTATGTTTGGAGTTCCAATCCCCGCCAGCAATAAATCTGCAACCAAGCCTTTGGAAAAAAATATTGAACATACATTCGTCAATTCGATGCCGAGGCGGACAGTATACAGCAGCAAGTGTGAGTGGACCCTGCCAGTCATCCACTGATATGACGGTGGCTTGCAAAAATTCGTGCTTGAAATTTGGAAGAACATGATGCTTAATATTTTCTTTGATTATGATGGTTGCTCCTGCATGTGCTGTCCCATCTGGGTGATTGGTGTTGTATATATCATTACCTTTGATTCTGACAATTCTCTCATCAGTCAAGTGGGATTCCGAAACGAGAAGAACATCAATATTATTATAATGGACGAATAGTTCCACTTCTAGCTTGTTGGGAGCCAAACCATTGATATTCCATGTTGCAACACGAAGGTGCTTCATTTCTTATTCTGAGATATTAGTGTCGTTAGGAGCCCTAGTAGAGTGCCTAATTGTTGTATGAGTATATCCATTTTCTCTGATTGTTTTATGATAATCTGTTCTAATGAACTTGTTGGCTGAGATTGATTGTTCTCTGATTTTTTGTCCCAGTATCCAGTAGTTTTAGGATCAGGAGTTGTAAGGTCTTCTCGATGTGGCCCAGCATACCTACTCGCCTTTAGGGGTGGAAAATCATCTACACGGAAGGGAACATCATTACGTTTTTGATGCTTCACGTTTGTTGTTTCTTTTTTCTGCAATGGCTGTGTCATTTTCCTGGCTCGTATTTCCTTATAGACTTGGCAGCCCTTGTAGTTTGCAGGATGATTTCCAAGACAAAGAGTGCAAGTAGCCGGTGTGTTACGATCCTTTTTGGGACAGTCAGTGGTCTTGTGTCCTTCTGCGCATTTCACACACCGGTAAGGACGCATACAGTTGTTTTTCGTATGGCCATATTGTTGGCATCTTGTACACTGGGGAAGTTCGTTTGTTTTTCGTGGGTCCTCTGTTTTTACCTTTGTGTTGTAGATGTATTCTATTCGCTTCGCATCGGGGTTATTTGGACCGGGTTCTATGTTCACAAAGAACATATTGAGTGGCTTTTTGTTTCTTCTCGAGAGTGCACATACAATTTCACCTCTTACTTTATTCCCTGTTTTTTCTATTTCTTCGATGATAGCTGTTTTTGGGGTTGTATGATGGAGATTTTTAATGACTAGTCTATAGCACCTTTTATCTTTTTGTGTAAATGTATGTCCAATGAGGCCATTCTTTTTAATGTATGTCCAATGAGGCCATTCTTTAAAAAATAAATTGATCGCATATTTATACAAGATGTTTGGTAAAGCCTTATAAAGCTGAATATGGTAGATAGGGACCCCAAAACTGAACAACTTTTACTATGGGCTATCATAAACTTAGCCGTCATGTAGCTGTCATTCGCCTAGTTATCTTGGTCGACTTGTATATAAGAAAAGACTTAGGCAATTCTTAAGTTTAGTGCTTTTGCACCTAAAACTTCGCATCGCAACCCAGACGACGATATTTGATAACACCAAACTAATGGCTATCTTGCCAATGTGGTCTGGTCAAAATATGCGATAGATTAAAAATAAAATAAGCCTCTTGGCCGGCGGTCCATAGTAGAACAGCCAAGGGCGTCGCCAGGGGTGGGCAGAGGGGGGCCGCTGCCCCCCCCCCCCCTAGAGGTTAAAAAATCTAGCCAACTGCAAATAACCAAAGTCCTAAGGCCGTGCAATTGACTTGCTTTTCCGATAAAGGCTTGGATTTAGAAAACTTGAGCACGAAATTATATATCAGAGATTCTAATGCACATATTCATTTTCCGCGGAAACACTTATTTTTCGAAAAAAATAAAGATCTAAGTCTAATTTTTAAACCAGTGTCGTCATTCTTGACGTTTAATGGCGGCGCACTAGGTTGGTAGCACTGCTAAATTGTTGCGATGGTGAATCAAAGACCGCAGGTCACGTGATAGGTGCGAGGAGCGTAGCGACGAGCATGTAAGGCGGCCATTACATGGTCATGCAAGCGTCAGTCAAATTCCATCAGTCATGAATTACGTTTGAGTGATGGTGACTGATGGAATTTTATCGACATTACACGGTCATTCTGACTGATCGTCAGTCATACGCAAAAATTCACAAAGAATACACGTATTCATGTATGAATTATGGATATACATTAAAGAAAGGCCTGTAATTTAATTTTGAATGCGTTTTTGAATAAAAAACGGGTAAAAAGAAAGTGTTGGGTAAAAGATTGGATATTAAAAAGGGATTTCTAAACCCATTCAAACTTGTTTGAAAGATGCGTTTTTTGATAACCTTTTGGTCTTAAGCTAGGGTTTCCTAGGATGACAGTGCCGTCAAATTACAGCCGTAATTTAGCGGCGTAAAACTTTTTCTATATAAGCAATACGGCTCGGTTTCTGACGTTGCGTTGTCGCCGTATTGTTTACATAGATAATATTCAACGCCGCTATATTACGGCCGTAATATGACGGCACCGCTATCCTAGGAAACCCTAGCTTTAGTGACATACACCATACCTAAAAAACAAGTTACCATATGCAAAAAGCTATAAGTAACTAAAAATAAACATTATTGTTGGAAACGGCTCCTTTGCTCTGGACCACTATTAGTTGTTATTACAACATACCCTGTCCTGTAATTTTTAGTCTGTGTTTACGCGTATGCGCCTGAACGTTTGCTTTTAGCAATCATGTCAAAGTAATCTAGTTTTTATCATGTGTGGTAGGAGTTTGTATGTAATTGCAGATAGTCTGTATGAAATTGTATTTTTTTACTTCGCTTTTCTACATTTTTACGATCAGATCATCTGCGCTTAAATTAAGCTTTTTTTTATCAAAATTATAAGTTTTGAGAAGATTCCGAGTTTCATTTGAAGCTCCTTTATGTTATATCAAACACCCTGTAATTTTATGAGATGTGCACAGCACAGAGACAGCTTGCCAGAGTAAAGTCACAGACTATTTTTACTTAAGGGCAGTATATTGCAAATTAACTTATTTTTGATTCAGTTTTAAACAATCAAGCATTATTTATTTTGAGCAGATAAAAATATATGTTGTAGTTTCATAATCGAACTTGATTATTTTACGGTTAAAAACACGATTTTCGTATTTTCACTCGACTATAAAAATGTGCAAAGACAATGAATATTTTCATTGTTTTTTGAATAATACTTAAAGATTATAAATCTCTTACGCACAAATAATATATAGAAAAAAAGGTAATGACATATAGCAGAATATTTTACGGTTACTTTTTCAAAAAGTGACTTTATGTTTATTTAAAAATTAATATATAATAAAACGCACGACGTATCTTGGTTTAGTAGCCTGCGAGGCGTCGTCGGCGTAGAACCTGTGTCGTTTTTGCTGCCGCGCTGTGTTCCCCCTCTCGCGTCTAGTCGATTGAGATTGGAAACGCAGTAGGTAATCTAAGTGTAAAATTTTATTTAGTGTAAATTACCAATTTAGTTTAATTTGTAAATGCATAGAGTAGGTAGGTAGGTATTTGGATACAGCAACCAAGTACAAGCTAACGCGTAATTAATTTTGATGACTTTTAAGAAATAAATACTTATCTATAAATAAAATATAAAATAAAAATATACCTATCGTATAATTTATAAAATGGTTGACTTTGCAATGATTTTACTTATATCGGAAGATGAAGAAGAAAACTAAGTACAGTCAGCAGCATATCAAGCTATAAGTACAAAACTGTCAAAAATCTATAATGAATTTTGAACCTTAAACTGTTCGACTTAAAGTTTAAAAATGATTGAAGTAATTTGACACATTGTGGAAGCCCAGCATGCCGTTGACTGTACCGTAAGGCTGCGTTCAGACGATAACGCACGACCCAACCTCAACCCAAACTCAGCCCAAACTCAGCTCAAACTCAACTCACCCGCAGCCTACTCCTTGAAATACATCACTTACAATTTTGAATCTTATGACACATTAATAAGCTCTTTTTTTATTTTGTCGATGCAACTGCACCCTCCCCGCGCTCAACCCGAACTCAACTCAAACTCAACCCGTACACAACCCAAACTCAAATCAAACTCAAACAGAACTCACTTCAAACTCACCTGGACATTACACAGGACCTTATTAAAGTGTCATAAGACTCAAAATTGTAAGCGATGTATTTCATGGTGGGCTGTGGTTGAGGTGAGTTTGAGTTGAGTTTGAGTTGAGTTCGGGTTGAGGTCAGGGGGGTGATTTTGTAATTTTGTTGCAATCAACTCTGACAGAAATCGCAGTTACATCGCTGCTTTAGTAAGAACCAATGTGACAACTATCTTAACTAAAGCAGCAATACAACTGCGCTTTCAATCGATTTCAATCGAGAATTGTTAGCAACAGCTTTACGTAATCAAGGTACGGGTCGTGTGTTATCGTTTGAACGCAGCCTAAAAGTATGCTTCCGCACAGCTATGCGGTCGCGACAATTTTCCGTTCACTTCAAATTGAGCCTTTTGGTCATAACATTACGGTTCAACTTGGAGCGCACTGCTGCTTGCTGCCGAGATCGGCGCAAGCGTTAGTCGTCTTATTTACTTTGAAATTCGGTTGTTTTTTTCCCATATTTTTGTTAACAAACTTTGTTGTTTCATTAAAAACAGTTATTTTGATAAATGTCAATATGGTCGAAAATCACTTGCACCTGTTTTTTTTTACTAGTAATCACTACAAATTTTAGCGAACTTCACTTTTTCCCCGACATTATTTGTTCTTCTGGCTATTGCCTAATATGCCCCAGCAGTTGAAACATGAATAGGCTGGTGATAATGAGGTTGCTTTTAGCCTGGGTGCATTAATCTACTTAAGGGTACACATAAATCACCTGGGTGAATCTGTCTGTTGAAGGGAGAAAAATAATTATGTACGTTGGCCGGTGAGGATGCACGGCTCAAAATCAAGTGTCAACCAATCACGACTTTACCTACGAGTCGACGGTGTGATACTTCCCAGCAACGCCACCATGGAGTAGAGATTTCTAAATACCTTCATATGAAAGACCATAAAATGTACCTAATTGTACCTTAACTCAAAAAATTGTACCTCTGATAGTTTCAGAGAAAAACGCACTTGATTGTGGCATTGCCAGGAACTATACTTCCTGGCAACGCGACGCTGTACCAGATTCCAATTGGTCTCATAGTAATCGCCAAAATTTGTACTTCATTTGTACCTCATTCAATAATTAAAATATGCAGTTTCGATATAAAAAAACTCTTACTTGATTTGCAATACATGCAATGCACGTTGTTATTGATATAAACTGATGTTTATTATGCATTATGCAGTAGTAGGACCACAGAGGCAACCGCCTCTGTGCTCTAGTGGTTCGCCCACCCGTGTAAGATGCAGACGTCCCGGGTTCAATTCTCAGGAGGGTACAATTTGTACTCGGTTTGGTTGATGGTAGGGCTTAATTTGGTGCCATTCATTTGGTACTATTAAGTACAATTAATTATGTACCATATAGTACAATTTATTAGGTACTATGTAGTACAATTTATTTGGTATCATATAGTACAATTAGAAGGTAGTTTAGGTACTATTTAGTACAATAAATTTTGTACCATAGAGTAAAATTTATTAGGTACTACTTTGTACAATAAATTTGGCACCATATAGTATTTATTAGGTACTATTAGGCACATTTTATTTGGTACCGTATAGTACAATTTTATAGGTACTATATAAAAGCATTCATTTGGTACATATTATCTGGTAACATATTATAGTACAATTAATAAAGTACTAATTACAAACTAATTAGTACAATCAATTTAGTATTATTTAGTACAATTTATTAGGTACTATTTAATAAAATTAATTATGTACTATACAGTACAATTTATTTGGTACCATAATAATACAATTAATTTAGTACTACTTAGTGCCATTCATTTGGTACTATACAGTACAGTTTATTAGGTACTATTTATTACAATTTATTTGGTACCATATAGTACAATTAGTAGATACCATTTAGTACAATTAATTAGATACTATTTAGTACTATCAATTTTGTACCATAGAGTACAATTGTAAGAAACAAGTACAAAAGCTAAACTAACTTGCATCTACATATCGACGGCGAAGTGCCAATATCTCCTAGTCCTAACAATGATGCCTTTGAATTCAACACCTAAAGGAAGTTAATTTCTCAAAAAAGTCTCAGTTAGGAGCGATTGGTACTTCCCCGTTGAAATCTCATAAAATTTTATTCTTTTCCTCTCTTTTTGTATTAGTTTGATTGTTGCTATAGAGGTTTTTCTTATTATGATTTTATAATAGTATTTAGTCATCATTATCATATCAGTTGCACCACACCCACTGCTGGGTATAGGCCTCCCTCATGGGTCTTCATAACGATCGGTCCTGCTTGGCCCGCATCCAGCGGCGCACCGCGACCTTCACCAGATCGTCGGTCCACCTTGTCGGGGGCCTACCCTCGGAGCGTCGTCCGGTACGCGGTCGCTATTCCAATCTTTCCGCCCCAACTGCCTTTGGTTCGTCTCGCTAATTTGTCCCGCCCACTGCCACTTCAGCTAAACAATCTTTCGAGCGATATCGGTTACTTTAGTTCTCCTACGCATATACTCATTTCTGGTTCGATCACGCAGGGAAATGCCGACCATGGCTCTCCATTGCACACTGGGTGAGAGCCTTCTTATGAGACCTGTAGTTAGCGACCACGTTTTACTGCGATAAGTCAACAATGGCAACACACACACACACAACTTAGACTTTAGTCTTGAGATAAGACACCGAGGTAAGTTGGACTCGAAGATTTGTCGAATACTGGCCAACCGAGCTGGATTCGACGAGAGATCTCTTTTCGAAGTTGAACTTACCTAACTGGACTGTCTGTCCTAGGGATACGTAATGGTCAACAACTTCGTGTGTAGTGTTCCCAACATGAGCTAGAGTGGGTACAACATGAGCACTCGACATGATTTTCGTCTTATCCATCTTCATTCTAAGAGCCACTTTCTGGGAGGCACTACGGATAACTTCGAGGATTGTGTTCAAGTCTTCCATGAATAAAAACTATATCATCGGCAAAACGAAGGTGTGTTAGTTAGGTACTGGCCATTAATGTTGATACCGAGTCTTTTCCAGTCCAAGAGCTTCAAGACATCCTCCATCACAGCTGTGAACAGTTTCGGAGAAATAACTTCTGTCTCTGTCTCACACCTCGCTGTAGTTGGATGGGATCTGTGCTCTGATTCTGTACTCGAGCCGAAATGGTGACCTTTTCCTATAAGTGCCTCAACACCTCTTCCTTCCTTTCCTTCCTCCTCTTGGTCCTATTGGTGCACCAGACTGCAGCACTGCCCAGGTCTCAATCAAATCAAAAACTTTCTCATAGTCCACGAACGCCAAGCAAAGTGGCAGTTTATACACCTCGGTCTTCTGTATAACCTGCCGCAGCGTATGGATGTGGTATATGGTGCCAAAGCCTTTTCAGAACGCGGCTAGTTCGGGAGATTGGAAGTCGTCCAACTTGTGAGCGCAACGATTCGTAAGATTCGTATTCTTCAAGAGGGCCTTGTCACCCTTTTTAAAGAACAGAATGACCTCACTTATGTTCCATGTCTTCGGCGTTCTGCCCTCAACGATGACGGAATTGAAAAGCTTCTAAAGGTCTTTTATTCTACTTATTTTGACCATCCACACCGATTACGCCGATGACGCCGCCGCCGCCGACAATTTAGACGCCAGACGCCGCTGCCGGTCAAATGACCATCGGCGCACATGTCTAGTATAGACCAAGAAAAGCAGTTATATTATCAACTTTAGTTAATAACAGTAACTCTACTTTGAGTAGGTATACATTTAAAATTACAAATCAATTTTACCTTTTTAACACGTTTTTATTAGGTTGCTTTCTCGTTTGTTTGTTTGTCCGCAAAGTTTGCGAACGATTTTAAACTAGCTTCCCGATGAGCAATAGACTTGAAACTTTGAACACAGATCAGAACTGAAATATAATGTAATATTATGGTGTCATTAAGCTGATCTTATGATGGAACTGGAAGAAGGCCACAGGAACTTAATGATGAAACCATACAACCCCATTGTGATTAGGCTTGTTAAAATCGTCTTGACGAGTACTCTGATGGAAGATAAGGTCCAGGGTCTGATGATGAAGCTGGAAGGCCATGCCAAAGGAACTCAATATTGAAACCGTGCAATCCCATCGAGTTTGGGCTCATTCGAATCGTCTTGACGAGTACTTTGTTGGGAAATAGTGTCCGAGGATCTGATGATGGAGCCGGAAGAAGGCCATAGGAACTCTATAATAAAACCACGCTACCCTATCGAGTTTGAGCTCGTTTGATTCGTCTTGACGAGTACTTTGTTGGGAAATAGTGTCCGAAGATCTGATGATGGAGCCAGAAGAAGGCCATAGGAACTCTATAATAAAACCACGCTACCCCATCGAGTTTGGGCTCGTTTGAATCGTCTTGACGAGTACGTTGTTGTGAAATAGTGTCCGAGGATCTGATGATGGAGCCCGAAGAAGGCCATAGGCACTCTTTGATAAAACCACGCTACCCTATCGAGTTTAGGCTCGTTTGAATCGCCTTGACGAGGACTTTGTTGGGAAATAGTGTCCAGGGTCTGATGATGGAGCCGGAAGGAGGCCAATGGAACTCTATAATAAAACCATGCAACCCCATCGAGTTTGGGCTCGTTTGAATCGTTTTGACGAGTGCTCCGATAGGAGATTGTATATTTTTAGTCTTAGCTCGTTAACTAAAAAGCATAAAATAATAATTTACTGAAATAAGTATTTTTTTAAAACACCTTTTTTATACGGACTAAATAATTCCAAAAAATCGGACTAAAAATATTAAAACGGACAAGTAAAAACAAACTAAAAAGTAAAAAATAAATTCTTCTGTAAATATTTATAACCCTAATAACTTATACCTACAGAAATTTTAAACCAAAAAACGTGGGGCGCGTTTTGTAAAGTTTCTCATCTATATTGTCTATAGCATGCGCCCCACGTTTTTTGGTTTAAAATTTCTGTAGGTATAAGTTATTAGGGTTATAAATATTTACAGAAGAATTTATTTTTTACTTTTTAGTTTGTTTTTACTTGTCCGTTTTAATATTATTAGTCCGATTTTTGGAATAATCTAGTCCGTTTTAAAAACGTGTTTTAAAAAAATACTTTTCTCAGTAAATTTTACTCTATACAGTGCCTTTGGTCTTAAACTAGCGATAATTTAAAGGCGTGAAATACATCTAATTTTATTGACAAAAACACCCACATGTTGAGGTGATTAGGCGGGTCCCTACCAAGCGCGCTGCCTCGCGAGGCAAGACGTTTGCCGCGTGTGGCGGGCCTCGCACGAAGCTGCTCGCTTGGTGAGGACCCGCCTAATCGCGTAAAAACGGCTGGTCGGATCCTGGTTGAAAGTTCCCTAAGGATTTTCTCTAATATGCACGCGACGAAGTCGCGGGCGGAAGCTAGTTTATTGCAATAATCAGAATTGGGTCTAGAATATTATTATCCCGTTCCCGTTTCTTTACCCTCTCCCTCTCTCTGCCCCTCTCCCTCTTCCTCTCCCTCTACCATACTCCTTTCCGTCCCCGACCCCTTAACAAAAGTTTGATCCCCTATTTCACCTCTTTAGGGGCTGAAGCAAGTCCACCGTGTGTGTTGGTCTTCAAAATAAATGTCATTTTCGCAATCACCATCCCATAAAAGCCCAAGAACGACATCCATAACGATTTTTATGTTTACTTACCCCATTTACCCCCTATGGGATGATTTTTAAAATAACAAATTATGTGTTTGATTTTATTTTTAGACGTGCTCCGACGAATTTTTTATGCTGTTGTAATTTCGATTTTATTTTCTTTTTCATCATGTCCACCGTGTTGGACTTCAAAATAAATGTCATTTTCGCAATCACCATCCCATAAAACCTCAAGAACGACATCCATATCGATTTTTAGGTTTACTTACCCTATTTGTCCTCTAAGGGGTTGATTATCAAAATCACAAAACATGTGTGTGCCTATTTATTTTTAGACGTGCTTCTGCGAAGTTTAGAGTTAAAGTTTTAATTTTATATTCTATTTTCCATACAAAATTTGAACCCCATTTTCACCCCTTTAGAGGTTACATCATGTCCACCGTGTTGAACTTCAAAATAAATGTTATTTTCGCAATCGTCATCCTAGGAAACCCCAATAACGACATCCATATCGATTTTTAGGTTTATTTGCCCCATTTCACACCCATTTCATCCCCATAAGTATTGAAATACTAACAGTAACGATATACGTTGCGTTAGATTTCCATCCATAAGCTTAAATTATAAATTTAGCGATTTTTACATAGAAAATGAAGAATTTTCTATTCATAAATTAATTCCCTTTTCACTTCTTCGGGGGTAGAATTTTCAAAAACGCTTAAAAACGTGTATATTAATTTTCAATCATCAGTCTAACCACAAAATTTGAAGACCCTAGCTTCGAAACTGAGGGACTTTCATACAAACTTTGGACCCCCGTTTCACACCCTTAGAGGGTGAGTTTTGAAAAACTCTTTCTTAGTGCACCCTTAGACCTCATAAGGAATCAATGTGCCAAATTTGGAGTCTCTAAACCCAGCGGTTTGGGCTGTGCGTTGATATGTCAGTCACCAATCAGTATCTTCTTTTATAATATTTAGATGTATTTAATGGTATGTATTAATGTATTTTGTATGCATGTGAATATCATTTTTCTTTGTTTGTTCCACATTCGTGTTTATTGGTTTACTGTTGGTTATAGATAATGCTCTTAGCATTAAGTCCGCCATTTCTACCTTACTTTATGTATTTGTACAAAAAAAATTATGAATAGATAAATAGTACCTAATAAATTGTACTATATGGTACCAAATAAATTGTACTTATCAATACCAAATTAATAGTAATAAATAGTACCTAATAAAAAAATAATTGTACTAAATAGTACCTACTAATTGTACGATATTGTACAAAATAAATTGTACTATATAGTACCTAATAAATTGTACTATATGGTACAAAATTAATTATACTTATTAGTATCAAATGAATGGCACCAAATAGTACCTAAAATGTACTACTAATTTCCAAATAAATTGTACAAATTGTACCTATAAAATTGTACTATATGGTACCGAATAAATTGTACTTAATAGTACCAAATGAATGTCACTAATTTGTACCAAATTAATTGTAAGTAATTGTAGGTAAGATGGTGGTAGCTATTCAGGCGGCCTTGACTTAAGCCCTACCACCAACCAAACCGAGTACAAATTGTACCTCCCTGAGAATCGAACCCGAGACCCCTGCGTCTTACACGGGTGGGCAAACCACTAGACTACAGAGGCTGTTGCCTCTATGGTTTTACTACTGCATAATGCATAATAATTCCTTAGCCAAACATCAATTTATATCAATAACAACGTGCATTGCATGTATTGCAGATCAAATCATGTAAGAGTATTTTTTTTTTCGAAACTGCCTGTTTTAATAATTGAATGAGGTACAAATTAAGTACAATTTCTGGCCATTACTATGAGATCAATTGGAATCTGGTACAGCGTGGCGTCGCCAAGAAGTATACTTCCCAACGTCCGTTGCATGTATTGCAGGTCAAATAAGAGTAGATTTAAAAATGTTTTTTATCGAAACTCTGCATGTTTCATTTATTGAATGAGGTACAAATTAAGTACAATTTCTGGCCATTACTATAAGATCAATTGGAATCTGGTACAGTGTCACGTTGCCAGGAAGTATACTTCCTGGAAACGCCACAATCAAGTGATTTTTTCACTGAAACTATCAGAGGTACAATTTTTTGAGTTAGGGTACAATTAAGTACATTTTATGGTCTTTCATTTGAGGTTATCTAAAAATCTCTACGCCATGGTGGTGTTGCTGGGAAGTATAACACAATAAGAGTGAATTTGCTTTGCATCAAACAATTCGATGCGCTTCGATTCGGTTGCAGCATGAATTGACCCTAATATTTGATTACTCGTTTTTGGAGGTCCCTTTTCATCGGCAAATTATTTAAAAAAAAGTTAAAATAAAATATCGGTTACACAAAAAAAGCTTGTTGTGAATGCTCAAATATGTTTAGGTACTTATTTGTAGATAATTATATTGGCAGTTGAGTTGACACTCCACTAACGAATTTACTCAATGAATTCATTATGGGACGCGGAAGGGACGTAGTGGTACCGTGGATGAGCAGCGTAGACAGGCCGGAGATGGAGCGCAGATGAACGAAGGCTGGCCGCAGATGGAGCGTTTCAGCAGTAGAATAGTAGGTGCTGCCCAGCAGGAGTTGGAGACTCGCAGCACCCGTAGAACTATTAGTTGACACTCGCGGCGCGGGCTTTCTTGTAAGGCCCGGGAACACTACTTGTTTACACCGTAGATCTCGAGGACTGACTGACCCCGTAATAGGTTTGACAATCCTTTTATACATACAGTAAATTTTGAAAAACCGAAAGAAAAATGTAGAAGAAAAATAATACAGCATTTCAAAATGGGAATTCGTGTATTCGCTCGGCAGCAATACAAAAGAGCGGAATGGCCAATAAATTGATAGACAACCTACGCGAAGTGTGAGTAGAATTGAAAAAGCAAATAAACTTAGCTGTCACTTGTAAACAAGCAGCTGTCAAAATAAATACAAAATTATAACCTCACTTTTCCACTAAGTATGAAATTTATGTATGAAATTCAATAAAATTGTATGAAAAAGGATGAAACTACAAACCTAATAAGAATCGCCGTAAAAAGACGAATAAATTGCTGCCAAGCAAATGCTTATTTACAAAGAATTTGGAAAGTTATGGCCAAAAATACTTATTCCCTAAGAAACTTAAACTAATTAAAACTAGCTTAAAACTAAGAGCTCAGGAGCGACAGGCAGCACGCTACACGTTTCTGCTGGTGTGCCACTGTCGTCTCAGCCTCCGTTTTGCAGCTATCATCTTTCGAATGTCCATTGTGTAGTCCTGCTTTTGTGGATTGTACTCAATGTGAGGGGTGGATAGCCAGGCAGCTGTCTGGATGAGGTTGGTAGTGTACCATGCAGCATTCTCTATGTCTTCCTCTGTTTTGAGAGGTATGTGCAAGTCGGCTTCATTCTGTATGTAATCGTGGAAGGCCCTCCAGTCAGTCCTGCCATTGTACATTTTTTCGGCGGGCTCTTTACAGATGATCGTGGTACTTAATGTACATATCGCCGGAGTGTGATCGGAACTGCCGTCCAAGCATGATTCCACTTTTGTGTAGAGATCTGAGATTCCCCTCGTGACAAAAAAGTCGAGCAGGTCAGGTGTTTTATTGGGGTCTGATGGCCAGTAAGTTGGTTCTCCTGTTGACAGTGTATTGAACCCATTGGCATCTATGGACTTTTTTAACTCTCTACCTCTGGATGTAATCAACCTAGAACCCCAATAGGTATGTTTGGAGTTCCAATCCCCGCCAGCAATAAATCTGCAACCAAGCCTTTGGAAAAAAATATTGAACATACATTCGTCAATTCGATGCCGAGGCGGACAGTATACAGCAGCAAGTGTGAGTGGACCCTGCCAGTCATCCACTGATATGACGGTGGCTTGCAAAAATTCGTGCTTGAAATTTGGAAGAACATGATGCTTAATATTTTCTTTGATTATGATGGTTGCTCCTGCATGTGCTGTCCCATCTGGGTGATTGGTGTTGTATATATCATAACCTTTGATTCTGACAATTCTCTCATCAGTCAAGTGGGATTCCGAAACGAGAAGAACATCAATATTATTATAATGGACGAATAGTTCCACTTCTAGCTTGTTGGGAGCCAAACCATTGATATTCCATGTTGCAACACGAAGGTGCTTCATTTCTTATTCTGAGATATTAGTGTCGTTAGGAGCCCTAGTAGAGTGCCTAATTGTTGTATGAGTATATCCATTTTCTCTGATTGTTTTATGATAATCTGTTCTAATGAACTTGTTGGCTGAGATTGATTGTTCTCTGATTTTTTGTCCCAGTATCCAGTAGTTTTAGGATCAGGAGTTGTAAGGTCTTCTCGATGTGGCCCAGCATACCTACTCGCCTTTAGGGGTGGAAAATCATCTACACGGAAGGGAACATCATTACGTTTTTGATGCTTCACGTTTGTTGTTTCTTTTTTCTGCAATGGCTGTGTCATTTTCCTGGCTCGTATTTCCTTATAGACTTGGCAGCCCTTGTAGTTTGCAGGATGATTTCCAAGACAAAGAGTGCAAGTAGCCGGTGTGTTACGATCCTTTTTGGGACAGTCAGTGGTCTTGTGTCCTTCTGCGCATTTCACACACCGGTAAGGACGCATACAGTTGTTTTTCGTATGGCCATATTGTTGGCATCTTGTACACTGGGGAAGTTCGTTTGTTTTTCGTGGGTCCTCTGTTTTTACCTTTGTGTTGTAGATGTATTCTATTCGCTTCGCATCGGGGTTATTTGGACCGGGTTCTATGTTCACAAAGAACATATTGAGTGGCTTTTTGTTTCTTCTCGAGAGTGCACATACAATTTCACCTCTTACTTTATTCCCTGTTTTTTCTATTTCTTCGATGATAGCTGTTTTTGGGGTTGTATGATGGAGATTTTTAATGACTAGTCTATAGCACCTTTTATCTTTTTGTGTAAATGTATGTCCAATGAGGCCATTCTTTTTAATGTATGTCCAATGAGGCCATTCTTTAAAAAATAAATTGATCGCATATTTATACAAGATGTTTGGTAAAGCCTTATAAAGCTGAATATGGTAGATAGGGACCCCAAAACTGAACAACTTTTACTATGGGCTATCATAAACTTAGCCGTCATGTAGCTGTCATTCGCCTAGTTATCTTGGTCGACTTGTATATAAGAAAAGACTTAGGCAATTCTTAAGTTTAGTGCTTTTGCACCTAAAACTTCGCATCGCAACCCAGACGACGATATTTGATAACACCAAACTAATGGCTATCTTGCCAATGTGGTCTGGTCAAAATATGCGATAGATTAAAAATAAAATAAGCCTCTTGGCCGGCGGTCCATAGTAGAACAGCCAAGGGCGTCGCCAGGGGTGGGCAGTGGGGGGCCGCTGCCCCCCCCCCCCCCCCCCCCTAGAGGTTAAAAAATCTAGCCAACTGCAAATAACCAAAGTCCTAAGGCCGTGCAATTGACTTGCTTTTCCGATAAAGGCTTGGATTTAGAAAACTTGAGCACGAAATTATATATCAGAGATTCTAATGCACATATTCATTTTCCGCGGAAACACTTATTTTTCGAAAAAAATAAAGATCTAAGTCTAATTTTTAAACCAGTGTCGTCATTCTTGACGTTTAATGGCGGCGCACTAGGTTGGTAGCACTGCTAAATTGTTGCGATGGTGAATCAAAGACCGCAGGTCACGTGATAGGTGCGAGGAGCGTAGCGACGAGCATGTAAGGCGGCCATTACATGGTCATGCAAGCGTCAGTCAAATTCCATCAGTCATGAATTACGTTTGAGTGATGGTGACTGATGGAATTTTATCGACATTACACGGTCATTCTGACTGATCGTCAGTCATACGCAAAAATTCACAAAGAATACACGTATTCATGTATGAATTATGGATATACATTAAAGAAAGGCCTGTAATTTAATTTTGAATGCGTTTTTGAATAAAAAACGGGTAAAAAGAAAGTGTTGGGTAAAAGATTGGATATTAAAAAGGGATTTCTAAACCCATTCAAACTTGTTTGAAAGATGCGTTTTTTGATAACCTTTTGGTCTTAAGCTAGGGTTTCCTAGGATGACAGTGCCGTCAAATTACAGCCGTAATTTAGCGGCGTAAAACTTTTTCTATATAAGCAATACGGCTCGGTTTCTGACGTTGCGTTGTCGCCGTATTGTTTACATAGATAATATTCAACGCCGCTATATTACGGCCGTAATATGACGGCACCGCTATCCTAGGAAACCCTAGCTTTAGTGACATACACCATACCTAAAAAACAAGTTACCATATGCAAAAAGCTATAAGTAACTAAAAATAAACATTATTGTTGGAAACGGCTCCTTTGCTCTGGACCACTATTAGTTGTTATTACAACATACCCTGTCCTGTAATTTTTAGTCTGTGTTTACGCGTATGCGCCTGAACGTTTGCTTTTAGCAATCATGTCAAAGTAATCTAGTTTTTATCATGTGTGGTAGGAGTTTGTATGTAATTGCAGATAGTCTGTATGAAATTGTATTTTTTTACTTCGCTTTTCTACATTTTTACGATCAGATCATCTGCGCTTAAATTAAGCTTTTTTTTATCAAAATTATAAGTTTTGAGAAGATTCCGAGTTTCATTTGAAGCTCCTTTATGTTATATCAAACACCCTGTAATTTTATGAGATGTGCACAGCACAGAGACAGCTTGCCAGAGTAAAGTCACAGACTATTTTTACTTAAGGGCAGTATATTGCAAATTAACTTATTTTTGATTCAGTTTTAAACAATCAAGCATTATTTATTTTGAGCAGATAAAAATATATGTTGTAGTTTCATAATCGAACTTGATTATTTTACGGTTAAAAACACGATTTTCGTATTTTCACTCGACTATAAAAATGTGCAAAGACAATGAATATTTTCATTGTTTTTTGAATAATACTTAAAGATTATAAATCTCTTACGCACAAATAATATATAGAAAAAAAGGTAATGACATATAGCAGAATATTTTACGGTTACTTTTTCAAAAAGTGACTTTATGTTTATTTAAAAATTAATATATAATAAAACGCACGACGTATCTTGGTTTAGTAGCCTGCGAGGCGTCGTCGGCGTAGAACCTGTGTCGTTTTTGCTGCCGCGCTGTGTTCCCCCTCTCGCGTCTAGTCGATTGAGATTGGAAACGCAGTAGGTAATCTAAGTGTAAAATTTTATTTAGTGTAAATTACCAATTTAGTTTAATTTGTAAATGCATAGAGTAGGTAGGTAGGTATTTGGATACAGCAACCAAGTACAAGCTAACGCGTAATTAATTTTGATGACTTTTAAGAAATAAATACTTATCTATAAATAAAATATAAAATAAAAATATACCTATCGTATAATTTATAAAATGGTTGACTTTGCAATGATTTTACTTATATCGGAAGATGAAGAAGAAAACTAAGTACAGTCAGCAGCATATCAAGCTATAAGTACAAAACTGTCAAAAATCTATAATGAATTTTGAACCTTAAACTGTTCGACTTAAAGTTTAAAAATGATTGAAGTAATTTGACACATTGTGGAAGCCCAGCATGCCGTTGACTGTACCGTAAGGCTGCGTTCAGACGATAACGCACGACCCAACCTCAACCCAAACTCAGCCCAAACTCAGCTCAAACTCAACTCACCCGCAGCCTACTCCTTGAAATACATCACTTACAATTTTGAATCTTATGACACATTAATAAGCTCTTTTTTTATTTTGTCGATGCAACTGCACCCTCCCCGCGCTCAACCCGAACTCAACTCAAACTCAACCCGTACACAACCCAAACTCAAATCAAACTCAAACAGAACTCACTTCAAACTCACCTGGACATTACACAGGACCTTATTAAAGTGTCATAAGACTCAAAATTGTAAGCGATGTATTTCATGGTGGGCTGTGGTTGAGGTGAGTTTGAGTTGAGTTTGAGTTGAGTTCGGGTTGAGGTCAGGGGGGTGATTTTGTAATTTTGTTGCAATCAACTCTGACAGAAATCGCAGTTACATCGCTGCTTTAGTAAGAACCAATGTGACAACTATCTTAACTAAAGCAGCAATACAACTGCGCTTTCAATCGATTTCAATCGAGAATTGTTAGCAACAGCTTTACGTAATCAAGGTACGGGTCGTGTGTTATCGTTTGAACGCAGCCTAAAAGTATGCTTCCGCACAGCTATGCGGTCGCGACAATTTTCCGTTCACTTCAAATTGAGCCTTTTGGTCATAACATTACGGTTCAACTTGGAGCGCACTGCTGCTTGCTGCCGAGATCGGCGCAAGCGTTAGTCGTCTTATTTACTTTGAAATTCGGTTGTTTTTTTCCCATATTTTTGTTAACAAACTTTGTTGTTTCATTAAAAACAGTTATTTTGATAAATGTCAATATGGTCGAAAATCACTTGCACCTGTTTTTTTTTACTAGTAATCACTACAAATTTTAGCGAACTTCACTTTTTCCCCGACATTATTTGTTCTTCTGGCTATTGCCTAATATGCCCCAGCAGTTGAAACATGAATAGGCTGGTGATAATGAGGTTGCTTTTAGCCTGGGTGCATTAATCTACTTAAGGGTACACATAAATCACCTGGGTGAATCTGTCTGTTGAAGGGAGAAAAATAATTATGTACGTTGGCCGGTGAGGATGCACGGCTCAAAATCAAGTGTCAACCAATCACGACTTTACCTACGAGTCGACGGTGTGATACTTCCCAGCAACGCCACCATGGAGTAGAGATTTCTAAATACCTTCATATGAAAGACCATAAAATGTACCTAATTGTACCTTAACTCAAAAAATTGTACCTCTGATAGTTTCAGAGAAAAACGCACTTGATTGTGGCATTGCCAGGAACTATACTTCCTGGCAACGCGACGCTGTACCAGATTCCAATTGGTCTCATAGTAATCGCCAAAATTTGTACTTCATTTGTACCTCATTCAATAATTAAAATATGCAGTTTCGATATAAAAAAACTCTTACTTGATTTGCAATACATGCAATGCACGTTGTTATTGATATAAACTGATGTTTATTATGCATTATGCAGTAGTAGGACCACAGAGGCAACCGCCTCTGTGCTCTAGTGGTTCGCCCACCCGTGTAAGATGCAGACGTCCCGGGTTCAATTCTCAGGAGGGTACAATTTGTACTCGGTTTGGTTGATGGTAGGGCTTAATTTGGTGCCATTCATTTGGTACTATTAAGTACAATTAATTATGTACCATATAGTACAATTTATTAGGTACTATGTAGTACAATTTATTTGGTATCATATAGTACAATTAGAAGGTAGTTTAGGTACTATTTAGTACAATAAATTTTGTACCATAGAGTAAAATTTATTAGGTACTACTTTGTACAATAAATTTGGCACCATATAGTATTTATTAGGTACTATTAGGCACATTTTATTTGGTACCGTATAGTACAATTTTATAGGTACTATATAAAAGCATTCATTTGGTACATATTATCTGGTAACATATTATAGTACAATTAATAAAGTACTAATTACAAACTAATTAGTACAATCAATTTAGTATTATTTAGTACAATTTATTAGGTACTATTTAATAAAATTAATTATGTACTATACAGTACAATTTATTTGGTACCATAATAATACAATTAATTTAGTACTACTTAGTGCCATTCATTTGGTACTATACAGTACAGTTTATTAGGTACTATTTATTACAATTTATTTGGTACCATATAGTACAATTAGTAGATACCATTTAGTACAATTAATTAGATACTATTTAGTACTATCAATTTTGTACCATAGAGTACAATTGTAAGAAACAAGTACAAAAGCTAAACTAACTTGCATCTACATATCGACGGCGAAGTGCCAATATCTCCTAGTCCTAACAATGATGCCTTTGAATTCAACACCTAAAGGAAGTTAATTTCTCAAAAAAGTCTCAGTTAGGAGCGATTGGTACTTCCCCGTTGAAATCTCATAAAATTTTATTCTTTTCCTCTCTTTTTGTATTAGTTTGATTGTTGCTATAGAGGTTTTTCTTATTATGATTTTATAATAGTATTTAGTCATCATTATCATATCAGTTGCACCACACCCACTGCTGGGTATAGGCCTCCCTCATGGGTCTTCATAACGATCGGTCCTGCTTGGCCCGCATCCAGCGGCGCACCGCGACCTTCACCAGATCGTCGGTCCACCTTGTCGGGGGCCTACCCTCGGAGCGTCGTCCGGTACGCGGTCGCTATTCCAATCTTTCCGCCCCAACTGCCTTTGGTTCGTCTCGCTAATTTGTCCCGCCCACTGCCACTTCAGCTAAACAATCTTTCGAGCGATATCGGTTACTTTAGTTCTCCTACGCATATACTCATTTCTGGTTCGATCACGCAGGGAAATGCCGACCATGGCTCTCCATTGCACACTGGGTGAGAGCCTTCTTATGAGACCTGTAGTTAGCGACCACGTTTTACTGCGATAAGTCAACAATGGCAACACACACACACACAACTTAGACTTTAGTCTTGAGATAAGACACCGAGGTAAGTTGGACTCGAAGATTTGTCGAATACTGGCCAACCGAGCTGGATTCGACGAGAGATCTCTTTTCGAAGTTGAACTTACCTAACTGGACTGTCTGTCCTAGGGATACGTAATGGTCAACAACTTCGTGTGTAGTGTTCCCAACATGAGCTAGAGTGGGTACAACATGAGCACTCGACATGATTTTCGTCTTATCCATCTTCATTCTAAGAGCCACTTTCTGGGAGGCACTACGGATAACTTCGAGGATTGTGTTCAAGTCTTCCATGAATAAAAACTATATCATCGGCAAAACGAAGGTGTGTTAGTTAGGTACTGGCCATTAATGTTGATACCGAGTCTTTTCCAGTCCAAGAGCTTCAAGACATCCTCCATCACAGCTGTGAACAGTTTCGGAGAAATAACTTCTGTCTCTGTCTCACACCTCGCTGTAGTTGGATGGGATCTGTGCTCTGATTCTGTACTCGAGCCGAAATGGTGACCTTTTCCTATAAGTGCCTCAACACCTCTTCCTTCCTTTCCTTCCTCCTCTTGGTCCTATTGGTGCACCAGACTGCAGCACTGCCCAGGTCTCAATCAAATCAAAAACTTTCTCATAGTCCACGAACGCCAAGCAAAGTGGCAGTTTATACACCTCGGTCTTCTGTATAACCTGCCGCAGCGTATGGATGTGGTATATGGTGCCAAAGCCTTTTCAGAACGCGGCTAGTTCGGGAGATTGGAAGTCGTCCAACTTGTGAGCGCAACGATTCGTAAGATTCGTATTCTTCAAGAGGGCCTTGTCACCCTTTTTAAAGAACAGAATGACCTCACTTATGTTCCATGTCTTCGGCGTTCTGCCCTCAACGATGACGGAATTGAAAAGCTTCTAAAGGTCTTTTATTCTACTTATTTTGACCATCCACACCGATTACGCCGATGACGCCGCCGCCGCCGACAATTTAGACGCCAGACGCCGCTGCCGGTCAAATGACCATCGGCGCACATGTCTAGTATAGACCAAGAAAAGCAGTTATATTATCAACTTTAGTTAATAACAGTAACTCTACTTTGAGTAGGTATACATTTAAAATTACAAATCAATTTTACCTTTTTAACACGTTTTTATTAGGTTGCTTTCTCGTTTGTTTGTTTGTCCGCAAAGTTTGCGAACGATTTTAAACTAGCTTCCCGATGAGCAATAGACTTGAAACTTTGAACACAGATCAGAACTGAAATATAATGTAATATTATGGTGTCATTAAGCTGATCTTATGATGGAACTGGAAGAAGGCCACAGGAACTTAATGATGAAACCATACAACCCCATTGTGATTAGGCTTGTTAAAATCGTCTTGACGAGTACTCTGATGGAAGATAAGGTCCAGGGTCTGATGATGAAGCTGGAAGGCCATGCCAAAGGAACTCAATATTGAAACCGTGCAATCCCATCGAGTTTGGGCTCATTCGAATCGTCTTGACGAGTACTTTGTTGGGAAATAGTGTCCGAGGATCTGATGATGGAGCCGGAAGAAGGCCATAGGAACTCTATAATAAAACCACGCTACCCTATCGAGTTTGAGCTCGTTTGATTCGTCTTGACGAGTACTTTGTTGGGAAATAGTGTCCGAAGATCTGATGATGGAGCCAGAAGAAGGCCATAGGAACTCTATAATAAAACCACGCTACCCCATCGAGTTTGGGCTCGTTTGAATCGTCTTGACGAGTACGTTGTTGTGAAATAGTGTCCGAGGATCTGATGATGGAGCCCGAAGAAGGCCATAGGCACTCTTTGATAAAACCACGCTACCCTATCGAGTTTAGGCTCGTTTGAATCGCCTTGACGAGGACTTTGTTGGGAAATAGTGTCCAGGGTCTGATGATGGAGCCGGAAGGAGGCCAATGGAACTCTATAATAAAACCATGCAACCCCATCGAGTTTGGGCTCGTTTGAATCGTTTTGACGAGTGCTCCGATAGGAGATTGTATATTTTTAGTCTTAGCTCGTTAACTAAAAAGCATAAAATAATAATTTACTGAAATAAGTATTTTTTTAAAACACCTTTTTTATACGGACTAAATAATTCCAAAAAATCGGACTAAAAATATTAAAACGGACAAGTAAAAACAAACTAAAAAGTAAAAAATAAATTCTTCTGTAAATATTTATAACCCTAATAACTTATACCTACAGAAATTTTAAACCAAAAAACGTGGGGCGCGTTTTGTAAAGTTTCTCATCTATATTGTCTATAGCATGCGCCCCACGTTTTTTGGTTTAAAATTTCTGTAGGTATAAGTTATTAGGGTTATAAATATTTACAGAAGAATTTATTTTTTACTTTTTAGTTTGTTTTTACTTGTCCGTTTTAATATTATTAGTCCGATTTTTGGAATAATCTAGTCCGTTTTAAAAACGTGTTTTAAAAAAATACTTTTCTCAGTAAATTTTACTCTATACAGTGCCTTTGGTCTTAAACTAGCGATAATTTAAAGGCGTGAAATACATCTAATTTTATTGACAAAAACACCCACATGTTGAGGTGATTAGGCGGGTCCCTACCAAGCGCGCTGCCTCGCGAGGCAAGACGTTTGCCGCGTGTGGCGGGCCTCGCACGAAGCTGCTCGCTTGGTGAGGACCCGCCTAATCGCGTAAAAACGGCTGGTCGGATCCTGGTTGAAAGTTCCCTAAGGATTTTCTCTAATATGCACGCGACGAAGTCGCGGGCGGAAGCTAGTTTATTGCAATAATCAGAATTGGGTCTAGAATATTATTATCCCGTTCCCGTTTCTTTACCCTCTCCCTCTCTCTGCCCCTCTCCCTCTTCCTCTCCCTCTACCATACTCCTTTCCGTCCCCGACCCCTTAACAAAAGTTTGATCCCCTATTTCACCTCTTTAGGGGCTGAAGCAAGTCCACCGTGTGTGTTGGTCTTCAAAATAAATGTCATTTTCGCAATCACCATCCCATAAAAGCCCAAGAACGACATCCATAACGATTTTTATGTTTACTTACCCCATTTACCCCCTATGGGATGATTTTTAAAATAACAAATTATGTGTTTGATTTTATTTTTAGACGTGCTCCGACGAATTTTTTATGCTGTTGTAATTTCGATTTTATTTTCTTTTTCATCATGTCCACCGTGTTGGACTTCAAAATAAATGTCATTTTCGCAATCACCATCCCATAAAACCTCAAGAACGACATCCATATCGATTTTTAGGTTTACTTACCCTATTTGTCCTCTAAGGGGTTGATTATCAAAATCACAAAACATGTGTGTGCCTATTTATTTTTAGACGTGCTTCTGCGAAGTTTAGAGTTAAAGTTTTAATTTTATATTCTATTTTCCATACAAAATTTGAACCCCATTTTCACCCCTTTAGAGGTTACATCATGTCCACCGTGTTGAACTTCAAAATAAATGTTATTTTCGCAATCGTCATCCTAGGAAACCCCAATAACGACATCCATATCGATTTTTAGGTTTATTTGCCCCATTTCACACCCATTTCATCCCCATAAGTATTGAAATACTAACAGTAACGATATACGTTGCGTTAGATTTCCATCCATAAGCTTAAATTATAAATTTAGCGATTTTTACATAGAAAATGAAGAATTTTCTATTCATAAATTAATTCCCTTTTCACTTCTTCGGGGGTAGAATTTTCAAAAACGCTTAAAAACGTGTATATTAATTTTCAATCATCAGTCTAACCACAAAATTTGAAGACCCTAGCTTCGAAACTGAGGGACTTTCATACAAACTTTGGACCCCCGTTTCACACCCTTAGAGGGTGAGTTTTGAAAAACTCTTTCTTAGTGCACCCTTAGACCTCATAAGGAATCAATGTGCCAAATTTGGAGTCTCTAAACCCAGCGGTTTGGGCTGTGCGTTGATATGTCAGTCACCAATCAGTATCTTCTTTTATAATATTTAGATGTATTTAATGGTATGTATTAATGTATTTTGTATGCATGTGAATATCATTTTTCTTTGTTTGTTCCACATTCGTGTTTATTGGTTTACTGTTGGTTATAGATAATGCTCTTAGCATTAAGTCCGCCATTTCTACCTTACTTTATGTATTTGTACAAAAAAAATTATGAATAGATAAATAGTACCTAATAAATTGTACTATATGGTACCAAATAAATTGTACTTATCAATACCAAATTAATAGTAATA
This sequence comes from Agriphila tristella, assembly GCA_928269145.1. Classification (NCBI taxonomy): domain Eukaryota; kingdom Metazoa; phylum Arthropoda; class Insecta; order Lepidoptera; family Crambidae; genus Agriphila; species Agriphila tristella. Next base: position 43,572,334 of record OV743429.1, on the reverse strand, counting down.
AATAGTACCTAATAAAAAAATAATTGTACTAAATAGTACCTACTAATTGTACGATATTGTACAAAATAAATTGTACTATATAGTACCTAATAAATTGTACTATATGGTACAAAATTAATTATACTTATTAGTATCAAATGAATGGCACCAAATAGTACCTAAAATGTACTACTAATTTCCAAATAAATTGTACAAATTGTACCTATAAAATTGTACTATATGGTACCGAATAAATTGTACTTAATAGTACCAAATGAATGTCACTAATTTGTACCAAATTAATTGTAAGTAATTGTAGGTAAGATGGTGGTAGCTATTCAGGCGGCCTTGACTTAAGCCCTACCACCAACCAAACCGAGTACAAATTGTACCTCCCTGAGAATCGAACCCGAGACCCCTGCGTCTTACACGGGTGGGCAAACCACTAGACTACAGAGGCTGTTGCCTCTATGGTTTTACTACTGCATAATGCATAATAATTCCTTAGCCAAACATCAATTTATATCAATAACAACGTGCATTGCATGTATTGCAGATCAAATCATGTAAGAGTATTTTTTTTTTCGAAACTGCCTGTTTTAATAATTGAATGAGGTACAAATTAAGTACAATTTCTGGCCATTACTATGAGATCAATTGGAATCTGGTACAGCGTGGCGTCGCCAAGAAGTATACTTCCCAACGTCCGTTGCATGTATTGCAGGTCAAATAAGAGTAGATTTAAAAATGTTTTTTATCGAAACTCTGCATGTTTCATTTATTGAATGAGGTACAAATTAAGTACAATTTCTGGCCATTACTATAAGATCAATTGGAATCTGGTACAGTGTCACGTTGCCAGGAAGTATACTTCCTGGAAACGCCACAATCAAGTGATTTTTTCACTGAAACTATCAGAGGTACAATTTTTTGAGTTAGGGTACAATTAAGTACATTTTATGGTCTTTCATTTGAGGTTATCTAAAAATCTCTACGCCATGGTGGTGTTGCTGGGAAGTATAACACAATAAGAGTGAATTTGCTTTGCATCAAACAATTCGATGCGCTTCGATTCGGTTGCAGCATGAATTGACCCTAATATTTGATTACTCGTTTTTGGAGGTCCCTTTTCATCGGCAAATTATTTAAAAAAAAGTTAAAATAAAATATCGGTTTCACAAAAAAAGCTTGTTGTGAATGCTCAAATATGTTTAGGTACTTATTTGTAGATAATTATATTGGCAGTTGAGTTGACACTCCACTAACGAATTTACTCAATGAATTCATTGTTTATTCACATTCAAGTTGTTAATTCAAACTCAGAGACCATACAACAAGTACCTATTCGAACTATAATATTCGAATAAACAAAAATAATTATTTACTTCGAATTAACTACCTAGCTACCTATAATTTTATTGTGTGTGTTAAATGTATTTTTTACCTAGTAAGTACCCATACCCATCATACTTATTTATTGATTTACAACATTATTGATAACAATACATAAACATAAAAAACATAATTATTTAGTTCGAATTATCAAAATAAATATCGCGCGTTCACGCAGTGCATGAGAGTTGACAGAGCACTAGATTCGGCACATGAAATCGCGGGCGGGGAGTGTCCTTTCTGCACGTAGTAAACATCTATATTCTGTGGCTTGGTCTGCGGGGTCAGAGAACACAGAGAGTTCATTTGAAAATGCGTTCGCGCGGCTCGCTCCGCGGGGAGGGAGGTAGCGCTAAATGCCTACGACGCTCGAATATACTGGCCTTAATTATAAGTTTCCATCAACAATAGCCTAAAACTACATACATACAGTCAATTTTTTCTTAAGTACCTAGTTAAAAATCAATAAAATTATTATAAGTAGGTAGGTATCCCATACAGCCATTTTTGGTCACAGATTTTCTACAGATGTAACAAGTCGCTACAGTTTCGTAACTGATACGACACATTGTGACTATTTGCGACTGTGTGGGGTTTTGTTGTAACAGTTCAGTAACAATGTTACGGAAACTTGTTTCAGTAACTTTGTGTTGTCGCTGTGTCGACATAATTCACAATGATCTGTGTCCATACATTGTATACACTTTGTGCTCAGTTTGCAACTAGAGTACAAAGTTGTAACAATGTGTGGTAACGGGATGGTAACGTTACAACACATTGTGTTGTAACGTTACGACAATGTTCCGGAATACCGATAACCTAACTTATCCAAATGAGCGTCACCAAATCCAGTCACTCTCAAATATTGCCTTTGTTTTCTGCCCCCTAGCACAGTGGTTCCCGAATAGGGTTCCGCGGAACCCTGGGGTTCCGTGAAAGGCTCTCAGGGGTTCCGCGAAAATTCAAGAGTTTAGGTATAGAGACAGTCCCGATTTCGATGATATTGTCCCGCGTACCCGACGATCCATTAGTTTTGTCCCGATTTTTGATGATAACACGCGATCATAATCAAAGTCACAACAAGTTAAATGCCTTATTTTGCGTTGTACCTCGCGCTTTAAGGCTCCAGCACACCGGATGCGTAAGCGTATGCGTAAGCGTGCACGTAGACGTACCATGACGTTGTAATGCCTGAAACTTTATGAGACATGGCACACCGCTTGCGTAACGTACGCGTGCACGTAGACCGATGCGTAACCCTACGCATTGCAGCTCTCATGAGACAACCAGGCTGCGTACTTACGCAGAGCGGAACGCATTGATGACGTTGTACTCAATGGCATTCCCTATTGGACGTCACACCGAACAAATACGAACACGCACGTATCTTTCCTGCGCGTCACTACGCGCGTGACCACGCGCGTAACCACGCGCGTGTCTACGCATTCAGTTGTTTTGTTCGGGTCCCCCACCTATGAAATTTGCTTTTTTTCGTACAAATAGAGATCTTCGTCACTTCTATGAATTTAAACCAGTCATCAATTGCTTGATATCACTACATACATATTATAAAACAAAAACCCTCACCGCGTCTGTCTGTCTGTCTGTCTGCGCTTCGCGATAAGCTCAAAAACTACTAAACGTATATTCGTGCGATTTTCACCAAATGATAGAGTGATTCCTGAGGAAGGTACAGTCAGTGGCACGAATCATGACAATTTTTCGACGGAGTGGGGATAAGTTCGCGCATCTGCTCTTGTGAGCGACCAATAGCGCGCGCCCCTCTCCCGCCGCCCGCGCCCCTCACCGCAACGCATACCCAAAATACGCGTTTCGCGCAATCCCCACCCGATTTCATGATTCGTGCCACTGACTGTATACTTAGGTGAATTATAAGTTGATCGAGGTTTTAGGTATGTAGAAATATGAAGATGTCGGCAAAAATTAAGACGCCTGGGAAGCCTCATCGAAAGCACTGCATAAACTTCTGAGCTCTAACAAAATAAATAATGTATTATGGAATGGGGAATGTCCGACAAAAATCAAATCAAATCAAAGGTCGCATTTGCCAACAAAAAAAGGACTTGTGACCCGCCCTCGCTTCGCTTCGGTGTAGTGTGGAATTTGACACGATGTATCTATTATACATAATTATAAACCTTCCTCTTGAATCACTCTATCAATTAAAAGAAACCGCATCAAAATCCGTTGCGTAGTTTTAAAGATCTAAGCATAGGTACATAGAGACAGACAGCGGGGAGGCGACTTTGTTTTATACTATGTAGTGACATCATATAATGACCATAGACATCTATTAATAGTAAAAAAACCTTATTACTTATAGTATGGCTGCCGCAGCGGCTGGGTATGTGTCAGGGGGTTACGTGCGTAGCTACGCGCGTGTACACGCGCGTGTCTACGCATCCGGTGTGCCCGCTGGGTACGCAAGGGACAGGCTGCGTTGCGTATGCGTATGCGTAAGCGTAGACGTATGCGTAACCCGGTGTGACAGGGGGTTACGTGCGTAACTACGCGCGTGTACACGCACGCGTAACCACGCGCGTGTCTACGCATCCGGTGTGCCCAGGCCTTTAAGCCTTCAAATGCTTTTAAGTAGAGCGAGGTTTTTCCCATATGAGGCTTAAATGTTCTAATTCAGAAATCGTGGCTCTGTAGATTTAATGAAAGCAGAATTTCAAAAGGCATGTCTTGTTCGGAATTCGTAAGTACCTATAAATATAAAAATGACGCGGAATTAATTTGAGAGGCCCGTAGTTATAGAAAATATGCATGGAAACAGAGTCAAAATAAAAATACCTAAAACATTAAATCAAAAGTATTTTTTTTCCTTCAGTTAGGTAGTTCTCCTTTCTTTATTTTACTCTTACTTTGCTGACCCGCCCGGTTTGTTTACAATGATTTTGAGTATTTTAATTACAAACATTCACATACATATGTCCTTCATTTACCAGTTACCAGACTCTACAGTGATTTTACTGTCAGTTTTAATGATTTCAACGTACAATTAGTTAGAAAATGAACCCAAAAATCGCATTTCGCGCTCGCCGCCAAGCCATGTCCTGGGTATTTTCTTTCTGAATGTGGCAACCCTGGTTAATTTACTTCTTACTTGAGCTAGGGTTCCGCCCAAAAACAGGGAACCAAAAAGGGTTCCGTAGCCAAAAGAATTCGGGAACCGCTGCCCAAGCATACCTACCAAAACACGATATTAATAGCGATTTATCACGTGTAATTGTCAAAAGACAATGTATTTCGACAGTTGAATATTGATAAAACGCTACATCACGCGATTTTATCATGTTTCGATGGACATGCTACGGGGGCGAGGCTAAAGTTTGATCATGCCGATCAAACCAACTAGGTATTGACTTATTAGCTTGAAAACTTTGGGGTTAGTTGTAAAATGAGAAGCTATAAGAAAAAGGTATAGGTAATATTTATTTTGGTATAAATAAACAGCGCATTTACTAATAAAATAGGTAATGCAATCTGTTAAGTTTAATAGGTACGAGTACATCTCACGAGTTGAAATAGCCAATTATTCCACTTTTATAAGTAGCATAATTAATTTTTCAATGTTCTGACTGCGACCACCTGTTCCAGAAATGTTGGTTTTTTTTGACCCTGCAACAAATAGCGAAACTTTGAGAAACGCTGGAAGCAAAAAAATTGAGAAACCATTTTTGAATTCCCGTTACTTTGTGACGACTTTACGTAACCATGTCGACGCATTATAGTTACATTGTGACTAGTTGTGACGAGAATATTTTCACGTAACAAAAATGCTTTTCTTTAATATTTATCAATTTTACTGTTTAATATTGCTAACATATATTATTTTTCGTTTTGATATTAACTATTATAAATAATTAAAAGCATTTGAGCACTCGGTGTGTACAAATAAATAATGTTTACTTACCACCAAAATACTAAAATTGTGATAATATTGTGGCGCGTTAGTAAATTTCATTCTATTTGATGAAATTACACAGTCAAATTTTTTTCCCATTACCATTTGAGCATTAATAAAAATAATACTAAACAAAATCTGTTTATAAATATTACATTGCCTGGAAAAAGATGGCGCTACCTTTTATTTTAATAAATAGTTCATGTCACCATATTTGTCACTTCACGAGTCAAAGGACCTGCTGAACGAATGAATGAATGAATTCCTGATAGAAGTGAGCACAAATACGTCGCGATGTGACTACGCGGCGACAGCGCAGTGCGACTAAAAGTTACTGTTACCAAATGTTACAAATCGTCCCCACTTTTCGAAACGGCGACGGAACAACGGTCGACACGGCTACTCATTGTGACGGAACAAAGTTACTGAAAAAATATGTTTCGACACAAATGTGTGCACTCTAAGTCGTAACCGCTACCAGAATGGCTGTATGGGATATACCAAGTTTTATACATTAACATAACATTAATTGCATTATTATGCTAGAAAAGTGTCCGACTCCATCGCTGGCTGCGCGCTGACTGACGCTTGACTGATGAAATCCCATTACACGTTCACTCAAAACTCATGACTGATGGTTGCATGACGAATATCCAAATATTCGTCAGTCACCATCATGCAACCATCAGTCACCCCATTACACGGTAGGTTAATCGTCAGTCACGGCCGTGACTGTGGTTAAACTGACAGCAAAACCTACCGTGTAATGGCTGCCTTAGGTGTACATGAACCCAGCGCGCGAGCCGAGCGAGCGAAGCGAGCGTGCCGCGGCAGCGGCCGGCGAAGCGCCAGAAACGACTTTTTTCATGTGCGAAATTTTGTACGTACGTCCCTTCCCCTCTCCCCACCTCTTTTTAGCCTCCCCTGCTTAATTTCTGATTTTTTTGTTTTGAGGTTATGTTTACACAAAAAAATATTTCTTGAAAACTACGCATCACGGGCAGATGGGGATTGGAGGAGGGAGTTGTTTCCCTTCCCTCCCCCTCTCTCCCTCCTTTAATTGCCGAAAAATTACAGCAATTTGGCTGTTATCAATACTTTTTTGTGTGAAAGTGAAAGTGAAATATATTTTATTTAAATAAGCTCACATAATAAGCATTTTTAAATCGTCAATTCTTTTACCCTACCACCCATTATGACGTCTTTTAACTGACAAGAAAAATGGGCGCAAAAAACTTGTCAGCTTTATCAATCAGATGGAACGATATTTACAAATATGTCGTTTCCAGACTTTATATTAACAAAGATTAACAAATAAATAACATTATTGAATTAGCTCATTTCTTAATGAGTTTCAAATTTCTTAATCAATTTACAGATTTTAAGCTAAATTCAAAGTTTGAACTTGTTATTCAGTCTAGGCTGTTACAATAAATAAAAATAAAAGAAGAACATACAATTCAATATGCATTAAGATAGGTAGTCAGAAGCAGACCCATTCCCACTGGCAGCACCAGTTCCCGAACATGACGCATGAACCAGCCATCTCTTCGCTCAACCATATTTGAGCCTCATACAACACCACCGCAGAAATGATTAAAGAGAGCAAGAACATACTAAGACTACCTATGTTAAGGCATCGAATTGAAAATTTATATCCAAAAGCTTTTCATAGTGTATTCATATATATCAATATCTCTGCAAATATGTACTTCCGCGGAGTGGGAGTACCACCAGGGGGGAGGTTTCCTCCCCCCCTCCTCCCCCCTTCTCTCAAAACCACCAAATTCGTGCTCAAGTATTCTAAATTTTTACCCCGATAAATCCTGCCCCATCTCAAAACTTGAATAAATTCACTAGGTGCTGTTGATTGTACCAACAATTCATATCATTCTCATCCTCTTTAATATTAACTTGCCCCCCTTGGGCCATGGGCTGGCGACGCAAAGAAATGAAACCAGTAGATCTGGGGTCAGCCTTACCTGAAATCATTTCCGATTGGCGGAGGGCGAAAATCAGGACCATCATCGTTCCACCCATAGTCTTCAAATCCAAATCCTTCATCCATGTTTGAAATAAGATTGAATAGTTGTTGATTAAACTGTTCACTGTTCAATGTTCACAAACAATCACAATATTCACATCACAATTCAGTACACCTATAAAAATCGATACCACAGACTACAAATGATGCTGACGCATCGATACGAATACGAAGAAAAGATGAAAACCAGCGCAAATTTTCTATGTATGTAATGTAGAGTTGGAAAAAACGGCTTAAAATTTTTAAACGTTGAAACGTTGTACTTTTTTTAATAAGCACGCTTAAAAAAGTGCTTTTTTGCTTAAATGCTTTTTTTCGTTTGTACGTTGTGTTGAAACCGTTGAAGTAAAAAGCTTGCAACGTTGTGTTGCCAATAAGAAACAAACTACGCGGAGAGCTTTTTAAACAGAACGAAATTGTTGTGATATAAACAAAATTTTGAATAAAACCTAATTACTTTTTTATATTTCAATTAACTTTAACTTTACAGATATTGCATTCTGCAAATTTTTCCTGAATTCTCGACATTTTATTTATGTTCACAACTTTAAAACTAATGCAGTTCAAATCCACCTCATACATACGTATTAACAATGTTTATTAACAACAAAACATAAATAACGTTAGCAATTTAAGCAGACAACGCAAATTACGCAACAAACTGAACGAAAACGTGACACGCGCTCACTCCCAGACAGCAAAAAGCGTACTGCTTACTGCTTTTTTACTTTTCGTTTAAAACATTCAAACCAACCAAATAAAGTTGCATATATATACGCTATCGAATGGCAAAATCGCCAAATAGGAACGTTGAAGCAAGTAGTTCTACCACAACATGATAGATGGCGGGACTTTTACAATAAGTAGAAAGCATACTTTGCTTAAAATTGAAAGCGCGCTTTTGCACTTATTTAAATAAGCACGCTTATTTAAGTGCTTTTCGTTTAAACGTCCAACTCTAATGTAATGTATGTTGGTTGAAATGAAAACGTATGCGTCAAGCCCATAGATGTAGCACATCCAGATTGAGCTCTTCGCCCCAAAACGAGCCGACAGAGAGGTCAAGTAGTAGTATGAAGTGTATCTCTTTCTTCATTAGGGTGACCAAATTGTATGGTTGGTCGGAGACATACTTATTACTTTAAACTGTTTAATGTAAACTTAAGTACTTAGGTAGTTCGTTCTATATTTACAATTAATACTTTTGCCACGTTTTTATAAGGTTGCTTGCTCGTTTGTGTTTTTGTTTGTTTGTTTGAGCACAAATTTTGCAAACGATTTTATACTAACTTCCCGATGAACTAGAGACTAGAAACTTTGAACACAGGTTAGAACTAGAAGGTAATATAATATTATGGTATCATTGAGCTGATCTGAGGATGGAGCCTGAAGAACGCCACAGGAACACCACTGAGCAAGTAATCACTACGTTTTAAGGAACACTATGATGAAATCATACAACCCCATCGTGTTTGAGCTCGTTAGAATCGTCTTGGCAAGTACTCTGTTGGGGAATAATATCCAAGGGGCTGATGAAGGAGCCGGAAGAAGGCCATTGGAACTTTGTAATAAAATCATACAACCCCATCGAGTTTGAGCTCGATTGATTCGTCTTGACGAGTGCTCCGATAGGAGGTGGTATACTATTAGTTTTAGCTCGTTAACTGAAAAGCAGAAAATAATAATTTACTAAAAATAAATCTTAACGTTTTTTTATCACGTTTAATTAGGTTGTTTTCTTGTTTTTATTTATAAATATGGTTAATCAACCAATATCTACAAAAACTCAAGTGTAATAACATAACTATAAAGTTTATTCCAATTTTGATAAAAATACAATGTGCGTGTATTTAGGAAATCAAATGAATGTTGGAAAAACAAGTGCAGGTAGGAAAACATTGTCTAGTGATCTGTAGTTAAAAAACAGGTGCAAACGATTTCCGACTTTATTGACGTTTAAAATTCGGTTGCTTTCTACCATAATTATTCTCTTTCATTAAAAATTGTTATTTTGGTAAATATATCAATTAGGTCTAAAATACTGGCACCAATTTTTTACTAGTGAAATAAAAAAAATGGGTGCAAGTGATTTTCAACGACACATTGTTAAATTAAAAAAAATATTACAAAAAAATCGGACTAAAAATATTAAAACGGACAAGTAAAAACAAACTAAAAAGTAAAAAATAAATTCTTCTGTAAATATTTATAACCCTAATAACCTATACCTACCTACAGAAATTTTAAACCTAAAAATTTTAAACCAAAAAACGTGGGGCGCATGCTATAGACAATATGGATGATAAATTTCACAAAACGCGCCCCACGTTTTTAGGTTTAAAATTTCTGAAGGTATTGGTTATTAGGGTTAAAAATATTTACAGAAGAATTTATTTTTTACTTTTTAGTTTGTTTTTACTTGTTCGTTTTAATATTTTTAGTCCGATTTTTTTGTAATAATTTAGTCCGTTTTGAAAACGTGTTTTAAAAAAAAAAATTTTTTTCAGTAAATTATTATTTTATGCTTTTTAGTTAACGAGCTAAGACTAAAAATATACCATCTCCTATCGGAGCACTCGTCAAAACGATTCAAACGAGCCCAAACTCTATGGTGTTGCATGGTTTTATTACAGAGTCCCAGTGCCCTCCTTCCGGCTCCATCATCAGACCCTGGAAACTATTTCCCAAAAAAGAACTCATCAAGATGATTCAAACTAGCCCAAACTCGATGAGGTTGCATGGTTTTATTATAGAGTTCCATTGGCCTTCCTCCGGCTCCATCATCAGACCCTGGACACTAATTTCCAACAAACTCCTCGTCAAGGCGATTCAAACGAGCCCAAACTCGACGGGGTTGCGTGGTTTTATTACCGAGTTCCAGTGGTCTTCTTCCGGCTCCATCATCAGACCCTAGACACTATTTCTCAACAAAGTACTCGTCAAGACGATTCAAACGATCTCAAACTCGATGGGGTAGCGTGGTTTTATTAAAGAGTTCCATTGGCCTTCCTCCGGCTCCATCATCAGATCCTCGGACACTATTTCTCAACAAAGTACTCGTCAAGACGATTCAAACGAGCCCAAACTCGATGGGGTAGCATGGTTTTATTATGGAGTTCCTATGGCCTTCTTCCGGCTCCATCATCAGATCCTCGGACACTATTTCCCAATAAAGTAGTCGTCAAGACGATTCAAACGAGCCCAAACTCGATGGGGTAGCGTGGTTTTATCATAGAGTTCCTATGGCCTTCTTCCGGCTCCATCATCAGATCCTCGGACACTTTTTCCCAACAAAGTACTCGTCAAGACGATCCAAACGAGCCCAAACTCGATGGGGTAGCGTGGTTTTATCATAGAGTTCCTATGGCCTTCTTCCGGCTCCATCATCAGATCCTCGGTCACTTTTTCCTAACAAAGTACTCATCAAGACGATTCAAATGAGCCCAAACTCGATGGGATTGCACGGTTTCAATATTGAGTTCCTTTGGCATGGCCTTCCAGCTTCATCATCAGACCCTGGAACTTATCTCCCATTAGACTTCTCGTCAAGACGATTCTAACAAGCCTAATCACAATGGGATTGTATGGTTGCATCATTAAGTTCCTGTGGCCTTCTTCCAGTTCAATCATCAGATCAGCTCAATGACACCATAATATTGCATTGTATTCCAGTTCTGATCTATGTTCAAAGTTTCAAGTCTCTAGCTCATCGGGAAGCTAGTTTAAAATCGTTCGCAAACTTTGCGGACAAACAAACAAACAAACGAAAAAGCAACCTAATAAAAACGTGTTAATAAAAAACAAGATGGCGGCCAACCTTTTCTTGTTTTTAGCTTGATTTCGATGAAAATCGGTTTTTAGTAATATTTTGACAAAAAATAACAATGAAATATTGAAAATATAAAAAAAAAACAAAATGGTGGCCTACTTTTTATTTGTATGCCGATTTCCATGAAACTCGGTTTTTGGTACTATTTAGGCAAGAAAATATCGCAATATTTAAAATATCTAAAATCCAAGTTGGCGCTTAACTTTTTTGTTTTTGAGCCGATTTCGATGAAACTTGGTTTAAAGTACTATTTTGACAAGAAAATAACAACGCAATGTTGAAAATATAAAAAAACAAAATGGTAGCCAACTGTTTTGTTTGAGAACCGATTTCTATGAAACTCGGTTTTTGGTACTATTTTGACAAGAAAATAATAATACAATGTAAAGAATGTCAAAAGGTCAAAATGGCCAATTTTGTTTTTGGGTTGATTTTAATATAACTAGGTTGAAAAAAAAGAAGAACAAGAAAATAATTTGGCCGCCACCTTGGATTTTTAATACTTCTAATATTGTGTTGCTGTTTTCTTGTCAAAATAGTACCAAAACCGGAGTTTCATCGAAATCGGCTTACAAACAAAATAGTTGGCCGCCATCTTGGATTTATTAAATTTTTTAACATAGAGTTGTTATTTTCTTGTCAAAATAGTACCAAAAACCGAGTTTCATTGAAATCGGCCTACAAACAAAAGAGTTGGCCGCCATCTTGGATTTTTAATATTTTTAACATTGCGTTGTAATTGTCTTGTCAAAATAGTACTAAAAACCGAGTTTCAGCGAAATCGGCCCACAAACAAAAAAGTTGGCAGCTATCTTAGATTTTTAATATTTTTAACATTGTGTTGTTATTGTCTTGTCAAAATAGTACCAAAAACCGAGTTTCATCGAAATCGGCCTACAAACAAAAAAGTTGGCCACCATCTTGAATTTTTTAATATTTTAAAAATTTCGCTGTTATTTTGTTATCAAAATAGTACCAAAAACCGAGTTTTATCGAAATCGGCCCACAAACAAAAAAGTTGGCCGCCATCTTGAATTTTTTAATATTTTAAAAATTGCGTTGTTATTTTATTCTCATAATAGTACCAAAAACCGAATTTCATCAAAATCGGCCCGGCCCACAAACAAAAAAGTTGGCCGCCATCTTGGGTTTTTAATTTTTTTTAACATTGCGTTGTTATTGTCTTGTCAGAATAGTACCAAAAACCGAGTTTCATCGAAATCGGCCTACAAACAAAAAAGTTGGCCGCCATCTTGGATTTTTTATACTTTAAAAATTGCTTTGTTGTTTTCTTGTCAAAATTGTACCAAAAACCGAGTTTCCAAATTTTCAAATCCGGAAAAAATCCAAAGTTTCAAAATCGGTCCGCAAACAAAAAAGATGGCCGCCATCTTGGATTTTTTTACATTTTTAACATAACGTTGCTGTTTTCTTGTCAAAATACTATTATAAACCGAGTTTCATCGAAATCGGCCCGCAAACAAAGAAGATGGCCGCCATCTTGGATTTTTTTATTATTCTAATAGCATTGTTATTTTCTTGTCAAAATAGTACCAAAATAAAAACCGAGTTTCATCGACATTGACCCACAAACAAAAAAGTTGGTCACCATCTTGGAATGCTAATTGAGTACTAAACTTAAGAATCGCCTAAGTCTTTTCTTATCTACAACTCGACCAAGTTAACTTAGCGAATGACAGCTACATGACGGCTAAGTTTATGACACCGTTTCAATTTGGTCATGTTGTAGTTAGGAAAAGACTTAGGCGATTCTTAAGTTTAGTGCAATCGGCCAAGAGCAAAAAACTAAGAGAGAAAATATTCTTAGCTTCTAAAAAATTACAATATTTTGAAATAACTAACAAGAATTTTGAAGTAACTAACAAGAATTTTGAAGTAACTTACTTATTTTTCATATATTTTTTTTAATTTAAAAACAACGATTGTTGTTCAAAAAGGCAAATCGCAGCGTTCCATGCAGTTGGCGAAAAGCCGCCGTTGTTCGTCTAGACAAGACCCCCTAGCCAAAGTAACATTTGCAAATTTTCGCTATCGCTTCGCTTCGAAACATGTATGGATTTGACGTTTTAATATTCGATAGTTAACGAAACCTTATGTCAATCCCATACATGTTTCGAAAGAGAAGCGATAACGAAGATTTGCCAATGTTACTTTGGCTAGGCCCCCAGAGGTACCCAAACGGTCGATCGCCAAGGATAACAGATTTGCACCCAATGTAGTTTTACTTATGCAATATTTTTCTTGATAAATATTTGGTGGGTTAAACGGTCAAAATGTCGATCTCTTAACTAAGAGATAGAGAAATAGATTCTAAGAGATAGAGAAATAGATTCTCTTAATTTTTTGCTAGGTCGATCTCTTTAAGAAAAAGTGCGGTCTAGACAGTTGACGCAAGCAACGACTAAGGCTCGTATTACAGAATGAGACTCAAGCTTTGATCTCTACTTAAAACTAGTTTTAAGTCGAGTATTAATTCTAGAACTGTGCTTGAGCAGAGACACAGCCGTGACACACTCTGTACATGAGAGTTCGAGCGCCAGCGACCTTGAGCCAGAGCGTGTAAGCGCTAGGGTTGATACCGAAATGGAATTTAGACTTGTGGCAAAGGAAATTACATAGTAGGTTAGGTATGTTAGGAAATAAACTTGTGCAAGAACATGTTGATAAAAGATAGGTTTTATTTATAATAAGTTTTTGTAATATTTTAATTATATTAGGTAGGTATGTACACATCATAAATTGCAACCCTTTTACTATATCTTCTGTTATTTATCATATAGGTAATCATTTTTTTAATCTCTTAACGTGTTAATGAAGGAAAGGTTTGATTTATAATCATTTTTATTAGGGTTCCGTACCCAAAGGGTAAAAAACGGGACCCTATTACTAAGACTCCGCTGTCTGTCTGTCTGTCACCAGGCTGTATCACATGAACCGTGATAGCTAGACCATTGAAATTTTAACAGATGATGTATTTCTGTTGCCGATCCGATGCCGAACAACAAATACTAAAAACAGAATAAATAAATATTTAAGGGGGCTCCCATACAAGAAAAGTCCTATTTTTTTTGCCGTTTTTTGGTACGAAATTTTTGCGCGACCCAACACCCTTTGTGCGCGAGTCCGGCTCGCACTTGGCCGGTTTTTTATTTATTGTAAATTTTACCTACTTGCGAGGTTTAATCGTCTGAAATCTTTATTTTCAGAGCTTTTTGTTATAATTAAAGTCAGGTTTAAGGAAGGGTAAGGGCATGACTAATATTTCGTATATTTTAACTTTTAAAATAGTCGATAAATTTTTATTTTATTAAAATTCAAAATATGGTAAAGTTGCCATAGTAGGTACCATCAACTATGGCAACTGGGCAATACGAAGAAACTTTTATCAGGATTTTGTTTTTGGTTATTGCCACAGCCATAAACACAACAATAACGCCCGCCGCCGGGCATGATTAATTATCTAACAATTAAATAATGTAAATTAAACGCGTAGTCAGTCCGTGCGAAATGCGGTACAATACGGATTGCGGTGGGACAAGCAAGCGGCGAGCGAAAGTAGAAAGAACCCTTGCCCGAGTAAGTCGGCGACTAGCGGCTGCACTCCCCGCGCGCCGCGCGCAGCCCCCGCGCGCCTCCAGACACGCACACATAGCCGCGAGCGATTTTACGAGCATACATGCGCGAGTGTCGTTTCTTTTCGCGTTAGAGTATATATTCTGTGGTTAAGGTTAAATTTAGGACCAGGGGTGGATGGGAGGGAGAGAGGGGACCTCCCCACCTAAGCATTTTGTGCGGAAATGCACAGTTTTTTGTTTAATTGAATTTTGAAATTTTACTAATCCTAACCTCAAAATGTATGAAAAAATCATTTAAGGGAGGGGGGGGGGGGATGGGAGAGTCCCCCTTCTATATTCTACTCTTTTCCCCTCGCTCGCCCTTTAAAGTTTTTTTTAGGTTTTTTCATACCTTTTGAGGTTAGGATTGGTAAAAAGTCAAAATTCATTTAAAAAAATCAAAATGATTTGATAAGGGGTAGGGGGCTCTCCCAACCATCCGCCCTCTTAAATTCGACCTTAACTAATGTAGATATGACCCCAAATCAGTGCTCGAGCGTGGTCTCGACCATACTTACGTAAACAGAGATCAAATTCTTTCTAAGCAGAGATTTTAGTTTTAAAATTAGTTGAGCATTACTCGAGTATTGTTTGAAAATTAGCATGATCTGAGTTGAGTTTAGTTTGTTGAATTGATGAGGACAAGTTCATCATATTCTGTTTTACGAAAAACTTACTGCAGTGACAAAACCACCCATTATAATCTTCGCAATAATCCTATAATTCTAAACACAAATACCTTATTTATTAAAATTAACGTTTAATTGGCCAATGCCACTCATAAAAATATATTAATCACGTTGCGCCGCAACATTTACTTTGACTAATTATGCGTAAAATGAAACTCATTCTGCTCAAAACAAATTTCGTAATAGGAAACAGACTATAACCATAGATAGTTGCAAATCTCTATTTAAGTAGAGATCAGCTGAGTCTAGACTCAAGCATAGTTTTGGAATCAACAGGGTACTTGAGACTAGATTCAGTAATTAAGTAGAGATCAGGTGATTAGAGTTCAAGCTGTGCTTGAGTCTCATTCTATAATACGAGCCTAAAAGTGTAACACCCATCGAGATAAATATACAAGAGAAGCAAACCTGACTACCACGCGCCACAAAAAGCGTGTAACTTTTCAACCGTGTAGGACGAAGCTTTGAAACCACTTAACATTTTTAAGAAAACATATATCTGTCTCACTAACACACGTACCAAAAACAATATCGTAGCCAAGATTAGACAAAGACCACAACAAAATTAGACAAAGACGGTGATATCAACATGCAATTTTTTTTTAGAAAATTTGTGTTGTCTACCATGTGAAATTTTACCCCAAAATAATGCATGAATTGTAAGGCCGCTATAGATGAAAATATTGTATAACAAAAGCTATATGGCGGCCAACTTTTCTGTTTGTGGGCCGATTTCGATGAAACTCGGTTTTTGGTACTATTTTGGCAAGAAAACAGTAAAGCTATGTAAAAAAATCAAGATGGCGGCAATCTTTTTTGTTTGAGGACCGATTTCGATAAAACTCGGTTTTGGTACTGTTTTGATACGAAAATAACAACGCAATGTTGAAAATATAAAAAATCCAAGAGGGCGACCAACTTTTTTGTTTGAGGGCCGATTGAAATGAAACTCGGTTTTTGGCACTATTTTAACACGAAAATAATAACGCAATGTTAAAAATAATAAAAAATCCAAGATGGCCTACTTTTTTGTTTGTAGGCCGAAGAATAAGAATAAGAATATTTTATTTTGCAAGCATTCACAGTACAAAAAGTTGTAAAAATAAAATAGCTTAGGCTCATGTGATGCACCAGATACTGGCATGCAAACAGTACAGATAGAATGACGCTAATTTTATAATATCAGAAATGGTTAGTTTGTTAGTAGAAAACAATTATTGATCAAAAAATGACAAATCAGTCCGATTTCGATGTAACTCGGTTTTTGGTACTATTTTGACCAGAAAACAGTAAAGCTATGTTAAAAATAAAAAAATCCAAGATGGCGGCCAACTTTCTTGTTTTTGGGCCAATTTTGATGATACTTGGTTTTTGGCACTATTTTGACAAGAAAACAGCAACGCGATGTTAAAAATATAAAAAATCCAAGATGGCAGCCAAGTTTTTTTTTGGGCCAATTCCGATGGAACTCGGTTTGATAAGAAAATAACTATGTAATTAGAAAAAATAAAAATTCCAAGATGGCGGCCAACTTTTTGTTTGAAAGCCGATTTCGATGAAACTAGGTTTTTAGAACTATTTTGACAAGAAAACATTGTTATTTTCTTGTCAAAATAGTTCCAAAAACAGAGTTTCATCGAAATCGGCCTACAATCAAAAAGTTGGCCGCCATCTTGGATTTTTTACTTTTTATCATTGCTTTGTTATTTTCTTGTCAAAATAGTTCCAAAAACCGAGTTTCATCGAAATCGGCCTACAATCAAAAAGTTGGCTGCCATCTTGGATTTTTTAATATTTTTAACATTGCATTATTATTTTCGTGTTAAAATAGTACTAAAAACAGAGTTGCATTTAAATCGGGCCTCAAACAAAAAAGTTGGCCGCGATCTTGGATTTTTTAATGTTTTTAACATTGTGTTGTTATTTTCTTGTCAAAATAGTACCAAAAACCGAGTTTCATCGAAATCGGCCCACAAACAGAAAAGTTGGCCGCCATATAGCTTTTGTTGTACAATATTTTCATCTATAGCGGCCTTACAATTCATGCCCAAATAGTACCAAAACCAAGTTTCATCGAAATCAAATAAAAAAGTTTTATACTAGGTGGAAAAAGAGTTAGGTATTATTTACTAACACGTTTTTTTATATGAAAACACCACTGCAACACTGAGTTGGCTAAAATCTGCCGTTATCCACATTATAATTCTCGAATGAAATGAAATATTACTTTTTTGTTTAACTTGGCAGAATAAACTATGATTATTTTGCTTTCAATTTTACTTTTAAATTCTAGTTTATTTTAAAATGCCGGATCTCTCGATTTTATTTTAATGCCTCGAACATACGCCAATTTAGCTTCCTAGCTAGGAACCAATTTCGGGTTGCCACAATAAAATATTGTAGAATAAGTTCGATTTTAAAATCGAATCTACACTATAACGGAAAAGTAAACATTGTTTAAGGCTCAATTACACTACACAATTTTAAGCAAGTGATTTTAAGACTGTCTTGAAAACGACTAAGAATGCGCGCATTTACACCACACAATTTCTAGCACGCTCGGCCGTGCTTACTGTTATAGTAAAAGAGAAGGCAGTAAAAGAGAAGTCTCTAATGTCTTTTTCAATCAACGTAGTATTGGAGTTATTTACTTTGTAGTTTTTGTATTTATTTTATTTTCTGTTTTAGTTCTTTAAGCACCTACCTAATACCAAATTCCTTTTCTTTAATCTTTGTTTGTTAAGAGGTTAATTATAAATATTTTCAATTTGCAGTCGTCGTGTCAAATAAAATTGTAGGTACCTATCTCCTTACTTATATATTAATCAATCATTTTTTTCAACTATTATCTACCTATTAGAAACCTACATAACATTAATATCTGACTAGGTTGAAAATTCGAAAGGCTCACGAATAGAAATATTTTACCTAGTAGGTATGAAGTAGTAGTAGGTATATTTACCTAGT
The DNA here is from genome assembly GCA_928269145.1 of Agriphila tristella. Taxonomy (NCBI): domain Eukaryota; kingdom Metazoa; phylum Arthropoda; class Insecta; order Lepidoptera; family Crambidae; genus Agriphila; species Agriphila tristella. The sequence continues at coordinate 43,553,868 of OV743429.1, read as the reverse complement.
ATCTTTTTATTTAAGTAGATAAAAACCTCTAATGTGTAGGTACTTACTTAATGCAAATTGCAAGAATCGTATCAAACAAAACAAGACTGTCGCTCTTGTGAATAACTCGACGGACACACACGCCGCACCGCACCGCACCGCACACCAACGCGAACGCGACGGCTCGCGCGCGGGCCGCGGCAGCGGCACCCGCCCGCCCCTCGGCGTGACCCACTCCGCGCCACGCCCGCCCACGGCGTCCAGCTCAGAAGGTGCACATCGTCGTTGTTGTCGGTCGCGCACGTATCAACCTACCTAGATATCGCGTTATTATACGTTACACTATTTCCCAACAAAGTACTCGTCAAGACGATTCAAACGAGCCCAAACTCGATGGGGTTGCATGGTTTTATTATAGTGTTCCTATGGCCTTCTTTCGGCTCCATCATCAGATCCTTGGACACTATTTCCCATTAGAGTACTCGCCAAGACGATTCTAACGAGCCCAAGCACGATGGGGTTGTATGGTTCCATTATAGAGTTCCTGTGGCCTTCTTCCGGCTCCATCATCAGATCAGCCCAATGATACCATAATATTGCATTGCCTTCCATTTCTGACCTATGTTCAAAGTTTCAAGTCTCTAGCTCATCCGAAAGCTAGTTTAAATTGTTCGCAAACTTTGTGGAGAAACAAACAAACAAACACACAAGCAAACGAGAAAGCAACCTAATAAAACGTCTTAAAAACAACCTACCTACCTATAAGTTTCAAGTCTCTAGCTCATCGGGAAGCTAGGTAGGTAGGTACTTACCTAGTATAAAATACTCCTTTCTAAAATTACGGACAAACAAATAAACGAACCTACTTATAAATATTAATAGTATAAATAAATAAATAAACAAGAAAACGTCCATATGAAACGTGTTAAAAAATCAACATTCTTTTTTGAACTTATCTTGTACTGTGGCAGTATCGTCTATCTGTCGCGAGTCAGACAGAGTCTGTCTCTGTCTGTCACATTACCTCTACACGTTGACCTTGAGAACGTCTTTATGCCTTAGGTATAAAAAATTGTGTAATGTAATTGAGCCTTTAAATTGGTTCCTTAAATGATAAATCGGCGTATGTAATCGAGGCTTAAAAGTTATCGCAAAAAATAGCAAAAATGTGATAATGAAAGAAAACATCATTTACCAAAACATTTATTTTATATTATAACAGAGGCTTATGTAACATCAGAGGTAACGGATTACCTATCCGTTAATCACAAATTCTCCCCAAAAATGGGGAAACCAAAACGATGTTTTTAGTGGTAGCACTGAACCTCGATTGTGGTGTGATTTATTTTATTTATTTTTTTGCGTTTTTAACGTTATTAGTAATACAAAAACAATAAATAATCGCGTAAAAAGTAACACCCATTTGCACTAAACTTAAGAATCGCCTAAGTCTTTTCTTAACTAACTTAAGACATTCTTAGCAAAAAAATGCATTGCACCAACGTTAAGACGTTCTTAAATCCACTTTAGGCTATTCTTAACTTACGGGCCCAATATCGAGCGCCCAAGGCTTAAGAAATTCCTATGTTATGAATTGTAAATCTGTGGTTATAGCCTGTGGCCGTCAATTGTGACAAAAACAGAAATGTTTGCTGAAAAATGGAAGATTCATGGAACATTCATTGAAATAGTTGAATTACTAAACGACTCGGTGGAAAAATCGCAAAAAATGCCGTATTTCAATACAATTGCTGCACTTATAAAAGAATAAGAACGTATAAAATAAACGTACTTGTATGTAAACTTCTGGCATAGGCTGCCGTGTCAAAGTTAATTTTTGACCCTGATTACCGTATAATACGGCAATTACCGTACCATTGGCAACACTGCCGCGATTTGATTTCCATTTTCTAAATTGACAGTTGATGACTTAACTTTTTCAGTCACCCTACCAAATAAAATAAACCAACGCCTTATCTTTCGTCTCCTTTTAACTCACGAATGAATCCATGTGATGTTATAACCAAAAAAAGTATTCTATGACCTATATTACTTCACCGGTTTAAAAATCCATAAACAATTAATATTTACATTCGTTCATTCTTTCACTTAGCAAGGCGATGCCCAAGTTACGACGTAGTCTGTTAGTGCAAACAAACATTTCAGCTCGGCATTTTAGGCTGTTCCTTTCCTAAGCTAAGAAATATCTTAACTAGGACACGCTTAACTTGAGTTTAGTGCAAACGGCTGTAAGTCTCTTTGATGTTAAAAGTTTTTTTGACCTCGAAGCGCACTCTTTCAGTAGTGAAAAAATGCGTAGGCATTTTGATCATTTTGAAGAGCTGTTTCCGTTTGTTTTGTTTGTATGTTGTATGAGGTGGCATGGGGTGATGTTTTTCTTGTAAACTTAATGTAAAAACACTTTTTAGGGTTCATAGCCATACCGTTTTGATTGCACCACTTCAGACCTCTATTTAAGTCATCTTGTAAGAGAGCCGAGTCGCTAGAAGACTCGATACATTTAAAAAGTTTAAGATCGTCAGCGAAAAGTGAAAACTGGCAATGACGGATTATAGCTGAGATATCATTAATAAAAATGGAAAACAATAATGGTCCTAAATGAGAACCCTGGGGCACTCCAGATTCAGCAAAGTAGGTTCTAGATGAAAAACCATTAAGCACGACAATTTGTGTTCTTCTCTCCAGGTATGATTTGAGCCATGTGAGCAAAGAGCCATGAATTCCACTGTCTTTCAACTTAGCAACCAGCAGTGAATGTGGTACCTTATCAAATGCACTAGAAAAGTCAATGTAGATTGTGTCTACTTGACGTCTTTCGTCCACACAGCGAGATAAATAAGTAACAAATTAAACAGAAAAAATTAAACAGATTAGTTTCGGTTGAATGGCCTTTTCTGAAACCATGTTGATGATCGCTGATACAACTTTCCACATGCAGAGACAGGGATGGATGGACCAAAGCTTCGAACAATTTTGAAAAACACGATAGAATGGAAATCGGGCGATAATTAGCAACATTAGCAATATCTTCTTTCTTGTGGACAGGTGTAACCCTTGCCTTTTTCCATTCCTCGGGAAATGTACCACTAGTCAACGAAGCATTGAATATCAAACATAGCGGATAAGACAGATATTCACCGCAGCGTTTCACGAAAACTGGCGGTATACCATCCTGCCCAGCACCCTTGGCCATGTCTAGTTGTTTATTTTTTTTGTAAATCTGTTTCTCAGTAATATGAATGCTACTGAGTAGACATTCAGATGGCAAAACCCCAACAGTGTTGTTTGAAAGTGGAGTAGGACTACTATGAGAGAAGGTAGATGAAAAATGATCTGCAAAAAGATCCGCTATATCAGGACCAGACTTAGCAGTGACACCGTCTAGAAACATTTCAGAAGGCAGTTTAGATTCACCCTTTCGTTTGTCCTTTAAGAAACGCCAAAACGTTTTAGGGTCGTTGGATATATTGTGTTCGACATTTTGCCTGTATTCATTATAAGATTTATGAAGAAGTGCGTGATAATAAGATCGGATACGTTTATACTCTAATTGATCCCTAGGATTACCGTAAATACGTATCTTTCGCCTAAGTCTAATTTGATCAGTTAAAAACCGGACAGCCACCCTGTTAAACCAAGGAGGATACTTATGAGATTTTGGCTTACGCTTTGGTATATGTCTATCAATGATTTCATATAGATACTTGTACAACTTATTTACCATGGCATCAACATTATTACAAGTAGAAAATAGGGTATACCAGTCAGTCGCAGAGAGTTCGACTAAAATACTGGGATAGTCAGCCTTGAAATAATTATGGTCAGAGCGACTTTGTGGCTGTAGGAAAGCTTCACTTGTTAGTGGTAAGTGTATGAGAAGACTAGTGTGTTTGTGGTCCAACTTAGTGATGACATCAGGAGCAGTAGTAACTGTTAAATTATTAATTGAACTTATCACTAGGTCGAGAACTCTGCCATCAACATTGACAGTGCTATTAAACTGCAGTAAATTGTTGCAGTTAAGAAAATCTACCAAGGTGTAGCCTATGGGCGTATCATAATTCGTTGGTGTCATGAAACTACAGTCGTTCTGGGTTACAAGGCTTAAGAAATTCCTATGTCATGAATTGTAAATCTGTGGTTATAGCCTGTGGCCGTCAATTGTGACAAAAAACAGAAATATTTGCTGATAAATGAAAGATTCATGGAACATTCATTGAAATAATTGAATTACTAAACGACTCGGTGGAAAATCGCAAAAATTGCCGTATTTCAATACAATTTCTGCACATGGGTCAATCAACTTTTGATTGTCCTATGAGTTTTCCTGTCCACAAACATAAAGAAATATCCACTGGACAACCTATATAATAAGAACAAATATGTAAATAATATATTTATTTCTGTTACCAGAATGATACTTTAAATCTTAAGTTTGAGTATTTATAAGCTAAACTATTTTCTTTATTTTTATTTCAAGAAAACACACTTTTATGTTATAAGTTGTCCAGTGGACATTTCATTAATTTCATTCAAATAAAGGGGACATCGACATCTCTCTCGACAACCGTTAAAATACGAACAAATATGTAAACAACATATTTATTTCTATTACCAAAATGATAATTAAAGTATCACATTTAACCCAAACCATAATTTTTAAGTGAGTTGATATTTATTTTCAATGAATTATATACTTTTATGTTTGTGGACAGGAAAACTCATAGGAAAATTAAAAGTTGATTGACCCACTTATAAAAGAATAAGAACGTATGAAATAACCGTACTTGTATGTAAACATCTGGCATAGGCAACCATGTCAAGGTTAATTTTTGATCCCAATTACTGTATAATACGGCAACTACCGTTACCATTGGCAACACTGCCGCGATTTGATTTCCATTTTCTAAATTGACAGTTGATGACTTAACTTTTTCGGTCACCCTACCAAATAAAATAAACCAACGCCTTATCTTTCGTCTCCTTTTAACTCACGAAAGAACCCATGTGATGTTATAACCAAAAAACCGGCCAAGTGTGAGTCGGACTCGCGCACGAAGAGTTCTGTACCAAAAAACAGCAAAAAATCACGTTTGTTGTATGGGAGCCCCCCCTAAATATTTATTTTATTCTGTTTATACCTCGGGGTGCCCATACTTTTTCTTAAGGAGATCGACTTAGCAAAAATTTATGGTTAAGTGATTGACCAAATATTTATCAAGAAAAGATATTGCATTAAGTTAAACCACAGAATACATAATTTCTAAAAACTCGCTGCCATCGGGTCAAAGGTTGACGAAATGGATCAGATTTGCTATTTACTCTCTTCGCTTCCCTCATCTTACGAGAATGTAATAACATCCATTCTTAGAGTAAGCCTTTGTTGCTCGAAGCATCCATTGAAACAATGACCACCGAGAAAACCATCAGTATAGAATTCATCAAGACGAGGTTACTTGATGCTGAAATCAAGTGTCATCAGGAGACTGTCCAAAGCTCGGGCAATGAAGAGGCATTCATAACTTGTTATGGTTGTGGAAAGAAGGGTCACATCGCTCGAGAATGCAAGGAGAAAATGCATAGCTACAACTACCGGGGACGTCCACATACTAGGAGCTACCGGGGTCAACCAAGAGGCAGAAGTCAAGGTCGTGGTCGTGGTTGGAGGCACAGAAGCAGTTTAGCACATCAAGAAGAGGAAACCCAGATGTCATTTGCAGCGTATAGCGTGAGCCCAAGTGTCAGTGAGTGTCATTTTAATCTATTAAATTCAGAAGTGTATTTTATAATAGATTCAGGTGCGTCAGAACATTTAATTAAAGCAGAGTATGAACAGTACATGACAGATATTGTAAAATTAGATAAAGAAGTAAAGATTTTTATTGCAAATGGTCAAAACATATCAAGTAATAAAAGGGGAAAGCTACATTTAAAATTTAAAAACATAACAATTGATATTGAAGGATTGATAGTACCAAAGGACATCAGGCACATCAGACCCAAAGGTGTATAAGAATAATTCTGTTACATTTAAGCAATATGTATTATTAGAATAATAAAACAGTAGCAAGTTTATTTTTAAACTCCTTCATTTCGCTTAAATTAATTACTGAAAAATCGGAAGTATTTCGATTAAAAAGACATCTGTGTCATTGATACTCTGTGGCTTCCATGTCATCAATGTAATCTTAAATGACTGACATTGACAGTCAATTGTCAAAACGCGAAAGCCGATTGGTCGGCCTGTGGCGGTCTGTCACTTTTACTGTCAGTTAACTGTCATTGTCAATCAACTATCAAACAGCGTTTTGTTACGACATATGCACAGTTCTTCCTTCTTGGTTCTAAAGCAAAAAAACTTGACTTTGTGTATTGATTGATAGATTTTGTTGAATGTTTTCGAAAACACTGTCGCTGGAGACTTGACTTTATGCTTGCTTAGTACATTTCGGTATTTCGGTAGAACACCGATTAATCACTAGCGCAGTTATCAAAACGTTTTGGTCGTGTAACTGGTGTTGCTGTAATAGTGTCGGGGTTACCAAAAATATAAGTTACAAACACAAATAACTCTCAAAATATAAAGCTTTGTTAAAATCTGAATATTTTTTATGACTTACTAATTACAAGTCTTAATTTTGGAAAAAACAAAAATGCTATACATTCTTGGGTTTTTTGTCAAAGGTATTTGCCTGATGTCTTTTGTCTCATAACTTGTTATCAGTTGCTAAATTAATACAGAAAGGTGCTAGTGTTCAATTTGACAAAACATGTGCATCTATTTTTTGTAATGGTGCATATTTATTTGGTAATTTGATAGGTAGGTTGTATTTATTGAAAATGTATTTACTGTCTGAAAACTGTTCATTGGGTACCAATCAGGGTTCGAGGATATATATCAATGGATATATATCATGATATATATCCGATATATATCCAACGAATTTTTGTGATATATATCAATATTAAAATAGTTGAAAAATTTGTATGAATGAATGAATGAATGAATAAAATTTTATTGACACACATCACACTTACATACCAAGAAACAGCAAGGAACAACAAACAAACAAAAAATAAAAACAAAACCAACTAATTACATTAAAAATTGTGTGACGGGCCAATCAGGACCCTGCCTCAGCATATGCTGTTACGGTATGAGGTCGTCACACCGCAACAGCGCTGGTATTCTGACAGGGCCTGTGTGAGGAACGTTAATCGTACGTACCTAATCGACCATATTAATAATTTTTTGCTTTTTTAATTACAGCTGTAATGAAGAAAAAAAATATTTATATAATTTTATATGATAATAAATATTTAAATAAAGTAAATTGTATTAAAATAAAATAATCACATCCACACAATATCCGCACAGTACAGATATTAGTTTTTGTGGTAAAAAAAAAACAATATCTATACCGTGGTACCAGAACAGACTAGTCATAGATGATGACGAGAAGTACCAGTGAAGCCCCGTGCAAGGGATATCATAGAGGCGTTCACAGCTAAATCTAATGCTATCCACCAGACGTGAAAAACCGAGTTGTAAGTAGGCGTACTAAAATAACATTATTTCTATGTAAGCTGGAGTGAAAGTAAATATTTTTTTAAGCATCTTTTAAATGTATTGATTGTTTTAAGGTCACGCAACGGCGGCGGAAGATCGTTCCAGCAATGTGTGGCTGCGAACCTGAAGGACCCGCGGAAAGCCACAGTACGATGACTTGGTGTCGCAAAGATGTTTCTGCAAGATCTTAATGAATTACCAGTATAACTTTTGGCCCAAGTGAGTTTCTTATGTAAATATATAGGTTTTCCTGACTTTAGGACACCAAACATTAAAGTGGCTAGATGAAGCTTTCTACGGGCCTCCATTTTCAGTAAGTTAGCACTATTAAGGAATGGGGTCACATGAGACCGAGGTGGCACAAAGAAACAGAAGCGTGCACAGGCATTCTGCACCCGCTGTACAAGCTTAACTGTTCTGGCTAGAAGACGTGGACCATAAACGATGTCACAGTAATTAAGTTTCGAAAGTATGAGTGATTCACAGAGTGTAATTCTAAGCTGCTCATGTAAATATGGACGTATTCTGTAAAGTAGTTTAAGGCGGTAAAAACAACTGCGAACACACTCAGTGATGTGGCTATCGAAATTTAAGTGGCTGTCTAGAGTCAGACCCAGGTTTCTACATTTGTCCACACGAATAATGCCTTCTCCATATAACTGAATGTTGAGGCTCTTGTTATCCAATTTTTGAAGTTTAAACCTAGTTTTAGCCGGCTAAAACTAGGTGTAGCCGATAGCTGTTGGCTAAAACTAGGTGTAACCGATCTGCTTTACTCCTGTAATCCTCCATTTTCACTTTTTTCTTCTGTTTCTACTCTTTTCTGGTCATCTTCTTGATCCTTCTGTGTTCCTTCTTTGCTTGTTTCACCTCTTTTATCTTGTCTTTTATTGTCTACACCCGTTTAAACTCTTTTTATGTTATCTTCTTGATCCTTCTGTGTTCCTTCTTCGTCTTCATTTTCACTAAAATAGCGTCTAAACCCTTGTGCATTGCTTTCTTTATTCTCCTCTACGTAATTTATTTGTGACTCATCAAATCTGACGTCCCTCGACACTACTATTTTATCCTCTACAGGATCCCATACACGGTAACCATTTTGTGAGTACCCCACGAATCTCATTTCTTTAGCTCTCTGTTCAAGTTTATCCTGTTTTGGTAAAACATGGACCCATACCTTGGAACCGAACACCTTTAGTCTTGATAAATCACGGTGACCTACCCATATTTCAGCAGGAGTGCTGAATCTGATCGCTGATGACGGGCACCTGTTGATTTGATAAACAGCACATCGGACAGCTTCACCCCATAAGGTTTTTGGCAACCCTGTTTCAATCAACAATGTTCGTGCTTTATTGTAAATCGTCCTATTCATGCGTTCAGCTACTCCGTTAGATTGAGGGCTGTAAGGTGTCGTGTACTGTTGAATTATTCCCTTACTCTTACAAAACCTGTTTAGTGTATCATTTTTAAATTCTCCCCCGTTGTCACTTCTAATTTTCTTTACTTTATTTCCTAACTGTCTCTCTAGTGTATTAATATATTCCACCAACTTCTCCGTAGTTTCAATTTTATTCTTCAATAGATAAACCTGGCAAAAATGAGAAAAATCATCGATGATCGTTAGGTAATAGATCTCACCATTTGCTGTTGGTGTTCTCACTGGACCTGCGACATCTGTGTGTATTAACTCACCAATGTAGAAAGAACGTGGCTTAGATGTGGGATAGAATGGTAATCTAGTTGATTTTCCTTGCATGCAGGGCTCACAACACGTCTCACTAATTGGTAGTTTCATAATCTGTAAATGTCTTCTGTTAGCGTGTCCTAACCTTCTATGCCATAATAAATCTTTATTAGTATTGGTACCAGGGTTCGAAAATATCCGATATTTATAATAAATATAAAAATATCGGATATTTATTATATATATCTGATATATATCAAAAATGTGATATATATCGGATATATATACATTATGTATGACAGCCACATTATTATTTTATTGTATTATTGATGTATACTGTTGGCATATGTGTTTTATAAACATAATCAATTAATTTCAGAAAACTAGGATATTTTGTTTTATTTAGGTACTTATTTGACAAATTAGTTAAAAATCAGGAAAAAATCATTAGTATTACCATGAGTGGTGGAAAATTATTTAAATAAAAAAAATATACTCTACATTTTTGATTAAATTTTTTCATTTAGGTATATTGTATTTATATTTATTACCTCACCATCAATAGGATAGTGTTATACATAGTCAGCACACACGTCACACATCAATATATCTCATTTTTTTGCTATTTTTACGCGCGAAATTCATGTTACAATTACTATATATGTTACGGCTAATACCCGAAGTGCGGCTAAACCTAGTTTTAGCCAGCTAAAACTATGTGTAGCCGCTAGCTGTTGGCTAAAACTAGGTGTAACCGATCTGCTTTACTCCTGTAGGTCTCGGGTTAGGTTAGAAATTTAAGGCGAGCGCGCAGCGCAGTGGAGCGTGAGCCTTAAATTTCGAGGTTATTTTTTTTTAACAGACAACAGAAAAAACTTTCTTTATATAGTTTTAGCCGGCTACACCTAGTATTAGCCGCGAACAAATCGGCTACACCTAGTTGAGAAATGCGCTCCTCCTTCCTACCAACACTGCACTAAAAAAAATACCTGCTCATGCAGCAAGTTTTAGTATCGATAATGCGACGGGAATAAAATAATGAAACGCTACTTAATGAAAAACCAGTAGGTATACGTGATAGAGCATTAATTTATTTACATTGTTGTAACTGCATTATTTTGGCCGTTGAAAACAGTTTCTCTCTAATGGTAATTGGGATATAGTAAAATTTTTCTTTTCTTCATCGTTTCGGAATCTGAAAATAAAATAAGATTCATTTTCATTTTGTTACTACGAATAAACAATAGGTGTCAAAGAACATAATAACTAGTATAGTAGTAAGTTAGTTCCGATTCCTAGCTGAAACTGATCTGGGGGCCATATTTTTGAATCGCTTGTCTAGCGTTGAGCGCTCGTTTCTACTGATTTTCGTTCGACAAATCAACTCAAATGTATGAGATGTCAAACGAAAATCAGTAGAAAAGAGCGCTCGACACCAGACGAGCGATTCAAAAATAGGGCCCCTGAATTGGTTAACTCTATTGGGATTTTGTCAAATGAGAAGCCAGGAGACTTTTATTCGCTTCTTTATTACCACTTTTCGCATTATAAATTTATTACATCTTCTCTTAGCTGAGCCCAAATTCGTATTGTCAAACTATCGACTGACATGTGTGGCAGATTGTCAACCTTGAGATTCGAACATACCATAGATATCCCATGGAGGTCGGAAGCCTCCTGCAACACACCCCCTCAATCTGCTACACATGCTGACCATCCTGACTAAAACACTTTTCTACCTATCTGTACAACACTATGATAAAATTTCTACACATACAACCGAAACCAAAGACCTAACTAACTAAACATCAGACTTAACCAAAGAATTATCAAAATACACTTGGATATCAAAACCACTTTTTTTTTAATGATGATTCATTTACTTTCTATTACTTTCTAATCCCACACCCCCTTAAATGAATCATTATTTAACGCACCCCCTTAACAAACACAAGCACCCCCTTAATTCTATATTCTAACTTCTACTAAACTTCGTGAATATCTATCTTCTTCTTGTAAATTTTATTATTCTTCTCAAAACTATCTCACTCCTACTCAACTTCTTCAATATTATAAAATTACTCCTTCTCTATCTCTTCTATATAAAATCTCCTTCTCGACATCTTCTTTAAAACCTCTCCTTCTCGACATCTTCTGTATATAAAACCTCTCCTTCTCAACATCTTCATTAAATTCTCCCACTCGACATCTTCTTATAAACCCTTACTCCCTCTCAACATCATCTTCATTATAAAACTTCTTCTACTTTACTCCCACTCGACTCATCATCATTATAAAACTTCTTCTATTTTTCTCATACTCGATCCATCATCATTATAAAACTTCTATTTTCTCCCACTCGATTCATCATCCTTAAAACTTCTATTTTCTCCCACTCGATTCATCATCATTAAAAAACTTCTATTTTTCTCCCACTCGATCCATCATCATTAAAAAACTTACTCCTTCTTCATCTTCATTACATTATAACTCCTGCTCGACTTCATTACACTAATTGGCAAAAATATATTCTTCAAAAATAGACTTCTTCCAAAATAATAAAATTCTTCATAAATATGCCTTACATTTTTCCTTTCTTCATTTTTATTCATCTCATTTCTTTTCATTTAGTTTCATTCCATTTATTTTCTCTCGACTTCATTTGTTTTATAGTCTGTTTTTGTTGCCAAATAATTTTTCACTCAATCTTCACTCCTGGCTTCTTTTCGAAAGCGTGCTGGCGCATAACCTATTGGGAATTTGTCAAATGAGAAGCCAGGAGACTTTTATTCGCTTCTTTATTATCACTTTTCGCATTTGAAAAAATTCAATTTTTGCCAATTAGTGTAATGAAGTCGAGCAGGAGTTATAATGTAATGAAGATGAAGAAGGAGTAAGTTTTTTAATGATGATGGATCGAGTGGGAGAAAAATAGAAGTTTTTTAATGATGATGAATCGAGTGGGAGAAAATAGAAGTTTTAAGGATGATGAATCGAGTGGGAGAAAATAGAAGTTTTATAATGATGATGGATCGAGTGGGAGAAAAATAGAAGAAGTTTTATAATGATGATGAGTCGAGTGGGAGTAAAGTAGAAGAAGTTTTATAATGAAGATGATGTTGAGAGGGAGTAAGGGTTTATAAGAAGATGTCGAGTGGGAGAATTTAATGAAGATGTTGAGAAGGAGAGGTTTTATATACAGAAGATGTCGAGAAGGAGAGGTTTTAAAGAAGATGTCGAGAAGGAGATTTTATATAGAAGAGATAGAGAAGGAGTAATTTTATAATATTGAAGAAGTTGAGTAGGAGTGAGATAGTTTTGAGAAGAATAATAAAATTTACAAGAAGAAGATAGATATTCACGAAGTTTAGTAGAAGTTAGAATATAGAATTAAGGGGGTGCTTGTGTTTGTTAAGGGGGTGCGTTAAATAATGATTCATTTAAGGGGGTGTGGGATTAGAAAGTAATAGAAAGTAAATGAATCATCATTTAAAAAAAAAGTGGTTTTGATATCCAAGTGTATTTTGATAATTCTTTGGTTAAGTCTGATGTTTAGTTAGTTAGGTCTTTGGTTTCGGTTGTATGTGTAGAAATTTTATCATAGTGTTGTACAGATAGGTAGAAAAGTGTTTTAGTCAGGATGGTCAGCATGTGTAGCAGATTGAGGGGGTGTGTTGCAGGAGGCTTCCGACCTCCATGGGATATCTATGGTATGTTCGAATCTCAAGGTTGACAATCTGCCACACATGTCAGTCGATAGTTTGACAATACGAATTTGGGCTCAGCTAAGAGAAGATGTAATAAATTTATAATGCGAAAAGTGGTAATAAAGAAGCGAATAAAAGTCTCCTGGCTTCTCATTTGACAAAATCCCAATAGAGTTACCCAATTCAGGGGCCCTATTTTTGAATCGCTCGTCTGGCGTCGAGCGCTCTTTTCTACTGATTTTCGTTTGACATCTCATACATTTGAGTTGATTTGTCGAACGAAAATCAGTAGAAACGAGAAGAAAAGAACAATTTTACTATATCCCAATTACCATTAGAGGGAAACTGTTTTCAACGGCCAAAATAATGCAGTTACAACAATGTAAATAAATTATTATTTTTAGTGCAATGTTGGTAGGAAGGAGGAGGGCTAGGTGATGAAGTGGGCTCGGGGAGGGGGGCTATTTGACATTTTCAGATTGGGAGGGGAAGGGTATTTTGGGTCCCCCTCACCGTTTTTTTATTATTTTGATCTATGATCTATAGAATATGAATATATCTGCAGAGTTATGGAATATCAAAAAATACAGTGTGTATATAGATTGAACATGCGATTTATAAACCAAAACAATTTGTATCTAATGTTTGCCTTTTAATTAAGATAAGTAATGGGGAATGTCCGAAAAGGGGGTTTGAATGAATGTTATACAAAGGTTATATTATAACATCGATCAAGAGTAACAATAATCTTATGAATGCTGTAATATTCTAAATGCGAAAGTTTGTACGTTTAGAAATACTCAAACATACAAACGTTCGCATTAACAAACGTCTAAACTATTCTAAACATTCAAATGTTTAGAATCTAAACACTTTTGAATGTTTGGATTGGTTGTCTAAACTTTAGCCATAGGCAAAAGTTGATAGTCTGTAGTAAGTACTTATTTCTACTGACTGTCCTACGAATGCACAACATTGTTGTCACCCTAATGAAAGAATAGGAAAATATCTTTGACGTCATATTTTTTGTCTATGCTTTGTTTGTCAAAAGGCCCCCGTAACGTAAACGTTCAAACACGTTTGTCAAATTTTACGTTTTTGACAGGAGTGATTACGTTCTCTATGGTTTTGTTTGTACGTTTTCTCAGCGCACACGTTCAAACGCGTTTGCCAAACAAAGCATAGACAAAAAAACGTAGTTTTGTTTATGGTTTGTTTGTCAACACGTAGTTTTTGCACGCAGACGATTAAACTGCTTGACAAACACGTGTTTGACAAACACGTTTGAAAGTTTACGGGGGCCTAAACGCGTTTGCCAAACAACGTTTGAAAGCCCCATCCACATGCTTGGCAAACAATGGCAAACAGCCAACAGCAAACACGGACGTGTGGATGGGTGTTTGTCGTTGTTTGCCTGTTTGTGTTTGTGTTGGGCAGTGTTCGGCATCGGTGTCGGTTTTTCTTGCCAGATCAAAGGATATTTGACAAACCGTTTACGACGTATCCATCCACACGTTTGGCAGCGATCAGTAATGCGAAGCGATGCGCGCGAGCTTGCGGGAGGCGGACGTATTTACTTGCTACAATTTTTCGTTGGCGCGCAAAGCGTAAAAAAAATCTGATTGGTCAGCACGTACCATTCTGACATTTTTGGATTTGTGGATTTCGGGTAAACAAATGAATCTCAGAAAAACAAGTGAAGGTCAACAATTTTTTTTGAGAAATTGCTGTTTTAAGTTTGACAGCTGTCATTTGTCAATCTTAAAACAGCAATATACCTATCTCAAAAAATACTCATCTTAAGTGGTGGTGTAAATTAAGTCTATTAAATTTACCAAAATATTAAGAAAAGTATAAATGAAATGTTAAATTAAATAAATAATACTTTATTTCTATACAACAATGTACTTTTTTTCTGCCTATTATAACAACCATCCATCCACCATCGTCTTCGCTTTCTTCTTTGTTTTTCTTTCTCTTGCTTTAATTTATAATAAAAATATGTCAACCCGAAAGTAATAGCTGCCACAAGCTCATCGTCCGCCATGTTTGCCGATTCGGAATGTTATGAACTTTCGCCAAGCATATTGTGCATGTGATGGCTGTTTGTGTTTTTGTTTGCGGTGTTTGTGACAAACAGCCAGCGTGTGGATGGGGCTTGACAAACGTGTTTGAACCTGAGTATATTTGTTCTGTGGTTTGAACGTTTACGGGCAGCGTTGCCAATTTGGCATTTTATATGCTAAATTTAGCATATTTTCGTCCCGTTTAGCACCTTATGTTTTTCATTTAGCATATAGCATATTTTTTAGCATAATACATAATACCTTAAAAAACAACACTTTTAAGAAAAAAAATCTGCTGCACTGCTAAATCTAATACAAAGCACACTTTTGACCACGTATTTGGTTTATAAATACAAGAGAAATATGTAAATGGCGTTGTGCAAGGAAAGCGGTGCTGTTTTATACTCGCAGTTTGAAGCACTTCAAAGCGTTTTGCATTGCTTTTTAGCATGCTTTGAACTGTATTGCTTGCTTATTTTTTTTTAAATAATTCTGATGCATCAAATACTATAATATTTTGGGACGTTTTAAAATAAATATAGTCTAGTTTTATTCTAATATATTAGGCTACACAAACGTATTTTTTATTTTGATTTAGCTTGTATAGTTTTCTCTGTCAGCCTTCAACATCTACAACAATTGATGAAGATCAAGATATTGACAGTTTATCTCAAAACTTGGTGTAATTCATCCACACACACAGCTAATCTGTATTTTTTTATTTTGATTAAAACTTCATATTAATTTGGCATATTTTTTAGCACTTTTTTAAAAAAACTAGCATATTTTTGGCATTTTTTTAACAGCACTTTAGCACATTTTGTATTAGCCGAGTTGGCAACACTGTTTACGGGGGCCTTTAGTCTATCTAGCCTGTGATTTCTTTCTCTCGTCCTTTCGTCTTTTGTGCCTCGTGGATTTAGCTAGGTGCGATATTTTTATATCTTTCTAACTTAAATCTTACTCTTACTTAAATAAGTGAATGTGTAGTACAACACTGCAGTATTTTAAATTTAACTAATTTTTATATATTTTACAGTGTTTGTGGAACCTACACCATCACAATGGTCGCCGCAAAGAAGCAGGTAAGGGAGGCGTACACGTGTTGATTTCGGACTTTTAACATGGTTTTTCATTTATCTATATGAATTGCCTTCATTTAAGGAGTCCTATATTAATATGTTACTCGATAGGCTCGCAAATTTATCCATAATTTGCGGGGTTGAGGAAGTAAACTAACATTTTATAGGTTATGAACAAGGGCCTATTTTTTAATGTGACAATTTGTCAATTATTGGACAGTTTGGTTTACATTGCGGTGTTATAAGAGGCTAGGTTGCTAATTGAACAACTGAATAAGCTAGTTGGCTGCGACCGATATAAAATTGTCATGGCAGGTGACAAATTGTCACGTTTATTATGTAGACCCGTACTACCACGTGGTATACCTATAAAATCCTGGACTCCTGGCAAAAAACTGATATTTCTACAAAAAAATCCTGACATGCCAAAAAAAATAACCCTAATCGTAACCTCGTAGGTGGGAACCTACTATTTGGCCTACTCTACGTCTCCCTTCTACGAGGGCTCGACTCCATTTAATTATTTTTTTCTTTCATTTGAAAATAAAGTGGAGCAGCAAACTGCAAAGAAAATATTGTTTTTGCACCTTTTCCACCATTTAACTAAGTACTATAGTTTTAAAATACATGTAATAATCTTGGAAATACTATATTGCCTAGTTCCAAATCACGCCAACAGCACTGTTAGCGTATAATCCATTCAATTAAGTAGGTACACAAATACCCTATTTGTTTAATATTTTGTGACTATTTAATTTGGTGGGATTCACGCTAACAGCGCTGTGAGCGTGATTCGGAATGCGGCCTATTTGATGCAATAAAGTTCAGAACCCTATAGGTGCAGTACGAGGCAAACATCTTGACACTTTTTCGACAGAGTGGGGCATGTGCACTCGCGAGCGACCAGTAGCGCGCGCCCCTCCCGCCGCCCGCGTACCTCACCACTACACATACCCAAATTATGCATCCTGTACAATCTTCACCCAATTTCAAGATGTTTGTCTCGTACTGTAAAGTCTGTCCATCCTTACTTGTCCTATTTGGTAAACAATCTTCACCCAACTCTTTATTGAAATAATCATTAAAAAATACAACAAATGGTTTTCCACACATCGATTACGAAATAAATTGTTAATAAATTAATAAAACTTTCATAAAGTTACTAACATATTTTTAAATAACGATTTAAGTATAAAAGACGTATGAAAACTGTCAAAAACTGTTTACTAAATAAGACGAGTAAGGATGGACAGACTATAGTAGGTAAGCTATGACCTACTTGTTGATTTAAATTCATAATTGTACTTGTTTCAGAAAAAAACAATCGAGTCGATCAACTCCCGGTTGGCGTTGGTCATGAAATCTGGCAAATACTGCCTGGGATACAAACAGACTTTGAAGACTCTCCGTCAAGGCAAAGCTAAGCTGGTCATAGTTGCCAAGAATGCTCCTCCACTAAGGTGAGACTACTGAGAAGTAGAGTTTCCCTAATAAATTCACAAAACAGGGAAGCATATGGAGTCTTAGACAAAGAAGTATGGATTCCCTATAAAAATGAATTAGCACTTGACATACTAGGTCAGTGTAGGGTATATCAAGACATTAGTATGACTAAAATTTGTGTCCTGACACCAATGCACTAATGAATTGCAAAGTTGTATTTCTCTCCTAACTTCAGTGTTGTTAAATTCAATTAATAATTAATTAAAGTTTAGAACTGCATATAATATTTCTAGCTAGAGCTTATATCAAATGGAATTATCAAAGTAATTATAATCTTTGATATAATTATTATTTCATACTATGCATTAAATTTAGAAATTTACATGTAATTTACACTTAATTGGAAATAAAGTATTAATATCAGTATTATTTATGGCACAAATGCAAGTAAAATGTGTACCTATTGTCTTCGGTATTTTGGCTAAGGATATTTACCAAATAAAAAATTTAAACACCATTTTTATTCACTCTGACCATTCAATGTTAAATGCTAATACATTTGGGAAACCTATGGAGTAGTCTTTTAAACCGTACCTGACCCTATGCCAATCTTTGGTGGAAAATTATAAGGTAGGTAATAATTGATTTCTACTTTGTATTTGCCTAATATTATGTAGTATAGTGAACTAGTGGGGCTGCTATTATGTAAGTCAATATGTAGGTATATGGTATACCATTCCCATGTTCATTATGACATCCATCCCTCCCACAATTTACTGGCATGAGTATCTAAACTTATTTTAACTTTGAATATATTCAAAAGTGGTCCACCATTCTGACGTGACCTAGGTGTTGTACCTATATGATACCTGAATTTCACACATTGCCTGTAACATTATACAAATATAAATAAATAAACGTGTGGTATAAATTTTATGGCAAATGTCAGAACAGTGGGAGCAATTCATATTTTTTTAATTAAAACATTAGTACCTAAATGTATTGAATATATTTTAAAGTGGTCCGCCATCCTGACGTCAGAACTGCGGCGACATTCCCGGTTCAATTTTAATTAATTCTTCTCTCAATACTGGTTGACACATGTCAGTAATGTGTGAGAGAGGTCATAATGAACATGGGCTTGAAGCTTAAATTCATAATTTTCTTGGGATATACTTGTAAGTATACCTATATTACAGTGAACCAGCGAGGCTAGGTATGTACCTAGCCCCGCTGGTTCACTGTAATATAGGCAAATAAATGCTTCTTGTAGACTCAGAATCAATTTTAGTGTCGAAAATATCAAATCAATAGAATATAGAAGCAGTATTTAATCAAATGTCCCTTTTTAAAAATGTAGGTGTGGTTGTATGAATTAACATTTTACTATTTTGTGACAGGAAATCCGAGATCGAGTATTATGCTCTCTTGGCCAAGACTGGTGTGCACCATTACAGTGGTAACAACATTGAACTAGGCACAGCATGCGGAAGATACTACAGAGTGTGTACATTAGCCATCACAGATCCTGGTGATTCCGACATTATTACCACACTGCCTGAGGCAACTGCTTAAGTCTATTAAAATAATATAAACCATTTTTTGTCTTATTGTACCTGTAGCACAGATTACACTACCTTAGTGCACGCTAAGATGGCGGGGTGTGCGTTACCCCAGCAAAAAGTTGAGCTTTAGAGAGATGTGACCTTATCAGATAATTAGTGTGTCATGAGGAGAAATTTGTTACTAATAGCAAAATTTGTGTGAGTTGTAGTTTTTAAGATATATGAGAAAAACAGATTTTGCTGGGGTCACGTTTTAAACATGACCCTGGCAAAAAAAGTTGTTTCAGCCTGGAACCAAACCAAATACATGAATAGATAGCTTTTGTTGCATAGTAAATGTTAGCAAATAGCAAAAATTGTGTGTGTTATGGTTCTTGAGTTATTTAAGTTTTTGCTGGGGTAACGTTTTGGGTTTTCCCAGATCTCGAAAACGGTTCAACGCAGAAGTTTGAAAAAAATACCACTAAGAGACCTTAATTTGTTTAATTATTAGTTTTTGATTTGGTTGTCGCAAACCAACGTAATTAAATGGTTTCGAAAAACAGAAAAAACTAATTTGCAAGTAAACTAGTACACTTATAATCAAATAAACAGCTGTTAAAAATAGCCGTGGTAGACACTTATTACGTCAAGAATTTTAGGCTTTGTAACTTTACACGATGTAAAGATATAAACAAATTTAATAAATTTTAGACCGGTCGTACTTTAGCGATCGAATACACAGTTTCCATAACATTAAGACACATCGCATACATTAAACAAAGGCTTAGGTTTAAGCAACCACCAGAAATGATGAAATATATTGCCCAAAAAATCGTAAGTACTTACCAGAATTTAATCCCCATTTTAATATGAAATTATCACCAATAAACGTAAAGTTTGCTAACCTAAAAAAAGCAAGTATCGTCAGAATAATCGCCGAGCTACCCAAAAAGGCCACGCATGCACCAAATATGTACTCCCATTTTATTTAAAAATTTCATCCAAATATGTTACAAAATTTTATCCTAATAAAGTAAATTAATATCCAAAAAATCATTGTTTACCCAAAAAATATAAATCAAGGTCTAAAGGTTTACCGATACTACCGTAAAATCTAAATATATAAAACAAGAAACTGACTGACATATCAACGCACAGCCCAAACCGCTGAGTCTAGAGACTCCATATTTGGCACATAGGTTCCTTATAAGGTCTAGGGGTGCACTAAGTAAGGATTTTTCAAAATTCATCCCCGAAGGGGGTAAAAAAGGGGATCAAATTTTGTTTGAAAGTCCCTCAGTTTAGAAGTTAGGATCTTCAAATTTTGTGTTTAGGCTGACAATTAAAAGTTAATGTATTCATATCTCAGCTTTTTGAAAAGTCTACCCTTGAAGGGGTGAAAAGGGGGATAGAGTTGTGTATAGAAAATCCTTCATTTTCGAAGTAAAAATCGCTTAATTTACAATTTAGGCTTATGGATAGAAATCTAATGCAACGTAAATTGTAATTGGTAGTATTTCAACTCCTATGGGGATGAAATAGGGGTGAAATGGGGTAAAATACCTAAAAATAGATATGGATGTCGTTATTGGGGTTTTCTGGGATGACGATTGCGAAAATGACATTTATTTTGAAATCCAACAAGGTGGACATGATTTAACCCCTAAAGGGGTGAAAATGGGGTCAAATTTTGTATGGAAAAATAATATAAAATAGACATTACAACTTTAAAATTACTTGGAGCACGTCTAAAAATAAATATAGGCAATTATATATTTTGTGATTTTAAAAATCCACCCCTTAGGGGGTAAATGGGTAAGTAAACATAAAAATCGATATGGATGTCGTTCTTGAGGTTTTATGAGATGGTGACTGCGAAAATGACATTTATTTTGAAGTCCAACAACGTGGATAAGATTTAACCCCTTTATATCGTGTAAAGTTACAAAGCCTTAAATTCTTGACTTAATAAGTGTCTACCACGGCTATTTTTTACATCTGTTTATTTGATTATAAGTGTACTAGTTTACTTGCAAATTCATTTTTTCTGTTTTTCGAAACCATTTAATTACGTTGGTTTGCGACAACCAAATCAAAAACTAACAATCAAACAAATGTAAACAAATTAAGGTCTCTTAGTGGTATTTTTTTCAAACTTCTGAGTTGAACCGTTTTCGAGATCTGGGAAAACCCAAAACGTTACCCCAGCAAAAACTTAAATAACTCAAGAACCATAACACACACAATTTTTGCTATTTACTAACATTTACTATGCAACAAAAGCTATCTATTCATGTATTTGGTTTGGTTCCAGGCTGAAACAACTTTTTTTGCCAGGGTCATGTTTAAAACGTGACCCCAGCAAAATCTGTTTTTCTCATATATCTTAAAAACTACAACTCACACAAATTTTGCTATTAGTAAACAAATTTCTCCTCATGACACACTAATTATCTGATAAGGTCTCATCTCTCTAAAGCTCAACTTTTTGCTGGGGTAACGCACACGATGGCGGGACCCCGAATCTAATAATGCTACTCTACTATAATGGGAAGGGATGTGAAGACAGGGTAGGTGAATTCGCGAAAATACGAAAAGTACTTTTCCCGGCTGATAAAAAATTACCTATTAGTTTTTTGCTATTTATTTATTTCAAAAGACATTTCATACATATTTTTATACAAGTCTCTGGAATCCAAAATCTTTCAGCATGTATATTTTTGACTCAAATTAAAATAAACATGCTCTAACGTCATCGCCATCTACGGGAAAATTGTCATATAAAATATTCTGTCTCATTTTCGTAAACTATTACTATGTGAAGTCAGATTTTTTTTATATATTTCGAAATTAGATAGTACCGTAAACAACATAATAAATCTTAAAGATATTTGGAATTGCAATATTATAGATACGACATTTTTAAAATTTGGTCACGGAAATTCGTCAACACCATCGCAGCAACATCAAAACTATTTTTTTTAATATTCTACGTGAAGCATGTCTACAAGTTACAGCGCGCCCCACTCCTCAGTCGTCAATGTGAATAGAAACAGAGTGCTCGTCAGTTTGCTGCTCGGTAAATAAATTTTATTTGCAATTAAAGTAGGTATGTCTGGAAGTAGTTGGTCACGGTGATTTCCGTCATCGCCATTAACTTGGTTATCTGATTAAGTATTATTCTTTTATTATTTGTAACATTTTACAATACTGTGATAGTAAGTACATATTTCAAAATGAGTGACTGAGCTGAGATGCATTTATTAATTTAAGAATTTCAAAGGACACATGTCAAATTCGTCATCACCATCATTACCATTTTTTCATAGATGTAGCAAATCCCTTCGGTATATGAACCTCCTTGCATTTTTTAGATGAAAATGGCGATGATGCTGTGTAAACGGTAATGACGAAAATTAAAATGCTATATAGGATTATTGGAACCATGACGTGTTCCTCCTAAGGTGTTATAGATGAAATCAAAACAAATGTTTTTGTTGTATAACTTTTTCTCGAAAGGTTAATAGTTTTTGAGTTAATTGAAATTAAGTATTTTTTTACCAAAAGTTCGTTTTCAGACACAAATTTTTGAAATAAAAGACAACTACTCATTCGATGTCAGTTTTTTTTATTATTTTGCAAACGAAGCCTTTTGTTGCTCGAAGTTATTTTGGGATAGAAAATATTCTGATTGTTGATAATGAATATTTTTTATAGTGTTTATAAAATATACAATCCTTAAATGCATTTTTTATATATATTTTTATTTTTCTAGATTTTCTGGAAATAACGGCAAATACCTTAGTAACTAAGCGTGCAAAATATTTTAAAAACATCTCCATCTATTTAGCTTTCTGTTGGGGTATAAAACTTATTAATAATTTCTATAAATAAGATTGAGATGTTTTTAAAATATTTTGTACGCTTAGTTACTAGGATTTTTTTATATTATTTTCAAAAAATCTGGAAAAATAAAAAATGCATGAATTTTTTTTATACACCTGGGGCCATACTATGAGCTTTTATAGCAGGAATTATATTGAACTGCCTTACTTTTTCGTCTTACTTTTTTAGTGCCTCACTTTTTTAAGCAGTCCTGTTTGAGGCATGCTTTTGACATTTGCTGATGGTAAGCCCCCTATACTTTTTCACATTTTTTTTATTCATAATCAACACTCAGAATCCTACTAATATTATAAATGTGAAAGTTTGTGGGTTTGGATGTTTGGATGTTTGTTTGTTCCTCAATCACGCAAAAACGGATTTGGTTGAAATTTGGCACACATATAGTAAATAGCCTAGATTAAAACATATAATACTTCTTATCCCGATATTCCCACGGGAACGGGAACTACGCGGGTGAAACCGCGGGCGGCCGCTAGTATTTTCTATTCCGTAGTAATAAAAACACCAGAATCGAACAAGTACCTAGTTATCTTTTAATTCAAATGTTTGTGTCTGAAAACGTACTTTTGGTAAAAAATACTTAATAACAATTAACACGAAAACCATAAACTTTTCGAGACAAAATTATATACAAAAAATATTTGATTTGACCTCATCAGCTATAACCCTTTAGCAAGAATACGACATATTTTCAGTAACCCTGTTTAATAATACCGTCAAACCCTCCAACTTTGGACACTTTTTTTAGAAAATCGATCGCCACACCAAAAAAATATATGGTAAGGCGTATATTTTAAGATGTGCAAGTATAGTGTACACAAATAGCTAATAGCCAAGCATAGGTACACTTTAAAAACACATTATTTCATGCCTTTATATTAATTTCAAAGGCCTGCCAAAGTTACCTCCACTTTCCGCCAACATGGTCCATTGCTTGTATCATCTAAAGTAGATAGATAGATAAAAAGTTTTATTTACTACGACACATACATTACATTCATCAGTACAAAAACGACTTAAAAAGAACAAGAAAACAAACATTTGCGAGAAAAAAAAAGGAAAAAAACAAAAAATATGAATAAAACAGTGAGAGGAGGGAATGCACGTGTGTGCAGCAGTAAGTAAGGTCTAGGCTCGGTGTGTCGCATTTGCCTGACAGCAAAAACACCGATTTTCAGCCGTCACCTTGATGAAACGCGGGAACCAGTAACTGCGCTGTTATGTCGAGAACATGTGCGTGAGTGTGAGTGTGTGTGTGTGTGTGTGTGTGTACATCTGTGTGTGCGCGTGAGTGTGTGTGAGTGTTCGGGATGTGTGCATGTTGAACGTATGAACAAATATTTTATAAAAATAAAATACAATAAGAAAAGAAAAACAATATGAGTCATTAATTATATATACGTAACCATTAGATTGATAAAATAAATAAGATAAAATTGCAAATAAACCAGTAACAGGAAATGGGCTAAAATTTGAATTATGGTGCCAGTTTATTGACACAGACTCTGAACTCCAGTGACAGCATCGACCAGACTACCACCCAGTCGGAATACCTAACTTCTGTATTGTAAGTAAATATGAGTTAAGTTTATATTTGAAAGTGTACTTAGAAGTTAGGTTCCGAATAGGCGGCGGCAAATCATTCCAGCACTTGGTGGCTTGGAATCGAAAGCTGCCCCGAAATGCTACCGTACGGTGACAGTAGTTCATGAGTGGCTTACGCACCAATCTAACTCCATATCTGTCACTAAGCGACGTAAACTTGAGCTTGTCAAACAGGTATTCGGGTCTTTTATACTTATTTACATCAAACACGAGGCACAACAGGTGCAATCGCCTACGCATATCCATCCTTAAAATTGACGCGGTGTTTAAATAGGGTGAAATATGAGTTCTAGGAGGTATGCTGAAACAAAACCTGCAACAGGCGTTTTGAACCCGCTGGATAAGATTTTGCGTTCGGGATAATAAACGAGGTCCTATCACAGTGTCCCCGTAATTGAGTCTCGATAAAATTAAGGACTCGCATAGTATCAGTCGCGACTTTTCACTTAGATATTTACGTATCCTATACAGAACCTTTAATCGGTACATGCAGCTCCTCACTAAACCCAACACATGAGTTTCAAAACGCAGCTGCTCATCAAAGAGTATTCCTAGGTTTCGAGCTTCAGGTACTCTCTCCAAGGTATGACTGTTGATACAGAGTGTGGGGTTAAACGTTTCTATTTTATTAATTTGCGTTTTTGTTCCCATAATCAAAAATTTTGATTTAGATGGGTTGAGGAGGAGACCATTATCATCTGTCCATTGAGCTACTTTCTGAAGGTCACTATTCATCTTCCGCACAGTGTCAGGAATGTTGGCAGGATTACCAGAGATGTATAGTTGAACATCATCAGCATAGCAGTGGTATCTGCAGTATTCTAGAACTTTAGGGAGATCTGCGCTGTATATGATAAATAATAAAGGGCCCAGAATTGAGCCCTGAGGCACTCCACAAGTCACAGGCTCAGGATTAGAGAACTTCGTATCCCCACTCTTACTACAAATCAATTTCACAGATTGAGACCGGTGCGTCAAGTAACTTTCAAACCACCGAAGCGACGAGTCTCCCAGGCCATAATATTTAAGCTTTGCAAGTAGGAGCTTCGTATTGATGCTGTCAAATGCGCGAGAAAAATCAAGCAGAGCAAGGATAGTGCCATTGCCGACGTCTTGCTCTGACAGAATATTATCAACAACATCGAGCAAAGCAGTCGATGTGCCACGGTTTCGACGAAAACCCGACTGATGTACCGGCAGGATGTTGTTTTCTTCAATATATTGCATTAGTTGTTCATAAACAGCTTTTTCCAGTATCTTTGAGAGAAATGGCAGAATGCTAATCGGTCTCAAATCCTTAAGGTCAACGGGGCGATCAATTTTGGGCAGTGGAGTAACTATAGCATGCTTCCACTGCGCAGGAAAGACACCTGTTGTGATGGAGGCGTTGATGATAGCAGTGATAGTTGTAAGTGTAAGAGGCAAAGTTAAAAGTATCATATCCCTGCTAAAACCATCCGACCCCGAGGCATTAGATTTTACGGATAAAATGAACTCACCCACTTCTTTCTCGGTTACAGGCCTCAGCTGAAAGGTTGAATGGTTGAAACGGTTTGAGTTGTAGAAAGAAAACCTTGATTGAGGTATTTCATTGTTCCTTTGTACGTTCAAAAAATGTGTGTTGATTACATTAGGATCATTGAAGTTTGGAGGCAAACATGAATCATGACCAGAATCCACTAAGACCTTTTCTTTGAGGCTCCTCCAAAATGTCTTGCCATTATGGACCTGGGAGTTGACAAAATGATTGAAGAATGCGCGCTTTTCGGTATCCAAACCCGTTTCAACCATCCCCTGCAAATCCTTCCATGGACCTCTGTCCTGGTCCAATTTCGTTTTGCGATATTTTTTAAGGGCCTCATTACGCAATTGCATCATGTGCCTTAAAGTGTCAGTTATCCACGGAAATGTTTTGCCAGGCTTAATCGTGATAAGTTTTACAGGAGCGTGATGATCATAAAGGGTCAGCAACAAGTTTTCGAAAAGTCTGACCATTTCAGCCACAGCCGGGGCAGCAGTAACCGACGTCAAGTCAAGGGAACGTAGGTCAATATTAAATTGTTCAATATTTATCTGCTTAATGGGCCTAAACATTAGACGGTGAGTGGGATATTTAGGCTTATTAACATGAAAGGATACACTGACCAATGCATGGCCCAGAGGACCTGTAATGTGAGACACACTTGTGCACTGAACCGGGCAATTTGTACATACTAAGTCGATGAGTGAGTGAGAGTCAGACGTAAAGTGTGTCGGCTCAGTCACCACCTGCTCGAGTTCCATGTACTCCAAAAACTGGTTCAACTTGACGCTGTTACCACTTGATTGATCTAGAAGGTTTATGTTGAAATCTCCCAATAAAACAACAAAATCAAACTTACTGAAATATGCTACAGACTCCGTTAAGGCATCCAAAAACATATCGGTGCTAACCCACTGCGGCCGGTAGGCCGTCCCGATTGCAAAACGGCGTCCGTTAATATTAGTAGTGAGCCACATTTGTTCAATATCAGCGTCAGGATGCTTTTCATATCGCACGTGTATTCCACTCTTAATGTAATACGCAACCCCGCCACCCCTCCCGCCGCACATGTGCTGTGGACGCGAGGTGGAGCGCAGTCGGTAGCCGGGCACGGCCGGCGCGCGCGCCTCCTGTCCCACCGACAACCACGTCTCGTTTATTGCAACGATATCTGCATCGCATTCCGTCACGCCGAATACAAAATCATCATGGCCAGTGTTAAGTGAGCCTGCGTTAAAGAGTGCCAACTTAAAATGTTTCACAGGTGCCATCTGCACAGACTAAGTATTATATTAATATTATTCAAAACGATATTAAAAGTGCACGGTGCTAGTAAAGTGGTAAACAACAAAAAGCAAGCACACAAATACAACACAGCAGCTGCAATCACGTAACCAGTCGTGAAAATCGTGAAAAGAATCTTAGAATACGAAGTAAAGGTGAGTATTATTGCAAAAATGTCATGATGATAGCATAAAATTAAGAAATAATTATGGTTATAGATCAAATTATAATTTTCATAATAAATAAAACCAATTTTCATAGAAATAATTTTAAATAATATTATTAAAACTGTATATTTAAATAATGCGTGGTAGTTCTCAATTATATATTTGTTAATTTTAAGCAGTTGAGAAAATATGTAAATATTATTAAATACATGTGTATATGTGTAATGAGTATAGAGTTTATTCATTTCCAGCACGTCCAGGCATAAACCAGTCCTTGCTACTGCTGCACACAAGGGCAAAGGATACAGAAAACAGCGAATAATAATAAACAGCAATAACAAGCAAACAGTTAAAACACATAAGAAAAATATAGTGTATAAACAGCTGACAATTAATAAAAGCAAAAATGAACACAAATTAAGAATGAAGCAAGCGTGGTAAGTATTAAAAATCCTAGATGAATTTGACAAATTGTTCGTTATGTATGAAATTACTTTAAACAAAGCACGTATATTAAGTATTATAAGAATTAAAAGGTAAATAAAAGAGAGGCTGAAGCAAAAATAATAAAAAAAGTAACCATATAAAATTATTTCAGGCCTCAAGAGATCGAACGGCATCTTCTCCAAAAACCCTGACGAGATCTGCTTCCGTGCGCAGACGATGACGGGGGAGGCCGTCCCCAGGGCCCTGTCGCACAAATACCTTGCCATCCTTCGTCCACACATAGCGCCAATGCTGGTCTCTGCCAAGCTGTCGTGCACGGCGGAACAGAACACGATTAGTGCGTGTCAACCGCTCATTGATGTAAAACCTGCGTGGCGGGCCAGGAAGATCGGCGCCATCCGTTGTGATGTTGCGGCGCACACGGGCCGCCTGCAGCAGCTCATCGCGCACCGCACGCCGTACCAGACGGACTACGATGGTTCGAGGTCGGGGCTTTGTATCAGCTTCCAGCCACTGACCAACTCTTGTAGCACAGACGACATCGCGTGATTCCAGCTTAATGCCAAGCTTGGTTGCCAGAGTGGTGACGATATTCAGGGGGTTCTCCCCCTTCTGTTCAGGGATGCAGGTAAACTCCAGGTCGTTGAGAAGGAGCTCCTGGTCACGCTCATTTAGCTCAGCTCTTAACCCTTCTATGACTCCAGTTAAGGCAGCGTTAGAGTTGGGGTTTGCTTGATGGCCTTCCAGCTTCTCCACACGTGTTGCAAGCAGCTGCACCTGGTTTTCATTCCCCGCCACCCGCGTCACGAGACTAGAGAGTGTCTCGTTAAAAGCTTCCACCCTCACTCGCATTTCCTGCATCTCCTTACGCAAAAGGCGCATCTCCTCAGTCAGGGCTTGCAGCGCTTTTGCCTGAGCATCATCACGGCCACCATCCAGGTCACAGTCAGTTGGTGGACTCTTTACTGGGGCTCCCCGGTGCGGATTCACTTTGTCATCGAGACTACGTACCGGTGTGTTTTGGTTGTCGGCCTTTGGTTCCTTATTTTTACACAATTCACACTTCCACTTTAGTCTATGCTCTCCGATCAAGGTATTGCGGAAACGTTGCTCGCTTACATTAGCACATAAAATGTGATAATATTCACTGCAGATGCTGCAACGTAAGTACTGCCTATCCTTGATTACTTGCATACAGCCCGCGCAAACTTTTTTCCCAGAGTCCATCTTGAGTTTTTATTTACTTGAGTATATAAGAAAGTTTATCAAAAAGTGAGTAAATTATTCGAGGAAAAAATTATAATTAAAAAAAAATAATGTCACAAGTCAGATTCGATCCGAAGATTCTATGCACTCGTTGCTCTCGCTGCGACAGTCCCGATTACGCCAAATGTACGCTGATGCTAGCGGCAAAATATTCGGTTAGGTACTTCGTACTTTAAGTGAGATCACGTTCGTGCAACGTGACTAGCGGTGACTCACGGTGGTCGGTGACTAAGCAACGCTCAGCTGATTCAAGGGGTCGAAACGAAAGATATTTCCACTGATAACTTCACAATCACAAGACGCACAGACTCGAACCAAACACCAAAATAAAGCTTGTAACTTGAGCAATAAACTGATATAGGTTTCATGAAGACTCGTTTGCTTTAACTACTATTTTGTCAATTTTATAACAGAGCGTAACTAAAACACGTCAAGACACAGAAACTGCGCCCCGCGCACTTCTCCCGCGCACTTCTCCGCGCAAAGTATAGCATCTATTTACATATAATTAAGAACTATACTAGAAATCTGTCCTGAGATGGCTTGCAGAAAACAATGAACACAAAATATGGCCGTTTTTACGTTTTAGAGCAGTGGCTAATGTTACCTAGTCATTTTAGCTCATTTCCATACAACTGATTTTTGGGAATTAGGGTTGTCACGAAGCGAAAAAAAAATCGTTTTTCAACCTATGTTCCTTGGAGAAAGTTGTTCAGTTTAAGCAACACTATTACCTGTTTCAGATTGATACCTTATTGGTTCCACCTTATACAGGCTGATATGCATTAATAAAGTTCAAATAATTGACATTGACAGAAAGATTTCAAACCTAAGAAAAGATCTTAAAACGCCATCTACATATGTATTATGTTATTTTTGTATCTTTTTTTTCTTTACGGAAAACGCCTCATTGAAACCCAGAACTTTACAAATAATTAAATTACTGGTACCTACGTAACAACCCTAGCGCATATTTGATCGTGGCCAATGTTTCCAACTCAAGATTCGGGCGACTGTTTGTAACATTTGCCGCTCACATTTCTCACAAACAAAGATTAGTCGTAATTTAAAATGCACATTAAAACGTTCCCCTGATATCATTCTTTAGCATAGCTGGAAATTACTTACCTAGGCTCCATATTTTTTGCTCACCATCGAAAATAAAGAGAGCACAATTTGGTTCACCAGTTCAATGCACGTCTTTGTCAACTGCTGTCACACAACCAGATGAAGTTAGCAATGGAACTAACACTTAGTGTTATCAGAAAAACAGTCTATTTTCTACTAATGGTTAAAAATTAAGCCTATCTTACATAGTTTTGGTGTTATCAATTGTTTTGTTTTTTTTTTCTGGTTTTGGCCAACATTACCCTCAAAGTCCAAAGTTGGAGGGTTTGACGGTATATATTTATTGGGAAAGGACTAAAGATTATCCTTGTATAATGTGTAAATTGATGTAAAATATATTTACACGCTGTATCATTTATGTTTGTATTATTTTATAATTAAAATTATATATTAAATAAATATAGAAACGTAATAGCACTATTATAGAAATAACGATAATAGGCACTGGTCTAGATCTTGAACTAGGGCCGAAGGCATGGAACACAAGCGAGGTGATTCCTGTTCTTTAAAAAGAGTGACGAGACCCTCATAAAGAACTATAGACCCATCCCACTTTTGAACCATGTCTGAGCCAGGACTGGAAAGGACTCGGCATCAACATTTATAGCCAGTAACTAACGTTTCTTCGTTTTGCCGATGATACTCATGTCCGAGACCATGGAAGACCTGGACAGAAAGCTCGAAGATTTCCTTAGTGCTTCCCAAAGAGTGGGTTTTAGGATGAACATGGATAAGATTACCATTATGTTGAATGCCCATGTTGCACCTCCAGCACAGAATATTAATAGTACTAACGTCCCCCAGTTCATGTTTGGAACACTATACTCGAAGTTGTTAACCGTTATGTTTACCTAGTAATGACAGATAGTCCATTTAGGTAAGTCTAACTTCGAGAAAAATCTCTTCTATGATCTTCAGGGTCTTCGAGAGATTTCTCCTCGAATCCAATTCTGATGGGCCAGCATTCGGGAAACTTCGGTATTCCAAGGCAAATGTCTATAACCAGTGTGTGTTGCCGATGATTAATTACGGCAGTAAAACGTGATCGCTAACAAACAATGGGTCTCATAAGAAAGCTCAAGGTCACCCAGCGTGTAATGGAGAGAGCCATGCTTGGTGTTCCCCTGCGTGGTCGAATTAGTAATGAGGAGATCGCCGTGGAGGACTCAAGTAACCGACATCTCTTGAAGGATTGTTCAATTGAAGTTGCAGTGGGCGGGATACATAGTCAGAAGAAAGGTTTTGGAATGGCGACCGCGCACCGGACGACGCTCGCGCTCCGTAGATAGGCATAGGCACCTGAAGAGGTGGACCGACGATCTGGTAAAGGTCGCGGGAAGCTGGTAGATGCGGGCAGCGCAGGACCAATCGTTGTGGAGATCCTTGGTATAGACTCAACCCAGCATTGGGTGTCGTGCGGCTGATATAATGATGATAATGACAAGTATTAGGAAAATTCGTCATTACCGTTAACTTGTCATCATTACCATCAATAAGAACGTCATTACCATTACCATGATGTCATTACCATAACATGACAAAAACTTTGATCATCAGTATCTCCTAATTCCTCTACTGAATAATAGTGCCTTCGGTTGGTTTACAAAGTTTATTAATAAATCTTTAAATTTATCTCACTTAGCACGCATTTCCGACAAGTTTTAAAAAAATTGAAAATAAATTAGTTACAAATATTTTGAAACGGCGAATATACCCGGGTAGGAGTTTGAGGTCCGTATTATAGGACGAGACTCAAGCACTGCTTTCTGCTTGAGTACAGTTAGAAAGGGATGGTGCTATTCATCGCATATAGCGCCATCCCTATCTAACTGTACTCAAGCAGAGGTTTGAGTTTGATTCTGTAATACGAGCCTTAGTGTGTGACCGACGACCGAACCCACTTTTCGTGAACGTCAAAATGGCGGGATACCGCCTGGTTTTTGCAATATTTCATGGCTAAATATAGTGCCATTTGGTGCCTATGTTCAAAAAATAGTGCCATTAATAGTTTCAAAGATATTCAGCATTGTTGGTTGTCCCGCCATCTTGACATCAAAATGGCGGGATAACCACCGGAAATCCATAATCAGTTGTCGGGAAGTTTTAACAAACACATTCTAGTTTCTAAGTATGAAATAACATGAGGTTATAATACAGCTTCGGAAACTCCTGCATAAGAGAACATAGCAATGTGTAGTATATAATTTTATTGCTCCCTCCTGGGGAGGAAAAGCGCAATTTTATCCCGATAGGTGGCGTCTTGTCTTTGGTACCCGCCCGCCTCAAAGAAAGTGTCATAACATATGGGAATCTCTTGGAGTATTGCACTTTTTAATTTTATACTGAGAAAATACCGCATTATTGTGCATGTAACTGTTATAAAATATTGGAGTTCATCGATTTCCCAGTAACAAAAAAAATATTGGGCCAAAAAATATTTAAAAATGATGCTATTCCCTCGATTTTCTCCTTTACTGAGCCTGAGAAACATTATAAATCAAAAGGAATGTTTCATGAATTTAATGAAGCTTTGCCAAAATAAAACAATATTTGAATTATAACAGCTTTGTTCTTTAATATTTCAACCTCATCAGTTTCTAACTTATTTATAACTTATATGAATTTGACAGGTATATCAAACCTATTAATAGAATTTTATATTCCAGAGTCATTCAAGAAACTTAGAATAATAAAATAAATACGATAAAACGGTTCGTGTAATTTTGGATGGTACAGAAATTCCAGTACAGAAACCTGAAATTACTATTGCACAGCAGGCATCATGAGGCAACTATAAACACGGAAATTCACACTCAGTTTCTATGTTGAAATTTAAATCATATGCTTCTAATCTGAAATTAAAAGATTACTTGTAAATCTTACACGAAATTTTAAAGAAATGTAATGCTTGTTAGCAATTTTTTGTAAGTTGCTATAAACTTTCTTGCCTGTTGTTCTGGCTTTTCTTTTCCGCAATTATTCTTTTATCTGAGCTAAAGTTAGCATGGAATACATTGTTTGTCCGCAAAACTGAAAAAATATAATCTAAGAAAGTAAAATCACGTAATACACACGTGCCGGACTACAGCTGGGCCACAAAAAAAGTTTGAAATCTGACTTTTTGACTATGCCATGATGAAGTCGATAATTTGTCGGTCTTGCGTTTAGGAGATACGTGTGGCTCAGCTGTAGAGACGTCTCCACACAGATCTCGAAAACGGAAGGTCGTAGCGAAAATCTGATTACTCGTATGTGTAGCCGGTAATTTGTCGGATTTTGTCGCCGAAAACCAGAGTTTGTCGGTCTTGCGTTTAGGAGATATGTGAGGATACGCTGTGGAGACTTTTCTACCTGGATCTTGAGAAAGGAAGGTCATAGCGAAAATCTGATAACTCGAGTGTGTAGCCGATAGTTTGTCGGAATTTAACCAAGAATCAGATTTTGTCGATCTTGCGTTTAGGAGATATGTGAGGATACGCTTACGACCTTTCGTTCTCGAGATCCAGGTAAAAAGGTCTCCACAGGGCATCCTCACATATCTCCTAAATGCAAGATCTACAAAATCTGATTCTTGGTGACAAATTCCGACAAACTAACGGCTACACACTCGAGGTATCAGATTTTCGCTATGACCTTCCTTTCTCAAGACCCAGGTAGAAAAGTCTCCACAGCGTAACCTCACATATCTCCTAAACGCAAGATCGACAAAATCTGGTTCTTGGTGACAAAATCCGACAAACTACCGGCTACACATACGAGTAATCAGATTTTCGCTACGACCTTCCGTTTTCGAGATCTGTGTGGCCCAGCTGTAGAGACGTCTCTACAGCTGAGCCACACGTATCTCCTAAACGCAAGACCGACAAACTCTGGTTTTTGGTGACAAAATCCGACAAATTACCGGCTACACATACGAGTAATCAGATTTTCGCTACGACCTTCCGTTTACGAGATCTGTGTGGCCCAGCTGTAGAGACGTCTCTACAGCTGAGCCACACGTATCTCCTAAACGCAAGACCGACAAATTCTGGTTTTTGGCGACAAATTCCGACAAATTATCGACTTCATCATGGCATAGTCAAAAAGTCAGATTTCCAACTTTTTTTTGTGGCCCAGCTGTAGTCCGGCACGTGTAATTAGGGCTGCCATCTTTCGACAAGAACAGACCCGGAGATTTTCGAAAAGTCGTATTTTTTTGTTAAATAAATCATACTTTAGGTAGGTGATTAATAATACCTGTCTATAGAAAAAAAATGGCCGCGCAGCGCGATTTTTGGTCGGTTTCATCCACTAATCTAGTAATGTTTCTTGCCTATAGTACAAAAAAACAGCTCGATTTTTAGTTAGTTTCATGCACTTATTTAAAAATCTTGCCTATATACACCAAAAAACGGCCGCGCATCACAATTTATGTTCAGTTCCATCCACTAAACATGTAGTCTTCAGCCGCGCAGCGCGATTTTTGGTCAGGTCCAACCACTAACCCAGTATAATCTTGCCTGTTAACAGAAAAAAACGGCCGCGCAGTGCGATTTTTGGTCAGTTTTATCCACTAAGTTGCCTCCTTATAGTAAAAAAAAATTCTGTACCATTCAAAATTACACGAACCGTTTTATCATATTTATTTTATTATTCTAAGTTTCTTGAATGACTCTGACATATAAAATTCTATTAATTCTCTGTTTGGCCCCAATATTGGTCTTATTCCATATTTGATATACCTATCAAATTCATCCAAGTTATAAATAATGTTAGAAACTGCTGAGGTTGAAATATTAAAGAACAAAGCTGTTATAATTCAAATATTGTTTTATTTTGGCGAAGCTTCATTAAATTCATGAAACATTTCTTTTGATTTATAATGTTTCTCAGGCTCAGTAAAGGAGAAAATCAAGGGAATAGCATCTTTTTTTAAATATTTTTTTTTGCCTAAAATTTTTTTGTTACTGGGAAATCGATGACCTCCAATATTTTAACAGTTACATGCACAACAATGCGGCATTTTCTCAGTATAAAATTAAAAAGTGCAATACTCCAACAGATTCCCATATGTTTTGACACTTTCTTTTGAGGTATGCGTAACCGCAGCAAAATGTTGCGTCTTAGAGAAATGAGAGTATTACAGATAAAAAAATAAATAAATTAAAAAAATATTAAAAACACGACTGCCCTGCCAAAACGAACTAAAAAGTTAAACAACAAGTGTCATTGCAGTCGGGGGACCTTATCATGGAACAATTTTTGATCAAAGAGGTCCCCCGACTGCAATGACACTTGTTGTTTAACTTTTTAGTTCGTTTTGGCAGGGCAGTCGTGTTTTTAATATTTTTTTAATTTATTTATTTTTATTTCACACATTTTAGTGACATATTATATAGTTTTGGAATGTGCTCATCAAGGCCTTTCATTTGATGCCCATATTGTAATAATAGAAGAAAAAATTGTTTTTTTCACATTTGAAAATGGCGTCGTACAGTCGCCATATTGATTTTTTCTAAAAAAAATATAGCCAGTGTCACTCGGAATGCTGTAAGGATTCTAACGATACCCCATTTATCCAAATCAGTTCAGGCATTTAGAAGTTATGGTGGAATAAAGAAACTCACATACCCACAAACATACATGAACCCTGAACACATAACACTCTTTTTGCTTTGGGCAGTCGTGTAATTAGTTCATAGTAAGATGCAATTTGATAAGTATAGCAAAATGTGTGCAAGTTGTGCTTTCGAAGTTATTCGAGAAATACTGATTTTGCTGGGGTAACGTTACCCCAGCAAAATGTTTTTAAAAAAAGGCGTTTAGCCTGGAACCAAGTACATCAAAAGATAGTTGTTAATGAATACCAATAGCAAAATCTGTGCATCTTATAGTTTTTGAGATATTCAAGATTTTGCTGCGGTAACGTTTAGGGATTTCCCATATCTCAAAAACTGTTTGTCGCAGAAGTTTGAAAAATATAGGCCTTAATTTGTTTAAATATATGTATTTCGATTCATCAACAGATATCGATATAATTAATTGTTTTTTAAAAACTGGAAAAAATCGATTTACTCCTAAACTAGTACATTTGAAAACAAAAAACAATTGCATATACCTATAATCTACCCCTTTAAGGTGTACCAATCTGGATTAACAAACTTTACGCGATGTGAAGATATAAAGAGATTTCATCAAATTTCAAGCTACTTATCAATTTTCTACTTTGGCGATCGAATACGCAGCTCCCTGTGAATACAAAACGATAGACTATAGTGATGGTAGATTATAGGTTATGCAATGGGGAGGAAAAGCGCAATTTTATCCCGATAGGTGGCGTCTGGTCTTTGGTACCCGGCTGCCTCAAAGAAAGTGTCAAAACATATGGGAATCTCTTGGAGTATTGCACTTTTTAATTTTATACTGAGAAAATGCCGCATTGTTATGCATGTAACTTGTAAAATATTGGAGTTCATCGATTTCCCAGTAACAAAAAAAATAGTGGGCAAAAAAATATCAAAAAAAATATGTTTTTCCCTCGATTTTCTCCTTTGCTGAGCCTGAGAAACATTATAAATCAAAAGGAATGTTTCATGAATTTGATGAAGCTTCGCCAAAATAAAACAACATTTGAATTATAACAGCTTTGTTCTTTAATATTTCAACCTCAGCAGTTTCTAACATATTTATAACTTGGATGAATTTGATAGGTATATCAAATATGGAATAAGCCCAATATTGGGGCCAAACAGAGAATTAATAGAATTTTATATGCCAGAGTCATTCAAGAAACTTAGAATAATAAAATAAATATGATAAAACGGTTCGTGTAATTATGGATGGTACAGAAATTCCAGTACAGAAACCTGAAATTACTATTGCACAGCAGGCATCATGAGGCAACTATAAACACGGAAATTCACACTCAGTTGCTTTGTTAAAATTTAAATCATATGCTTCTAATCTGAAATAAAAAGATTACTTGTAAATCTTACACGAAATTTAAAGAAATGTAATGCTTGTTAGCAATTTTTTGTAAGTTGCTATAAACTTTCTTGCCTGTTGTTTTGGCTTTTCTTTTCCGTAATTCTTCTTTTATATGAGCTAAAGTTAGCATAGAATACATTGTTTGTCCGCAAAACCGAAAAAAATGCAATCTAAGAAAGTAAAATCACGTAATACACAGTCAAGACAATATAAGCTCAAACTGACAATTGTTCCAAAGACTGAAGCGCCATCTGTAATTCACTTTGCCTTCGCCTCCCCATTGTTTTTTATTTGTTTTCAAATGTACTAGTTTAGGAGTAAATCGATTTTTTCCAGTTTTTAAAAAACAATTAATTATATCGATATCTGTTGATGAATCGAAATACTTATATTTAAACAAATTAAGGCCTATAACTGGCATTTTTTTCAAACTTCTGCGACATACAGTTTTTGAGATATGGGAAATCTCTAAACGTTACCGCAGCAAAATCTTGAATATCTCAAAAACTATAAGATGAACAGATTTTGCTATTGGTATTCATTAACAACTCGTCAAAAGCTATCTTTTGATGTACTTGGTTCCAGGCTAAACGCCTTTTTTTAAAAAACATTTTGCTGGGGTAACGTTACCCCAGCAAAATCAGTTTTTCTGGAATAACTTCGAAAGCACAACTTGCACACATTTTGCTATACTTAAACAAATTGCATCTTACTATGAACTAATTATCTGTAATACTCTCATTTCTCTAAGACGCAACATTTTGCTGCGGTTACGCATACTCTTTTGAGGCGGCCGGGTACCAAAGACAAGACGCCACTTATCGGGATAAAATTGCGCTTTTCCTCCCTATTTCTTACTACCTGCGTCATTGTCATAATCATTAAATGATGGCATATTTTTGATTTATTCATTATTATTAGATTAAAAAAAAAAGTTCGGGTGCCGACAATGACGCAGGAAGTAAGAAAAGCCAATAAGCAATTAGTTAAAAGGATTACGTTACTAACTCATTAGTGCAAACAAAGAAATACTCCTCTGTCTATTTACAATAAAACCAAAAAGATTTTTTCAATGAGTTTATTACAAGAGGCGGCGACGCAACAAAACTATCGTCATATTTTAATCTATAGTTTCACTTGCAACTCCAATACTCCACTTGTGATACCTGTAAACAAAATAAATTGTTTTAAGGGTTAAATTATTAAAATAAATGAATACTAAAATAAATAAAAAATAAATATTTGACATCACATGCATTGCTCCGATTCCAAAGTAAGTAGCTAAAGCACTTGTGTTATGGAAATCCGAGGCAACGGTGGTATCACAAACCCCCAGACCTGAGACTATATAGAAAAGTTCATTTTCTACCAATGTAGAAAAGTTAGTTAAATATGGGTCAATACCCAGCCGGGGATCGAACCCGGGACCTCAAGAGATGGTGACCCATTGAAAACCGACGTGCAAACCACTCGACCACGGAGGTCGTCATATTGCTGTGTTATCAGAACTTAGATTTAGTACACGTCTTTTTATTCCGAATTCCACAGATTAACACTTTAGGCGCTTATGCGTGTCCTTCGTTCCACCAGCGCCGCGGTCTCAGACATCATGAAATGAAGGCAATGGAGAACTGGCACTCGCCATAGAAAAATGCTTAACTTTTATACGATTGAATTTGGTCTTAAAATAAAGCCAATAATATTAGCTACATGGATGGATGAAGTTCCGTCTTATTTTTAGCGCATGTACAAAGTTATTTACCATACCATTTGGAACTAGGATATTGTGCCAGTTTGCCATTTGATGCCTATCTAAGTTAATTTTTAAAGAACTTGGCGGGACGTTTTAATGAACACATGCAATTTTAATGCGTTTTAGTGCGATTACGTTTAAATCGATAAATTTCTAAAGAAATAACACGGTTTTGTAATACATAACGTATCCATAAAAGTTAGACATATACCGTGTCGCGGACTTTTTTGTAGACTAGACCTATAACAGAGAAACAATTCCATCATACATCATTTAATAATTTTGTAATAGCTCAAAAAGTTTAGGCAGCGTTTTTGATGCAAGCTCCCAGTCGGCTTAATTTTTCTGACTGAGCCGACATCTTCAAAAATTATCGTTATATTTCTATCAATTACGTCCCGCACCCTGATTATCTAAAAAGAAACTATTTAGCGACCGGTTGCATTTGACATCCATTGCTACTTTTCTTTGGTATGTTTTTTTTTACCCCAAAGAAAAGTAGCAATGTATTACGTTCATCTGTGAACTGCGACCGGTCGCTAGGTGGTTTCTAATTAGATAATCAGCCCGCTGGACTACAGCTGGGCCACAAAAAAAAGTTGGAAATCTGACTTTTTGACTATGCCATGATGAAGTCGATAATTTGTCGGAATTTGTCGCCAAAAACCAGAATTTGTCGGTCTTGCGTCTAGGAGATACGTGTGGCTCAGCTGTAGCGACGTCTCTACAGCTGGGCCACACAGATCTCGAAAACGGAAGGTCGTAGCGAAAATCTGATTACTCGATGTGTAGCCGGTAATTTGTCGGATTTTGTCGCCAAAAACCAGAGTTTGTCGGTCTTGCGTTTAGGAGATACGTGTGGCTCAGCTGTAGAGACGTCTCTACAGCTGGGCCACACAGATCTCGAAAACGGAAGGTCGTAGCGAAAATCTGATTACTCGATGTGTAGCCGGTAATTTGTCGGATTTTGTCGCCAAAAACCAGAGTTTGCCGGTCTTGCGTTTAGGAGATACGTGTGGCTCAGCTGTAGAGACGTCTCTACAGCTGGGCCACACAGATCTCGAAAACGGAAGGTCGTAGCGAAAATCTGATTACTCGAGTGTGTAGCCGTTAGTTTGTCGGAATTTGTCACCAAGAATCAGATTTTGTCGATCTTGCGTTTAGGAGATATGTGAGGATACGCTTACCTTTCGTTCTCGAGATCTAGGTAAAAAGGTCTCCACAGCGCATCCTCACATATCTCCTAAACGCAAGATCGACAAAATCTGATTCTTGGTGACAAATTCCGACAAACTTACGGCTACACACTCGAGTTATCAGATTTTCGCTATGACCTTCCTTTCTCAAGATCCAGGTAGAAAAGTCTCCACAGCGTATCCTCACATATCTCCTAAACGCAAGATCGACAAAATCTGGTTCTTGGTGACAAAATCCGACAAACTACCGGCTAAACATACGAGTAATCAGATTTTCGCTAAGACCTTCCGTTTTCGAGATCTGTGTGGCCCAGCTGTAGAGACGTCTCTACAGCTGAGCCACACGTATCTCCTAAACGCAAGACCGACAAATTCTGGTTTTTGGCGACAAATTCCGACAAATTATCGACTTCATCATGGCATAATCAAAAAGTCAGATTTCCAACTTTTTTTTTGTGGCCCAGCTGTAGTCCGGCACGTCTATCAATTTACATAAAACCTCAACTTATTATATACCTAATAAACCTTTCTCAAGAATTACTCTTTCAATTAGTGAAAACCTCATGAAAATCCGTTCAGTGGTTTTTGAGTTTATCGCGAATAGACAGACAGATGCGGTGAGGGACTTTATGTTATAATATGTAATGATGATGACATGAATCAAGTCCTGTCATGTTCATCGTCCTCCATGCTCGCCAGAAATAATATAAAATTGCTCTTTTATGCTTACCTCACAAGTAACAATGCTCTGCTCATCGATCCAGTAATTTCAATTTTACTGGTGTAGATTCAACGACATGTTCATCATGTCACTTCATTCTATCCATATCCTGTAAATTAAATAAAGAGATCAGAAATGATAAAATATTTATTAGAAGAGAAACTACATTTGTGTTTTATGTAACTACTTAAAACGATAATCTTTATAATTATTATCCATAAGTGTAGAAAATTATTTCAAATACCTAAGAATTCAATTTATTCCCATAGGAACCTACTCTACTAAAAAGGATTCATAAACAATTGAATAATTGTTTTTCATGGTACCGACTTATTATATTGATCTCTTACACCTTATAAAGTTAAATATTGTTTTAATTATTAATATTATTATATTGTACTGAAATTATTTGAACCATATATTTGAGCTGGATCAAAATGAAATAAATATCAATTGAAGTTCTTTCATAGTTTTTCTTGACTTTGTAGTGAAAAACGGATACATATTAGAATGCAAATTTAAATACTAGGTAATGTTCTTGAATAGTTGGACACGAGAATTTTAGTTCAAAATGTCTAAAATAAAAATAAAACATTTTTTTAATAACGTCATCGTTTTTTTTGCATTTTGTGCCTTTCAACGTAGGTATACTTAAACCTACTTAATGAAATTATAATGTTATGCCATATTTAATGACAATATAAATGTGAACAGTCGCCGTAAACTCGATGGCGAAACACATTTTTTTACATTTTCAACTTGCTTCTTATACTTATTAACTTTTTAATCATCCTTTAGATACCTATTAGGACATAAATAAAATTGGTCATTTGAATTTTAGACTAATAAGTATCCAAAAATATTTTGACCTACCTACCTAATCTATTGATTAGTCGATGTGCTTCCATTTATCATTACTAAAGTATTTACCAAAGTTGTTATGAAAAATATTAAAATAATTATTACCTGGTAAATGCATTTACAATAAATCTTCAACAGAGTTGTTATACATAAACAGTCTTTCACGTTCCGTAGTGGTGTATCATTTAAATATACCTATTTTAAGTTCATGTCGTATCTCTAGATAGTACAATTTCAAATAATAGGTATATTTATAAGATAATATTAGTTCTCCAGTCCTGTGAGAGGATTATCCTGAAAATAACGAGGTAATATCACCTCTTTTTTATTGTCTAACCTACCTATCATTTCAAGTCGATTCGGATGCCGAGTAGCATAGCATCCATAATCTTCTAACCAAGATTTTACATTAATACTTTGTCACATGTTCGTGTATTTGTTAATTTCATGGGTATTTGACATTTATTGTGACAAGCTTTTTATCCACACGTTTGAAACAAATTGCACATGTCAAACGATTATAGATTGATGTCCAATTTATATTTATTCTATAACTTGTCTGTATTGTTGCTCAAATTGAATTTTTTCTATAACGTGTATGTCTTTGTACAATCATCAGTTATTATCCAACCAAATTATCACTTTGTACGGTCACCATTTTGTCTGGCTATTATGTAAAATACTATTAGTAGAATGTTGTTGAACCTTGACTATTCCATCAACACCTTTGGAGGCACCCAGCCATGTCAAACATGCGGCCCTTTACACTTTTGCCTGAGGCCCAATCTAATTTCAAATAAAACAGACTTTACCTATACAATAAGTTTTTTCTTTATGCTTAGGGTTTGTGGCCCACTGACTCTACGTCAAGGATTTTGAGTTTGACATGGCTGCTAAGCGAACTAAAGTGATTATTATCATACACTGTGCAAGGAACACTAACTTATATTTAAAAAAATGTTTGCTGCTTTATAAATTATAAATGAATATACCAGAGTTTTTAGACACATCATTTATTAATCTGTCAGCATTGTGAATGAGATAAGAAAGTTATTAGCTTTCAAATAAATTATACTTACACAATTCTTTTACAGTTTTATTATCAATCTGTAGCTTATATCTAAACATAACATTATGGTACCTATAATGTTTATCTACAAAAAAGTAGATCTTACAAGTTTCTGCATAAACTTTATGTCACTAAATGGAAATTGAAATATCGAAAATGAAAAATTGAGATATAAAAGGAAATCGAAAGGAATTTTGCAGAAATCCATCATCATCATCCAATAAATCTTTAATGCAAACATTTAACATTATGTAGTCGAAAGAAAAACTTACTAATTTTGTCACTTCACAGTTTATTTGTCATTTACCTAAAACTTGAAATACTGAAATTGTACTTCTTTAATAATACCTAACTCAATACATTGTCACAAAGAGTTATACCCATGTATGCTTCAATAAATTTGATCCAGCTATTATATTTCGAGTGTGTGGTATAAGATGCAAATCATATTCTGTTATAGTCAAACAGATCACCAACTGCCTGTAATGCAAACAATTTTAAAGATGCTTAGTTAATACTTATTTTTAATACTGGTAGGTATAGAAGAGATCTTTTGGTTATACATTATAAGTGATAACCATAATAAAAGCTAAATCTAAACTACACATGTTTTACATCATTCGTTTTGTTTTCTTTTTAAAAGTTAATAATAGAGCCGGATTAACCCTGTCAGGGGCCCTAGGCAATGTTATTCTCGGGGCCCCTTTGCTTGTATGTAATGTATTCTATTGAAAGTTTTGAACGTCGCGGGCCGGATGAAGGACTTTGCGGGCCCAGGTGCCGTGTTGGACGGGACTGGACTATACCATACATTTACGATAAAAATATTTTTTTTCAGGTTGCGTGTGCACGGGGCCCCTAGGCAGTTGCCTACTCTGCCTAATGGTTAATCCGGCTCTGATATGACCAATCACATTTCAAAAGAATTGTTGCTTTTATGATTGTTAGATTTTCCTGAATTCATTCTCTTTTGTATTTCATCTAAGTTTAGTACATTCATACTAAATGGATCCTCTGTGTCTGTGGTTTGACACCTCAGTTTGACATATAATATTTGTGTGTGATTGTCATTCATCCGTTCAGTACAATAACAACGACAGCTATAGTCCGTTCACAGTTATCATATTTCTGAAAACGACGTTTCTGATTGTAAATACAATTAATAAATTTTATTTTCAGAGGTAAAATAGCTCTGAACGCACTACGGACCCAGCTCAACTGTGGCAGTTCCGGCGTCATACATGAAAGCTACTTTGGATATATATTTTTCATTTAATAATAATAATATATTAATTCTATTTTTGATTATGACATTTGGTCTTTCATGCGCATTTGGTCCACTTCGCATTTGGTCCACTTGCCGAAAAAACGTCCACTTCGGATTTGGTCCATTTCGCGTAACGTCAATTTCGCAAAACGTCCATTTCGCATTTGGTCCACTTCTAAAATTTCCTCCTTTGCAAGCACAAAACACTTTTACCTAATTGTTAAACTATATATATAAGTTAACTTTCTCCATATTTATGTGATCCTGGTACTTTGGTGACGTACTAAGAA
Organism: Agriphila tristella; assembly: GCA_928269145.1. Classification (NCBI taxonomy): domain Eukaryota; kingdom Metazoa; phylum Arthropoda; class Insecta; order Lepidoptera; family Crambidae; genus Agriphila; species Agriphila tristella. The sequence continues at coordinate 43,509,318 of OV743429.1, read as the reverse complement.
CAATATAAAACTAAATATATGTCAAAAAGTGAAAATAGAAGCTAACATACTCCATAAAAGAATATATAGCATATTTATGTGAGAGTTGACCAAATGCGAAATGGACGTTCCGCGAAGTGGACCAAATGCGAAATGGACATTCCGCGAAGTGGACCAAATGCGAAATGGACCAAGTGGACCAAATGCGCATGAACGCATTTGGTTAGGGGGGTTGTTACTTGTACCTTAATTCAAGAACTGGATACTACTCACTATCATTAGCTAGATGCTATGCTGTTACACTGTCAATTTGTACAAGCAATCAAAAATTAAATAAACAGTCTGAAATACTATAGTCTCTTTTATGATATGACATCCACAGTTGTTAAGCAACGTGCTGTTTACATGTCGATGTAATTTTTCCAACATCTTTGCTCTCTTTGCTGTGTCATATTTTATATTAAAGAATTTTATGCTTGATAAGTTTCTATATCAAAATGTGAGATTTTCGGAGTACTTACAAATAGATATTCGCGATTAATAATCGCTTGAAAGCGTTTATTTTGACAGTACTTATCATATATTTTTACTTTGAAAACTTTGGTGAAAGCTCTGGCTACTTAGGATACCACTTTCTTCCTACCTAATAATAATGTATGCTTCTGTTCATTCATTACTTGCTATTGTTGCATATTTCAATACAGGGCACAATCAACAGAACTTAGCAGTAAAGATGATATAGGCCACACACAGTTTATTCATCAATGACAAACCATTTATTAGTTTGTTCATATCCTTAGACAATTCATTTATTATTTTCAACTTTTTCAAATTTGTAAAATGAATCTTTTAAAATTAACTCCTAAAAAGTTTTTTGTGTATAAATAGTATTTAACAGAGAGCAATGTACTATGGGCAACAGCGTTGCTTAACCAGTTAGCAACAAAATTCGTGTGCGCGCGTATCGCCCCTGCACGAACTAAAAGTATGTATAGTCCGGCAATCTCGTGCGCGACCGTCCCTCGGGGTGACAGACGGTGGCGGGGACGAGGTATCCAAGATGTCAGCGGCTAGCGGGTGGTGTAGCGGGGAAGAGAAACTCTCCCGCCCCCCGTCCCCGCAGGGCGGGGACCTTGTTCCCGCCACCGTCTGTCACCCCGCGGGACGGTCACGCACGAGATTGCCGGACTATAGTCACAAAATAGAGAGACTAACAGAAGTTGAGCTTAGTACTACGGGTGCTCGAGTATCGCACACACACAAAGACAGCTCACGCCGCTGCGTCACGAGGCACTCGCGCGTGAAGTGTTTTAAGCGTGGCAAAGATTCCGTGTCGGTGAGAGGTGTCTATGTGTGCGTTGTGCGAGCGCGCGCGGCTAAGCTAAACTACTGTACTCTCTATATATTGTGCTATAGTGACGGCGCGGCGTGCAAGCGGTTTTAACCTTAGGAGTGGTTAAGCGACGCTGTTGCCCATGGTACATTGCTCTCTGGCAAAGTAAAATCACAGTACAATAAATAAAAACAATGTACAGTACAACAAGATAAAGAATGGGCATCGTGTTTTTGCTTTTCTTAGAAATAACGTAGCCATTTATTTCATTACAATAAAGTTTAAAATGTAGATGACTTTTAGGGTCAAGCTTTGTTATGTAATATAACGGGTGTAACAAGACACTCAACGAAGCCGAAGTCCACGAATTCCGCCCATCATCAGGATCATTTTTGTCTTTTAAACTATAGGTATAGTGCGAATCACGAAAGATGACCACAAATGGCACCCATCTTCGCATCATAACTCTTGAAGGAAAGACTTAAGATGAATAATATTTTACATAAATACAGATATATTTATATTATATAATATTATATGAAATAATATTTCGTCTTAAGTCTTTTCTTCATAAGATATGATGCGAAGATGGGCGCCATTTGTGGTCATCTTTCGTGGTCCGAACTCTACCTGGGAAACTAATAACTACGAAGTTATTAAAGGTCAAAGTAAAAAAAAATGGTTTTTTATCTTATTTTATTCGTTATTTCCTATTTTTTGTCTACAGAAATATTATCAAAATTTTATGTATTTCGTAACAAACAACGGCTTCAAAACGTCATCACTCAATGATTTCATGAGCACGCACATAAACGTTGCCTTTCAACTCGGCCGCACGCAGCTGTGTGGCGAGCATTCACTCGCAGGCGCGGTCTTTTGTACGCGTTACATTGCGTATGCAATGCTTTTTAACACCAAAAATTTAAATCGTTTCTCAGCAATAATTTTGAACAGAAATGGTTCTGATGATGGGCAGAATACGTAGATATCGGCTTCGTTGAGGGTCTCGTTACACTCTGTAGACGATGTTTCCGATGTTTCCTGACGCCCGTTCTTTATGTTGAAGTAGTGTATCAAGTGTATTCGGTAGGTGTCGAGTAGGTGGAGTATTAGTGATAGTTACCGTAGCTGCTGCCGTACTGCGCCGGCGACTGCTGGTAGTTGTAGGCGGGCTGCGAGTACTGGTCGTAGGCGGGCGCGGCGCCGCCGTACAAGGGCTCGCCCGCGCCGTAGCCCGCGTCCCCGGCGCCGCCGCCGCCGCCCCCGCCGCCGCCCCTGTACCACACAACACTCAATACATCTGCCTCATAAAACTAACGGTCAGTTCAGACGACGGAAAAATGACCGAACAACTTTTTGGCTTCATTGAAAATAGGATCATATTGCAATACACTAAAGCAAAAAATTTAATGAATATCGACACCCTCTAATCCTAGTTCATTTCCCGTAAAGGCCGCCGGTAACGATCATTTGCGATTGACATTTTTTTCGCCATTGACGCCCATTGATGTCAATCGCTCCAACAATGGCATTGACGAAAAAATTGTCAATCGCAATTGATCGTTACCGGCGGGCTTTAGGTAGTCCCATGGCTAATGGTTTTTTTCTACCAGTGCCCGTGATAAACGCGACGCTTCTCAAAATTAAATGCGAAAAAAGAAGTAATTATAAAAGTTGGTGGGATAATCGAGAAAGATTTCTTTCTTTTCAAATTCAGTTTGCAGATACTTTTTATATTACAAAAAGGCGCGTACGTTCACCCTCACGCACGAAAAGTGTGCGCGATGCATAAACAGTGGTTTTTTTTATTTTCACCAAGGTCGTATTTAAGTAAGCTGTAAATTTTATACCCTGTTAGCAGTAAACTTGTATAACATTATTCCCTTAACTAATTAACCGATAATTTCAATTTAAGTACCTATATTATTATAAGTATACCTTTAGCCAGACCCAAATGTGTCTCATTCATCTAACTATGTGTACTTTAAAAAGCATTAGAATTTAAGTAACTTATTATTTAATAAACTACTTACACTGCACGGCAATAAAGTACAATTTCTAATTGCAGTTGAAGGATGAAGAATATGACATCCACTCGAGGACAATCAAACGATTGTCCTCGAATAGATGGGCTTCAGTACGTTACTATTACATATTGTGGTAATACTAGAATAACTAACAAGAATTCACATTCAACTTACCCATAACTATCATTTTCGTAGCCACTTTGGCCACCAGTGGAGTAGCCGTAGCCTCCTGATCCGTAACCTCCAGAATTGTAACCAGAAGGTTGTGACGGAGCAGGTGCCGAGTAATTACTGCCTTGGTATGAACTGTTGACGATAAACGCATGTTAATCGAAGGTCATGATAACAGACATTGTTCCATGAGAACAAAAACATTCAGATTATACACTATCTGCATATGTGTATCAGACGGCAATTCCTATCTGTGTGTTGTATTCATCATAAAAAAAGTGTATTAAAATATTGAATATAAATTGCATATACTGGGAGAGAATTTAGAGTCAGCCTCTTGTAACATTTGTTTTATAAATGTACAATAAGATTGTTAAAATAAAAAAAAACATTTACCTGGGCGTATTGTATGATGGCTGAGCATAAGGTTCTTGTGCTGGCGTCTCATAGGGCTGGTAACCTGTGTGACTATAAAACAGATAATTATTAAATACCATATTTTTTCTCTATAGAACACAATATTTTTTAATAAATATCAGATATTGTGTATCGTCATGTATGTATCAGACGGCACATTCCTATCGTGTTACCGGATCATCATATGAAAGCAATAATGTTACAACCCACGCAGATGAAGAATGGGATTAGAAATGGCGTCGATTATATTCACTTTCGTGCGCACACTAAACGCCACACTTATCGCACTCTCAGTAGGGATGCAAATATCGAAAGCAATGTATTGATACATCGATGATTCAAAACAAACATCGATGTACAAAAAACCACGCCCTAAAAACATCTGTTGGGTAGATCCATGCAAATGAGGAATTTAGGGAAAAATAAATGATTGCTATTATACACGAAACAAAACTCTTTTCTAAACAATAATTACTTATATTTCATAATTCAACACTTTTTATGTACTACCTTTATTTATTTCTAAATTATGTCACTTTAAAGTGCCGTTTTTTGTACATGTTGTACGGCGGCGAACTTCAATTTTGTAATGTAAGTGACCATGAAAATTTGGATTTTTGGCTTAAATGTCATAAATATTTGCTCAGTTATTTTACAGATTCTTTTCTAAGTTCTTTTTGTATTGATTTAAAAGAAGTTACAATTATATGTTATAATGTTAGAAGAAAAAATACTTATTAAGTGAAATACTAAAAATGGAGTTCCTTTATATGTAACGAAAGTGACCGCGCGTTAAAAATTGATTAAAAATACAAAGGATTGTTTTTTTTTTCAAATTTCTTGTTTTAGTTGCATTAAATAGATTGATCCCTATATAATTTTGTTAATTGAACTGAAATTGCATGAAAGTTGCTTCTGAAAAACAGTTTTTAATCAACATTTTCAACGAAAAAATTTAAGTAAGTGAGTTTATGATCTCATAAATAGTTACATTGTATCTTATCTATTTATCTATAACAATATTATGTATTGAATAGGTGAGTCTTTAGTATAAGGAAGGTGTAGAGTAGAGGAAACAAAATTACATTTAACAGCATTTTTACATTTGACAACTGGACAAGTCATTGACTGTGGTCAGGCTCTGCTTAAAGTTCCAAACATTTCAAATAAATGGCAGACAAAACATCGATGTAAAAACATCGTATAAAATAACATCGATGTTTTGCCATAGTGAACATTTTATGGCAAACATCGATGTTTTTTTTTACTAAAATATCGATGTATCGTTTGCATCCCTATCTCTCAGTCACGCTCTTTGTAAGCGAGGTGAGCCGTCATTTGCGATCCCATGCTTTATCTGCGCGGGTTTTAATTTTTTTTGGAATATCCAGTAAGTGAAATAGTACATACGCTGGAGGTCCATATCCGTTAGAAGGCGGAGCGTTGTGCGACTGCGGCGACTGCTGGTAGCCGCCGGCCTGTGGCGGCCTCCCGCCACCACCACCGCGAGGTCCGTCGAACCTATTGTCAATAATAAATTAGTAACGTACATTATTTCATACTAGCGGCCGCACGCGACTTCATCTGCGTAGACAGTTGTTTTTGCTGTCCCTCGGTCCCTTTTCTCTACCCCTAACAACGTGTATGCGAAATTTCATGACGATCGGTTCCGTAGTTAAGACGTGAAGGTGTAACAAACAAACAAACGGACTTTCGCACTTATAATATTATATAACCACTCGATTGCTTCGCGGTACTGTAGTACCGCAAGCAAAAGACGGTCCTTTGTCGCGCGGTGCTGTAGGACCGGGTCGATCGCTGTTCGATTTCTACCAATTTGGTAGGTTTTTTTTAGGCGGCCACACCAAAACCTCTTGGGCTGATTTAGATTATGATTTTGGCAACACTAATATCGCAAAAAAAAGTAGAAAAGGCCTGTGATTGGTTGAAAAAAATAATTTTGAAGAGTTTCACGTCAGTTGACGCCATACTTGTTTTTTCTGTGTGAAGTGCTCTAATTTGATATGCCGTAAGTATTTTGTTAATTTATATTTCTGTTTGATGTCATATATTAAAAGAATCGTCATATCGTGATTTATTCGATCATATAAATATCTCGTCACAAATTTAATGTCTAGTGTTAAAAATCATAACAAAACCGTAGCCCGGTAAATTTCTTGATGTATTGTTTCTGTTTACAACAACATTATGTTATAATTTAGATTGGTTAATCAAAGAATTATCCGAAATAAGATAATAATACTATTAGTGAACAGTTTCAAAGTGGTTTCAAAATATAACATTCATCTGTTTACACAGGATGATTGATGCAACGCAAAATAGTGAGTTTTTATTACGCCATTATCCACGGTCAAGGTAACAAGTTCCTGTGGGACCTTGAAACAAACTAGCATTTTGGCAGGGCTGCCTCACACGCTTATTATTTTCATATTAGGTTGTGTTTATGTTGTTTTTATACATTACCTAGTGAATGTTTTTTTGGTTTTGGTGTTGGTTATTGTGATTGGTGTTGGGTGTCTAGTTATAATTTTTTAGTCCACATCCATTTTATATTTTATGCTGTGTACAGTGAAAATCGAGGAGAGTGAGGCAGGGGACGAGGAAGAGGAGAACTATTAAAAAAAAATGTGACTATAAAATTAAAAATATAATAAAAAAAAATTAAGTATCTACCTAGTTTTATTTAATGTGTGCGACAACCCTGAACTAAACTCGGCTACGCGCGGCCATCTTGGTAGCGAACGGCCCGTACGCCAGCGCCCGGCAGCGCGGAATTGGATTATTTAGATCGAAATTTTACATACATTTCGGAAGAATCTTTCCTATGTATTGCATACTGTTAGAAACTGCAGGTTTTGCTCTTTCTGTACATATAATTAGTACAAGGTAATCTTGATCCAAGTTTAACCACTCAACGCTTGTTACAAAAACACAATTTTATCATTTATAGTGGGCCGCTTTAATGTTATAATTTTTTACAAAGATACTTTTCTTCAAGAGTCTCATCTTTTTTTACAAAATATGAAAGTTGAAATCTGTATCTTTCTAAAGTATATTTTATTTTTGTCACAAGCCTTCCACAATTGGAATAAAATACTACGAAACAGCGCTTAGACTCAGCAGCGAATTAAGACGCGCAGTAAAAATTTGTGCGATATACAAACATTATTAAGACCGTTGAATTGCTTCCAATTCATAAAAAAATTGGCATGTACGGAAAGGGGTATTATTCTAGTTTTTAATTATGTAAAAAAAAACACTAGTTATCGATTTAGATTTAATATTAAAAATCAATTCCCATTACAAGTCGTGAATTTTCTCTTTAGCTAAATTCACGAATTTTTTAGAAATTATTTTACCATTACAGGTACTCGTTTTTTTTTCAATACTTATAGCTTCATCCATTACCTATACGAAATAGAACATTATTTGTTCGTATACAAACAGGAACGGGTCATAAAAACGGTTTTAACGCAGCTGTGCAAGTGCACTGCTGTAACGAAAAACTGCGTGACAAACAAGGAAACTGCGCGCCGGCCGCGTGACAAACGAGTGGATAAAAAAGGTCCTAGAACATGTTGTCCAAAAATGCATAGATTTGGAGATATTTTCAATCTTAATTACCTACTTCAAAATTTTAACCTAATGATGATTCTTTATTTTTGCATACACATACTTTTATACTATCAGTGATCACTAAACGTAAAGATGATGTTCAGCTTTTATTGACAAATACTACCTAAGATTTTCATTCAGAGGAAAAGTTCTGGAATGGAGCCCGCGCACTGGACTCGGCTCCGTGGCCCCTGACAAGGTGGACCGACGATCAATTGAAGGTCGTGGGAAGCCGCTGGATGCGGGCAGCGCAGGACTGATCATCGTGGATATCCTCGGGGAAGGCTTATACCCAGCAGTGGGTGTCGTGCGGCTGATGTGATGATGACGAATGCCCTAGAGTTATGTGATATGAATAAAACGTAGTAGATACAAACCTTCCTCTTTTAGGTGGTCCGCCGGGCCCGCCGTGCATGGGCCCGCCGCCGCGCTTGTAGGGCACGCCCTGCTGCGGCGCGCCGCCCGTGGAGCCGTGCGGCGCGGGCGCCGAGCGCGGCGCCATGCCGCCCCCGCCCGCGTCGCCGCCCTGCCCGCCGCGCCCTCCGCGACCTGATTGTTCAACCTCATTAGTTAATGTTGCTTATACATCGATTGGGCTCCTTTTGTTGTAATGCTACGGCTCCACCTGCGTCTTAACGCGTAGCTTAAAGCGTTAATCTTAGCGTTAAGCATATAAAATCAGCACTACTCAAAATGCAAAAGTTGGGTATAAACACGTGTGATTGCTTGATAATGGTTTCTGCTCCTGTTGCCTCCTTTAAATAAATAAATAAGTCTGTTACATAATAACTGTATTCTAAGATAAATAATAATAATAGTAATTGCTTATATTATAATAATTGTTTACAGTTGTTAACGTTAATGTTTATAATGATAATAATAACAACAATAAAAAACTAATAATAATAATTTTAAATAAAATTATACATATATGTAAGGTATTAATACAATTATAATTGTGTCGTTTTGGAATTTTATAAATGAAATCTAATTATTTTTTATTTTATATTATTGATTTTATATTTTTTTTTATATTATTTCTAATAACTGCATACACGTGTATGTCGTCACAGGCGACCACGCACTTACTTCTGGGCAAAAACTGAAAATCAGTGCTTTGCTTTAATTAAAGCAAAGATATCACTGAGTTTTTGCCTTTTTCTGTCGATGCGGCACACAGTCGTTTTTTTTCTTTATAAGTTATTTTGTCATTTATCATCCGTGTATGTATGCGATGGAAATAAACGATTTATCTATCTATCTAATCTAGGCGTTATGCAGGTGTGGTCAAGACTTAACGGCGTTAATTTACAAACGATAGTACTGAATATTTATATTGCCCATTCTTGGACATTACCGTTAACATTAACGTTAACGCCGGTGGAGCCGTAGCATAAGAATCATAGTTTTTCTGCAGTAACTGAAGTCATTAAAACCCCCGACACAAAAAAGCTTACTCTTAAGTTAAAAATAATATCATCCAGTCATATAGGTCTATGAAAAAATAGACATCAGGGGAACGTTAGGTATCGCTAGACATGTAACGAGGTTAGATGTAATCCAGTAATGGTCTGGATGGCTATTTTTTTCATAGATCTACTATGAAAAAAAAACTTATAACCGATGATATTTTTTACTTTTTATTAAGAGTTAGCTTTTTTGTTGCTGGGGGTTTTTAAATTTTTAAATTAAAGTTTAATTTGAAACTCTTTAAACTTAACCATTGTTTTTGCCACCATTATGTTTTTTTATTGCACCTAAATTAGCCCAGGGTTACATTATTTTAGTCTAAGCACCACTACTGTATCTTTTACCGTTTCGGCAGGCAATTGACTATCTGCATAAATGGCTGAATGGATTTCTATGAAACATGGCTAAGAACCATCAGCTTTCAATAAAAAAAAACACATTGAAATAGCTTAATCTGTTTAGGCACTACAATGATATGTAAATGATATGTACAAACAGACAGACATAGGCTTCAAACTTATAACACCCCTCTTTGCACTGCGTCGGGGAATAAAAATTCAGTTATGGCGACTCACCTCTCATGGGCATTCCGCCTCGGCCACCTCCTCGGTCACCACGTTGTCCGAAGTCCCCACGACCTCTGCCGCCTCGTCCTCTCATACCACCTGGGCCCCCTCTGTTATTGAATCCTCCTCCTTTAAAGAAAAAATATTTACTCAACTCAACAATCTTTGAAGACCTTCATACAACACATTAGCTTAACAACATGAGATTTCAGCAGTAAGGGTGCAAAGGTCTGCAGGGCTTGTAGTATGTTATGAGTTACCTACTTTTTTAAGTTTTTTTTTAAATAAACATTCAGTCATGTGATTTTTTTAACAAGTATTATAGTTTCTGTGACAATTTGCTTTGAAAACTACTTTTACAAAAGCCAGAACTAGGTAGGTACTTGGAAAAGTAACTGAGGACTTAAAAAATTTGGTCATCACTTCAATCACGAATATTAGAATTCTCTAGATGTCCGGTCAGCACCTCGGAATCTATCCACCTCGGAACCCCACTTCCTTGTTCGTTACTATTTAACAGGGTTGGAAAAAAAACAGTTTTATTTTATTTTATTAAACAAACAGTTCAAAATGTTTTAAACAAGTGTTTTTTTTTGTTTTTTATGTTTTTTTTTACTTATTACTTTAAACCATCACTTTCAAATCAATAAGACCTACAATTTTAAATTTCTAGACTATTTTCAAATTCGCCTTAGAATCCTTAGTAAATATTTACAAAAATCGATTAGTTAATAAACATATTTTATTTTATATCTCTTATCAATACTGAACGCTTTACTTACATACACCTTGTAAATAGTACTACCTACCTATGTTATCTGATGTTCATTAATAATAAGGGATACTCAAATAAGGATGGAGGAATCAGATTTCGACGAGGACCAGTCTTCGATTTTTTTTAATCAGTGATAAAATGGCTAATACCTACTTAGTTAAGATTTGTCATCTTGGCAAAAGATATCCGATAAAATTACACTTTTTACTGTCATTCTATGTATTTTCAGTGAAATCTAAAGTTTTTAAACATATTTTTGGGAAAAAAGTGCACTAATTTACGAAAATCACCATTTATTCTCAATTAATAGTAGTTTTAAACCCTGTTTTTTTTCTTAATGTTTATAACATTGTTTAAAACATGTTTTAAACTGTGTTTTTAAACACTTAATAAAAAACATAGTTTTATTTCAAATTGTTTTAAACACTGTTTTAAACATGTGTTTAAAAAAAATTGTTTTAATCATGCCAACCCTGCTATTTAACATTGAATTTGGAAAAAAATAGTAATTTGTTCTCAGTAAATGTTGAACTATTTCGTTTTTAGGACTTGCTATCTTCGACTTTTGAGGTCAATGACCTGTCGTTCGGTCGTTAGTAAGATTGAGTTTTTAACACGTTTTTCTAAAAAAGAATTCCCAAAGATATAGTATCTGAAGTACGTATTTCTAAACTTACTTGGAGGAGGTGCGCCTCTCGACTCTATGGTAGGTACTGGATGTGGTCCTGGGCCCTGTGGCCCGGGTGGAAAGCTTCGCCCGCCTCGGTCACCACCGCCGCCACGCATCGGACCGCCACGGAAGCCTCTCGGCCCGCCACGTGGCCCACCGGGGCCTCCTCTCATAGGCCCACCACGCCCGCGCATGCCGGGCCCGCCACCGCTAAGATAGGAATCTCGTTAAGTGAACAGCTTGAAATACTTCGGTATTTATAATAAAGAATGAAGAAAAGTACCTAGTTTTTAAGCTGATTAAATAAACGGGTTAATGACTAAAGTTCTATAAATAAACTTGATAAAATCTAACCTATAACCTTCTAATCCCAGTAGGCCTAGCATGACCGACAAAACACGATACTGAAAAACTCACTGACTGACCAAATAGCTTTAAAATGACGCGTGGGGTTTTGAGAAAAAGTAATTCCTTTTAAAATTACCGTCCACGCATGTCAAATCCACCTCTCCCTCGCATATTAGGTCCTGGAGGTCCGCCACGTCCACCGCCACGGAAGCCCCGACTTGGTGGTCCATCCATTTCTGCTTATTTAGCTATCCTGCGGCGTCCAAATCCTTGGCTTGGCGGCTTCGGCGTGACTCACAAAGTTTACCTCCAACCAAGTTTATTGGCGTAACCCCCGAGATTTGTATTATCTGGTAAACTGAACTCAATGTATTACGAGAGCTTAAACACACATTTATTACGTATAATATAGTTACACTAATTAACTAATCAAGATAGTCATAAATACAATATATAACAAGGTTTTGTCAATTTCGACAACCACACCACACCACAAGAATTTCTCGCCGCAAAATGGCGCCGCGGCAAAATGGCCGAGGCGCGGAAAAGCCATTTTTTTTCTCTATATCGCGGAAACGGAAACGGAAAATGACAACGAAAAGGAACGTAATCAGTAAAGACTGGTATACACTTTGATTAGTCAAGTGCTTAGTGTTTAGTGTGTAGGGATTAGTAGGTCATGTCCCATACCTTCGAGCAACAAAGGCTTCGTTTTTCACGAAGGGAGAAGCCTTAGCGATTAAACTCTATTCAAATTATTCTGGCATTTTTTGCGGGGGGGGAAAATGCACACAAGTGCAGTTCCGCATACTCACATACAAAAACAACACTGTAATGACGACACTCACACATAAAAAATAAAACAAAACAGCAAAAATTTGTGTACGGATGAGTCACACATCAAAATATGACACGTTTTTGACATAAAGGGCTGGGCTCAACTGTCGATGCAGCAATATCGATAAATTTTGAAAAAGGAATAAAGGTAAAAAACTCAAATTTACGTACTTATTAATCTTTATTATTTTAATTATCTTTATTTATCGGTTAAATCATTATTTACATCATTATCTCATCATCTCATCTTATTAACAACATTAGATATCTTGTGAAGTATTTCATTAATTTTAATATGTAAAAGACAATCAGTTAGGCGATTGCGTAAAGTCAATCGTATTCATTTGACAGTTCATATTGTATCATAACATATGTCATCCCATACAAATTACATCCGATGGAATACGATATGAACTGTCTGATCAAAAAAAAAATGTGTTCCGGCAGTTAGAGGTAAAATAGCCAGTTCCTCAGCAATGAGGATTCCGGGTGTAGTGCGCTTCCACCTTCGGCCTTATCATCACTTAACATCAGGGGCCATACCGGCTAACGAATCGATTATCAAAAAGTCTGCTGGGTTTCAAATTAAAACAGATAAATCGAGCCCCAATTCATGATGTCACACGAACATCGAAATCTTCCAAATTACGTCAACAGAAAGTACAAGACGAAATTCCTTACTTTGATTTTTTCTGTTTTAAGTTGAAACTCGACAGACTTTTCGATAATCGATTCGTTAGTCGGTACGGCCCCGGGTGACGTAAAGGCCAAGCACAGCCCGTTGTGCACTAAAAAAACTTTCTCCAAGGAACATAGTCGGTCAGTGCGCCAAAAATGATCGTTATCTAAATACATCAAATACCTACGCTGGATTTTGTAAAAAATCCTAAACTTTACTCGGACGATTGCCCGGGTTGATTTTTTTTTATTATAGCTACGTTTATATAAATCAATTTTAAAGTGGTCTGAAGCAGCAACCTAAAGCAACCTATTGACTTTTTTTTAGAAAACCAAGTGTCCATGCCGAGAAGGGAGTTTTATGAAGAATGGTTGAAACACCATAAAAATGATAAAAATTTATGTTTATTCAATTATATTTCTGTAAAATGAGAGTTAAAAGAGGCAACAGAAGAATGCATAAGAAATATAAAATGAAACATATCTCGGGTTTCTTCGAAATTATCAGAAAAATGGCTGCAGTGTGGAAAAAATCGTGAAAATTTTAACGATTCATAAGTTTAGTGCAATCGGCGTGATGTGAGTTTGGTTTCAAGTTTTGAAAGTGATTCCGATTTTGATTGATACTTATGTCAAAAAACAAATAAATATATAATTTATAAAAGTATTCAGTATTTTTTTTAATTTATAATTACATAAATTAAAAAAATACACTAATAACACTTGAAATAAAGCAAAAACAAAGTTTGTACAACCTCAAATAAATGTCCAATATAGATTGACCTCAGTTCAGTACACGTAGTTCATCGATGCAAGCAGCTTACACTGGCTTTGTGTTTCTACGTAATTACAGCTTGTTTTCTATCATATTAATAAATACTATTATATTGATAAATAAGGCATCAAAACATTTCATTTACAACTCATTTTAAGTCTAAAATAATATTGTCCAGCTAGATCGGCCATTTGGTACATAGTGTGCTCCAAGGAACCTTGGTCGAAAAACTATTTTATTCGCCCTTCCATAGTCGGTCAGCTGACCGACTAGTATAAACCTTAAGTAAGTTAAGTAGGTTAATATCGTATAAACCAGCCGGGCTAGGATGAGCGCCGTGACTATTTCTCACATGAATGCAGAGCAAATCATGCAAAAATCTTGCAATAAATTTGACGCAGAATCAGTGCCAGATTGACCAAAACTTTATCGACAAACATTATTATAACGGTAACATCACTAAGTTGCCCATCGCCGAGAACTCGGATTTATCTAGCGACAGATCTGAAATTTGTACGGACGAGCCATGGACTAGCAGATCCGATGTCACTGAACAAATTTGACAACTAATCAAGAAAAAAATATACGAATTTAATGTTTTAATGTAAACAAATAGCAATAATACGATAAAAAAATACTTTCATGTAAAATGTAACACCGTCTTTTTGTATACTTGATGTTCCAGACCTCTTTTAACAGCATAAAACTCATCAATTCGACAGATTTCGACAATTTAAACAGAGCAGCGTTCACATGCGCGACTGGACTCGGTCTAGAAAGAAATCCGGGCGCAACTGGTTTTACTAACGCGTATGCCCATTTGGGCTTGTACTTCGGCAGAGGGGAACGCTTCGTATGGCTTCTCTTTCTGTAAAGAAGCCCGTCTTACTCTAAGTCCCATACTATTTAGCATAAGCTGTTTAGTTTAGTTCATTGTAAATAAAATTAAGACGAAAAAAATGGATAATCACATTTGAAATGGTTTACTAATGTTTTCCCTAATTTTAAATGCAGTAATTTCATTTGCCATAATTGCAATTGCATATGCCATAATTTCATTAAACATACCTAATGTTTTATTTGCCATAACCATAGATATAGCAAATCCCTTCGGTATAAACCAGATTGCGCTCTTCGCCCCAAAACGAGCCGACAGAGAGGTCAAGTAGATAATTGTATCTCTTTCTTCATTAGGGTGACCAAACTGTATGGTTGGTCGGAGACATACTTATTACTTTAAACTGTTTAATATAAACTTAAGTACTTCGGTAGTTCTATATTTACAATTAAAACTTTTGCCACGTTTCTATAAGGCTGCTTGCTCGTTTGTTTGTTTGAGCACAAATTTTGCAAACGATTTTATACTAACTTCCCGATGAACTAGAGACTTGAAACTTTGAACACAGGTCAGAACTAGAAGGTAATGTAATATTATGGTATCATTGAGCTGATCTGACGATGGAACCGGAAAAACGCCACAGGAACACTATGATGAAACCATACAACCCCATCGTGTTTGGGCTCGTTAGAATCATCTTGGCAAGTACTCTGTTGGGGAATAATATCCAAGGGGCTGATGAAGGAGCCGGAAGAAGGCCATTGGAACTTTGTAATAAAATCATACAACCCCATCGAGTTTGAGCTCGATTGATTCGTCTTGAAGAGTGCTCCGATAGGAGGTGGTATACTCTTAGTTTTAACTCGTGAAAAGCAGAAAATAATAACGCATTCAGGATGTTGCTGGGGCTGCCCCGTTACTGTAGCGCGTCTGGAATGTTCGCGGAGGCGCGTGTAGACTGTTTCTACGCAACCATGATGCGTAAGAGGTGCGCGTCTCTAGTACGCAGAGTGCGGGGGAGCGCCAACAGCATACTGGATATGATAGCTATCAGACTTGACTGCATATATGTGCGTCATTGCTGCGCCGTATCTAGCGGGATGGTGCGGAGGTGAATTATATTTTACCTTATTATTGTTACTAACCTAGTTTTTAAGTTAATACTAACCTTGTGAGTCTTTGTTACTTGTACCAATAAAATAAATTAAATAAATTAATAATTTATTCAAAATAAATCTTCACGTTTATTTATCACGTTTTATTAGGTTCCTTTCTTGTTTTTATTTATAAATATGGGTAATCAACCAATATCTACAAAAATTCAAGTGTAAATAATGACATAACTATAAGGGTTATTCCAATTTTGATAAAAATACAACTTGCGTGTATTTCGGAAATCAAATGAATGTTGGAAAAACAAGTGAAGGTAGGAAAACATTGTCTAGTGATCTGTAGTTAAAAAACAGGTGCAAACGATTTTCGACTTTATTGACGTTTAAAATTCGGTTGCTTTCTACCATAATTATTCTCTTTCATTAAAAACTGTTATTTTGGTAAATATATCAATAAACTCTAAAATACTTGCACCAATTTTTTACTAATGAAATTAAAAAATTTGGGTGCAAGCCTTTTTCAACGACACAATGTTAAAAATAAAAAAACAATAATCTTCATTAAAATAATAAAATAACCATATTACTTCGATAGCTTTCATTTCTTTTATTCGTAATGTCAATTGTCATGTCCATAGTATAAAAAACCTATTTTTGAAAAGGAGTTCTTAACAAACAAGATGGTGGCCAACCTTTTTTTGTTTTTGGCTTGATTTCGATGAAAATCGGGTTTCTGTAATATTTTGACAAAAAAAACAATGAAATGTTGAAAATATAAAAAAAAACAAAATGGCGGCCTACTTTTTTGTTTGTAGGCCGATTTCGATGAAACTCTGTTTTTGGTACAATTTAGGCAAGAAAATAACAACGCAATTTTTTTAATGTTTAAAATTCAAGATGGCGCTTAACTTTTTTATGTTTGAGCCGATTTCGATGATACTTGGTTTTAAGTACTATTATACTTCAGATTCATCCGAAGATATTAGTATATTTACAAATGTAGTATCGCTTGCATGTATCACCACTTAGCACGTTATTTTAAAGCAATAACCTAAAAAACCTAAAAAGAGAAGGTTTTTGACTTAAAATTGACAGATATTTTGACATTTCCGGTCCGAGCTCTCCTCGTCACTACTAGACGCCAACCACTTCATTCGTTTTTCGTGCTTCGCCACGGACGCATGTATACAGTCTCAAAGTGAGACTTCTTTAAAATTATATTTTTACAGTGAAAATTAAACTATACTTAAAATGCTTCGTGAAAAAAGGAAAAAGTTTTCAAGGCGGAAGAGGACAAGAAGAAGAAGTCGAGACGAAGGTACACTATTAAATGCCGTTCATTTGGTTAAACAGCATAATTGTCTGCTAACCTTTATGATGGCGTAACTGCCACACTGGTCTTTTACCTTATTTAAATTTTTGTTTGATGCGAACTTACCATACTGGGTATTTTCTGTCAATTTATTTATTTATCTGATGCGAACTTACCATACTGGGTACTTTCTGTCAGTTTATGTATTTGTCTGATGCGAATTTACCATACTGGGTACTTTCTGTCAGTTTATTTATTTGTTTGATGCGAATTTACCATACTGGGTACTTTCTGTCAAGGTATTGTGTCTCAAAAGACATCAACTAAATATCTATTGCACTTGAGATAGTCATACTGGACTATTTCACCGCATAGATAGGTCAGACAACGCAACTGCACTAACTTCACCATCTCAAAGTGCCGCTGACGACGCGACATTGTAAAAAGCAGACTACCCTCAAAGGTTGCCACGTTGAAACCGCTGCCGAGCACCGATCGGGTGACTCCGCCGTCCGCTGGATCCACCGCCATCCACCTTCCAGGCAGGCGACCGCCGTGCTGGAGCTGCAACAGCAGCCCTGACAACAGCGTTGCTCATCAGGTATGAGTTTTGATATCATGTTATCATGATATTCTTAGTGTTGAGTTGAGTTAACACCAACGGTGTAATAGAATACCATCGGTACTAAGATAGTTTAAAACTGACAGAACTAGCTATAAATGCTAAAACTTAAGAACTTAATGGAACCAAATATTGAGTTATACAGCAACTAGCTAATACCTGATACTTCAAAACTTTTATGTGAAATAGCTTAGCCGCTGAAACAGCTAGCTGCTGGCATGCTGATAGAAATTTCAATGAAAAATGGAATAACAGAATCCATAAATTTTATTCATATTCATCCATAATGTTTGTTGGTCATTATATTATTATATTATATTACATAGTAAAAAAAAAACATTTGCCTAAACTAGGAAACCTTGTATTTCAGGCGGGTAGACCTAACATGTTGAGAAACTTGTTAATCACTAACTATTTAGTATGGTTCTACTAGCTATGCCCTTGTACAAAATTATCTCTATTACTTTTCAAATTTAATTTGTGTGAATTTGTACAAAATAATGTTTCTGATGTGAAAAAATATACAAGTTACAATTTACAAGTACCAGTTATGTTTTATGTATAGTATTATGTAATCTGTGGTTTAAGGTAGCTTTCCAATACAAAACTATATACACCTTTTGTGTGACAGTATTTCACATTTTTTACATTATGTGGGGCATTACGACGTTCGGTTATACTGTACACGGTCGACTATAGTGTAGCTGTTTGCTTAAAAGACCACCGACAGTTCAGTCGAATATGAATGATCCATTGGCCACAGGCCTGATGTGAACGATGGAAAAAACTGTAAGTAAATCGGATGCAGTACTCAATAAAACATTTTAAAATTGATTTATATATTTATTTGCCTTAAAAACGACAAACAAAAGACGTAGGTAGGTGTGCCACATCACCACATGCTTCATTTCCGACGGCAAACAAACAGTGGGGCACGGCGAGGAGGCCCCATCAGCGATTTGTTTCGCCAGGAAGGCCGATTTACACATAGCAGACTCGCAGACGGGCGTTACGGCCCATCCAAATGGTTGCCGATGATGCATTCATCGATGTTTGCCTTCAATCATCGTACGTGGGGTAAGGACACTCATTAGGATAATGTATTCATGAGGGTGCATGCTGGTGTGGCATTTGTCTGTATTCAGCGAATACAGGCAGTGTTCGCCAACTACAGGTGCAAAAGTCCACTCAATCGCTGGCGCCGGTAATCTTCTATGTATGGAAGTACCATTTAGCCGGCTAGCAGGGCACCTAGATTATTATTTCATTTTTTTTTCTTTGGCAGACTATATGAGTGTTATCTCTTTAATGATTCACTTTTGTAACATCTCCAGAGATATATTATAGTTTACCATTAATATGACTAAAATTCGGGCAGAATGCATAACAGTTATATTATATTACATATGAATAATAGTTTTGTTACATTTTGTTGAAGGTTCAATAGAAAGTGATCTCTGTTCAAAAAAAAAAAAAGCAGGTTTTCATATCAGATTTAGTTAATAACTGTTTAAAAGTTAACTTAGCTTTTAGAAAAAAAATTCGCACTTAAGTAAAACTATAAGCACCTAAAAATAATAATATCACAATTAAAAAACGCTTATTGTTTTAAAAAAAAACACAGTCTAGAGATCCCATCACCTATAAGGTTTTAATTTTGATAAGGAAAGTGATAGAAATACACGAATTTAAAATCGTAACCTTTGGGCATTGTAGTGCCCACATTTTTATTACCAAACTACCGCCGCTGCCTGGCTATGATGTTTTTTAAACAACTGTTATTAGACGATATTTACTATAAGGGTCTCAAAACCTATATTTTTTTTTATTGAAGTTCATACTTTTTATATTCAATTTTTTTTTATATATACAGCTACCGTCGCAACTTTCCATTCTATTACAAATGTAATGGCAATTATGGTCTTCACAAGACAAACGTTCACATAACTGCAAAAAACACTTATTTTATTACCTTTTTTTATGAATTGATTAAACTGGTAGATACCGGTATGTCATCATATTATTTTTACTTAGTTGAATACCATCGATACTTACACCGAATTAGAGACGTTTCTTTTGTGCCTTTAAACAATGGGGTAGACTAGGGGACACTAGTGATCATATCAGGAATCACAAATTGTAAAATAATAATTGCATATCAATTATCTAGAACAGACAGCTTATGATATTTTCATTGCCATTTTTCTAATTGCATTCAGTGCGGGGTGTTAAGTATTCTAGATGTTATTATTCTGATGCTAAACAGAAATTATTCAATTCATTAAAATATCAAAACTAATCACCAGTTTTGTTTTGTTTTTTTTTTCAGATCGAGAGTGAGTAAATTCGAATGCAAGTCGAATTAGGCAGTAGAAATCAAATGAAGTAGACTTTTTTCTATTTCTAGCATTTTTAGCCCAAAAACATTTTATTTTATAATTTGAGATTTTAGCATTCACAATGCTATTTTGGTTTAGTATTGTAGAAAGACTATTATGACACTAAGCTACCTACTATTTTATTTAATTCTGTTCCACCAGTTTCTTAAACTAGAGGTGATAACGATTGTGCCATCCTGATCGTCACAATTTTGAGCCTTAGTTTGGTACCTCTTATTTACATGTAAGGTACTTCTTCGTATCTTTTATTCTAATATAAAGTATTCACATCCTATAACTTTCAATTTCAGGGACGGAAATTAAACGCACAAATGAATTGGTTTTCACAACATTATCAAGGTGGTATGATTTTACAGGTATATTATTTATGTTATTATTGAAGCTGCTGTCTACTAATACTATCAGGAAGAACAGAGTTTGGTAACGGTTCGATTATTTAACAAATAATAATATAGACAGAATAAACACATTTTCCTTTACAGGAGTGTATATACAATTTAAATATCAGTATTAGATAATATTGCGTTCATTATTGAATAGACAAAATTGAACTAATCTCAAGTTTGGTAAATAATTTAACTACCTACGCCTTTGCGTAGACTCCATTATTCAAATACAATGGATATATTATATTACTTAAAACTTTATTTAAATATTTTTTCAAATTGGAAAGCTTTAAATATTTTCCACTTTTGTTCTTTTTTTTTCAACTTTTTTATCTTAAAAATTTAACTTTGATTACCTTGCCTATTGCAAAAAGAATGCAAACAAGACAAAAAAAATCAAGATTGTATTAGTATACACATTTATATTAAGTATATTAAGTATAAGTATATATATAAATAAACAGTTCATAATCACTTCTTATTTAGAAAGAAATTAAATTCCTATATGTACCTATATTGTAAATAATAGATTGCTGAAATAAAACATTTAATGATAGTGGAGTAGACAAAAAACGATATTATAGATGTTCCAGGTAACACGGCGGGATGGTTAATTACTCCACTATAATAGCAAAATATTAAAACAATATCATCAATAATCAAACTGAGATTTCCAAACCAACCTTGCACTTAAAATATATTATCATCGATAAATCAAACTGAGTTTTCCAAACCAACCTTGCATATTTTTTTTTGTACCAACCATCTGTAGGTACCGTTTTTAGTAGTAATCATATGTTAAATGACTTTCTTTTCTTTTTTAAAAGACTAATACGCAAGAAATGATATTTCATTTTCTTATTATAATGCTTTAAACATCTACATTTGTAAATATACTAATATCTTCGGATGAATCTGAAGTATAATTAATGATTAAACGAACTTACCTGTAAGTGAAGTTCTATCATAATTATACGAAGGATTCATCCGAAGATATTAGTATAGAATCCCACCCTCCCTTCTCATTATTGTAAATTACAATAACTATCTACCCACTGAAGAAAATGAGGAAATATCATAAGATTTGGACTTTAAACTTAATGAAGTGGTTGGCGTCTAGTAGTGACGAGGAGAGCTCGGACCGGAAATGTCAAAATATCTGTCAATTTTAAGTCAAAAACCTTCTCTTTTTAGGTTTTTTAGGTTATTGCTTTAAAATAACGTGCTAAGTGGTGATACATGCAAGCGATACTACATTTGTAAATATACTAATATCTTCGGATGAATCCTTCGTATAATTATGATAGAACTTCACTTACAGGTAAGTTCGTTTAATCATTAATTTTAACAAGAAAATAACAACGCAATGTTGAAAATATTAAAAAATCCAATATGGTGGCCAACTGTTTTGTTTGAGAACCGATTTCTATGAAACTCGGTTTTTGGTAAAATTTTGACAAGAAAATAATATTGCAATGTAAACAATGTCAAAAGGTCAAAATGGCTGCCAATTTCGTTTTTGGGTTGATTTTAATATAACTGGGTTGAAAAAAAGAAGAACAAGAAAAGAATTTGGCCGCCACCTTGGATTTTTAATACTGTTAATATTGTGTTGCTGTTTTCTCGTCAAAATAGTACCAAAAACCGAGTTTCATCGAAATCGGCCCACAAACAAAAAAGTTGGCCGCCATCTTAGATTTTTAATATTTTTAACATTGCGTTGTTATTGTCTTGTCAAAATAGTACCGAAAACAGAGTTTCATCGAAATCAGCCCACAAACAAAATAGTTGGCCGCCATCTTGGATTTTTTATACTTTAAAAATAGCTTTGTTATTTTCTTGTCAAAATTGAAGGGTTGTGGCAATGAGACCAGGAGACTTTTATACAGGCGTTTATTAAGCATTCTCACACTTTATATCACATTATCACACTGCAACAGATAGTTTTCCTAATATAACTCTATGACAACCTTTCGATACCACGGCTTTACAATGACTACGTCAAACTACAGATGTGCAGGCAGATTGACATAATCAAACTCACTTGAATTCCGAATGTACCATAGAGCAGAGCATATAGGTTAGAAACCTCCCTCAACACACCCCCTCAATCTGCTGCACATGCTGACCATACTGACTAAAACAGTTTTCTACCTACCAGTACAACATCAGGATAAATTTCGAATCACTTGTCAAACTTATAGACTTCTTAAGTCCTACCAAGTTACATAAACCTTTAACCCAACCCAGGAACCTAACTTTAACCTAACTCAGACGACACATACAATAATCCAAACCAAAGACCTAACTAACTAAACATCAGACTAAACCACAGGAATATCAAAATACACTTGGATATCAAAAACATTTCATTTTAAATGATGATTCATTTACTTTCTAATCCCACACCCCCTTAAATGAATCATTATTTAACGCACCCCCTTAACGAACACAAGCACCCCCTTAATTCTATATTCTATCTTCTAATAAACTTCTTCATCTCTATCTCTATCTTCTTCTCATAAAATAATTCTTCTCAAAACTATCTTGCTCCTACTCAACTTCTTCAATATTATAAAATTACTCCTTCTCTACCTCTTCATATAAAATCTCCTTCTCGACATCTTCTAAAAAACCTCTCCTTCTCGACATCTTCTATTTTAAAACCTCTCCTTCTCAACATCTTCATTAAATTCTCTTACTCGACATCTTCTTTATAAACCTTTACTCCCACTCAACATCATCTTCATTATAAAACTTCATCTACTTTTCTCCCACTCGACTCATCATCATTATAAAACTTCTTCTACATTTCTCCCACTCGACTCATCATCATTATAAAACTTCTACATTTTTCTCCCACTCGACACATCATCATTAAAAAGCTTCTTTTCTCCCACTCGATTCATCATCCTAAAAAACTTCTTCCTTCTTCATCATCATTACATTATAAAACCTTCTTCTTCTCAACTTCATCATCATATAACTCCTGCTCGACCATTCTTTGCCTCCTGCTCGACCTCCTCCATCATAAAATACTCGCCAAAAGACTTCTTCAAAATAAACTTATTCCAAAAAACAGTTCTTCACAAAATAATAAAATTTTCCATAACTTTCTTCACTTTCATTTGTTTCACCGTCACTTGTTCTACCTTCGTTTGACTGTCATTTGTTTTACTATCTCTTGTTTCTCCAAAACTTCTATTTCCTTCTATTTCTCCATCTTCTCGACACCCTTCATTTATATAAATAGTATTCCAAAAAACAATTATGCCAATCTGTTGAATTTTAACTTGTTTCCTCTTCTCTTATTTGTTCATCTTCAGTCCATTTATTCTCACCATATTTTCTTCATCATACTACTTTCCACGGCCAAAAGTGTAATTTCAAATTCATTTTTTTTTAATTCAGATAAAATTCACCTTCATAAGATTTTTACCAGCTTAATCATTTCATAATTTAAATCATTCCTCATTTTATTTTATTTGTAATAATTATTTATCTGTTGACACTTTCATTTCATTGCCTTTAGCAACACTATTTTGTCAACATACTCCGTTGCTAAGGCCTCTATCCAACTCTGTCAGTTATCTCAAACTAATCATCTCAAATGCAAAACTCACTTTTTCTCTTATTATTTTCACTCCCGGTCTCTATAGGGCCACAACCTTTAGCGTGTGGAAACATTTGGGGAATATTTAGAAAATAAATGAATCATCATCCAATATAACAAAGCAAACGACGGTAAACAAGTAACTTGAAAGAAATTTTCATACGAATATTATTTGGACATATTTGGACATTATTATGGCTTTAAGTTTTTATCACACATTTACGTTTACTTTTATATAATTGAATGTATTTGATAATTGATTTGATTTTGTACTATGCTTGTATTTTTTATGTAATGATGGTTAATTGAGTTTAAAGGTTGTTTTGTCTGTCTATATAAAAAAACGTTAGGTTTTGTAATGTAGTGCAAGGAGGCGACCAGGAGACGTTGAAATGATAAACTGACTGCGATCAATACTGATTTATTATGCACTGCATGTGTGCTTTTATATGAGGAGAGATGCGTGTGTGCATATACGTTAGTACACACACTACACCTCCTCCCTAAAAAGAAAAAAAATACATAAGGTTATTTTATTTTTTTCAATATTATTACTAAAATATATAAAAAATACCACTTACCAACTAATGATGTTAGGAAAATTCACAAAAACAAAGATGTCAAATGAATATTAATTTTACCAAATATTTTTAGTACTTTAAAACCAAAGATGACTGTCATGGAAACCATATAATTACGATTCATATTATACAGTAATCGAATTTTACAAAAGCAAAAGTGTCACTGTAAATACCTAAATGAAGAAAAATACTTACTACACGAAAAAAACGATTTTGTATAAAACTTGCACGACTAACATTTATATTTGTATTGATTTTAAAATAAATTTGTTTTCATACAACCACATTGAAAATTTTGAAAGAATTAATTTTGTTTCTATGTACAGCTAAAATTTAAATTATGAATAAAATTAAATTAATTTAACAATATAAAATTGTTTTATGTTTTATGCGTATGGCATTACTTACAGTAAAATCAGATTCATTTATGACGTAACATCAATTCATTATTTTATACATATAATTTCATGTTCTTTTGTGAAAAAAAGATATCTGAATTTTCACCTATTGTATAACAAATCTGTCGCTGAGCCACCGGAGTAAGTAAGTAAGTATAACAAATCACAAACAACCATACTTTTATATTAATATTGTAACTTTCTAATAAAAATATTTGTCCCTATTATTAATTTCAAATTATAACAAGGTAATAGGTATTTGCATTCATTATAAAATTACATTTGGTTGTTGTTCGTAACAACCTTACTTCTTTAAACATTCATATCAAATTATAACATTTCATATTCATATTATCATAATTATACTTTTATAATATTATATTTCAATCAAAGCAAAAATGTTTTATTTGTTAGCCAATATCAATAATATTACAACATTAAAAATATACTTTCTGATTCATATGATCCTAGATTGCACAGACTACAGAACTTTATTTTTCCTACAAAATAATAATTAATTATCTCTTTTCTTTTACCCAACAGTTGATAAAGGTAACTAAATAAAATATCAAACTTTAAAATCACTTTACTTTTATTTACTTATTTATTCTTCTTTCACAAATAAAACATTGATATCAAGATACTTTTCGATAGCCACAGAGCTACAGACCATACAACAAATAATTCGCTAACACACTAAAATAAGATCTGTCACTAATCATTCTTCACTTTAATTCTTCCCTTTTAAAAAAAATTTTCATATTTTCATATTATCACATTTACAAAAAAAATATTCCTTCCTTCAAACCTTTTAATTAAATTGTAATCATTCATCATCTTCCTAATATAAACATCCTCAAACTTTTATTGTTAATCACATAACTTCCTATTTTGTAATATTCCTATTTCTCAACATTCTTATCTAAATTATCCTGTGTCAAAAACAATATTCCGACATATTTACTTCACTTTGAATCCTACTCTAGCTCGTTATAATATTCATGATTCATAGTAACATTATCGGTACACTATAGTACACATTTCACATCACCTACAGGTACTCATATATCATAATTCGCCCGGCGCCGGCGTACTTTCATTTTTATTTAACTCATTATTTTTGGTACATACTTTATCATATTTATTTATAGTCGACTTCATTATCATAACACATAAAAATGGACAATTGCCATTTTGGGCTGTGGCCACAGCTCAATTATTAATGGGGGCAGTTTTTTAAGTTCTCGGACTCCAACAAATCTCACAGAGGAAATCTCGTTTCGCACCATGATCGACTAGAAGGATCTGACACCCCACGTATGTACCATTATTTAATAGGGTCATGAATTAAGACACATACTAATTTGGTCTCCAAACAGGATTGAAAGGGGAATCTCGTTCACACCTTGATGCAACTGAAGGACCTGATCCCTATAGTACCTCTCCTTTAATGTGTACCGTATAATCGAGCTTTATATCTAAACCATTTCATTCCAAAAACCTATCAAATAAACTAACAATCCTAAATTGAATATAAAGTAAATAAGAGATTCATCGCTTTTGGGTGATCAGTCCAATCGCATGTGAAACCTTATAAACCGTATATTCCCTAACTTCTATAAATAAATCCTTACCATCATTCCAAATCCTATATAAAAAACGCATCACATTACCTATACCTAAACCATGCTGTACCTAATTGCAAACTAAAAGCTACAAAAAGATTTTTAATACAGCTACAATAACATACCTACAATATTCCTTCTACCTATAAAATCTATACCTTTGCTTTATTCTAATCATATACCTACCAAGCTTTCAAACTGTTTTCAAAAGTTTCATAAAGTTTTCTTCCCAACAAATTAATACTTACTCGTTATCATTACTTAAAAAAACAATGTTTTATATTACAGCTTAACTAGCAAACCCGTGTGATATTTAGCGACAGTATTAATATTACTGCTTCAACTTGCATAAGTGCAGATGCGCTACCTCTTTGTAATCTAACGATATCGAAATACAACACTTTACATTTCAATACCTTGTTCGTTATAAGTTAATCAAAACAAATTATGATTGCATCACTTCTACTTAGTCACATAATAATTTACTTCTGATACTTATTAAATTGAATTGCGTAGATAAAGAAACACGGTCAGGTTAATACAATTACAAATTCAGGACAAAATGAAAAACAATTTTACTTTATAACTTATTTGTATGATAAAACAAAATGCTAGGACACTAATACGTATATAAAAAATATAGAATAAGAATACTATTAGTTAAAATCAAATATCTTTTCAATAGTACCTACCAAAATAGCTACCTAATCACTATTTCCGATCATTTTGTTTTAATTTCATTCCTAAAACTTAAAAGAAGATAATTTAACTACAAAAACGAACAAAATAAATAAATACATAAATAAAATATAAGTCTTTTATTCGTAAAAAAAAATAGAGTGGAAATATCATTTCATTATGATTGTACGCAAAGTAATGAAATCTAATTGTTTTGTCATTGTCATACATATTATAAAGAAATCATACTCATAAATAAAATTTTGTCACTTCGAAACTCAAATTCATTTTTGATCACAAGATAGAACATAAGTACATAGTAATAAATTACTTGTAAAGTACCTAAATATACCTTACGTAATAGCAAAGAAAAATATGTACTAAACTGAAGACAAAAAAAGTGTTTTATGAAATAGCTAATAGCTTATTAGTTACGTTTAAAATTAAAAGTAGTTTTCAAAAGTTTTTTTTTAACAAGTCAAACAAGTCGAATGATGTTTCCAAATCTATTGAAGAATACTTAAATAGGTATAAATGAATACGTCATAGTGGAAAATATTATTAAATCACATACGAGTAGATAGACTAATATAATATCACAAAGTACTTTTTTATAATAGGAAATATAATATTTAGTAATAATGAATAGCAATAAGTACAATATCAAATATTTATTAAAGGATGGATGATGGTCTTTTAGACCATTACTTATTTACTTAGCTATTTTCAAAAAATCCTACCTAAATTAAATCTGTTATCATATTGTCTTGCGGAATAAAAGAAATCTACTACCTATACATGTCGTTTATAACCATATGAAATTATTATTATGAAAATTTTATTTATACTATACTATCATTAATTTACGACGGGATAAAATCACTCAAATGATATTAAAATTCTTTTAGCTTAACAAAAATGATACCTACCTACTTAGTTCGCTACTACAATATCACACGTGTTGCTATGTCAGCAATATCGATGTCGTTCACATTGAATGCAATTATTACGAAATCCAAACTTTGTACTTGTACCTAACATGAAGCTAAATAAATGACATCGATAAACTAATTATTAATAAAAGTGTATTTAAGAAAAGGGAATTCACAAATTACTTTCTTTTACTTTTCAATAAAACATCGTAGCTACAAATTTTTTCTTTAAAACTTCGAGAAAAAAAACATTATTCATAGTAAAACTATATTTCAACTCGAATTAATATTTTTTTTTTTAACATACACACACCTCCCACTTAAACTAACACTCAGTCACTCAAACACACAATCATAATACACACACAACTCTAACACAATCACACCAACATTCACAGTTTTAATATCACTCATACTCATACTTGGTTCTCTATAACTTATCTAGTTGCTACTAGAGATTAATTAATTTATAATTATCATTACCTTAGTTAAACCTTTTTTTGTTTTTCTTTTTTCTATTTAAAGTTATTGATTTCATAGCTCATCAGCTTGCTCAGTGTTATCTAGCTTTTGTAATCCTTTCTGCGGGAGGAGGCTGGTGACCTGTGGTACAGGTTTCTGCGAAACCTATTTCGGGCACCAGTCCTTCACAAATTTAGGTTATAAATGCTTTGATCTATGTACACATCCATCCATGTATTAAGTTTGTGAAGTGACGAATAAAAACATTTTATTATATTATTATTATTAATAATCAAACACAATAAATGCAAAATAAAGTTACCTTTGTCAACCACGCTGAATCTCAGGAAAACTTACTTACTGTGAAATAAAAAAATAAACATGAATACCAACACCACTAAAAATAACTAACTTTTTATTGTTTTTCTGTGCAATCAATCGTATAAATCAGAAAATCTAAGAAAACAAATATTATCTACGAGAAAAAAAAATGTTTTCTCTTTTAACTCAAATTATGACACTTGTACTCCAAATATTTCTACCTTATCATCAAAACAATACCTAATTGATTAAACATGTTTAAAAAGGAGTACATACTAAGTACCAAATAAAATCTTAAGATCAAGTTAAAATAAATTCTTCAAAATGTACTTAACATTTTTTTTATTGTAATTTTGTTATTCTATTTCCAACACTTTGGATAAATTCTATTCAACAATATGTAGTCAAGGGCAAAAACATTTTAATCATAATATTTACGTTAACTTTATTTTGTCCAAAACAAAAAAAAATATTCTCAACATTTTAAAATTAAAGTTAGTATGTATTAGTTTAAAAAAGAGACAAAAAAAATATCCAATATAAACCATAAACTTGAAAAGGATCTTTGAGATAAAGGGATTTCTGGCTCATTTCCGATGTTCCGGCTTCCGCTGCCCACTGCTTGGCTGCTCTCAGTTGGTAAATTCAGCTCCTTCCTCTAATGACACCATCATCTGCCGGCTGGTCCACATCCGACACCATCGTCTCCCGGCACCCTGCTTTATCTCTCTAGCATCACAGCAACAACACTTTTTCGTAATTTTTATTTAGATTGTTCATAATGATTGTTTTGAGTTCTTAC
The DNA here is from genome assembly GCA_928269145.1 of Agriphila tristella. Lineage (NCBI taxonomy): Eukaryota > Metazoa > Arthropoda > Insecta > Lepidoptera > Crambidae > Agriphila > Agriphila tristella. The sequence continues at coordinate 43,479,555 of OV743429.1, read as the reverse complement.
ACGTGAAGAATTTATTTTCTTAATGATATTTTTATATTACTATTTTATTTTCATATTACTTATCAAGAATTCAAGAGTCTATAAACTAGACTAAGTTTTATTTTAGTCCTTTTAGCACCACAACAAGTAGTAAACATTTTATAGTCTATTTTTAACGATTATTTTAGTTTATAGTCCATTTTGTTTTTATTCTCTTCATAACAAAACCGGCTGCACAGCGCCGCCGACGCAGGCGGCACTGGCAGGGTCGCCATGCAAGGAGGCGACCAGGAGACGTTGAAATGATAAACTGACTGCGATCAATACTGATTTATTATGCACTGCATGTGTGCTTTTATATGAGGAGAGATGCGTGTGTGCATATACGTTAGTACACACACTACAGTAGGGTCGAGTAGGAGTTTGAAAAAACGATTAGGTCTTGTAATGTAGGGTCGAGTAGGAGTTCAAGTATTTGAAAGGTGTAGTTAATTGAAATGTAGTAAGTAGCTCGAGAAGTGGTGTTACGGGTTATAGGAATCGAGAGGCAGATAGAAAGTTTTGATGTAATGGGTTATGTCAAATGTTATGTTAAGGGGTAGACATGAGTAATAATGTCAAATGTTATGTTAAGGGGTAGACATGGGTAATAATGGACAATTTTATAAAACTTCAATACTTTACCAAACACTTTAATGTTATATAAACTTGAGATAGGTTTGTAACTGTTGGTAGGAAGCATCTAAGAGTGTATAAGTTTGATTAGGCAGTTAGTAGTGCTGGACAGGTAACTGTTTCAGCAAGTATGGTCAGCATGTGCAGCAGATTGAGGGGGTGTGTCGAGGGAGGTTTCTCACGAAGTGCTATGCTCTATGGTACATTCGAATTTCAAGCTAGATTTGTTATGTCAATCTGCTTGGACATGCGCAGCACTCTGTAGTTTGACACACTTCTTGTGGATCCGTCGAGATGTATAGACATTAGTTCAGAAGCTATGTAAAGTATAAATTATGTTATAACAGTGCTGTAACTTGTGAACCGGCTCAATATATATATTCTTAGCAAGTTCCCCCACTTACGAGCCCGGGCCGAGCGGCGCTGTATAAAAGGCGGCGTCAACTTGCGCACGGCCTCACTCTGCGCGCGGCGTTTGGATGCGACGGACGTTTCTTTGTGGCGTTATAGTGCTCCTCCTTATTTTATTTTGCGTTAAATATTGTCGAGTTGATTAAAGTTAGTTTCTGTTTAAAATCAGTTCACGATTAAAGTTATTTTGAATTAAATAAAGTGTTAGGTTGTTGTAGACCGTTCTTTTTCTTATAATTTTCACTTCTGGTTTGTAAAATCAGAAGTGGGATTCACTACGCGTTCTACCAGCTTGTTTTGCCATCCAAAAAGTTAATTTTCGTGTTTAAAGTAATGTTCTGTGTGTTTTAAAAGTGCCACGTGTTTTGTAAGAGTCGTTTTTGTGAGTATTCGATTAAAGTGCCACGTGTTTTGTATAAGTTTTCGTTAATATCCGTTAAAAAAGTGTGCCACATGTATTTTAAAAGTTGTTTTCGTAATTGTTCGTAAAAGTGACACGTGTCTTGCGAATTGTTTTCGTCAAACATGTCGGGACGTTCCTCTAGGCCTGTAGAGCGTGATCATCGTAATAAAGACCGACGTTCTAGGGATTTCTCTCGTGAACGTCGTAGTCACCTTTCTCCCAATACGCCGCCGTTGTCTAGGCGTGATGATCATTCTGCAGACTTTAGGAGCAGGTCGAATAGACGTCAAAATGCTTCGCATAGCTCGCAAAGTAGAACTCGCGATCACCGTAACAGCTCAAGCGACCGCCGCGAGAGCTTACAAGATGTGGTGTTTGATCGAATACTCACTAGGTTAGATGCTATTGAAAATAGGCTACAACAACCTACAACAACGCCAACGGTTGATAGTCCGCCGCATCTTCTTGGTGATCATACACCGACACCATCGCTCATCGTGGCGCCGACCCTCGCCAGCGAGCAGGGCTCGGGCGTTACCGATGGGGCGACTATAGGTACGGTGCGTGATGCTGGCGCTAGTACCAGTGCAGACAAAGGCGTGGCGGACAGGATTGTTGGAGCTCTTTCATCCTTGATACAAGTAAGGTCTCATAAGTTTTACATTTCCTCATTTGACCCGAGTATACATGATTTTGATATGTGGTGCGCGGAGGTGGACCGCGGTCGGCAATTGAACAATTGGGACGATCGAGAATGCCTTGGGCGTATTGATGGGTGCCTGTGGGGTGACGCAAAATCTTGGTTGAACGATTGGACCACGAATGATCGTACGTGGACCAATTTTAAAGCCGAATTTCGATCACTGTGTCCTCGAAACATTGATTTTGCAACTGTACTTTTTGAAGTGATGTGTACTAGTTCTAATAAGTATTCGACCTACGCGGAATACGCCCGCAGGTCACTGCTACGCCTTAATATTGTTAAAGGTTTATCGGACGAGCTTAAAGTCTCAATTGCGATGCGAGGTATTGCCGACCGCAGGTCAAAGCCGCGGCTACCAATGCTAAGCTACTGTCAAACGACTTGGTAATTTTTTTATCGGTATATGTTAAATTGAAACATGATTTTCGAACCTCCAACAATGCTGTCCGTCCGCCAAGCCACATAGGGCCAATGCATTCACGTAAGCAAGATGGTTTGGAGACAACACTAAGTGTCTCATTTGTGGCAAATTTGGTCACAAGAAGTGGCATTGCCCTAAGAAGTCTTAATCTGATACGACTAGTACTCAAGCTACCTCCTCTTCATCTAAAACAACTCCCTTACCATCCAATGACCATAATAGGTCAACCAAATTTTGTACTTTTTGTAAACGTAACGGTCATTTGACTGATTCATGTTTTCTTAAGCAACGTTCTGACAGTGAAAACAAAAATTCAAGTGAAGTAAATTTTTGCTCCAACCCGAATCCAGACAAAGCAATGTGATGTCAGCTCTTATTAAAAAGATGCCCGTTGATATTTTGATTGACAGCGGCTCCGTTATTTCCCTTATCAAACAATCAGTTTTGAAGCATTTTAATTTTAATAGAATTCCAACCTATCGTTTAATACGTGGCATAGGAAGCCAGGAGATTGAGGCAACCTCTTATGTCACTGCTATTTTAGAGTTCTCCGAAGTTTCCTTAGAAGTTGATTTATATGTTGTACCTGATGAATGTATAAGTGCGCCAATTTTAATTGGCACTGATGTTTTGAGCCGAAAGGGACTGACGTACATACGGACTAACAATGAACAACGGTTAGTTAGAACGGGTGATCCTGCCATAGTGCAGCACGTGAACACCGTGGAAGTTGAATCTGTTAAGACGCCTTTAGCTGGGCATGAAAAAGACCGCCTTTTAGAAATAATTAAAACTTTTTCTAGTTCATTTATTACTGGCACAGCCACCTCCACGGTGAACACGGGCAGCATGGAAATAAAACTGTCATCCAACTCTCCAATCTGTCATCGTCCCTATAAGCTCTCCGTTGATGAGAAAAACAGAGTTCGCGGTATAGTTAATGACTTGCTTACTAAGGGCATTATCAGAGAGTCCCAGTCAGACTACGCAAGTCCTATCATTCTCGAAAAAAAAAAAGGACGGGAGTGATAGGATGTGCGTCGACTACCGTGCACTTAATGCTATTACCGTAAAAGAAAGATTCCCTTTGCCGCTTATTGATGACCACATCGATAAACTTGGTAAGTTTAGGTACTTTACCAGCCTAGACATGGCTACTGGTTTTTACCAAGTCCCAATGAAAGATGATGATTCTATCAGCAAAACGGCCTTCGTGACACCCGAGGGGCACTATGAGTACCTCAAAACGCCCTACGGGTTAGCGAATGCGCCGATCGTGTACCAAAGAATCATCTCTAGAACTCTTAAGGCACTTATAGACGCTGGTAAGGTCCTAACTCACATAGATGATGTACTTATGTTATGTTGCTTATGTTATTCTGGCAAATACTATTGAAGAAGGGTTGCAAAATTTAGTAGATGTCCTTAAAATTTTAACTGCTTCTGGTTTCTCAATAAATTTGAAAAAGTGCACACTTTTAGATACCGAAATTGAATATTTAGGTCGTCTCATAGGTAACGGTCAGGTACGGCCGAGCCCTGTGAAAATAGAAGCCCTAGTAAAATCGAAAAAATCTACTAACGTTAGAGAGGTCCGCCAATCTCTAGGACTTGCAGGTTACTTCAGGCGTTACATTGCCAGCTACTCCTCTAAGACTGTGCTCGTGAATACATTATCCATTGCCTTACTGACGAGCCTGTTTTGGCTATTTTTGACCCCCAACTACCCACCGAGCTTCACACCGATGCCAGTGCTATCGGCCTTGATGCTGTGTTGCTACAGGAACATCGTAATAAAAGAAAGAGGGTAGTAGGCTACTTTAGCAAGTCCACCCAGGGTGCTGAAGCTAAATACCATGGTTACGAACTGGAAACCTTGGCCATAGTTCGAGCTCTTCAGCACTTCCGCCACTACCTTATTGGTATCAACTTTAAGATAGTGACGGACTGCAACTCCTTAAAAATTACTGAGCATAAAAAAGATTTGTTGCCAAGGGTTGCACGCTGGTGGGTTTACCTTCAAGATTTCACGTTCACCCTCGAGTATAGGAAAGGTGATGCAACTTGCTGATTATTTAAGTAGGAATCCTCCCGCACAAGTCTCCCACATACGCAGTCCAGTCAATTGGGCAAAAATTGCTCAGACTGCTGATGTGGAGACGCAAGAGTTGATGACTAAACTAAGGGAAGGGCAGTTAGATCAAAACAGGTATTTTATTAAAAATTAACATTATTTTATAAACATACACCTACTGGTGAAGAGCCGCGTCTCTTGTGCTTCATCGCTAAAGGTCACCGGTTGAGCTTGCTTCGACTTACTTGAGCCACGACCATATTGGCGTCGATAAAACCACTGGGTAACCGATCACATGTCCGAAATTTACTTGTCCTAATTTCATTTGACCGAAAACTGTTGACCGACGTCTTTGTTGCTATATGTTTTGTTTGCCATATTTTTAAATCATCGAAATATCATTTGGCATATGTCTCATATTACCGAAATACGTTTCACCGATTTTCAAAATAACTTTTTACTATTGGCCGAAGTCTCTTTTGACTTTTTTTCATTTGCCAGATAAGTTATTTGCCATACTTTCACTTCACCAGAACAACATTTTACCGAATATCATTTTACCGAATATCATTTGGCTGCAAGTTTATTTGAATAAAGATATTTTTTACTTTGCATGGCTTTATCTTTGACTTTGACATTGGTGGGTTAGGTTAAGTCAGTGTTTAAATAAAAACTTTTAATGCACCTACCAGTAGGTTAGGTTAGGTTAGTGTTTTGACCACTCGCAGCGGAGCGAGCGAAGCTCCAAAATGCTTGCATGCATGCTGCATGCTTGTTTGCATGCATGCTGCATGCTTGCTTGCAAGCTGCATCCTTGCTTGCAAGCTGCATGCTTGCTTGCATGCTGCATGCTTGCTTGCATGCTTGCTCGCTTTGATGCATGCTTGCTTGTTTTCATGTTGGGTGCCTGCTTGCAAAATGCTTGCCGGGGGGTGCAGGGGGGCTGGCCCCCCTGCTCGGGGGGGTCGGGGGGCCTGAGGCCCCCCGCTATAAATAAAAACTTTTAATGCACCTACCAGTAGGTTAGGTTAGGTTAGTGTTTTGACCACTCGCAGCGGAGCGAGCGAAGCGAGCGGAGCTCCAAAATGCTTGCATGCATGCTGCATGCTTGTTTGCATGCATGCTGCATGCTTGCTTGCAAGCTGCATTCTTGCTTGCATGCTGCATGCTTGCTTGGATGCTGCATGCTTGCTTGGATGCTGCATGCTTGCTTGCATGCTGCATGCTTGCTTGCATGCTGCATGCTTGCTTGCATGCTGCATGCTTGCTTGCATGCTGCATGCTTGCTTGCATGCTGCATGCTTGCTTGCATGCTGCATGCTTGCTTGCATGCTTGCTTGCATGCTGCATGCTTGCTTGCATGCTGCATGCTTGCTTGCATGCTGCATGCTTGCATGCTGCATGCTTGCTTGCATGCTGCATGCTTGCATGCTGCATGCTTGCTTGCATGCTGCATGCTTGCTTGCATGCTGCATGCTTGCTTGCATGCTGCATGCTTGCTTGCATGCTGCATGCTTGCTTGCATGCTGCATGCTTGCTTGCATGCTGCATGCTTGCTTGCATGCTGCATGCTTGCTTGCATGCTGCATTCTTGCTTGCATGCTGCATGCCTTGGAAAGGGAAAATATTAGTTAACCTAGAATCGATTGTTGGTAGTTATTTTGCATGCATATTTATTGAGTCAAACAGAAAATAATTTAAATTTATAAATAATAAATTTTCAGAACATCACGAAAATTTATCCGATTCTAGTTTAAAACGATTTTGGGAATCAACTAATAACATTAGAATATTAAATTTTATACTAGAAAAAATACGACTCGCTAATCGGAAATAGTGTGCTACAAGTTTTTAAGGCGTTTGGTTAACTGAAATTATGGCAAATAAATCAGTGGTGTAATGAATGTTCGGGAATATAATATTTCGACGAAACGTTCTTTCGACCGAGCATTACCTCGGTAAAAGTTTTTTGGCCAAATGAGACGTCGGAGTAACGAAAAAAATCGAATTAATATTAGGTCAACTAATACAGTGGGAAACGTGATTTCGACGAAGTAAAAAAAAGCGAAACGAAAATAGTCGAAAAGTTGTCGGTAAAATGAAATTCGACCAACACAAAATTCGATCTTAAGATAGGTAACCAAACCACTGATCTTATTTCACGACATTTTTGGTTTCCAAATTCAAGGTCTTTTGTTCGGAAATACACAGGTTGGTCAAAAGTTCTGTTACTGAGTTTCTTTATCGATTACTGGCCATTAAAACAAATGAAAAGAAAAAATAAAAATGACATATTATTGACAGTTTTATAAGCTATAATTCCATACCACACGTATATCATATTTTGTTTATTTCACCATGGAATGGGGGTTGAAGGAGAATCGTGTCGCTGTAATTGCTCTGCACAAATGTGGGCAGCCACCGAATATGATTTTCAAGTTGCTACAAAAGTTGAAAATCAACAAGCAATTTATTTATCGCACTATCCATAGGTACAGTAATACCTTGACCGTCGATGACCGAAAAAGATCAGGAAGACCACGCACCGTTCGGACACCAGCTGTGATCAAGGCAGTGAAGGCGAGAATCACGAGAAATCCCGTCCGGAAGCAAAAGTTATTGGCAATACAGATGACTGTGAAGAGAAGTTCCCTTAAAAAAATTATCAATGATGACCTTGGGCTTCACGCTTACCGTAGACGAAAGGGCCATCTGCTAAACGCACGATTGAAGGCTATGAGGTTAGCACGAAGTCGCGCTCTACTAAAGCGGTACGCACAAAACGGCCATCGAAAAATCTTGTTTACTGATGAAAAAATCTTCACAGTCGAAGAAAATTTTAACCGTCAAAATGATAGAGTATACGCTAAGAATAGTAAAGAAGCCAGCATGATTGCTCCGAGGGTCCAACGAGGTCACCACCCCTCATCAGTGATGATTTGGCTGGGGGTGTCCTATTCAGGGCTAAGTGTGAAAACTGGCGCTAGAGTTTATCAAGATACCGTTCTGGAACCTGTTGTCAAACCCTTAAGCCACACTTTATTTCAAAACCAGCCATGGGTCTTCCAGCAGGACTCTGCCCCTGCGTACAAAGCAAAATCTACACAAGCATGGTTTCGGGCTAACAAAATTGATTTTATCGCGCAGGAAGAATGGCCATCCTCCAGCCCAGACTTAAATCCTCTGGATTATGCCATATGGCAACTTATTGAGGAGAAAGCATGTGCTAAGCCCCACATGAATCTCGACTCTCTTAAGCGCGCTATTCTCAAGGCATTCGCAGAATTGGATATGGTGGTAGTTCGTGCTGCCATCGATGACTGGCCTCGTCGTCTAAAGGCGTGTATTCATGCCAGAGGCGGTCATTTCGAATAATTTTAATACATGATAATCTTAAATATTTGTGCTTTCATTTGGTATATAATTCATTGTAGCCTTAGAATAATAAAGCCAAGAATGATAGTATCCTAACCACTCGTTTGTCGCGCGGCCGGCGCGCAATTTCCTTGTTTGTCACGCAGTTTTGCGTTACAGCAGTGCACTTGCACAGCTGCGTTAATACCGTTTTTATGACCCGTTCCTGTTTGTATACGAACAAATAATGTTCTATTTCGTATAGGTAATGGATGAAGCTATAAGTATTGAAAAAAAAACGAGTACCTGTAATGGTAAAATAATTTCTAAAAAATTCGTTTATTTAGCTAAAGAGAAAATTCACGACTTGTAATGGGAATTGATTTTTAATATTAAATCTAAATCGATAACTAGTGTTTTTTTTTACATAATTAAAAACTAGAATAATACCCCTTTCCGTAAATGCCAATTTTTTATGAATTGGAAGCAATTCAACGGTCTTAATAATGTTTGTATATCGCACAAATTTTTACTGCGCGTCTTAATTCGCTGCTGAGTCTAAGCGCTGTTTCGTAGTATTTTATTCCAATTGTGGAAGGCTTGTGACAAAAATAAAATATACTTTAGAAAGATACAGGTTTCAACTTTCATATTTTGTAAAAAAAGATGAGACTCTTGAAGAAAAGTATCTTTGTAAAAAATTATAACATTAAAGCGGCCCACTATAAATGATAAAATTGTGTTTTTGTAACAAGCGTTGATTGGTTAAACTTGGATCAAGATTACCTTGTACTAATTATATGTACAGAAAGAGCAAAACCTGCAGTTTCTAACAGTATGCAATACATAGGAAAGATTCTTCCGAAATGTATGTAAAATTTCGATCTAAATAATCCAATTCCGCGCTGCCGGGCGCTGGCGTACGGGCCGTTTGTTGCCAAGATGGCCGCGCGTAGCCGAGTTTAGTTCAGGGCTGTCGCACACATTAAATAAAACTAGGTAGGTACTTAATTTTTTTTTATTATATTTTTAATTTTATAGTCACATTTTTTTTAATAGTTCTCCTCTTCCTCGTCCCCTGCCTCGCTCTCCTCGATTTTCACTGTACACAGCATAAAATATAAAATGGATGTGGATTAAAAAATTATAACTAGACACCCAACACCAATCACAATAACCAACACCAAAACCAAAAAAACATTCACTAGGTAATGTATAAAAACAACATAAACACAACCTAATATGAAAATAATAAGCGTGTGAGGCAGCCCTGCCAAAATGCTAGTTTGTTTCAAGGTCCCACAGGACCTTGTTATCTTGACCGTGGATAATGGCGTAATAAAAACTCACTATTTTGCGTTGCATCAATCATCCTGTGTAAACAGATGAATGTTATATTTTGAAACCACTTTGAAACTGTTCACTAATAGTATTATTATCTTATTTCGGATAATTCTTTGATTAACCAATCAAAATTATAACATAATGTTGTTGTAAACAGAAACAATACATCAAGAAATTTACCGGGCTACGGTTTTGTTATGATTTTTAACACTAGACATTAAATTTGTGACGAGATATTTATATGATCGAATAAATCACGATATGACGATTCTTTTAATATATGACATCAAACAGAAATATAAATTAACAAAATACTTACGGCATATCAAATTAGAGCACTTCACACAGAAAAAACAAGTATGGCGTCAACTGACGTGAAACTCTTCAAAATTATTTTTTTCAACCAATCACAGGCCTTTTCTACTTTTTTTGCGATATTAGTGTTGCCAAAATCATAATCTAAATCAGCCCAAGAGGTTTTGGTGTGGCCGCCTAAAAAAAACCTACCAAATTGGTAGAAACCGAACAGCGATCGACCCGGTCCTACAGCACCGCGTGACAAAGGACCGTCTTTTGCTTGCGGTACTACAGTACCGCGAAGCAATCGAGTGGCTAAAAGGCGGTCTGTCAAAAGTGAGGCAAAAATTAAATTTATGTGTGCGTAAGGTGCTTGTGTTTACGCTCGACGAAACGCACACAGCAAAAAACTAATGTTACCAGTACATGAAATTTTCCCTTAAAAGTAGGGAAATTGAAACCATCGTCGTACTTAGAGTTGCGATTGTGTAGATTTCACCATTTACATGTAACTAGAGTTTGCTTGTCAAAACTAGAGAAGGGCTAGGGTTTAAACAGAAAGTCTATATATTATATATATTTTTTAAATAAGATGTCGACTGTGCAATGCTAAAAATGTCAAAATTAAAGATGGTGCGAACTTTTTTGTTTATGAACCGATTTTGATGAAACTCGATTTGGGGCACTATTTTGACAAGAAAACAAAAACGCAATGTTAAGAATATAAAAATCCAAAATGGCAGACAACTTTTTTTGTTTGAGAGCCGATTTCGATGAAACTCGGTTCGGGGTATTATTTTAACAAGATAAGAGCAACGCAATGTTAAAAATGTAAAACATCCAAGATAGCGGCCAACTTTTTTGTTTGTGGGCTGATTTAGATGAAACTCGGTTCGGGGTACTATTTTCGCAAAAGAACAGCAACGCAATGATAAATATATAAAAAAAATCAAGATGGCGGCCAACTTTTTTGTTTGTGGGTCGATTTCGATGAAACTCGGTTCAGGGCACTATTTTCACAAAAAAACAGCAACGCAATGTTAAATATATAAAAAATTCAAGATGGCGGTCAACTTTTTTGTTTGTGGGCCGATTTCAATGAAACTCGATTCGAGGTACTGTTTTAATAAGAAAACAGCAACGCAATGTTAAAAATATAAAACATCCCAGATGGCGGCCAACTTTTTTGTTTGTCGGCTGATTTTGATGAAACTCGCTTCGAGGTACTATTTTAGCAAGATAACAGCAACACGATGTTAAAAATAAAAAAAAACAAAGATGGCGGCCAACTTTTTTGTTTGTGGGCCGATTTCGATGAAACTCGGTTCGAGGTACTATTTTAGCAAGATAACAGCAACGCGATGTTAAAAATAAAAAAAACAAAGATGGCGGCCTACTTTTTTGTTTTTGGGCCGATTTCGATGAAACTCGATTTGGGGCACTATTTTAACAAAAAAACAGCTATGCAATGTTAAAAATATAAAAAATCTAAGATGACGGCCAATCTTTGTTTGTGGGCTGATTTCGATGAAACTCGGTTCAGGGCACTATTTTTACAAAAAAAACAGCAACGCAATGTTACATATATAAAAATCCAAGAACGTGGACAATTTTTTTGTTTGTGGGCCGATTTCGATGAAACTCGGTTCAGGGCACTATTTTCACAAAAAAAACAGCAACGCAATATTAAATATATAAAAAATTCAAGATGGCGGCCAACTTTTTTGTTTGTGGGCCAATTTCGATAAAACTCGCTTCGAGGTACTATTTTAGCAAGACAACAGCAACGCGATGTAAAAAAAAAAACAAAGATGGCGGCCAACTTTTGTGTTTGTCGGCCGATTTCGATGAAACTCGGTTCGAGGTACTATTTTAATAAGATAACAGCAACGCAATGTTAAAAATATAAAACATCCAAGATGGCGGCTAACTTTTTTGTTTGTGGGCTGATTTTGATGAAACTTGGTTCGGGGTACTATTTTAACAAAAAAACAGCAACGCAATATTAAATATATAAAAAATCCAAGATGGCGGCCAACTTTTTTGTTTGTGGGCCGATTTCGATGAAACTCGTTTCTGGGCACTATTTTCACAAAAAAACAGCAACGCAATGTTAAATACATACAAAATTCAAGATGGCGGCTAAATTTTTTGTTTGTGGGCCGATTTCGATGGAACTCGGTTCGACGTACTATTTTAGCAAGATAACAGCAACGCAATGTTAAAAATATAAAAAATCCATAATGGCGGCCAACTTTTTTGTTTTTGGGCCGATTTCTATGAAACTCGATTTGGGGCAATGTTTTAACAAAAAACAGCTATGCAATGTTAAAAATATATAAAAATCCAAGATGGTGGTCAACTTTTTTGTTTGTGGGCCGATTTTGATGAAACTCGGTTCGGGGTACTATTTTAACAAAAAACAGCAACGCGATGTTCCAAATATAAAAAGTTCAAGATGGCGGCAAACTTTTTTGTTTTACGGGCCGATTTTAGTGAAACTTGATTTAGGGCACTATTTTTCCAAGAAAACAGCAACGCATGTTAAAAATATAAAAAATCCAAGATGGCGGCTAACTTTTTTGTTTGTGGGCTGATTTTGATGAAACTCGGTTAAGAGTACTATTTTTTAATAAGATAGCAACGAAATGTTAAAAAAAATCCACGATGGCATCTAAATTTTTGTTTGTGCCTGATATCGATGAAACCCGGTTTCGGGTATTATTTTTAAAAGAAAACAGCAACGCAAAGTAAAATACTGGCCAAGTGCGAGTCGGACTCGCGCACGAAGGGTTCCGTACCAAATCAGCAAATAATCACTTTTGTGGTATGGGAGCTTTTCTTATTTGTTTTTCTTTTTTTCAACCGAGTTACATCGAAATAAACCCAAAAACATAGTTCACCGCTATCAACCCTTTGTCATTTTTAGGGTTCCGTACCCAAAGGGTAAAAACGGAACCCTATTAGTAAGACTCCGCTGTCCGTCTGTCTGTCTGTCACAAGGCTGTATCTCATGATCCGTGATAGCTAGACAGTTGAATTTTTTACAGATAATGTATTTCTGTTGCTGCTACAAAAAAAATACTAAAAAAAGAATAAAATATATGTTTAAGCGCTGCTCCCATACAGCAAACAGTATTTTTTGCTGTTTTTGATACAAAACCCTTCATGCGCGAGTCCGACTCGTACTTGGCCGATTTTTTACATTTTTATTTTTATTGATATTGCTGTTTTCTTTTCAAAATAGTACCCTGAACCAAGTTTAACCAAAATCGGCCCACAAACAAAAAGTAAGATGTTATCTTGGATTTTTTTATGTTTTTAACATTGGGTTGCTGTTTTCTTATCAAAATAGTACCCCGAACCGAGTTTCAACGAAAGCGGCCAACAAACAAAAAAGTTGGCCGCCATCTTGGTTTTTTTTTTTTTAGCATTGCGTTGCTCTTTTCTTGTTAAAATAGTACTCCGAACCGAGTTTCATCGAAATCGGCCCACAAAAAAAAAAAGTTGGACGCCATCTTGAATTTTTTATATTTTTAACATTGCGTTGCTATTTTCTTATCAAAATAGTACCCCGAACCGAGTTTTATCGAAATCGACCGACAAACAACAAAGTAGGCCACCATCTTGGATTTTTTATATTTTTAACATTGCGTTGCTGTTTTGTTGTCAAAATAGTACGCCGAACCAAGTTTCATCGAAATCGGCCCTCAAACAACAAAGTTGGCCGCCATCTTGGGTTTTTTTATATTTTTAACATTGCGTTGCTGTTTTCTTGTCAAAATAGTACCCCGAACCGAGTTTCATCGAAATCGGCCCACAAACAACAAAGTTGGCCGCCATCTTAGATTTTTTATATTTTTAACATTGCATTGCTGTTTTGTTGTCAAAATAGTACCCCGAACCCAGTTTCATCGAAATCGGCCCTCAAACAAAAAAGTTGGCCGCCATCTTGGATTTTTTTTTATTTTTAACATTGCGTTGCTGTTTTTTTGTCAAAATAGTACCCCGAACCCAGTTTCATTGAAATCGGCCCTCAAACAACAAAGTTGGCCGCCATCTTAGATTTTTATATTTTTAACATTGCGTTGCTGTTTCCTTGTTAAAATACTACTCCGAACCGAGTTTCATCGAAATCGGCCCACAAACAAAAAAGTTGGCCGCCATCTTGGATTTTTATATTTTAACATTGCGTTGCTGTTTTCTTGTCAAAATAGTACCCCGAACCAAGTTTGATCGAAATCGGCCCACAAACAAAAAAGTTGGCCACCATTTTATATTTTTTATCATATAATTTTTTTCAAATGAGAACATTGCGTTTTTTCAATGCTAGCAACCATTTTAGTAGATAAGTAGTTGTCGAATTGCGTGGAATCTTAATTATGTAATTGAGATGTGTTTAACTTTTAATTGATCAGCTAAGTAAATGCGGGGGAATTTTTTTCCCCGTACTGGCAACATTTTCATAAAATATGAAGTGACAAATATAGTTATTTTTGATGAATGATTTACGTAAAAATGTAAGTGAAAACACGTTAATTAGACGTGAAATGTTATCTACAATCTTTCTAGTGTTTTTTCGATGTAATGTGACCTGATTGTGACATCCGTTCATTGCGCAAACCCTCATTTTTATTGAAATTTTCGGGAGTTGTGTTCGACACGAATATCACTTGAGAAATGGCGGGCCGAATAGTCATACTTAGCCATTCTGGCTCAGTTTGAGTTGCCTCACCATACGGACGCTGACTAGGTATCTGGGTCTTATTAATCTAAGATTGTAGCATTATTTGTAAATTTAGTATTATTCATGTTTTCCATAGTTACAGAACTTAGTAACCAACTAGGAGAGATTGTTGTTCAGTTGCATGGACTGAACACATCCTCAAAATTTGGATGGTATGTTCAAAATGACCCGATATAATCAAAGGCAAAGTTAATAGTAAATAATATAGGTGTACTTAAGTATATTATAAGGTATATCTACCTACATTCGGCAAAAAGGTATGTTAATAATTGCCTTATTTGTTTATGTCATAAAAGGGTACCTAGAGTGTCAGGACGCCTACGTCAATGCAGATCGCCGACAGCCAGGCAGTTTCGCTGTGGGTGATCAAGTGTTCGTGAGCAATGCCACACAAAGTACCGGCAAGCTGGACTCCGGTATGCGCGGGCCTTACAAGGTTCTGCATGCGCTGCCCCATCAGCGCTACGAGCTCGAGCTGCTGGCCGGCTCGTACGGCAGAAAACTCAAGCTGCTGCTGAACACATGGTTCTGTGGCGCGGCGAGTGGACGCCGGAAACTTGCTCCGCTTTGGTGGTGGACGACAAGCAAACGTGGGGCCTCTGTCGTGGTTACACATGTCATGCAAACATGGGGCCTCTGGCATCTGTACATGTCTTTGTCATGCAAACATGGGGCCTCTGGCATCGTACATGCTTTTGTACTTCATGAACCCATATACGCAAACATGGGGCCTATGTATACGTTCATGAGGGTGACATGCAAACTTGGGGCCTCTGTCATACCAGACTATGAAGTGTATAAGTTAATTATACTCTTCATACGATTATTTTCTTTAATTTTACGGGTGTTCGACTGATGGAAGTCCGGAATCCCATCATTCGAATCTACTCGATTACTTTTCTTATTTTTTTTGTTTACTTTTAATTTATTTGCTTAGTTCTAACTTGCTACCAGTTACATATTTGTAGTAAACAGTTTCCCTAGCTTTCTCAAATTGCTTATCATTCTTTGCTTGTGGACGCTTGAGTGCACGCTTGCGTCTATAGACAAGGGATCAATTAAAGTAAAAATTTTGGAATTTTCCATAGCTGTGACCTTCAACTTATTTGCTTTTAACCTTGCTTTTCATATAAATTTATAACTGAAGGTCAAATTAAACCTTGTTGGTTACGAACCACTTTTAACGTGTTGTGCCTTTCCACATGCAGAAAGTGACGAAACCAATGATGACCAGGACATGGCTGGTATGTCGAGTGGAACAACAAGTGCGGTCGAGGACGCCTCGCTGTCAGGAACGGCCGTCTTAGCAAGTTCCCCCACTTACGAGCCCGGGCCGAGCGGCGCTGTATAAAAGGCGGCGTCAACTTGCGCACGGCCTCGGATTGTTCCGAGTTACAAGTGCGCACGGATCCCCATTTCATTTTTGTAGTTTTCCCTAGTTAATTTGTGATAAACGTCAGTGAAAACTGCTCAGTCGGTCGCCGACTGACGCAGATTTGCGTGTGTGCCCCGTTGCAGCAGGGCAGGTGCGCCCCGGCGCCCTGCCCAGTGATCGCGCGTACTCGTGCCCCATTCCCGCCGCAGCATGGCAGATCCACCGCCCCAGCGGCCGGCACTGCCGCCCACCACCACCGCAGCGAGCGCTGCCACTAGCAGCACCCCAGCCACCGCAACAGCGAGCGCCTCCACGACCGGTAAGAGGGCCGGGCTAACCCCGACTGCGCAAACTCCGCCAACCGCGGGGACGCCAGCCAGCGGACATTTGCAAGCCGCCAAGTCACAATCACCTCGCCTCCGATATGAATCGGACGCAGTGATGGTGGCAAGGTTGGCCAAATCTGGCTTTTTGTCAGATCGCTTGATCCGCTGGCTGGCGACCTACGTTAGGCTCGCGGAGTTTGAGCTGGGCGACGCCCCGGCGCTCACGCCGTCGGACGAGGTCGCGCTAGAGGCTCTGAAGTCGATGGAGGACATCCCGATGACGGTCGAGCTTCCCCGCGCCAAGAGGAAGAGCCGCCCCACCGCCACACCGCCGGAGGGTAAGCGTAAGTGCGCCACCCCCCTCGCTACCGCCGCCCGAGACCCGCGCTTAAATAGATCGTTAAGCGCGGGCGCAAAGCCGTCACCGCCACTCCAGACGCCCGCTACGTCGGCCCGGCCGCAGCCCACTCCCGGGCCCGCGCCAGCCGTGCAACCGCTGCAGACCCCAGCGCCGCTTCCGCCCAGAGAGCAGCGACCCAGGCGGGTTATCCCCGAGGCACCCGCACCCGCTTCAGTGCAAGGTATGTCGTTTGCGCAGAAAGCAGCGACGGCTCCCAAGCCGCCCACGACTACCCCCGCCGCCGATGACCAAAATTCTGCACCTACCCTCCAGTCGAGAAGGTACCCCCCGCTGGTAGTGGAAAACCTGCCGGACTGGCCGCGTCACATGAAGGCGCTCCACGAACGCCTCGGCCGTCCCCCTGCTGCGCGCCCCTTCGGTGTAGGAGTGCGATTCTCGCCCGAGGACGGCAACGAGTACCGACTCATCCAGGCCTATCTCTCTGATTTAGAGAGACAGAGCGGGCTGAGTTGGTACTCGTATGCCCTCCCCGAGGAGCGAAATCTGAAGGTCGCTATCCGCGGCCTATTATTCAACACCTCGCCGGACGAGATAACAGAAGCCCTGGCCGAGAAGGGCTTTAAAGCCGAGCATGTACGCCGCATCCAGGCGCGCGCAGGGCGCCCGGGATGCATATTCTTCGCTTCCCTTTCTCACACACCGGGAATCATCCCGGGCATCTACCAGGTAACCGAATTGATGAGCCTGACTGGAGTGACAATAGAGGCTTGGCGCGGCAAGAAAGGCCCAGCGCAGTGCCACCGCTGCCAAGGCTTCAGGCATTCTTCACAAGGCTGCCACCGCCCGATAGCTTGTGTGCGCTGCGGCGACCCGCACGCCGCGGGCGAATGCCCGCGCCCGAAAACCAAGCCAGCCACCTGTGTAAACTGCGGGGGGCCTCACCCCGCGAACTATAGCAGCTGCCCGGCCCACAAAAAAGAGGCCAAGAATAAGAGAGCGGGGCCACTTGCGAAGAGCGGCCCCACCACCGCGGCCGCCATTCCCCAGAACCAGGTGAGTGAGTCGGCCCCAGCCACACTAATGGCCCCCGCAAATCCTGCCACAGCCCGCGGGATGGACGCGAAACCGCGCCCGCCAGTCAAACACCGTCGCGGCAAGAGAGGCCGTGGTGCGAGAAGGACGGAGGATCAAACTAGAAACTACCCTCCAACACAAAAACCGGACTACCCACCTCAGTCGGGGGCGAACATCTACCCCCCCCACCACTTTCCCGGCTACCCACCTCAGCCGGCGAACTATCCTCCAGCGAGCGCGGGCCACACACCTGCGCACGTACAGCAACTGCTCGCCGTATTCACGCAGAATATGGCTGAGCAACTCCAAAATTGCTTCGCTCAAGTCCTGTCGGCCCATTCAAACCGCTGAGATTCGTACACTGGAACGCGCAATCGCTCACAGGGAAACGTCGAATGCTGCAACACTTCCTGCGCGAGTATCAAATCGACGTGGCCCTCGTGAGCGAGACACGACTCGCCGCCTCCACCTCAGTGCGCTTTTAAAATTATGTTTTGTACCGGCAGGACGAGGTCTCCGAAGTCGACGGACGCCCGGTGAGAGGCCTGATGGTGCTTGTTCACCGCCGGGTGATTCACCAAGCCGCACCCACAGCGCAAACCCGCAGCTTCCGTGCACTCGGCATCGACATCAACATCGAAGGTACGGATATCAGAGTTTATGCCACCTATAGGCCTCCCGGGTCACGACTGGACGCCAAGGAGCTGAGGGAGCTACTTCATCCCCTCCCCACCATCGTAGCCGGCGACCTAAACGCAAAGAGCCCCAGCTGGAACTCTACGACCACCAACGGCGCGGGTCGCATACTACTGAACGATGCGACTCTACATAACTATGACGTCATGGGCCCTGATGAGCCCACCCACCACGATGCCGCCACCGACACGGACGACGTCTTAGACATCCTGGTGCTCCGCGGTATCCCGGCCACGATAAACCAAGAGGTGATGATGGATCTGCCGTCGGACCACAGACCGGTAATCTGTACCTTAGACGCTCTACCAACACGCTCTACATTACCGGCCCCTCGTAGGCGCGTCGACTGGGCCCTCTTTCAGTCCGCGCTTACCGCCCACACCCCGACGCGGCCCATCACCACCGCCTCCGACGTCGAAGAGGCAGCAGGAGCTGACGTCCGCCATACAGTCTGCGCTAACAACAGCCTCGCACACCCGACCGGGCACGGTAAGAACCCAGACTCTACCGTCCCACATCGCGGCACTCATAGCAGAAAAGCGCAGGCTGCAGCGACTTTGGCATCAGACCCGCTGCCCCACCACCAAAACAAGACTGAATGAGACCACGGCCAAGGTCAAACGCGCCCTGGACGAACACGCCGCTAGCTCTTGGGAGAGAATCATAGATGACGCAAGCGAAGAGTACCCTTCGGTCCACCGTCTATGCAAGCGTCTCTACCAGACCAACCCATCGACGCCCCGCCCTCTCATCCACCCGGACGGCCAGCCGAGGTACCGAGCGATAGATAGAGCGGAGCTACTCGCCGCACATCTAGAGCGACAATTCACGCCCAATGACGCAACAGACAGCGAGCACGTAGCGGAGGTGGAAGCGCACGTGAGTAACTGCCTGTCTAAGCCACTAGCGCCACAGGACGACCCCATTGTCGTCTCTCCCCGTCAGGTGCAGAGGGAAATCGCCAGGTCGAAACCCAGAAAGGCTCCGGGCCCTGACGGGATTACGAACGACCACCTACGTCATCTCCCGCCGAAGACCGTCGCCGCGATAGCGCGACTCTACAATGGTGTCTGTCGCACGGGCCATTTTCCGACCGCCTGGAAACAAGGTAGGGTGATTATGATACCGAAGCCCGGGAAAAACCTTTCACGCCCAGAGAGCTATAGGCCCATCACCCTCCTTGCCACCCTTTCCAAAATTCTGGAAAAGCTGCTCCTGCCCCTGCTGACGTCGTTCATAGAGCCGCGCCCTGAACAATTTGGCTTCCGTCCGCAACACTCAACGACGCTGCAGTTAACCCGGGTGCTCCACCACATTACGACCTGCCTCAACAAACACGAGCACCCCGCGGCGGCCTTCTTGGATATGGAAAAGGCGTTTGATAGAGTGTGGCACGAGGGCTTGCTCTACAAGCTCTCCCAGTCCGCTCTACCTCTCCGGCTACTCCATGTCGTAGCTGCATTCCTGCGCGACCGGGCCTTTGTAGTCGCCGTGGAAGATGCAACATCTGCCCCCCGCCCCGCCCGTGCGGGCGTACCTCAAGGGAGCTGCCTATCTCCAGCCCTCTACACAGCTTTTACAAATGACGCTCCAGTTATAGGCGACGTAAAGCTCGCTCTGTACGCCGACGACACGGCGTACATAGCGAGCTCTATCAACCCCCATCATGCCGCCATCAAGCTGCAGAGAAACCTGGACGCCCTGCCGCCTTACCTGGATAGGTGGCGCATGGCCATCAACGCTGCCAAAACCCAGGCCATCACCTTTGGCAGCCACAAAGCCAAGCCAGCGCCTCTCACCATCAACAATGTAACGGTAGAGTGGTCGCCAACCGCCACTTACTTAGGTGTCACCCTAGATCGCCGCCTAACCATGCGCCACCACATCACGAGCGCCATAAACAAAATGAAGACCGCCCGCACCAAGCTTCGCCCCGCTCTCATCAGCCGACTACCGCTCAAAACCAAGCTGGGAATCTACAAGACGTACCTGCGCTCTATCCTGACGTACGCCGCCCCAGCTTGGTACGCGCTCGCCGCGGAACCCCAGCGCAGACGCTTCCGCGCACAGCAGAACATCTCACTTCGTATGCTAACGAACGCAGGTCGGTATGTACGAAATGCCACCCTCCACAGGGATTTAAAAATCGAGCCCCTAGATGACTTCGTGAGCAGGCTCGCGCGCAACATGTTTGCGCGCGCCGACGCATCGGACTACGAACATCTCCGCAACATAGCCCCGACTTACGAGCGGCGCGAAGGAAGGCGCACCCGCGCTCTACCGCGGGACATCGCTGTGTCGCCGCCCGCTGCCCCCACTCCGCCTCACACTGCGAGTGGCTCCCTCCTGCGGCCGCCGCCTCAGATCGAGCCCGCACCCGACTAACAGCTTAGTTAGAACTATTTCAAAAAAAAAAAAAAAGAGAAATATATATACATATAAAAAAAAATATTTATCAAAAAAAATATAGAAACCAAAAAAAAAAATACATAAAATAAAAGAAAATATACAAAAAAAAAAGTATAAAAGAAACAAAAACACAAAAAAAAAACTATCGATTTCTCTTCCCAATTAGATGCGGTCCCTTCTCGCGACAAAGTCCGCCGTCCGCTCGCTGGTCGCTCGCTAGGCCTCCCCCCCTCGGGGGGGTCTCACCTGGCAGGGCTTGACCGCGCCGAGGACGGTGTGTGAAAACGCTGAGGGGGGACCCCACAGACCAGCTCGCTGCGGCGTGCTGCGAAACCGCTACGGCTGAAATGGCGCAAGCCAAAAACAGCATAACCGTGCGCCTTCGGCGCGCGTGAGAATACTACCGCACGGCCTCACTCTGCGCGCGGCGTTTGGATGCGACGGACGTTTCTTTGTGGCGTTATAGTGCTCCTCCTTATTTTATTTTGCGTTAAATATTGTCGAGTTGATTAAAGTTAGTTTCTGTTTAAAATCAGTTCACGATTAAAGTTATTTTGAATTAAATAAAGTGTTAGGTTGTTGTAGACCGTTCTTTTTCTTATAATTTTCACTTCTGGTTTGTAAAAATATATACAAAAGTCTCCTGGTCTCATTCAAATATGTTTTGATGAAGGGTTGTGGCTTAGAGTAAGACGGGAAGCCTTTTGTTGCTCGAAGGGTTGTGGCAATGAGACCAGGAGACTTTTATACAGGCGTTTATTAAGCATTCTCACACTTTATATCACATTATCACACTTCAACAGATAGTTTTCCTAATATAACTCTATGACAACCTTTCGATACCACGGCTTTACAATGAATACGTCAAACTACAGATGTGCAGGCAGATTGACATAATCAAACTCACTTGAATTCCGAATGTACCATAGAGCAGAGTATATAGGTTAGAAACCTCCCTCAAGAAGGTGGAGAAAGAAGAAATAGAAGTTTCAGAGAAACAAGAGATGGTAGAACAAACGACAATCAAACAAAACAAGGTAGAACAAATGACAGTCGAATAATTGAAGACAGAACAAGTGACGGTGAAACAAATGATGGTGAAATAAATGACGGAAGAATGTACCATAGAGCAGAGCATATAGGTTAGAAACCTCCCTCAACAAAAATTGAATTAAAAACCGAGTTTCATCTAAATCGGCCTACAAACAAAAAAGTTGGCCGCCATCTTGATTTTTTATACTTTAAAAATGGCTTTGTCATTTTCTTGTCAAAATTGTACCAAAACCGAATTTTATCTAAATCGGTCTACAAACTTAAAAGTTGGCCGCCATCGTTTTTAATATTTTTAACACTGCGTTGTTATTTTCTTGTCAAAATAGTTGCTTAAACCGAGTTTCATCGAAATCGGCGCAAAAACATGAATTTGATTATTAATATTAACGTTACCCCTCGCCTGCGACTTTCAGTTATTTCAATAGAACAATTTAGTTTTTTGAAAATCTGAAATGGTGTAGTATTTATGGTCACCCTAGTTTTTAAAAGAAATATTACCTAAATATTGAAATCCTAAAATTGAAATTTGGCGCCAAAGTCAAAATCGGAGTTGCCAGGATTGACACTTGAATTTAACACCACCTCACCGATGATAGCTGATTAGCATTATTGTGAATTTCTTATTAAATCAAAAGAGTAAGTTCAGTTTTATTTCACAATAACTATGTGTTATTCTAAATTAATATTTAAGTAGTATATTTTCAATATTCCACTTCGAATCCTTAACTTTGATACACTACGTGATTGGTAACGTACATTTTTTTTCCTACCATCGTGGTATTATTGTTTAGCAATGGCAATTGTGCGAACGAGACATCCTCATCTACTTGGTGATGTTTCATTCACACAGTAGAGTCTTCAGTAAATGTCGTCGATAGAATTTCAACTCTATGACAAAGAGAATAAAGTTGAATTTCTTTTAAACGTATAGTGAGAATTTTTGTAGAGTACTCAGTCCTTATATGAACGTCCTTGGTCAATAATAAATTATGTCAATTTTAAAAGATTGAAAACAATGTCAATGAATGTAATGAAAAAAAATTATAGATTAATAATTAAAATGACAATATTGACATGTATATATGGAGTTAATGTTCCAAAAATTCCTTTATAGAGTAAAAAGCCTTTTCTAATAACCAATTTCGCAGAAGGAATTTAAAGCGACTGATCGTAATATCTTTAAAATGGTCAGGAATCTTGTTGAATATTCCAATTCCAATACACATAGCATAACTATTCTTTTTAAATCGTGCTGTCTTCAGAACAGTTTCCAATACCAGCCTGTTGGGTTTGCGCATAGCCTTCTATATCTTCCAAGCCCTGAAGTTGAGCAGAACGGCAACATCGCATGTGGTCAAGCACATAGTATAAAATTATTTTAAAAGTGATTTATTATTTGTTTTTCCTATATTATCTATGTTTAAACTAGTTGTAAATTGTGATGTAAGATTATTTCAATAAAGTTTTATATTTATTATTATTATAAATTTATTAGAACATAAGGTTTAAGTCAAATTATTTGAACTTTTCGGGGGTCCTTTAGTACAATGAGCATTTTGATCTAAGCCTCCTCTAACAATAAATCTTACATCATTGGAAAGGTATTTAAATTTGAAACACTTTATTGTATTACTATAAACGTCAACTATTAGTACTTTGAGAGTTATAACGCTCTAAACTTGACCAATTTTTTTAACATTATTGACCTAAAACTCCGAAAATACTAACAATTAATAGAAAGTATGTTTGCAGAAAATATTTGTCATACAAAAACCTTTCTTATGATATATCATTCATTTCTATAGGTGTGGTAGATCAACTCCCATAGACAATAAACCACTTTTATACTTTAATAACCTTTAACTCCAAAAGTATTAACAATTGATTGAAAGTATATTAACAGCAAATATTTGTCTTTAAAAGACCTTTCTAATGATATATCACTTATTGCTAGAGGGCGTGTTAATCAACTCCCTGCTGAAGAA
Source organism: Agriphila tristella (assembly GCA_928269145.1). NCBI lineage: Eukaryota > Metazoa > Arthropoda > Insecta > Lepidoptera > Crambidae > Agriphila > Agriphila tristella. The sequence continues at coordinate 43,455,868 of OV743429.1, read as the reverse complement.
AATCAACAAAAAAGATGATATCTTTGACAGCCATTTTTTCCTGGTTAACATTGATATTTTTCTTATTGTTTAATATACAAAGCATTTCAATAAAAGAACTAAATTATTTTCATATTTTAAAAGGCACACAATTACTAGGAATAAAAATATCGACCTCTTAAAATTGAAATATTCCCATACATTTAGTATGGAGACTGGCCGACGACATGACCACGAACTGACAGTAACAGACGTTGCCAAACTTATGTTCACGGCTTGCAATTAAAGAAGGCTATGGTTTGCGCGTATTTCTTGGATACAGTTGGCAAGCCTGTGTAAACAACCTAATATTTTGCTTGACAAAGATTCCAACTTTAAGTTTATAAAGGCAAGGTAGAGTTAATATATGGAGAGATGTGAAATAAGGCTTGCATGATATGTCAGACCTCAGATTGCAAATCGATCTGATACATCTTTTTTGCGCTATAAATAACCTGTTGATGTCGACACCATTAAGTAAGGTAAAGTAAGGCCCCAGTTCAGCTAAAAGAGGGTCATGGTACCAATTTAAGCAGTATTTGTTGATATTAAGCCCCCTGGGAAAAGATACCTTACATACATATAAAAAAAACGCAACGAATAGAATAACCTCCTCCTTTTCACATTTTTGAAGTCGGTTAAAAAGTAAGCTAAGTGGACTTCTTCATCTGTGCTGTGCATGTCAGAAAGTCGCATGAAAAATCGGGAAAACATTTTTTCTTTGTTCTGTGGAAAAATCCACAGAACATAGAAGTAGATAGAAGTAGTATGAAACTAGTGTTACCAAACAAACACATTAAAAATCGAAGCCAAGCCCCCCACTTAATAGTTACATGCTACACACACACACTTTGTGAAGTGAAAATGTATAATATCCAGAAAGCCATAAATCACAAAGTTTATTTTTTAGAAGATCTAGAGTTAGGCTACTGGCTTTGTCGGCTTAGGAGCTCTGAGGTTTCTATCTTCTATCTTGAAATAAAACTCCGATGAAGTTGTAAAAATGAATGTATATTTTGATAAAACTTAGCCTACTTATGTACAAAAGGATTACTTACAACTAGTATCTAAAATTAAACGATAAACCAAAACTTAGAACTACAAACGGTAGAGGGCGCTTGCGAGCTCTCAACAACGGCGCGCGGCGGCGCGTGGGCGGAGCCCGCCCCGCGCCCCGCGCACAGACAAAACAGGCGCGCGCGGCGACGCTCGATTTTAAGTGTTTCCCGTACCCTCGTTTAGGGATGTTCGATCCGATCCGATACTTGCGTGGATCGATACAATGGGATACGATCTATTCGATTTTTGTATCGATACAATAGCATTCGATCCTTTGGTGGATCGATACACATGCATAGAGGATCGGATCGAAAGAATCGTATTATGTATATCGTATTAATAAAGTAATTACTCAGAGAATATTTTAAGTTCAACGGAATATTTAGTCAAAATCCATATTACGATATTTAATAAACATTCCTTTAATTACTTGGACACTTTTTGCGAATGTTGCCATATCATATTTCAATGTACTGTCAACTTCGTCATAAGTCATAACAAATATATTGTTTAGTTTGAGAAGAGAACATTTTTATTTCGTTAGGATGAGTACGTTTTGTTTGCTTGGACCACTAGCAACTTTTAATTTTGTTTTTGGGTACTTTAAAATACAGTGTGTTTTTTTAACAGTGATCAAATTTCGTGGTGTTGCTTAGACCATCAAACTGGCCAACTTTGTCTATAGGACCAACTTATTCGGAGCAAAAACTAATCAGTTGTTCCATACATTTTGGTCGAGTAGATACCTATTGATGTTTTCTATGGAACAGCTGAATATTTTTGTGATCTGATTAAGTTGATCTCTAGACAAAGTTGTTCAGTTTGATGGTCTAACTAAGCTAAACCACAAAATTTGATCACTGTTAAAAAAACACATTGTATTATATTGCCATTATTTTTTAATTTACCAATACAATTTTTGAAGTATATCTAAAAATAAAAAGGGGTGTTCAGACCACGTTAATGAACAACTTTTACTATGGGGCCAACCATGAGGTCGCGAAAAAAAATCAGTTGTTCCATAGAAAAGTGGTGGAAACGTGGTCTGAACCCTTTGCTCTCTGTATACCTATTCGTTTTCATTTTTAGATAGTGTATATTAGTCGCTTATTATCATGTTTCTATTAAAGTGATTAAAAATCCGACTTTTTGAAAATATTTAATTCGATACTGGATCGATCCAAAAAATCGTATCAATTTATTAGGATCGATCCATGGATCGATACAATGGATTACGATCCATTGCGATCCGGAATATCGATACAAGGCACCCGGATCGAACATCCCTGCCCTCGTTGCAACCGGTCGCGCGCGCTCCGATCCCGTGTAGCCCCGTCCGAGTTCCGAGTGTGTGCGTGAAGTGCTATCCGTACTAATTGCTGCGTCGAGTTGAGTAATCGCTCCGCAGTAATTAACATTCCGTTCTCCAGTGGAAACAAATTCATAGGCAGTGACTATTTTCGCGATATTGACGCTTTTTGTGTGTAGTGATCTTGTGCACTCCGTGGATTTTTTCCAACAACGGGATACACTTATAGCGTCGTGACCGAAACTCCCTAGTGTACCCCCTCCACCCTCCAATTACCCCCACTCTGATTTCCCCCCACTCCGACCACTACCCACAACTTCCCCCTCTCCTTTCTTTTTTCTTCACCTACCCCCCACATAAAGCAACTTTTTTCAAGTGCATTTTGTGAGTGTGAACTGTAAAGTGAAATCCAAATTGAACACTAATGCCGCAAAACACGCGCCCGCCGGACCGCGGGGGCGGTAACACCCCCGCGCCGATGTCCGACGACGCCGTGACCGCCCAACCGGCGCAACCGCGCCTGCCCTCCGAGGGACAAACGTCCGGGAGAGGGGTTGTTGACCAACCCACCCCCCCGCACGCACCCCCCGGTATGCACCCCCGAGACCCCCGTCGCCGCCCACAAGATGACATCGGTGGGGACGAGAAGCGCCCCCGCTTAGGGCCATCGCCCCCCAAACCGCCAACCGATATTGACGACTCCGCCTCATCCACCTCGTCTGCGTCCGAGTATGAGTCGGACAAGGGCTCCGAGGGCGGGAGAGAGGAGCTCTCCAGCGAGCTTCCGCTCGGCAACACCGACTCCACCAGTTACGCCGGATTGGAGGTAAGCGAGAGCGCGCCAGTGCGGTCCTATGCCCAGGCATTGGAGACCCCGGCGCAGCCCGCACCTCCCACCCCACCCCCCGCCGATGACCAACAGCCGCAGCCACAGCCGGAGCCGCGGCCTAGAGGATATCCGCCGATCGTGGTGGAGTTGCTACCAAACTGGACCGAACACTTTCGTGTTCTAACTGGTAAGCTCGGCCACGCCCCCAACGCGCGCCCCTTCGGGAGAGGGGTACGCTTTATAGCTAAATCACCAGAGGAGTACCGGTGCGTTCAAGCGTACCTGACCGAGGCGGCTGAGGCAGACCACACCATTTCGTGGTTCTGCTACTCGCCCCCCGAAGACCGCCCGACGAAAGTCGCTATAAGGGGGCTCCCCCCCAGCACCCCCCCCGAACAGATCAAAGCCGCGCTGGAGGAGCTCGGCTTTGTTACCATCCACTGTCGGGCGATTACCGGCAGCCAAGGCCGACCGGGCTGTATCTTTCATGCGCAGCTCGAACACCTGGAGGAGCCCGAGCTTAACCGCCTCTATGCCGTCACCGAGCTTCTCTACATGCGCGGGGTGATCGTAGAGGCATGGCGCCCTCGGAGTGGACCTGCCCAGTGCCACAGGTGCCAAGCCTTCGGACATTCATCGGCGAACTGTCACCGCCCACAGAAGTGCGTCCGATGCGCGGGGGACCACCCCGGCGCACAATGCACGCGGGCGAGAACTGACCCGCCCACGTGCGCCAACTGCGCACAGCCACACGCCGCCAACGACAGGCGGTGCAGGGTGTTCCTGCGTGAGGCGAGGCGCTCAGGGGCCAGGGTCTCCCCCCCCATTCCAGGGGGGACCGAACGTGCCCCCAGCCGCCCCCGCCCGCAGGCGCCCCCCGCCGCGCCGCCCAGCGCAGACATGCGCGACACGCAGGCGGGCGCTACCCTAGCGCCGCCCGCGAACCCGCCCACCGAGCGCGGGGCGCCCGCCCCAGCTGGCCGCCGCAGGCGTCGCCGCGGCGGCCGCCGCCGCCATCAGCGCGCCACATCGCAGGCCCCCGGCGCAACCTCGACGCCGACCCCCGCCGAGCCGGTTTTTCCGAGGGGGGGGTCGCACGCACCCCCAACCGCTCCCAGAGCACCAACACCTGCCCCCCCCCCTGGACGCCTCGCGGCCACCAGTAGCCCTACCTACCCAGCCGCAACCAATTCCGCTCCCCAGGGGGCAACCACAGCCCCCACCTCCCGTCAGGGGGCATCAACAGCCCCCACCTCCCTTCAGGGGGTATCAACAGCCCCCCCCTCCCCCCCAAACGCACTTCCACCCCATGCCCCCACCCCAGTGCCCACCCCCCCAGCATCAGCAGCGGAGGGAAGCGCCCACGTACCAACAGCGGTGGGGCCCGCCACAAGGCCCACCGCCCCCCCCCCAACCCCACCAAACCCAGACGGTACAGATGCTCATCAGCATCCTCGGGTCCCTCCTCCAGAACATTCAACGGGGGATGGACCCAGTTCAAGCCATTATTCACGAGATGACCCAGCTGATAGCCGCCTCTCACCCAGCGCACTCAGGGTAATGTACTGGAACCCGGGCGGCGTCCGCAACAAAATGGACCAGCTCCGCCTCCTCACCCAGTCGCAGGACATACACATAGTCCTCCTGGGTGAGACTCTGTTGTCAGGTAAGGCAACCCTCCGCCTGCCCAACTACCACATCTACCGAAGGGACGAGATGTCGCCACAGGGCCGCCCATACAGGGGCACGGCGGTCCTGGTCAGGAGGGACATCGTCCACGACGAACTTCCATGGCCAGAATTCGAAAGCCTAAGGTCCATCGGCGTGAGGGTACGCGCGGGTGGAGCTGAACTGAAGGTCTTCGCTGCCTACAGACCCCCCCACTCGGGCATCCATCCGCCAGACTTAGAGGCCATCTTCGCGGACCAGACCCCCACCGTGCTGGCAGGGGATCTAAACGCGAAGCACCCAGCGTGGGGGTCCACCACCACTTCATCCGATGGCCGCCGCTTGCTAGAGGCCACCACGGAGAGAGACATAGAGGTGCTGGGTCCAGACTCGCCCACGCACTTCCCGATCATAGAAGGCCAGCAGCCCAGCACCATAGATGTGGTGCTCACCAAGGGCATCGCCAGCCCCACCAGTGTGGAGGTAATGTATGAGGTCGACACGCCACACCTGCCGCTGCTAATAACGATGGCCACCGCACCTGACGCCGTGGCCCCCCCATGAATCAAACGCAAGACAGACTGGGAGGCCTACAAGTCGTCCATGGCGGACGTCAGTCTGCCTGGCCCTCTCACCACTAGAGAGGAGATAGACGCCGCCATCATGAGCTATACCACCAAAATGCAGGAAGTAATGGCCTCCCACACCAGCCCTGTGCCTCCAACCCAACGCCGAGATGCCCTCCCCCGCCATTTACAGAGCATGCTGGAGGAGAAGAAGAGGCTCAAACGCCTGTGGACGCAATCCAGATGTCCACGAGTAAAGACGAGCCTCAACAAAGCCACCACAGACCTCCGGGAGGCGGTGAGTACGTGGCGCGGGTCGACTTGGGAGGCCACCATCGACCGCGCAGCCGATCATCCGCCCAGCCTCCACACCCTGAATAGGTGCCTGACGAGGACCCCGCAGCCCACGTACCCATTACTGGACGCCGACGGCCAGAGGAGGTACGCCGCCCTTGACAGGGCCCGTATCCTGGCCGAGCACCTGGCCGTCCAATTCTCTCCAAACCCAGCAGCTCCAGCGGCAGCCCAGCACCACAGGGCGGTGACACAAGAAGTGGCGGAGTACCTGGCCACCACCCCACCGCCACTTCCAGGCGACGCCTTCATATCACCAGCGGAGGTAAAGAAGGCGGCCATCCACTTAAACCCGAAGAAGGCTCCAGGGCCTGACAATCTGCCACCCACGGCCCTATCGGCGCTCCCCAGAAAGGGGTGGGCATCATTAGCCCGCATTTTCAACGCCGCACTTCGGGCCAACTACTTCCCGGCCGCCTGGAAGAAGGGCCGGGTCATAACCATCCCCAAACCGGGTAAGGATCGTCGCCAGGCCGCCAACCAAAGGCCCATCACCCTACTCGACCACGCGGCCAAGCTGTTCGAGCGCCTCCTGCTGCGTCGCCTCCGTCCCTCTATCACCTTGAGGGACGATCAGTTTGGCTTCCGCAGCGGGCACTCAACCACGCTCCAGCTGGCGCGCGTGCTGCACCACATGGCCGACAACCAAAACAAAGGTACCTGCACTGTGGCCGCCTTCCTCGACATAGAGAAGGCCTTCGACCGAGTTTGGCACACCGGCCTCATTTACAAATTGGCCAATAACACCGAGGTCCACCCGGCCCTTGTCCAACTGCTGGCCTCATTCCTGGAGGGCCGGCGCTTCACCGTGGCGGTGGAGGGAGCGGAGTCTGATCTGCGCCCCATCAAGGCGGGGGTCCCACAAGGCAGCTGCTTGAGCCCCACCCTCTACGCTGTTTACACCAACGACATTCCATCCCTAAATGACCATCTCAAGGAGTGGGAGCCACGGGTCGAGCTGGCGCTATTCGCAGACGACAGCGCCTTCTTCACGTCCTCCCCGTGGCCCAAAGCCGCCGCAATGCGGCTCCAAAAGCAGCTGGACCTCCTCCCGCCCTGGCTGGACAATTGGAGGATTGCGGTAAACGTGGGGAAGACCACCGCAATCCTCGTTGGGTCGCGGAAGAGAGTGCCAACCAAACTGGCACTGAGGGGCGAGGCCATTCAGTGGCAGCCGTCCGTAAAATATCTGGGCTGCCACATAGACCGCGACCTAAGTATGGTCGCCCAAGTGGACCACGCGACGTCTTCGGCCCGCGCTGCCAGGGCCATTCTCCGTCCTGTCCTCAAATCCCGTCTTCCCCTCAAATCCAAGAGGGCAATTTATTATACCCACGTCCGGTCGCGGCTCACCTATGCCGCACCGGCGTGGTACTCGCTCTGTTCCCAGGCGCAGCGAACACGACTGCAGCAGCAGCAAAATGTAGCGCTCCGCATCATCACTCAGGCGGGGCGCTACGTCCGTAACGCGGTGATCGCACGGGACCTCAGGGTGGAGCCCGTGCAGGACTTCGTGGGCCGTCTGGCGCGTGGAATGTTCCACCGCGCCGACCATGGCCCTCACCAGCATCTGCGGGGCATAGCTCCCGTGCGACCGCCACCGCCACTACCACCATCACCTATATTACCATCATCATCACTACCACCACCACCATCGAGTACCACACCACCAGCGGGAAGAGCTCCTTCCCCCACCACCACTGACACATGGGCCAAGAGGAAGAGGAAGAAGGCGCTGCCCCGTCACATTGTGCCCCCGCCATCTCCCCAGCCCACCCCACCCAATCCCACCCTCCCACCCTGAACCCCTTTCACCTAACTATAACCCCTACCCTGTTGCCTAAGCCGTGGCCCGTTCGCAGGCGCTCGCTGGGCCTCCCCCATTATGGGGGTCTCACCCGGTGCGGCAGACCGCGCAGAGGGCCGCGCAGCAACCTCCGGCGGGGGTCACCCTACACGCCGAAAGGCGGCCGCGTATAGCGGCACACAACGCCGTGGGGCAGTCGCCCCATGAGATGAAGCCCGGGGAAGGAGCAAGGGCTCGAACCCGTACCCGCACCCAGCGGAAGACTACCACGAGACGCTCGATTTAGTAGCCAGCGGTCACCGGAGAGAGTGGACGTAATGACGCGCGCGAAGCGTGGCGCGTCGTATGAACGAAATCTTCATGAAATGTATTGCAGCTTTGCGGCTGCAGCTACAGAGTTTTATCAACGCCATCTATCGAGCAGACAGTTTTATGTCATTTTGATTGAAAAGCTCTCATTAACAGGACGGTTATATCATTTCTGTCCATCAACGTACGTACATTGTTGTCACCCTATCTTAAAAATCTCATACAAATTGTATCATGAATTGTACTGTAACTACTGCAGTGATTGGTTCCAAATAAAGCTAGATCCTCAGTGCCGGAAAATCTTATTACTATTAACTGCTTTAAAACTTAAGTGACGCAAAATTCACGTAACGTGACAGTATTAATTGTGGGCCACACAGTCTGATGGGTCAAAATATTGTTTTTGCTTTTTCTATTGATGTGTTGTTACCCGAATGGATTTGAAGTGTTATATGCTGTTACGTATCAAACGTAACGCTGCTAGACTGCTTCATTTGGCTCCAAACGGTTTAGTTGTCGATATTTTGTCTAATGATAACTGGCACATACGGTTCCGTGTGTGCCATGTTTAAACAACGATTTTATGAGATCTGTTCGGTTTTGTATGATTTTCGAATGTTAAATCTTATTTATTTTTGCGTCACTGAGCATCTAGGGAGTGAAACTGGACTTTCGCTAGCTAGTTTTTGTTATTTCCAGCATCCATGATCTTCAGTGTCATTTCGTGAGGACCATGTTCAAACGTCAATCATTCATAAATTCGTTAGCGTTACGAATGTTCTGAATACCAAAATAAGAAATTGTTTATCCGTCACTGAAGGTTTTTGAAGCTCAGAAGCCAGAAGGAGTAAGGCACATACGAGATGACGATCATAAACTATCGGATGTAGTAGGTCGCGGACGTAACCATAGACTAATATGACGTCATCGGACGTCCGATTGCTATCTGGAACGCAGGATGTTATTAGAGTGTGCACACTTATCAGCCGCGGCAGTAAGCCGCGTCCGATAATTTGTTTGGACCTTAAGTCCAAAGAGAATTTAATCTGTTGAAATGCAGCCGTAAAGTAGTGTTGCGCGATTATTACTAATTTCAATAATCGAATTAACTGCTAATTGCTAATTTCAATAATCGAATAAGTATTACTAATTAATAATACTTTTTAGAAGTGGCTCTACGCAAAACTATGCCTTAACATACAAGTATAAAATTTATTATCACTTGGCGGTCGCGAAAGTTACTAATCCAAGTGAGTAACTCATTATTATCACAGTACATTTATAGGTTTTTTTCAAACAGTATAGGAGCTCCATGGAAACGTTTGAATTTGACGGCTGACGTCACTCTTAAGGGCTCTAAGCAAAGTTCGCAATACTTTAGTCGGGGTTGTCATTGTCACATCGCGTCGCCGTTGTTTCCATAGCGTTCGCGCGTAGCATTCGACGAGACGGCCGGAAAATGCCAACCCTAGCGATTCGACGGAGTGCAATGACAAAAGGGCCTAAGTGACGTTAGCAGGAGCTAACTTAGCTCATCTACTGTGTTATTATCGATGAAATTGAAAGAAAGTTGTAAGTTTATACAAAAATCGAAATTAAAATGGCAGTTTCCTCCTTTTACACTAACGCACTGCAGTTTTGCCGTGGCGCTAGTATGAAAACAATAAAATAAAATATCTACACTACTAATGACACAGAATACATAATCACAAGGCAGTTTAAGAAAAAAAGTAGTACGAGAACTAAATGGCATTGAACAACTAAGTAGGTAGATTATTAGGAAAAAGGCAAAGGATGGAACGTAATTACTTTTTATTTTACTTTTGTTGAGTATGTGGTTTGTTGTGTTTTGCGTTGGTTGTCCTTTGGCGTTTTCCAAGAACTTTTTCTGAGCCTTAGTGCAAATATTTTTTAAAAATCTACCTAGTTGAAGTATCGCCATCTATCGACAATCATCAATTACATCAATCAGCCTGTCAGAATCAGAACATGTTAAAGGTCATTCGAATTATTATTCGAATGATTGAGATAATCGAATGATCAATGATCATTCATAATCGCGCATCGCTAGTCGCTACCGTAAGCAGCGTTGCCGTTTTGTGTGTAGTTACACATTTCGTGTGTAATCAAGGCCTCTCGTGTGTAACCCGTGTGTGACCCCGGTCACTCACATGCGCGCAAAGGTTCGTACATTGTACTATCCCCGTCAATTGGTAATGCGCCTGGCGGCCATGATTTTAACCTCAAAACCGAAAAACAATTGTATTTTTTTGATATACCTAGATCCTATCTTATTGAAAGTAATAATTCAATAATTAATATATTACATTACCTATTAGAATTTTCTTGTTTCATGACATTTTTAGTTGCGGATCACGTCAACGTGGATGTTAATGTGACAAGGTTCCAGCGCATTACCAATTGACGGGGATAGTACGAATGTTTTCCACTCAGACCAAATAAAAACTGGTCTGAGGTTTTCCATTTTGTATGGAAAATCATTCGCGAAGTCAAGAACCTTTGCGCGCATGTGAGTGACCGGGGTAATAGGAATGTGTGTGTAATTGTGTACTATTCCAATCTTAGTCGTAATTTATAAATAATATCTAGTTACATTTCTGCGTGGATGCTAATGTGTGTAAGCGTGTGTAATGAAGGTGTCATGTGTGTGGGATTTGATCGAGAGGCTGTGGCAACACTGACCGTAAGGCGTAAAGTCAATTTTCGTTTCAAAGAGATATAAAGAGCTTATTAGATCATCCTGAATTAAGGATCCGGAATGAAGTCGCTCCTTAATTCAGAGAAGTGTAATTGCATTCAGGAAGGTAGGATCCTAGTTAGGATCCTAGTTAGGATAGGAAATGGTCTCCGGCGTTAAGGATGCTAAATCGGAAGCACTTAGGACAGTGTAATCGCATTCAGGACGCTCTGCTCCGACACAGTAGTACCACGGCCTAAAGAGTATACAGTCAGTCAACGCTTTTTATGTTGGTGAAAAAAAAGCCGCCGTTCGTCTAGATACGACAGTTGGCGCAACGACAAAACTAAGTGTATAACGGCATAATCACTCTGTGATTTGCTTTTTTGAATTAAAAAAAAACCGGCCAAGTGCGTGTCAGGCCACGCGCAGTAGGGTTCCGTCCCTAGTTACCATATACCATAACCAACTATTTTATTTAAAACCATACTTTATTTAATACCACTATAATTTTCATCTGCAAAAATAACTTTGTTTTTCATAGTGTTTGTATAAACGACAATGTTATATTTGCGGTTTTGGAAAATGTGCTATATCTATAAAACTACTAAATATGTCTCATTCAAACCAATTTTCGTAAATAGTGTTTATAAAGATCTACAACATATTTTATTTTTTCATTTTTCACTCTCTTAGTTTAAAAGTTAGAGGGGGGACTCACACATTTTACCACTTTGAAAGTGTATATTTTCCAAACGGTTGACTTTGAGAAAAAATACTTTTAGAAACCTCAATGTCATTTTTAAAGACCTATCCATAGGCACCCCACACGTATAGGTTAGATGTTTTTTTTTCCGTTTCAGTTCCATGTATTTCATTTCCATCCCCCCTTAATTTTTTATACTTTTTATATTTTGTGTAAAAATCGTTTAAAAGTCGTTAAAATTGCTGTTTTAAGTTTGACAGTGTTGTCATCTGTTGGTATTTGCTTAAAACTGAATTTAGGTATGTTATTAGATGAGTTATTCGCAAATTACATACTAGTACCTACATTAATAAACCTAGTTCAGATTAGCATTGAAAATGACACGTACCTACTACCTACCTATACCTCCTACCTACATGTATTTTTACGGTCACTGTATTTTCCCCTCCGTTGCTCTGCGCAAGTACATTCGTGTAACTACTGTATGATCGTTAAGCTGTGATATCGGATCCGTTATTCAGGACGGTCTAATTGGCGACTGAATTTCTCGTCCTAAATCGGACTCTGAATTCCGTATCCTTAATTCAGGATGATCTAATAAGCTCTTAATCACTAGGTACGTTTATTTCGTTTGTTTTAATTTTTAAAGTAAAATAAAACAATGCATAGAATTTATGTTTATATTTAGTGCTTGTGTTTATAGGGAATTTCTGTGTGCTAGAATTAAAATCACAATAACGAAGGAAAGATCTTACTTAGGGTTATTTGTAAAACACCAACAAACTCGCAGGAGTGGATTACTATTTTAAAACATTTAACATTAATAAATGACTTCTATCTACTCTATCTATGTTGTATCAACAACATTTGTTCCACGACTTTCCGAAAAAGACAAAAAAATCGACTTTACAATTACAATCGTACATACGAAAGTCAAAACTCAATCAGCTGTTCAGATATTATTGTATGGCGGAATGTTTATTTTTTTAGTTTAGTCGTAGATTAATAAACGTTGTTTATGAATGATGTTAGTAATCTATTCCTGCGAGGTTGATGGTATTTTACACATAACCCTGTAATTCTATGATGTGGCCAATTAAACAATAAATTTATGTTGCTGCAGGTGGAGGGAAGCTTCTACTCTGACCAAGTCTGACTTATTATAATGAAAGATCAAGAGAAAGTTCTAAAGTATTTGGTATCAGTTGAAAAACTAGCAGAAGAAATTTTATCAGATCGACGTGAGATAGTTCTGTTAGATAAAAGAAGAAACCAAAATAGAGAAGCTCTAAGAGACCTTACAAAGTCACAACAGCAAAAGTGCTGGGTCACAGTGGGATCTGTCTTAATAAAACATAACCTGGAAGCAACCAAAACTATATTAGAAGCAGACCAGAAACAGTTGAATATAGACATTAATAATCTACGATCTAACCTTAAAGTTAAAGTCAATAATCTGCGAGATTTAGAAATGCAGCCGCCTGTACCAGGTCTGATGTTAGTCCCTATGACACAAAAGGAAACGGAAGGATTGTCTAAAGCAGGTTTATTTAATAGTAGTACATAATATAAATGAATAAATGTTTAATTAATCAAATATTGTTTTTTCTTTTAATTTTTCAAATAATTTCTGCTTCATTGTGTTTTGCCATAGATGTCATGTTGTTTTGATTGTTTACATTATCCTCGGACCTTCCTTATACATCCCTCACATGAAGTACCCACTACTCCCTGTTGACCGCTATATGCCGCTATTCATATTTTTCACCACCAACAAGGTTGCAGAGCCTCGTCAAAAAAAAGTAAAGTCTACTGATTTACATAGCTATGCTATGACACTCTGCTACAGCCACTATGGCTATGGATATTTTACCGCTACAACTATGTCGCTACTAGGGTTGCCAGGTCGTCTATCCTAATAGCCGGACAGACCAGCCAGTTTGGCCGGACATTTGGGTAAAAAAGCCGGACACCCTAAATTAAAAAGGATTTTTTTTTTATTAACAATAACATAATATTTTTTTTTACGTAAGCCTAGGCTTTTTTGAACATTTACTTTTTGAACATTTACCATAAAACGTCGCAAATTCTAATGAAATAAAATTGAATAACGAACCAGTCTTCTTTATAATTATTCAATAATACTATCATTTCCGAAGGGAAAACACAAAATTAAAATTAAGAAAACAAAATTGAACAAAACTTCTTACGATTTTTAACGTATGTTCTGTTCTTACGCAAGATACGTTAAAAACTGAGGAGTGAACGCTGACTGAACTGACCACGTGCGTGAGTGAGTTGTAAATGTAAAAAGCCTAACAAAAGCCGGACAGGCCGGACACTGTTTAATTTGGCCGGACACTCAATCAAAAAGCCTACCTATGTCCGGCTTTAGCCGGACGCCTGGCAACCCTAGTTGCTACACATCTGCTGCTTGGAAATAATGCCACCTTTATACTTGAGAAAAAGTGAACAAGTAGTAGTTTTTTTCTTTTTAAAAGTAAAATTGAGGAACAGAAGATGGACAAGTTGTATATTTTTTTTATTGTTGTAACAGTAATGTATTGTACATTACAAACATGTACATTGCAAAAAAGACAGGAAACAGCCAGCAAATTATGCCCTGTGCTTGGGTGATCATGGTGCAAATTACAAAGGTTGTAAGGTCTTCCAAGAAATACAAAAGAGGAAATTAGTCTCAAGAATCCCATCAAATAAATTGAACACCCTGAATAAAGAAATGGATATAGCTGATAAAATGGATAAAAGGGACAAGGCATCAAATAATGGTGACAAAGCATATTCGCCCAACCAGAATTAACATACGCTCTAGTCACAGCTGGAACTAATTTTAATGTAATTTTAGCCATTGCCGTCTTATTGGCCAAATGGGGACCCTCATGAGACGCTTGAAAACCTTGTCAGTGTCGGTTTTAGCACTACCAGCGCCCTGGGCGACATCAAGGGTGTGTTTTTTTTGTGGATCAAGGATTAAAGTGGACGTAACAGTGCAAAAAGATCCATCAATGGATTTTTACAATGGATTTTAGTGGATATAGGGGACATTTCTACGGGGGGCCCCCTATCTGCGATTACACTATTTTCAATTTTGCCTGTTAGTTATAAAACGGCCGCGCAGTGCGATTTTTAGTCAAGACTGACTAAAAATCGCACTGCTTGAGACCAACTACAAATCTTGTAATCTTGGTTGCTTATAGTAAAAAAACGGCCGCGCAGCGCAATTTTTAGTCAGTTTCATTTACTAATCTCGTAACCTTGCTTGCTTATAGTAAAAAAACGGCCGCGCAGCGCGATTTTTAGTCAGTTTCACCTACTAATCTTGCTTGTTTACAATAAAAAAAGAAACGGCCGCGCAACGTGGTTTTTTAGTCAGTTTCAGCTACAAATCTTGTAACCGTAGGTACCTAACTTCAACTTCAACAGTAGGTACCTAAACGAAAACTGGGAACTTAAAATCAAGCCTCAAAACGGAGGAAGATATTGTTGGCGCTGCTGAGTATCTAAAATGATACAAAAAGCTGCTTGGACTTGCACTCCGCCCCCACGGGAAGGGGAATCGTCCATCAATGTGAAAGATCAAAACATACCGAACATAGTAAAAGAAAAGGTCTTGGAAAAACGGCGTCTTAGAAGAGTCTGGAACGTCAGTCGTCAGCCAGCGGGTAAAGGGAGTTTAACAAAGCATCCGCTAGTCTTAGCAGCTCTTGGTGAACATAGAAAATGAAACATTACAGCAACACCTTTAAAGTTTGACCCCCACTGCTTCAGCTAAAAACGAACATTCACTCTGGAAAACGGTGAAATCCCGCGATAAGCAGCAAGTTGCACAATATCCACTTAAAAATTCAAATGGAAAGTGGGCGAAAACGGACCAAGAAAGAGCGGAAGTGTATGGGTCAGTCCTGAGCACCGAATTTAAGATACTGATATAGGCGACGAAAACATTGACCATGAGGTTAAGAAATTTTTTAAAAGCAACCTTCACCTTTCCCTATTCGGTGCTGTACACCTGCAGAAGTTCGTCGAACAATAATGGATCCTGTTTTGTCGAAGGGGCTTGTGAAAATCATCTTGTCACGCCTCAATTAAATATTGACAGATCCCGGAGCACCAGTTTGTATTTAGAAGGCACCATTCAACCACTCAAGCAAGATCACAGGGTGTGCGAATACATAAGAAACACCTTGGAAAATAAGAAGTACTGCTCTGCAGGCTGCAGGCTTGCTTTACAAACTCAAAAAACTTGTACCTCTTATTAAAGTCCTATTTAGACAGTAGAATCTCCTATGTGAAAATCAATAACACTACATCCGATTTTTACGACATAAAAGCAGGAGTTCCTCAAGGATCTGCGCTGGGCCCTTCGCTGTATCTCATCTACATAGCTAATGTTCCAGACTCGGATAATGTCATTGCAGCCACTTTTGCAGATGACACAGCCATACTGTCACATGACAGATCCAGAAGTAGCAAGCATCAAGGAATCTTCAAGAACACTTGAATAATATCCATTCCTGGATGCAGTCTTGGAGAATTAAGGCTAGTGGCATCAAGTCGAATCACATCACATTCGCTTTGAGAAGATTGCCCAAGAGGTCCTGCCGCATAACGCATGCGTTAAATACCTTGGTTTCTACCTCGACAGAAAGCAAACCTAAAGTAAAGCCATACTAAAACCTATATGGGCTTACGGCATACAGCTGTGGGGTTCTGCAATAACGTCGAATACAGAAATACTGCAAAGATTTCAGAACAGTGTGCTTAAAACAAAAGTTAATGCCCCATGGTTCACGAGAATGGAAGAAGTCCATAAGTATCTAAATATTCCAACAGTCAAACAGCAAATAGCCATTACTTCGTTTAAAGATCGAATCAGTAATCATAAGAACAAACTGGCCCAGTCTTATTGAACCATTGCAGAAAAGACGACAGAAAAGACTGCATACTTGGGACAACATACAATAACTTTACAAGTTAGCAAAACATAAAGGCAGCCCGACAGTGGAAAGGCATGCCTCCACGCTATGGGCCAAAGACCGATCGCATGTTAGCAAACAAATACGAAAAATAATAATAATATTGCAATGTAGTAAGACTTGTCGGCCTTCTCTTCTTCAAGTTTAAAAAAATATAATTTAAAATAAAACGAAAAATAAGAAATAGTCATGGTGCCACTGGACGCTCGGCGCCCTTTTCTAGTTAAATCTAAGGTAAAGAATAAAAATTGCGAAATATATTTTTATATTTTATTACGCTAAGGTAGTTTCAAATAAAAAAATCATCAAATATATAATTTTCAATATGCACAGTTACATCTTTATACATGTAAATAATATAGTACATAATAACAAATAAATAATAAATAGTACCAAATTTGAGGTTTTATATCCATTAATGAAATTGTTGTTTGGTGTTTGTTATTTATTTTAATATTTATAATACAAAGTGACGTGACTAAATGCCAATTTGTATGAGTGTGAGTGGGTTAACTTTGTAGTTTGTTAATTAATTTACAATAATTGGATTTAAAAGTCAAAAATAAAATTATATCAGTTAAAATGGCATTCATCTTTGTTCAAAACATAAACATAATAATGTGACCGATCACTTCATCACCACCAACTAGCTTAACTTTATAAACAATATAATATGGCCATATAATTAATTAAGATAGGTCGATTTGACATTACATTTTCTTTGAGAAATAAACAATTGCAACATAATAATAAAACTTAAGCAATATTTACTTACTTATGAATAATTGTCAATATCAAAACATTTATTCTAGAGGTTATTGCTTAATATTATAATAATATTTCTTAATAGGTTGTATCAATTCTCAGTACAAAATGACACATGTAATAAAAGGGATCTCAAATACTCGAATGTAATTACGTGGATTGTCTTTTGAGCATAAATTATCATCTGTCACTATCACAAGTCTTTGAATTCCAAATGACCAAAGCACATTGTTTATTTTTGTAACATTGACTATACTAGTGGCATGTCTTGTACGTAGGACTCGTGCGAGTCGCCGCCCCTACCAGTTCGCCATGCCGGGCTTGTTCAGCGTCATGAAGTAGATCTGACAGGACGAGCCCCCTTTGGCGGACGAGAAAAACACCTTGTCGTTGCGCTCACATAAGAACTTGAGTCGTTGTGCTTTTTTGTGCATGAACACTCCGTCGAGATGACCGCTCTCCACCGAGCGTATTTCGATGGCTTTGTTTCCCCAACCCATGATTTGTCCCGTTCCAATGTAAGCGACAGATGTAGGCATTTCACCCCACTGAAAAAAAAGATTAGTATAATAGTCTATTTTCACAAATATTGATTTTTATTTACCTAAATTGAATTGTTATTAGTAATTACCTGTAGTACAATATTTTTACTGACGCGGCCATTTGTATTTACGTATACACCTTCGTTGTCATAGCATAACAATAATTGCACACCATTAGAATTTGGAAGAGGTACAATGCAATGTGGAATAATTGCTCCCTGTGTCTGAAAGAAGGGTGTTTAATTATAATATGCACAAACAAACCAAACAATGGTTTTTTGTCAAAGTTGGAATGATTTGATAGTCATATAATTTGCACATAATAATGTGATCATGAACTCACATGCTTTGGAATATAAATATCATAAACAGTGGCAGTGTCGAGGTCAACGGCGTGGAAACCGTCCGCTGATCCATAAATTACTTTCAGTCTTGTTCCTTCTTCAATGGTAAGATCTACTAATAGAGGCCTGAAAATTTAAAAACGATCCACATTTAGTTTTTACCGCTATTAATGTTATAACAAAAAAAAAAACACAATAACAGATACGTCATGCATGTGTGAACACTTCTTACCTATGTTGTAACTCTCCAAAGTTTTTGAAAGCCATGAATTTGTGATATGGTTTAGGTGCCCAGGCATAAATTTCAATGGAGTCCTTCAAAGCGATCACCAGGAATTTGATTCGTTCATACTTCACAATACGGAAATGTACAGCACCTTGTAATTCACCAACATTGATCCAACCATTTCTTCTTTCTGCTTGCTGTTACATTAAACATTTTAGTACATAAATGATTGAAAAAATGCAAATGTTAAATTGTATTTTTGTCAATACTTACATCACTGAGGCCGTCAGTACGTAAAATTTTTGATTTGAGCCAACTAAGATAATAAACTCGGACACGATTCTTCTTTCCAGAGACTGTCACGAGAATATTTTGTCCTTCTAACACTTCCATTTGCTGGAAGCGGCGTCGTGAGATCAATTGATAAACTTTTCCTTGTCCTGAACGGTCAAGCAGCATCAAACCATTTTCAGTGCCAATCAATAAATTAACTCCTGAAAATAATAATTACTGGTTAACATTTGTCAGTCTGGTAAATGCTTAAATTAATTTCGTGACACAGGCAATGTTGGTTTTTATATCGCAATCTATTACTAAAAAAACAAAGCGAGATCTATGATACGTTGTTTTGTGTGCGTTACCCCAGCAAAAAGTTGAGCTTCAGAGAGATGAGACCTTATCAGATAATTAGTGTGTCATGAGGAGAAATTTGTTTACTAATAGCAAAATTTGTGTGAGTTGTAGTTTTTAAGATATATGAGAAAAACAGATTTTGCTGGGGTCACGTTTTAAACATTACCCTGGCAAAAAAAGTTGTTTCAGCCTGGAACCAAATACATGAATAGATAGCTTTTGTTGCATAGAAAATGTTAGCAAATAGCAAAAATTGTGTGTGTTATGGTTCTTGAGTTATTTAAGTTTTTGCTGGGGTAACGTTTTGGGTTTTCCCAGATCTCGAAAACGGTTCAACGCAGAAGTTTGAAAAAAATACCACTAAGAGACCTTAATTTGTTTAAATTTGTTTAATTGTTAGTTTTTGATTTGGTTGTCGCAAACCAACGTAATTAAATGGTTTCGAAAAACAGAAAAAACGAATTTGCAAGTAAACTAGTACACTTATAATCAAATAAACAGCTGTTAAAAATAGCCGTGGTAGACACTTATTACGTCAAGAATTTTAGGCTTTGTAACTTTACACGATGTAAAGATATAAACAAATTTAATAAATTTTAGACCGGTCGTACTTTAGCGATCGAATACACAGTTTCCATAACATTAAGACACATCGCATACATTAAACAAATTTAAGTAATTCATTAACATTCCTTCCTGTTAATTTCAGCTTTCAATTACGCCTATCATGAAAGTTTTAACAAAAACAAGATTAAGACAGCAATTCTTGAATAAGCCGACCAAATTGTAAAGGTCACTAAAAAGCGACCGCACCATACGTACGGGTTATCTTTGCAAATTAGCAGCTTAGTATCCGATGTTTTGTACAGTTATGAAGAAAAATGTTATTGATATAGCTTAGATTCAACTAGTTTTCTATTTTATAAATTAATATCGTGTTTATTAATATCAAATAATACACTTACGCGATTAATAGTATTTTAAAAAGAATGTAATGATTCATGAAAGTTAAAAGTTTGAAGGCACTCAACATTACATAAATAAAGGTAAATAATAATCTAAACCTAATTAGGTAATAATCTCGCTAAGCAATTTATAGTGTGATTTATTTGTCAGTATCAATATATACATTTATAGTAATTTGTTGCTTCTGTTTTTTCAAACCAAATGTTTTATTTTAATACCAAAACTACTCATGTCAATCCAGTGACCACTATGTTTGACAGGTAAAAACATTTACCCATAAAAACTTTTCCTACCTAGGAACAGTTTTTACGGAAACTACCTCGCATTTTTTCCATATAGGTATATTTCTCACCATTTAAACCTTCCCCTGGAACTACGACAAACATTTTAAAACCAAAATCGGCCAAGCCGATCTTAAGTTTTCGCGAGACTAACGTACATTTTATATTTAAAGATAATCTGACCAGCAAACTTTTGTACGCAACTGTACTAACAAAAGATCCATATTATCCCGTTCATTTAAGATGGTTACGCTTATGTATAGCGCGGTCGCTTTTACGTGACCTCTACAATTTAGGCGGCTTATTAGAGAATTGTTGTCATATTCTTGTTTTTGTTAAAACTTTCATGATAGGCGTAATTGAAAGCTGAAATTAACAGGAAGGAATGTTAATGAATTATTTAAATTTGTTTAATATATGCCATGTGTCTTAATGTTATGGAAACTGTGTATTCGATTGCTAAAGTACGACCAGTCTAAAATTTATCAAATTTATTTATATCTTTATATCGTGTAAAGTTACAAAGCCTTAAATTCTTGACGTAATAAGTGTCTACCACAGCTATTTTTTACAGCTGTTTATTTGATTATAAGTGTACTAGTTTACTTGCAAATTCGTTTTTTCTGTTTTTCGAAACCATTTAATTACGTTGGTTTGCGACAACCAAATCAAAAACTAACAATCAAACAAATTTAAACAAATTAAGGTCTCTTAGTGGTATTTTTTTCAAACTTCTGCGTTGAACCGTTTTCGAGATCTGGGAAAACCCAAAACGTTACCCCAGCAAAAAACAAAAAACTGACTTCAAAAACCTGCCTCTAAAAAGCAAGAAATAATATTCAAATCATTAGATACGCATTATCATTGTTATAACAACACGTCTATTGAAGTCGGGTGGGGCTGGAGTACAACTTCCTTTTTTATTCTAAAAGCCCCACCCGACTTCAATAGACGTGTTGTTATAACAATGATTATGCGTATCTAATGATTTGAATATTATTTCTTGCTTTTTAGAGGCAGGTTTTTGAAGTCGGTTTTTTGTTTTTTAAAACAATTTTTTATTTTATTATTTTTAGTGTAAGTACCTTCTATATTAGGTATATTATTATAGGTATATTATTGGATAGAAAAATCGGCTCAGCCAAACGTGAGATATTCGCGGAGAAACATACATCCATACAGGTTAAACTGAGGGAGAACCTTTTTTTTTGAAGTCGGTTAAAAAGACTACACTAAAAGTACCCCTTTCCCAACAAAAAGAAACATCTAATTCGGTTCATAAATAACAAAGTCGTCATGTGAGTTGATGAAAATCATAGTATTTTCAGGATTTCTCGAAAACTACTGAACCGATTTGAAAAAAAATTAAATGGGACCATCTCGCAAGAAAACTCAATCGAACAAAAAAAGAATCATCAAAATCGGTTCATAAATGACGAAGATATGCGCGAACAACGATAAAAAAAAAAAACATACAATCGAATTGAGAACCTCCTCCTTTTTGTGAAGTCGGTTAAAAACTTAAATAACTCAAGAACCATAACACACACAATTTTTGCTATTTGCTAACATTTACTATGCAACAAAGGCTATCTATTCATGTATTTGGTTCCAGGCTGAAACAACTTTTTTTGCCAGGGTAATGTTTAAAACGTGACCCCAGCAAAATCTGTTTTTCTCATATATCTTAAAAACTACAACTCACACAAATTTTGCTATTAGTAAACAAATTTCTCCTCATGACACACTAATTATCTGATAAGGTCTCATCTCTCTAAAGCTCAACTTTTTGCTGGGGTAACGCACACCGTTGTTTTGCATATGACGTACAGACAACGGCACAACAGACGTAACATGTTCACCTTGAGACCGCTTTTATACCCTTAGGCTGGCCCCAGACCTACCGGTTTCATTTCTTTGCTTTGCTGATCTACCATGGACCGCCGGCCAAGGGGCTCATTTTCAATAGGATCGCATATTTTGACCAGACCACATTGGCAAGATAGCCATTAGTTTGACGTTATCAAATATCGTCGTCTGGGTTGCAATGCGAAGTTTTAGTTTTAAAAAAACTGCTGCTTCATACAAAAATTAATAACGAAATCATCAAAATGTATGTAACAGCTCATTTTTTTCGCGATTTCAGATTTGGTCCCATAGTAAAAGTTGTTCAGTTTTATGGTCCCTATCTACCGTATTCATCTTTATAAGGCCTTACCAAACATCTTGTATAAATAAGCGATCGATTTATTTTTAACGATCGGAGTCCATATTCAGGGTGGCATAATATCTCATAAAAGCTTCCTACTTCGCAATCCAGGCGATGATATTTGATAATAATAATAATAATAATATGCGTTTATTTTCCCATCACAAACTTACATGAACATGACTTATAGGTACATGGAACTCATACAATTTAAGTTTGTGTGAGACTGATGCCCGCGCTAGGCGTAATACCTGTGTTACAGGTCATCAGGCTCCCACTACCTCGAACCAATATTATTTCATTACAAAATATGGTGATGAGTGAATGACATTTTAACGAAAAACAGTCACAGATTACAAAATTAAAGAATAAAAGTTGAGAAATAAACAACGATGTGTGTGTGTGTTTGTGAGTGTGTGTATGTGTGTGTGTATGTGTTTGTATGTGTGTGTGAGTATGTGTGTGTGCTTGTATGGGTGCAGTTATGCCATAGTTAATAATAAATTCTCAGTTTCATCGTAGTTCAGTTGTAGTAGCCATGAAGTAAGTTTTCTTTTGCAAGCCCTTTTGGTCAGTGAGTAGATGGAGATGGTCGAATTCACTTTGTTATAGAGGTAGCTACCCATGAAACAAAAGAATCTATGTGAGAACTTAGTATTTAGAGAGTTAGAGCTACATACAGTGCCCTTTCGACGTTTGTTGCTAACTAATTCTGGATCATAGCTAAGTTGAGAGTGTTGGCGGAGAATGGTTGAGAGAATGAAAAGCTGACGTACCGTGAGGACTTCCCAGAGTTTATATACTTCAGTAGTCGGACAGAGAAAAGGAAGTGATGCGCCTACCTTCAAGACGGCTCTCTGTGCTCTCTCTACTTTAATCATATGCGACTTAGCAGCTCCGCCCCAGGATGAGATACAATACCCCAAGATCGATTGGCATAAGGCAACATATACTGACTTAGTAATACGAAAGTCTGCAACATGTCGCAGTGTTCTAAAAATAAAAATAAGTTTTCTGATTCTACCCGCCAGAAGCTCAATATGGGGATAAAAACTAAGCGTTGAGTCAATCATATGGTATCTGTCTTCAAAAGTTTAGGACAGCTGCAGTAGGAAGTGGACGAGCAGGAGTGGACAGTCAACGCTAAGTCATCCGACAGATCCTGACGCCTTAGGGAGAATGTGATGTTTTTGGTTTTGCCGACATTCAATGTCAGTAGATTTTCTGATAACCAGTTAGAAACGGCATTCAACCCAAGTTGCGCATGATCGAAAACTTCGGTCCATGAATCAGCCTGAAATAACAGAGCAGTGTCATCGGCGAAAGTTAAAATTTTACCGTAGGGTAGTTTCATTTGGCATAAGTCATTGATGTAAATTAAAAACAGCGTTGGGCCGAGAACACTGCCCTGCGGAACACCAAAGGTAACTGGAAGCTCCTCACTCGTCCACTTACCAATTCTAACAAGTTGGTACCGGTTGCTTAAATAGCTAGTGAAAAGATTAAGAGCTAATCCTCTGACTCCGATAGATTCGAGCTTGTTGATAAGGATTGGCACAGAGACTGTGTCAAACGCTTTTGCGAGATCCAGGAAAATTCCTAATACCTTCCTATTACTGTCCAAGTTCGTAGAAATGAAGTCCGTGAGTTCATGAACAGCATCATCTGTCGACCTTCCCGAACGGAACCCGAATTGAGATGATGATATCAGATTATGGGACTCTAAGAAGCTAGTCAGACGTTTGTTCATAATGCGTTCAAGGATCTTGGACAATACAGGGAGTAAGGAGATAGGTCTATAATTGTTGACACAGTCTCTGGAGCCACCCTTGTGTATCGGAATAATTACCGATTTCTTAAAAACGTCAGGAAAGATCCCAGTCTCGAGACACAGGTTACAAATGAAAGTTACAGGGGTGATTAGAAGGTCTAGGTACCGTTTTAGAAAGCGGCCAGAAATTTGGTCCACTCCTACTGTACAACTATTTTGAAGTCCCTGGATAAGATCTTTTACTTCATCTTCGTCTGTAGGCAAGAGAACAATAGATTCACGCAAGTTGTTTAGAGAGGAATTCTTGGCCTTAGGCCCCTGTATTCCAGAGGCAAGACTCTCTCCCACATTAACAAAGAATGAATTTACGTGGTTAACGCTAGCCCGAGGATCATTCTCTACAATCAAGTTCATGGGGTCACTTTTATTCTGCTTATATTGGGTTATATTTTTAATAGTATCCCAGAGCTTTTTACAGTTATTACCAGCCTTAAGAATTTCCGCCCTATCATAAGCACGCCTAACCTTTTTGAGTAAAGAATTACAGAAATTTCTGTATCTCTTGTACGTGGCAATTGTTATAGTATCTTCTGGATTATTTTTGACCTTTTTATGTAGCTTGTCTCTATGGCGCATACATCTCAGGAGACCAGGCGTAATCCACGGCTTTCTAATACTTTTTCGACGCGATATTTTCCTTGTCTTAGTACTATCCTGTATTGCATCTTTTAACATATTGTTTAGGAAAGTTGCGGCTCTATTAGGATCAAGAATTTTATATAGCGGTTCAAAGTTAAGATTTTTCATAATAATATCAAGTCTAGAGTAATCAATTTGCGACAATAATTCAAGAGAAGGTGGTGGTGTCTCCTCTAGCATTAAGTTAATGGCTATACTATCGTGGTCAGTTATAGAGGATTGAATCACGTAACAACTTGCCTTTACCGATAATTTGACCATAACATGGTCTAGACAAGTGCGACCGTGTGTAGGTAAAGTGTGACCAGCATGAATATCGAAGGACGCCAAGAGATCAAGGTAATCCCAAGAACGACTATCTTTTGTGAACGGTACTATATCAATATTAATATCGCCAATCAGTATTAGATTTTTATACATAGAGAGCTGCAATAATAAAGAATTAAGGGAGTTAATAAAATTTTGTGTATCTTTGTAGCCAGAAGGGCGATATATCGCAACAATTACCGTCGAACTATTAATTTTTAAAACCAAACAATTTGCATTATTTAATTGTGGTTCCTCTATTGATGGATTGAGATGTTTTTTATAATATACCACGACTCCTTCGTTTTGAGTCAAATTCATACTTGTAGCAGCATTGTTATAGCCATCTAGATGAGGAATGAATTTTGTCGAAGGTAACCAGCATTCAGTTAGAACAAGTAAATCCCAGTCAATTTTAGTCCTAGACAAAAGCGTAGCAAAATTGTCAAAGTTGCAACTAATGCTCCTAATGTTTTGCGATATTACATTAAACGATTTAGATGGAGTAGGTACAATATTTTGACATTCCTCTGGGTCACAAGAGTAGACTGGAATCGTTTTGAATTCATCCAATTTTAAGTTTATTAGATTGCAATCGGTATTAAGATTATCGAATTTTATTGTAAAAGATTAACGAATAATGCTGGTGCAGGTCACTGATTATTATAGAGTATAGCACGATTCCGAAGATCTTTGAAACACAGGGCAGTTTTCTGTTAATAACAACAGTGCATTCAAATACAATGCTGCTAGGCGTTACAATTTGCGTCAAATTTACTATAGTGGATGAGTTTTCTGATCCTCTAACAGTATAAAAAGTAAATGCGTAAAAATTAAAACCAGAGAACAAGCTCGTGCTGTTTTCTTTGAGTAAAGAGAGAGCAGGAGCTTTATGTAGCGAACTAAATGCCAAAACTGCGTCATGAAATATTTGTTGACCTTCTGAAATCCTAAAAGCTAAATTGATTTTGGGTCCAAAAATGTAGGTAATATATCCTGCAAGAAATATACCAAAACTGATAATCGAAACCAGGCGATAGGCATAACCATGGTATTTAATATAGTGTGTAATAAAATGAGTGCGGGATGCTATGTATAGAAAATGTGTAGAGTATTTACTGTATGTGTGTGTGAAACTTACGTGATAAATGTTAATAACATGCATAATGAAAAAATAAGTTAAGTAACGATCTAACAATTTGATAACACCAAGCTAATGGCTATCTTGCCAATTTGGTATAGTCCCAAAATGCGATAGATTGAAAATTACCCTGGTTGGCCGGCGGTCTTTCAAGCAAGGTAGAACAGCAAAGCAAAGAAATGAAACCGGTAGGTCTGGGGCCAGCCTTACGTAATAAAAAACATGGCGGGGTTGTCCTTGTCGACTTGACTATGGAACTCTAAATAATTTTTCAGTTCAACTGTTACATCTGACGTGCCGTCGTGTGTACACTCGACCGGCAGGTCAGACTGATTATTTAACTGAAATCCATCTAGCGACCGGGGTGCGATTGCGTAAGTATTCATTTGACAATTCATATCGTATTCCATCGGCTGCAATTTGTATGGGATGACATATATTATGAATTATGATACAATATGAACTGTCAAATGAATACGATTGACTTTACGCAATCACCTAAGCAATAATAATTATGGAATCGTCGCTATCTAACTCGATTTCGTACCAGTAATATCTCTGATAGTGCTGCCTCCAGCGAACAACCAAAGAACTAACAAAAACGAGCACTTCTGCAAGGAAATGCTCCAAAATTCTTTTTATCTAACTCAGTAATTGCAACGTGACCGCAACAAATCGATCGCGATTTCTGCTGACAGCAACGACAGCGACGATTTCGTTATTATTACCGGTCGCTAGATGGTTTTTAGTTAGATAATAAATCAGCCTGCGGGTGGGATATTATAATGGGAATTAATTAATTGGGTGAATGGAAATAATTAAAGGCGATTGTTAAGGGGGCGTCCATTAACTACGTGAGGTGATTTTGGCGATTTTTCGACCCCCCTTCCCCCCTTGGTGAGATGTCGTGAGATTTGGCTCGACCCCCTCCCCCCCCTATAAATCTAACGTGAGATTTTTCAAAACGTGTATTTTTAGTGTGATTACGTTAATCTGTGCTAGCTTGCTTTGCACTTATTTAAATAAACATTATTGTTTAGGATTCAGCCATATTTTGGTAAGAAAAATGTTTAACTTTATTTAACCTAGTTTTTTCGCGATACTGTAGCTGCAGAAAAAAAATTACGTGATATTTGCCGAGACCCCCCCTCTCCCCCACGTGAGATTGGGTGAGATTAGGCTCGACCCCCTCCCCCCCTAAATGCCTCACGTAATTTATGGACGCCCCCTAATGGGATACTTAAATACTAAACTGGGCAGTGTTTATTTTTTGGGCGACAAAATAATTAAACGGGCGACTAACAGTGGATTACAAAAATACTTAACACTGGCGACTACATATGGGTGATAAATAATTTAAGTAAGCAGTGAAAACTCTAAATGGGTGACAAAAATACTGAGTGGGCAACTATTATACCAAGAAGGTCGTGGTATTTTTAAACACGTTTTTATTAGGCGGCTTTCTCGATTGTTTGTTTGTTTGTTTTTTGACATCTCGATTAGGATAATAGTCATCTTTTTCAAATAAAATATATGCCAATTTTTTATGTTTTGTGTGCCCTAACCTAAGGTTGTCGTCAGAATATTAATTTGGTCGCCCGTTCTGAATAACTAGTTACCCAATTTGTATTTTAAAGTCACCCATTTTCAATATCTGTAGTCGCCCTCGGCAGGCTAGGCGCACTCCGCGCTTTAGGTACAAAGCTACAAGTAGGTAGCGGGTCCGTCCGGACGGACTAATTTCAGAGGGCTACGGCGTGCCGGCTGGGTCGCACATTAGCAGTTCGATTTCGATAGTATGCCTTAATACGAATAAAAAAGGATCCGAACCTCACGTTTTTCACTCTTCCAAAAGTTCCAAACGACATCAAAACGTAAGAAGTGCTCGTCTACTAGGTACCTAGTTAGTAACTAGTATCCGTTTATTCTTATTGCTAAACAATCTTCGCCAAACTATTAATTGAAATAATAATTTATTGATTAGGTAGGTACTTACTTACCTACCTACTTTCGAAATAAAATTAATTATAATTACAATTTCATTTCGTAATAAAGCCAATTGCTTTAAAGCTAGCATGTATAGTCTGATGTGGCGTTGACTGTACCTAGCCTATGTTTTTTTCAAACGTATTTAACTACACATTATTTAACAAACACATAACTTGTAATAAATTAACTACCAGTTATTTAATTATTATTTAAAAGAAGAAACCCTGAAGTCGTTAGAAGAGATAAGAGCTACGCGATAGAAAGAGAGGCAACTTCTAGGTGAATATAACTGTAGGCAAGAGAGCGGCGTGCAACCTGAATTGCACTTTATTAGGTATGGAATAGAATCGTTATTTATTTAAATGACTTCGCGGAGTGGATCTTCTGTACTTGTACTATTATGTATTCTGTGCCCTCGGTCCGTCTCGCCCACTTAGTATTTCAGTACGCTATATTCAGTATTTTTGATACCCAAAATGGGAATTTATTGTTACTCGATTAAATACTAGCCTATTATAACGAGTGATACTGACCCCATAGAGCGGCGCACAATATCTCGGAGTTGAACCTCTTCTTGTACTTGCGTATCTCGGGCGTGTCGGAGGAGAGGTCGTGCCCGGTGGGCGTGACGTTGACGTTGACGTGGCTCTCGCGGCGCGACGCGTTGCCGGCCGAGCCGCCCGTGCCGCTGCCCGTGGAGCCCGCCCCGAAACCGAACGTCAGGAACGAGCGCTGCTTCTGTTGCAGGGGGAGGAACTGTTGGGACCCCACCGACGAGTTGGAGGGGGACTGCTGCAGCGCGTGCGGCGAAGCGGCGCCCGCTACGAACGACTTGGACGGGGTGGACTGCGCCGAGGAGGGGGGCGGGGGGGACGGGAGGTGCTGGTGGGGCAGGGGCATGCCTCCGGCAATCGCTTGCCTGTACTGGAATGGAGAAAAACTATTGTTAGTTGGCTGCTTTTGTAGTCTATTTACTGGGAATTTTACTAGAATTGGTCATTCAAATTATACCCTACAAAACTTTTCTGTTACTTGATATTTTACAAATACAAATTTGTCTTGGGAAGAGCGAGTCGACCCCGACACGAGTATTGTATTACTCCCTGGGGTGTCTTAATACTATGTTAAATTGATATTGAGTAATAAAGTTATTTTTATTTATTATTACTAATCAAGAAATGGATACCAGAATCGTCTAGATGTCAGTGCATTTTTAACTTTAATGTTTATTTCTAAACTTAATCTATACTACGAAATTAGAATGATTTGTTAGTCAGGTAAGTTAAGTCCATCTCCCAGTGATTAGTCTTCATATCAGATACATTTAGAAAGTTATTTGCTTTGGTATTATCTACAAAATGACTGAGATGACATAATGATAGTATTAATTATGACTGCAGGCGATGATCACATGGTCATTCCTTTGTAATGGTGATCGATTTTGTGACGAGTGCACAGTGAAGACATTCAATATGTTTAAAAACAGTGTTAAGTTTTAATGTATTTTTCTATCAATTATCTTCTTCTAAAATAAATTATTTCTGCAAACCCGTGTTTGCTTACAGTCGAGTATTGATATTCATCACAATTAGGTAAGCGAGATAGTCGTAAGTATTCTTCCCAATATAGATTAATCAGAATTACCCATAAGACCGTTTTAAATGAAAGCTGAAATTTCCAAATTCTACCTAAAGCCGGGGCTAGAAGATTGTTTCGCAACCAATGGTATTATAGTAGTTTTGCAACATAACAATCCGCTATAAACGGAAGCATCTAGGAATGCATACAAAGAAAGGAAGAAATATACAGTTTTAAATATCAACAAACAACAATCTATGATATTATAAGCTTTCTTCTTGCATCAATTCGATGAATACTTACGCAAGTTGTAATAGGTGTCTGCGAGCCGGGTGCAGATCGTGGCTCCAGGTGTTTGCATGATCGACAACGATTATAACATTAATACGATATACCAAAGCTCCAAAACACATATTAAAACCCTCTAATGGATTCTTATAATATTTTTCAGTAGCAAAAAGCTTTGATAAAATTATATTATGGGTTATTTAAGTAGAAATTATTCTTTGAAAAGGGTTTGTATTTAATTTGAAATAGTATCAATTAATATTAAAATTAGATAGATAATAATATTAATAAAATATCCTTTAATGAAACGATAGGCAAAATGTTAACGATAATTAATTGTTATCGTATTAACTATTTAACAAAAAATAAAAGAGGTCTGCAATTCAACTCAAATGTTATATTAACTTTGCATCCCTTGTGTTAATCACACAATTTTCTAAAACCCGTAGTAATTGTTTGCTATGTGGAAACTTTACAAGCATAATTATCTGATGATGAAATGAAACACATAAATGTAGCTTTTGCGAAAAATAGCAATATTGCCCATTAAACTATCTTTTTTTGTATAAGTCACCAGGATCAGTTCTTGGTCTGAGAACTCTTTTTTACCTTGTAAAACGATAACTGTAGTACTTCAAGAAAATGCAACTCAGACCAAAGCTTGATTGTCCAAAGCAGTAGGTATCTAGTTACCAAATTGCTATATAAGAAAATGACATATCGGCGCGTACGGTACTTATTTAGCCTTTAATGATTTCAGTCTAAACATGATGTAAGCGAGTTCGTTGGTAAATGTCAATGTATAAGTAGGGCAAAGTGTTACCTCTTCACTGGTTGTCTTGTCATGTCGAGGCGGCGTGGTGGGCTGCCCCGCCTGGCTGAGCAGATCCGGCAGTACGGAGCTCGTTCTGGCCCCGCTGCCGTCGTTTACACCGCTTGACCGACCCTACACATTTTTCATAATTGCATAACCTTAAATGACACTCGTGTTGAACTCATATAGAGCTTAATCAAGAATACAAGTCAATCGAAGAGACACGAAAGGTAGATATTATTTTTATTAATAGTTTCACAGGACAGTAGCGCGACAAACACAAACAATGCAGCCAGTACATGCAGTAATAATCACATTCACATGAGGGACGATGTTCTTTGCAGCTTCTATAACGTTGCGTTAGGCTTTCATTCCCAAATGGTTAATTGTTGTTTGGATTCTTGTACATTTATTTGATGTCTCGCACTGTTGGCAGGAAGACGGTATTCACGCGCACAGAATTGTTTCGATCATGTTAGTTTATCGATGTGAATTAGTGATGATCATTAGTTTAAAGAAAGAAGCTGTTAAGAGGTTTTAATGAATGTATTAAAAAGCATTACTGTTAGTTATATAAGTATTACATAAATTATCCCATATTTAATCTAACTGCTATAGTTATCACGCCAAAATGTAAGACGTGTGAGCAATAAAAAACATAATTACCATAAAGATTCTACATTGTTTTTGTTTTAGCCAATTTAAGACTAATAATTATTTCCATATTATGTAAGGAGTTTATATACTTATTCAAACAAAAGCTAAAGGATACATTACTATATAGTTACGTAATTTTTGTTTATAATATAATTATCTATCGTATATATAAAAACTACATTGTATTAATTTACCTTATCAAATGGAAAAATTGGTACATACATGTAAAATATTAGAAAATTATATCAGTCATAATAATATATAGCTTTGCTACGAGTCACAACCAAACAGCTTTAACCAGTATTCCATTCCCAAACATTGTCATACAAACAAAATCATAACGGCACTAGTAGACATGATCCCAAATAAAGCATTTCGATAAAACTGTTAGTAGACTATGGTTAGAAAATTCGAACCCTCATACCAAACTGTAAGTAAAGTAGTTTAATTAATCAAAACTATCCTGAGCAGAGAGCAATTTACCTGATCCTGTGCGAGTACCGCTTCCTGCCCACTCGACATAAGCTCAGAGTGCCGATTGTAATGAGAATTTCTTCGAAATACTATGTCAGATTCAGTCTTTTCTCTCCGTGGCTTAACAATAGTGGGTGCGTCTGGCGCGCGCGCCTGGCTCTCGATGGCGTGCGCCGTGAGGTCCGGCGTGCCGGCCGCCTCGAGCGCCGCGCCGCTCGTGAAGCAAATACTCGTCGCCGGCGAGTCGCTATTCACGCTACTCTGCCGGCTAGGGCCGTTGCTCTCACTGTCCTGCCTTATCAATGCGGCGACGTTTTTCAGAGCGTCTATTGGGTTATTTGTAGTTTTCTTATCACTCAGCTTTTTGTCATTTTTCTTTATTTCTCCTTGTGCAGACATCTTCAAGCTGTCGTTCATTTTTATAAAGTCAGTCAATATGGGTTCTCCTGTAGGAGGAGATTTGATGATTTGCTTACGGGAATTGTTGAAGATGCCGCTCGATCTTAATTGTTTACTCGCTCCTGCCTGGCTTTCGTGCTTCGGAAAGTATATGGCGGAGTGCCGTGTACTCGGTAACGGGAAAAAGTCGGAGTTCTCTCTTCTGAATCCTCTAAAAAATCTATTTGGAGCATTCGACTCCGAGTCTTGTTCCTTTTTGTACTTCAGTATGTCGGACAATTTGTCTTGCGTCGATTTTTCGCTCGGTTTTTGGAACAGCTGCTTGTGGCGAGAAG
Organism: Agriphila tristella; assembly: GCA_928269145.1. Lineage (NCBI taxonomy): Eukaryota > Metazoa > Arthropoda > Insecta > Lepidoptera > Crambidae > Agriphila > Agriphila tristella. The sequence continues at coordinate 43,423,131 of OV743429.1, read as the reverse complement.
GCGGCGTAGCGATGGCTTTGTAGTTGGCCCAGGCGTCCTCTAACTCGATCCGCGACTGGCTTTGTATTTGCGCCCGTTTTTGTTCGCTCTCTTTGACGGGTTCCTTTTTTACTTCCTTAATTTCGGATTTTCTCGATGGGAAAAATCGAGCAAAATCCCAGTCTTTCAGTAGTACAGCTTCATCAACATCCGGTTGTCTTTTATCGTTTTCCATGTTTTCTTTCTGGTGTTTGTCAAACATGCCCGATACAAAAATTACACATAAGTAAAAGAAAAATAAAATAATAAATAAGCTGGCTAGCTATGCTCACTAATCTTACTTTGGCGTGACATAGTAAGAAATTATTTTCATCCTATGCCGTTTATACTTAATGAAAAAATATAAAAAAAACATTAACAGGTTAATAACACACGTGTTACGTTCGATATGCTGCCCAATTTATAACTAAGAAATAGAATGTATGAATCTTCATTTACTACTTAGAAGTAATCAGACATCGGACAGACATCATATTAAATTATGAAATCTATCACACTATGATAGCGACCGGCGGAGAAGATGGGAGATGACCATTTATGCATTCAAGCAACAGGTGCCTTATACTATAAATAGGAAATAACCACGTAGGTAGACTGATGAAAATCTAGACGAAAAAAGGGGCGACCTATCCTATTATAACCGCGATATAAGGAAATATCATGCCCTAATCTAGTTTAGTTTTAAATTGTTACAAAAACTGACTCCACCCACCAAGCAAGATGAGTTAGATTTTAACTTGTTTTGCAAAGAAGAACTCTTGAACAGACTGATATTTTGCTTTAAATCTTTTGTGACAGTAGAATTTCAACATAATTGTACTTTGATTAACAAATTGGTTGGTGACAAAAGTCCATATTTACATAGTATTAATTCAGTTGAGTTAAGTCTCTTCAACCGTCTGCTCTCCGCCAATTGCTAACATTGCCTCTCTTACATACACACACATTTCAGGCTATCAAAATATTGTCACATTAGTCTTTGATTTTCAACCTTAAAGTATCTGATGTTAACTTCATAATCAAATGTGGTGAAATTTTATGGTAACCTGTTGTGTTCCTTATAACAGATAAGACTGACTAATTACACACAATTACGACTATTTGGCGGCAGAAAATATCAAACACAAAATAATTATGCCGAAAATACACGGTTTAACCAAATTCACTTTGGTGACACACCTTTCAGGTGCAGAAACAGAAATGAATTGTGTGTTTTCAGCATAAGGTGTCTATAAGGCATTGGAGTTCGACCGGATATCAATCGAAACTCGGCCGGAGCCGGTCCGAAGCCGGACTGGAGTTCTATCAGAGCTCGACCGGAGTGAGATCGAGACACCGCTCTAATACAGGTGGCCCCGTTTCCATAGTAATAACGGCGATACACCACCCCGTGAGTAGTAACAGAGATGAAAAAGGTCAGACGTGTTTCGTTCGAACTCCGGTCCGGCGCGGTGGACACATACAGCACGCATGAATGTCTGATGCAATGCAAAGTACAAATATACAGCGCCAGGTATAGCACTCGTCTTTTGGAAGCGCATCAGTATATATTATTATACTATGGCCAGGGGTCTTGTTTTTGAAAGGCGGCGAGCGCTCTTTGCTTCTCATTTTCATCGCATGCGGTGTAATGACCAGACCCCGGATTTGCGGTAGCACGAATAAAATGACGTTTAATAGTGCGTGGACAACTTGATTATCTATTTGTGTAATTTATCGATAAAAAAATATAATTATGTAACGTGATATATTATAGACTTACTGTCGGAAATAGTATGTAGTAATGCATGGGCATAGCTTTTGTATTGTTAATTATTACTCTAATGCCTCATTATTGATTGTAAATTTTGAATTTATCTTGAAATTTATTTGTTAATCTTTGTTATTTTAAGTCTGGAAACGATATACATATTTGTAAATATCGTTCCATCTGATAACGTTGACAAGTTTTTTTGCTCCCATTTTTCTTGTCAGCTAAAAGACGTCATAATGGGTAGTAGGGTAAAAAAAGATTTGACGATTTAAAAATGCTTATTATGTGAGCTCATTTAAATAAATATATTTTCATTTCATTTCATTTCAATAAAAATTACCTACCTACATAAAGAAAAGTGAAAATCGTGAAATGTATAAATAATAAAATTCACTGCAGTTTTTCTTGATGCAAAGATAGCAAAGTCAAAGTGAGTGAAGCAGAATGTCAAATTTTTAAGAAATACATCCTCCTTTGTAAAATTCACAAAATAAATACAGACGCGATCAAAGAAGTTCCACTTCAAAAATATTTTCAAAACATCGATATATAAAAACATTTACGATAATTTGGTAATCACTAGCAAGTTTGTATTCCTGCCACCGCAAATCCGGCCTTTAGTAATGACACAATAGGGAATATGCATTTTTATCTACACTCACAACGTAATGTTCCAAATATGAATTCAAAAAAGGTAATATACTACGCGTTCACTTCATTCGTGCCGCTACCTCCCGGCCCGCTTCTTCATACCGCGCCCCCGGCGTCGCCTGGGGAGGCGCGCGGGAGGGCGACACGGGGTGCGGAATGATGAAGCGGGCCGGGAGGGAGCGGCAACGATGAAGTGAACGCGTTATAAATACCTACTTTATTTTCGTGGATAGGTGAAATTAAAAAATAAACTCATTACGATACAGTCAACTGCATATCCAAAAAGAAGGCAGTGCCGTAACATTAAAAAAAACAACACTATTTTCTCTTGATTTTCCCACATATTTTCCATGATTAAAATGCACTCTATGGTAATCGATGACTTAGTGCGATTAGTTTGTTGGAATGCACTCATCAATTTTTTTTTCTAATGGAATGCGCGCCATTTCTTAAGCATTACAAATAAAGTTTTGATTTCAATTTTTACATTTTGTTATACTTACTGAATTTTGTAGGTTTTTTAATTCTTGCTTTAAAATGTGAAAAAAAAAATTACTCTGCCCGATATTTTAGATGCAGCTAAGGAAATGACTTATTACGAGGTAGGTACCTAGCTAATACAAACAAAGTCTCTCTCTCTCTTTTCTAACATTGATCTTTGTTTTAATACCCCTCTTTATGTGTCGGTTTCATAAACTACAATTTTTTTATCAAAATCAAAAGTATAATGCGTGAGAAAATCAACTGTAATATTAAAACTTTTTTATTGCCTTTTTTATCGTGATATAGTTACTTGAAGTTAGCACGCAGCAGCAACCGCCGAAAACGCTCCATACAAAACGGACATGATATATGACGTCACATGTCACGTTTCAGGCGCGCGTTTACTATGGAGTTAGCCAAGAATTTTCAATCATCTCCCTAAATTTTGCGTTTAAGTACATATGTGTCGTACAAAAAATGATTTCTTATTCGATATTCTATCTACTGTTAAGTTAATTATATTCGAAAGTGAAAAGAAATATATCGTTATTTTTCCGATTTCATCGTGTGATAATACTAAAATAATACATTATTATTTTTTATTTTTCTGTTCCATCATGTTTTTATACGTGTCCGAAGCGATCAAGTTGAAATTTATCAAAATCGGTGACTTATGCATATTCCCTATTGATAACACGCACTCGAACAGAACTCGACGGCGTCGCCGTCGTCTATGTATTCGACGGCGTAACTTAGATAACAATAAGTTATAACACTTAGTTCCAGTTTTGGCCACCGGGTCAGATAAGTTTGTGACGCTGTAACACCGACAACTACTAACGAACGACTAAAAAAATGCGGATTTTGCGAAAATGAGTAGTAAAGAGCGCTCGTCGCCTTTTAAAAAGGCCTATTCCCGCTATCCCCCACTGAGAGATATCAGAAAAAAAAGTGTTGTTTCTATAAATTTTTCCCGATATCCACGTCGTGGACAACGGGAATAAACCGTGCATATCTTTATTTCCCGTTATCTACCAGTGGTGGACAAAGGTGGAGGGTGGAGGGGGGGGGGGGGCTTACAGCGGGAATAGGCCTTCAAAAATAGGGCCGCCGAGCTCGTTTTCCTGCCTCCCTACCGCGTAAGAAGATTGATATGAAGTTCATGTAAATGTTGATAAAGTCCGTATTTGTAATGTTTTTTGGTGATTTTTTTGTTCTTTTTGACGACGCCTGAAATAATGACACGAGTTTCGTCGCAAAAAACAAAGAAAACAATAAAAAAAGCCATATAAATAGGTACTTTAAGCATTCAACATTTACATAAACTCCATATCAATGTATAGTACGAGGCAAATATCTTGAAATTTTTTCGACGGAGTGGGGATAAGTTCGCGCATGTGTTCTTGTGAGCGACCAATAGCGCGCGCCCCTCCCCCGCCACCCGCGTACCGCACCGCTACGCATGCCCAAAATACGCGCACCGCGCAATCCCCACTCGATTTCAAGATATTTGCCTCGTGCTGTAGTTAGGCGGTAGAGCCCCTGGAGAATGGTGGGGTGTGGGTTTTGACGCAGATCGTCATTTTCGCAAATAGTCATCGTGAAAAATTTGGTTACTTTCGCAGAATGTCATTTTCGCAACTGAGGGTCTAGCCAAAGTAACATTCGCAAATCTTCGTTATTGCATAAGGATATCGGATTGACATAAGGTTTCGTTAACAATCGAATTTTAAAACGTCAAATACATGTTTTGAAGCGAAGCGATAGCGAAAATTTGCAAATAATGTTACTTTGGGGGGCTGATCACTTTCGCAAAACGTCACTTTCGCAGAATGTCATTCAATTTTTTTTCTCTTTTTCTCAAAATTGTGAGATTGAGAAAAAATTTGTGATTTACAACATTTCATTTTAAGAAAGTACTAAAATTAGAAAACCATTTCCAGATTTTAGTGTTCATAATTTTTTTTTCAGAATATTTCACTAATGTATGAAAATAAATGGAAAAGAAAAAATACTTGTTGCCTAAAAACAAAAATTTTCATTATATCCATAAAAGCATGCACCTTAATATTATGAAATGTTGTCAATTTGCGAAAGTGACCAGTTGCGAAAATGACATTCTGCGAAAGTGACCAAATTTTTCGCGATGACCATTTGCGAAAATGAGGATCTGCGTCCAAACGGTGTATGATACTGACCCGCTTCATGACGAGCGTGCGGTCGGGGTGCGGCTCGTCGTCGTCGGGCGTGGGCGGCAGCGGGCGCGTGGGCGCCCCCGCCGCCGCGCCGTCCTCCGCCACCGCGCCCAGGCCCCCCCTGTAACACGACTCGGGACTGACAAGCGGGATGGGGCGGGGCAACCAAACCGAGTAGCAAATCATAGTAACCATACACGACCGACGTTAGTTGGGGGAGTTGTTAGTTTTACATTTGAGTCGTATACAATCAAAACGAGAATTTGTAATTTTACTTATATTTGTGGCAAACGAAAACGAAAAATCAAGATGGCGGGATTTTATATGAAAGATAGCCGTCTATGATTCTAATATGAGATTTGAATAGAATAGAAATTGATAGAGGAAATAGCCACTTTTGATCTTAATCCGTTGAACAATCGATGACGCAATGCTGCTGTATCAATGTCAATTTTGACAAAAATTACAGATTACAGAAATAGGGAATGTCCGAAAAAAATCAAATTGGCTGAATATTTTTCTATAAGTAGGAATAAGGTCCCTTAGTAATAGAAAAAAGTTTCAGAATTTTCGGTTGGGTAAAAAAGGTTTTTAAAAATCAAAGTCTCTTCAACTTCACAAATGTATGAAAGTAACAGCAGAATGGAAATTATACCTTTGCCGCTAACTGCCACAAATACAACACGTATTTAAAAAAAAGTTTTGACATTTTGTCTTGAAACTTTTTTTTAATACCATGTTGTGGTTGTGACAGGTGTTGACAAAGGTAAAATATCCATTCTGCTGTTACTTTCATACATTTGTGAAGACGAAGAGACTTTGATTTTTTGAAATTTTTTCACGAAACCAAAAATTATGAAAATTATTATATTACTAAGAAGAGGGACCATAATCCTACATATAGAAAAATATTCAGCCAATTTGATTTTTTTCGGACATTCTCCTTTACCGGTTTTGATTCTATACGACTCATTTGATGTTAAACTTGACCAGAAAAATAAAAAGCTCTCTGAAGATACATGAACATTTTCTTATATTAGCCTACTAGCATGACCACCGAAATACGATATAAATCGCGTGATATACCGTTTCATCGACACTTAACTGTCAAAATAGATTGTCTTTTGATAGTTAAACGTGATAATGATAAATTAACTATATCATATTATTATCGCGTTTCGGTGATCATGCTAGTTGGACAGGCCTCCAAGCTACAGACTTACGTTAGTTTCAGTAGATGAAATCAGTTAGTTTTTCGCAACATGACGAAACTTTATATTTTACTGGTCAGACTTTATACTCTATTTTTCCTTAAATATCCTTATTTCTTGCTTTAAATTATACTACGAGTTAATAAATTCACGCAAAATGAGAAAACCGTTTCTTGGGACCATCAAACTGAGCAAGTTTTACTATGGGACCAACTCTGAACTCGCGAAAAAAAATATTAGTTGCTTCATACATTTTTATATTTTCGGTATTAATTTTTGTAGAAAACATCTGTTTTTTTTTCACGATTTCAGAGTTGGTCCCTTAGTAAAAGTTGTTCAGTTTGATGGTCCCAAGAAACGGTTTTCTCATTTTGCGTTAATTCATTAACACTTTGTAGATTAAAATTCATCATTTCAATTTCTGCCCAGCCGGGAATCGAATCCGGGACTTCTTACGTGGTAGACCAGAATGTTGACCACTGCACCACTCAGGTGGTCCAACTGTATTATTTATTTGAAACTAACTGCACTAGGAGAAATCCAAAGTTTTAATCGATAGAAAAGATATAAAAAGACCAACTTCTTAGTTATCGACAGAGCGAGCATGAAGCGTCTCCGTTTCAGCTTGGGCAAAAATGCTTCCTAGGCTTTCCATTTGTTCTCCTCTACAGGGTGCATTTCTCAACCGATTCTCGTGAAATTTTGTAAGCAGATTCGAAAATTATGTAGATTTTTTTGTCGATTCCGTTTTTCGAAATTTTTAAAATATACATATTTCTGCCATTTCTAAAAATGTTCAAAAAGGTCACAATCGCGAGGTGTACAGGTGACAGAGCCAGTAGTGATATACACGTAACAACATACAGAGGCTTGGGCGGGTCGCTGGCCAGCAGCGTGCCGTCGTTGCGCGCGCGGCCGCTCTCCTCCAGCTCCGAGTCGCTGTCCGACTCCTCGAACGGGGGCTCCGCCGGGGTCCTCTCCACCGGGGGACCTGCAACCAATTTACATTATTTAGTAAAACGATCGAGCAATCTGCTCGAACAGGCAGATCTGCTTCTCGGTCGCCCGCGCGGGATCTGCCGCTTCGCGCTTAAGGTCAAAACGCACTTCAGCGGAGCGACGCGGCACGGACCGACGCGGCCAAATATTTTGTATGCAAACTGCATTAAAGCAGCGCCGCACCACGCCGCTATAATGCGGTTTACATCGTTGCTACTAATAGAAATAATATTTAGACGCGCGGCGTAGTGCCACAGAATAACTAATAGTACAAGTACAGAAGCAGCATTTGGCAAAGTTATTTAAATAAATAGCGACTTTTGCTCCGACACAATAAAGTGCAGTTCAGGTCGCGCAGTTCGCCTAGTAGTTGCCTCTCTTTCTATCGCGTGCTCTTACCTTTTTTGACGACGCAACGTTAGGGTTGTCTTCTTTTAAAGGAAATGCGTAGCATATATATATCATAATGTGAAAAACGACAATTGGTTATTGGTTATTTGATTTTGACATCTGTACACGGCACAGTAATGTCGATTCGACATTATTATACTATTATAAAGAGGCAATATCTACGCAGGCAGTAAGATGCCGCGCGACTACACAGGCGGGCGTGTGGCGGCCCTTTGCTCACTTGTTCCGCCGGCGGACCGGCTAGCGGTAGGTGCTTATTGCGCGACTTTGAGCGAGTGACGAAGGCCTGGTAGTGCGGTTTGACCTTAGTGTAATGGCTCGCAATGCTTCACGTCACGAAGCACGTTAAGCCGTGGCTTCCCACCTGCATTTGCATTCATTAACCAATCCGGGTTATGTATGTAAAGGCCTGTGCCACAATAGTGGAGTGAAGCACGTTTATTTTACCTATCACGATTACAATAATATTAATATTGTAGTTGTATAATAATAACATTGTATTATAGGTAGACTTTATTGAAGTTGAGCCGTACTAAAAGTATAAAAATCAGTCCCAAATGTATACCTTGTCCGTTGGCAGGCGCCCGCGGCGGGCGGTTGGGCGGCTCGTTGCCGGACACTACGCCGAGCTCGTTAAGCTGCGCTGCCAACTTGTCCAAGTCCTGTGACAAGTTCACAATACTTACAATGCATATAAATTGACAATAGACAGTCATCCGCTGCAAATTCACTCGAGAATGCAGGTTTTAGTATGAAAGGCTGGGGCCCAATTTTTGAATCGCTCGTCTGGCGTCGAGCGCTCGTTTCTACTGATTTTCGTTCGACATCTCCATACATTTGAGTCAAATGTCGAACGAAAATCAATAGAAAAGAGCGCTCGACGCCAGCCGAGCGATTCAAAAATAGGGCCCCTGGTATAGTGGTAACCATTTTTTTAATTTTTGACGTGGATTTCGGAAATATAGCGGCGCACCATGAAACCTGTGTATATCGATAGAGGATCTATAGATGAACAAAAAATGTCATATGATATAAAGTCCTAAAGCGCAACTTTCCGAGAAAATCCAAACAAATTACTCGGTTCGTCTATAGATCCCCTATCGATATACATAAGTTTCATCGTGCGCGGCTATTATTTCCGAAATCCCCGACTAAAATAAAAAAATATGGTTACCACTATGCCAAAATGTTCAAAGCCCATACAGATTTAAATGCGTCGTTTTGTACCACAAGCGCTCTGAAGTTGCCGCAGATCACTACTGTCTTGTCTATTCTCTATTTAATCGTATTGTATCCAATTTCTTCTAAGTAGTTGTCAAAACCATTTTCGTTATTACTTCAAAAAATACTTTCAAAGGACAGTGAATTGTTCTCAATCTTAATGAATCTATAATTTCTATACAATATACTATTGTATAAAAAATGTGTTTCATTAAGTGATCGATCTTATTAAGGTGCTTAAGATAAATTCATTTCTATAGAATCAAACGATCATTCATAAGACATCTTACATTATATATTTTACATCATTGTTTACCTTTTAAATATAAAGTACATTTGAATTACGGATTCGGATTTAAACTTATTTTATTTAGGCTAACAAAAATTACATTTATTTTATAAAAACAACAAAAGAAGAGCATATGAAATATCACATTATTATTATTAATTTATATGATATTAATTAAAAGTAAATAAGTAGTGTGATTTAATTAAAAAATAAAACATGCATTCTACCAATAAACAATTGATTAAACCAACCTCTGGCCTTCGCGGAGGAAGCTGCAGTTGAAGTGAAATTGGTTGTGCAAACAAATGTTACAGCGTGACATGGAAATAAAACAAAACCTAATCACACAAATGAAATTAAATAAAAATTACACATTTATAAAACAACATACAAAGCTAGGAATAGCCTATAAAAGCTGAGAAAACTGACGCTCTGTGAGCTTAGACGGCAAAAGCCGAATTAAAACTCACCCGCAAGTCTTACTATATTTTTTGTGGTCACATGTTCAACCTATAGGTACCATTATTAAGTCATAATACTGACAAACAATAGTACAGCTTGTCAAAAAAGTAATATGCGAGGCGAGAAATTAGAATAGTACTGTCAAAACGGTCATATTTGTTTGCGTTTCACTTCCACTTCAGGGTGTAGGATGTGCAAAATAAGGGATATAGATCAAGATTGCCGTTTGACAGTTCTATTCTTATTTAGCTCGCATAGTATAGAAAATAATTAGAACGCGACTTTCTATGTCATTAGTGCTATGAGGGGTGCTATTTATGTGTCCGGAAAATTAAAAAAAATAACAAACATCTATCATCTATTTGGGTTTTATTGCTTTTAAATTTATTCGCCATGATAATCCATGCACTTTTGGATACAATCAAACAAATTCTCATAGCACTTTTTCCATTCTGATTGAGGTATCTCCAAAACATGCATTTTGAACGCATCAACGGGTTTCGGCTCATCTTGGAACACCCACACCGTTAACTGTTGTTTAGTTTCGGGGTCCTACGCATAGATCCAGGATTCATCACCTGCATAGATGCTGTGAACAGCAGTAGCCGCACCACGTTCGTATTTTTTATATTTTTTTTGCACCAATCGACACGAGCCTGTTTTTGATCAATTTTAAAATTGTGCGGAATCCAACGCAGACAATTTTTTTTGCAACTAAATGTTTGTGTAATATTTAATGAATGCTCGTCATACTTATGCCCAGAGACGCCTCTATCTCATAATATGTAACATTACGATCTTGCATTATTAGTTCTCGCACAGCATCGCTGTTTTGTGGAACAACCACCGATTTAGGACGACCTTCTTTAGATTCGTCCGTGAGCATAGACCGTCAACGATTAAACTCACTGAACGAGTGATTTACAGTGGTTATCGATGGTGCTATGTCCCTAATAATCGAAGTCAGTTGTTAGATGCACTGTTTTTGAGTTAGTCCACGCCGGAAATCGTAATAAATCATTGCATGAAAATTTTAACGATGTAAATGCATGGTGATTAAGACAAGCCACAATGGAAAAACAATTGACATTTACATGGAACAAACTACATTTTACCGATAAAGAGTTAAATTTTCAAATAAATATAATTACTTTTTAAATATTGTTTTGTAAGTGGCCAGTTCCGGATACATAAATAGCAGCCCTCGTATTGCATGGCAACACACAACTACTTTTGTGTGCAAAAACCACGTGTTACTTTAAGTTCCGTTTCTAAACTTTTTCACCAAATTGTAGTTAGGTAGGGTAGAATTGTGACCATCAAAAAATATCTAAATAGCAGTAATTCTATTAGCGATAAAGATGATAACAATATAATTTATTATGATGCTGCATATCATTATACATTTTGTAGAATCAATGATTAACTTTTGACGGGTTTTACCTCTTAGTTAGAAGATGACTAAGAAGATAATGGGTGGGTGTTGGTGGATAAAATTAATTTAAGTGTTGTTATTAGTCAGAGAGATAAAAAGGGACTGTTTTATACACTAAAAAGAATATGACCAATGTGACATAGGATTAACAAAAGAATAACAAAAACTTCGTTATTCTTTTGGATAGATTTCACAATCTGGAAAATCATACGAGAGCACTATTGAATACTTTATTAGATAAATGTACTGCATTGCATAGTGTGCATATATAAATAATTATGTTAGCACTACTTTCAAGCTTGTTTAAATTGTATTATGTATGACAATGTACTCCTGAATTCTGACTAATCTTATCATTTTAATAATCACAATTTTTATAATCAGGGTCCGTAGGCCGTACCGGCTAACGCTCCGAACCTCGGCAAGTCTGCCGGGCTTCAAATTAAAACAGATAAATCGAGCCCCTATCAGGCCAAGATGGCGAACCCCAATTCATGATGTCACACGAACATTCCTTACTTCGATTTATTTGTTTTAATTTGAAGCCTGGCGGCAGACTTGCCGAAGTTTGAAAAGTTAGCTGGTAGGGCCCCAGGATTGAAATACTATCTTGTTGTCTTATGTTATGACTTATTATGTTTTATACACTCGACGTCAGAAAAATCGCACATCTTCGAAAATAAGTTTAGACTTGGCCGCCTGCTATTGCTAGCTAACGTTTTATTATGTAAATTTTGATATCTATTGAAAGTAATTATTTAATTTAATGAGCTTTTAATAATTAATTGATTGATTTAATTAACATAACAGTTACCATGATTAAACGCTTAAAGCGTTATTGCTTTCGCCGCCATAAAAGGAAAATAAAAGGGGTCAATTCAGGAAATGTGGGTAAATTCGTTATCGAGATGGAGAAAACACACTTCAACAACAAAATGAGGCAATGTAATGTTGCTCGGAAACAGAATCTTAGTAATTGATTCCGTTCGACTAGTATTCCAACGGTTTCTAGAGACTGTTGGCTTTGTCCGAAGGGGAAGAAGTATAATATGTATAACAACACTTACCATTAAATTAGATAGGATTAAATTAATTTTGAGAAATTTTGAAAAGGTGCGATTTTTCTGACGCTGAGTGTATGTTTGTTTGTTCTTTCTAAGGAAATGACTATTATAATTTTAACAACAATGTAGGTGGTAGTATCCATACCATTGGTTTGAACAAGTGGTGCGAGCCGCGCTGCGGGGGCTGCGGGCCGCTGGCGGGCGGCGTGCCGTTGTTGGAGCCCGAGCTGTTGGACGAGCCCGAAGACTTCGGCGTCGGCGGCAGGGGCCTACCGACCACAACCCGTTCAGTACGATATCCATCCACAATTAAATTATCTTTAATTATTTTTTGTAAGACTAGAGGCCGCCGACTTCGTCTGCGTGGACAGTTTTTTGCTATACCTACTTCGGGAACTGGACGTTTTTTCTGGATAAAAAGGTACCATAATTATGTCCTTTTTTGTACCCCTGATAACGTGTAAGTATGCAATCATGATGATCGGTTCAATTGTTAAGACGTGAAGGGGTAACAAACAAACTGATTTCTACATTTATAATATTACTAGCGGCCGCCCGCGACTTCGTCTGCGTGGACAGTTTTTTTGCTATCCATCGGGAACTGAACGTTTTTTCTGGATGAAAGGTACCCTATGTCTTTTTCTGCAACCCTGACAACGTGAATGCAAAATTTTAGGATGATCGGTTCAGTAGTTAAGACGTGAAGGCGTAACAAACAAACTGACTTTTTGAATTTATAATATTAGTAAGGATAAGTTATCGTGTGCAACTACAATATTTACCTATATCTATTAGGTTGTTGCGTCTGCGGGTCGGGCACTACTATCAGTCTTTGTGGAATGGAGGGCCTCGCTGGAGGGCCAGGCTCTAGGTTAAAAAACAACACAAGTTAATAAAACGTCACATTTGCTAAAATTACCACAAGTTAGGGTGGAAACATACCTGGAATCTCTTCCCGTTCCTCCCGTTTACTGTTGCGTTTAGGCGGCGGCTGCGGTTGGGGGGGCTCCGCGGGAGCGCTGAGTTGTTAGGAAATCAGTTAATAGTGAACAAACCGACTCATCCTTAGTACGAAGCCCGATTTGAAGGATTGCTATTTTTCAGTACAGGCAACCAAAGTTGTAATGTCATGTAACTCTAATGGCCGAATACTTAAACGCTACTTAACTTTGAGCGGCTCTCAAACAGCATGCTGTCTTTGTCATATCTTTGACATTTAATGTGACAGGACAACGTTTGAGAGCCCCTCAAAGTTAATTAGCGTTTGAGTATTCGGCCATAAGGCCCGTATTTATAAACCGTTCTTAACGTTGAGAGCGGTTTATGAATAAAAGCTTAAAACGATGAGATTTGAGATTTTGGTTTATTGATAATGTAACCAATCAAGATACGATTAGCTGTTTAGCTCGTTTTCGTTATATGTTTACAACGGACTTTGTTCCACGGATGAGTCGAAACGCTGTTAATAGGCAATTATGTTCGAGACGTGGGAATGATAACTTACCGGCCTTCCTGAATTTGTTGGAAGTTGCGCCGCAAGGTGTCGCCGCCTTGGTGAGGGGCGTTGTGAACGATGGACGAAGGTTCCCCTGCGACCGCACTCTCTTCTTCCTCACCCTCAGAACCAGAGTACTTGTAATCTTCACGTACTGAGTTGTCCTGCTTTCTCTTCTTACATCTGTCTATATGATCTTTCAGTTGTATTCGGACTTGCCGCTCAGTTGGTTGATCTCTGCAAATTATTTGTCAAATTAATTATAATATAAACGGAGTTTGTTTTATAAAGCTAGGGTTTCCTAAGATAGCGGTGCAGTCATATTGCGGCCATAATATAGTGGCATGAATATACATAATAAAATATAAAATATACTATAAACAATATGGAAAAATATACTATAAAACATATATAAAATATACTATAAATAATATGGTGACACCGTAACGTCAGAAACCGTGCCGTTTACATAGACAACGTTCTACGCCGCTAAATTACGGCCGTAATATGACGGCACCGTCATCCTAGGAAACCCTAGCTTAATTGGGCAGGTTAGTCATACAACAAATAACTGAAATAGAATGATTATAATTAACATAGTGGAACTCCATAAAATTACCTTATAAAAGGATGTTTTAATAGTTGTTCAGTGTAAGGCCTTTGATGATAATCTTTGACAAGAACAGTTTCAATGAAACCATGAAATTTTTTAGCCCATTTTTTCGACTTCAGGCGAGGTGGTGGATTCCTGCAATATTAATTTAAATTATAGAAACATTTCTTATACCTTGGTATTTATTTCATAAGCTATTTATACAGTGTCATATTAAAAAAGTACCTCGGAATGAGAAATAGGGCTCTCATAGGATGGAGATCACACAAAGGAGGTTGGCTCTCAGCCATCTCCAAAGCTGTGATTCCCAATGACCATAGGTCAGAACGGTTGTCATACGTGGCATCAGGATTTTCATCACAAGCAATAACTTCTGGAGCCATCCAATAAGGGGTACCAATAAAGGTGTTCCTCCGGCCAATAGTCCTGTCAAGTTGTGCTGACACTCCAAAATCCACTATAATAAAAGTTTAATTTTAAAATAAAGCAATTCATGTAAACATAATTGCTAGTAGAGTAGATAAGGTAATGTTAGCAATTACCCAGTTTAACTTCTGCGTTATCAGTTAGCAGGACGTTTTGCCCTTTGATATCCCTGTGGATAACTTTGTTGGAGTGTAAATAACTCAGACCTCTAAGAATTTCTCTACAGATATATGAAATCCACTCTTCTTTTAACGATTGTCCTTTGGTTGATTTTACCAAATCTGTCACAGACCCTGAAATTAGCATAAAAAGGTTAAGTTACTCTCTTTAGTTCGATAAGACTGTTGTTATTTAATTTTTATTACTGGTTTACGTACCAGCACCACAATACTCCATGACCAACCATAGTTGATCATCCTTGCCGGGAGGACTCTTTTTAATAAATGCACCATAGTATGTGGCAATGTTACGGTGATTTGAGTACTTTTTTAATACATTGATTTCAAGTTTTATTTCTTCTTCTTCATCTTGTGTGACATCCATAACCTTGATAGCAGCAAGCTGGCCTGTTTTTGTGTGTCGGCCCTAAAGTAAAAAAATGCTGTAACTCATTGAGGTAGATATTGCTTAGAATTTAAGTTATATAAAAATAAACATCTCATCGTATAATCAGAGAAAATATCTACATAGGATAGGTAAGTGTTATAATTTAAAATCAAAATAATTATCAGCTGTCATATTAGTAAAATAACCTACATCTAGTCAGCCCATGGCCATGGCTGATGCAACTCGGCCAAAAAATCAGGAAAAGATAGGAGTTTAAGGGTGAATCTACGGGCATTTTGAACACCGTCATTCAAAGTCAAAGTCAAATAAGCTTTATTCAAATAAACTTAATTATTAAGTACTTTTGAATTGTCTATATTTTCCTACCACCCGTTCCAGACTTTTTTAGCGGACAATAAGAACGGGCACAAGAAACTTATCAGCTGTAACAGCCATAAGAAACGATATTTACAAACTTGAATATATCATTACCAGATAATTACAACAGGGTGACAGGATTATTGGCAACAACATAGACTTATTATATTACTTCAACAAAGTACTTATATTAGCAAGTTATGTGTTACATCATTTCCATGCATTTTGATCTTTAAGATAATCATCTACTTTATAATAACCTTTACCCATGAGCGTTTTTTGAACATGGATTTTAATCATCACATTGTTCTCAATATTAAAATTGTCAAGATAGGTTGCAAAAATAATACAACTTATGATACTTAGCGCTACTCGTATGGGACCTTCTCTTGTCGCTACACAAGGCGACAGAATTTTCGTTCTCTAAAATTATGAAAATACTGTTGATGAGAATGTCGGTGTTCAAAACGCCTGTAGATTCACCCTTAAATGTTTTACTTTAAACTTGTTCAATAACTGTGATTTTAATCTAATAAAATACAATGTGAAAGCTGAAAAGTATTAAAACCTTCGACGAAATAACTTGTAAATTGTCAGTATTTCTTTACACAGTTTTTTTCAATTTTCACATCTGTTTAATAGTGTTTCTATTTGCGTTTAGGTGAAGTTTGTTTTGTTTACCGGGTTTGCCATATACAACAACTGAGATATTATATTGAGTTTGTTTATAGTGACATTACATAGCAAATAGTCAAAGTAATATCAACTCAAAAAACTTATAAACAAAAACAGTTACATACTCATTTGTTTTGTATAGTCATTGTATATACCCAAAAACAAAAGACAATATAAGGGATGTTAAAGTAGATTCTAAATTGAAATTTAACTAGGTATTACCTTCTCGTGATGTCAGTAACTACATTCATTGACATTAATAGCTTGAGCTCTCTAATTGTACTGCTTTCATTGGAGCCTATTAAGTTTAACAAGAGGCTCAGAAAAGATAGAATAATTAATTCCTGGATAATGGTAGTGATAACTATGAATAAAAACTGAACATTTATCTTAATTGTCTGTTACTAAAGTCTTTATCAATAATAATAAGATTATTTTCAGGCCTAACTTTATAGAAATATTAACATTGATTTACCTTGTAAACTTGGCCATAAGTACCATTTCCGACAACTTCGATGAGTTCAAATATTCCAGCAGGATCCTGAAATTACATCAACAGAGGAAATAAACATTTCTATGAAATAAATCTCCACCTCTGATTTTATGATTCACGCCCTGTGAGATCATTGCCCTTTTGGAAGGTTTTTGAATACGATAAGAGAAAGGTATCCCTATGATCACATGCTTTTTAGTTAGTGCTAATTATAGCTTAATTCTAAAACTTACTTTTAGTGCGCTGAGGTCAATGTCGTCTAATGAACAATTTACAGACGGTGCGAGTTGATGCGCCATTTTGAGTATATTGTCACACACGAAGACAAAGCACGAGAACCTCACATCAACTTACACTACGTTTAAAAGCTCTAAACTAACACATTGGCCAGTGAGATAACTAATATTTCTCTATTTTACGTTTAAATAATTTATGAAACACATTGTTTACACCTAATTTTAGGTAATTTACAGAAGGTACACAATCCGTCGTCTCACACACCCGGCAGGGATGCCATGTCAAAAACTCAAAATTGCTGCCATTATAAAGAATACCGTCTCGGCGGACGGTTTTTTTTACGCGCGATATTTTTACCGCCTTGTTTCGTAGGTGTTCACTTTTAACTAGTATACAAGGTTATTTTTAGTTAATACAAAACCTCTCGTGGGGTTGATCACACCATCAAACTGAACAACTTTCAATATGAGACCAACGTTGAACTCGCGAGAAAAAATCTGCTGTTTCATACATTTCGATGGAGTAGGATTGTACTTTTGTATGGAACAGCCGCTTTTTTTTCGTGATTTCGAGTATGGTCCCATAATTAAAGTTGTTCAGTTTGATGGGCTGATCAACCCCACGAGAGGTTTTGTATTAACTAAAAATAACTTTGTATTTATCTGTGGTGTTCACAACTTCACACGAGCATTTTTTTAATGCCCGATTCTCCCGAAGTGCGTCCAGTGTGGCTAGATTAGGCGATTTTCACCCCGGCCCCCTGATTATCTAAAAAGAAACTATTTAGCGACCGGTTGCATTTGACATCCATTGCTACTTTTCTTTGGTATGTTTTTTTTTACCCCAAAGAAAAGTAGCAATGTATTACGTTCATCTGTGAACTGCGACCGGTCGCTAGGCGGTTTCTAATTAGATAATCAGCCCGCGGATCGTTAGTAGTAGAGATTAAGGATAAGAGTTATGAGTTACAGCATTTCCATACATTTTAATGCTATTTTCGTGGTTTTTTTAAACATATCCAAACAGCTCTTAGTATGCTGATCAGATCTATTGGGTGTGTATGGGGATCTGAATCTTCTCCATTCATTCACTGGATGGCCATCATCAGATCACACCACGTTTAGTCCTGGGCGGAGAACCAATGCTTCAAAGTTACCTCGTTTGTATGAAAATAGACCTCTGTAGTACTTAGTTTTGCAGGCCTGTGTACTTAATAAAAATGATAAATATCATTCGTAAATGGAATGTTTTTTTGTAATGCCTATCTATTAAACTTATCCAAAACCAAAATAATTTGAAGCAAACTCCAATACCCGTTACTGCTGTAGGTCATATTTCCCGTTAATCGGCGAATTCTCAGCTGATTGGCTAGGCATCACAGCTTCGCAGTGTTTTAAAGTGTTGCCAGACTGTTTGTCAAATATTTGTCAGTGTTCCTTGATCTTAAGGGAATTTTCCCCTGAATTTAGGAGATAATAATGCACGTCTGGGGGAGTTTTAAGGGGGGAAAATTGAATGTTTAGAAGAAAATATTACGATATATCGATATTTTTTCGAAATACTTCTTTATTTTCCATAATGTGCTTTATTACCTAAGTATTAGCTTTTGCCCGCGACTTCGTTCGCGTGGAAACAGTTTTTCAAGCGGACTACTGTAGGCGAGCAGTTTAAATGACCTCTTTAAGGCCCCCGTAAACGTTCAAACGTGTTTGTCAAACACGTAAGTGTTTGTCAAGCAGTTTGATCGTCTGCGAGCAAAAACTACGTGTTTGACAAACAAACCATAAACAAAACTACGTTTTTTTGTCTATGCTTTGTTTGTCAAACGCGTTTGCCAACATTGGTTTGAACGTGTGCGCTGAGAAAACGTACCAGGCTAGGCTCACTCCGCGCTTTAGGTACAAAGCTACAAGTAGGTAGCGGGTCCGTCCGGACGGACTAATTTCAGAGGGCTACCGCGTGCCGGCTGGGTTGCACATTAGCAGTTCGATTTCGATAGTATGCCTTAATACGAATAAAAAGGATCCGAACCTGACGTTTTTCACTCTTCTAAAAGTTCCAAACGACATCAAAACGTAAGAAGTGCTTGTCTACTAGATACCTAGTTAGTAACTAGTATCCGTTTATTCTTATTGCTAAACAATCTTCGCCCAACTATTTATTGAAATAATAATTTATTGATTAGGTAGGTACTTACTTACCTACCTACTTTCGAAATAAAATTAATTATAATTACAATTTCATTTCGTAATAAAGCCAATTGCTTTAAAGCCAGCATGTGTAGTCTGATGTGGCGTTGACTGTACCTAGCCTATGTTTTTTTTAAACGTATTTAACTACACATTATTTCACAAACACATAACTTGTAATAAATTAACTACCAGTTATTTAATTATTATTTAAAAGAAGAAACCCTGAAGTCGTTAGAAGAGATAAGAGCTACGCGATAGAAAGAGAGGCAACTTCTAGGTGAATATAACTGTAGGCAAGAGAGCAGCGTGCAACCTGAATTGCACTTTATTGGGTATGGAATAGAATCGTTATTTATTTAAATGACTTTGCGGAGTGGATCTTCTGTACTTGTACTATTATGTATTCTGTGAACGTACAAACAAAACCATAGAGAACGTAATCACTCCTGTCAAAAACGTAAAATTTGACAAACGTGTTTGAACGTTTACGGGGGCCTTTAAGCGGGATCCTGCCGCGGTACACAGCAGCGCGGGAATACACACAGCACGTAGTTTTTGCTCGCATATGATCAAACTGCTTGACAAACACTTACGTGTTTGACAAACACGTTTGAAGGTTTACGGAGGCCATACGGTAGCGGACGGTGTACAGTCACGAGCAATAACATAGATACATCCAAAGTTCCATCATTTATGGGAGCAACATTAAATTCCAAAAATAAGTATGCTAAGCTGTGACCAATAATTATGTAAACGTTAAATTGTGTCAAAATTAACTATACATTTTTATCAAATTATTGTTAACAATAGATTACCAAAAAATTATATTCACTTTTAGTTTCACAATTATGTACACCAAGTAAATCTCAAAAACATGTACACACAGTTTCAAAATTATGTCAACAAAGCAGCAGTTTTTCAAACAGCTTGAGTTCGGAAGCTAACCCACCAAAGTAAATCTCAAAAACATGTATACAGTACAGTTTCAAAATTATGTAAAAATAATATTTATTATATACGTATTTATTAAAATTTATTTTAATTAAGTAAATGTGTTAGTTTATTTTCATGTTTATTTATTGTATGTGATAAATAGATGTATTATAATAATAATGTTTTTATTGACACCAATAATTACCTACACAACAAAGTTAGGTAAAATCACAATAAAATAAAAGAACGGGACGTATTTAATAGCACTTTAAATTTGATGAAAACAGCTATAAAACTGTATATCAGCACTTTAAAATAATGATAGACCTATTATTTAATCTTATCACTACAAAAATAATGGTTTGCACTTTATAATAATAATAGATCTATAATTAATATTATCACTACAAAAATAATGGTTTGCACTATAACTTTGTCCCAACTCCGAAATCATTTAATTTCTGTCAAACCATGTCAGACTAATGAGATAGCAAGTCTCATCAAGTCGGTTCTAGGTTCTAGCGTTGTTGGTCGCAATGGAACCTAACCTCCTCCTCAGCTTCCCTCTCGCTGCGCGCGCTCGTCGTCGCACCTAGTCGTCTGTTAAAGTTATAAAATTAATTTGTATGGTGTAAAGTATTAAATTTAAAGCTAAACAATTAACTGTATAGTGCAAAGTATTAATTTTAAAGCTCTGCATATTTAAAGTGGAAACCATTATTTTTAAAGTTCGTTCAATAAATTTTGAAGCTAAACATTTTAAAGTGTGTTACATTATTTTTAAAGTGAAATTATATATTCCCCTAAAAGAACTGTGGGTAGAACTTAAAATATTGGGCAGAGGGCCTATTACAAAAAGAACCACGATGACCGGACGCGATTCGTCGCCAAATTTACTCGATATTGAACCTTATTCGTGAGATGATAGTGTCACGGAGTGGTACGAACATCGCACGCTCACCGCGATGTCATCACGCAATAGGCCCCCAGGATACAGCTGTGACTACAAAAACTATTATATTAATAATAACTAATTATATTAAATATATTCTTAGAGTTACACACAGACTGCCCTTTTAAATGTCTTTTCCTGTTCCGGGCCTGCTGGAAGAGTTTTCAATATGAAATAAGCTGTGCCTTTGTACTTTTCTTCTGCCCACTACTTTTTCTCCAACATTGTGTGTACTAAATGTATAAATAAATAATTACAAAACAGCAATTTTTCAAATATCTAGAGGTCGGAAGTAAGTTGTGCCCATTGAAATTAGGTATACAGGTTTAGGTCAATTGGGTATACAGGTTTCTTTGTTAATCACTACATATTATAAAACAAAGTCCACCACCGAGTCTGTCTGTATGTCTGTCCGTCTGACTGTTCGCCATAAACTCAAAACTAAAAAAAATTTTTTTCGAATGTTAATAAATTTACCTATTAGGGAAATAAATAAATTATTTAAACTTTTAACTTTATGTGTCATAAAAAAATACTCAAGTAAATTTTAATCCAAAATTAGTGTGTTTTTTTAAGTTTTCTCACAGATCTCTAAATCTATGACATTAATGTGCATTTTTATAATACACAGCAATATTATTTACAAAACAACATCAAAATAATTGCTCTGAAGTTTGAGTTGCATATTTCTAGAGTTATTGCTGTTTGAATATGATCCTTGCGTAACCAATAAAATAGTTTTTTCGAAAATGGACAAATTTAAAAACATTATTATCAGTTTTTTAATTAAACTGATAATTTTATCTAAAAATAAATGTAATTGAATCATAAAAACAAGTATTTACGAGTTTTTAATTTGGTCCATGATCGATAAGTAGCATTTAGTGCTTGTAAGGGTCATATTTAAACAACAATAGCTCTCGAAATATGCAACTCAACGCAATGATTTTAATGTCGTTTTGTAGATAATATTTCTGTATATAATAAACATGCAAAAAATTGCACATTAATTCCCTAGTTTTTGAGGTCTATGAGAAAAACTAAAAATAAGCCCACTTATTTCGGATTAAATTTTACTTTACTAATTTTTTATGACGTATTAAAGTAAAAAAAATATTACATAGGTAATTAAGTTCTTTTCTTAATAGGTAATATTATAAGCTTCGAAAAGGATTTTTTTATTACTGTAGGACTTTTAAATCCGGAGAAATCTAAAATAAAAAGACAAACTTTAAATGCCGGAATCGGCACCGGTGGCGACGCACTTGCATTTTTTGTTTGGAGGCGGCACTAGTTTCGAACCGCTCTGGAGTATCGATAATAGATAAAGAAACATAATAAACAATAGCGGCGGAGGTACCGGTGGTTTGTTTCAATAACAAGGCGGCACAAGCTTGGAGTTGCACTGGATCGACGCACTCACGTTCTTGAGTGTTGACTGCAGTAGCGGCGGCAGAAGTTCGCTCTAGTCCGTTGATTGGATCTTGCGCGAAAAAATATTATTTCTGCATACCCACATTTTTGCTGGATGTGTTGTTTGCGTTCACAACACTGCATATGAATGATATTGAGTTATCTAAATCCTCTGAGGATATTTCCTGCAAGGCCATTGGCATGTCACAATGTTCGATTTCTCTGTATTGAGAAACCCGATTTTCAGTTACAAATTCAAACGGGTTATTACCAACAGATGTTCGCTTCAAGTTATCAATCTCCATTTTAGGTCAATCAAATCAACTGATTTAGCACATTCATTTTTTTGACTTTTAATATCTTTCCGCATAAGAAGCATATCTTTTAATAGTTTTGTTGCTTCAAGATGATCAAAGGCGACAAGCGGTAATTTGTTAAGACCGCACGCAACAAATGTTAGTATTAAGTCTGGTTCTGTTAGTTTGAAGAGACTGACGAAGACGATGTCTTCAATATCACGACCACCATTTCCCTTATTTTTTCGAACAATATACGCTTTGTGTTCGGAATTGACACGAAAAAAAGGTTCTTGGCACTCAGAATTTCTTCCTCACTAAAGCGTGCATAACCTACTTGTTGTATTTTTTATCCTACAGAAATTTTAAACCTAAAAACGTGGGGCGAATTTTGTAAAATGTATCATCCATATCGTTTTTAGCATGCGCCCCCACGTTTTTAGGTTTAAACTCTAGAGTTTAAACCTAAAAACCTAGGTATAGGTATAGGTATACCTAGGTATAGGTTTTATATCTAGGGTTATAAATATTTACAGAATTTATTTTATTCTTTTTGGTCTGTTTTTACTTATCGGTTTTTTGTTTTAGTCCCATTTTTATACTTTTTAGTCCGGTTTAAAAACGTGTTTTTAAAAAAGATTTCTTTTTCAGTTAATTTTTATTTTCTGATTTTTAGTTAACCCGTTAACTAAGCCCGTTAGCTAAGACTAAAAATATACCATCTCCTATCGAAACACTCGTTGAGACGATTCAAACGAGCCGAAACTTGATGGGGTGGCATGGTTTTATCACAGATTTCCAGTGGCCTTCTTCCGGCTCCATCATCTGATCCTAGAAACTATTTCCCAACAAAGTACTCGTCAAGACGATTCAAACGAGTTGAAACTCGATGGGGTTGCATGGTTTTATTACAGAGTTCCAGTGGCCTTCTTCCGGCTCCATTATCAAACCCTGGAAACTATTTCCCAACAAAGTGCTCGTCAAGACAATTCAAACGAGCCCAAACTCGATGGGGTTGCTTGGTTTTATCATAAAGCTCCTATGGCCTTCTTCTGGCTCCATCATCAGATCCTCGGACACTATTTCCCATTAGAGTACTCGTCAACATGAGTTAAACAAGCCCAAACTCGATGGGGTTGCATGGTTTTATTACAGAGTTCCAGTGGCCTTTTTCCGGCTCCATCATCAGACCCTGGACACTATTTCTTAACAAAGTACTCGTCAAGACGATTCAAACGAGCCCAAACTCGATGGGGTAGTGTGTTTTTATTAAAGAGTTCCTGTGTCCTTCTTCCGGCTCCATCATCAGACCCTGAAAACTATTCCCCAACATTCCGTCAGCGCGACTGTTAGAGCCTTAACTGGACACTGCAAACTCAACAGACACCTGTTTCTTATGAAATTGAGTGATACTGACGTCTGCAGATATTGTAATGAGGAGCAGGAAACACCCAAGCATCTCTTATGTGACTGTGGACCTCTAATCCACAGGCGTAGCATCCATCTAGGACGACACATAATCGACCCGGAGGAAATAAAAACTCTCAAAACCAGGAAGATTCTAGACTTCTTGGAAGCCGTTGGGCTCAAAGAGTTATTATAACTAGGTGGCGAGTCACAATAGATCTTTTAGGCCGCAGTGACTACAGCTTCATCTTGAGCTGCATAGCCCCTAAAACTCAAATAATAATAATTCCCCAACAAAGTTCCCGTCAAGACGATTTAAACTAGCCCAAACTCGATGAGGTTGCACGGTTTCAATACTGAGTTCCTATGGCATGGCCTTCCAGCTTCATTGTCAGACCCTGGACCTCATCTCTCATTAGAGTACTCATGAAGACTATTTTAACGAGCCCAAACACGATGGGGTTGTATAGTTTCATAATAGAGTTCCTGTGGCTTTCGTCCGGCTCCATCATCAGCTCAGCTCAATGACATCATAACATTGCATTGCCCTCTAGTTCTGACCTATGTTCAAAGTTTCAAGTCTCTAGCTCATCTGGAAGCTAGTATAAAATCGTACGCAAACTTTGTGGACAAACAAACAAACAACGAGAAAGCAACGTAATAAAAACGTGTTAAAAGAATAATAATGTCGATAAATGTCAAAGTTAAGCGAAAACTGATAAAAAAATACCAACCGAATGGGGAGGCGAAGGCAAAGTGAATTACAGATGGCGCTCAGTCTTTGGAACAATTGTCAGTTTGAGCTTATATTGTCTTGACTGTGTATTACGTGATTTTACTTTCTTAGATTGTATTTTTTTCGGTTTTGCGGACAAACAATGTATTTTATGCTAACTTTAGCTCATATAAAAGAAGAATTACGGAAAAGAAAAGCCAAAACAACAGGCAAGAAAGTTTATAGCAACTTACAAAAAATTGCTAACAAGCATTACATTTCTTTAAATTTCGTGTAAGATTTACAAGTAATCTTTTTATTTCAGATTAGAAGCATATGATTTAAATTTTAACAAAGCAACTGAGTGTGAATTTCCGTGTTTATAGTTGCCTGATGATGCCTTCTGTGCAATAGTAATTTCAGGTTTCTGTACTGGAATTTCTGTACCATCCAAAATTACACGAACCGTTTTATCATATTTATTTTATTATTCTAAGTTTCTTGAATGACTCTGGCATATAAAATTCTATTAATTCTCTGTTTGGCCCCAATATTGGGCTTATTCCATATTTGATATACCTATCAAATTCATCCAAGTTATAAATATGTTAGAAACTGCTGAGGTTGAAATATTAAAGAACAAAGCTGTTATAATTCAAATGTTGTTTTATTTTGGCGAAGCTTCATCAAATTCATGAAACATTCCTTTTGATTTATAATGTTTCTCAGGCTCAGCAAAGGAGAAAATTGAGGAAAAAGCATATTTTTTTTGATATTTTTTTGCCCACTGTTTTTTTTGTTACTGGGAAATCGATGAACTCCAATATTTTACAAGTTACATGCATAACAATGCGGCATTTTCTCAGTATAAAATTAAAAAGTGCAATACTCCAAGAGATTCCCATATGTTTTGACAGTTTCTTTGAGGCAGCTCGGTACCAACGACAAGACGCCACCTATCGGGATAAAATTGCGCTTTTCCTCCCCGAGAACCTGCTTCTTTTCCATTTTTGACGTTGGTTGAAAAACAGGAAAAAGTATCTATACACTTCCAATGCCATTTTAATGAATCCGTGACAATTTCTATTACATGTGTACATTTGTATACATGTTATAGAAATAGACTATTTGACTAATTTTGGAAAACCATTTTAAATTATTCCTTATTACGTAATAGGCGCACCACACTGATATTTCAGGAAAAATCAATGTATTTCATTAAAAAAAACAATTTTAAAGTTTAAAACTTTAAAACCGCGCCAAAAACGCTATGGCGCTGGACACGTGACTTGTTGACGTCACAAGCCTGTAAACATTGTAATCCTTAGCCATTTGACAGCCATCAATCGCGGATCCTAAGTCTATGGTCGTGTCAAACGCCTGAAGCCATATTTATTTACAGGCAAGTGACGTCATCAGTCATCTTAGAGCGTTTTCCCCACAGAAAAAAATACAAAAATTAATGCATTTTTCTAGGTGAAATTAATCAATTAATAGACTTAATTTTAGTCCATATAATAGTTGAATATGTTTTTTACGCCATTATCTGTTAGGATGACCACAATTTGTAGAATATTTTCAATGTTGTCAAATTGTCTATTGTCACGGATATATAAAAATGCCATTGGAAGTGTAAAGTTATTACTGATTTTGTATCGTGAATATTAATGTGAAACTAATGTATACATAGTTTTGACACAGTTTGATGGTAAGATTTATATTGAACAAATTGTCGTATACTTATTTCTTGAATGGTAGAAGTTAAGATATTTTTGAAAATGTGACCATGTATATATATTATTGCCCGTGACTGTACCTACCTACCTATCAAAGCAATAGTGCTACGGAGAGTTTAAGCTGTTTCTCTGGTCCCACCCTCCCGTATTAGAAGAAACACCTTAGATTTTAAGTTGGACCCCAAGCACAGTGTTTTTTCTCTCACCTTGGTTTTATTGAAGAAAACAATAATTATTACCATTACAAAACATCAGAAAAATCCTCAAAAATTGATATGGCTTATAGATATTCTGGAGAAAAATATCAAAGTTTGCTTATAATTGGGTCCGGAAATCACGAAAAAAAACTAAGTATACTTAGGTACGTGTTATTAAAATTTTGATTATTTCAATTAAATATCGGGGGGCACGGGAGTGCCCCCGCCAAAGTCGAGCGCAAAGCAAACACTGCCGTACTATCAACCATTTCGCCGCATTTTCAGGCTCCTGTTTGAGAACCTCTGGATAATACCAGAACGCAGAAATTTTCGTCATCCAGTAAGCTATAATCACATACTTAAAATCCAAAATTTCAAGTATGTAAGTCATTTAGTTCCGAAGTTAAGCAATAGCAAAGTTTCGCATTTTCGACACTCACTCATGATCATCAAAATAGAACTAGTACTTCCCATAAACTCAGAGAGCTGAAATTTAGTACAGAGTTAGGGTTTAATGGCCACATAAAGGGAAAACTATAAAAACTAGGATAATCGAAGATCTGGAGTACCTGGTGACCCGGATTAGAAAACACAAGAGCCCAACCAAACTATTAGAGATGGGCATATACCGCCTTTACAAAAAATATTCAACTTGATGGGCCACTTCATTTGATGTCAAAAACCAAAGGTCTGAAGTATCTGATGAAGAACCCTCAGCTGGTCTTAGCATGGTCTTAGCTGTATTAGAGATATGGTAATGCCCCCTTCTACTTGGTACATAAAAAATCGACTGTCATTGCAAAAATCCAGCGTAGTGGAAAGCATCAATGCTACAAAAAGAAGTGAAATCCCACCAAAAACATTCTGTAAAAAAACTAGCCAAGTCTCGACGGAGCTGCTTGTTTATCTCTAAAAAGTAATGAAATCTAGACAAAGTCGTGCCGAGTCTAAGGATCCTTACTGCGATTTCTTTATTATTATAGTTAATGTTGTGTGACTTGGCCGTTGAAGGGTACACAAGGGTACAAAACCAAGTGCTCCATGACACCATTGTACCAATCTATCGCCAGAACCGCTAGCCATTGACGATGGAAAATTAGGGGAACACCGGGAAAGACGGGGTGGCGGGCAAGACGGGTCATCAGGCCTTTCAGGTGTTTTTAATTGACCAATCGCTTTCGTTCTGCCATATTGCTACTGCCCACCATGACAGTTCTTAGTCACACGAGTACTAACACGGTGGCAAGTCATTTGTTTTAGCTATCGTCAAAAATTAGATTTCGATGGTTGACATAAAAATTTCTTATAAATACGTTTGGCAGTGCATGAAACTTGTATTTGAGGAATTTCAAGCGGTATCGCGGTAAATCCTATCTACAGTACACTGTAGTAACAGGTAATATCTAACTTGTTTTGTTATGAAAAATTATTAGTATTTTTTTTGTTAAATTATTTATTTTAAAACGGATCAACGGGTAAGACGGGGTATCGGGAAATCAGACAGAGGAAAAAGGAGGAAAAACAGAGAAAGGAAGAGAACCAAAAACTATTTAAGACTAAAGCCTGGAGAAATCTAATCCAAAAAAACGTCGGTATTAGACAATCGTCTACTGAAGAGAGTGATGTTGAAACCGAAAACACTCCATGCCTATATGGTACAGGGCTATATTTAGACTCCCAAGAAGGTTGGATTGCTTGTTCTTCTTGTGGTAAGGTCACATTGTGGCTGTGCAGGGGTGGATGATGATGATGCTGAAGCAACATTCATTTGCGAGTTCGGTACTTCTGAATAGTCAATAGAATAGCTATACTCCATCTTGCCCATTAGGGCCACCCCATCTTACCCGACCTATCGGGCATGATGGGGTGATATGTCGTTTTCTACATTTTGTTATTTTATTAATAATTCGATGGTTCTATGTTCCTGATTTAAATGTAAAATGTAAGACTGATAACTACAAGACTGATTAAGAATAAAAATTATTGTGAAACCATGAACCCTTATGATTTTTGGAGCTTTAAACCTTAAGTACCCCAACTTACCCGGTGTTCCCCTACCACTTGGAAAACGTTGAGTCAATAACCAGTCAATAGGGTATTTTCCAAATTCTTTAAAACTGCTTATATTTAAAGATTGAGACGAACGATTTAACAGAAAAATATTAAAAAAATAATTAATGTCTTTTTTCTTCATTAAACCAATAATGTTAAATTTATTTTTAAATAGTTTTGAATTTACCGCCAAAACGCTCGGTTCGACGACGTCACTGTGTGACGTCATCTTTGTGTAAACAATAGAGTAAATTGTTACACAGACTACATAGGTGTTAAAATTGTTTACACAAAGTTGACGTCTCACAGTAGACGACATCGAACCGAGCGTTTTGGCGGTAAATTCAAAACCATTAAAAATAAATTAGACATTAATTGTTTTAATAGAGAAAAAAGACATTAATTAATTTATTTTTATTTTTCCGTTAAATCGATCGTTCCAATCTTTAAATTAAAGCATTTTTCAAAAAAATGGATAATACCCTATTGTATTGTGTACCCTTCAACGGCCAAGTCACACAACATTAACTATAATAATAAAGAAATCGCAGTAAGGATCCTTAGACTCGGCACGACTTTGTCTAGATTTCATTACTTTTTAGAGATAAACAAGCAGTACCCTCGAGACTTGGCTAGTTTTTTTACAGAATGTTTTTGGTGGGATACATACTTACAATACTAGATACAACTTTTGACATGTTTTTGTAGATTTACTGAGATCCTATCAAGAAATATAAATTTGGATTACTAATGTGTGGGCAAAAAACGTTTCCCAAAATATCACATCGCAAACTATTTTAAGCAAATTTTCATTTGGCAAATAAACATTGGCAAAACAACTTATCATCACAATTTTTCAGTTAGCAAAACTCTTTTTGGCAAATTATTTTAGCAAATAATTACTTGGTCAAAGTTTCATATTACCAAGTATTACTTAGTCAAATGTATTGTTTGGCAAAATATACTCTTCCCAAAATATTTCATGGCATACAATTTACATATCCATTTGAGTACCTACTACATAGTGCATAAGATACAAATCGACGATGAAGTACCAATACCTCCTACCTTTGTTTTTAGGTATTTTTAGTTTTTTTGCCGATCGAAATAAAATACGATTTCGCATGCACGAGCAAAATCTCCTAACGCAATATTGTACTATTTAATCGATACCAATTTCGCTACGAATATACCCTAACTTTATAGAGAATTCCTTCTAAATATTTATCAAAAAAAATTGTTCGAAAACCTCTTAACTACTCCAAAAACTTAACAAAAACATTGCCAAAACATGTGAACATATTTTTTAACTTTATTAACTAAAAATAAAGTTATTAAATAAGCCTTGAATTTCACACTATTTCATAATTATTATTACCTACCTGCAATAATCCTCCCAATTTTCCAAAATTTTATTCAGACGTTAAATTACTAATGTGTAGATACCTATTGCAACTAATTACAAAAATAAATAAAACCGAAAATGATAAATAAGTTTATAACGGGTGGCGCAAAAGTAAAGACCCTATTTGGTTCAGCTATAAAATTTTTTCTAAATTAGAAAACTAGATTTAGGTTTTTTTTAATGTATATTTGCGCCATTAAATTTCGTACCATTAGGATTTAAAGATGATGTCTTTTAAATGGTGACCTCCAGAGTTGATACACATTTGAGCCCTATTTATGACATTTTGCATAACTTGCCGTAACACTTCCTGCGATATGTTCGTTATTTCTTGACGAATGTTTTCTTTTAGAGCTGCGAGAGTCTGTGGCTTGTTCACATACACCCGAGATTTCAAAAAACCCCAAAGAAAGAAGTCTGGACTGGTCAGATCGGGTGATCTTGCAGGCCAAGGCAAATCGCCAAAACGAGAGATAACTCGGCCTGGAAAAGCGTCCCTCACTAAATCCATATTTATTCCACGTTCTTGGGGAGTAAAACGGTCCATGTTTATTTTCAGTGTATTTTATATTTGTTCACTACACAATTTTCAACAACAGAATGACAGAAAATGTCATATAAAAAAAATAAAAGTATTTTCTTTAGTGCCAGTACTTTTGCGCCACCCGTTATTTCTTGAGATCTCAGTAACTCTACAAAAACTTGTCAAAAGGAGTAGTACAGTCAGTGGCACGAATCATGAATATTTTTCGACGGAGTGGGGATAAGTTCGCGCATGTGCTCTTGTGAGCGACCAATAGCGCGCGCCCCTCTCCCGCCGCCCGCGCCCCTCACCGCAACGCATACCCAAAATACGCGTTCCGCGCAATCCCCACCCGATTTCTTGATTCGTGCCACTGACTGTATTATATGCCATTTTTTTGAATTTCGATGTAAAAAAAAATGATGGTAGCATTTGCATTTGGGTTGGTAAACTTTTCCAAAACTGTTGTGAATTATATATTTTCTGGTATCTTTTGGCTTTGGAGTCAGGAATAACCAATTGCGGAATTTTTATAATACTTCAATTTAATTTAAATAATAATTTAAAATTTAAATTTACAGCATGGTACAATAAATCACTTTTACGGCTGTATGTGTAATGCCTTTGCTCAAATACAAAAAAAAATAAAAGTTTGTCATTGGCAATGTCAACTAGTTGTCATGTCAGTCACAGTGAGCTAAAATAATTAAAACAACTCCTATCTTGTGAGCTAGTTTGTAGATATACATATATTTACGTGATCATCACAAACGTATAAAGCTCTCTGACGACAATTTCTGTTAAATCATCTGCACCACGTCTCTTTCAAAGTAAGGGGGCGTCCATTAATCACGTGATGTTTTTTTGGTCCAATTTTTAACCTCCCCTCCCCCCTGGTGATGGTGAGGTTTTACGTTAACCCCCCCCCCCCCCCTCTAAATCACGTGTATTTTTTGGTACAAAATAATCTTAACAATTTTCAGTATGAATATTGTCGTGGTGGGCGGGGAAATCGTCCTGCACCCTGATTATCTAAAAATAAACTATTTAGCGACCGGTTGCATTTGACATACATTGCCACTTTTCTTTGGTATTATTTTTTTTAACCCAAAAAGAAGCAGCAATGGATCACGATCATCTGTGAACTGCAACCAGTAGCTAGGTGGTTTTTAATTAGATAATCAGCCCGCTGGTAACGGTGAGACATCTCAACAACAACAATCAGACGCAGTTTTCGGTTAAAAGTCACGCGTTCAACGAAAAAAATTAATACACGTGATATCTCACTACACCCCCGTCCCCCCTTGTGATACTTCGTGATTTTTTCAAACCCCCCCCTCCCCCTTTCGAGGCTCACGTGATTAATGGACGACCCCTAAGGTATGTAAAATGTTCTGCGGATGGTCACATCTTTATTTCAACAAAATGGAATAAAGCCACTGCTTTATCTTATTACGCCGATGAAGTAACTACACTTAGTTACTTCATCGGCGTAATAAGATGGATAATGGATTTTTTCAAGCTGATCCATTTCCCATAACCGAACAAGAAAAACACTAGAAAATCACAATATACATATAAGCTGATAAACAAACAACAACATTAGGTCGTGATTAATGATCAAAGAGTAAAATGATTATGATTACTCTTTGACACTGTCTGACAAATCTGTCCTGTAAATCAGTTTTTTTAATCAGTAAATGCAAGGAAACTTCGTGTTCAGCCGTACGTTTGATATTTTATCGCGATAACAATATAAAAAAATATATCTGGTTAACAAGGTAAAATAAAAAAATCATAATATTATTTTCTTTATTCTTCAAACGTGTGAAGAATGAGGGAATGAAGAAGGGAGGGGGGGCCCTCCCCCTTTCGAGGCTCACGTGATTAATGGACGACCCCTAAGGTATGTAAAATGTTCTGCGGATGGTCACATCTTTATTTCAACAAAATGGAATAAAGCCACTACTTTATCTTATTACGCCGATGAAGTAACTACACTTAGTTACTTCATCGGCGTAATAAGATGGATAATGGATTTCTTCAAGCTGATCCATTTCCCATAACCGAACAAGAAAAACACTAGAAAATCACAATATACATATAAGCTGATAAACAAACAACAACATTAGGTCGTGATTAATGATCAAAGAGTAAAATGATTATGATTACTCTTTGACACTGTCTGACAAATCTGTCCTGTAAATCAGTTTTTTTAATCAGTAAATGCAAGGAAACTTCGTGTTCAGCCGTACGTTTGATATTTTATCGCGATAATAATATAAAAAAATATATCTGGTTAACAAGGTAAAATAAAAAAATCATTTATAATATTATTTTCTTTATTCTTCAAACGTGTGCTATCAAAAAAAAATATAAAACAATTCTCTTCGAAAAAGTTTACCAACCCAATTGGGTTGGTAAACTTTTCCAAAACTGTTGTGAATTATATGTTTTCTTTATGTTTTCTGGTATCTTTTGGCTTTGGAGTCAGGAATTTTTAATTTAAATAATAATTTAAATTTTAAATTACAGCATGGTACAATAAATCACTATTACGGCTGTATGCGTAATGCCTTTGCTCAAATAAATAAAAATGAAAAGTTTGGCATTGGCAAGGCAATGTCAACTAGTTGTCATGTCAGTCACAGGTCACAGCCAGCTAAAATAAATAAAATAACTCTTTTGTGAGCAAGTTTGTATATATACATATATTTACGTGATCATCACAAACGTATAAAGCTCTCTGAGGACAATTCCTGTTTAATCCTCTGCACCACGTCTCTTTCAAAGGTATGGAAATTGTAAAAAAATGTTCTTCGGATGGTCACATCTTTATTTCAACAAAACGGAACAAAGCAGTGTAGTTACTTCATCGGCGTAATAAGCTATGGATTTCTTCAAGCTGATCCATTTCCCATAACTGGACAAGAAAATCACTAGAAAATCACAATAAATAAGCTGATAAACAAACAATAACATTAGGTCGTGATTAATGATCAAAGAGTAAAATGATTATGATTACTTTTTGACACTGTCTGTCAAATCTGTCCTGTCAATCAGTTTTTTTAATCAGTAAATGCAAGGGAACTTCGTGTTCAGCCGTTTGTTTGATATTTTATCGCGATAATAATATAAAAAAAATATATTTAGTTAACAAGGTGAAATAATTCTTCAAACGTGTGCTATCAAAAAAAAAAACAATTGTCTTCGAAAAAGTTTACCAACTAGAGATTGCAACCCGGTATGTTTCTCAACCCGGCCGGGCCCGGTAGCATTGGTCGCCAACCCGGCCCGGGCACGGCGGACCCGGCCGGGTTGGTATATTAGAGATGAAACCTAAAAAGTACTTTACGAAAATTTGCTATATTTGAATGGAAAAAGACAATGATTCAAGGCTGCGAATTATTATTTATTTCAAACTAGCAAATCAACAATAATCACCATAATCAGTCTCACTCAAAGTCTCAAAATCACTGGTTTAATACAGAATTGATTACTTTTTTACTGTCTTATGGACGGAACAGTAACATTAGTATTAGTAATTATTATTTTTTATAAGTTTAAGCAAGCAGGTCTTCCTCTTTACTCCTTATAGTGTCTATTTAAAAACATAGTATCAGAATAAGAAACTAATAAGAAACGCAACTTAAAGTAAAGGACTAAACTTGTTTTATCAACTTAGATAAGATAGATGGATAAATTTTGGTAGCTTTGCCTACTTTGTATAAATAAAACAAATCCTTATTGGTCAAAAGCAAAATATTATGTGTTTTCTTAAAGTTTAGCTATTAAAACCAATGAGTGTTACCAATTTTCTACTGGACCGTCGCCGTCGGCCAACCAGGGTCATTTTCGATCTATCGCATATTAGCACCAGACCAAATTCGCAAGATAGCCATTAGCTTGGTGTTATCAAATATCATCATCTGGGTTGCGAAGTAGGAAGCTTCTGGGAGATATGCCACCCTGAACATGGTCACCCATCGCTAAAAAAATATTGATCGCATATTTTTAATAAAAATGGTGAACAGGGTCATGGGTGGCATCATTATCTGAACTATTTTTTGTGTTTTCATAGGATCACAAGAACATATTATGTGAAATGTACTTACCTGACCTGACCTCATATACGCTTCCTGAAAGCGACGCAAGACTGTGGTTTTATATACGCCAGGGACCTGCCTCACCCCCTGAATGTAATTACATGCCAATATGTAGTCGAATATTTTTTGGCAAAAAAGTCTCTATGTTTCTACCCTGGCCGCGCGCATGCTTCCTGAAAACTAACCAAGCTGATGGCTAATATGTGTAATGATGCCACCTACGACCCTGTTCAACATTTATATCAATATTCGATCGATTATTTTTTGCGATTGGCGATCATTGTATGGGAGGCCATATGTTCAGGGTGGCATATGTCCCAAAGGCTTCCTAATTCGCAACCCAGACGACAACATTTGATAACACCAAACTAATGGCTACCTTATCAATGTCGTCTGGTCCCAATATGCGATAGATTGAAAATGAGCTTCTTGGCCGACGGTCCATACGAGTTGGCGCTCCCGCGCCGCGGTTTTTATACCTACCGGGTCCAGAGACCGGGCCCGGTAAGAATGGCCGGGCCCGGTGGGTGTCAAAAAGGGCACCGGGCCCGGTTTGCAATCTCTATTACCAACCCAATTAACAGTAGTTACTGATATTAACAACAATTTTTAAGTAAAAGTATTGATTTTTTAAAAAGCCGCACCCACATATTTTTTTTTGGCCAAATTATTGTTGACATGATTTTGGCATCGAATCACATAATTTTAACTTGTAACCTTTTTTTTTTAAATATACACCGTCAGTTATTTAAAACGACTACAAAATGACGGTGTATACAGACTCCTATTTTCATTTTTTTTATTTATATTACATTATATTATTATTTATTTAAATTGTATTAAACAAAAATCCTAGTATATCTAAATTTTTGGAACATGATTAACTCCTCTTTTTGGGTAGACTCTCTTTGGGAAGTTATTTTTTTTCTTAGTTTCTTGGTAGTAGCTAGGTACCTATTATAACAAATTATACCTTTTAATATTTATAAAACAATTATACTCATAAAAACGTGTGTAAAGAAAGGCCTTAGTATTCTAAGGTAGCTAGATATACTAAGATTAGATTCTAAATAAAACAGTTTTCACAAACATGCACCACTTTAAATTAATTGACATATTGACATGAAGTAAAACCTAAAAAACGAACTTTTAAAGTGCAAAACAATAAATTACCAACCTTTTTTATCTGTGCTCGCTCACACGGCGGCGCCGGCGAATCGCAACCAAGCTTCTTGATCGCAACTAACTTTACGTTAATGTTGGTTGACAAAATGAAGTTTCAAATACCCCGTAAACAAAGGTTCCTAAAGTGCGGAATTTTTGAAAAAAATATGATTGTCTAGGTACAACTCTGTCAAAGGTAGAACAGGTTTCCCTATATTTAATTGAAATAATCAAAATTTAAATAACATGTAGTTATTTTTTTAAATATTTTTTCGTGAATACCGGACCCAAATAAACAAACTTTGAATTTTTTTTCCAGAATATCTATAAGCCATATCAATTTTTAAGTATTTTTCTGATGTTTGTAATAGTAATACTTAACTTTGTTTTCTTCAATAAAACACAAACATACAAACAAACAGACAAAAATAATAAAAAAAAATTTGGGAATGGTTGGTTAAGTCCCGCTGTCTCCCAGTACCCTAATCCAACTATTTTGACAGTATTTTTTGGAATATCACTCAATGACACGGCTTTTTTACAGTTTCATAATAATATACAC
This sequence comes from Agriphila tristella, assembly GCA_928269145.1. Classification (NCBI taxonomy): domain Eukaryota; kingdom Metazoa; phylum Arthropoda; class Insecta; order Lepidoptera; family Crambidae; genus Agriphila; species Agriphila tristella. The sequence goes on along the minus strand of OV743429.1, from coordinate 43,386,402 downwards.
TCGACGTCAGAAAAATCGCACCTCTTCGAAAATAAGTTTAGACTTGGCCACCTGCTATTGCTAGCTAATGTTTTATTGTGTAAATGTTGATATCTATCGAAAGTATATTTTTGAAAGGGTGCGATTTTACTGACGCCGAGTGTACCTACTAGTTTCCGCCCGCTACTTTGTCCGCGTGGGCATCGGAAAATTCTTAGGGAACCTTTGTCTGGGATAAAAAGTAGGATAAAAAGTATCCTATGTTTTAATCCAGGCTATAAACTATCTGTGTGTCAAAATTCGTCCAAATCTGTTCAGCTGTTTTTGCGTGATTGAGGAACAAACATCCAAACCCACAAACTCATATTTATAACTAGCTTCCGCCCGCGACTTCGTCCGCGTGGACATTTGAGAAAATCCTAAGGGGACCGTTAACCAGGATACGAAGTATTCTATGTTCTAACGTCCTGGCTCGCTAGGCAGTACGCTTGGTGTGGAAGTACCTCGCTTGCGAGGCAGAGGGGCAATTCTCGGATGCGTGACATAATGTCGAATTCGACATTATCTCTAATCACGAATCTCTATTAAAAATGTCACTAAAATCTCTACTGCTACCAAAAAACTTATTCTCAGCGATTTTCGACATTACAAGTCGAATGACTTTGCAATCTCGACGATTTCTTGACTTTTTCGAGATATTTCGAATTTGACACTATTGCACGCACCCGATGTCTGCCTGCAAGAAACGCAACGCTGTTTAACATTGATTACTGTTGGTTTAGTCGGTCACCCATCCCGAACCTGACCTTTTTACAAAGTTGTTTAACATTCGTTATCGAAGTCTCAAACGGTCACCCATCTTATACCCAGTCTTTGTAAACGTTGTTTGACATTGATTACTTCTTGCATCGTCGGTCACCCATCCCAAACCCGATTTTTTTTAAAGTGATTACCAGATGGTCACCCATCTCACACCTGGCCTTATTTAATTTTTTCTTACTTTCGTCGCATCACAGTCCCAAATGGTCACCCATCTAGTAACTGGCAACCGGCCTCTTCAAAAGTAGCTTAACATTCGTTATTGCTGTTCCAAACGGCAGCAAGGTCACCCATCTGAGATGGGAGACTATTTTCAAAGTGGTTACCAGATGGTCACCCATCTCACTCCCGGCCTTATTTAAAGCTTTTTTACTATCGTCGCATCACAGTCACAAACGGTCACCCATCTGAGATGGGAGACTATTTTCAAAGTGGTTACCAGATGGTCACCCATCTCACTCCCGGCCTTATTTAAAGCTTTTTAACTATCGTCGCATCACAGTCACAAACGGTCACCCATCCCATACCCGGCCATTTCTTAAAATTACATAACATTTGTCATCGCAGTCCCAAATGGTCACCGGCCTCTTCAAAAGTAGCTTAATATTCGTTATGCTGTTCGAAACGGTCACCCATCTCGTACTCGGCCTCTTCAAAAGTAGCTTATCATTCGTTATTACTGTTGATGGGTGACCATTTTCAAAGTGGTTACCAGATGGTCAGACTGCACTGCTGGCAGCGCGATGATGATGGCCGATAGCGTAGCTTAGCGCAGGTCCAGGCCGTCACCCTTTATTCCAGCTTGGCCATCAAGGGCTGCAATGATGACCAAGCTTGAAGGCCGAGAGCGTAGTTAAGCTCAGCTTGAGGCCATCATAGCGTGGCCCGCAGTGCAGTCATTGTGGACCAAGTCTTGTATAGTGCTTTACTCAAAAATGTCAAAAATGTTAAAAAAAAAAAAAAATGTCAAAAATGTCAAAAAAATACAAAAATGTCAGAAATGTCAAAAATGAAGAAAATGATAAAAATGGACATTTTGGTAATTTTGGTAATTTTTGACAATTTTGACATTTTTGTAATTTTTTGACATTTTTGACATTTTTGTGTCATTTTTTACATTTTTGTCACTTTTGAAATTTTTGTCATTTTTGACATTTTTTTCATTTTTTTCATTTTTGCGTAAAGCACTATACAAGACTTAGTCCAAAATGACAAAAATGATTAAAATTACAAAAAACTATGTTTGAAACAAAACTCGACAATAATGGATTTTCAAAGGAAATTGCTGTTGGCTAAAACTTGACAATAATGAAATCCCATACAACTTTGTTGCGTCACCATCGGAGGAGCGCGGCAACCTCGACTTTGTTCAAAGAAGGTTGTCGAAATAATGACCATATTACAAGCATTTTTGAGTAAAAACATACTAGACAAATAGTCTCTTAAATTAGAAATTGTACCTAAATTAGAAATTGTACTGTGTGTTTCTCCACAAAGTTTGCGAACGATTTTATCCTAACTTCCCGATGAGCTAGAGACTTGAAACTTTGAACTTAGGCCAGAACTGGAAGGCAATGCGATATCATGGTGTCATTGAGCTGATCTGATGATGAAGCCGGAAGAAGGCCACAGGAACTCTTTGAAGAAACCATACAACCCCATTGTGTTTGGGCTCGTTAGAATCGTCTTGACGAGTACTCTAATGGGAGACGTGGTTTAGGGTCTGATGATGAAGACGAAAGGCCATGCCATAGGAACTCAATATTGAAACCGTGCAACCCCATCAAATTTGGGCTCGTTTGAATCGTCTTGACAAGTTCTTTGTTGGGAAATAGTTTCCAGGGTCTGATGATGGAGCCGGAGGAAGGACACAGGAACTCTTTGATAAAACCACGCTACCTTATCGAGATTGGGCTCGTTTGAATCGTCTTGACGAGTACTTTGTTGGGAAATAGTGTCCAGGGTCTGATGATGGAGCCGGAAGAAGGCCACTGGAACTCGGTAATAAAACTATGCATTCCTATCGAGTTTGGGCTCGTTTGAATCATCTTGACGAGTACTTTAATGGGAAATAGTGTCCGAGGATCTGATGATGGAGCCGGAGGAAGGCCATAGAAACTCTATAATTAAACCATGCAACCCCATTGAGTTTGGGCTCGTTTGAATTGTCTTGACGAGTACTTTTTTGGGAAATTTCCAGGTTCTGATGATATAGCCGGAAGATGGCCACTGGGACTCTGTATTAAAACCATGCAACCCCATCGTGTTTGGGCTCGTTTGAATCGCCTTGACGAGTGCTCCGATAGGAGATGGTATATTTTTTTTAGTCTTAGCTCGTTAACTAAAAAGCAGAAAATAAAAACATTAAAACGGACTAGTAAAAACCATAGAAATAGAATGTCAAAGAACAACAAAGTCAATAAACAGGTGATCCGAAAACGAATCAATACATTTTATATGAGATACATAAAATATATATGACTTAGATTCATAAAATATGACTATATTATGGCAAAGGAAATTAATAAACTATGTTCCATACTATTTTATTTGTCGATAAACGAATAAATGTAGCGAAATTTGGTTTTAGAGAAATGTGTGGCAATATCTTATTTACCTTTGAAAAGTGTGATTACTTGGATTGTTTCTTTTTGTCACATCACAATTACTTAGAGTACAAGACACCATAGCTCCACGATACCTTTATTTTTTAATTCTAATTAACATTAAAACATATTTTAAACAAACTGTGATTGCTCATTTGCTAGGCGGGACGCTAGGGGCTCTTACTGCAAAAAATGTTGGCACATGTCACTTGATCCTTTGTCTCTTTTTTGCATAGGCCATGTCTTGGCCGTGTCCGTATGATGTTAACTTCTCTTTTCAACGTTTTGTTGGTTTTCTTGAGCGCAGCGAAAATTTTTCTATGTCTGTGGTAAATCAGACTAAAAAGTTTAAAATAAATTTTTCTTTAAATATTTATTACCCTACAGAAATTTTAAACCTAAAAACGTGGGGCGCATGCTAAAGACAATATGGATGATAAATTTTACAAAATGCGCCCCACGTTTTTAGGTTTAAAATTTCTATAGGGTAATAAATATTTAAAGAAAAAATTATTTTAAACTTTTTAGTCTGTTTTTATTTTACGAGTCCGTTTTAATATTTTTAGTCCGACTTTTTTTGTAATAAAAACGTGTTTTGAAAAAAGATTTTTTTTCAGTAAATTTTTATACAATACTTAATACTTAATATACTAGAAAAAATACTATTGTAATAATAGTATTGTATAAAAATAGGTATGTGAATGCAAAAATCTCAAAAAAAAATTCGTAGATATTTCATCTCAATCAATTTGTCAAAATATCTGGAAATACATTTCAATTGAATTTCGATGTCATTCACGTCGTTCACTTACGCTGGCTTGCAGAATTTGTGCAAAATTTGTGCAGAATTTGTGCAATATTTGTGAAAAATATGTGCACAATCCTGCACAAATTCTTGTAAATTCTCCTTAAATTCTCCACGTTTTAAGTTTCTGAGATATTTGCAATTTTGTTTATTTTTTTCGAAATTAGTTTATGTACAAGCGCCGATAAGCGCCGGCTACCAGCTTTCTTTTTGTATACGGCCTAAAGCACTATACAAGCCTTGGCACGTACACAATGACTGCACTGCTGGCCACGTTATGATGGCATCGAGCTAAGCTTAACTATACTTTTGGCCTTCAAGCTTGGTTATCATTGCAGCCCTTGCTGTCCGCGCTATAAAGCTTGCTATTAAAGCTATTATTCCAGCTTGTCCATCAAGGGCTGCACTGAAATGCTGACCGCGCTTTGATGGCCTGGACCTGCGCTAAGCTCCGCTCTCGGCCATCATCATCGGTGCCAGCAACGCAGTCATTATATACCGCGGCAGTAATGTACTATTACATGTATATTAGACTTAGCTCTGCTGCCTTTGCAGTTAAGAAAATAAGGCTTCTGACCGACATTGAAACAGCAAGATTGGTTTACTTCAGTTATTTTCATAGTATTATGACCTACGGTTTGTTGTTGTGGGGCTCAGCTGCTAATATTAATAACATATTCATCTTACAAAAAAGGGCAGTGCGCGCTATATACAACTTACGGTCTAGAGATACTCTTCGTGACCTATTTAAAGAAATTAAAATATTAACGGTAGCTTCCCAATACATCTATGAAAATATAATGTATGTAAAGAAAAATTTAGATAGCTTTGTAAAAAATAGTAATGTTCATAAACTCAATACAAGAAACAAGAACAAACTTGCTGTTCCAAGGCGCAGACTGCATAAAACCGGAAGCTCTTCTTTGTGTAGATGTATTACCTTTTATAATAAGATACCACAACAAGTCACAGAACTGCCCTTGGAAAAATTTAAAAATACTGTTAAATCCAATTTAATGAGTAAAGGTTATTACACTGTTGACGATTATTTGAAGGATAAAAAGGCATGGGCATAGCTTTTGTATTGTTAATTATTACTCTAATACCTCAGTATTGATTAGAAAAAGTCCGGGGTTCTTTCATAGGTCTAGATAAAAGTCCTTTAATTAAACTCGAATCGTGATTTTCTTTTCTAAGTATAAAATTGTGAGAAGTATCCTACCTACTTAAAAACGTACTTCTGGCTTCTTGACTCGACGACTTAATATGGGTAGCTTTAGTATGTCATGCTCACTTCAAACATTTCTGCGGTGGTGTCGTGTGAGGCGGGTCGTTACGTTCCCTCAAATATGGTTGAGCGAAGCGATGGCTGGTTCATGCGTCATGCTCGTGAACGGGTGCTGCCAGTGGGAATGGGTCTGCTTCTGTCTGCTTGTATTAAGGGCGTCGTATAACTCGTATATAAAAGATCTGTTTTATATTGTCTGTATGTATGGCACTTATTACTCAAAAAATATAATTCTTAATAGCTTACCTTGTTTTGATTTATTTAATTGCAATATTTTTACTTTCTATAGTCAGTAGTTTAGTGAAAGACCTATGAAAAGCTTTTGGATATAAATTTTCAATTCGATGCCTTAACATAGGTAGTCTTAGTATGTCATGCTCTCTTTAATCATTTCTGCGGTGGTGTCGTATGAGGCTCAAATATGGTTGAGCGAAGAGATGGCTGGTTCATGCGTCATGTTCGGGAACTGGTGCTGCCAGTGGGAATGGGTCTGCTTCTGACTACCTATCTTAATGCATATTGAATTGTATGTTTTTCTTTTATTTTTATTTATTGTAACAGCCTAGACTGAATAACAAGTTCAAACTTTGAATTTAGCTTAAAATCTGTAAATTGATTAAGAAATTTGAAACTCATTAAGAAATGAGCTAATTCAATAATGTTATTTATTTGTTAATCTTTGTTAATATAAAGTCTGGAAACGATATACATATTTGTAAATATCGTTCCAGCTGATTGATAAAGCTGACAAGTTTTTTGCGCCCATTTTTCTTGTCAGTTAAAAGACGTCATAATGGGTGGTAGGGTAAAAGAATTGACGATTTAAAAATGCTTATTATGTGAGCTTATTTAAATAAAATATATTTCACTTTCACTTTCACTTTCACATGTACATTACACACATAGAAATAGAATGCCAAAGAACAACAATGTCAATAAACAGATGATCCGAAAAACGAATGTAGGTAAATTATAAAAGCGACAGCCGGAGGATCCAAAAAAAATCAAAGTTGAATTTAAAATAAATTTATTATAATAAAAATTACAATTTAAATTGCGTGACAATTGTTCGATGCTAGATACAAAAGTGAATATTATAATGACGAAACTCCGTCCGGTGTCGGGGCGTCAGGTTATGCTGCGTCGGCACCTCGTGATCGGTCGTTTCCATGCGACCTAATAACTAGGTAAACTGCTGTCAGCGGTTCGTATGGTAGAGCGATACGTAACACCTCCCCCCGCAGATCAGCGACTATTGGAAACCCTTGTTTGAGATGGTCGCTGAGATGGTTCTGGGATCCATCTTTTTATCTTGTTGGTTCATGGCTTTCAGGTCCGGAATTGCATAAATGGCATCGGGGACGTCATCGCTGCTTCCTTTGGAGTTATTTCTCGTATCAGTGCTTCGGTTTCGTAGCCGTCTAATTGCTACGACGGTTATGATTGCTACGATGCTTATTAATAGTATGACGTAGATCGGGATCGTAGTATGATATAAGGATAGATCGTCGACTTGTTCCAGATGAATCGGAGTCTGCGTGGAGATCTTCGTATTGATGGAATGGAGATTTTTCAGGTCAACCGTGTTTAAGATGAATCCTGGATGATCTTGGGGCCTCGACTCGTCATACGGAGGCATTTCCATAATCTTCACTGCATGTCCTTCGATCCGCTCGTTAGTGTTAGCTATAGTGAACTCCGGCGTCTTCAGATAACAGTTGAATGGGATGACAACGAGATAACTTCCTTGTAGCGTTTTGTATAATTCTTGACCACAGGTTATCTTGATTTTGGTGGGCTTAGGAAGACATAGCGTGTAGTGTCGGTCATCGAGTTGTTCGAGTGCTTCTTTCTTAAGTGATACTGAAGTTGGCTTACAGGATTCATGAAGTTGCTGTTTGCTTATGAGATGCTGGATGCAGTCGGGATCACTCTGGATTTTGAACTGGGATTGTGCCTCGCAGAGAAACCAGGAATTTACCTTCGGGCATTCAGCCTCCATGTACATATAATCTGTCCTAGAGGTTGCTATGTAAGGTAAGGGAGGTATTAGGATTTTATTATTTTTGTTAGGGATGATGGCTAATTTGTACAGGTCAAAATTGAATGGGAAGGCAATCGGAACTTTAATAACTATAGTTATCTGATTATCTACGTAAAAATAACCTAACTTAACTATGTCGTAGAAATCTCTATACTCTACGTCAAGGATCTCATCTTTTGAATATAATGTCCTTAGTTTACTTAATATATTTTTAACTTCTACAATACTTATAATGAAATGGGGTGTACTCGATGTACGAATAAAACCTAATGTAATTTCTAACTTATATAATTCTTGAGATAAATCCTCAACATTATCTCCTAAGATGACAAGATGCTGCGCCAGATGGGCATATTTAATTAGATCACTATCTTTGCTACTGTCACTATCCATGATAACTTTAAGAACCTGATTTATCTTATCCTGATTTTTAGCTAAATTATCTATTGCTTTAGTGCTGTGAAGGATCCAATCTTTGTTAAGAGTTATATGATTATTGATCTCGGTTTCTAGCTTTTGTTCATTATTTTGTAGTGTTTTAATTGCGTTATTATATTTGATAGCGTCAGTATAATCGAGATTACCAGAAATTGATTTTATTACAGATCCGAGTCCGTCGATGAGACCTCTCTTACTACGGTTCGGTTTAAAACTTAATAATTGCTCCGATATTTTATCTAATTTTGTACGCAAATGCTCGACATGTGGATCATAGAGAAATAGTGTTTTATTATTTAACTGGGGTCTTATTTCATTTAATTGTGTTATAGCTAGATTTATTTGATTTGATATATTTTCCAGGTCAATATAGTTTAAGAAGGAGTGATAGTGGGATACGATCTTCGTGGGTCCTAGTCTGAAGGGCAGGATTCCTGGTCCGTCGTCCAATGAGTCAATCGTTACATCCTGTCCTCTGGTCAGTTGAAGCAGGATCGGTAATAGAAGTGTCCTGTAACAATGTCGGGTCTTTAGGGCTTCTTTTCAACCGGGATTTGGCAACAGGGCCACGTTTCTTTTTTGTATATATATGAATAGGGAGGTCGGCAAGGACAGTATCCTGAGTATATCGTGGGGCTAGTTTCTGTCTATTGGCTAAAGGATTTCGAATAAAAACTTGTTGGTCTGGGACATAATCTTTTTCAGGTTCACGGTCTTTATTTCTATTTTCAGTTAGTTCGGTTCTGTTATGTAAAGCTGTCTCGTTAATTATGTCGTATACGTTAGTCATTCGTTTTTTATGTTCTAGTAAGTATTGTTGTAGTAAGTGTTCGGATAAGTCAATGTCAAGAGGGTCACGTGGGTAAAAGTGTCCTGTTATTAAGTCTATAGGTCTGCATTTAGTGAAGCTGTGAATGGAGCTATTGTATGCAAGTAAAGCGTATGGCATTAGATTAATAACTGGTTCATTATTTTTCTCTAATTTTAAAATTCTAAGATGTTCCAGAATAGTTGAGTGAAACCTCTCAACTATGCCATTATCATTTGGTGTATGAGCAAGGATCTTATGATGCTGGATTCTGTGGAGCCGTGTAACTCAGAGAATAGCTGGTTTGAGAATTCGGGACCTTGGTCTGTAATTATAGACATAGGGACACCATGGTGAGTACAAAATTTTAGTAATGACTGAACGACACTTAAAGCTGTGCCATCTCTGAGATAATACGCTTGAGCGTACTTTGAGAAGGCATCAACTAAAGAAAGATACTTTTCATTTTGTACCGTGAAAAGGTCAAGATGAAGTATCTCAAATGGTTTGCTAGGAGGGGGTACTATAGAAAATCTTTGTTTAATGGGGTATCGATCATATTTTGCGCGACCACAGACGGTGCATTCGTTAATATATTTTGTTATATGCTCTTTCATTTTAGGCCAATAGAATTTAGATGATAAAGCTAGGAAACATTCACTAATACCACGATGGTTGGTTTTACCTTCATGATATTTTTGTATGATTTCTTGTTGGCGTAAATATTCTTTTATATTTTCTAATTCGACTTTAGTTAAGATCAATTTCATAGCGGAGCTTTTAAATTTACTTTGTATTATCGGAATTATTTTGTACATAGCTAGAGGAGGATGAATGATCAAACCAGTCTGAACTTTTGGGTTCACATATTCCTTAACAGCCTGGATAACATCTTCTTCAAGGTTAGATTCTGATATTTGGATAGTCGTTCTGGTATGTGTCTCAAAGGGCTTTGTCACTGTCGGTCGTTTTTTTATGTCTCCTACTACAACAAAACATATCTGTCTATTGAATTTATTAAGTGGGTCGTCTGAAATAGGGATCTCGAGGATGGGATTTTCAGCGCTGGTGTGAGCTGTTGCTGTACTGGATCCGTTTAATGATGGTGGTCTCTCAGAAGGATTGACCAAGATGGAACTGGTATCTTCATTATTGACCTCAATACGGGATAAGGCGTCAGCGTTGGTGTTATGCTTGCCCTGTTTATAAACTGTAGTGAAATTATACTCGCTTAATTTTAATTTCCAGCGTGTTAGTCTAGAATTAGGGTCTTTAAAATTCATAACCCATTGCAATGGTCTATGATCAGTGACTATCTTGAATTTTCTACCGAATAAGTATGGCCGGAAGTATTTCGTAGCCCATACTATAGCCAAAAGCTCTTTTTCAATAGTACAGTATTTAATTTCACTAGAGTTTAAAGTTCGTGACGCGTAGGCAATCGGTTTATCACTGCCTATCGTGCCCTGGGAAAGTACAGCACCAATCGCATAATTCGACGCGTCTGTAGTTAGTATAAAGTCCTTTTCAAAGTCAGGATATTGCAGGATTGGGTCATTCGTCAAAAGTTTTTTACAGATCTCGAAACAGTTTATGTAGTCTACGTCATTATATGTTATTTTAGAGCCCTTTTTTAAACAGTGAGTCATAGGTTTAGTAATTTTAGCAAAATCAGGTATAAACTTCCTGTAGTAGCCTAGTAATCCCAGGAAACGTTTTATTTCAGTAGCTGATTTTGGAAGGGGAAACTTCTCTATAGCCGAGATTTTGTCAGGATTAGGTTTTACGCCGTCTTTGCTGATGATGTGACCAAGGTAAGCCGTTTCTAATTTTAAGAATTCGGACTTATCCATTTGGATCTTGAAGTTCGATTCTCTTAGCCTGTCAAAAACCTTTTCTAAATTAACCATGTGCTCTTGTAGGGAAACACTGAAAACTATGATATCGTCTAGATATACTAAGCATATTACGTTTTGCAGATCTCTAAGGACATTGTCCATAACACGTTGAAAAGTGGACGGGGAATTTTTAAGTCCCATGGGCATTCTTAAAAATTCAAAATGCCCATGTTCTACGTTGAAGGCTGTTTTCTGGACATCATCAGGGTTCATTTCCACCTGATAGAAGCCACTAGCAAGATCTAAAGTGGTGAAGTAGTGACAGTTACCAAGTTTATCCAGGACATCAGAAATATTCGGAATAGGGTATTTGTCATCAATGGTTTTTTCATTGACTTTTCTAAAGTCTACGACGATACGCCATTTGGTTTTTCCTGACGCATCCGCCTTCTTTGGAACTACCCAGATAGGTGAGCTCCAGGCTGATTGGGAAGGTCGTATTATGCCCTGATCTAACATTTTAGTAATTTGGTCCTGTACCTCTTGTCTATGGATGAAAGGATATCTATAAGTTTTAGTGTAAACCGGGATCTCATCGGTGGTACGTATACTATGTTTTATTTTATTTGTAAAGGTCAAAGGTTCACATTCGATGTAAAAGACATCTGCATAACGAGCACAAAGGATTTCTAAATTAACACGTTCTTCAGGATTCAAATGGTCTGTGCGAAGACGGGATAAAACTTGGGATACGCGATCGGGTGGTGGTTCGGTACTCATGCAATTGATATTAAATACTTCTGCACTAACGGGCCTATCCATTGAAAATATAATATCGTGTCTAGTGGGATTACTAACTTCTACAAAGCAGCGATTATTTTCAACGTTAGTTACGCAATAGTTTATATGACAATTAGAAATAGTTTGTTCTGAAACATACGCATCGCCATCTTGTAAATTCACTGGTATTCGGAGTAACTTAGATGAATTCGCGGGAATCATCTCCTCGTAAAGATTGCAATTACGAGAATCATACATAAGTAACGGAATTTCGGACTGTCTTGTAGTTAACACTTTATTTTTTAAATCAATACTAAAAGTAAGTCATAGCCAATCAAACCGTCAAAGTAATCATGAAATTTGTAAATGAATAAAGTTATATCATTGATTTCGTTAAACTCAGTAAAACAAGGTAAAGTTATAGAATAATCGTTGCGCGTAGTTGCATGGATATTAGTTACTTCGAAAGGTTCGTAGTTACATGGTATATGAGAAAAATACTTTTCTACAGCCATCGGACTAATAAAAGATTGATTGGCACCTGTATCTATTAAAAACTTAAGTGGCGGATTAGTTATTTGAATATAGGGCAGTTGACGTTTCGTATGTAAATTAATTTCTATTTTGGCTTTTCTGATTTCGCCTTGATCTGAAAATCCTCATTATTGTCTGTAGCGTTTGCGTCACAAGTCTCGTCCAACGGGGGCTGGTTTTCGGGATAGCAAGGATAGTAATAGTTCTCAGTAAGGTCGGTTTGTTCGTAATAGTCTTGTTCGTACTGGTTATAATCGTAATAGTCATAGTCATAATAGGGTTGGTACTGCTCTGTCGGATCGTAAAATTCGTTAAAATTCATCTCTCGCGACTTAAAATAGTTGGATGGGGGTGGATTCCCGAATTTCGTCCAATCGTGGGGTGTACGAGGTTGGAAAGGCTTAGCTACGTAATGACTAACGCCACTCATAGGTGAAGGCGCGGCATTCGCATTGTTATAGCTAAAACCTGGATTTTTGGGTGGCAATCTAAAAACGTTACTTTGGGGTCTGTAATTAGGTGGGGGTGCAGCGAACATTTGTTGAGTGCGCGTTGGACCACTAAAATGAGGCGGTTGGGGCTTCCAACTCGGCATTGGCCTCTGCGGTGGTTGTACATTAAACGGTCTAGAGGGTCCAGGGGGCATATTAAATGGCCTTGACGGACCGGGCATATTAAATGGCTTTGGAGGGTTAAAACCGAATGATCGAGGGGGTAACGCTAACGGTACTGACGGTGGCAAGCTGTAAGGTAACTTTGGTAAGTTATTATATGAAGACGTGGACTGCAACTTTCTTTCAGGAAGATGATCGTTACGCTGCTGTAAGTATAATGTATTTACCTCGTCATTGACATATTCCAGAGCGTCCTCAATGGTGTCGGGTCGCATACATCGTATACGAGCTCCTAAGGGGTCGCGGAGACCACGCAGGTAAGACCTAAGGGTTAACTTTTTATACAAGGTTCGCTTCGCCTCAATTGTAGTTGGTACTGTTTCGTGTAAATTAACGTACGTCATTATTATACTGAATAGATTTTGGCACTGTTCATAAAATTCTTGGGGTGATGCTGAACCTTGTGTAAGAAGTGACAAATCGTTGTAAAGCGAGGCCTCATCGCGCTGGTCTGCAAAGTTATTAATAAGGGCGCTACGTATTCCTGACCAATTTCCGGGAACTCCGTTGGAATTTATTGTACGGGCCGCGGGGCCTGTTATCTTATTTAATATGCCGTTAATTACAGCTAAATTACCGAGTTCATGAACCGGATCACTAGTCATATATTGCTTTACTATCTCATCGCAAAGATGAATAAATCGCGTGAGCACAGCGGAGTTTCCGTCGAAGTCCGGGACTAGCCTAAGGACCTTGTAAATTTGTTCTACGCGAGCGTCCGCCATTTTATCACAATCGTTAGTTTCTGGTGTTTCAATAATTGTCTCTAGATTTCTACGCGAATCTAATTCTAACAGCCTATTCGTTTTACTAACTCTAAGTGACCGAGATTGCCGTGGATGGAAAATCTTGGATAATTATTATAAGAACACTAGGAATAAAAAAGGAGAGCAACTCTAGTAGATCTAGGTACTCACATACGCATCTTTGATTCCTCTGGCGATCGATTTCTTGTATCTCCTCCGGACTGCAGCTTCCGTAGATTCTGGACCGCCGTTAGGCCGTGCTTGATTCACTGACTCTACTTTACAGCGATCCTACCGACTGCGCCAATTATAAAAGCGACAGCCGGAGGATCCAAAAAAAATCAAAGTTGAATTTAAAATAAATTTATTATAATAAAAATTACAATTTAAATTGCGTGACAATTGTTCGATGCTAGATACAAAAGTGAATATTATAATGACGAAACTCCGTCCGGTGTCGGGGCGTCAGGTTATGCTGCGTCGGCACCTCGTGATCGGTCGTTTCCATGCGACCTAATAACTAGGTAAACTGCTGTCAGCGGTTCGTATGGTAGAGCGATACGTAACAGGTATACTATACATTATGTATGAGATACGTAAAATATGACTTGCATAAAATATGACTATATTATCACAAAGGAAATGAATAAACTAGGTTCCATACTGTTTTCTTCGTCGATAAACGAATAAATGTAGCGAAATTTGGTTTTAGAGAAATGTGTGGCAAAATCTTATTTACCTTTGAAATCTGTGATTACTTGGATTGTTTCTTTTTATCACATCACAATTACTTAGAGCACAAGACACCATGGCTCCACGATACGTTTATTTGAAATTCTAATAAGGATTAACAAATATTTTAAACAAACTGTGATTGCTCATTTGCAATGCGGGATGCTAGGGGCTCTTACTGAAAAAATGTTGGCACATTGTCACTTGATTCTTTGTCTCTTTTTTTTCACAGACCGTGCCGTATAATGTTAACTTCTCTTTTCCATGCTTTGTTGGTCTTGAGCGCAGCGAAAATTTTTCTGTCTATGAGCTCACATGATGCGCACTTGTCAGGCGTTGAACGCGCGTTGCCGCCGCCGTCAAACAATTAAACGCTGTTTAAAATTTGATTTGATTTTAAAATTTGGAATGTAAGCTAGTATTAGTACACAAACAACAAAAAACATCTAATACTTGGATCTCCAACCTTACTAGGGGATTGAAGTTTGTATGAGACTTCCGCAAATTTTGATGCTAGAGGTCTGAAAATTGATGTCCCTATATTATAGAGCAGGCAGGGATAGCGAACCTTTATGTATCTACATGCCATTTTTATAAAGAAATGTTTAATGAGTTCATAGACGTGCCATCAAATAATTTTGCCTTTGTGATTATTGGGAAAATAATAATAATAAATACTATCGACTCAAAACTTTTTATTTATTTACTACAAAAAATAGGTACGATTAAATAATTCGTAATTTTTTCGTAGTGCATAATGAATTTGGAGATCGGTGACGTGCCCAAAATATTGTGCCATTGGTTTGCCATCCCTGATGGCCTGCCATCCTCCTTATAATAGTACAGCCTGCTGTAGCCCGTAGTACATTTAAATTACGAAAAAGGTTACCGTTTGCCGTTGTTTTGCCAAGTTTTACAGATCGCAACCCGCCGTAACCTATATTTGTATATCTCCAAAAATAATTTATTTTTTATTTTTCGAGGTTTACCACATGGTTAAGCTATTGTCGTGTACTACAGCTATGTTTGATTGCCACTGATAATATTAATACTATGAAAAGTAGCCATGTATACACAGATTTAAGTCCAGATGAAAATGGATGGACTTTACCATCCATTTTCATCTGGTCTTAAATTTGTGTATGGCTACTTTTCATAGTCTAACTATTATCAGTGGCAATCAAAACAAAACTGTAGAACACGACAATAGCCAAACCATGTGGTAAACCTTGAAAAATAAAAAAAATATCGTTTTTGGAGATATACAAATATAGGTTACGGCGGGTTGCGATCTGTAAAACTTGGGTTAAAGTATCTATAACTAGCTTCTGCCCGCGACTTCGTCCGCGTGGATGTTAGAGAAAATCCTTAGAGAACCTTCAACCAGGTTACGACCAGTCATTTTTATCGTTCCCGTTCCCGTTCCCGTTCCCGTTCCCGTTCCCCCGTTCCCGTTCCCGTTCCCGTTCCCGTTCCCGTTCCCGTTCCCGTTCCCGTTCCCGTTCCCGTTCCCGTTCCCGTTCCCGTTCCCGTTCCCGTTCCCGTTCCCGTTCCCGTTCCCGTTCCCGTTCCCGTTCCCGTTCCCGTTCCCGTTCCCGTTCCCGTTCCCGTTCCCGTTCCCGTTCCCGTTCCCGTTCCCGTTCCCGTTCCCGTTCCCGTTCCCGTTCCCGTTCCCGTTCCCGTTCCCGTTCCCGTTCCCGTTCCCGTTCCCGTTCCCGTTCCCGTTCCCGTTCCCGTTCCCGTTCCCGTTCCCGTTCCCGTTCCCGTTCCCGTTCCCGTTCCCGTTCCCGTTCCCGTTCCCGTTCCCGTTCCCGTTCCCGTTCCCGTTCCCGTTCCCGTTCCCGTTCCCGTTCCCGTTCCCGTTCCCGTTCCCGTTCCCGTTCCCGTTCCCGTTCCCGTTCCCGTTCCCGTTCCCGTTCCCGTTCCCGTTCCCGTTCCCGTTCCCGTTCCCGTTCCCGTTCCCGTTCCCGTTCCCGTTCCCGTTCCCGTTCCCGTTCCCGTTCCCGTTCCCGTTCCCGTTCCCGTTCCCGTTCCCGTTCCCGTTCCCGTTCCCGTTCCCGTTCCCGTTCCCGTTCCCGTTCCCGTTCCCGTTCCCGTTCCCGTTCCCGTTCCCGTTCCCGTTCCCGTTCCCGTTCCCGTTCCCGTTCACGTTCCCGTTCCCGTTCGTGGATGTGCATGTCCAGGTCCAGGTCCATGATGTATCATGTCCACCGCGTTGGACTTCAAAATAAATCTCATTTACGCAATCACCGTCCCATAAAACCTCAAGAACGACATCCGTATCGATTTTTATCTTTACTCACCTCACTTACCCTCTAAGGGGTTGATTTTCAAAATCACAAAATATATATTATTATTTTTAGACGTGCTCCTACTAATTTTAAAGTTGTAATTTCGATTTTATATTCTTTTTTAATACAAAATTTGAACCCCATTTTTACCCCTTTAGGGGTTAACTCATGTCCACCGTGTTGGACTTCAAAATAAATGTCATTTTTGCAATCGTCATCCCAGAAAACCCCAATAACGACATCTATATCGATTTTTATGTTTACTCACCCCATTTACCCCCCAAGGGGTTGATTTTCAAAATAACAAAATACATATTTGCCTTTTTATTTTTAGATGTGCTCCTACAAAGTTTAAAGTTGTAATGTATATTTTATATTATTTTTCCATACAAAATTTGGACCCCATTTTCACCCCTTTAGGGGTTAAATCATGTCCACCGTGTTGGACTTCAAAATAAATGTCATTTTTGCAATCGTCATCCCACAAAACCCCGATAACGACATCCATATCTAATTTTAGGTTTTTTACCCCTTTTCACCCACATTTCATCCCCTTTGGGGTTGAAATCCTAACAAAAACAATATACGTTGCGTTAGATTTCCATTCATAATCCTAAATTATAAATTTAGCGATTTTTACTACGAAAATGAAGGATTTTCTTCAATACACAACTTCATTCCCCTTTTGACCCCTTCGGGGGTAGAATTTTGAAAAACGCTGAGACCCGTATTTATTAATTTTCAATCGTCAGTCTAAACACAAAATTTGAATATTCTAGCTTCAAAACTGAGGGACTTTCATACAAACTTCCATCTCTTATTTCATCCCCTTAGGGATGGAAATTTAAAAATTCTTCCTTAGTGGATGCCTACACTGTATAAAGTATCTGTGTTCATTCATTCATTCAATCAATTCAATTCATCAAAATTTCAAGTCTCTAGGTCCAGCGGTTTGGGCTGTGCATTGATAGATCAGTCAGTCAGTCAGTCATTCAGTTTACGATTTTATATATTAAGATTTCATAATAAATAACTATACCACAACGGCAAACGGTAACCATTTTCGTAATTTAAATTTATTACGGGCTACTGTACTATAAGATATAGTGTGATAGAGTGTAATGAGATAGAGTGGGCTATGAAAAAAGGCAATTCTGATGTGCAAGAAAACCCCAAAAAAGAAGAAAAAATATTGTCATAAACAAATTACAAAAAGAAGTGAAATCGCACCAAAACATTTTCATGTAAAATGTTGCTAAGACGAGACGGTCATAAAGGAAGATAATGTCAGACCTCATGTATAGCCAAGCTTCTGACTCTGCAAGCCCATACTTCACAAACTCTACACCTTAGTCAAAATATGTGGCTTGGCCGCTAAGGCTGCTTCGTTGCTACAAGAACTATTGTAATGGGAACGTATCAGAATGTCTAAAGTTAGAATGTCTAAACTTAAAATGGCAAAGTTCAAAATGTCAAAAATTAAAATTCAAATGGTTTAAAATGTCGAAAATCATTATGTATAACTTCAAATTAGCAAAATTCAAAGTATCAAACGTATTAAAACCGGCAAAGCGCCAGAAAAAAACTATTTCAAACTCAATTGGTGGATTTTGTTCGCCGGCTACGGAATCAGTGACTGGCACCGGCTACCAAATCAGGGAGCGGCGCGGCTATAATGATGTGCGGCGCAGGCACAGAGGTTAACCTAATTAATTAGGTACCTGAATAAAAGAAAGGCATAAGTAAATTTTATACGTCATTATATGTATTTGGACTATTAGACATTTTAAATTTTATTCATTTGAACTTAGACTTTTTAAATTATTTGACCATCTGATCGTTAGACATTTCGGTTTTTGACATTCTGAATTTTCGACATTTTAATCGTTTGACATTAAAATTTTTGACATTTTGAACTTTGCTAATTTAAGTTTAGACATTCTAACTTTAGATATTCTGTTACGTACCCATTGTAATGTATAACAGAAAAGTAATGAACAATGAATAAATAATAAATAATAAATTCTTCACCTTATGAATTTACCAAATGGCCAAGCCACATAATGTGACTAAGGTCTAGAGTTTGTGAAATTAGGGCTTGTAGAGTTAGGGTGTGTAGAGTTATGGCGTGTAGAGTTAGAAACTAGGCTCCACATGAGGTCTGATCACTTTTTGACAGTGCGAGCCATATATTCTCGTCTTGGCAACATTTTACATGAAAATGTTTTGGTGGGATTTATTTTTTACTTTCCTTAGATCCAAAGTGAAAAGTAGAGTGTTTAACACGGGCATAATTATCTATTCTGTGACACGGGTGAAAGTCATCAATTCCATACTCAAACTAGTTCGTAACAAGAAAAAATAATTACAACAAAACAACTACGTTTAATAAAATTTTGAAACATAATTAGTTATTATTCTTTTATTAGTTTATGTAAATAAAATCCAGAAAACCGCCAAATGTGACCACTTTGGTTATGGAAATCAGAGACAACGGTGGTAACTCAAACACCCGACCTGAGCCAATATAGAAAAGTGCGTTTTCTAAATTGACCCATCCGGGGAACGAACTCTGGACTTTAGAGATGGCGACACCATGAAAACTGGTGTGCAAACCACTCGACCACGAAGGTCGTCGAAAAGAATCCCATCAAACAACATAGAAAAACGCATGATCGCGTTTCGGAAAAACTCGTGAAGATTTTCGGTTTCATAGGTACCGGTTCCTGTCCCAGTTTTAGTCCGTTCAACGTGTGCTATTGCACAAACACCAAACTAAAATTATTGACTAGATTATTACAGAAGTAAAATATAGCCGCGGTGTACGTGCGACCGCGCGGCCGTGCATACCGAATCGTAAGATCCCAGCACGCATAGGTACTTACACCGAACACCCACAAACGCTTCGACGAGCACACAGACACAGAGGCAACACTAATAAAAGTATAATAAGTGTTACCAAGACACAGGCGCAGCGTACGGTACTATTTGTTTGGAGGGAGGTTCGAGGCACTCATACAAGCTCAGGAGAGGCTGTGTCGCCGCGGCCCGCCAGTTTACCGTTGCGAGGCGTGTAGCGCGGCCAAACGTAGCCGTAACGCGCGCCGCCGGCTTCCATCTCAGCTCCAGGAGTGTTCCCCGGGACCAGGACTTTTCCCTCTGTGCACCCGCGTGCCCGTCATGAACTAGGATACTTGTTCTCTAGCATAGAGACGAAGTGCTACATCTCGTGCTTATTTCACTGGAGTGTTAATCCGATTTCTGGTTGTTTATTGGATCGCTTTTATTCGTCGGCAACGGTGAGTCTTAGTTTGAACTTACTTTGGGAGGGTATGTACAATTGCTTCGTTTGAGAGAACGTTAGAAGCTTTCTTATTATAAAATTGGAAACTTGAAATGTGTCTAAATATTTTTCTTAAGTCGTGTGATTCCAGTATAACTATCATTTTAGTTGAGCGATTGTTTTAAAAGTAAATACATTGCATTTGTAAAGTATTGCTGTTTTGTTATTGGCTTATTATTTTCATATTTCCATTTCAACCTAGCTACTTTTACGGAATCTCATTGTTATCAAAGATGTCTGTCCAAATGACGTACCCTACTTGATACTTTGTAAGTACTTCGTTTGTATAGACTAATTTGAAAAAAGTGGAAATTATACAGCAGAATAATTACCTAAGTAGAGCATTTTTAACTGCTTAGTAAAACTTTTCTATAATAACTTACGTATATAGAAAAACAAATTAATAAACTGTTTAAAAAACCAATTGGAATTTGATCTGTCATTCAGACTATTATTGTATTACAGTATGATTAAGAGGCATTTATTTTTTAGTTTAACAAATAAATACATTACACTAATAATCCAAAAATAAATCATTAGATGCAATTCTGGCAAACAAAATGTTCGTTTTCCTCCTCTGTAGTTATATTTTTGACCAAAGTAAATATAGAATTCTCTCAGCTTACTAAAAACGGAAAACAGGGCTTCCACACTTTTCGATTTTGTTATCTTAAATTGGTATTAGGAACACAGTATAGTCGATCGTAGTATAGTATATTCTATTAATACTATATCAGAAAGAAACGTACAGAAGCCAATATGCAATTGAGTTAAAAAAAAATATAAAATATAATCATACTCGAGTTAGCGGCAGGAAATTATAAAATTATCGTAACGCGTTGAAGTCTTTTGTTCTCGCTATGTGCGTTGCTTAATAATTCGGTTAGTTTCAGAACTTTTGTGATTTCTTTCTGAATGGTTCTCATTTTGTTATGCACCTAAAGCGTCAAACATGTTATGGACATATCCATTGTCCTACTCCATTGCGAATTAGGATGTACTTACAGTAGATAGAGTCTGGGCAGTCTGGCCCGCGAGTCGTGTCAAACCCACGGCAAATTTGAAAATTTTGATGTTTTGTACACTCAAACTACTGCAAAATAACAACTTTATACTTTCATTTTATTTTTTTTAGCTTTGACTTTTGTCAAGGTTTGATAAAATGTATATTTTGCTGTATTTTGAGCTAAGTATTTAAAGCTTCAAAATTTTGCCGCGGGTTTGAGATGACACGATTGGCCACGCTGGCCACACTTTAGTGCTATTTTAAATAGGTAAACATTAGCCGTTCGATAAAAAAAACGAAAACCTGAAGAAATTATCTGGTGCGAGTCGAGTTTTTTCTTAAAGGTTTTATTTAGTATTGTATAAAGGGAAACCTGAAGAAAAGAGTAACAAAAACAGCTTCAAAATTAAACAGCTCTAAAAAGCATGAAATTATATTCAAAACATAATAATTAATAAAATTAGATTCGCATACCTAAAACGTCTAATAAAGTCGGGTGGGGCTGGGGGTCATTTTTCTTTTATTTAATATTTTATAGTTGTTTCTTTTTCTCATTCTCTTTATTGAAAAAGTCCCAAACGACTTCAATAGACATTTTTTAAATTAATATGCGTATCTTATTAATAATAACGATGTTAATATTATTTCTTGCTTTTTAGAGCTGTTTAATTTTGAAGCTGCTTTTGTTACTCTTTTTTTCAGGGTTTAGGAGGTTTTCTTTTTTAAAATTATTTTTTATTATCAACTTTTTTGTGGTAGGTATAAGCGTGTAATTTTTTATACATGTATATGTTCAATGCTATACAATGCCTATTCAATTTCCACATTAACTCTGTTTGTTTTTGAGGAGTTAGGTTTGTGTATCTTCAAAGTCCAAGATTCAATGCCTGAGGTATAAAACCCTCTGCAATAAAAAAGAACCATCTAAATCAGTTCATAAACCAAGAAAGAAGTTACCTAAGCCCGAAAATGCGTAAAAACTCGTGCAGTTCTAACGTAAATAATGACAGTATTCGAGTTAAAGATGTTTTGTAGATGACAAATAAGAATCTGACTGGCAAAATGAATTAATTTTGACGTTTTATTGTTACGAGTACCCGGTGCGTATTACAGTGGCACGCTTAAGAGGGTTTCATTAAAAAATATTGTGAAATGACTACGAAACATTCGCTACTTATGCTAACTTATTTCGACATACACTTGACCACTATTTTTTAAACGTTTGTTCAAAGCACTAATGCATTCAGACTCAATAATCTTTGGATTACTTTGTGTAACTACTTAATAATATTTTATCACACATATTGGCCACCGAGAAAAGGCTTACTTTGGTAATGTTTTTAAGTGTTTTATTAGCTTTTACAATTGGTTCGCAAAGGAAAACTGACAAAAAGTAGCGTTATACATAGTTAGAACAGGGTCTAGGTAAAAAAAATCGACGCAGGCTGTGACTGTGACCCCATAGTTTTTCAGGAATCTTGGTGTTTCTCGTTTCAGGTTTTAGATATTAGTCTAGATGGGGTTTAAAGTCACTGAACCATTCGAATAAAGGCAAAATCCATCAGATTTGTGCTCAAGAGACAAGTACCCCCGTGGCAAAAATGAAATGTAGAGTTGTATAAATGAAAAATATTTCATTTTCTTCTTTGATTAGAAAATTTTTCTGCTGACATCCACATTTGCAAAATATTATAAGATTTATCGTAACTAATTAATCCTTACTTCCTTACTAATATTATAAATGCGAATGTCCATTTGTTTGTTTGTTTGTTTGTTACGCCTTCACGTCGTAACTACTGAACCGATCATCATGAAATTTTGCATACACGTTGTCAGGGGTGCAGAAAAGGACATAGGGTACCTTTCATCCAGAAAAAACGTACAGTTCCCGAGGGATAGCAAAAAAACTGTTCACGCAAACGAAGTCGCGGGCGGCCGCTAGTATTTAATTTAATATTATAAATGTTATAAAAGTCTGTTTGTTTGTTACGCCTTTACGTCTTAACTTCTCGATCGATAATCGTGAAATTTTGCATACATATTGTCAGTAGTGCAGAAAAGGACATAGGGTACCTCTCATCCTGAAAAAAGAAATTGTTCCAGAGGAACATACAAAATACTATCCACGCAAACAAAGTTGCGGGCGGTCGCTGGTAAGTGGTATAAAGTATTTGATGCATTTCGAATGTAAATAAATTTTTAATCAACTTTCATTATTTGAAAAAGCTAGTACCATACTGTGATAAACTTTTAACTGAAAATAGCTGACGTGATTAGAAAATTGTTGTAGTAGAGTAATCGACACCTTGCGCCAATTAAAAAAGTTTAGTCATAACTGTTAATACGACTTTTGATGGTCATACATAACACACATGGCCGTTACAATGGTTGTAAATTTATTTAGTTACTTTTTATTAGTTACAAATTAATGGCTTTATAAACTAGTCATAAGGTAGGAAGCAATGGGGAAGGCAACTATCAAAATGGCACTGCGTACGCTTGTTCCACGAGAACTTTGAAAACAAAGGACTTTTACTTAAAAATAGTTTTTTTAAGCTTTAAAATGATTAAATTCTGTTCTATAGGCTTTAAAAATTTTGGCACTAACAAATTTCCGAAAAATCTGGATATAGAAAAAAAATATAAATTCTGTAAGAATTAAAACGTCTTAATTTTGCTTTAAATTCCGGCATTTGTATTGTAGAATAGCCTTTTATATCCATTTTGGGTCAATGGGTTTTTTTCGGTAAAAAAAAACAAAAATAAATACCTATTTTCCCATACATTTTGTTCTGAACGTCTACGTCGTCTTAGGAACAAGCGTACGTAGCGACATCTACAATTAGCTTTGCTTTGCCAACCCCATTGAAATCGTATAATTGCATTTCGCATAGTCTTTTAAGTACTCTCGTCTTTGCCTTGGGCTAGGAATTGAATTAAACAAAGGATTAGCAATGGCGTACCATGAAGGTTCGAATCCAGCGGTGTCTATAGCATGTGGCACAATGAAGATGGCATTAAGGTAGTCAGCGGGGGGTGCGGCGAGGGGCGTAACTGCATTGTTCGTAGCATAAGCTCGAGTTGCTGCGTGGTGGCTGTGATCGGCTACGTCATGGTACTCCATGCAGCCGTGATCTAAGGGTTATGTAACCCGCGTGCTCGCAGCGAGCTGCCATCACAGCGCAATAACTATAACTATAGCACACACCACATCACGACTTGTCCTTTTTGTCTCGTTTGATCGCGTCCCAATTTCAAACGCCTCAGTAAATTGTAGTGCGGTTCCAAACTGTAAAGGTATACAAACTTACTTCCGATTGTGTGTGGACTTAGGACTGCATTCCGCCTTGATAGCGATGGGCATGAATTCCCTAAGTTTGGTCATTTTTAGAACATAATGAAAGTGAATCATGAAATTTACTTGCAATAAAACAAAAATTAAAATTTATTGAACATGAATAAGAATAAGTAGGATGTTCTTTTACCTTCTATCTTGCATTTACATGTGATTCATTCTAGTCATTGTGATATGATATTTAACTATTGCCTGAAAATGTAAAAGGCAGGTACTATTTCTCCTTTATTCGCGGGTCATAAAATGTATTGGAGAAATTAATGTTGCTTAATAACTCACATTAGTAATGTTTGTATTAAAGAGTGATCGATAACAAGATTCGATGGAATCATTAATAACGACATGCTTATTTCTCATCATTCATTTAGCATGTACATATTAATAGGTTCATTAGGGAACCTTGCGGCCGCCCAGACTCGACAAACAATGGCTCATGATGCTAGTTCTTGTAATTCAATGGAGAAATGTTAAAGTAAGTTTTTTGTTAGTAGGTTGGTTTGCTACACAGAATACCAGGCCTTTAATCGCTTTACTGAAAAAATGCGTTTTTGCGGCATAAACGGCTGTATTTTTTTAACGTTCCATTTTTTCTTCGAAAATGGTATTTTAGATTTATAAAAAATAATAAAATTATTGTTGTCTTCTTAAAAGAAAGCTAAAGCTAAGTATCTATCTTTTTATTTTGCTATAAGTACCTATGTCATTTTGAGGAGTATCAAAACTTAACCAGGGAAAATTATTTTCTTTTGTACTTATAAAACATTTTCAACAACGCGATCCTAATAAATGAATGAATGAAATTCCTATTGATATCACATTTCTTACATTTTTGAAGTGAATGCCAATTAAGCTAATTGGAACCGCTGTCACTTACAAAGATTAGCATATTTCTTTTGGAACAATTAGGTGATTAAAGATTTCTCAGAAAAAATGGAGCAGAATGGCCGCGGAGCCTTGACCCTTGAGGCCCGAGACGCTAGGCGGAAGGCTGGTGCGCGCCCGACCGCGACGCACTCCTGCGCAGAAAGTGTGTGTCCTTGTCACTGTGCTACGTACAACCTTTGCCCCTAAACAAAAACAGAGTACGTATTGGCGGCATGCATTCAACGCGGTCTCATTATGTCGCATTGTTCTCTACGCAGACTGTTCGAGTGTGTTCACGCCGGCGCAGAACATGCATTAAACAAGTGTATGTATACTATCGTGCTTACATATGACATGTAGGCGTTCTCTGTTAATGAAATGTATATATATATATATATATATATAGTGATATATAGCTTAATAGCCCAGTAAATGAAAAGGTTCCCTCTATACCCTTTTTTGAGCGTTCATTTCCTGATTTTTAACTATAAGAACATAATCTTTTATTTGTGGGAAATCATAGCTAAAATAATAAGATATATAAGAATATAAAAAAATAAAAATAATACTTATTTCTCTTGATAATGCATAATCAGTTTCTATCCATATTGATATCTTTGTGAAAGTGTTTCTGTCTGCTCTATTTTCACTGTTGTTTTTGTAGACACTTGGAACAACTTGAAGTTTGTAGAAGATCACAGACTACCAAAGTTGTCATAAGTAATAAGCAGATAAATTCAGTACTTATGTTTTTTTATTGTCAGAAGTTATTTTAATAAAAAAAGCTTTTTATGAGAGAGTAGAGAAAGTATTCATCATCGAGAACGTAAACAGCACAATTATAATAACATACGGTGTTATTTCAGTGTATTAGAACTACATACTGCCCCGGACAAAACAGTAATTACAATGAACAAAATAATAGTATGGGCTACGACGAATCGAATTTTAACTTTAACTTTGGCTTTAATGGTTTATTCTTATCCAGTTAGATTGGATTGTTACATCGTCATATCTATGTCAGACAAATACACACTTGCAATCATTAATATCGATTTATAGATACATTTAAGATAGCACAGCAACTGATGCACGAGGAGATTCAATCAATCAATTTGTTCTTACAACATACATTACTTACTATGAGAAAAAAAGAAAAATATGTTTTGTGACGTAGACGACCGATTATACCTTGGTTGGTGTGGTTTTTAACTACTTATCTACTTCTTGGTTTTTCCGAGGCTGTGTGGTGTATAAAAGGAGATAATAGTGGACTGCTGTGGCTGTCGTAAGATGCCCAATCCGTAACGGGCCAATACGGTGGGTTAATGAACCTCAACCATTTTTGGGGTGGTTCTATACGTGAGTAAATGGGACAGTAGTACAGTTTCTCTTAACCGGAGCTGCTTTGAAAAGATTTTCCCTAATCTGTAGTGAAAACTTGGAGATTAGGGTAGAATGAATTGATTTGGAAAAATACAGATGGTTATTTTGGAAAAGTAACGGTTAAAAAACTATTTATTTTCTCATCTGCCTCTCTACTCAGATGGTCATTCTACTAATGGTATAATGCTAGTAGAATAGAATTACAATTAAGCTAACGCTTAGCTCATGACAATCCCATATATTGTCATTATATTCTACTAGCGTTAATTTTAGTAGATTGATGGCCATTTGAGTAGGCTCTCTGATCGATTCATTTACTAAAAAAATACGAAAAAAAACTTGACCAACTTCCAAGTTCCTTTAGGACTGTTAAGATTCACATGTGTGCAACAGCGGACTTGTTTTTTTATAAGGCTGAGGCGTGACTAATCTGCACATTAAGCTTAATATGTGGAAACATACTCAAACTAAACATCGGAGCCGACGTTTTCGAGAGCGCGCACACACGCAAGCTCACACATACACGTGGCGGTTGTTTTTGTCGAATATTAGAGCCAAGGAAACCGCCGAATACCGCTAGCATGCCGTCGGTTATTGCTCTCGGATTCCGCAACAAATTAACATGTATTCAGTACGACTACATCTTATACTTTGTAATTTTACATTTTATATTTTCCTATTATAAAAATTTGGGTTTCGATAATTTTCTCACGACGGTCGTACTGCTATTATTTGCCGAGTTTCGCATTCGTTACGTTACACTTATTGCAAAAATCTCGACCAATAATTGAATCGTGCCTTTACGTATGTGTGTCAACAATTTGGCAGGTTTCAGACGAGACAACGAGGTCAGTCTGTTTTGCATTTTTAGTTGACTAGCTTTTGTCTTCCGGGTATCCACTATGATAATAAATATTGCTTTACTCGCCGTATTAGTCATATACATAAAGTTGTGGGTTTATGGTTGAAAAATGTTCTATCAACGTTTATTTTTTCTATTTAGTTATGTAGCAATTTGGTTGGCATTTTATGCTGTTCTCTTAAAACGGGTTTGAATTAATTATGCATGTTATCTACGAGTTTAAGCGTAGGCGGCAAGATTAAATAAAATAAAATGGTAAATAAATTAAGTGCATTAACTATTCTCCAATGCTTGTTTTATATTTTCAGTGACAAGCTGTCGTGGAATATTTGAGCAATGTATGCAATGCTATAAACGCTGAAAAAGATATGATTACCATATTTCAAAGACTCGCACTAAGCAATTTGCTTCAAATTTTATCATCCGTACCGCTAGTAAGAGAGTGGAACTCTTTGCCTGAGTCTGAGTTTCCCGATAGGTACACACAAGTCGCGAGTGCATAGGTATCTTCTAGGCAAGTGCGTTTCATTGCACCGTAGCATCATCGCTTACCATCAGGCGTGATATCGGGCAAGCGCTTGCCTATTTAACATAAATAAGAGTTACAATTCCAAATAGGTATTTAATTAACATTCTTTAACCCCGAGATTAGGCAGATTCATAAGAAAATCGCCAGGTGTTAGTCGTGTTCCTACTCGCTCTACATCTTTTGTTTCTGACATTTTTACAAAGTTCTTTTAAAGAATTTCTAACGATAAGATAGATAGAGTAATCCTGAATCTATTTTCAGGCGTATTTTTGAAGAATTAACATATACTTAAATCGGAGGTGACGAATCCTGTCGTTGGATGAGCTTTTGTAGATAATTTAACCCCCAGATGAAAGGCAAGGAAACATGAATTTTCTCAGACATCGGTGAAGTGGTTGAATCACTAGCCACTCAATTACCGGTTTTTCGGGGCTATTCATAAATATTAATTCACTAATATACTGCAAAACAAAGTTTTGAGAACATTTATATGCTAATATTTTAAATAATGCCGACACATTAGTGCTATTTTCTAATTGCGTTGATGCTGTTGTTTTTTATTTCTTAACTCAAAATGAATTAATAGGTAGTTACTCATCAGTTATTGTAATTAAATCAAAATAAGTGCCATTAGCATATCTCCTCATGTATGATAAACAAATTAAACACATTAAGAGCTTGAAAAATCTAAGCTAAAATCCTAACATTATGCTGCATGAGAACTGGTTTGGAATATTCGATGATATGACTGTAAGTGAAAGTCATGATCGACGTACATAAACAGTTCCGGTTTATCTCAGATTTTAGCGCTAATTAGCAAGTCTTTCTTTTTTGTTTAGGAAGAAAATTGACAGGCACATTTGGCCCCCCGTGCGTAAGAGTACTTACCTACATGAAGTGGTTTTTTCCTAAGAGGAAAATATTCGAAGAAATAGGTGTTACTGCACAAATCTAACCAAACTTTCAATATTTTCGGCCAATACTAAAAGTAAATGCCATTTGGCTTCTTGAAAATCGTATTAGATAAAATAAAATGGCATGAAAATATCATTATCTTTTTTACCGTAGTCAAACATTATTGACTAGTCCTCATCAATAATCATTTAGGCCCTCCGCTGTGTTAAGCGGGACCCGCGCGCGGGGCGATATAGATTAGAGCTTACTCATGCACTGCGCAAGCATCTGTCCGTCAAAAACGAGCAATCTATATTCCCGCGCCGTGTACCCGCGGCGGGATCCCGCTTAAGGCAGCGGACGGCCTTAGGTACCCAGTTATAGCTTAAATATTGAGGTACCCTACTACTAATATAACTTATTTCTGCGGGTCGATAATAGGCATATATTTAAATAGATTCTTTACAATAGAAAAATGTGTATTCATGTCACATTTATTGGCACCAAAAATTGATAAGTTATAATTCTGTAATTATATACTAATCTGGACAACTCATAACTAATCATTTATTCTCAAACCAAGCAGAGCTACTACTAATAAGCCCATAGTATGGGTTGATGAGGACTACTAAATAAAGGAACAAATGCATAAGCTAATCACACAAACATTTGCCCACTTTCAGCTTCATCATCAGACACTGGACCTTGTCTCCCATTAGAGTACTCGTCAGGACGATTCTAACGAACCCAAACACGATGGGGTTGTATGGTTTCATCATACACCGTTAATTTTTTAGTTTATCAAAAATTAAAAGCTAATTTCAGACCACGTGAATGAACAACTTTTACTATAAGGGGCCAACCACGGAATCTCGAAAAAAAATCCACTGTTCCATAAATTATAGTCGAGTCGATGTTGTACTTTTCAATGGAACAGCTGATTTTTTTTTTCGATTCCGTGGTGGGCCCCATAGTAAAAGTTGTTCATTCACGTGGTCTGAAAAATCCCCATTTCATTTTTAGATATACTTAAAAATTAACGGTGTAGAGTTCCTGTGGCCTTCTTCCGGATTCATCAGATCAGCTCACTATTTCGAGTATGTTTAGTGCCCATAATATCTGGATTTGAATCCGGGTGGGACCCGCAGCGCAGCAGGCAAACATGCACTAAGTAGTTGTTGTGCTCATAGCAATGTTTAAATATTTTCAGCCACTTTTTTATAATTCGATATAGGCATGCATTATTGAGATCCGTGTTGATTCATCATCATCATATCAGCCACACGACACCCACTGCTGGGTATAGGCCTCCCCTAAGGATCTCCACGACGATCGGTCCTGCGCTGCCTGCATCCACTGGCTTTCCGCGACCTTCACCAGATCGTCGGTCCACCTTGTCGGGGGCCTACCCACGGAGCGTCGTCCGGTGCGCGGTCGCCATTCCAGAACTTTTCTGCCCCAACGGCCATCGGTTCTTCTCGCTATGTGTCCCGCCCATTGCCACTTCAGCTGAGCAATCCTTCGAGCGATGTCGGTTACTTTAGTTCTCCTGCGGATCTCCTCGTTTCTGATTTGATCACGTAGAGAAACGCCGAGCATGGCGGCCGCCGTGTTGATTACTTATTACGTACTTCCGAATAACTTTTTTGTTCAGAGTTATCTAAAAATAGTCATTCATATTTACGACAATGTCGAACCGAGTCGCCGATTCGCGACAACAACATTTTCAAACGTCCTTCAATGACACTTCGATACGGAAATTAAACGACTCCTGAGCTAAATTACTACCTAGTATCTACCTATATACCTTTTAAAGACTCCAGTTAATATTTAGGTATTGCAATGTCCAATAATCGCATTTATTTATAAGTTAAAAAAAACCGGCCAAGTGCGTGTATGGCCAGGAGTAGGGCTGCCATCTCTAAAACCTGCCGCCCAGGACCGGAAGCGTAAAAACCCCGGACTTTGGAGGCTTGACCCCGGACATTTGATTTTTTTATATTCACTTTTAGCTTGGTTAAAAAATAAATTTTTCACCTCTCCAGCACGAAAAGGGTGCTTTTAGCGCGTAAAAACTCGCAGCAAAATCGATTTTTGCTGCGAGCGTGAGACAAAGCGCTTTTTTAATTTCTAACACCAACTTTTAAAATAATAAAGAAAAAACAAATAAAGTGACAAGGATGACACTTGTAAAATTGATATGTAAGAAAAGGAAAGATAGAGTGCTTTATGGTGTCATACACGGATTAAAAAGTAAAAAAATAAAATGCACGGATATACCAAGGAGTTTTAAATAAGGATTGTTAAAAAAGGAGGTTGATAATTCGAAATAAAGAGTATGGAGGTAATGAGGTCACATGTATGAAACAAATATGAAATAAGAAAAATTAATGAAGTTTATTAACAAATTATATTTTTTATGATTATAAATAAATTAATAAGACGGAATATTAATGAATAAGAGAAAAACACAACGCAATGTAATCAAAACGACGGGAATCCACTTTACTGACTCTATGAATAAAAATTTTCAGCAAAGGTTTGATTGAATTATTTTTGTGATAAATTACAAAAATGAATGCGTCCAACGATGAAGATAGTTGTCTAACTCTTAAGAGTTAAGTGAACAAGTTCCTAATGCTGAATTAAGCTTTTTTACCAGGAAAGTCACGTGAAAATTTTCTCGCTGGTCGAGGTGAAAAGTTGTATGTTTTACACGAGACCAAAATTTTGTTTTGCCTCGTGCCTTTAAATCACTCACTGTGCTCAGTAGTCTATATTAGAATCACTCGCTACGCTCCTCGTGATTCAATTCTAGACTACTTCGCTAGTTCGTGATTTAAAGTCGCCACTCGCAGCACAATTTGATTTTGGTCACTTGTTTAACAAATAACTATTACCCTACTTGACTGAAAGGGTCAGGGTCCAGGTTTAGTAGTTTTGCAATCGTAGCGGGCCTAAATAAATGCCCAAATAGCCAGGGGCGGCCCGGACAAAAAAAGCCGCGCAGCGCGATTTTTAGTCAGTTTTTCACTAACCTTGTAATCTTGCTTGTTTATAGATTTTTTTGCGGGGTGCGCGGTGTTTGTTTATAGTAAAAAATAAATGGACCGCGCAGCGTGTTTTTTGCGGGGTGCGCGGTGCGCCACGCGTAGTGAAGCGAGGCGCCCGGTAACGCGTGCGCTGAATGAATATAGTACTTTTTTGAGCGGAGTTTGATCCAAAACCCGGACTTTAATTATAGTCCGGGTTTTACCCGGACTACAATTAGAACCCCGCCCGGACGCTCCCCGGACGCCCTCCAAACTAGGACAAATCCGGGGAAACCCGGACGGATGGCAGCCCTAGCCAGGAGCAACACAGGGTTCAGTAGTTATCTTATAGCATTATCATATAGCTTTAAAACTTATATTTACTCCATGTTTTACACAACACCGAATACTAAGTATAATACCTAACTATTCAATAAAATTTGTTCTACTAAAACTTTTCCATTATCAATTAATTTTACGAGTTGATCGACTATAACTCGTTAAGGCGCTTATAGCTATCCACTAGCGCCGCCAATTAATTTATTTTTATTAGTCGTAAACCAGGTCAATATTTAAAAAAGGAAACAATCATACCCTCTTAAATTGTCTCTACTTTTTAATAATTCTTCAACAGTTTTCATTCTTTCTGTAAGTTCTTAAATCCCCGTCGTTTCGATTGCATTTTAAAACTAGTAGGTATCAATTTTATTTGTAAAGAATGAAAAATGTTAAAGAGTTATTCAAAAAATATTAGAGAAAATTTAAGAGGGCATGGTTGTTTTCTTTTTTTTAATGACCTAGTTTACGTGTAATAAAAATAATTGTATTGGCAGCGCTAGTGGACCCCTATATATAAGCGCCTTAACTTGTAATGTAAAGCCTACTTAGCAGTGATAGTTTTCCTTTTAATTTCATTATATGAACTACTGTCCTGAATTTTTTCACGTTTTCGAAAGCTACCGTTTACCTGGTAGAGGGGGGGACGGGGGAGACACATGACTCAAAAGTGGTCTTCACAAACCTACAATCTTTTCAAAAGACCTATTCAACGACACCGCACACTATGAGATTAACGGGGAAAAAAAAACATCCCTACTCTACATTAGAAGAGGTGCTACACTAAAAAAAAATTTTTCAACATTTTTTTCTACCACTTTTTCGGCGTGATATACAGCTTTCTAGAAGGGCATTTGAGCTATGCTGCGGACGAACAGACAGACGGACATGGTAAAACTGTAAGAGTTCCTTGTTGACTTGACAACGGAACCTTAAACGCACCTAAAAACCCACGTCAAATCCACAACAAAGGACTGATGTTGTGGATTTTACGGTACGGTGGTATGCTGTGTAATTTTGTTGTTTGCTACGTGCCAGCCCCCCCTAAAGTGGCCAACATTCTATTCATTTGAACGCTACGCTTACTATTAAAACTTAAAAATAAGCAGTAAACTATAGTCGTAAGCTTGACAATTCTATACAACATCGAAGTCTGTGATTTACATAAGTTCGCGACATGTGATTTAATCATCTATTGCTCATATTTAAGTTTTAAAAGCCCTCATTCCTCTATGATCCACCGAAGAGGATCCACCAGTGGATTGAAGGATATTTATTACCCTCAGTAGTAGGGGCCCCTACTCAAATGGCCATTCTATTCGTTTGAACGCTACGCTTACTTAAATATGAGCAATAGATGATTAAATTACATGTCGCGAACTTATGTAAATCACAGACTTCGATGTTGTATTGAATTGTCAAGCTTACGGCACGTAATTTTATAGTTTACTGCTTATTTCAAAGTTTTAATAGTAAGCGTAGCGTTCAAACGAATATAATGTTGGCCATTTGAGTAGGGGGGCTAGTCAGATAATGAATTATGTGTAATATGGAATTATATATCAAATGTTTTGAGTTTTGATGGCGTATCGAGGCCTATGCGACATTCCATGGGCATGCACTGTGCCTCTGAGTGTCGTAGGCAGTGCGGTGTACCTGCGGTTTCGCCACGGAACAAAAACGCTATTAATGTCATTTAATCGATCTCTCGAGCGTGGGATTGCGAGCGCAGTTTTAGGTACAAATTAAGTTTTAATTTGTCCTGTACTTTTCCAACAGCTCCGCTGACCTTCAGCTTTTAAACTATTAAGTTGGAACATTGGTTATTTAATACTTGAAAGCTAGTGATTATAGACTGTGCAAAACTTGAATAGTAGGGTTTTAAATCTCCGTATTCACTTAAGTATTTGATTTTGGGATTTAAACTTTTACCAGCATTCACACTCGAAAGTAAATAAGCTATTCCAAATGCTAAAAAATACTGAATGATTCGTTTAATTTATGCATGTAGGCAGGCATCATAATTTTGGAGAAAAAAAAATTTTTTTTTGTACTACCTTAAAAAGAAAATATAAGTTTTAAAAATTATCGACTCGGCCAAATTGGACAACGTTACGTGGAACGAAGTTCGGTAAAATCACACATACGAGTATCAGAGCTACACTCTGAAACTCCTATTACTCCGCTAAGTAGTTTCCGAATTTAGTAAATCCTCCTTGTATCTATCTCAATTTGGTAAATAAATCTTCGGATTTTCAAGTAAAACTAAGTATTTACCATTAAACTACCCATAATATGTGTACTTATAAAAAAAAAGTGCGAATACAAGTTGTTTATATAACAACCAGAGGGCCTATTGCAAAAAGTCATCACGATAAGCGTACGACGTACTTCCCACTTCGTGACATTATTAACTAAGTCAAAGTGTCTTTATTCAAATAAACTTAATAATTAAGCACTTTTGAATCGTCTAATTCCCCTACCTCAACTCAAGTATAAAGCTCAAAATCAACTATATCGATCAACGAACATCGTCCAACTATCGTGATTCTTTTTACCATTGAAAATGGTTATCAGATGCAAATCGCCTGAGACGTATTTTTAGCCATATCTCCGAAGATTTTGGGAGAATCGAAATGAAAATAGTACCAAAAGTTGAGGAATTTATCGAGTCACGTGTGAACGTTTGAATTTTGAAAATCTACTGGTAACTTTTTTTGGAATTTTGCGAAATTCCAAAAATTCCGGGTTTTTTGGGGGATGTTTGTTTACTAAATTGTAAATATTTCGAAAAAAAACCGACTTAAGAAAATATTAAAAAAAGGGTCCTAGGGTATTAGTTTAGCTATCAAATGGCTAAATAATTTTGAAAATCGGTTTATAATTGTGACCTGTAGGTCCCCCTTTAGATTTGGAATTGTAGAAAAACGGCTGTTTCCGTACATAAAAAGTGATGTAGCTTCTATGATTATTGACCGATCGTCATGGTAATAGTGTTAAAAGATGCAGAAGCAGACGAGAAGTGCATTCGTTGGAATTTTGGAAATTGGTTAATATTATTTCGGCCGCGTCGAGGTAGTCAGCGGGCGCTTTTGTGACACGAGGCGGAGCCGAGTGTCACAATCGTAAAAATAAATAGGTACTATCTAGGTAACTTTAAAAATATAATAGGACTTTGCATTTAATTTGATTTTGGTTTTTCGTAAATTTTTGTGTTCATTTTCAATGCTCCGATTCTTGCGGGGACTGTAAAATCTGTGAATTTTTGTAATAGGCCCTCAGAAATATACTCTTTCTAAATAAAAATATTATTTTAAAATATTGGAAAACATTAATATCAAAATGAAAAATTATTTATTGATAGAGGCTTACTTTATTTATACTAATACAAGTGGTTGGCTTGGGACCTTCCTATAAAGTATTTAAAAACACTTGTATATAAATCAGTAACAACAGTCATCAAAATAATTTTATTAATACTACGAAGTTAGGAGATTATGAAAGAAAAGAAAAAAACAACAGAATTTTAAACAGCAATAAAGAAAAATATCGAATTATTATGAGACTCTATACCATTTATCTTATTTATTTCCTGTTCATGTAACATGATATCAAAAAGGAAGTCGGTAATCATCGAATCTATTGGTTACAGCCAAACGTAGGATAATCGTTGCTATTAAATTTTTTGCAATAACTCTCACTGCACCGCGGTAGTTCCCAATTAGCTTTTCCGTTCTGTAATCCCTAAAAATGTGCCCGAGATGAGTCTGCGAATGAATAAAACCGCAACAGAGGTATCCAATTAAGTGAATTGCTAATAAAAGTGAAATCGAAGCGGGTGCAGTGGCCGCGGCGGCGGGGCGCAACGCGGCGAGCGCGGGCGCACCGGCGCGGCGAGACGCTTTTGAATCCACGATGCACTATATCATTATTATATTTTGGCTCTCATGCCTTCACAAAAAAGAGACTTGATGATATAATGGCAAGACGTGTTTGCATCCACTTTTCTACTAGACGAAAAAAAATTTGTTACTTCAAATACTAAGTCGAGAGAAAGTTACTTATTATTCAAATCGAGAAGTCTGTGAGCGAATAAAATTGATAAAGCTAATATTAATTATGTCATGTTTGTTTAATTAATTCAATGCTATAGATTTTATAATTGATTGGCTTAGAGAGGATGCAATTTAATTTAGGTACAAAAATTCGACCATAATTTTCATGAAAATAGTTTGGAAGTAAAGAGGCTAATTACCTTGTGTTGGAATGATGATAGTTGTTAATATTTCAGCTTGAGAGACATGCACACAAGGTGGAACGAGGGCAGCCATAGCTCACGTGCAATTGTGATGTCAGTTTGGCGTGCCACTTGGAGATTCGTTGTTAGTACTCAGAATTGTTCAGGATTGCTTTTCCATTTGAATTACGCAATTTATTCAAAACCAGAAGCTGTAAGCTTAGCATAATCAGTGTGATTACTTTAGTTTATTTGTTAACACTTAAGTGAGGTTGTTAGCTGATTATTAGGTATCTGTCTTTTAATAGAGGCGCATATAGTTTAATATAAATATTTTTAGAGTAGAGAATTATTCTGAATAAGATTTTGTTGGGTTTGATTACGTACATATTTTTTTTAAATTATTTTGCTTCATGTATTTTCATGTTTATACTACTTTCATTTTTAAATTGTTCCAAGTCAGTATCTTATTCATATTAGATTTCATGAAAAATTTACATTTATGGAAATTCGCGCTTGTTTTTCTCCAATCTATTCCAATCTCATTGAATCTATCAATATCACTACATATTATAAACAAAGTCCCCAAAAAAAACTACTGAACGTATTTTCATGCGGTTTTCACCAAATGATAGTGATTTCTAAGGAAGGTTTAGGTGTAAAATAAGTTGAGGTTTTATGTAAATTGGCAGAAATATGACGATAATTGTTGAAGAGCTTGCATCGAGAACGCTGCGTTAACCTTTCGAGCTATAACAAAATAATGTATGATTGAATTGTTGCCTGTTATAGATGACAAAAAAGTCCGCTATTGCCATTTATCTATTTTTTTTCAAAAGCTTATTATACCCATTATATATTCTAATAAATTGGTCATGTAATTGGTAATTTGGAAAGCTATTTAAAAGGATACAGTACTAATCCTCATCAAATTAAATACGTTAGTTACCTAAAGCATTTTATGTACATTAGTTGAACCTTTTACACCATACCATATAAATTAATATCTTAGGAGTGGTCGCAAAAAAATTAACGCGCTCGAATAAATCAAACGCATTTCTTAAGCCGATGACGGGACGGGACAAACGAGAGGGAAATCAAAAGTTAGAGGACGGTAAGGTATTCGTTTTCTTTTCAGGTGTTGTTGGAAGGTCGCATTTGACAAAAAAAATAAGGAACCGAGGCGAAGTGAGGGCGGGTCGCTAGTAAGTAATATAATCTAATCGAATCTCTTCAATAGATAGTTTAGTAAGTTAAAAGAATACGATTATAAACTTATTCGACAATCACTCATCACTAATTAAAATTAACTATGAAGCTTTTTACGAATAAATAAAGCTATAGACATTTATATATTCAATCTATTTTATAAAATGTTCCAAAGAAACGAATGAATAATAAATCGATAATTATAATGGCAGACTGATTTAAATGCGGTTACAAGTGGCGGGTCGCTAGCACATACTTCTGTTGACTTTAGTTGAGAGGTTAAATTAAATGTATTCTACTGTATTAGTGCAGTTTTTATAATGTCTGCTGCAGACAGAACCGGTTAGAGAATCCTCGCCGGCTAATAAAATATTTATAACTCAGATTTCACACATCGAATGCAGCGTGACTAAATACTTACACTATTTCATTTTGCATCGTTAGAAAATAAAGATAGCTCTACGTTTTAATATTATTATTAACGAAATCGAAAGTCGCATTCAACCTGCGCTTCAAATTCAAAATAAAAGAAATTAAATTAAGTTGCTGAAATGACTTCTTAATGACTTGATGACGCCAAATTAAATAAGGAAATTCAAACAGCGCGAGCATCACGCGATCTCTGAGTTGGCTATTCGGTTCATACGTGTTTCAAAATGGTTACCATTGACCTACATTATGCTAGTTGCAATTTCGGCAAGTAGTTCACTACTCTGCGCACCTACTGTATTTAATTAAAGCTTTAAACGTAAACTTAACATAACTATTGATGGATTACTTTCAAGACTTGTACTTATACGGTATGTGAAAATAAACACGAAGAAAATAAATATATGTGAAATATTTATCAGCTTTTGTTTGAATAAAGCTTTGTTTTAGATTCCATTATTGTGTGTATTAAGTGGTGAAAAACTCAATGCTTTTAGTATTCAATATGCGTTTCCAGGTGCTACCAAAAATAACAAATATTTCCATTGTAAGACAAAACTACATGCATCGGTTGTGCATACAAACAAACTACATCGGTTGAATATATTATGAACCTAAATGACATGCCGCATGATTGCTTTGTGTTTAATAAGCATTTTGGTAGACATTAAATAATACTTTCAGTTTCGCTAAAAAAATGAAAATACTTTAGCTTGTTTCACTGTACTGATGAAAATAACTACGCAATCTCTTACATAATGATGCACCTCTAATTTCTAAACCAATCAAGGTAGCTTGTTGATATAAAATGTAACATTGAAGTGTACATACTTAACTACGTTTGTTTGTTTATAGTGATGTAAAGCTTTTCTGTGTACTTGATATTTCAACAAGCTGTGTCGCCCAGCTTAGGAAATATCGTCACTTATGTAAATTACAGAGCAAGAAATAGAGAGAGTACTTTCTTCATTGACATTAAACTTCAATTATCCTGGTTCCTTAAAAGATATATTATACGTTATTATTTCCATTGTGGAAGTTCAAAAATAACCAATAATTGTCAGCTGCGGTGGAGCGGTCGGTCCGCGCGCATGATTTTTCGCTCGCCTAGATCCGGTTAGCGCTGCACCCACGCCTTATTCTGCACTATTATCTCGCCGAAATGATCACTCGACACACTGCGCCTTTATTCAATGTTCTTTGTTCGCCTCCGAAATCGGCGCAGATACTTTTATCGAAACTGAGGAAGTACCTATCTACTTGTAAGCTTTTTTGTTTCATTTTTAATATGGTTTTTGTTCGACTCTATCTCTTGTATTAAGTTTGAAAATTAAAGAGAGCTTAATGTGTTTTCCTAGAAATATGAAGAAATCATACACGGAAAGGACTCAAAGCGACTATATTTTTAACTCAGAAATTGGTTTCAGGTTTACGTATTACGTATACAGATCTAGATCGTGACAAGTAAAATCCTTTGAGCAAAAAAGAAATCATTTATTTACCATCAAATTAGTTTTTCCAAAACAAGTCTTTGTCAACATTTTAAAACGTCTTACCTTTTCCATTGTGCCGCTATCAAAACTTATTGTTAGTCACGTCGATGGAACGCCACGCTGTGCTTTGCATCACGCTCTGGCCGGGGAGGCTGCGCCGGCGCCGGCCGCCCGCCTCCGGGGAAACAGCGCCGCAGCCGACGAAAGTCGTGACGAATACCTCGCGTTACGCACGCCCATACCAGACCACTTGACATTCTGTGCAAATTCAATTCAAACACCACGTGACTCAGGCTAAAAAACCTTTTTCCTTGAGATTATAACCTTTTTTGCGGTCGGGTTATCAATCAACGCGGCCGTCGATGCTGATGGGCACTTTCTTCACCACCCGTCGCGTCTGTCACTCAATGCATCATCATTATTGATCCACCAATTGACCTCCAGTGTTATCCTATTTGTTTGCTTTCTGTACCGTGACAGTAGTAATAAATAAATATTGCACCTGCTGCTTATTAAATTTTCTACTCATTTTAATTGCGATAAGCTTACCAGTTATATGCTTGGATAATTGATTGAATGCTTAATTTCGCTCAATGCGTTTGAGACTCTTCAATGCTTTGATAATTGTGGATCACTTGACTTGTTAATTAGTGAAGTTAACCTCAAACACTCAACACAAGAAACATTAAATAAGAACCAACTTTTGAAGTGGTTGATTGGTATGTAAAGTAGTTAGTAAACAAATAAGCGATGATGAATGGTGCTTGGCTGGTTAAATATAATGCAAATTGTTAGCTTCAATGACTGTAGCATTCTTAAATGAAAAGTGAAGGTCAATGCAAGCGGACGCAGTGCTGGGGAGGCAAAAGCCGGCTTCGCAGAGGTTAAGCTAGGGTTTCCTAGGATGACGGTGCCGTCATATTACATATCCTAGGAAACTCTAGGTTTACTCAGCATACTGCGGGTAGAAGTGAAGAAGTCTTTGCTGATAAGCAGGTTCACCTTATAAAAGTGGAATGGGTTTCGTATTTATTCGGTCTTTTAATCAGCTATCTCTAAATTTTTAATTCTCGTCACTCTCATTAAATGCTGCGCAAAGCACTTAAAACTTAATATTTGACGTTTTGATGTGCGACTTAAAGATATTCCATGTAGGTATTATGTAGGTACCTGTGTGTCAATAGTCAATAGTTTGAGAAAGTTACTTAATTTGTTGGTATTACTTATTAGTTATGATTGGGTAAGCGTTGCCGTTTAGTTTTCTTTGATGAACATAAATCATTGATTATGTTCTTATTGTTCACAGCAGAGACACGCATGAAACTTTTAATGATTACTGTATGTACTAACTATCGATGCGGAAACTGTAAATGCCTCTGAAGTAAATTTAAGTTTCAATGACTCACCATGAAGCTTAGGTACCTACTTGCGTTGCATTTTCAACTTTCTAAATGTTAGATTTAGCTAACGATCGATAATAGTTGGTATACCTGTAATTACGCCCAAAATCTCATTAGTCGCAGTCGTAATAGCGCCACGGATAATGGCATCTGGCAGACCCTAATTAACGGATAGGTTTTATAGTAGTAGGTAGCGCACAGCGGCCAGAAAGAGGTCGGTCGCGGCGTATCGGCACCGGAGTACACTTAAATTACCTCGCCGAAAAGAAAAAGTGTACCAATTGAGCGGTGTGTAAGAGCTAGACGTAAATCAAATTGAAGATGCCCGATAAAGTGGATAATAATTAGTGGAAGATGTGAAAGCGTTGGGAGAAAAATTCGTGAGAGTTTGTGTTAGTGTGATTGTGCATTTGGCGAACAACATCCGGTTGGTCGAGGCGGTGCGCCGGCGTCGGTCGCCGGCCGCAGCACACGTGTTCTCCACTTAATGCTCTAGCTACCTCAGACACAGGTTCTATGAAAAAAGGAAAAAAATGTGTAACATTAAATAGTTACGAAACGACTTTTGAATAGGTAAGAAACTTTAAGTAACTCACATACATACATACATGAACCTCGAAAACATTACACTCCTTTTTAGGGCAGTCATGTAAAAATGTGCATTTGTCTGTGTGGAAAAAGTTTTTATACAGTTTTTCTAGTAACCCTAATAAAATGCTCAACTTATTTGGTAGAGATACTACGTAACAGACGGTAGAAACGTAAAACAACCCGTAGATCGTAGAGAGACATTGATACTATTTTATTCTCAAGTGATTATGATAACATAAACTTGATTGCAATACTTATTTTATGTGCCGGTCTAAGGATACATATCGAATAATGCATGCTTTATCCGTTCAAGATAGTGCATTCCTTCAGGCTAATCGATTGCAGCTATAAAAATTGCTCTTTGACTTTGTATTACTACTACTTCATGGGATGGGTCAATATTTAGAAGTTTAGAATAGTTCCCTATCAAAATATCATATTACTGAAATGAAAACTGATCAAATAAAAAAGCTTGTACAAGCTTTTACACATAATTTAGCTGCGTTAATTTCAGGTGCCACAAAGTGTTTTT
Source organism: Agriphila tristella (assembly GCA_928269145.1). Classification (NCBI taxonomy): domain Eukaryota; kingdom Metazoa; phylum Arthropoda; class Insecta; order Lepidoptera; family Crambidae; genus Agriphila; species Agriphila tristella. The sequence continues at coordinate 43,344,522 of OV743429.1, read as the reverse complement.
GTAACGTTCAATATTTTATTATAATTTATGGATTCTTTATAATGACAGTAATTACCAAGTAATAGTATGTATGCCACAGGCAAGCATCGATTTCTATAAAAAGGCAAGTACTCTCACTAACTAGGAGTTGTCGCTCGGCGTGCAAACGGGTTGTCTGCTGCCTACGCGCGGCGCTGGTCACTCCAAATAGTTTCCATAATAAACACATGTTACTGCAGTCACTGCTGGGATTAACGCGCGGATATTATATTTTATTTTATTTATATAATTTTTTAACAAATAAATAGCGCGTTAGTATTGTAGATTATCATCGAATTACGGGTCATAGCTGTTGTTGCTTTTGATCATTTTTCAAAACGGATTATCGAATCTGCTCACAAAAGTTCACGAGACACGGTTGAGAAAAATGTGACCTGTAGACGAGAACAAACGGACAGCTAAAAGGAAGCAAGGAAGGACATACGAAAGAATTTTTGCCCAAGCTGTGGCAGAGATGCTTCGCTCGCGCTTCGCGCTTGCTCGGTCAACTATCATACATTTATTTGTATACGGATAATATACATTAATTTTTTACGAGTGATTGTTTACTGGAAAACGGTGAATTGAACTGAAAAAGCCACATATTTTGACTAAGGTGAAGAGTTTTTGAAGTTAGGGCGCGTAGAGTTAGAAGCTTGGCTCTACATGAGGTCTGATAACTTTTTAACAGTGCAAGCTATATGGAGTCTTGGCAGTATTATATATGAAAATGTATGAATATAAAATATATAAAAATATAATAAAATAATAAAAAAATATATAAAATAAAATAAAATATATGAAAAAATTTGACTATAAAAATAAGAACTGGCCTATTTATGACATTATTGTCTTTTCTAAAAAACAAAAGTACTTATTTTTGTTCATTTTGTAGTGATGAAGTAATCATATTTTGTAAGTACCTACATTTTTTTCAGGTAATTTCCCAACAAGCAAAAACGTCGTATAAGTGCTGACTTGTACGACTTTAAGTCGGACAGCAGTCTTATAATAGTAATGAGATGACTGCTAGGTCCTATAGACGTCTTAAATTTAACTTTTTAGTCGTGCGACAAATATGTCATAATAAACTGGTCATAGTAACGTCGGCACGACTAAACTATTACAACGTTATATTAAAGTTTTAGCTAAAACGTCTGTACGACTTGTTGTCGCATTTGAGTCAAGGTCCGACTTTTAAACGACCTTTAACAAAATGGCGGCTTTACTTGGTCTTCAAATAACCTTAAAATGACTTTTTGTCTTTAAAACGTCGTATAGAGATTAGTGTTCGACAAATTTAACATGGCTGACATTTTTAGAATTAAGTTTAATTTTATTAATACAAATTTTATGTTCCAAACGCTAAATTACGAAGGGGCATGAAAATATTTATATTATTTACATAGGTATATTATCATAAAATTTTAATTCCCAGACGAACTAAACGGTATGAGAGACAGACACAGTTAGCAAGATATGAAACTTTAATTAATACTCACCATTTATATCCTTGTAATTGATTTTATTTTGCACTCAGATCTCGAAACATAACCACAAACACGAGTCACTGACGAACATTAAAAATCAGTCGTACAAGTGTTGTTACTTGACTCATATACAACGTTTTCGTCATTCAAAAACGTCTGTATGACCACAATATAACGAAAGAGTCGTTGTTAAGTTTTGATGCGACTACTGTACGATGAAAGTGGTAATCTTGTGACTTTTGTAGGACCATTAAACAACAATGTAGGTCGTATAAATGGGGCCCTTTTCGCGTTGAGTAAACGTTATTATAACGTTAGTGTGACCTATCTTTTGCGACCAGTGGTAATAAGATAACGTTTGTACGACTATTGTACGACGTAAAATTGTTAGTTGGGTTGTTTAATTGAACTTGTTTCCATAGACTTCTTATAACAGGTTGCTTTAGAATCAATTAATAACTAGAATACTGTAGGTAGGTAGATCAAAGTAACATTTATTACACTAATATTTTATTTAAAGGTTGACAACCGCTAAGACATTTATGCAAGCATAGGTATTTATACTGGGAGATATTTATGTTTAGTATTACATACCAGCCGATCTCGCTACGGCCGACCGCAATCTAAACTATTTAAACGACACATTTCTATTGTGCTAGCAGATTGAACGACACAAATATGTATCAGCGATTACATCTATGAGTATCTCATAGCGTTTGACAGGTGTATGTAGATCATAACATTCATAACCCACTAAATATAATATTTTGTTTTTTCGACGTTTTAAAACGAAAGGTACAAAGTGTAGGCATCAAAATCATTTTTGACCTTTTCAAGAATTGGGTTCGCACCAAAACGAATCACAGATAGAACTCAAGTCATTTTCCTTTAACGTCTTGACAAGATCTCTTCAATTTATTTAAAAGTGCTCATTACATAGGTATGTATGTACACATAAGGAGGTCAAGATGTATCTTTGGCTTTCCGTAACCAATTTTTATGTAACGTGACTCTATGAGTTGATTCTGTAGAATCTACAGAATACAGAATCAGAGAAACTAGTAATACCTATATGTAACTTTTAAGATAATTTTAGAAAATAAACAGTAGCACGTTACGATAAATTAGTGTTTCTTTTACTATTATAAAAGTTGTCCATCAGCCATTTTAATGTCCCCACTGCTGGGGCACAGGTCTTCCTTATGGGTGGTAAGGAGGATGGGCCATAACCCACCACGCGGGCCCAATGCGGATTGGTGAGTATTAACGACTACAAATGCAGCCGTGACCAACGGCTTAACGTGCCTTCCGAAGCACGGAGGAGCTCGAGATAATATATTTTTGGTCACCCATCCCATGACCGACCCTTGCGAACGTTGCTTAACCTCCACAATCGTTGGGCCAGGCGCTTAACCACTGCGTCACCGAGCTCCTCAAATATGTAAAAAAAAGTTATTTTTTACAAATTCTCACAATTCGTATTAAATAGTTGTTGTTAAGTCATAAACGAACAAGTTAAAGGTAGTATACATCATTCTAAGCATAACTAACTTTGCATTATGACCCTACAATTATAATATCCGTTCTTCATTAAGTTTGATTACTAGAAAGTAATGACCGAACAAAGATCGGCGTTAAACAAAAGCTTTATTTAAATGTCCGTTATCGGTGCTACGGTGGTCAGCAAACACTGCAATTATTACATGATGAATACAATGCAATTACCGCTGTATAGTGTAGCAATTAGTTTGATTTGCAGCTACTTTTAGCAGTGAAGCTATTCGGAAGAGACCAAATTGAGATGTTCATTTGAGCCTTTTAGGACAGTGCTTTACTTCGACATGTCTAAAGCTTTTGATTTTGTTTCCCATAAGCAACTCTTAAAAAAACTGGAAGATTGTGGCGTTAGAGGAAATGCTTTAAATTGGATAAAAACTTATTTGCAAAATCGAATGCAATCAGTAGAAATAACAAAACTAGATTCTAAAAACGTTGCTCAGAAATATAGATCAGATTTTGAAGAAAATAAATTCGGAGTTCCTCAAGGGAGCGTTTTAGGACCTCTCCTTTTCTTAGTCTACATAAATAGCCTTCCAGAAATAACCAAACATAGATGTGTCTTGTTTGCGGATGACATTTCAGTGGTTGTAAAAACAGACGAAAAATTGACATTAAATGAACATATAAATGACATAAATAAAACAATAATAACGATAGTAGAATGGCTTAGAAATAATAATCTAGTTATAAATATTGACAAGACTTACTTTATAAATTTTAATAACATACTACATCAGACTATTAATATTAACTTTGACGGACAAAAGCTTAAAGGCACAAATGCAACTAGATTCCTAGGGCTAGAGATTGATGAAAAGCTAGATTGGAAAAGGCAAATAGAAAAAGTATGTAATAAAATAAATCGATTCTCATTTGCCCTCTATAAACTAACCAAAGTAGCATCAAGAAGTACAGCTCTTGCAGCTTACTTTGCCTACATTGAATCAGTTTTGCGTTATGGACTAATTATATGGGGAAATAGTACGGATGTTAATAAAGCTTTTATAGCACAAAAGAAATGTGTCAGGGCAATATGTGGTATTGCACCAGACGAATCATGCAAGCCTCTATTTAAATTATTAAAAATTATGCCACTTCCCTGTCTTTATATTTTTGAAGTAGCTAAATTTGTTAAGCAAAATATGTATTATTTCAGCCAAGCCAAAGATGTGTACCCGCGTAATACCAGAAACTCGTGTAGATTGGTTTCTGCAATAATTCCAAGAAGTGCGCGTTTCCGAAAAAATTGCTATTGGATGTGCATGAAAATTTATAATAATATACCGGACCATATAAAATATTTGACAATTAATAGATTCAAAGGAGCATTATACAACTGGCTAATGGAAAAATGTTTTTATTCTGTTAAGGACTATTTAAATTTTAACTCATCATTGATTTATTAATTTAACTTATTGTATTTAATTTTAATTTTATTGACATTCTATAAATTGTAAGTGTAATTGTATGTATATTGACATGGTTTAATAATTTCATAAATTCTATTTCATTTTTTTACAATTTTTGCATGCTAATTTGTAAATGGCTGAATAAGCTGAACTAATTTATTATGACCATCTTGAGTGTAACCTTATTCAAATGCAAATAAATTTCATTTCATTTCATTTCATTTCATTTAATTTAATTTCATTTCATTTCATTTCATTTCATTTCATTTCATTAGGGTTCCATAGTCGAGTCAACAAGGAACCCTTATAGTTTCGCCAAGTCCGTCTGTATGTCCGTCCGCGGCATAACTCAGAGGCCCTTAGTACTGGAAAGCTGTATTTTGGTATGAATGTGTATATTTATCACGCCAAAATGTGGTAGAATAAAATCTTGAAAAAAAATTTTTTTGTATACATGTGGAGTAGGGATGTTTTTTTCCCGTCAATCTCATAGGTGGGTTATCGATAGATAGGTCTTTTGAAAATGTTACAGGTTTACGAAGATCACTTTTCGATGTAGAGATTCGTTTGCGAAATATTAATCTTTAAAAAGTGATATATTTTGTAGAGTTAAGGTCCTTCCCTCTACCTTAACGAGTAATGGTTATAGTTGATCAACTTATTATTGTACAATTTATTTTATTGGAAAAGTTTTTGTAACACAAATTCCATTGATTGGTATTTGGTATTATACTTAGTTATAGTCATTAGTTGTGTAAAACAGGAAGTGAATATAAGTTTATATGAATAAGGTAACTACGGAACCCTATAGGTACTGCGCATGGCCCGACACGCCGCCATGTGCGTGTCCAAGTTTTATACACGGTTGTAAGTAGTAAGAAAATCTTTAGTGACATTACAGACCAAAAGCTAAGCTAAGATAGTTTAGCTTAATAAATATAATGTATGAAATACAACCCTAACTATGCAAGCTAAGGTAAACTAAGCGTAAGGTCTGCAACCGCTTTAATTTATAGAGAAACGTAGCGGTTTTTGCGCGGTGCTCGGTTAATAGATTCCGCTATCAATTATGCAATAAAGTGATGTGGAAACAATGATGTGCATAATAATGCACAAATAGCCAGCTGTCGATAAAGCCGTGACCAGACCCGGTCCGGCGCAGACCCGACGCGGATGTGCTTGTCATGCGACTTCGTGAAATAACTGAAGTGTATGTCGGCATTTATTGTGGGCCATGCAAGGTCGTAGTTGAACAAATATTAACAGAACTATATTTTATGAAGAATTTATTGATTTATGATAAAATATCGCAGTTCATGTACCTATTGAAAAGGTTACCCTTTAAATTATGTAACATTACTTACGTTTCTAATGCGTTTGTAAAAATAACATCGATTGCATTGTTGTAAAATTGTTACTTTTCAGAAATAAAGTAATTATTGAAGGATTAACCATCAACAAAGGTGGTTGTGACGTTAGTCTTTTAATGAAATTTTAAAGTTCAAAACAAACTACTGATATTTTCAATGAGCTTTCAAAATTATACTCATAGTCGGTATGCTGCACGCTCAATGAAATATACAGGGTGCCCCAAAACTTTGCCACACCGAGGGAAAGTATCTTAAATATTGAAAATTTTACTGAAAGAAGACTTCATTTTGTGTTAAGAGGGCGCAGTCTGCACACTAGCGCCGCCATTGGAAAAAAAATCATTGTTCATAAATAAAGACAAAATTGTGAATTATCTCTCTGGAGTGCACTCCGAACAAGCTTTGTGGTACTTTTTATCACTTAATCAATATTTTCTAGCCTGTCGTTTAGTGAAATGGACTTTTATTGCGAAAAGTGGCCACTTTTTGCAATAAAAGTCCATTAAACTAAACTACAGGCCCAAAGATATTGTTCAAGTGATAAAAAGTACCACAAAGTTTGTTCGGAGTGCACTCCAGAGAGATAATTCACAATTTCGTCTTTATTTGAGTATTATGATTTTTTTTCCAATGGCGGCGCTAGTGTGCAGAATAAGCGCTCTTAAACTGCATTAAGAGATTTATAAAAAAATCGCATACGATCCCTTCGTGTTGCAAAGTTTTGGGACATCTTGTATATTAATATTATTATTAATATAAAAAGTTTTATTGTAGCTATGAAAGTGATAGTTGTACAAGTTACAAGAGCTTGCCTGTCTAGATTTGTTAAATCAATATTTATTTTTCATAGAAAATGTTTAACCAGTCGCCGTAAGTGTTTGTAAAGCATGAATCGCTTCTGAAGCATTCAGCCAAATTAATTTTGAAGGACTCTATGCTATGACATGAAATTTCTCGGACGCTACCCGTCCGAGAAATTTCATCGTAACAGCGGGTGAGCAGTGTCTAACTTATCAGTAGGATTTGAATCACTCACTGCAGACATTAGGCACACAAAAACCAATTAGAGTGAGAACGAATCGTGCGCCGCAATTAGGCAAATGTATTACTTATTTCAATCACTGTAATTAATTTAGTTCTGCTCTCACTTCTGTCTAATAAAATCAAATTTCTTAAACCTTCCATCTGAGGATTCAAACTCACGGTATAAAAAGATTGCATGTATTTTTTTATAAAATCATTTATATTACAATTTAACTGTATCTTACCGAGTTAAAATAGTGAGCATTCTGACAGATTGCCGTCTCGGTTGACCACAAAATCGCTACTAGTATTGTGTGTGAACATAGCGTTTGTTCGCACGCAGGTGTAGGTGGCGATGTGAATCCAATGTTAAGTTAAACTAATATTTACATCATCAACATTTGAGTTGAAGACTAGGAGTAATGGTGCGAAATTTAAGAGGTAACTTTGAATGCTGATTTATGATGTAAACTACGCATTTAGTAGGTTGTAAATGAAATGGCAAGTTGTACTATCTCATTATGTTCATTATCACTGGTCATTAAGTTGCTTAATAACGTGGTCATTCAAATTACATGCCTAGAACTAATGTGTGTGAGGAGCTACAAGTTTATATTTGGACAATGATGTTTGATTTTCATGTGTTATATTTCCCTCCTCGCCATGTATGTAGCCATAAATTCGTACTTATAAAAAATTACAGAAGTAAAACTTATGGACTCTCATGAGTCGTCTTGTCCATTAGCATGTTTCCGAAGAAGACAGCGTGAAATTATGACGAAAGAACGATGAAAGTGAATGGTTAATGTGTTCATGACAAAAATGTTTCATATAAAAATATTTTCATTTAACTTACAGATTGTGTAACATTATCATCATGATAAGTTGTGTGTGCATTAGATATTGTTTCATAATATTTTTACTTTTATTGCAAATTATGTTTACGTATTCGACGATTCAGCAAAACTCATTTTTTTGAACGTCAAAAAGAACGGTTAGGGCAGTGTCCGCGATAAAAATAGAGCCGTTTTCACTTATTAGGCCCGGACGGGACCTTAAAATGAGTAAGTAAATAAAATGAAAAGTAAGTCGAGTGCAAGATCGTTTCTCCGCTTGATTGACGTGATAACTTGATCTAAGTGTTGCGTGCCTTTCTCGCGCTTCTCTGCTTCCAGTACCAAGTACAAGATCTGTTGTTGTCAGTCCCATCTCTCCATCATATACGAAATATCTGAGATCACACAAGATGATCCCAGATATTTCGTACATTTTTGAAACTTTTCGCTGTAAAAAGAAAGATTTGTCACAAAAATGGTTAATTTTAGAATGCATGCTTTTTACGACAATATATTAGTACAATGCGAATAAATGGACAATAGACAGTGACCCGTTGCAACTTCACTCGACAATGTATGGAAAAGAAAAGATAGAATGCATTCTTTTTGGGGCGTGCGCGTCCTTAAATGTTGCCAACTGTTGAAAACTTGGTACTGTTCTACCAAAAAAGTATGTAATGTAGGTTCAAGTTAAGTTTTGTAATAACTTAAATAATAAATAATAAAAATGAACAGAAAACTATAATATGAACTCATAAGTAAATTAATCTTTAACGGAAACTTCCTTAATATTTTTTATTTCTGTACTCTTGAAAAAATCATACTCCAGAAAAAAAAACTATTTTTTAAAGGTTTTGTTTTCACGTTAGAAAAAATACAGTTTTTTGCAATACGAAACAGGCCTAGATTTTCATCTTCCAGCCATCCAGCGGAAAAGCGCACATTTCATTAAAATATTTGAGAAATATTAATTAAAAATAATATTACTCATAGTTAACAACTATGTACAAATAATCACGGTACCTGTTCAATAAGTATTCGATTAAGTAATGGACGTGAACTTCCTGTTTGTAATTAATGTTTGGCAGTTAAGATAGTGATTTACGCAAGTCACAAATCCTGCCTCCTGACCAAATATTGCAATTCTTCGTTTATCACTTCGCTAAATATGTAAAGAAGGCTCCACACTCGCGCCGCGAAAGCCCGCGAAGGCCGCAAACCGCGAGTGTGGAGGGATTCGCGGCTTTGCGTAAGAGCTTCGCGGCTTCGCGTTCGCGCTTCGTGGCGTTCCCCGTCCGGTGGCGGTTTTTTGGTCCGCGTCAAAGGACTTGTGTGCCGAACTAATGTTGCCGTGGTTCGCGGCCGCGGTTCACACGCGAGTCTGGAGGGCTATATTTTTCGCACCGTTTTCATGCGCGAACCGCGCCCGTGATTCGCGGCCGCGGTTCGCGGTGCAAGTGTGGAGCCCTCTTAAGGATATGACATTTTGAAAATAGAATGTAGATATATTACTTGGCTAGGGGAGAAGTTGTGATAGAGAAGTACCTACCTAGCACCTCCTCTCTAGGTACTTCTTTTCAATTTTAGAAGTTGAAGTTTGAATTAAAGTCGCATTTCTTGCGCTAAAGTATACAATATAATTGCTTCATTTTTAATGTCTATAAAAAGCATCGATTCTACCATCGTGTTTCTGATATTTTTTTCTTTTATTCGCCGGGTTGGTGTAAACAAAATATCTGTATGGGTTTATAAAAAAATTAAGCTCTTAATTCGACAAAATATTAGTACAATACGATTAAATTGACAATAGACAGTGACCCGTTGCAACTTCACTCGAGAATGTATGGAAAAGAGAAAATTTTACCGATTAAAATTCGTCGACATGTACCGCAAGCGCTTTGAAGTTAGTCACTTCAGTTGTACATTGTTAATTTAATCGCATTTTAAGTACCTAATTTGTCAAAATTGTGTGCAAAATGTTAAAGTTGTGTATTTCTGCTGCGAGTGCCGACTTTAAATCACGAAGTAGCGAAGTAGTCTAGAATTGAATCACGAGCGTAGCGAGTGATTCTAATATAGACTACTGAGCACAGTAAGTGATTTAAAGACACGAGGCAGAACAAAATTTTGGTCTCGTGTAAAACATACAACTTTTCACTTCTACCAGCGAGAAAATGTTCACGTGACTTTCCTGTTAAAAAGCTTAATTCAGCATTAGAAATATTATGTTCACTCAACTCTTTTGGAGTTAGACAACTAACTATCTTCATCGTTGGATGCACTCATTTTTTTATCACAAAAATAATTCGACCAAACCTATGCTGAAATTTTTTATTCATAGAGTAGATTCCCGTCGATTTGCTTGACATTACGCTGTATTTTTGCTTATTCATTAATATCCCATCTTATTTATTTATTTCAAATCATAAAACACTCATTTGTTAATAAATTTCATTAATTTTTCTTATTTTATATTTATTTCATACATGCGACCTCATTTCGACCATAGTCATTATTTCGAATTTTTAAAATAATCCTTATTTAAAACTCCTTGGTATATCCGTGCATTTTATTATTTTATTTTTAATCCATGTATGTCACCATAAAGAACTCTGTCTATCCTTTTCCCACATATCAATTTTACAAGTCTCTCCTTGTCACTTTATTTCTTTTTTCTTTATTATTTTAAAAGTTGGTGATAGAAATTAAAAAAGCACTTTGCCTCCCGCTCGCAGCAAAAAACAATTTTACTGTGAGTTTTTACGCGCCAAAAGAGCTCTTTTCGTGCTGGAGAGGTGAAAAAACGTTTACTTTGTCTAAATTAGAATATTTTGACACAACTTCTTACGAGTTTGGTTTTGTTGAAAAGCGAAGCCGTCACCAATCATCAACAACGTGAAAAAAGAGTTTTCTTACGCTTTTCTTACAACTTGAATAGGTATACAGACAGCTCAATATATAGGTAAGCTATAAGTTAACTTCCTACCTTCATATATAGGTATGCTTTTGTCAGATTTCCCGTATTTGTTAATAGTTTATGGCAACATTCTAAACACCTTTTAAGGCTCATGAGTAAGATCTCTCGCAGAGATAAGCAAAACTAAGTTTCGAGCAAAAATACGTGGAACAAAAAGTTTATATTAACTTCTGAAGTTAATTTTCATAGTTATTTATGTTTATATAATGGATTTCTGCTTCTTTAAATTCAAAATGTTTTTAATTTCTATATTTTTGGAAAAAAAAACACTATTCTTGTTATGAAAACCTAAAAAGAAAATTATAAATCTAAATTAGCGTTTATCCCACGTTTTTCCATAGAAGAAATCTAAAGAATGAAATCGTTATTATTGATATAAACTTTAGTTTTAGGAAGCGACATTCTTAAGTTGGTGTCGTATAAGAAAAACATAATATATTATCAGGTTTTTTGAAACGAAGATAATCTGTTTAAGTATAATTTCAAATTTGCTTGATAGAGGCATTTTTCACGAAAGTTTCAGCTGTAACAAATAAGAATACGCCTCATATTATTTTTTTCACATATTGTATGTATTGGCAAGGAGTGCACTATGGAAGAAAAATTACAGAAATATTTTTAGTTACAAAGAAAATAAGATAGAAATGTTCAAATCGGTACACTTTAACATGTTTTTTACTAATTCGAAAACTATAATTAAAAATATATTTTTTTATAGGGATACTGAGGTATTTGTCTAATGTATTGCGTGTTTTATATATATCTATACATCTATTTAATAGGAATTTTCAAAGTTCACCTTCATAACGGCTCGCGCAGAGTTGTTTAGATTATTTGTATTGAAATTTTAAAAAATTAACGTGATCGAAATATACAGGCTGTTTATTCATATACTATACTTCATATACTGCAATATGGATTATCGATTATGAGGAAGCTATATGTATACTATCATCTATGTTATAATACCTCAAGTAGATTTTTAGTAGGTATCAGAGAAGTTGTTGGAGTATGTAAATGTTTCTAGATATACGCATATAGCAATAATGAGAGCGGCATAAATCTTGTAATATTGGTAACAGCAGGAAGTGAGCACGACGATTGTTAAGTAGGCATTGGCTGTAATTACTTACTGTGTTCCACTTTGTACTTGTATTAACTTTTCGTAAGAAAGAGACTAATATCTGATATACTTAGAGATAATCATTATTATTATCGCCAGGTTTTTTCCAAAGGTTCTCTTCTAGACTAAAGACAATCAATGGGTATATCGTTTACTTTTGTTCATAGTTCGTGTAATAAATAGTTATATTAAATTGGTGTAATTTAGGTCATGCGACTGTGCAATTGATACTTTACACCTTTATATTTTTACAGCTTATAATAAAACTTAAATTAAAATCCTTCAAAACATTGCGATAAATTTTTAATGGATCGTAAAGGTAAAAAAAAAACAAGATATGAAAACATTAAATGCTAGAAAGGACTCCGAAGTGAAAGGCGATTTTGATTTTACTTGATTTCGCGTGAGGAATACATAACTGACGCACGTTCTGGAAATATCAGTCAAGTTTTCCATTAAATAATGAAGAACAACGCCTGAGAGAATTCGTGTAGGGCGATCGGGCGGCCCGGGCCGGAATCCGGAATGCAGATCACGAAACAAGCTTTTTAAATTTTAACTAGTGGATTTTCAATGATTAAATCGAGAGTAGCTTACGCTGATGAATGTAAATTGATTAAATTGATTTACATTTAGCCGGACCGTAGCGGCGGGGCGGCGGAATGTCGTGCATGGTGTTATTTACATAGCAAATGCGCGTGCGCATAACGTGACTCGTGACGATGATTATAGTGCTGCATTATATCGTGCGCTTAATGCAACGCTAAGCTGCGTAATGTACAGACAATGGCGCGCCGGCCGCGCGTTCATAGTGAAACACACGCGCAAATACGTAAAAGAATAAAGTTTGTTTCAATAAACTAAGTTTTAAAATAACTTGAAGATAAATACTAATATAAAAACAGGGTGGCCAAGTTCCCGTGCCGGTGTAGATTGAGTTGAGAGTGACAGCAAACGACCGCAATAAAATACTTGAGATACAAATTACAAGAAATTAAATGATAGGATGATCCTACATCTGCAACAAACATTGAAAGCGAGGAGCAACACGGCCGTCGTATGTCAGATGGAAGCATTGCGGTCGGTTTCTCTCATACCTACTTGAATCTGGTATCTCGTCGCAGAGGCGTTCCGAGTGCCTTTTTTGGAATAACTCGAGCAAATTTCGTCGGAACTTTTATTTTACTTCGGTCGAGTTGCACTCGGAAATCGGATTTTTATTTTAATGAGCCAGTTTCGCGCGTGCGTCTCGCTCGCACCCGCCGCTGCACTGAATAAATAAATGAGTTGCTCTACTTTCTATGAGATCGTGTCTTTGGGCGGCTCGATGAGACTTGGCCTCAGCTTTGTGTGGCCGCGGCCGCCGCGCTGCCGCCGCCATCGCGTCGTGCGCCCGCAGCCCCTGTCCTACCACTACAATATTGTTCTTTTACTCTCAATACAATAACATTTTTGCACTATCTAGATTTACACTCTAGTCACGAATTACAAAGTTACAGAAACTCGCTTCGTTCTCGGAAAAATATACTTCATGAGTCGCGACTTGCGTGTTAGAATAGGTAAGTAAATATAATGCATTTCATGCAATTTCTTGATTTCGTTTTATTAGCAGACTTGACTATGATCTTGAACAATAATAACTTAATATCCTATTTATCCTCTTTTTAAAATTCTAAAATCATTGCTATTTATACAAAAATGAATCCCTTTTCCCTTGGTTAAGCCATCACGCGTGAACGGCTGGACCGATTTCGCTAATTCTTTTTTTGTTGTTGAGAAGCTAGACTTTTATGAAAGAAAAAAAAAATTGCAAATTTAAGAATACTTAACCACCATATAAAATTATTTTGGACAATAGTTTAATGTAACCTTATGACGTTTGACATTGAATTGACAGAATGCGTGCTGCAAATATTGTCAAAGAGGGTGTAAAAAAACTGAATGTCGTTTAAAATTCGAATTCAATATTCATAATAACTAAGACAGGACAACGTCTGTCGGGTCAGCTAGTCTACTTATAAATTCCCTTACTTGATTATTGATTGGTTTGCAATCAATAAAAAAATTGTTTATTATTAATAGCCATTGATTAGGATGGCGGAACATCCTTCAAATAATTTTAGACGTAAACACATCTACCAGATAGATTATAGTCGGAACCACTAGGCATCCATTAAACAGCTGAAGGCAGACATTGACTGATTATCGGCGAAATGAACCGAGCACCTTATATGCTCATCATCATCAAGCGACGACGTCGTCAAATTGCTGCTCGGAGGTCATGCCAAATGACGTGGAGCCCCGAGCGGGGAGTTCAAGTTACTGCCAACTAGCTAACGCACTGTGGGAACCTGTACCACAATATAAGTAATAGTAGGCATTGCTTGTTCTTAGTTGATATGCATAATCATGAACTAATACTAACAAAATGTTTCAACTGTTCAAAAATAAAACAAAATAATTGAATTGAAAACAAATTGATATTAGGGTGAACTATGACAGCCAGCTAAAGAATTAGGATGTGTTGTTATTATTAATTTTCACTTCATAAGCTTTTTATTAAAATTACTTAAAAGGAGAGTCGCTACAGGTGTCTTTCTATAGTAACTTTTTGTTATAGGTACCTAATTTACTTTCGTACCCGTAATAAATAGTTTAGGTACATACACATATTCAGTGGTGATCTGAAATAAGTAAATACCAGTGGCGAAGGGTCCATATAAGCTGATTCCCATTGGCTTACCTTTTAGAAATCCTACCCCACCGACCCTCTATGTAGATCACAACATTTTTGTAGAACGGCTTACCTTCGTCATAATTTCACCCCTCGCCACAAGTAAATACTTAAAAAAATAAGAAAAGACTCAAGTTCTTTCCGTGTAAGTAACTACTTTGTTTAAAATGGAAAGTCCTATTCTGCCAGTACGATACCTCTCCGAGTAATCAAAATCGATATGCACTTTTTTTTATAAATCCATGAAACCTAAAGATCCCCGTAATTCCCCGTAACCACTAGGCTTTAAAAAGGTCAGAAAAATATCTCATTATGGCAGCAGTCGAGCATTATTCTACCTACCGGATATGGAAAGGACTTGTTACTAGTGCAATGCACTTGTATGCGTCACGACGTGAAGGACACGCTTTGTCTGGATCAGGTGGTCTCGCTGGTGGGGAGGGGGCCGGGAGGGGGGTGCTAGAGGCCGCTTCCTGTCGCGCGACTGGTTTGCACCATTTCGCAGTGCACCAGTTTCCAAGCTCGTAACGCGAACGACCTCTTAATACTTGGCTCGTTCATTGTTAACGATCAAAAGCAGCGGTATGTCTTTTGCATTGACTTTTTGAAGATTTTCCGAAGTAGTCATCAACGATCATAGAAAGTTAATACTTTTATTTGTATGAGATACGTTTGGAGAGAAGTTTTGTTTCCTGGAGCTCAGTCGCACTAATTTTCACCAATAAAACCAAAGCCAAAAATCTTAACCGTTTCTTTTTTGTTAACAGATAAACACTGGCTTTAGTTTCGTCAACATTGTTGAAAGCTATGCCTAGGGACTTTGGGAGCCTAGGATGCCAATCTCAGACAGAGGGCATGATGACTATTTTATATTTTATGTTATATAAATTACCTCTCCAAAAAAGAAACATTGGTAAAAGAATTATTTAGCTAGCATAAAAACTGGCCGCGATATCACAGTTTGAAATGCACAAAATTAGACTCACCCGAAAACGGTTCATACTAACAGCTACTCAGTTATGACGTCACGCTTGAGTAGTTTGTATGCAACGCGTAGGAAATTTGTTCGGCAGCTATATTAAATATTATGTTTATCAAAATGGTTTCTTAGACAAATTTGATATAATTTTTACGGACTAATAAAATGTATTATTTATTTTAACAAATTTTATACTTTTTAAATGGACTTGTCCGCCCAACTTTGAAGGGTCATAAAAAAAAATATGCAATATATAAAACCAAGAGGTATACAATACAAGCTACTCTAAATGTTTACGGTTTTTATAAGTATTTCGTTATTTTATTCATTAGTCATCATACCAATTTAAATAAGAATTCTAAAGTTAAACCATAGATTTTTAGGTAAAAATAACCTAAATGACTACGGAACGGTTTTAGTTTAGTTTAATATTTGACAACATCACATACATTGCTCCAATCCCAAAGTAAGTAGCTATAGCACTTGTGTTATGGAAATCGGAAACAACGGTGGTATGACACACACCCAGACCTGAGACAATATTGAAAAGTTCATTTTCTACATTGACCCAGCCGGGGATCGAACCCGGGACCTCAAGAGATGGTGACGCCTTGAAAACCGGCGTGCGAACCACTCGACCACGGAGGTCGTCTAAGTTTTTACTTTACGTTCAGAATTACCGCTAACGTTAAGGTTAAACGTTCTCCTGGGAAAGTAGAAGAGAAGCTCATTATTTTTGTATTTTTCTCAAGTCAAGACTTTTAACACCCTTAAAAATTTAATTAAACAATTCATTGCAAACAAGCATTTAAGTATACTTTTCCTTAAAATATCGTGTTCATTTCAAAAGCTGGAGATAAGAATAATTCTCCTTAGCTTTCTTCTCTTACGTCGTTGGCAAAAAACTGTAAAAATAAATCACATGAAACTTTTAGTAGGTAGAAAAAGGCGGCGGGCGTAATTAAAAAGTTTATTGTTACGGCTTTGCGAAATAATACAGAGCAGACGCTGTTGAATAATTTGATTGCAAGTCATCTTATTGATATAATTGGTGTTTGCATAATAGGATTTACTACTCTCTCTTAGAGTCAGGTATTGCTTTATTGTACAGTTTTTTTATATATAGAAAACCGAGCTATGTAGATCACTGTTGCAATTATTTTAAGGAACATACTTTATTCATTATATGTCATCCAGCAACAAAGACTGAGCTAACTGAAGCTTTTAAACGATCAACTTGATGTAATGAACGAACATACTCGTAAATGCAAGATTATGTTTCACTAGTAGGACGAGCAGAAAGCGATCGTCTCATTTATGAGATTTCTAGAAATTCCATTTCTCGATATTAAAATCAATATCATATCGATTATGAAGCACAATCATCGCCATTTTACACATTTCACATTACATCACATTATGTTACTTTCAACTACCATCAACCAGTAATATTATTTTGTGTAAATTGTTTTTTTTTATCTGTACTTGAAGCCCACTAAGAGTCTTGTGGTTCATTTACGCAGTATAATATCATACTCATACATATCATTTTCACTTTCTTTTCCATTCATATTTTGGCAAACTTGGTGTCCGATGTCATTGTTATAATCTGCATTAACGATTCTAATACGGTAATCTGCGTTGATGACTGTTGCCGTGTCATTTGATGGTATAATTTTAGCGAGATTTCAAATTCTTATTCAAATTTTATTCTTTGCAGATACTCATCCGGTTCGGCGTTGTTGAGCGTGACGCAAGGCTGAGGGTAAGGATCTGACTTTTATTTCCATGCTTTAGAATTCATAATTGCAGTAATGCATGTAGAAAATCGTCAACAATCACAGAGTACCACTAAGCTGTGGTACCACGTATCTTAGCACAGTATATCATTGAGGCTGGTATAATCGATA
The DNA here is from genome assembly GCA_928269145.1 of Agriphila tristella. Taxonomy (NCBI): domain Eukaryota; kingdom Metazoa; phylum Arthropoda; class Insecta; order Lepidoptera; family Crambidae; genus Agriphila; species Agriphila tristella. The sequence goes on along the minus strand of OV743429.1, from coordinate 43,327,093 downwards.
CGATACGATACTGGTAGAAGTTAAAAAAATCTAAAGGCAAGTCCAGAACGTAATGACAACAAACTTAACCTATAAGGGTTTCGCTTTTTTTTGAGGTACGGAACCCTAAAAAGTAAAATGTTTTAAAATTAGTTTTTTGTTAATGCCAAAAAAGTAGGTAATTTACCGGAGTTTCATCTAGAGTTGAGATAATACCTACATCCTACAGATGCAACATAATATAAAACAGTTTACGTTTATTTTTGTTTATTATCATTCCATATAGTATCGAAATAGCTATTTAAAAGGCCAATCAGATATTATGACATCGATATTATACCTATTATGATGGATGAACCCATCCAACCCATCCAACAGTATGTCGTCATTAAAATTGCTTGTTAGTGCTATGATAGTGATTTTCCAGAATTATCGTTCCGCGTTTATTTCTAGAAGTAGTAAAGTTTGATGGGTGTGTATAAATCTAATACCTAATGAACAAAGTGGCAAACCCATATTTTGCAGAAAATAGTTAATGTGACGTTTCACGAGAAAATGTGCCTTATAGAGGTTTTAGTTACCGAGATATTTAATGTTTTGTGAAAATGATGTAAAACTACGATTACTTTTTATTGCTTATTATTAAAATACATGTAAGTAAAATGTATCCTATATTTTCATACATTATTTTATGTAACTCATTAGCTCAAAAACAACTACGATAACATCGTTATTCGTGTCCTTTAACTTAAAAAATGCCTTTCCTGAAAATGCGCAATTTCGATTTACATTTTCAAAAATTAATATCTCCGTAACTACATCTTACGAGGATAATATTTTACAAACAAATCTTAGAAATCTTATAAATTTTTCAAAAACAAATCTTAAAAATAAATAAATTTAAAAAAATATTAAAAACACGACTGTCCTACGAAAAACGATCTAAAAAGATAAATAACAAAGTGTCATTGCAGTCGGGGGACCGTTTGTGGAACAATTTTCAATTAAAGAGGTCACCCGACTGCAATGACACTTTGTTATTTATCTTTTTAGTTCGTTTTTGGCATGGCAGTCGTGTTTTTTTAATATTTTTTTAAATTTATTTATTTTTATTTCACACATTTTAGTGACAAATTATTGTATATAGTTTTGAAATGTGCTCATTATGGCTTTTTATTTTTACACGACTGCCCAAAGCAAAAAGAGTGTTATGTGTTCAGGGTTCATGTATGTTTGTGGGTATGTGAGTTTCTTTATTCCACCATAACTTCTAAATGCCTGAACTGATTTGGATAAATGGGGTATCGTTAGAATACTTACAGCATTCCGAGTGACACTGGCTATATTTTTTTAGAAAAAATCAATATGGCGACTGCACGACGCCATTTTCAAATGTGAAAAAAAAATTTTTTTTCTACTATTATTACAATATGGGCATCAAATGAAAGGCCTTGATGAGCACATTCCAAAACTATATAATATGTCACTAAAATGTGTGAAATAAAATTAAATAAATTTAAAAAATATTAAAAACACGACTGCCCTGCCAAAAACGAACGAACTAAAAGTTAAACAACAAGTGTCATTGCAGTCGGGGGACCTCTTTGATCAAAAATTGTTCCATAATAAGGTCCCCCGACTGCAATGACACTTGTTGTTTAACTTTTTAGTTCGTTCGTTTTTGGCAGGGCAGTCGTGTTTTTAATATTTTTTAAATTTTATTATTTGATGCCATACGGGCATCAAATAAAAGGCCATAATGAGTATTGGCCATAATGAGCACGACTGCCCAAAGCAAAAAGAGTGTATATGTGTTCAGGGTTCGTGTATGTTTGTGGGTATGTGAGTTTCTTTATTCCACCATAACTTCTAAATGCCTGAACTGATTTGGATAAATGCGGTATCGTTAGAATGCTTACAGCATTTTGAGTGGCACTGGCTATATTTTTTTGAAAAAAGTTAATATGGTGACTGTAGGACGCCATTTTCAAATGTGAAAAAAAATTTTTTTTCTTCAATTATTACTATACCAAAACTTTATGTCACTAAAATGTGTGAAATAAAAATAATAAATTAAAAAATATTAAAAATACGACTGCCCTGCCAAAAACGAAATAAAAATTCACAGATTTTACAGTCCCTGCAAGAATCACTTCTACTACATCACTTTTTATGTACGGAAACAGCCGTTTTTTTACAATTCCAAATCTAAAGGGTCCACCTACAGGTCACAATCATAAACCGATTTGCAAAATTATTTCGCCATTTGATAGCTTAACTAATACCCTAGGACCTTTTTTTTCATTTTTTCTTAAGTCGGTTTTTTTTCCGAAATATTTACAATTTAGTAAACAAACATCCCCCAAAAAACCCGGAATTTTGGGAATTTCGCAAAATTCCAAAGAAAGTTACCAGTAGATTTTCAAAATTCAAACGTCCACACGTGTCTCGATAAACTCCTCAACTTTTGGTACTATTTTTATTTTGATCCTCCCAAAATCCTCGGAGATATGGCCAAAAATACGTCTCAGGCGATTTGCATCTGATAACCATTTTCAATGGTAAAAGTTAAACAACAAGTGTCATTGCAGTCGGGGGACCTCTTTGATCAAAAATTGTTCCATAATAAGGTCCCCCGACTGCAATGACACTTGTTGTTTAACTTTTTAGTTCATTTTGGTAGGGCAGTCGTGTTTTTTTTATATGAATAGCTTATCAGTTGCAGATTACAGAAATATGCGTAACTCAATACCGACTCTAAGGTACTTTTGCATGGAACGTCACAATTATGTAACACGATGAGAAAACTACAATTAAATACAAAGAAATTAAAGTGTTATGAGAAGAAAGGTGGTAAAGTAATTTGAGACAAATAAGGGCAGGTTATGGTAGGTCTTCGCGGTTTCCGACTCGCTGATTCCCGTGAAGCAGACCGACCGACGACGCGACGTAATTATTATGTAATATAATAACCTTGCGATTGCAACCCATCCACATTTTATAAGAGGGTGATAAAAAAATACAACTTTAAATCATTATAAGCGACAAATAATCGAATTTACAAGTACTTATTACCACCCCACTCTATTACAAAGTAATTTTGGTTCGCATACTGAAAAGAATGTAGAAAATAGTTATTTATTATACAAGTGACCAAAGTAAATTTGTGCTGCGAGTGCCGACTTTTAATCACTAGCGAAGTAGTCTAGAATTGAAAGGCATGAGACATTACGCTTAGTCTCGTGTAAAACATACAACTTTTCACCTCTACCAGCGAGAAAAGTGTAGTTATTTTCACGTGACTTTCCTGGTAAAAAGGGTAAATTCAGCATTAGAAACTTGTTCTCTCAACTCTTTTGGAGTTTATTGATCGCTGGACGCACAATTTTTTTGTATATATCTTACCTTTAACTACCGGAACCAAGCCGGAACACAAAAAAAATGTTATTATAGCGTCAGACTTAGGTAAGATGGTGGTAGCCAGCCAGGCGGACTTGAAATAAGCCCTACCACTCGTTTATTTGCATTGCAACAACATAGATACTATGAATGCTATTTTGTATGTAGCGCAATTCATATTACAAACCTTTGATAATGTAAGTGCCTTCATATAGCAACAAGATGTAATGTACGTACAGTCAATAAATTGGTTGAGTTTCTCAAGTGCATCCGATGTTATGTGATTTACTTGTCAATCACTCTGAAGTAATGACATTTGACAGACGTAAACCTATGTTAGTGTCACGCCTTTTGTGGCTGGATTAGACACGAGATAACCTCTGATATACCGAGATTATGAAGATAGCATCCTGGCCATATTTCTTAAAAACGTCGAGCAAAAGTCAAGGTTATCGGGCGAACTTTAATGTGTGACTTTGTCTTTATTAATTATAATAATAATGATGGATTGCTAATAAGATGAAATAAATATTTCCAAAAATAAACTCAAACATGTTTTTTGATCATCGGTCTTGGAATGTTCCACAATGACAAAATAATGGCTGGAATTTTGTAAAATGTTTAAATTCATGACATTTTCAGTATTATAATTTACATAATTTACATATGTATCACTCTTAAGCTAGGATTTCCTAGGATAGCAGTGCCGTCATATTACGACCGTAATATAGCGGCGTTGAATATTGTCTATGTAAACAATACCGCGACACTTTAACGTCAGTAACTGCGCCGTATTGTTTACATAAACAACGTTCTACGCCGCTAAATTACGGCCGTAATATGACGGCACTGTCATCCTAGGAAACCCTAGCTTTACATATACATACGTATACTTACTGCATCCCATACCAACCCATACATGTATTCCTTCATTTACATTTTTGATTATTCTACATTTAATGTGATATTTACAGATTACATTGTTTCTTGATATCTGTGAAAATATAAAATGGCATTGCTCGAGTTATGACAGGGATATTTTTAAATATCGTCTCGCGGCAGGCAGTGGCGACCTCTGTCTGTTTCCGCGTCGGCGCCCGCGCACTAACCTGCCTCACTCCACGTGTACAACTTGATACACATTTATTTGATCAAAAGACATAGACAGAGATAAGTAACACAAGTAAGTAATGTATCGCAGCGTTGAGTTCGGAGTCGACTCAAACAGGAAATTTAATGCAGGCCAACTTTGAGCGTTACTTACCGGTTTTCGGTTTTAGGTGCTTTCGATTAATAGCTGTATGTCCTTACTAGCCGTTTAAAGGCTTCCGACTAAAATAAACAGTATTTTAGGTACGAGGCACTCGTGTGTTCAGGGTCTCTATAATCAAATTGCAAATCAGCCATGAGATATTTGTTTCTTCAAAAATTTTATCCGAATATGTTTAACAAAATGAAATTAGTTTTATTATAATATAGGTACTTATACTTATAAAACAAAATATATTCAAGCCAATTAAAAAATCTATAGAAAAATATTTAAAACCCATGAGTTTCACAGGAAAGTAAAAAAATATATAAATCACTGATAGCTATTCAAGATAATTATGAATAAACTTTTACGCACATAAACCTACAGATTACAACACGATAAGTTAAGTTTAACTGGTTTCTGGTAAAATATTCAAAATATATCCAGTCTTTCGATTAACAATAAAATGCAAACTGAGATTTTAAAAAATGTTTGACAAAAAATATATTTGGCGTCTATGGTTTTTATTTCGTTGGCAAGTTGCAAAACCAGTTTCACATATTTTATGATGTAGTGTTGCACATTACCGCGCTATGCCTCGTTACTATAATGTATACTTGATCAAGTTCCGATTTGCGAACGCACACGCCCATGTCATGCACATGTTTAAAAATTCTTATACTCGTACATTAGATAAAAGTTCAATAATAGCTTGATAAAATGGTGCTTTAGTGCTGACTAAGTTTTTGTTCGTTTGTCGTAGTCAATATTTCTGTTATTATCGTACTTACGTTTATTTAGTAGTTTCCTTTTTAATGTAAACAATTTAAAATGAAATAAATTAGTATATTATTTTATAGCAAGTCATAGAAGTAATCATAATTTACAGTTTCATATAAAATAAATCATGAAAAAGATTTTAAACTTTATGTCAGTTGCAAAACTAGTCTTTTATATACCTAAATAATTATTTTTGACTCAAAATTAAAGTGTAAATTCTGTAATTAATACTCTGTTTGGACAATAAATGATTGCCTGATAAAATATTATTTTCAAGAGCATAGAATAAATAGACACCGGCTGTTTACAAAAACAAAAGAATTGACCAATGTTACGTCTGAATTCGTGTGAATTTGGCATTTGCAAACCTAAAATTACAGATTTAAGCTAACTGCGGGGAACATTAAAGTCGTCTGCGCGGAATATTAAAGCAATTGTGAATGAAATCACCTCTTGTCTCGTTTTCACCGGTGATTCAGAACATTAGAAATTACGTGCGATGAAGCTATTTTACGTTTAAATACTAACCAAGTCAAGAAATAAATATTGTTTTCACTCTTCTTGCTCTAAAAGTACGTCATTGTAAGGCACAAGAGCCAGGATAAAATAGCAAAATTACCCCTAGGGGATAAAGTTTTTTCTTTTTTAATGTTTGTCTATTACCAATGAAACTACTAAAACGAAAAAGTCTTTATTCATAATCACGAATAAAGACTCGCTCGACTTAATACTGTTTCTCATTTTTATTTTTGAAAATGGAACTAAAAGCAGCGAACTCTTCGGTGAAATCATAGACTTATTTATACTCGACTTTAAATTTGATCGTAGAATGCGTGCATTGTGTTTCTTAGCTGCTACAGTAGAAATTAAAAAAGGCGCGAAATCTTTAGAAGTTTTCTCTAATAGCAAACTGATTGAATTGTGTGACTGTAAGTAATAGGAAAGAAATAATTTTAATCTTTTGCCGTCAAGCACAAATCATTTATTTAAATACTGTATGAAAAGTTTATGAAGTGGAGGATAGAAAAACGAGTGGATTCGTTTACGGAAGTATAAACTAGGTATTCAATATTGTATTTTATTTTCTCGCAATCGTAGTGAAAAGTAGAGTGTAACACACGACGCTAAAACCCATTGTAACTCGGTTTCTATTTATTCCCTCGCTAAAGCTCGGGAATAAAACTACCTCGTATGGAATGGGTCATTTTAGCGTCTTGTATAACAATCTACTATTAATTTTTGTGTCTTCCTTGTGCAGGCTTCTTATATGGTCATTTATTTGTATAATTACGATGCTTTATTTTCTTTACAACGTTCATTCGCCATTTAATATCTTATCTGTACACACTGATATCATCCATCAACGTTAAATTATATGATAAATAGAAAGGTTCAAATCAACATCCATTAAACACAGAAGCCCTGCGTATGCCCACGCGTTGAAGTCTTTTGTATGAGCATTTGTGCATCGATTGCCGCGACCTTATGTCGATAGCCGTTAGGTGTACAATAAAAGGGGCCGGCGTGTTGACCACTCGTAGACACTCAATAAATCTTCTGGTTTCACATTTACTTACCTTTAGACGCGTCATTTATGCTTTAAGCCTTTTCGAATGACATTTCAGTCATAGGATTTTCTTACCATTTTTTCATACACAACAAGATGATTAAAATAAACCAATTACGCAATATTGATCAAATATCGTGTAGTGTTTTTGTTAAAGCCGTACCATTTATAAAGTCGAATTAATGTAAACAATGTCTAAGTATTTATTTTATTTCGTACATGTAAATTTTTTGCGAGAATTTGTGGCATAATCTATTTTGATAAACTATGCCAAGTTTATCAAAATAGATTAGTTAACTATTAAAGGTGTTAAGTATTTAAAAAATAAATTGTTACTGCCATGTAAGTGCCAACCATGTAACCAGTTAGCCAAAAACTTTTTTTTTCGAAACCTACCAAATTTCGATCTTGATGCGAAATCGATTGTGTTCGAGATTGAGATTACTGATCTCAATTTAAACTTTTGTGTGTCAGTTATATTAAGGTGAGTCTGTTGTCGGTTTAAGCTCATACGTGAAAAATGTATTATTCAAAATGGCCGAGATATAATAATATGTTAAAGCTTACAGAGCCACAGTTTTCTATTCCCATCAGATCCTCATGTAAAGGATCAAGAATAAATATTATTATTTTATTCCCACCCGATATCCAAAACATACTAGCTTATTTCGTACAGTGGTACATATACATTCCATAAAATGCAATAGAAATAATATGACGGGATCGGGTGGGAATTGCAAAGTATTGGGGATCAGTTAAGATTTAAAATTGTCGGTATATCGGTTGCAGGTGATTGGATGGAATTACAAAGGAACAACTCTTGTTATATTTAAATTATTGCAAGTATTTTTCTGTTTTATGAGTGTTTCCGTAGGAATCACATTATTATTGTGACTTCAATTTCAGTACAGCCATGGGCGTACCCAGGTTCTGGGCCAGGGGGGGTCAAATCAGATTTTTCATAAGCATCGAGTAGGGTTGCCAGGTCAGAAGTTCAAAATATGTGAAGAAAATTTGAAAATGTCGGGAATCCAGGGTTTAGCTGCCCCTCCCCATGAGTACCTACAGCTAAACCTAAATACTGTCGCTATCAATTGATAATCTGAAGAAGCCAACGATTGACTTTGATTGCTATCTAACTGAAGAGAGACAGTAGGTATGTTAATAATCAAGATAATTAATAGTTTGTTCAATCAGTCTTGAGATGAAGATAACGATTTACAATGTTCAGGATATGCTAGCTAGTTCACATGATCTAGCACCGGTTTACTGAGTACCTATAGGTAACTTATTAAAATCAGGAATGCAACTAACTTACATTGTAAACTTAATATTTTTTCTTTGTTAACTTATATTTAAAAAATATTTACTTAACACGTTTACATTTAACTTTGATCCGTTTCACTAATTAGTAAATCTCAAGGTTGGAAATAAGCAACAATGACTGAACAACTTTATTCTTAAGCAAACTGTGATTTTATAAGGCGCAAATCGAACGTTCCATCGAAACGTGACTCGCGGAAGCTATAGTTCTCTGTGGCAAATAAAAATGAAAAAGGACTATTTTTGTTCAAAAAAGTTGCCCAAGTCGGAAACTCCAATGGAACGATAATAATATAGTGTCAGTAGTAAAGTGGAACAAGGAACTCGCGTAGTTGGTACGTTGAACCTCCGCAGCGGTGTGTGTGTACGCACACGGCGAAGCCCTGGCCGTACGCACGCGCGCCACGCTGTGCCCACGCAGCCGCGCGCATGTGTATGCTAATGCAGGTGTGTTTGTGTATTAATCTGATTCATGTCACTCGTGAAACATTGATACTGGCAGTTTTAAACAGTTTTTCAAACGTATTTTATAGATTTTTTTTAGATATTTAGTATTTAGAACGCTTTCCAAATAACGATAAATACAAGAAACTAGGATGCCTTATCATTGAATAATAACTTCGAAGATAGTACACTCGTTTTAAGATTGTGATAGTCACGATTCTGCATGCATCTACAACAAGACAAATCATGATAACGATTATTTTCAGTAAAAGCTCTTGAATTTACTTTTTTATGAAGAATGAAGAAATAAACTTATTTGCTTAACTTCATTATTAGTTCTACTATTATCGTAATTTACATAATAAGTGTAATTTAACATCTGAATGAAAATACCGTTTACTAAAATAACAATTTGAAATTATTTTTAAACGTAATGTTTCTTATTCATAGTTTTGGATTAAAAATAGGAAATTGCTTTCTTAATTTTTGTAACGTCTGTTTTAGTAATAAATTTATCATTTAATCTTAACCACAGCTTCAGAATTCATGACAGCGTGAAGATTATGAATATATGTAAATTCATACTGAAATAGAATAGTGAAATGACGTTTTTGTGTCGATTTCCATTTTATAATTTGACAAGACGAACATCATTTCTAAATTTCATGTCCATTGTGAGTCGTTATTAGGAAAAAACCCAGTTCACATTCATGATTCCGTAAATGATGCATTCAATTTCATACAATGTGAACTATTTTAACAATCTTTTAGGCTGGAACATGGGGATATCTTACTATAGGAGTTTTAAGATATGCTTGTTATAAAGTTATTCTTTGTTTATGTTTTCAAAGATTTTCATATGCATGATATGCATGTTGATATTATAAATATGGTGTTTAAAATCTCTGTATCCAATTGTCTAATTTAATTAGTTTTAAGACGTGTTGTCGAGTCGAAATCATACATTCAAGTTTCAGATATGCGACTATCGACATACATTTGGAATGGTGTCACTGGCATTATCGTACAAGATCAGAAGTTACTAATATAAGTTCTTTATAATAATACGGTAACACGGTGCGCCTGTGTTACGCCGCGCCGCCCCCCGCCCCGGTCGATTGCGACAATCGGTAGTAGTCCGTCCTTGCTCGTTGCTCAACGTAAGTGCTACGTATTAGCCGCATCACATTTAAGGCCTGGGCACACCGGATGCGTAGACACGCGCGTGGTCACGCGTGCGTGTACACGCGCGTAGTTACGCACGTAACCCCCTGACACACCGGGTTACGCATACGTCTACGCTTACGCATACGCATACGCAACGCAGCCTGTCCCTTGCGTACCCAGCGGGCACACCGGATGCGTAGACACGCGCGTGTACACGCGCGTGGCTACGCACGTAACCCACTGACATATACCCAGCCGCTGCGGCAGCCATACTTTTTATGTTTGCAATTCCTGTGCACGATGTCTGATGATGTGATTCAAGAGTGATTCAAGAGGAAGGTTTATAATTATGTCATCGTGTCAAATTCCACACTACACCGAAGAGAAGCGAGGGCGGGTCACAAGTCCTTTTTTTGCCAAATGCGACCTTTGATTTGATTTGATTTTTTTGGGACATTCCCCATTCCATAATACATTATTTATTTAGTTAGAGCTGCAAGTTTATGCAGTGCTTTCGATGCTAGGCTTCCCAGGCGGCTTAATTTTTGCCGACATTTTCATATTTCTACATACATAAAACCTCAATTTATAATTCACCTATACCTTCCTCAGGAATCACTCTATCATTTGGTAAAAATCGCATGAATATACGTTTAGTAGTTTTTGAGTTTATCGCGAAGCGCAGACAGACTGACAGACGTGGTGAGGGACTTTGTTTTATAATAATGTATGTAGTGATATCAAGCAATAGATGACTAGTTTAAATTCATGGAAGTGACGAAGTTCTCTATTTGTAAGAAAAAAAGCAAATTTCATAGGTGGGTCCCGAACAAAACAACTGAATGCTTAGTCACGCGCGTGGTTACGCGCGTGGTCACGCGCGTGATCACGCGCATAGTGACGCGCAGGAAAGATACGTGCGTGTTCGTATTTGTTCGGTGTGACGTCCAATAGGGAATGCCATTGAGTACAACGTCATCAATGCGTTCCGCTCTGCGTAAGTACGCAGCCTGGTTGTCTCATGAGAGCTGCAATGCGTAGGGTTACGCATCGGTCTACGTGCACGCGTACGTTACGCAAGCGGTGTGCCATATCTCATAAAGTTTCAGGTATTACAACGTCATGGTACGTCTACGTACACGCTTACGCATACGCTTACGCATCCGGTGTGCTGGAGCCTTAAAAGCTTTCGTGCACAAAATAAAAACCGTAATAAAAACAACAAGTAATTAAATAAGGCCGTAATTGTTTTAAGTGTAATGCGACGGTCGAGCTGAATCTATTTGTGATTGCTGACCTTTATATTTCGACACTGACTGCGGTACACTTGGCTCCAGTGGTTGTAACGGTCACAAAAATTATTGTATATTTTTCCAAATTATTAGCCTTATAATTTGTGTAATAAGGAAAAGCATACATGGATTTTCTGTTTCCTTCACCTTTGTACAGATTGTGGCGTTTAAAGTGCATCGAACTCATGTATGACATTGGTAGCAGACAAGTTCAGAGATATTAAGCATAGTATAGTATTCTTTTTCATAATAATTATGATAAGGACTCACTTCACATAAAGATGCCGTGCCATTTTTAATGCCACGAAACATTATTTACCAGCAAGCCGTCATGTAATTACTAGTCTTTTTTAATCCCGGAAAATGAGACTCATTAGATTTTCTATTGTTGTCCGGCCGCATGCGGGCATTGAAGAGTTTAATTATGTATTTGAATTCAAACAAAAACATAAAATTGAATAAATTTCAGATTAATTTCAAATGAAATACACTCATTACTTTCCCCGTCAATTGGTAATACGCCTGGCGGCCATGATTTTAACCTCAAAAACTAAAAACAATTGTAAAATTTTTATACGGCTAGACCCTATCTTATTGAAAATAATAATTCAATAATTAATATATTAGATTACCTATTAAAATTTTCTTGTTCCATGACATTTTTAGTTGCGGATCACGTCAACGTGGATGTTAATGTGACAAGGTTCCAGCGCATTACCAATTGACGGGGATAGTAAACTTAATTATTTTCAAGTTAAGTGCTATTAAATATTTGATACTATAATTGCTTTGCTCGTATACAACATAAAAGCCATAAGCCTACTTAGTGTGTTCCGACGAGGGCTTAAGAAGGGCTGTATACAAATGTAAGAATATTAAACAGTTTTCGATGCCGACTGTACATATCAAACACGTAACCTAGCGTTATTGTTAACAACTGACATTGCGCAAGGCAATGCAATTTATAGATAAATGTCATTACTGACGCGGTAAAAACCGATCACAATCAGGCCGCAACAATGCGAGGGGTCGTGCTACAAATACGCTGATTATTTCCTGCCCCGTGCTGGCTCAAAATTAACTGTTAATTAAACGAACTCCAATTATATTGTTAGGCATTGAAAAAAAACTTATTTCATTAGAAACAATTGGCTTGGCCATGCGGAGCGCTGACTGGCGACGCGTCTCGCGAATTCGTAAATATCGTGAGATGCCGCAAATTGAAAAATAACTGCTGTGCGGTGAGCAAATCGTGCGCGATATGACGAGACAATTCGCGCGTGTCCCTTCGCCGGTTGTCCAGGCGCTTATTCACAAATGGTATTAAAACAGCAAAATATGTGAGATAAGTCGCAAAAGTTATGTGAAGATGAAATAACTTTTAGACTAAGTTGAAATGTAATTATTAATTAAGTAGGCAAAATAAAAAAAACTCTGTCAAACGACGGTTTTGGAACGTTTTTATATTAGTTTTTTTCTCCATAAAAAAAAGATGGCCCCTTCTGGAGTCATCACAACTTTTTTGAGCTGCAGTTCTCTGCGGCTCAAAAAAGTTGTAATTACTTCAAAGTAGGTACACGTGTGCCAAACGGCCATCCTGTATATCGATCGATTTGCGGTTTTTTTGCGTATGACTAGCACTACTACAGTCGTCCACTATCGCCACCAATTAATTTATTACTCTTAAAACCAGGGGGCTAATTGTCTAATTACAAAATCTATCTCGATCGCTTTCAGGATGTGATATATTGATGCTTATTTTTGGCACAAATAAAAACCAAAGAAATGCAGCAATGTCACATCCATCTGTCAAATGATTGCGATTGATTTTGAAAATTAGACAATAAGTAGGCAGGTCTCTATTTAAAAAAGGAAACAACTATCTCTAATATTTATTAAATTACAATACTTTTAATTCTTTCTGTAAGTTTTAAAACAGTTTTAAACCAAAAGTGGCCGTTCGATTTGATACCGTTTACAAACTAGTACCCACAAAGAATGAAAAGTAGGTATTAAAAAGTTATTCAAACAATACATAGAGACATTGAGAGGTCGTTCATGGTTCTTTCCTTTTTTTAAATATTGACCTAGTTTAAGATTAATAAGAATAAAATAATTGGTGACACTAAGTGGACGGCTGTAGCCACCAATGAAACAATAATTTATTATAGATTTGATATTCATTAGTTTTGAACATGGAAAATTAGGAAACTTGAAATGTAAAGATCAACCAGCCATATCGAGAATCAATACTAAGTATCTACAGATGACTCAACTAGTTATACACGTGTAGAGATGTTTTTCGGATTCTATAAGGCATTTATCTGACGGATTCCGTAATATCCGTTACCTAGGACCAATTCATTGCGCGCACACACGCGCAGGGTAGCACACACGCACGCCTGCTGGTGAGCACACACGCGCACTTAACGTGAGTCGTGAGCACGCACACAGCGGTACACACGTGCGGTGCAGCGGCGGTGGGCGGGCGGGCGGCGGGCGGTATGGTAGCGGCGCGGAACGGGTTCAAGTGACCTGCTAGAAAGAACTCAGCCAAGGACGCCGGGCTAACGGTCCGCGGCCTGCCCGGGATTCTATTCCTTTTTCGGGATATCTTTGACTCCGCCACGTAATCATCTCGCGGTTGTGTTTTTAGCTTGTTTGTGTTCAGCTGATGGTGTTACGCTGGTATCTTTCTGTTGTTGTTTTTCTTTCAATCTTGTTCGAATTCTGAAGATTAATAAAATAAAAAGTTAGTTTATTTCTCCTTTTAATTCTGATTATTATAATTTGTATCGTACTTATTACTGATGCCGCTGACTGGTTTGAGTGATTTTTTATTAATTCAGAAGGTGTAATTATAATGAAAATTTGAAAATGACGGGTAGAGACAAGTAGGGGACAAAGTTTCCTTATTGTGACTTGTTTTGTAATCATGCACCATTCATCCATTATGAATTTAAAAGTTCAAGGTGACTATAGGTAATAAAAAAATTGTATAATATAATACAAATTTTATTGTCATGAGCTTAATTATTATGCTTCAATCTGTGACTAGGTACGTCAAAGGTGACATTCCAGTCAGCTGGGTTTCGTTTACCTATTGTTCGGTTTTGTCATCACCATTATAGTGGTTAATTCGTCCAAGCCATTATATCGCTAATCCATCGACCTATGAGAATGATCGACATGCCCTGAATGAAGCATAATTCTTTACAAAATCCAATTTTAAGTTCCTTCGTCCGGCCGTCGACCCTAAAAACCTTATTCACCATCTTCTTCTAACACTTGAAATGCGGTAGTTTTGTCTCGCAATCACGAATACCGCTGCTCTGTCTTTATTTTGTTCCATTACGGCCAAGAACAATGAATTTAGAGGATAGTAGTAAGATCCTATATCTATTCTTGTTTGGCACTGGGCTGCGCGCGCACCGCGAGTGAGACGGCCTGCGCACCACGCTCACGACCTGCACTAAATGTTTCGGATTCTTATTGGGCCGCGAATAGCTTAAAGATGGCCACTCAAGGACCGTTTTCACGTTACGATAACCTAATTTCGTACCATTACGCCGGTAGTAGCTCTGCTTAATATCAATAAGGCATACCCATTAAGTTCGAATGTCAGGAGGTAATGCGAGCAAAAAGACGCCGACCTCGCGGTGTTTGTTCGCACACAGCCCCCCTCCCCGCGCCTCGCCAGCCCCACCACCACCAGCGGGTGATTCAACTGTGTTCGGAAATGGCGAAGGTTTGCCGGACGTAAGCTGATACGGAAATACCTTCAGACACATGCGTGTTTCCAGGTATTATATTAACACTTTTAAGAATATAGAGCTTCGATAGAAAAACTTAGCACTTGCAACAAAAACTGGCTTTGTTATAAATATAGCATTATGTCGCTCGATGGCGAGGCAATCAATATAGGATAATGAATTCCGCGTTCTAGACCACTTTTTTCCTTGCATAATATGTGCCTTGTTACACGCTACTAATTTAGATAGCATAAGTTGAGCGTAGTTTTATTATGTTAGGCTTGTATCGGGCAGTGAAGTGAGTGACGCGGTAGAAAAGACATCAACGCAACACGTCACACACGGCGCCTCTGCATGAATAGCGCGTCTCGCTCGTAAAGTGTGGAAGTGAAA
The DNA here is from genome assembly GCA_928269145.1 of Agriphila tristella. Classification (NCBI taxonomy): domain Eukaryota; kingdom Metazoa; phylum Arthropoda; class Insecta; order Lepidoptera; family Crambidae; genus Agriphila; species Agriphila tristella. The sequence goes on along the minus strand of OV743429.1, from coordinate 43,311,745 downwards.
TGCATTTCTGCGGCAATAAACTTTAGTCATCAAATATTTATTTTAATTAATACACTTCCTCAATAATATTACTTAATCTCGTGGAAAATAAACAGAGATAAACTTTACTGACATACCAGTTTTTGCTATTTCAATTCAAAAGTATTTTTCAGCTCGGTGGCACTTCAAAACTTCGTTATGGTTCGCAATCAGGAATAAAGACGGATATTGAAAATAAGAAGTATTTTTTTCAAACGTCGGACTTACATCTCAGATTTACAAATTAGGGAACAATAGCGGAATATAAAAGAACTTTGTCTTAGGGGCAAATTAATTTCCTAAACAAAAACAAAAATACTTATGAGGTGACTCAGTGCAATACTACCTACTACTTAAGCTACTGCTGATGTAGTTATTTTCAGGAAATTATATTTTCCAAGAGTCTCATATTGGGCTTTCTTAATCCTTACTTAATATTATAAATGCGAAAGTCCGTTTGTTTGTTTGTTACGCCTTCACGTCTTAACTACTGAACCGATCATCATGAAATTTTGCATAGACGTTGTCAGGGGTAAAGAAAAGGACATAGGGTACCTTTCATCCAGAAAAAACGTACAGTTCCCGAGGGATAGCAAAAAAACTGTCCGCAAGTAGTTGTATATTTGGCAATACGAGTACACTTTATGTTTTCAAATTTTCGTGGTTCATATTCCTTTATTGAAGTAATTATGTCCTTGCAGATTTATTGTTCAAACAATTTTATTTATATATTAAAAACATTTTTTTTTGTAAATACACTGGCCTGCAAAACTAAGTACTACAGAGGTCTATTTTCATACAAACGAGGTAACTTTGAAGCATTGGTTCTCCGCCCAGGATTAAACGTGGTGTGATCTGATGATGGCCATCCAGGGAGTGAATGGAGAAGATTCAGATCCCCATACACATCCAATTGATCTGATCAGCATTCTAAGAGCTGTAAGGATAAGAGTTATCAGTTGCAGCATTTCCATACATTTTAATGCTATTTTCGTGGTTTTTTTAAACATATCCAAACATATACTACAGAGGTAGTACTTAGTTTCGCAGGCCAGTGTATTTGGAGTAACAAAAAATACTAAATTAGTTGACCTTATTGTATATTTTTCTACGCTATCGTATTGGAGTATGACTATAAAAAAAAAAGAGAAATACCGAGGCAAGTGTAACACCCTATCCCAACCATAACTAAGAAACTATCGTAGTTTATCTCCATCATAGTGACGTATTGAGACGAATTAGTCCCCGCTGTACAACACAGATATAGCTACGATCATTAAACTAACAAGTAAAATTTTTTTTTCTTTGTGTAAGTAACTAGCTTTTACTCGCGACTTCGTTCGCGTGATTAAGATAGTTGTGCATTTATTTTGAAAGTCATGGATATTGTACCTAGGTATTTATTAGTAGACCTCATTTTACACATTTAAATTTTCCCCATAATAATTCATGTATAAACTAGTACACTATGTAGCACCCTGTCTAACGGAAATTTTCCAAAATGCTTTCTTAGTGCTCACCTACACTATGAAAGGTATCTAATCTACCCTCCAAAAATGGTGTCTCTACCTTCAGCCCTATACAAATCCCTATACAAACTTGAACAACCTATAGCTAAATGATTATTATGCTTATATAAATAGTATGCCAAAAAACAATTATGCCAAAGTATTATTATGACAAAAAAAATATGCCGAATCCGTTATGCCAAATCAAATTAGGTATAAAACTATTATGCGAAAGCAAGGGATCCCACCTATAGCACCCTGTATTTACTAAAATCCTTTCTTAGTGTTCATCAACTTTTCATTTTAAACACAGTCTTACGTAAACATGCCGATATAGATTACAAGCCTCAACTTTTTGAAAATGTGAGGCGTTGTCATAGTGTTTGTCCTTCAATAAGATTTAACACCAGCTTCTCACACAAATTCTTCTGCTTCCTTGGAGGCTACTTGTATAATAAAATAAATGAAATCCTATCTATCTATCATAACACTAGAAAGGAATCCAAAGCCAAGATTCGGAAATGGTTGTGCGAGTTAAGTTATGATGAGACCGAGTCTCTTTTAGCTATCATTTCATAACTCTGGTGCTTGACATTGAGCATCAGCTAGATTGACACTTTTCAATGATCCCAAGATTGAAATAATACAATCGTAGGGCAAGCACCAGGATGATCCCTTGAGTTAGTGCACTCTCGAGATGGGAATTCGTTAATTTCGTTTAATTTGTTAACTTGTACCTAAACTTACACCAAGTAACAACAAATCCATTTTTTTATCAAAATACAATTACAACTTACAACTAAACAAGCACGTCTATTTATTACTTACACTTAAATAGTACCTTAGCTTACACTAAATAACAACAAATACAATATTTTAATCCAAAGTACAATTACAACTTACAACTAAACTAGCACTGCCTATTTATTACTTACACTTAATTATTACCTAAACCTACACTAAATAACAAAAATACAATATTTTAATCAAAATACAATTACAACTTACAACTTAACTAACAAACCATTTATTACGTACACTTGTCACTCCTTTTCCATCTTATGCATAAACAATGATATTATGATATCTTTAAGTACTTAATTATAAATAGGTATTAATCAACATATTCGTTCTAAAAAACAAAAAATGATATTTTTTTTATAAAACAAACTAACGACTATACTTTTATTTTATATAATATTCTATTAAAGTTGAGAATTAACCTTTTCCTAAATTAAAATAACATAACTTTTTAATAAAGGAACAATCAGTATGGTGGGTAAAAGAAAAAAAATATGTTTTATAGTTAGTAGTCTTTTTTTTTCTCCTAGATGTTGAAGTTTTGTTCCACATCCAAACAATGTTTTAAAGTCTAGGTTATGAATTGTATATCATACTATTGTAATTATCCGGGTTTTGGAGACCTGGTGACCTGTAAAACGGGTTTATAACCTTAGTTTGGGCGCCAGTCTCCACAATACTTATCAAACACTTAATTTATACAATTTAACTATAAACGTATACGCGTTGTAATTTATTGTGGAGAAAATAAAGCATATTTTTATTATTTTATTATTATTTATTATCTACATTATGAAAAATGGTGTCTCTACCTTCAGCCGTTAGGGCTCTAAGCCTATTCCAATCATGAATCAGTGAATGAATCAATCAATTTAGACTTTTATATGTATAGATAATAGTTATTTGTTATACAAGTGACCAAAATCGATTTGTGCTGCGAGTGCCGACTAGCGAGTGCAGACTACTGAGCACAGTGAGTGATTTAAAGGCACGAGGCAGAACAAAATTTTGGTCTCGTGTAAAATATACAACTTTTCACCTCTACCAGCGAGAAAATTTTCACGTGACTTTCCTGTTAAAAAGCTTAATTCAGCATTAGAAACTTGTTCACTCAACTCTTTAGGAGTTAGACAACTATTTTCATCGTTGGACGCACTCATTTTTGTAATTTATCACAAAAATACTTCGATCAAACCTATGCTAAAAAAATTATTCATAGATTAATAGTAGATTATACACCAAGGGGATAAAGCACTGATTTATGTCACGGGCGCTACATTGAATCCTGAACGTAAGGACTCCAAATTTAACTCCCGAGCGCAGCGAGGGTGTTATAAGTTAATTCCCGAGCAAAGCGAGGGAATTAAGATTGAGTCCTGAGTGCAGTGAGGGATTCAAGCGCCCAAGAAAAAAACAGTTTTATCCCGGTGGTGTATACTCTACTTTTCTCACTTTATGCGAGACAATAAAAAACCAGGCTTAGTAGATAGTGTTTATTACAGCATATTAAAAGTGCAAATTGATATTGGAGACATTAGTCCAATTATGGAAAGATAACGTTTTATTTTTATTTGGTACATTTATCGAGGTTGAGCTAGAGTTTATTTAGTTTTCCATGTGTCAAAATCTTTATAGGCTTTCAGGTATTTTTCCTTTGACTTTTCTGGGAGTAGATTATTGACAATGCCTATGGCATCTAATTTAATAGCTTCTGGAGACAAAATACTTTCATCACTTGAAATTTTTTATTTTTTCTTTGAAATATTTATAGAATCTTCTAAAGCTAGTAGTACTACTAGCTACAGCTATAGCAACTTCTTTCAGCTGGCGTGGCCTACTCGATTTGACAAACAAACGTCTCATGCGAATCTAGTGGGCCACGGCCTCGGTCTTCGAAAATCGAGTTGGCCGCGCCCGCTGAGGACACATTCTGTTTAGTGAAATTAGACTTTATGTACATAGCAATAAGAATTATGAAAGTGAAAATCACATTATTGACCAGCGGGTTATAATATAACATTATAACCCGGCTAAAGCCAAGAGATATAATGTCTTGCTTTCGGTAAGGTTTACATGACATATAATTCGGCATTGTCGAGCATGTGGTGTGAAAAGTATATTCCCGTGCGTCGTTTTAATTACTTACGTTGTGTTTTTCTCTTATTCATTAATATTCCATCTTATTTATTTATAAATAATCATAAAACACTAATTTGTTAATAAATTTCATTAATTATTCTTATTTATTATTTACTAGCGGCCGCCCGCGACTTCGTCTGGGTGGAAAGTTTTTTTGCTATCCCTCGGGAATAATCCTCTTTTTTGGGATAAAAGGTACCCTATGTCCTTTTCTGCACCCCTGACAACGTGCATGCAAAATTTCATGATGATCGGTTCAGTAGTTAAGACGTGAAGGCGTAACAAACAAACAAATAAACAAACAAACAAACGGACTTTCGCATTTATAATATTAGTAAGGATTTCATACATGCGACCTCATTTCGTCCATACTCTTTGTTTCGAATTATCAACCTTCTTTTTTAACAATCCTTATTTACAACTCCTTGGTATATCCATTCATTCATTTTTTTACTTTTTAATCCATGTATGACACCATAAAGCTCTCTATCTATCCTTTTCATATCAATTTTACAAGGCTCACCCTTGTCACTTTTTTCTTTATTATTTTAAAAGTTGGTGTTAGAAATTAACTTATCCACTTTGCCTCACGCTCGCAGCAAAAATCGATTTTGCTGCGAGTTTTACGCGCCAAAAGCGCCCTTTTCGTGCTGGAGAGGTGAAAAAGATATTATTATTTGTACACCTACTCGAAAAGCACAACAAATAATTGTTTTCCAAAAAAGACGCTGATAGCCCTTTATTCTCATACTAAAAGCGGGAGGAAAAGTTGTAGCTATGAAAATCCATTACTCCCGCTGTATTTTTTTTTATTTGAGCGTAATATCATAATGACAAAGATTAAGTTTTTTTTTGTTATAAGTATTTACCCTAATAAAAAAATACAAAAGTGCAAATATCTCAGGAACGGTGCGTCAAAGCAAAAAAAAATGTTATTTTCGACCCCCTGCGATACCTCGGATGGAGGTAGATAATATGGTTATACAAGGGTCAACGAGGGCGGCTATAGTTCGAATAAGGAATTGATTGATTGAGTTTTACCCTATAAGGAAAGTAAAAAAGTCTTAGTTTTTCCAAAATGTTTATAAATAAAAACACATGTAGTACATGTAGTAACCACATAGGTACCTAGACCTATAAAACCCGTAGACTTGATGTGAGAGACAAATTAGTTACGGAGACAAGAGTTGCTCATGCGCGCTAGAGAAAAAGTTCTAAGTTGAGATGGCTGAAGAAGGCTATTTTAAACGAAGAAAGAATAAGCTGAAATAAAATAATAACTACCTAAAATGATATCAACAAGATCGAGTGGGAAAGTGGAACATTATTTTTATTCAAAGAGGTTTAGTAAAGTTATAGAACTCGTTGCGGAGACAAAAGTTGCTCGCGCGCTAGCTCGCTGTTGTTTGTTGATAAAGGCCCCGGGAGCCGAGCGACTTTTTTTTGCACGTGTAAACTTGACTTTGAGGCGTACCTCCCCGCCGCGCCAGTCATTGGCATTTTCCGCATTAATCACGACGCGGATTTCACTACGAATCCTGTTTGACTTTTTGTTACAATCGGTCTACCTTCGTGGATTTTTTCACATGGTCAATTTCTTTAGTGACCCTAGCTTTTTACTACAGTAGATAGATGATGGATATAAACAATAGACCAATCCGTAGAACTAACAGTTGGAACAAAGGATCATAAAGCTTTTATAAGGTAATTCATTGGAATTTAATTTGTAGAAATAAAGATGAAAACCGTTAATTTTAGTACCTTTTATATGCTTAAAAATTTAAAATTCCATTAAGGAGTTCTTAAAAAATTGTTCGTTGAAATATTTAACCGTATATTTAAATATACGTAACTCGATTATGAATCTTTAATTACTTATACGTACAAATTGTCTAATAAACTTCTTGTTTTTGAGACATTAGCAGCCAAGTGTCCCCAAAACAATTGAATTTCTATTGTGTCTGGTGTCTGCGGCAGTTAACGTGTATTCCATTAAACAAAATTTCATTCTGTAAGAGTTTCTAACCTAAACTACGAGTACGTATACAAATATTATATATAATGTTTATTTCTAACACAGTACCTGAAGTTATTAAACGTTACGACAACATGACATATAAAGAACGGGGTAATAACACCTAACCATTTGACCTTTTTACTTTAGCTCATTTTTGCTACTCGTTATTTTGTAGCGTTAAAAGCAAGTGAGATTGATTTTCCAGTCAAGTAAACAGATAACAAAGTCTTTAGGTACATCGCACGAGCAAGTGGCAGCACGATACAAACCGGAGTTAGGTGGCCTATAAAAACGTCGTTGAAACGTAAATAGGAAATTAAGAACTGATTTATATCGATCAACGTTTATTTATAAACTCACAGCAACCACCTTAATCATAAACATTTTATTTTAAGAAAAGTAAGAACTTTAATACGACCCTTCTATTTTTAGTATTATCACTGAAAAATCATTAAGATATTTTTCATTTAGTCGAGGCGTCTGTTGCTTTGTAGGTGTTTTAGTACGCGTGTTGTTCGCTTTTAAATAAATATGGACTTGAAAACACCAAAGTAAAATGCATAATGGAGAAGTATTTTATCATCGGATCTAATTTCTCTCTCGACAATAAAGACGGCTTGAGCCATCACCGACGGTCACGCACTCACGAACGGTAACATCAATTTATTAGAAATTGTAAAATAAATAAATGAATCTAACATTTTTTGTGAACCTAAAGGGAAGTATTGTTAAGAAAGTAATGTAGTTTTTTCTATTGTAAGTATAACTTAAAAAAACATAGTGTAGATATGTGCCACGGAGATTCCAGAGCTTTTATTATATTTGTAGCACCTACTTTAGTCTACTAATTTAGTCGTTTAGCGTCATCAATTACATATTGTCTTTTGACATAAATAAAATTGGTTATAAATGTGTGAAGTAACAAGTTATTTTCAGTAAACCCAAGATCTATAATGTTTTTAGCATTAATTTGTTTATAAACAATTAACAATGTTGGAAAAAAAAACATAGCACCGTGGTATTTTTTTTTTCAAGAATACAATCTTCGGAAAATAAATGTTTTATTTAATCAAATCAATAATTAAATTATTTTTTTTTTGTTCTTCGTTCTAGATTATGTTTTTTAACATAAACCGAAAAAAATATAAAATACTTAAAAAAACATAAACCGAATGTGAGATTTCACCGTGCGCGTCTTTAAATGTTTCCAACTGTTGAATATTTGGTACTATTCAATCAAAAAAGTTAATGTAGATGAAAAAATTAACAGAAAACTATAATATGAACTCATAAGTAGGTATTAATCTTTAACGGAAATTTCTTTTATAATTTGTATTTCGGTACTCTTGAAAAAAAACATGCTGTAGAAAAAAAACATGTTTTTTTTTCATGGTTTTGTTTTCACCTTTTTTTTTCACGTTAGAAAAAATCTGTTTTTGCAACACTAGCCAGCCGTAATAAGTTCTGATGAATTGATCCAAGTTTTCATTTTTCCCACTGCCTAATTCATTTCTACAACTTCAAAGATATAATGCAATGTGTGAACTTAGATTCGTGACTGCATTAGCCCATTTTTTAGTATATGCTTACATTATCTCAGGCGTGATTACATTGTATTGTAATAGATGGAAATCAGATAATATCATAAGTACCTACTTTGGAAATATGTTCAAACTATTTTTGAGAGTCAAAAAACTAGAACAAACGCGGTGCTCGGCGCTCAATCTTTGTCATCGTGTAGCAAATTAATCATAAGTGAAATTTGACTACTTTTGTGCAGTTTATTTTCGTAATGGATGACCACCAATTTTTTCCAACCAACTTTGGAAAGTAATATTGTTTTTCGATTAACTTTAAGTAGTGCCTTAGTTTTTTAGAGCAATCGTAAGTAAATAGTTATAATATTAATTCAACTTGTTTGCTTTTATTGGTTTTTGCAGATTTACAGGCAGCGGACAGACTTAATTTGGTAATTTTATGAATGAATGATGTATTCATGCTAGTTTTTTGTTTTGTATCACAAATAAAAGATACATCCATCATACTCTGTCAACTTTAAGTTACTTTCTTCTCGTTCGGTTCTCTAAATAATTACCTCATTTAGTATTATCTCTGACAGTTCTCCCCAATGGTTAATTATGGATCTTGCTTTAAATTACTGGAGTCAGCGTAATGTGTAATACACGTTTACAATCACCATAGCTTTGAATTACCTATTAAATAAATTACAATTCCGTACACAGCTGGTTAGAAATCGAAATTGTTGTAGTTGTTTTCTAGAAACAAGTACGAACAGTGTAAAGAAGCTGATATACTAACCACTACATTTTATTACCTCCCATAAACTCATATAAGTGCCAAAGCTAGCAGATTATACAGTTTCACATTAGTCGTCAGATGAGCTACGACGTTTAACGTTTCGTGTGTCACGTGTGTGTTTCATTTAAATAGGCTTTAAGATTTGGGTGTTAAGGTAGATGTTAAGTTACTGGTTGCAAGTTACACACATTTGGCAGGCATCTAATCCACTAACGATTTACGAGAAAACGAAGTGCGTTTCGCAAAGCTGATTGCGGAGGTTCGAGATTGGTTCTCGCGTGTACCGTATCTAATTTATCACAAGTGAGCATCAGTGCTACGACCAATGCCGCTGCGCCGTGCGAATCGCTTGCGACGGGTTGCAAGTGTCAATCGCATGCATACATTATAGCTTAGGGGACAGACTCAGTCGACCTGCCTTAACCAGTCTCTCTTTGGATTTTAAGATGTCTACGTTTTGAGAAACAAAAGACTTTGTTATCTGGACAACTTTTGATAGTGTATCAAAATATTGTTGATTTTCAACTTGTTAATATAAAAAAAATCCTGACCCGTGATCTATTATCAAAAAGACCCTTAAAATACATATACTTAAATACAAAATAAGTCTGTAAAAATATCATTATCCTACATACGCTCATGGCTAAGCAGATCGATGTTATTAAAAAACTTTGATCATCTTTAAAATTAACACAGAGAAATAATTGAAATGGACATTGGGCCATGAAAATTTATTATTAGTCTTTAGTATATTTTTAAAATTTATTTCTTCAAGCTCAATAATGTTTATAAGTTGTTAAGTTTATGAAGAAGGTCTCCTGGCATAGTGGGAGGCGTGCCGCAGCGTATGCGACCTGGCACGAAGCAAGTGTGGTTAGTGAGAGTGCGCGTTATATGGTATAACACCAAATATTGCCGAGCGCTTAACCGATCATGAATATTTACCATTAATGCAGCTGCGAGACTTTACTACGGCTGGGATTCACATCCGCCAGTTTTGTGCTCGGCTGGTTACATACTTTCCGTTAGAGAAATTAATTTATGCTCTTCCACTATTATTAGTAGGTATTGAACTTAGAATAATTACACCTAGAAGCTGTGTCCTTGTATGCAAAGTGAGGCAACTTATACTGAGCCAAAATGGCTCAGTTCTCAGATTTATATCCTTCATATGTTACCTAATCGTAACTAAAATCCAATAATATAAAAATTAATCTCTTTAAGGTAGGGAAATTGAAACTGTTTTGTACTTATTAGGTATGATTATTTAATAATGGACAATAAAAATATGAAAACGGCGGTTTGGCTGTTTTTGTTGCCTCATTTTTGACAGCGCGCTTTGTAGCGAATTATCGTTCTAGGTGTTATTATTCTAAGGTATTGAATTAATAATACGAGGAGTAGGTAATATGATATGAGATTTACAATTTTTTAATATAAAATGTTTTCATACATTATAAAGTTTTGAAACTTAATTTGAAAAATAAAATAAACGAAAACGACTCTCTGCAATGCATAAAATTAAAGGATTTCTAAAGTGCTTCGTATTAACATAACTTGGAATTACTCGGTGCTGTAAATGTAATTGTTTTATTAATTTAAATCGCAAAAATTGCTCCATTTCCATTAATAAATACAGCATGCCAATGCTGTACAGGATATGGTTCTCCAAGGCCAGTAGCAGTGGCACTTACATCCTTGTTCGTCCAGTTCGTTGGATTTTATCAAGCATTTCTATGAAGAGATAAATTACAAAATTAGTCTTAATTTTCCTTAAATTCGTTATAAGTATAAATATTAAACAACATCATAAATAGTATAATCATAATTTTATTGATCTGTTAAAGCATTTATGTTACAGAAAACAAAATCTACTTACATCGTACCATCAAAACCCAGATTCTTGAAAATTTGAAAATCTTTATTTGCAAGTACATTTCTTTTTACACCTACTTTTAACTTCATGAGGTATTAAAGACTATAAAATATTATGTGAATCATGTGGTGGCACCACCAGGGTGATGCCCTGGTACAAAACCAAGACAATAATAGACCCGGCGGACATAAGCACTTAAGTCAATTTTCGCTCAAAAATTAGTAAAGTCACAATACGCGTATTTTTGTTCAATGCGCCGACTGGCACAAACACGTTATTCACTGCGGCCGATTAGGTCTGTAACTTACGACTGTTCTAAAATTTCGTAAACGTCTGTAACTTACGACTTTGACTTAAGTTCTTATTCCTTGACATATGATTTTTGGCTCATTCCGTTTATCCACCCTGAAACATAACATAATATAAATAAGGTGGATACTCGGAAAACGCGTGTCCATCACTATCCACCCCATCATACTATCAGTAATGAAGGGTGTAACTGTGAACTTAGGGTGGCTGTGTCAGGGTGGATAAACGGAATAAGCCTAATTTTTATGTTTTGTAGCGACGCCAGAGGGGGTCTAAGAACAACGGACAAACAATAATGTTAATCATTACTCGTCATCAGCACACATATAAAACAAAATGCTAAACACTGCAAAACCGAACAAATAATATTAGTATTAGTCACGATAAAAGTTAATTAATGTTAGCAGTTTAAATCTAAATCCCCCGTTTACTTGGAAACCAATAACCATTAAACATTTAAAGGTGTTTTGCATAATTAGCAATAATTTGTTTTGTTACTAATAATTTTGCAAAGGCTTCAATTTTATGTGTACTTGTAATGTAAAGCCGTATAAGTAAATAGACCTGTAAATTAAAATGACGAGCATGAAATGTACAGGGCTCTCACAATAATTATTCGTCCAAGAGTAAACTGTCAATAACTGGAGCACTTTAAATGAAAGTTATAAAAATAAATATATGTTTTCACTTAAAACTTGCAGCGAGTACCTTGATAAACAGTCGCCCGCATGTACCCTGCAATTAAAACCAACAATTCCGGTTTTACTAAAGTACTTACTTATGTTGTTTCTCAAGAATTATAATTTGGCTATATTCATTACGACAACTACTTTGTTCATGGTAGGAACATTAAGAACAATAATTGTTATATGAATTTTATGTCTTTTGATGGGCAACTTTAAAACCGGACTAGGAAATCGAATAAATTAATAAAATGACTATACGTCACAGTAAGATATGACCATAACCAGACAAAAAAAGTTGTGATTTTATGAATTTATTAAATTTTTAACAAACGAAAATTAGTTCTCAATCAAGAAGAGCAGTACCTAGACTACCTTGATACAATTGGATCAAATGGGATGAATTGGATCAAATACAGTCTGAGTCAAAATTTAAACAAAAAAATTAAAGCTCCGTTAAAGGGTGATAAAATTTGACTGGACAATTAATACTGACAAGCCAACGGCTTTTAAAATATTTATAAAATAAATAGACAATAGTATGCAAGGCGTCATTAACAATTCCATTATCGTAAAAATAACGATCACGTTTATCGATTTAAATTGCAAACGAGAGAGTCATATGTCCGTCCGGAATTGGGCGTCGTCGGACGGACGGTTGCGTCGTTATTCGGCTTTAATTGGCACCTGACTCGGACACGTCCGTCGCGTGCGTGGCCCGCCCTGTCAGAATGGAGGTTCGCTCTGAATCTTCTTAGTTTCATGATTTATTTTCTTTTTACGCGACTGCCCAAACGAAGGAGTGTATTGTGTTTAGGGTTCATGTTTGTTGTCAGTTTCTTTATTCCACCATAACTTCTAAATGCCTGAACAGATTTGGATGTGTGGGGTATCTCAAGTGACACTGGCTCTAGATTAAAAAATATAAATTACCTACATACATAATAGCGGCTATATGACGCCGTTAAAAAATCTTCAGTTTTTACAATACATATGGGTAAGTATCAAATTAAAGCTTTGGTAAGCACATCCCAAAACTAAATAATTTGTCACTAAAATGTATGAAATAAAAATAAATACGTGAATACTTATTAAAAAAACACGACTGCGCTGTTCAAAAACGGATTAAAAATTTAAATTGTGTCGACCTCTTAGTTTCAGATTACATTAGTCTCTGCTAGAACCTATGACCACAGCCACTGAAAATAATATGAAATGTCAGGAAATGCTAAAATAAAACTAAAATAACTCCAAACTTGAACATCTAAAAAAATATATCATAAAAATCATATTAAATAAACATATTTTATGTAAGAATGACGGGCGGAAATAGAAGTGGAAATAAGTAATTACAATTGTTTTAATTGCTTGTAATAAAAATACATAATTGCAGACCGATCCCTGTGAGTTGCACATTTCACAGTAGTACCTCATTCCATTTAAAGTTATCCTAATCTTTTGAATGAGTTTGAATGCACAAGTTGTTTTTCAATACTGTCAGTTAACTGAGTTTGAATGTAACAGCGCGCGCAGATTATAAATGGCAACCAAATAAAACACAATAGGCCTGAGTTTAGTTCGGTATTCGTGCTTCAACCGCCGGTGGTCCGCGTAGTAAATCTTTTAGTACGGATCTATGTTAATCGATAGGACTTTAACAACGGCGGCGTGTTCGTAATGGTCAGTCCTGGCGCTCAAGGCTGCTCGGTGAAAGGACGTGAATCTGGATCATCCCAGCACCGTCGGCAATGCACCGGCAATTCTACACAAGCTGTGTCGTATAGCCTTCAGTATAATCGGGATTTGTCGCTTGCGTGCGCCAGACCGACGTTTATGGATCGTGCCACAAAATTTTGTGATCGTGTGCTCTCGAAGACGTACCTACTACGTACGTAGCAATTTTGATGCGCGAGCAACGCACGCAAGTAAAGTAAATATTCACCTGAAACTGCTTCTCAGATTCAATTTTGCGTAATCCACAGTATGTTTGCTGAAGATAGCTTAGGTTGAACATAGTTTATTTTATAATAAAAAAAACTTAAATTAATTTGACGGCTTATAAAAAACTACAAGTCTTGATGTCAGCTTACTCTAACAAGCATCGTCGCTCATTAATATGAGTTATAGAGAATAATACAAGTATGACCAAACTCTATACCTAAGACATGATACATATTTTTTTCAGTTCAAACCTACCTATTCTTTTTAAATTTCTGAATTTGAGATTTTGAGATTTTTGAATTTACAATGCTATTTTATACAATACTAAATAATATACTAGAAAAAATACGACTCGCACCAGATCAATCCAATACTCTGACCGCTGAACCAAGTGACTCGGTAGCTCAGCGGTCAGAGCATGGGACTGGATATCCAAAGGTCGCGGGTTCGATTCCCGTCCGAGAATTGATCTAGTGCGAGTCGTATTTTTTCTAGTATAGGTATTATTTAGTATTGTATAAACCTACCTATTCATTACAACTATAATGGTTTATGATTGAAAAAAAAGAACTCTATGGAGGATAAAGCAAATCCACCATACTTTGTACTAAATTGGTGCTGATAAAATAGTAGCGAGTACTCACAAACCACGAAACAAAAAGCCGTTACGATTTTATTACGCGTTAGCATACGTCTGTATTTTATTGAAAGTCGATCCAAAGGCACATTATGAACACAAATACGAAGAAAACACTCAACCAGTGCAATCTATAACGCTTTAAAGTTATATTATCGTTTGTCAATTTGTTACAGTAATGCTCTCGAGATACCCGGAGCCGCGTCCACCGACCACAGTGTATGCAAACGATGTTAACTGCAGTTTCGAAATAAGGCCGCGATACGCGAGATATAGGTATTATCTCGTAAATAAGTGCACACTAATAGTGGTGAAGTAAATTGATGCAGGTGAGATCACGAATCTCGAATTATTCCTAAAGCAATCTACACCATTTTACGCTGTGAAAACAGTAACAGCGAGCATGTCCTATCACAGAGGAAATAATTGTCCTATTAAAGGAATTTAACGTGAAGTTTGTTTGTATTGAAAGTGGAATTCAATTTAGGAACGTCAAAGAAATATTTTTTATTCTATTTTAAATCGAAAAAAATCTATTGAAGTTTTATGTTTAAAGCCTTAAAGCCTAAAGAAACTTGGCAGTCAAAATTATAAGATAGATGTTCCTGTATGCATATAAACTATTACATAAGTTATCGACCGCTATTCATGTCAAATTCGAAACTATATTATGTATAGATCATAGATCTATACATTCATAACGTGTTATCTTGTTTGTGTTGACGTCGATGCACCGCTTCCATTGCACTTGACAGTATGACGATAAAACTCGTCCAGAAAACAAGAAAGGATTTAGATAACATGTGAAGTCAAAAGATTTTTGTAGATCTGCTTTAACGCCCAGTAAAAATCTACATTTAAATCGCAAAACGCGATGTAAAGCTGCATTTTTGGTATGTTATTTGGACCCCTTAAGGGAGTGTGGAACCATGTTTTGCAAGCAAAAAAAAGTTGTGCTAGCTGCGTTATACGTGAAAAACTGCATTTTTATTCAGTTTTTGCAGTTTTATTAAAAAACTATGAGCTTTTGACATTAGTTATTAACATCATTTTGAAAGTGTATTAAATTTTGAACAATTAAAGCTAACTTTCAACTCTGTGTGTTTAATAGTTTTTGAGATATGATGAAATATTGACACTCACCGGCATATCTAACCGCCTACACCGTTATTTTCATATAAACATGCTCACTTCACAGTCTCATAAATAAAAAAGGTTGTGCATCTCTGCAATGATTTGTATGTTGATAGATTAGTCAGGTGCTCATTTTTCGAATAATAATGTCAAATAAGTAAAGATACCTTCATAAATTTATCCAAAAAGAGGAAAAGGTAAACCAATTTCCTCGTTCCATACAATGATATATGGTATTAAAATTATGCATTGCTTTATTGCCTTTTTGGCGAAATTGAGAGATGTCTATGCTTATTTGACATTCTCATTCGAAAAACGAGCACCTTCCTAAACTCTTAAACATACAAACCATTGCAGAGATGCGTATACTTTTATATTTATGAGACTGTGAAGTGAGCATGTTTGTATGAAAATAACGGTGTAGGCGGTTAGATACGCCGGTGAGTGTCAATATTTTAAGCATCATATCTCAAAAACTATTAGACATACGGAGCTGAAAGTTAGCTTTAATTGTTTGAAATTTAATACACTTTCAAAATGATGTTGATAACTAATGTCAAAAGCTCATAGTTTTTAAATAAAACTGCAAAAACTGAAAAATAACGCAGTTTTTCACGTAAAACGCAGCTAGCACAACTTTTTTTTTGCTTGCAAAACATGGTTCCACACTCCCTTAAGGGGTCCAAATAACATACCAAAAATGCAGCTTTACATCGCGTTTTGCGATTTTAGGAAAAACATTTGTAAGAATTTACGGGCTTATTTTTAATTTTATTGGGTCTTCTTTTATATGCAATGTGTTACAAAATAACAATGATAGAAGGGACCATCAAACTGAACAACTTTTACTATGGCACCAACTGTGAAATCGCGAAATAAAATCTGCTGTTTCATACATTTTGATATTTTCGTTATTAATTTTTGTATGAAATAGCTGATACTTTTTCGCGATTTCAGAGTTGGTCCCATAGTAAAAATTGTTCAGTTGGGTGGTCCCTATCAACCATTTTCGGCATAAGGGATTATTTTGTTACACGTTGTATACACCGTCATTTTGTAGTCGTTTTAATTAACTTAAGGGAGTGTTCTACTAATGAAACTAAACATTTTTGCCAAAGAAACATGGGTCGAAAAACGACAAAAAATGTTGGTCCTCCCATACTAACTAGACAGCTAAAACATTTTATTAGTATGGAAAAGTCAATTTTTTTTGTCGTTTTTCGACCCATGTTTCTTGGGCAAAAATGTTTACTTCCATTAGTAGAACACTCCCTTAAGTTAATTAAAACGACTACAAAATGACGGTGTATAGGTACTTATGGTCATTTAATTGAATTGATTAATTAATTTTGGAAATCGTCGGTACACGGTAGTACTCATATCTATTCTGTGTCGGTACGATACCCAGACATGATAATTATTTTGAATACGTCAAAAATATTACTTCTACTTATTAGATCTTCCTACACATGTTATTAGAAAATTAAAACGTACAGTAATATTACCGCTAGAGCTAAGTATAGTATCGCAGAAACTTAATTTCAGATGATAACGCGCGATACGTGTTTGTATTAAGCAGATGCAATTACCACAATTTATAGCTTATTTCGAAACTTACATGAATTTTATGGCAATCGAGATAGTTGGTCTTAAACCAATCTTTCAAAATGGAAAGCATTAGTTGGTTAAAAATTATTATTCAACAAATTAGTGTTACAATATTTTATACCAATGATAAAATTGCTGGTGTTACAATCAATTAAGAAGATTTATTCAAATACTCGCATTATTTTTGAAAGTAGTTTGACATGTGTATCGCCTTAAACGGATGCACTACTTCTATTAGTTTATTTTAAACTAGTAAAAACATAAATTTACTATATGTTCTGTTATTAATGCAGATAATATAAGAGGGAGAAACGGAAAGTGTAGTTCTTATACCAATTATATAATTGAAATCACAGCGTTAATTGGACAAATCATCTAACATAATTTTACATTTGGTTGTTTAAGTTTTCCTTTTCTAATATATCTAAATTAAATATGAACAACAATTCCAATTAAACTTTGTGAAATAGGAAGGAACTGGTTTCTGTTACACAAGTTTACTTATTTTAGAAGTCATTTTTCATTTTCATTTATACTTATAACCGAAATCGAAACTAAATTTCGGAACTTATCAAGTACCTTACCTCCTTAAGCTAGATAATTAAAATACCCCGAAGGTATGTGCCTGTAGTGTGACCGCACTAAATAATATTTATCTAGGTTGAAAGAAAAACATTGCCAAAGCAAGGTGTTCCGTAGAAATTATAACTACTTTGCATTCTTTGAAGAAGTGACATGCACTTCGAACTTTAAAAAACTAATATATATTGAAATACGAAATGTCTTAGCTACCTAGTAGTACCTAGTAGTATTAACGGACAAATAGACCGATTGAGTTTTATAATTAATATTCACACGTCAATTATATTATAACACTCCTTGCGTACGTCGTATGTAGATAACCTGTAGTATAATCTAATACATCTAATCACATTAGCACAGTTTTACATTAGTAAATACATTGCACCCGTGCGGAGCCGGGGCGGGCCGCTAGTTGTACCAACGAATAGACCGACGACTACGAAACTGAATTCGCATGTGCTCAAGTCAGCTTTAAGATATAAGTATTAATGATATAACTTTCCCTATATTTTACTGCATTAAAAATAACAAATTATGAAATTACTTTAATTAAAACAAAGTTTCTTCTAGTATAACAAAACACTACGGCCACATAGTCTGTGTCTCTACGGCATTGCACACAATGCATCTCTCTGCTTTTTGCTTTGGTAAGCTACTCGAATCGAGTAGTTTACTTGGCAGATGATTTTGACAGTTGTGCTCAGAATGGGGAGGAAAAGCGCAATTTTATCCCGATAGGTGGCGTCTGGTCTTTGGTACCCGGCCGCCTCAAAGAAAGTGTCAAAACATATGTGAATCTCTTGGAGTATTGCACTTTTTAATTTTATACTGAGAAAATGCCGCATTGTTATGCATGTAACTTGTAAAATATTGGAGTTCATCGATTTCCCAGTAACAAAAAAAATAGTGGGCAAAAAAATATAAAAAAAATATGCTTTTCCCTCGATTTTCTCCTTTGCTGAGCCTGAGAAACATTATAAATCAAAAGGAATGTTTCATGAATTTGATGAAGCTTCGCCAAAATAAAACAACATTTGAATTATAACAGCTTTGTTCTTTAATATTTCAACCTCAGCAGTTTCTAACATATTTATAACTTGGATGAATTTGATAGGTATATCAAATAAGGTATAAGCCCAATATTGGGGCCCAACAGAGAATTAATAGAATTTTATATGCCAGAGTCATTCAAAAAACTTAGAATAACAAAATAAATATGATAAAACGGTTCGTGTAATTTTGGATGGTACAGAAATTCCAGTACAGAAACCTGAAATTACTATTGCACAGAAGGCATCATCAGGCAACTATAAACACGGAAATTCACACTCAGTTGCTTTGTTAAAATTTAAATCATATGCTTCTAATCTGAAATAAAAAGATTACTTGTAAATCTTACACGAAATTTAAAGAAATGTAATGCTTGTTAGCAATTTTTTGTAAGTTGCTATAAACTTTCTTGCCTGTTGTTTTTGCTTTTCTTTTCCGTAATTCTTCTTTTATATGAGCTAAAGTTAGCATAGAATACATTGTTTGTCCGCAAAACCGAAAAAATACAATCTAAGAAAGTAAAATCACGTAATACACAGTCAAGACAATATAAGCTCAAACTGACAATTGTTCCAAAGACTGAGCGCCATCTGTAATTCACTTTGCCTTCGCCTCCCCATTTACTTTTTCATTCTGAAACAAATGACAGATGATTTGGTTACTAGAACTAAGTACCAATTTGGTACTGGAACGAATATAACCAAAAGCAAAAAGCAGAGAGATGCTTTATGTGCATTTTTTTTTTATTGTGAACCAAAATTAATTGATCGGCATTTAGGTACTTTTATGAAGAATATGAATTGAGTCTCTACAGACATCCGCCGTCAAATCAAAAATACGCCAGGTATTTTGCTTCCATGTTAAGAGTACTTTATCACTTTACTATAATCGAGTCCATACTACCAATTAGCATCTTCATTTATTTAACGATGGGCTGCTGTCAAAACATTATCTCATAATCTTATATTTGTATAGCGACGGCACCCATCACAGACGCTAACAATTCACTTTCGAGTTATAAGCTGATTGATTTTTACTTTTGGCAACTATTCATTGATGCGGCATTTTTTACATTGCGATGCGAGTATTCGAAAGTCATTATCATTATCAACTGTGAATAGCGAGAGTCTATACGTACCTGTCGTAATATTTCAGCATGTCTGACGTGAAACGGTAAAAAAAAATGCTTTTATAATTTTTAACGGCTCTTGTTAACATTAAGATTAGGGCGATGGAAGACTAGCAGAAAGCTTTGGAAAGTTTTTTTTTAGAAATAATTATTTTTAATGTAAACGAGACGAGTTTTAAAAAAAATATATAGTGCTAGAGATATCACAAAACAACCAGTGTAAAATGTAACTTTTGACAAAAAAATACGAAAGTAAAAAAAACGAAGTTGCTCTTCGGACCAATGACCTATATTTGACACGAAACAATATCGATTTTCACCACGATTATGCCGGTTAAGGGACATTCTGTGAATAACACTGATTAAACCGCCATAAGAGAGTGAAGGTAGGTGTTTCGCGAAACTGTAGCGAACCGGATCCAAATCGGAGGGAGTGATTCTGTAACTGGAGCAGACTGCCGACGTCGGCTCGAATGTCGCCCCTTACGTAGATAATAAGATTTTCTTTCGGGCAGTTTCTCTTTTTTGTGTATGCACCTGCGATGTAGGCCGATCTCGGCTTATTTCGAAACGAATGATTGACGCTTATCGACACAAATCATATATTTCTCTCGTTATTCAAGCGAACTGGCACACCAAGGGAAGGCATAAACGGCTGCCATTTTAATTCGTCACTTCATTACTTTTCTTAGAAGTGTTAACTTCTAATAAACACCCAGAAGATTGTATTTTAATTGCATGGAGTTCAATGCTTGTAATTGTCTCGAACTCTAGTAGTACCTATAGTACCTTATATATAGTACCTTATAGTACCTAAATGATGTCATTATTTCCGCACCCTGATTATCTAAAAAGAAACTATTTAGCGACCGGTTGCATTTGACATACATTGCCACTTTTCTTTGGTATGTTTTTTTTTTAACCCAAAAAGAAGTAGCAATGCATCACGATCATCTGCGAACTGCCACCAGTCGCTAGGTGGTTTTTAATTAGATAATCAGCCCGCCGAACATTTGAATTTTGTAATTAAGGTTTAACTGTACTTATTTTTTACCACTTTTTTACATAAAATGTCTACCTGTGCAATTAGATGATAAAATCAATCAGTCTAAGGTCAAGAAGAGGAATAGTATAAAAAATAAGAGCGAAAATATAATGACGCTCCGAAACGTTTCAGCTTTTCTGTGTCGATTTGCCTTTTGTATTTATAAAGTGTAGTTTTTACGCTTAAGATAGGATGCTCAAGCCACGCTTTACGAATACGTGGATATAAATCTGCTTATCGTGCCTGTTTATGAGGTAGTGTAGAAAGTCAAAAGGATGAAAAAAGGATCGAGGAAAGAAACTCGGGCAAGGTGACAGACGTACGTGATGCTACCACGTTTTTTATTCAGTGGCGATAACTTTTTATATACCTACCTAGCTATACCTAGATAATCCTGTCGAAGCTGGAAATAATATGGACCTCAACAACCTTAAAATTATTATCAGAGTTTTACAATCTATTGTAAAACTGTGGTATTACGGAGTTGCTAATGTTTTTGTGTTACAAATATTTTTATTCATAATGGTACCTTTTCACATCATTGTGAAATAAATTTGAAACCTAAGCGAATAAAATATAATTTAATTTGTTAGATTCATTGACCCGATCAACAACCGTAAAATTTTTAATCAATGGTATATCTATCTATATTTCAACTTGCCAGAAGCTTCATTGGTCATCAATCTTTATGATATGAGCACACAGGACAGGAAATGTTTCGATTACAATCAACTATGTAGGTAGGTTATGATACTGTTTCAAAACATTTAAAAGAAAGAAAAAAATCATTTCGGCATATAATATGATAATAGGTTATGAGTTTTATGCTCTTTGCAGAATTTTAGGTAACACACCTAAGCCTAATGAGTCAGCCTTTCGTTTTTATGACACAATAAAGGTATATGGTATCGTTAAACGGTTAAACTGCGTGGGAAAATCTCTCGGGCAGCTGAACCGTAATTCGTAGTTTGGTCGATATTTAACGTCGCAATCGGAGGCAGTGTCGCGCACCGGCAATCGGCGCTAATGTCACGACTAGATTGTGCATCCTTGCAGCCAACGCACCGGTCCCCCGCTATAAATCACCGCACACCGCAACAAACCCGCACTGGCATTTATAATGGCCGCATGCTACACTATCATCGGCGGACGTTTATTATCTATACGATAATTACTATACATATCGATTAGATCCCTCAAAATAATTTCCATGTTAATTAAATTGCAAATCCTGCACTGTTCGTAACATTACTTAAGCTTCCATGTCTGATGAGCCGCTACATATTTCAAATATTATCTGTGACGACCACTTTAAACTAGCCAATACCATCAACATTAATGATATGATATAATTAGCATTGGTAAATAATAATTAACAAATCCAACGTGGGAGGTCTTGTAAACAGTAATTTAAAGTCTCAGTTGAACAAACTAATGTAATTTCGAACTTCGGTGGAAAGACTTCATCCTTGCCGATCGTATTCGAGCTGAGGTCGTTAATTGCATTAACCGCATGTCACTCCGGGACCATCGCTACACGTAGCAATCTACGCAAAATAATAATTTCACTTCAGCAGCTATCTCGCTTGAATACATAATCTAGCATAAAATTGCAACAGCCAGGTACACGAGAGAGATCAAAGGCTGTGCTAGCAAACGGTCATCTTCTTCCAAATGCCAGAGGTCGAAACGGTACAAATGTATGCGGCGGCGCACCGCGGCAGCTCTGCCTGGTGGTGGCGGTGTCGCTTCGCAACCACTCTGGTATGCACCGCGCTCCCATTTAAGGCAAGCGACTATTATTTATTGGTCTAACGAATAGATCGGTAGCTAATTACTCAACAAGTGAATTGATAGCTTTCCTTGTATTTATAAACGGTATTCGACTTCAAATAAATTGCGAAGTCAGTGTTGGGTCGTAATTGTGCTTTATGATTACTTACGAGGCACAAACTTTGTCAAAATCGGTTAAGGTGAAACCGAGAACCACATAACAACAATTTTATGGTCAGTGTGAAAGTGATTTTTTTGCTATAAAATATGATACACCATTCATAACATTTCTGATAAGCTAAACAACTTTCGATTACCGGAAATGTACTGCAGCAAGAACGTACATTAATTTGTGTGCTGAAAATCAAGACTCGTCGTTGATCTCCGTCCTACATTAGCGGCGTGCATTAAATTTCACTAGTGCGTCAATTAGCCAGCGACTTATTCGATCTAGCTGATATACGAGGCCTCAACCTCCTCGGCGCACCTGCACCATATACCTTCATTCCCTTTTTCGTAACAAGCTCGACCAACTCGCAGCAAAGGCCAATTAAAACCGTCTCATTGTCGCTGGTCGTATCGTGGCGGGAATCACAGACGGCCTGGCTGTACAGTACAACCAAGCTTGCTTGCGTCTCTTGTATATTAGGGCTGCCGCTTAGAATAATAATTAATATTTGTAGTACCTACTTTATACAAAGTTTCATAGTATCATTTTAACTTTTATTGAATCATAAATTATTTTTTATAAACAACATAACAGCATTCTATTCTCATAAAATTGTAGTACCTACTTACATAATTTTTATGGGTTTACATTATCTTCGAAAGAGTCCAAGAGAAGTCATTAAAAACAAATTCTTAAGATTGACTATGGAATGTTATTTGTCTATTTTTAGGCTTAATTATACACGTTCTATAGTTATTGGAAATCACAACCTTCTACAAGCTGCCTCATTCGTTTATTTTTAATAACAAACTGTAGCAATTTGTTAGGATCGCTAGATGGCCCAGCGAGATAGGTCCATTGTGGCAGCAGCGTATTGGGGTCGTTTATATCGCGTTAATTTAAGATAAGCTCAATCTGCAAGTAATCGATACTGTTTTTTTTTTTTACAAAATTAAACTTTTTACTATGCCTCTTTAAAATATGAAGTAGAAAAAAAACTTTATAAAAAATACACGGGTTGATTAATGTAAAAAATATTTTACATTGTTATCAAGTTAATTAGTACTCTTTCTTGACGTCGCTTATGATAAAATCACTTATAGACTTATAGCACATACTTAGTGCACAGCACATCTCACTAAATTATAAATATAAACATTCTCTTAAAAATAACTTAAGTGCATATGATTCTATTCTATTATGAAATCACTGTTTGGAGAAAATATATAAAAGTGTTGTTTTTTTTTGTACTTATTCGATCAACTTTCACAATGTATGAACGTCATACGTACGAAGCTTGTGTAAAAACAGCATTGAATGAAATGCTTCAGTTAAGAAACGCAGTTGAGTACAACTCCTTCAGATTTGAGTGAGAGTGTTATTTCCCACGCTGCGTTAAGTGATTTAGTGACACCAGCACGTTTCTGCTGCACAGTAGTTACATTGGACAGTAAATGCGTCGATAACAATTGTGGCTTAGGTATCAATATTATAGGTATTCTACCTGTAGATCTTTCTAGTTGTAAAGACAACAAGAAGCGCATAGAAGAATGATTGGATAAGAAATGGAAAGTTTTAATGGTTTACGTTCATTATTTATACACTTATTTTTTGCAGTATCCACGACTTTGAGCTTCGCGAAGCACGCAAATGATCACATCCCATATTTGGTAGTCCAGTTCTCATCTTACGGTATGGTGTGCCGTCATGCCGCGTGATAGAGTGCGTGCAGGAGGCGTGCGGCCACGCCGCGCCACCGCACCGCGCCGCCAGCGTGTCGCAATAGCCGCACTCGTTAACCCACATCTATACGCCTTCGACAGTATTATCAAATTCACGTCCGATCAGGCCGGCTACTGGCCTGCGAGCTACTGATTCCAGTCCAAAACGACCTAGTACCGGATGTTAGTCAGGAAAGACGATTTAATGCTTGCGTAGACCTTTTACAGTTAGGAATTTATTATTTATTTGTTCAAACAAATGTACATATATTATTTGTGTTGTTAACGAAACTGGTGAATTTCGATAGCGGAAGGAATTACTGGTTCAAAAATGTTGGAAATGGTCAAACAATCCGGAAAATTCCAATATGCAAGTGGAAATTACACAGTAGTTGCAGAAGTATTCCTTTTCGTTTCAAACCCGGTATATAAGTTGTAGTTAATTTCATTTAATAATAACAACAAGGGCGTCGCCAGCCCATGGCCCAGGGGGGGGGCAAGCCCATGGCCCAGGGGGGGCCAAGTTAATAATAAAGAGGATGAGAACTTTGGTTATTTTCAGTTGGCTACATTTTTTAACGTCTAGGGGGGGGGCAGCGGCCCCCCCTGCCCACCCCTGGCGACGCCCTTGAATAACAGTACTTCAAATCTGTCTCATCTGATAACATAACATGGGCTTGTACCTAATACTTAAAATTCTTGAGTAGCCTGTCATATAAATTTTCATTTAAGTAATTCGGATTTGCTAAATGCCATTATTACGTCTGTAGCAAGCGCAGTAAGCACTAACGACGTAACTGCCGGACACACAAACGGAATAGAATTACCTATCGTGATTTGTCATACATACAATTACAGTAGAAATCCCAACAATGTTTATAATTTGCACAACGACCAACAATTGCTTTATTAAAGTAATTACCGCATACTTCCACTTCGCGCTAAAGATCAAACGATCAGAATATTTAATGACGTTTTTTCTGTGATTGGATCTCATTACTGTATTCTATATTACCTACAGCAGAACATGCACTAAATTCGACCACAATTTATTCTTAGTATGTGTAATAGAGATTATTAACATACACGTAGTTTTAGAAATCGCATTGCAAAAAAAGCTCGAATATGTCGAGCTTTTTTGCATGAAAAACGATTCAGATTTATATGATGAAGTGTATGAAAATGCCGTGTGAGCGAACGATATGTTGTACTATGCTGACTGTAGAGTTAACATAAAATAGTAGATTGTTATACAAGACGCTAAAATGACCCATTGCATACGAGGTAGTTTTATTCCCGAGCTTTAGCGAGGGAATAAATAGAAACCGAGTTACAATGGGTTTTAGCGTCGTGTGTTACACTCTACTTTTCACTACGATTGCGAAAAAATAAAATCCAATATTAAATACCTATAGTTTATACTTCCGTAAACGAATCCACTCGTTTTTCTATCCTCCACTTCATAAACTTTTCATACAGTATTTAAATAAATGATTTGTGCTTGGCGGCAAAAGATTAAAATTATTTCTATCCTATTACTTACTTACAGTCACACAATTCAATCAGTTTGGAATTAGAGAAAAATTCTAAAGATTTCGCGCCAGTGCCTCTTTTAGCAGCTAAGAAACACAATGCACGCATTTTAAACTAAAAGTCACAGAGTATAAATAAGTCTATGATTTCACCGAAGAGATCGCTGCTTTTAGTTCCATTTTCAAAAATCGAGCGAGTTTTTATTCGTAGTTATGAATAAATACTTTTTCGTTTTAGTAGGTTCATTGGTAATAGACAAACATTAAAAAAGAAAAAACTTTATCCCCTAGGGGTATTTATGCTATTTTATCCTGACTCTTGTACCTTACAATGACGGACTTTTTGAGCAAGAGTAGTAAAGATAAAGATAAAGATATATTTATTTGCAAAAAACATGAGTACATGAGTGGTGTAATAAAATATGGAAAATAGATCTTACATGTTTTGCCGGTCAGCATGCAAAAATTCATCATATAAAACATAATTATTTCACTAAAATTACAATTAATTCAAATTAATAACAACAGTAAATACAAAAAAAAATCATTAAGTAGCTGTCTAGAATAAAATATTATATTTATCAAATTCAAATTCATTTCATGTCATAAATAAATAACAAAGTCAAAATTCAATAAAATTATGTAATAAAATAGAAACAGTCAAGCTTAGAGTGAAAATAATATTCAATCCGTTTTAGCACAAACTGTTGATACGATTTTGTCAATATTCTATCTGTTGCATTAGGTTTAGGTCTCACTTCATTGTCTGTTCAAAGTTATTTTTAATTTCGCGACTGGTTGCCAATGCAGAATAAAACCCATTACCATAATAATCGCTCGGTATCGGTTAACTTTATAGGTTTAACGAGGTCAGTTCACAGAAAACCGCGAGTATTGCACAATTAAAAATAATATTATTAATAATATGAACGCGGATACCAGTGCAGGAATTACTAAAGATCTTGAGAGAAATAACATTTTATTGGGTTGGTTTTGTTTTTTGTTATATTTGATTTAGAAAACTATTTTACAATGTTTTTCTTTCATATTTAACTTTTTGTTTCTACCTATATGTACTGTTTAGCAAATTTTTATTACATTCTCGATATTACACTAAATTAGTATCCGCGTCAATTGGTAATGCGCCTGGCGGCCATGATTTTAACCTCAAAAACGAAAAACAATTGTAATTTTCTCATATACCTAGACCCTTTCTTATTGAAAATAAGAATTCAATAATTAATATATTAGGTATATTACCTATTAGAATTTTACTGTTTTTTGTCATTTTTAGTTGCGGATGACGATGATGCGTATGTTAATTTGACAAGGTTCCAGCGCATTACCAATTGACGGGGATAGTATTATGACTATTCTATATATTATGTTCGCTTCGTCTGTTCCTATGACAAAAGTGTCTAAAAACACAATGAAACTTATATAACTAAATATTATTACTTACATAAAACTCCGTATTTTGTAATACCTTCAGTTAATTGGTCGTCTATGTTGTATTTTATGAAGACCTACGAAGTTAAATGTCAAATCATTTAAAGTAACTATAATTAGCACAATTTATTTATCAAAGTACCTACTATTTGTGATATTTTTTTAGTAATATCAAAGAGGTTTTATGCCGCTGATAATTCATATACATTTGTGGAATAAATAATTGTGTACGTCCTCAATTAAGTCAAACAAACATTTATTATTATAAAATTATTCATAATTCACAATAATTTATTATAAAATATTTAAATATTTGCATTTTATCACATAAAATTATAATTTTGAAGTAGGATGTATGCTCTGCTCACTCACCCTTCTGTTTGCAAAATATTCTTGCATTGGGCGCGTGAAATTGTCACTGTGTGGTAAATGATTTTATTTTTTTCTCGCAAATGTGTTGAAAAACGTCATAATTGAAACTCGTGAACTCTGTTTATTACACACTCAGCTGAATTACGCCCATTCCTACGACTCAGGCTGCAACCCAGAGCCTCGTGTGCAATGAGCATCTTAAGATCACTTGTACCATAATATACTATTAATAAGTGTGACAGAAAAAAAACCTTCATTCTTTGTTCGTTACTTGTGACGTAAGCCTGTTTTACTCCCGGAATGCCAGACCTTGTTTTCTTGGATCATGATGGTACGGAACCCTCGGTGCGCGAGTCCAACTCGCTCTTGACCGGTTTTTTATTACTAAACTTAGTTTAAATGTTAATTCCTAATTGAGATCGAAACTACATCATATACCAGACAATATCCACGGTTCATAAAGTACAGTTTATTAGGAAACAAATATGGTTGGTTGCAATGTTGTTGTTATATTTAATATCTTACACGACCAAGAATTTTACGAGTTTTAGCTGAAATTGCTTGCAACAGTAAGTATTAACTTATTATGAACGTCAGTGCGCGCGCAATTTTATTACGTTTCTTACATCATTAAATATACTAAACCGAAATTAATAAACGCCCGCCGTATTTGTCAGTGTCTATTTATGATTTAAAATACTAACTAATTATCTAAGATCTTAGCTATTTATAAACTATTACAGATAATATCAACAACTTAGTTATACATTTTACAGCTAAGATACTGATCTTTCATTAAAGTCACTGAATTACTAAGTTTCTAATAATTATTAGCGTTTACTAAGTAATGTTTAAATGAGGAAATGATTTAAGTAGTATTTGATCTTTCACTTCCTATAAAAGTTTTTTAAAGACACTTTCACTACATTTAATTTCTGAAGAACTTGCTATTTTATAATAATAAAGGGTTGGCACTGCCTACAATATTTTTTTTAAATTTAAGTATAAGTATTTAATACCATAATTTAATACATATATTTCTCAACTTAATTAATTTTATACACTTATAGTTTTACGCACTGTTTTGATTAACAACTAAGTACAACATCTAATTTTATAGTGCCTTGCAAAGTAGTAGTTGGCGATGCATGATTTCGCAATAAAATCAATTCGGATCGACGTACAAATACTGGTCAATCAATATCACAATTTCCCCTTCAATGCGCATAATCACTACGCGATCATAGTGCTTCTTTTCATGTCAGCGTGTATATAATTAACAATTCTGCCCGGAGTGTTGAGGGGTTAGTAATGACTGCTGGTAGCAAGTAAAGTATCTCTTTATATTATTGATGCCAACACATTAGCTCAATCAGATATAATTACCTCATAATGTAGATATTTTGTCCACTATGACGAGTTTCTTACTCACATTAACAAGTCGATGATTATTCTTTTAATATTAGACAATAGGGAATATGCGTAAGTCACCGATTTTGATAAATTTGAGCTTGATCGCTGCGGACACTTATAAAAACATGATGGAACAGGAAAAAAAATAAAAAAATGTATAATCCTAGTTTTATCACAAGATGAAATCAGGGGAAAATAACGATATTTTTATTTTATTTTCGGATATAATACACTTTACAGTCAGATAGAATATCGAATAAGAAACAATATTTTGTATGACACATATGTACTTAAACGCAAAATTTAGGGAGATAATTGAAGATTATTGGCTAACTCCATATTAAACACGCCGAAACTCACCGAAACGTGATGTGTGACGTCACCGTTTTGTATGGAGCGTTTTCGGCGGGTGCTGCTGCGCGCTAACTTCAAGTAACTACCTATATCACGAGAAAAAAACGCAAGAGAAAAGTTTTAATATTACAGTTAACTTTCTCACTTATACTTTTGATTAAGATTTAAAAAAAAATTGATGCATATTCCCTATTGCCTTACATACTGGTAATAAATAAATACCCTACGGGGTCTTAACGCGCTTTCCGAATCAATTATAACCCAAACAGTTTTTGTCAGTTAGTTACTCGGGCGAAACTTGCAATTTTGTATATTGTAATGTTTCACAGTTGAGAGGTGAAAATGTAAAATATTTTCGCTTCGAAAGCTTTCAAATAGTTGTTTTACGACAACAGTCTTATTAGAGTGTAGAAACGTGGAACTTTAAACTTACTTGCATTTTAGGTAAATTCTACAATTTCTTCTACCCTTCGACGCTTAATCATAGAAGTGAATACAAGAAATCCAATGAAAATGAATACAAACTTTGAACTCTGTTTTAGGGCCTTATAACTCTTTCTAAGTATACGTAATATAACATATCAGCAGTAAATAATATTTGGTCAAATATCAACGAGTTAGCATTGTATCAGCTGACAGCTGAAACGCGACACCGCGGGTTTCGGTACCGCGCGCCGCTCCAGTTCCACGTGTCGTTTTCTTGACAGATCTTTCTCATTTTACGTTACACACACAATAAATATGATATATGTATTATTGACACCAAACGAATATAACAATCAATTTTACTACTCGTACCACTTTAAGTTTAAATTATACCTTACATTGCGGTCAAACTTAGATTGTTATGAATTCGTTGGTCATGATATAGAGCTCAAATCTAAAGATAAATATTTTCCGGTATAATAAAGTGCCACGAGAGCGAGGTTTTATGATTAAATACCTATTGTGACCTATAAAACTATTCGTAGACGATATTTTAAAGTACCTATAAATTTTAATTTTAAATCAATTAATGTAATTAACTACTTGTTGGCGGTATTTCATAGTAACGGGTGGCGCAAAAGTAAAGACCCTATTTGGTTCAGCTATAACATTTTTTCTAAATTAGAAAACTAGATTTAGGTTTTTTTAAATGTATATTTGTGCCATTAAATTTCGTACCATTAGGATTTAAAGATGATGTCTTTTAAATGGTGACCTCCAGAGTTGATACACATTTGAGCCCTATTTATGACATTTTGCATAACTTGCCGTAACACTTCCTGCGATATGTTCGTTATTTCTTGACGAATGTTTTCTTTTAGAGCTGCGAGAGTCTGTGGCTTGTTCACATACACCCGAGATTTCAAAAAACCCCAAAGAAAGAAGTCTGGACTGGTCAGATCGGGTGATCTTGCAGGCCAAGGCAAATCGCCAAAACGAGAGATAACTCGGCCTGGAAAAGCGTCCCTCACTAAATCCATATTTATTCCACGTTCTTGGGGAGTAAAACGGTCCATGTTTATTTTCAGTGTATTTTATATTTGTTCACTACACAATTTTCAACAACAGAATGACAGAAAATGTCATATAAAAAAAATAAAAGTATTTTCTTTAGTGCCAGTACTTTTGCGCCACCCATTATAAATAAGTTCAGCGGGCGCGGGCGGACGGCATGCAGCCGCGGCGGCACGCATTGGCAACGCGAGCGCGCGGCGCAGGCTCAGCTCTACGTGATGCCTGATAGGCACGCCGCGTGACTCGTTCGCCCTGCTTTCGTACAGGATCTAAAGCACGAACGAACGACGCAAGCTTGTTAATTAAACATTCTGTAACAGCTTTATTCCAATTCCGAGACGATACCACCTTTAAACATGTTACGATTTTATCTTTATTTCAATTTTCAATGTTTGATGACTCATGATGTTTTTAAGGTTAATGTTAAAAAAAGCTTTTCTTCTATTTCAGATTAAATTCTACTAGCGACATCATCATGGCCAACAAATCGGGAAACTACACCATTGCCGCTAAGAAACAAGCGAACTGAGTTCTCGAAAAGCCAAGACTAGGGTCGGGGTGAATAATGGGAAAAAGGAACGTACGGATCAAGTTCGCACATTGTATTGGTCCACCGACTGACCCGCGCGCGTCGGGCCCTTCTGAGTAGCACCCCAGCCCCCAGCCGCGCCTGCGACGCACACCAGTTACCGACGCTCTAGCAACTGCCAATAAAGTACAAGTCATTCCGGGTTATAATTCACTTATTTAAATTTAGATGTATTTATTATAGTACAAAGACAAAGCGAACCGACACGGTGAAAGTTTGCTTTATGTAGCAAAACTGGTCGATGTAGGAGATCGAACCGAGTAGTCATCCTCGGTTGAATAATTGAAACGGTAGACATGACGGCCACTGCCCCAGAACTGTCAAAGTCAGATTTCTTTGATTTCGTGACGTCAAATGAAGTAACTGATGCTCAATATAAGCAACAAATGCGTTCTGTGAATGTTTTCATGGAATCTCCAGACTCGAGATCGAATCCTTTGCTTTCGGAAGAGCCCAAGGAACAGAACAACAACACTCTACTGAGCATTACGGGTCCGCAAGTCCCCGCCAGCGCCAACATGGCAACTGCGACCACTTCCGCTACTTTACAAAGTTTTGATTCTATTTGGAACATTGATAGGGATCGTGGCCGCTTGGAAACTGCTATGCTAGAAGATCTCAATAAATTTTACTGGAATCAAGACAGTGAAATCAATGGCTCACACCCTTGCACCGATACTGCTATTTCCAATAAGTTAATAAGTAACACTGATGGACAAATATACACACTCACAGTGCTCAATCAGGATATAAATGAAACTAGTACGAATCGTTTTTGGAACAAAAATGAAGAGATATCAATGTCTAGTCCAGCAGACATAGAACAGCCACCCTCATTAGATCTCGATTCGATATTAGATATGAATGGTTTTCCAAATGACTTCAATCAAGATTTACCAAAAGTAGAAGGTTTCAACTATGATGAAGGTGATTCGGAATCTCAACCCCCAGATTTGACTTCAAATAATTTGGTAAAAGTAATATCTTATAGTTTTGAGGAAACGGAGTTTTCTAGTGGAGAAAAAAAAGATGACCTTCATAGTCCAAACGTGGGAACACCAACCATTTTAGAAAATCCTGTCGAATTTAACAACAATAACAATGACTGGAAATTAACAGATCAAAATAATGAAGCAAGTGACGAGTCATTACTACGAAGTGCGTTACAGGGAAAAGCATTCATTAGATATAGTACTATACAAAAAAACACAATAAAGTTAGAAGGAAGTACGGAACTCAAAAGGGTAATAATCAACAACAATAACAAAGCTGACGTACCGTCCATGTACCACGACAACAAGGATACCGATCAAGAGCTCTTGATGGCGATCGGACCGCCGAACGGTATCTCAATATTACTAGAAGATCCAAACACTACTGTGTTATCGAACGGAGAGAATCCTTCATCAACACAAAGTGTCGATGACCTTATATTGTCTCGGTTGGATACGAATTATCCTGAAGACTACGAAAAGTTGACAAGGATAGCAACTGAATTAGGAGAATCCATACCACCATACTGCACGGTAGAACCAGTCGATCCTACGCGAAGCGTGTACAACATTCATCACGTTAACGGAGAATTAGTGACCATGATACCCGCCGGAGACGTCCAGTTACCCCATCATATACAAATAGTAACCGCCTCGCCAACTGTCACAAGCACAAAAAGTGCTAGTAAAAAAAATTATAAAAGATCACAGAATAAAAACTCACCACCGACTATACAAGCACAGTCCAGCACAGCAATTCAAGTGGCGACATCTACATCAAACGGTGTTAGGAAAGAAAGATCGTTGCATTACTGCTCGATATGTTCAAAAGGGTTCAAAGACAAGTACTCAGTGAACGTCCACGTACGAACGCATACGGGAGAAAAACCATTCGCTTGCTCACTGTGCGGCAAAAGCTTTCGACAGAAGGCTCACCTCGCGAAGCACTACCAAACACACATCGCCCAGAAGAGCCCTGCTGCCAACGGAGCAGTGAAGCCCAACAAGCAGAGGTAACCACGCGGCCGCTTCCCTGCCGGTCGTCCCCATTGATAGTCAAATGAACTTTGTCGCATTGATAAACACACATTATGTTTAATCGAATACCTAAAGGCTGAAATATCACAGATGAATTTGGTAAGGTGCTAATGTAATAGTTTTATATAAAGTAGGCAGTTTTAAAAGAAAGATTGAAGGTTCTTGGCCGTTATCTTAATTGTTAATTTGTATGTAATTCCGTCCGTTACCGAATACTTTTTAGCTTTAGCCAGCTTTAGCTGTAAACAGATACTGTTTAAGTGTTTTAAGTAATTACAAGATAAAGATAAAGTCTTCATTCTATATTTATTAGTCATAGTAGTATTAGTTTACAATACAACAAGTCATACGTACTTCTTTCTTGCATTTTACATGTTCGTTTGTTTTGTTACTAACTCTTCTAAAGTATTTTCGACTCGCACGCCTGATATCAAATACAATGACGGTCAATTTTCAGTTTTCCTTATAGCAAATGAAAGAGCCATCAGATAACTGCCGACAATGATGAGCAGCGTTGGGATTACTGCTCGCCGCCGTCGTAATTTCTCTCGCAACGCGACCGACTAAACTTTCTAAAAAATAAAAAAGCAGAGTAAAAGAGCAAGTATTCAGT